>CM062292.1:123964305-125451040 GCA_031216915.1 Pictodentalium vernedei | reverse complement strand
CCATATTTGGATCTCTATGGGAGCCCAAATGTTCAGATTAGTGCAATATGAGGAATATTCTTTAAAAATCTTCTTCCGATCCACAAATCGGAATTGTTTGCTATTTGGTATGCAGCATCCATAGGGGGGTGAGATTCAAGTTTATTCAATTTGAGTCCCTGGCTTTAATTTGGGCTTTCTGTGGTTGGGGTGAGGGGGTGGCAGGGGGGTGCATGTCAGGTTAAGGTTTGTTCAAATCCATCCTTAGCGTTTTCCATAAAATTTGCCTTTCATGACTTCATTCCTTTGTAGTGTTGATGAACCATGTCTACCTCAATGTGACCCCAAGTACTTCTTTGAACCACTTTGACAGGTGAGCGATTAAGGCTACTTGGGGCCTCTTGTTTCCGCTTCTGTTTCAATTTTATGACCTGCTTTGAGTCCTGGTTGCATACATGGGGCATGATGTCGCCGTGTACTAAGGCATACTGCACATCAATGATGCACCTGTTTTCAGCTGCTGTAACCCTGCTTGAGCAGAGCTTGAACAGTTAGAATGTTAAGTAGCTGACAGTTGCTCATCAATGCAAGGTGGTTCTCTACCGGTTCTCCGGCTTCCTCCACCTGTAAAACTGACAGGGTCACAATTAGCAATAACTAAATCTTTTTCAATTTCAGTAAAATAAATTAGGGTCTCGGTAGTGTCGGGTAACCGGAATGTTACCCTTCATTTTTAGCCTGACTATTTACAGTGGGGGCTATAGTAATGACTTTTGACCGTCCGTCTGTCTGTCTGTTAACATTTTGAATTTTGGTTAAAGTTTGTGGTTGAAAGTTTTTTACTGAAGGTTCAAGTGTTTTTTTGTTTTTTTTTCTTTTCCTGTTAGTTGAGCATTTGGAGTTTTGGTTAAAGTTTGTGGTAAAAGTTTTTTATTCAACCTTCAAGTACAGGCTACTACTCGGTAGTTCTTGTCTGATCGTCACAAAATTTATATGCAGGTTTTAGGTCATGTCCTACATGGAGAACGTACCCTTTTGGTCAGGATTGGTCAACCGGTATGACTGCCCAAGCCCAAAACCCGAAAACCATTAGCACAGTCCTACAGGTCATATTTATGAAGGGATTTCATTGCAACTTCATAGAATGCCTCTGTATAATGCCTAGATGAGAACGTCCCCGTTTGGGCATGATCCTGTCAACCGTGATGGCTGCTCAATCCCGAAACCCAAAAACTTTTAGCACAGTCTGTAGGTCATGTTTAATATGGACGGATTTCATTGTAACTTGATACGATGACTCCATATGATGTCTCCATGCGAATTTCCCCATTTGGGCGTGATCTATCAACCGTCACGACTGCCCGAGCCCAAAACCCGAAAACCTTTTGCATATTTATGGAAGGGATTTCATTGTAATTTGATAGGTTGACTTCATATAATGTCTACATGAGAAGGTCTCCTTTTGGACGTGATTGGGCAACTGTGACGGCTACAGGTGCCCGAAAGCCCAAAAACCTTCAGCACAGTCCACAGGTCATATTTATGAAGGGATTTCATTGTACCTTCGTAGGATCAATCCACATGATGCCCAGATGAGAATGTCCCCTTTTGGTTGTGATCATTCAACCTGATGGCTGCCAGAGCCCGAAGCCCGAAAACCTTTAGCCCAGTCTACACGTCATATTTATGGAGGGATTTCATTGTTACTTGATAGGTTGACTTCATATAATGTCTAGATGAGAGCGTTCCCTTTTGGGCAACTGTGACGGCACCAGAGGCCCGTAGCCCAAAAACCTTTAGCACAGTCTACAGGTCATATTATGGAGGGATTTCATTGTAACTTGATAGGTTGACTTCATATAATGTCTAGATGAGAACGTCCCCTTTTGGGCAACTGTGACGGCAACAGAGTCCCGAAGCCCGAAATCCTTTAGAATATTCCACAGGCCATAATTATGAAGGGATTTCATTATAGCTTGGTAGGATGACTCCAAGTTTGTGGTTAAAAAACCCAGACAAACACCACCACCCCTAACCCCCTCCCCACCTCCTCTGCCCCCCCCCCCCCATACTATTTACAGTCACTTCATGCAGAACCTTTTTTAAAACTTAGTAAACCCCCTCCCTGCCGCCGGCCAATTAGACACTTTTTTTTCTTTCATCAAAAATGCTTGTTTACAGTTTTGGTTAAAAACCCATACATCACCACCCCCAATTAGGCATTTTTTGTTTGTTTTTATTTCCTCCAATATGCATTTTGAACTATTTACAGTCACTACATGCAGAAACCTTTTTTTCCTTTTGTCAAAAATGCTTTTTTACAGTTTTGGTTAAAGTTTGTAGTTAAAAATCCAGACAGAAACTATCACCCTCTTCTCCCCCCCCCCCCCCCCCCCCCCCGTCCCACCCTCCCAATTAGGTATTTTTTTTTCTTTCCTTGAATATGCATTTTGAACTATCTACACTCACTACATGCAGAACCTTTTTTTAAACTCACGTAAGCCCCCCTCCCCACCCCCTCCCTGCCCCCAATTAGGCACTTTTTTTTCTTTCGGTCAAAAATGCTTTTTTACAGTTTTGGTTAATGTTTGTGGTTAATAACCCAGACAAACACCACCCCCCCCCCCCCCCCCCCCCCCACAGTGCCAGTTAGGTATTTTTTATTTTTCTCTGCTCAAAATGCATTCTGAAGGATTTAGACTGACCACATGTGGAAAAAAAAATGGACTCACCTAACACACCCCCACACCCCTCATCCTCCACCCCACCTCCTCCTCCTCATGGGGCCATTCATGCAATATTGTTTCTTTGGTACAAAATGCATTTTTAGTCTGACTGTTTATAGTCATGGCTATAGTCAAGACTTTCGTCCGTCCATGTGTCGGGCCATCCATCTGTCTGTAAACAATTGTTTTTCGACTGATAATTCCAGTTTGGATTATTTGATTTCAACCAAAGTTGATATGTGTATTTTCCAGCCAGTAATACAGGCCAGGTTTCAATATAGGTTCCACAACTGCCCCCCCCCCCCCCTCCCCCCACCCCACACACACACACACACACACACACACACACACACACACACAAAATGTCACCTTGGCAATTATTCCCAAAATGCATTTTGAAGGATTGGGAGTTATTACATGCAAAAAAGAAAATTGACTCATATAGCCCAACATTGCTTTATGTACTGCATCTTTCATCCTTTACCTTTCACAAGTTGAAGCCAACAGTACAAATTATTTTTCTGAAACCTCAGATTTTTTCATTCTTTATTTACTTCTAACCATGGCTTATTACTCCTTATTGGAACAAGCTCATCAAGTTTGTTCCATTAATAGGTCATGAGGTATGTTTTGAAGTAGAGAAATGAAAAAATAAAATTTGAAAAGCAAATTTTGTATATCACGAGTGCAGATGTGGCAGATTCATTAGGTAAACTGTTAACAAAAAATGGCTCCGACTATTTTGCGTCTAAGCATTGCCATTCCTGGAACAGTCGGGCTGCATGCATGACATCACTCAAGTTTTTTCTTTCATTAAAAAGGCTTGTTTACAGTTTTGGTTAAAAACCCAGACAAACACCACCACCACCATCCCCCCCCCCCCCCCCACCCCCTCCCAATTAGGCATTTTTTTTTCTTTCCTCGAATATGCATTTTGAACTATTTACAGTCACTACATGCAGAACCTTTTTTTAAACTCACTTACCCCCCCCCCCCCCCCCCCCCCAAGAGGGGGGGGGGGGGTGGGCAATTAGGCACTTTTTTTTTCTTTCGTCAAAAATGCTTTTTTACGGTTTTGGTTATAGTTTGTGGTTAAAAACCCAGAAAAACACCCCCATCCCCATGGTACCAGTTAGGTATTTTTTTTTTTTCCCTGCTCAAAATGCTTTCTGAAGGATTTAGACTGACCACATGTGGAAAAAGAAATGGACTCCCTTAACACACCCCCACTCTCCCTCACCCCCCACCCCACCTCCTCCTCATCCAGGGCCATTCATGCAATATTTTTTCTTTGGTACAAAATGCATTTTTAGCCTGACTGTTTATAGTCAGGGCTATAGTCATGACTTTCGTACGTCTATCTGTCTGTCCGTCCATCTGTCTGTAAACAATTGGTTTCCGACTGATAACTAAAGTTTGGAATATTTGATTTCAACCAAAGTTGATATGTGTATTTTCCAGCTAGTAATACAGGCCAGGTTTCAATATACATTGTAGGTTCCACAACTCATCCCCCCCCCCCCCCCCCCCCACCACACACACACACACGCACACACACACACGCACATGTCAATTAGGCAATTATTCCCAAAATGCATTTTGAAGGATTGGGAGTTATAGCATGCAAAAAAGAAAATTGACTCATATAGCCCAACATTGCTTTATGTACTGCATCTTTAATCCTTTACCTAACACAAGTTGAAACCAACAGTACAAATTATTTTTCTGAAACATCAGATTTTTTCATTTTTTATTTACTTCTAACCATGGCTTATTACTCATTGGAACAAGCTCATCAAGTTTGTTCCATTAATAGGTCATGAGGTATGTTTTGAACTAGAGAAATGAAAAAATAAAATTTGAATACCAAATTTTGTATATCACGAGTGCAGATATGGCAGATTCGTTAGGTAAGCTGTTAACAAAAAATGGCTCCGACTATTTTGCGTCTAAGCATTGCCATTCCTGGGACAGTCGGGCTGCATGCGTGACATCACGCCAGTTTTTTTTTGTCAAATAAAAACCATCAGCAGCTAAAGTTTAATTTGCTTCATTAATGAATTTTTTTATAATTATTCCCATATTTAGTGTTTGGAATATGACATTATTGCATCCGTGGAAATGTTGCCCACCCATGGAAGGTGACCAGTCCATGGCGGATGTACTGTAGTGGCATTCTCACATAAAATGTAACCAGGCAAATGGGGGTGCGGTGGCATTGTGGTAACTGGTTCTCGTCAGATCACTGAAGTTAAGCAACATTGAGCCAGGTTAGTCCTTGGATGGGTGACTGTCTGAGCAATCAATTTGTTCTCCCCGCTTTGTGTCCTTGTCCACATGGGGGCATGAAGATGCTGTGTGCTGAGGCATACTGCACGTCGTTGGTGTATATGTCTTCAACCAAACTAACACTAGCCTGTTCTGAAGTGCAGAGTTATGATGTTGGGGAGCTGGCAGCTACTCGTTGTTGCTCGGTGGTTCTCTCCGGGTACTCAGGCTTCCTTCACCCTTAAAACTGTCACCGACACGATATGACCTTGGCTGTTATTGTTTTGTTAAACCATAATAAATAAATAAATAACAAGGCAAATACATTGTGAACAAATTTTGACTACCCAAAAAAAACTCTCTACCTGTTAATAAATTCAGTTTTTTGCTCACGTGAGTGCATTGTCCATCATGAATTTTACGTTGTCAACTTCTCATCAAAACCACTTTTGAACCAAATTTGGTGTGCATGTTCCATATCATATGTCAATTCAGGCTTTTAAAGTTGCCATGCCAACATGGGACACCACAAGTGGCATAACTCTCTTTAGCAACCAGAAATGTTTTTTAAAAGTTAAAAAACTATTCTTCAGAACCACCAATCCAAATCTTTTTTGATATTTTGTAACCAACATCCTCACAGGGGTCAGCTACAAGATTGTTGAAATCAAGTCCCTGGGTTCGTCATGAGGAAAATAATTTAAAAATCTTATTCTTCAGGCCGACCATTCACAGTTGTTTGATATATGGTATACAGCATCTAGGAATGTTGCTACCAGGAGGTGGGGAAAAATTTGCAAATTTCAGACAGTGTACTGGTGGAATTTTACCAAAAATATCTAGAATTGGACCAAAATATGGAGTTTGACTCCCTTTCTTCACACAACTGATGTCTTTTAGGAGCACTGAATATTTCACCCAATTTCCACCTAAACCTTTAACCAATCAAAGAGGTCTTTTCAGATGGAATCTCTTCAGTCATTTTTCAACATAATTTCAAGCTTTACTTTGGATGTCGGCCAGGAGTGAGCGTGGAAGTGGGCATGTGAAAAAACAGATATCCTTTTTCAGAGTGTTTTTGGTGATAGGAATTGTAATATGCACCCCTGTTCAAGTCAACACTTCCTTTTTGCCACCGTCTTTCAGATCCCTTAACACTAACACCTTCATTTCTTGCTTTTGCTCTCCAACGCTCATTAATTTCTTTGAGGGCAACTTCATCCAAGTGAGCATTTTAGGCTCACTTGTGTTTCTGGTTTTGCTTTAATTTGAGTTTTGAAGGATTTTGAGTGATTTTATGCCATAAAAAAATAAAATTCATGCAGATGCCCTCCATGGGGTGGGTGTATAGTGTGGAGTCAATGATGAGTTTTTTTTTTAGCTTGAGTGTTTTTTGAAGGGTTCAAATGATTTTTTAGCTCAACTTTGGCGAAGCCAAATTTGAGCTTATGCCATGGCCCGTCGTCCGTCTGTCCGTCAACAATTGGATACGGCTCGGGCTAGAGGCCGTATTTATGAACCGATCTTTACGAAACTTCTTGGGTACCTTTGTTATCAACGTGGGACGAGAACGAGTGTTTTGGGGTCCGGTCCAAAATTCAAGATGGCCGACGCCATTTTGTACGAAATTTGGTGCAATCAGATTTTTTGCACAGAACTTCCATATGAAAGCGCTGATTTGAATAATTTTTTGTGTGAATGTTTAGTACCATGGGATACATCACATATAATACGGGTTTTTTTCTCGTGCAGAAATTATGCAAATTAGATGAACTTTGATTTTTTCAGTGCTGCTTACACACAGTAAGTACACATGTCAATACGGCTCGGGCTAGAGTCTGTATTTATGAACCGATCTTCACGAAACATCTTGGGTACCTTTGTTATCACCTTGGGACGAGAACGAGTGTTTCTGGGTGCGGCCAAAATTCAAGATGGCTGCCAGTGGCCATTTTGTATCAAAATTAGGTCTAATCAGTTTTTTGTACACAACTTCTATACGGCTCAGGCTAGATGCCGTATTTATGAACCGATCTTTACGAAACTTCTTGGGTACCTTTGTTATTACCCTGGGATGAGAACGAGTGTTTTTGGGTGTGGTGTGGTCCGAATTTCAAGATGGCCACCAGCAGCCATTTTGTACCAAAATTAGTGCAATCAGTCTTTTGTACAGAACTTCTGTATGAAAGTTCTGATTTGAATAAATTTTTGTATGAAAGTTTAGTAACATGGAATACATCACATGTAGTACGGGTTTTTTCTCGTGCAGAAATTATGCAAATTAGATGAACTTTGATTTATTCAGTGCTACTTATACTCTGTAAGTGCACATGTCAATACGGCTCGGGCTAGAGGCTGTATTTATGAACCGATCTTCACAAAACTTCTTGGGTACCTTTGTTATCACCTTGGGACGAGAACGAGTGTTTCTGGGCGTGGTCCAAAATTCAAGATGGCTGCCAGTGGCCATTTTGTACCGAAATTAGGTCCAATCAGTTTTTTGTCACAACTTCTACACAGCTCATATTTGTGAACTGATCTTCACAAAACTTCTTGGGTACCTTTGTTTTCACCTTGGGACAGGAATGAGTGTGTTTTGGGGTGCCTTTGTTATCACTGTGCTATGAGAACAAATATTTTGGGGTTCAGTCAGACCCACTGTGGGACTCAAAAATTTTTTCTAGTTTAGCATCTGACTGTCACCCACCTTTACAATACTTTACCTATACATTTGTTACAGGCAACGCTCAGTATTTATGTTCAGACCATTACAATACTTTATATGTACCTTTGTTATCAGGTCATTACCTAGATGTTTGTCATTGCTGTGTCACATACCATACATGTACATGTCTTTGTCTTGACAAGTTGAGCTACAGTGTCATTGACACTTTCATTACACAAAAAGTCAACGTAACTGCACTCCCCTTTATCGTCTGGTAAAGTAGGTGGGGTTTTTTGGAAGGGGGGTGGGGCCTACTTGAAATTACTTGAAATACCTGAAATGTAGGTATTTAAATCATCTGACATGGACATCACATTTGTCAGTAATTTCATGACTTCATTCCTCTGAATGGCTAATTAGCCACAGACACTGAACGTGACTATAAATTCTTCATTTACAAAATTTTCTTAGGTCAGAGATTATGGCCCTTTACCTCTTGGTTTTTAGCTCACCTGACTGAACATCAGGGTAAGCTATAGTGATCACTCACCATCAGGCATCCGTTATCTGTCATTCGGTGTCTGTCTGTAGTGCTCAGACGATTAGTCGACTATGCTCTCAATTCTCAAAGTCGACTCTGAGTTCAACAGTTGATTAGTCGAAAGATATTCCAGAGCTTAAAGTACAAGCCGCTCCCAACCCCATTTTGGCTTTTGTTTATTTTTAAGAAGCATCTGTTCATTGATGACCTTACACCACATGGTTTTGATCAGGTCATATTTAAGGATTGAACCGGACATGACAGTTTGTTAGACAATGCGCTCAATCACTGTTTACAGCCAAGTGCTCAGACATCAAGTTCACAGCTTTAAGAACTGCATTGTCGAAGAGAGATAATCTCGAACCAAATTAGCATCTACTCTTGATTGTCAATCTAGTGTGTATATTCAGCACATGCTCTTATGCTAATTAGATGTTTACATGCGAAACCTAAACTGACAATGTGAATTTAAAAGCTCTTAATTTCATGTTTTCTCAAAACAGCACAAAAACCACCGTCCTTTTCTACAGAGATTTCCAGTTCGATATCGAGAGATAGTACTAGTATACCATCAGGTACTATCTAAGAAGTTACATAAATCTTGCAATTAGTCGACATCGACTCAACTTTGAGGCTCCGACTAATTGACTTTGTAATTTCGAAGTCCGAGCACTATCTGTCTGTGAGCATGTTGTTTGCACCTAACTCTGCTGAACCACTGAACCAATTTTAGTTACATTTGAGGTGATTGATTGCTATTTAATTGCATTTTGGTTTTTAGTCGAGTTGTGACGAGGTCACACTTGACTTATAGTTTGATGAATGACGGGTGGGCGTAAACAATTGGTTTTCGGACGATAACTTGATGATGGTTTGACCCACGTTCATGAAACTTCATAGGTAGGTTGGCATCGGTGTAAGGAAGAACTCTATTTGTTTTGGACTTGCTAGGTAACAGTGACCTTGAACATAGTAAATCATAAACAATTGGTTTCCGGGTCATAACTTGATTATGATTCAACCCACATTCGTTAAACTTCATATGTAGGTTGGCCTTCATGAGAGGAAGAACCCTATTTATTTTGGACTCACTAGGTCAAAGGTCAAGGTCACAGTGACCCTGAACATTGTAAATCAAAACAATTGGTTTCCGTATGATAACTTGATAATGGTTCGACCCACATTCATGAAACTTCATAGGTAGCTTGGCATCAGTGAGAGGAAGAACCCTATTTATTAGTCGAGTTGTGACGAAGTCAAACTCGACTTATAGTTTGGTGAATGGCGGGCGGGCGGGCGGGCGTAAACAATTGGTTTCCGGATGATAACTTGATAGTGGTTGAACTCACATTCATTAAACTTCATACGTAGGTTGGTCTTGGTGGGAGGAAGAACCCTATTGATTTTGGACATGCTACGTCGAAGGTCAAGGTCACAGTGACCTTGAACGTAGTAAATCTTAAACAATTGGTTTCCGGATGATAACTTGATAATGGTTCAACTCACATTCATGAAACTTCATAGGTAGATTGGCCTTGGTGAGGGGAAGAACCCTATTGATTTTGGACTCGCTACGTCAAAGGTCAAGGTCAACAGGACCTTGAACATAGTAAATCGCAACAATTCCTTTCCGGATGATAACTTGATAGTAGTTCAACCTACATTCATGAAACTTCATAGGTGGGTTGGCCTTGGTGCGAGGAAGAACTCTATTGATCTTGGACTCACCAGATTAAAGGTCAAGGTCACAGTGACCTTTAACATAGTATATCGCAACAATTGGTTTCCAGATGATAACTTGATAGTGGTTCAACCTAGAGTCATGAAACTTCATAGGTGTGTTGGCCTTGGTGCGAGGAAGAACCCTATTGATCTTGGACTCACCAGGTCAAAGGTCAAGGTCACAGTGAGCTTGAACATAGTATATCGCAACAATTGATTTCTGGATAATAACTTGATAGTGGTTCAACCTAGAGTCATGAAACTTTACAGGCGTGTTGGCCTTGGTGCGAGGAAGAACCCTATTGATGTTGGACTCACCAGGTCAAAGGTCAAGGTCACAGTGACCTTGAACATAGTATATCGCAACAGTTGGTTTCCGGATGAAAACTTGATAGTGGTTCAACCTAGAGTCATGAAACTTCATAGGTGTGTTGGCCTTGGTGCGAGGAACTGTTGTCACAACTCGACATTGGATCGGTGATCCTGAGCGGCATTTTTTTGGACTCGTTAGGTGAACGTTCAAGGTCACCGTGACCTTCAGCATAGTAAATAATAAACAATTGGTTTTCAGATGGTAACTTGATAATGGTTTGACCCACATTCATGAAACTTCATAGGTAGGTTGACCAAGGTGAGTGGAAGACCCCTATTTATTTTGGACTCGCTAGGTCAAATGTCAAGGTCAAAGTGACTTTGAACATAATAAGTCATGAACAGTTGGTTTCCAGATGATAATTTGACAATGGTTCCATCCACATTCATGAAACTTCATAGGTAGGTTGGCATTGGTGCAAGAAAGAGCCCTATTTATTTTGGAATCACTAGGTCAGAGGTTAAGGTCACAGTGACCCTTCACACAGTAAATTAAGTGAATAAACCCACTTTTGTGTTGTCACAACTTGACTTTGGATCAGTGAACCTATTGGCATTTTTTTTCAAATCAACTTGCCCTGCCCCATAGAAAGGGGGTAGGGGAAAATCCTACAAAATTCAGGCCTAGCCATTTGAGGTGGGTGATCGCTCCTGCTCGCCTCCACCTGCCTGGATTCAAAATAAGGCAGGCATATTTTGCCCGCCTAACGTCAATTTGCGCATACGATTAAAACTATAAAAATTGTAAAAACAAGCCAACAACAGATATTAATATTGGTTATAGTCGGCTTATTATGAAATCAGTTTTGGCCGAATTACTTTCCCAAACAATATCAGCACATCTGCGAAAAACGGTGCCCTGTTATCATTCACTGACATAATAGAAAGGTCCGCTTGTCAATTAACTTCAGTTATTCTCTGAATAATGCAGTATGTTTTCTGGAACTTATTTCAATGGTGATTTTTTCCTCCAAGAAGCACAACTTTGCGAAACGGTGCACCTTTCATAACCTCTTATTGATTCAGTGAAAAAAAAATCCACTTTCAAGTTTAACACTTGGGAATCCATGCACACTGCAGTGCATTGACTGAAACTTATTTTCATATGGAATAGTTTTCAAGGACTTTGTTTTTCAATGTGCCATACATTTTGAACAATATCATGCCTTGCTTTAAGTCATACCCGTGAGTTTTGAATAAACGACAGGGAAAATTATAAAATTGCAGTCTATTTATTAATTTCCGATTACAATTAAAATTAGGAAAATCCGAAATAAAGTAAAGAATCTAAACCCTCAAAGGATGCTGTATACCAAATATCAAAAGAAGCCAAATTTAAACTTATGCCATGGCCAGTCATCCGTCGGACTGTCCGTCTGTACGTCAACAATTCAATACGGCTCGGGCTAGAGGCCGTATTTATGAACCGATCTTTACGAAACTTCTTGGGTACCTTTGTTATGACCGTGGGACGAGAACGAGTGTTTTGCGTCCGATCCGAAATTCAAGTTGGCCGCTGGCGGCCATTTTGTACCGACTTAGGTGCAATCAAATTTTTGCGCAAAACTTCCATATGAAAGCGCTGATTTGAATAATTTTTTGTATGAATGTTTAGTACCATGGGATACATCACATATAATACGGGTTTTTTTCTTGTACGTAAATTATGCAAATTAGACTTTGATGTATTTAGTGTTACTTTCAGCACTGTAAGTGCAAATGCCAATACAGCTCGGGCTAGAGGCCGTATATATAAACCGATCTTTACGAAACTTCTTGGGTACATTTGGTCTCACCGTGGGATGAGAACGAGTGTTTTTGGGTGCGGTCCGAAATTCAAGGTGGCCGATGGCAGCCATTTTGTACAAAATTAGGTGCAATGAGATTTTTGCACAGAGCTTCCATATGAAAGCGCTGATTTGAAAAAATTTTTGTGTGAATGATTAGTACCATGGGATACATTACATATAATACAGGTTTTTTTCTCGTGCAAAAATTATGCAAATTAGATGAACTTTGATTTTTTCAGTGCTACTTACACAGTGTAAGTACACATTTCAATACAGCTCGGGCTAGAGGCTGTATTTATCAACCGATCTTCACGAAACTTCTTGGGTACCTCTGTTATCACCTTGGGACGAGAACGAGTGTTTCTGAGTGCAGTCAGACTAAGTTTGATCTATTTAATGTTACTTTCAGCACTGTAACTGCAAATGCCAATACGGCTTGGGCAAGAGGCCGTATTTATGAACCGATCTTTAGGAAACTTCTTGGGTACCTTTGTTATCACCGTGGGACGAGAACGAGTGGTTTTGGGTGCAGTCCGAAATTCAAGATCGCTGCCAGTGGCCATTTTGTACCGAAATTAGGTCTAATCAGTTTTTTGTACACAACTTCTATACGGCTCAGGCTAGAGGCCGTATTTATGAACCAATCTTTACAAAACTTCTTGGGTACCTTTGTTATCACTGTGGGATGAGAACGAGTGTTTTGGGGTGTGGTCCAAAACTCAAGATGGCCACCAGCAGCCATTTTAAATTAGTGCAATCAGTCTTTTGTACAGAACTTCTGTATGAAAGTTCTGATTTGAATAAATTTTTGTATGAATGTTTAGTAAAATGGAATACATCACATATAGTACAGGTTTTTTTCTTGTGCAGAAATTATGCAAATTAGATGAATTTTGATTTATTTAGTGCTACTTGTACACTGTAAGTGCACATGTCAATACGGCTCGGGCTAGAGGCTGTATTTATCAACCAATCTTCACGAAACTTCTTGGGTACCCTTTGCTATCACCTTGGGACGAGAACGAGTGTTTCTGAGTGCGGTCCAGAATTCAAGATGGCTGCCAATGGCCTTTTTGTACCGAAATTAGGTCCAATCAGTTTTTTGTCACAACTTCTATACAGCTCGTATTTATGAACTGATATCATGAAACTTCTTGGGACCTTTGTTTTCACCTTGGGACAGGAATGAGTGTGTTTTGGGGTGCCTTTGTTATCACTGTGCTATGAGAACAAATAGTCTGTGGTTCAGTCAGACCCACTCTGGGACTTTCTAGTTTAGCAACTGACTGTCACCCACCTTTACAATACTTTACCTATACATTTGTTACAGGCTACGGTCAGTATTTATGTACAGACCGTTACAATACTTTATATGTACCTTTGTTATCAGGTCATTACCTAGATGTTTGTCATTGCTGTGTCACATACTATACATGTACATGTCTTGACAAGTTGAGCTACAGTGTCATTGACACTTTCATTTGTTATTGGTGTCACTGGACTTAAAAGTGATAGGGCTTTCTTGATTGATGGCTCCCAGAGGTGAATTAAGGCTCCTCCATTATTGCCCGCCTAGGGTGATTTAACCCTTTACCCAACGTAACGGCCAAAACCGGCCAGCGCTATTCACAAAAATCGTCAATTAATTTTCATTATTTTTTTCATTTTTTTGTCTCAAAAACATAGGTTATGCCCCCTCTTTGGAACGAGCTCGGCGAGCTCGTTCCAATGAGGGGTCATAACCTATGTTTTGAGACCAAAAAATGAAAAAAAATAGTTATTCAAGAATTTTATTTGCAAGTGTTGTCTGCTTTTCGTGTTAGGTAAAGGGTTAAGGAGGGCGGTAGTAGTTCGCTTGCATTTTTCAAATCGGCAGGCCGGAAAATTTAATTTCAAAATCTTATGAACTAGTGGGTACAGTGGCTTGATATTTGGTATACAGTTTCTTTGGAGGTGTAGATTCACTGTAGAATCAATTTTGTTCAAACGGAGTTCGTGGTGCAGTATTTGCCCTTGTAATAGGAGGGGCAATATTTTTTACCCCACCCAAAATTTCTGGTTTCTAATCTGATGGTCCGATTTGAACCAAATTTGGTATGTGGTATTATTGAGTCATAAGAACTTGACTCATGCCAAAAAAGTTCCTGTGTCCAAGTGGGAACCCCAGAACCTAAACATGAAATATTTTGGAACGCCCCATATTACCCAAACCCTGGAACAGAGAACTGTTATTTGTTATGAAGCATCCTTAGGACCAGTAGAATTGAATGGTAAAAAAAAATTGCCATTGGTTCTGTCAGGGTGTTCAGTAGGGGGGACATCAAAAAAATGCGGAGTCTGCATATTAGCAAAAATGGGGGGAATACAAGTTTGTTAAAATGAAGCCCAATGGTTCATTTTTGGGCTCAATACAGGAGCCCAATTTTTTTACTTTGGACCTTGTGAGGAATAATTTTAAAAATCATCTTCTTCAGATCCTTCAGTAGGAATGCTTTCATATTTGGTATACAACATCTATAGGGGGTCAGATTCACATCTCTTCAAAAATAAAATCTTTTTCAGATTCACCAGTCAGAATCTTTTCATATCTGGTATACCACATCTTTGGGGGGGGGGGGGGGGGGGGAGAGATCAATTTTGATCAATTCTGGACCCTTGGGTTAATATTTGAGCCCTCGATGGAACCTGAATTTTAACTTGGTGCAGTATGAGGAAATTTCTTTCAAAACCTTCTTCAGATTCACCAGTCAGAATGCTTTCATATTTGGTATTCAATATCTAAGGGGTCAGATTCAGGTTTGTTCAAATCAAGTGCCTGGGTTAATATTTTGGCTCTCTAAAGGAGCCCATATTTTAACTTAGTACAATATGAGGAAAAATCTTTAAAAATCTTGTTCAGATCCACCAGTCATAATCTTTTGATATTTAAGGAGGTCAGATCTAAGTTTGTTCAAATCAAGTCCCTTTGTTAATATTTGGGCTTCCTATTGGAGACCAAATTTTAACTCAGTCCAATATTAGGAATAATCTTTTAAAAATCTGCTTCTTGAGATACAATCAGAATCTTTTGATATTTGGTATACAGCATCCTTTGAGGGTTCAGATTCAATTTGTTCAAATAAAGTTGGTGGGTCATTATTTGTGTTCCATGGGGAGGGGCAGATTTTACCATATTTCAAAATTGATAATATTCTCAAAATCTTCTTCTCCAGAACCACCAGTCATAATCTTTTGATAATTGGTATACAACATTGTTCTAGTTTGTTCCAGTCAAGTCCCAAGGTGTATATTTGGACTCCCTAGTTTTCCATTGCTGAAAATCTGGGCATTATTTCTGTGATAACATCCCAATACTAGAAAAAAAAAACCATCTGGCATGGACAACAGAGTTATATATAATTAAATAACTTCATTCCTCTGTTATGTTAACTAGCCATAGATGGTAATTAGATCTTTCGTTAGTTCAGGTGAGCGCCTTGGGCCCCATGGGGCCTCTTGTTTTTACAAGATATGATATGATATTGGTATGATTTCGTTACGTAACATTCCTTCATTGGCTTCACTGTTGTGTATTTATCCCTGGGACCTCCGGAAGCAACCTATAAGAGTTAAGACTCTTGAAAGCGTGAAGCATGCAAGGGTATCACTAAGGGAATTAAGGGAGTGCCCCCCCCCCCCCCCCAGCCCCCCCCCCCCCCCCCCCAATAAATTTTCCAGTAAGGGCACTTTTATCTGGATTGGAGTCTTGGATATTGATTTGTTATTGCTTGTAATCTTGTATTTATGAGACTACATTTGATAATTGGATTTATGTCACACACACGGTCTCTCAAGCATATGAAAGTCTATTGTAAACCTGATTTGGGCTGTTAGAGGCCCTGTATTACCAATTTGGTGTACCAGTTCTGTATGTGTTAATTGAATAAGATATTGTGTCACGACCACTGCATATATATTTTATTTATCCTCAAATTTTTAAGAAGTCTTGAGTTTAGGAACAAAAATCCTGAATCTCAAATATTCCAGCCAAATCCTCAAAGCATGCTTTCCACAAAGGGACCCCAGTTACCAATCTTGTATGAGGGGCTAATACTCCATATTATAACAAATACACTGTAAGGATGTTTTCCACAAAACATCTTTTGTGAGGGAATATACAGCATGCACTTTTTATATCTCTTTAACATTTTACCCAACGTAACGGCCAAAACCGGCCGGCGCTATTCTAAAAAAATGCCAATTAATTTTCATTTTTTGTCTCAAAAACATAGGTTATGACCCCTCGTTGGAATGTGCTATGTTTTTAGCTGCAACGAGCAGCTCTATATGTGGCAATGTCTGTCTGTCTGTCTGTCTGTCTGTCACCAACAAGTTTAAAAAACACCATAACTCATAAAATACTTGATGGAATGACACCATACTTGGTATGCAAGTGTATCTTCATGATGTCTACACCCTCTCAATAGTGCATGTCATTCGGATAATTCTGTCACATTTATGGACTTGTCACCAACGAGTTTTAAAACATCATTGGCGTTGCACGAATCATCACAGCTTCCGCACTGTGACAGTGCGCTCTAGTTGAGACAAAAAATGAAAAAAATTAGTTATTCAATAATTTTTTTTTGCCGTCTGCTTTTCATGTTAGGTAAAGGGTTAATAAGACAAAGACTGCTCACACAAAATTAATTAAATAACACAATACTGATTCTAAGACATAGAAATAACATTGTAAAGCCTCCTTTGGAGCTCTATTATAAGATGTTGCCATTTTTCCCTAAGGGGGGGGGGGGGGGGTGGAGGAAAAAAATGTCCAGGCATCACGTGGCGTATTTAGTTTTTCACACTTTTCTGACCCAAGTTGGACCCCCATTTTTAGCTTAACTTGACAAAGTCAAGATTAGCTATTGGCATCACATGTACAGAAGTTTGTGAGTCTGTTCGCATTTCCTCCAGCACAGGCTACACCCAGTAGTTCTTGTCCAGTCATTAAATTTTAGGTGCAGGTTCGAGGTCATGTCTAGATGAGAACATCTCATTTTGGTCACGATCGGTCAACCAGGATGGCTGTGCGGGCTTGAAACCCAAAAACCTTTAGCGCAGTCTTTGGTTGACATACGTTAAGTGTGAGGGCCACATCAACCCCGGCCTCAATTCTGTAGTACAGACTACACCTCAAATTATTTTTGTTGTAAACAGCATGTGGGGTACAGAACGTAACATATTCTCAGTTATCACAATTCTTGTCTTATTTCATAATCCTTTCATAAACATTCAACATGATCCTTTTCATCAAACATTACACACAGTCAAGTTAAACTGCAGTGTCATTGACACTTTTATTTCCCATCAATGTTTAGACATCCACCCCTCCTGGAAACTAAAATCTTCTTCTGGCCTGGCATACCGACATGGGTACACTTATCGCAAACATACAATGTACGCAAATTGTTTGACTTTCCAAGAAAACTACCAGCCCCGTACATAAAGAATAATTGCGAAATAAAACATGGGTGATTCAACTATTATTTATGAAGTTACATAAACAGACAGATGGATGGAATAATGGAGAGATAGATGGATGGAAGAATGGACAGACAGACAGATGGATGCATGCAATCTAGTTTTGGATTCCCACTCTGAATGAAAAGTCCTTGAATTTTGGCCCCTTCCTTGAAAACGTCTTGAATTTGTTTTTAAATGGTAGAGTGCTAAATTACTTTTGGCTGCTAGAGTTTGCTCACATGACTTTGCCAAGTTTGCCTTGTTACAATTTATGGAAGAGTGCCTTCTGGCACTCTCCCATAAACTGTAACATGGTAATTAATCCATACAGACTATATAATTTCACTTCAAAGACAATGAGAAACACATCAACACAATTCAATGCCTTTAAAATGCGATACCTGCACTTCACAATAAAACCCAAATATGGCCTTTTAGGACTCTACCAGTTAACTTTGAAAAGTTCTTAATTTTCGACCCCCACCCTTGAAAAGTTCTTGAATTCATTGTACATATACTATACTCAAAGTTTTCTAAGCACCAAGTTTTTCCAACTACCTGTTTTACATTTTAGTTGAAATATTGTAATGAAAAGTGCATATATTTTTTATTTAATTATATCGTTAATGACTTTAGTACAGAAATTAAGATTTTAGTTGTGTTTGACACTATTTTTTAGCTTTTGAATACGATAACCACGGAAAATGGATATTATTGGTAAAAGAGGAAATTTTTCAATTTGCCAAAAAGTTGAAGCGAATTGGTATGGTTTCAATATCGAGTTTGAGGCCCATTACTATTAATTACAGCTTGACAACGCCTTCTCATGCTCCCAATCAGGTTCCTGGCGGTTCTTTGTGGGATGTTGTTCCATTCTCGGACCAGTATGGCCGCATAGCTCCTGGACACTTCTTGGCTGGACTGGACGGGCTAAAATTGCAAGCTGCAACTCATTCCAGACATGTTCGATTGGATTGAGGTCAGGGGATCTTGCTGGCCAGTCCATACGCTCAATCCCCTCCCTCTGTCAGTACTCTCCAACAGCATGGGCAACATGAGGACGGGCATTATCGTCCATCAGGATGAATCTATCACCCACTGCACCTGCATACAATCTGACGTGGACATCCAGGATCCCATCAATATACCGCTGTGCAGTCAATGTACCACATTCAAGGACACAGAGCTCTGTACGTCTATCCCTGCTGATGCCTCCCCAGACCATGATTGACCCTCGACCATAGCGGTCATGCTCAGCATTGTTGGCCGCATGGAATCGTTCTCCTGGTCTTCTCCATACCCCAGAAGCCTATCTGTGTGGTCTAGGCAGTACCTTGACTCATCTGTAAAAAGGACAGGTCGCCAATCTTCTCTGGTCCACCCAGCGTGGTCCATGGCCCATTCATATCGAGCTTGGCTTTGGTTCTGGGGCAGCGGAATGTGAATGCATGGTCTTCTCGATCAGAGACCACATTTGTGCAACCTTGCCCGGATAGTCCGAAACATTTATCCCGGATGCATTCTGAAGGTCACTGCGAAGCTCGGTTGCTGTGGCAAAGCGGTTCCTATGGGCCAGAAAGATCAAAAACCGGTCTTCAGCTGCAGATGTTGCTCTGTCTCTGCCACCACCATGCCGTCTTACTGGTGTGCCATACTGCTGAAATCTTGCCCAGCCCCTGGTGATCACCCTATGGTGCATATCAAGGGCGTCACCAACTAGACGATGGGTAGCCCCTTGCTCCACCATCCCTACAGCCCGTCACATTTCTGCTTCAGACAAATGTCTTCTTACATTTTCATTTGCCATATTCAACCATTAAATTACAAGGGTTTGTGTTGAAATGAAGAATGAATACCCTACACATGTCATGTACATGTAGACAGTACACGAAAACATCATGAAAATCAAGGGGTACATTCTTTCCATGACTATCACGAAAAGTTTGCCTGACAAGAGAGATAATGAAAACACTGGGGGACCATCTCAATGCATTCATCAATCTTATCCACCAACAATATCGCAAATGTCACAAGCAAATTTTACAATGATGTGTCAAATATGTGGCGCTTAGCAAACTTTGAGTAGTATATAAGCTCTTGAGACAAGACGTTTAATGATAACCCACCCCACATAAATGCAATATCAAAATCTGCTAGGAACCACATCTTATTGATCTCTATATTATTCCTTGAGTGGAACATGGTGTCATCTGCAATGCTATATGCAATATATATCTGGCTCGTTTGGGGATTTCCAGAAATCAGGTTCACAGGGGTCAAATTCTTTGGGCTGTCCATAGTGTTGTAAGTTCATATGAAAATTATAGTAGTCCTAAAAAATCGGGGCTTTAGTCAATGAAAAATGCTTGAATAGTGCTTGAAATTGAATGTGATTCTCTCATATCTGTTGAAGCTCTGCTCAAGCAGGGTTACAGCGGTTGAAGAGGCGCGCACCATTGACGTGCAGTACGCCTTAGTACACGGCGTTATCGTGCCCCCATGTAAGCAACCGGGATAAAGTGCCTTGCCCAAGGACACAACGCGGGTCGTACCGGACGGGGATCGAACTCGGGAACTCCAGCATAGAAGTCAAACAGTCTACCACTGAGCCACCGCGCTCCCCATCAATAAATAATAATTATTATAATAATAATAAAAAATCTTCCACAGAACCACCAGTCTGAATCTTTTAATATCTAATGACAACATCGTTACAGAGGTCAGATTCATGTTCAAAGCAAGTTCCCCAGGTAATATCTGGGCTTCCTGTAGGGGTCCAAATTTTATCTTGGTGGAATACATGTATGAGAAATAGTCTTTAAACATCTTTTTCAGATCACCATTCTAAATCTGTTATTTGGTATTCAGCATCTTTTGGAAGGTCAGATCTAAATTTGTTCCAAACAAGTCCCTGATTTAATATTTCGGCTTCCAATTGGACCCTGAATTTTAACTTAGTCCAATATGCTATGAAGAATGATCTTTAAAATTCTTACCCTCCTGAACCACTAATCCGAATCTTTTTTTTTATATCGCATACAGAATCCATACAAGGATCGGATTCACTTTTGTCAAATGAAGCCAACAGGTAGGCTCCTGCAAAAATTTGATATTTGATTTGAAAGTCAATATTCGATTTGATTCTATTAGAAATCAGAAATTTGAATGTTTTCGAATACACTCCGACCATAAGTTTGTGGCAGTTCAGAGTAGAAACACGTGACTGACTTGTAGCGGATATTATTCTAAAAAAAACCCTTTTCTTTTGATGACATATCCATTAACTGTTGTACGATTCGAAGTTTGATTTGAAGTTTATTTCGAAGTTTGATTTGAAATTTGATTCGTTTTCACCTATTCGATTCGATCAAAATTGTCAGTTCGCAGGTCCATACCTATAGGTCAATAATTGGGCTCTCTGTGGCAGCCCGAATTTTAACTTAGTGCAATGTGAGGAATAATTTTTAAAACTCTTCTTCTTCAGATCCACCAAGCTGAATCTTTTGATATTTGCTATACAGCATCCTTAGGGAGGTCAGATCAAAATTTGTTCAAACCAAGTCCTTGTGTTAAATTAACACCGGGACTTGGTTTGAACAAATTTAATGTTTGGGCTCCCCATTGGAGCACAAATTTTAACTTAGTCCAATATGATGAATAATCTTTAGATCTTTTTTCTCCAGAACCACTGGTCAGTATCTTTTGATATACGGTTACAGAATCCTCACAGGGATCGGATTAAATTTTGTTTATATCAAGCCCATTATTTAATAATTGGGCTCTCTGTGGAAACCTGAATTTTAACTTAGTTGAATATGGGGAATGATCTTCTTCAGACCCACCTGGGAGCGCGGTGGCTCAGTGGTAGACTGTTGGACTTCTATGCTAGAAGTCCCGAGTTTGATCCCCGTCCGGGACGACCTGCGTTGTGTTCTTAGGCAAGGCACTTTATCCCGGTTGCCTACATGGGTGCACGGCGACGCCGGGCACTAAGGCGTACTGCACGTCAATGGTGCACATGTCTTCAACCGCTGTAACCCTGCGTGAACAGAGTTAGAATTTTGAGGAGCTGACAGTTGCTCGTCTTCGGCTTCCTCCACCCGTAAAACTGTCACGGTCACGATTAACCATTATATATAAGTATGTGACCTTAAACACCAATAAATAAATAAATAAATATAAATATTCAGACCCACCAGTCAGAATCTTTTGATGTTTTGGTTTACAACATCCTTAGGGAGGTCAGATCTAAGTTTGTTCAAACCAAATCACAATTCAGAATGACCACTCATTTAAATCACTGTGATAATATTTGGGCTCTTTATCAGAGCCTGAATTATAACTTAGTCCAATATGAGGAATAATCTTTAAAACTCTTCTCTAGAACCACTGGTCAGAATCTGTTGATGTATGGTATACAGAATTCTTACAAGGGTCAGATTCGCATTGGACCCAATCAGACCCATTGGTGTTTAATTGGGCTCTCTGTGGAAACCTAAACTTCAACTTAGTGCAATATGGGGAATAATCTTTAAAAATCTTCGAATCTTTTGTTATTTGGGGTGCAGGATCATTTTTGGAGGTCAGATTAAAGTTTGTTCAAATCAAGTCCCTTGATGAGTATTTGAGCTCCCTATTGAAGCATGAATATTAACTTCGTTTAATAAGAGGAATATCCTTTGAAAATCTTCTCACGAAGCCCCCCCCCCCCCCCCAACCAAATCAGAATCTTTTGATATATGGTATACACCATCCCTAGGGGAGTCAGGTACAAGTTTTAAAACTCAAGTCCCTGGTTAATATATGGACTCTTTTAAGTTGGTCCAAAATGAGGAATGTTCTTTGAAAATGTGCTTCTTCAGATCCAGTGGTAGGAATCGGGCGGGGGGGGGGGGGGGGGGGGGGTGCTTACTCCGATCCAATTTGTTGAAGTTAAGTCCCAAGGTTTATATTTGGGGATCATTATTTTCCATTACCAGAAATCTTCAGATTTGTTTGGCAGTATCAGAAAAAATCATCTTACTGGTCAGCCGAGTTTAAAAAACGTTACGTGACTTCATTCCTCTTTGGTGTTCACTAGTCATAGATGCTAATTAAATCCTTCTTTAAACAACTTTGTCAAGTGTGCGCCGCAGGCCCCATGTAGCCTCTTGTTTTTTTGTTGTTTTTTTTGCTCACCTGACTGCAAGTCGGTGTGAGCTATTGTCATCACTTGGCATGCGTCGTCCTGCATCCATCACCTGGCTCAAGTTGTCTTTTGACAACTTGAGCCAGGTGAGCGTTTTAGGCTCTCTTGAGCCTCTGGTTTGCTGTTGATATTATATTATCATATATATATTATGAAATTGTATTATCGCATAGAGTCGCTTAACCCTCTGCACACTGGTGTCAAAATACTGAAATTTCGAGCAGTAATTTTTAGTCAAGTTGTGACGAAGTCAAACTCGACTTATAGTTTGTTGAATGGCGGTTGGGCGGGCGGGAGTAAACAATTGGTTTCCGGGTGATAACTTGATAATAGTTAGGGCCACGTTCGTGAAACGTCATAGGTAGGTTGGCATCGGTGAGAGGAAGAATCCTCTTTATTTTGGACTTCCTAGGTCAAAGGTCAAGGTGACCTTGAACATAGTAAATCGTAAACAATTGGTTTCAGGATAACTTTATTATGGTCCAACCCACATTCATGAAACTTCATATGTGGGTTGGCCATCGTGAGGGGAAGAACCCTATTTATTGTGGACTCACTAGGTCAAAGGTCAAGGTCACAGTGACCCAGAACACAGTAAATTAAAACAAGTAGTTTCTGGAAGATAACTTAATGATGGCTCGGCCCACGCTCATGAAACTTCATAGGTAGATTGACATCAGTGAGAGGAAGACCCCTATTTATTTTGGACTCGCTATGTCAAAGGTTAAGGTCACAGTGACCTTCAACATAGTAAATCGTAAACAATTGGTATCCGGGTGAGAACTTGATAATGGTTTGACCCACATTCATGAAACTTCATAGGTAGGTTGGCCTAGGTGATTGGAAGACCCCTATTTATTTTGGACACTCTAGGTCAAAGGTCAATCATAAACAATTGGTTTCCAGATGATAATTTGACAATGGTCCCACCCATGTTCATGAAACTTCATAGGTAGGTTGGCATTGGTGCATGAAAGAGCCCAATTTATTTTGCAATCACTAGGTCAAAGGTCAAGGTCACAGTGACTCTTCCCACAGCAATCAATTGTAAACCATTGGTTTCCGCACGATAAATTGATAATGATTAAACCCACTTTCCTGCTGTCACAACTTGACATTGGATTGGTGATACTATCGGCATTTTTTCCATAAGTGACTAAGAATCTAACCAATTCAGTCTTGTTTGACACAACTCGCTAAGCTCTGTCAAACAACATTGAATTGGGTAAATTCCTCGCTGTACTATGGGAAAAAATTGCAGGTTAAAATATTGATATTTTGACCTCAGTGTGCAGGAGGTTAACTTTTTATTCAATGTGCTGATCCCCACCCCCCACCCGGGAAGTGAAGCACTGTTTTCTGTGGTAAAAGAGGACCCAGTCACCATGACAACAAAAAGGCAACATGGGTATTGAACAAGCTTTACTTCATCTCCATGTTGTGGTCGAGATTAGTCATTGTGCAAAAATATGTGACCTTAAACACCCATAAATACTGATCAAAACTGGCCAACCCCCTTTACAAAAATCGATAGACGCCACTATCAGGGCTTTCCAAAAATGAGGGTACCAGAACAAAAGCCATCATTATACCCCCACTTTTTAGCTCACCTGACTTTCAGTCACGCGAGCTATAGTGATCACTCACCGTCTGTCATCGGTAAACATGGTGTTTGCATCTTCTCCTTCAAAACTGTTGAACCGATTCAAGTGAAATTTGAGATATTAGTTTGTTATGACATCGCATTTTTATTTTGTTAAAATCAAGTTGCCTCGGCCCTCTGTAGCCCAAAAAGTGTGCTTAAATCTTAAAAATCTTCTTCTCATGAACCAGCAGTAGAAGAGACTTGATATTTGGTGTGCGGCTTCCTTTTGAGGTGTAGATGCAGCTTTGTTCAAGAGAAGTTTGAGGAGCTATATTTACTGTCGTTATGGGAGAGGTAAGAATTTTTGCCCCGCCCAAAATTTCTATTTTCAACACCAAGAGGCTGATTTGAACCAAATTTGATATGAGGGATTATTGGGTCATAAGTACTTAATTTATGTCCCCCAAAATGTTCCCTTCACCCTGTGTGTGTGTGGGGGGGGGGGGGGGGGGGGGGGGGGGCGCAGGAGCTAAAAATAGAAAACAATTAAAACGCACATATCTCCAAAACTACACAGCACTGAGAATTCTTATTTGGTGTGAGTAGTATAGGATGCAGAGATCTACCCTTTTTACCAGGACCCCGCGGGATCAGGCCTCGACCTCAGGTTCATTGACCCCGGCGCCCAAATCCGTTAGGCCTTCTCGTCCCCTCCCCCTCCACACTAGGCCTAGGTTATTTTTAGAAGCCCCCTCACCTTACCCACCCTGTATGTAAGCTATTGTTTAGGCTATCCTTCCCCAAAGCCCATCTTAGGACCCTCTAAAAGGACCCAGGCTATGTATAACCTATTTAGGCTTTCCCCACTTTGTTTTGGTTTTCCCTGTATGTGGGCTCCCCTTCCAAAAGCCCAGTCCCTCCCCACCAAAGCCCTGGACTGTTCCTCCCCTTCCTAAGACTAGCCCAAAGCTGGGGGACTTCCAAATTGAGGCGTCCATTGAGTACTAACAAAAGAGTGCCACCATCCCCTATCCCCTCCCTGCCCCTCCCATAACTTTATTTCTTGGTAAATATCTCTAAGGTAAATGTTGTCATGTACACGTAACGGCATACAAAATGCTTTAGACATAAAGACTACCTGGTCTTTGTCAATGCATAGATAATGGTGATTAAGATAAAGGGAAACTTTGTTTATAAGAAGATATGATAGTGTCTCGTTGTCTAGTTATGCAAAGGGGACAACTGGTATGTTTGATTATGTCATAGATAAAGGTATTATGATAAAGGGCTCCTTTGTTTATAAGAAGCTTAATATGATAAAGACCATGTATACTGTTTGATTATGTCATAGATAAGATGGTGTCACGTCTCAGGTGTTTGATAACCCAGTAAGACTTTTAAGACCATTGGAGACCATTTAGAGACCATTTAAAACCATTTGAGAAATATTTAAGACCATTTAGAGACCATTTAAGACCATTTGAGAAATATTTAAGACCATCTGAGACCATTTAAGACCATTTTAGAAATATTTAAGACCATTTGAGACCATTTAAGACCATTTGAGAAATATTTAAGACCATTTGAGACTATTTTGTTCAATAAGCAGAAAATTCCTGTAACATTGATGGATGGAAGTTTGTTATCGAGTTGGGGCGTGAAGTTTAGTTGTATCATTCTCCGACTTGACATTTATCTGACTTTTATGTCTTGTTTTGTTTTGTTTTTTTTTTAAAGTAAACTGTGTCAAGTAGTGTGAAGTCGAGCAAAAACTTATTTTACCCCAGAGTCGCATCACTGTAATTTCCCACAATGCACTGTGGGAGAATTTGAAGCAACCATCAATTGGTAGGGTGGGTAGAACCGATGTGCACATATGTAAAACTGATGTGTATATGTTTAAAACCGATGTGAATATGTTTAAAACCGATGTGTATATGTTTAAAACCGATGTGCCCGTATGTAAAACGGATGTGCACATATGTAAAACTGATGTACGCATGCGCGTATTTGAGGGTACCCTTCACTGTCTTATAAATCGTGATTCCACCCAGTTCTCATTTGTTCTCAGAGCTTTCAAAGAGAGAAGACATGTCGAGCCACGACTGTAAATTCTGTAGGAAAGCATTCTCAAGAGCCTTTACACGCAATAGACACGAAGATGGTTACTGCCTCAAGAGGTTTGGGATGGCGGGTGAAGGCAAACAGTCAAACGAAGATTATAACTTGTCTGATTCTGACGAGAGCACATATTCAGAGTCAGACGATAGTGATACAACCACTGAAAGTGAATATTCAGAAGAGGAAGATGGCGAAACGAACATAATAGACACTTTAATCATAAGAGCATATGAAGATAATAGAGCTAAATTTCAGAGATTGAAAGTGTCGTACATAGAAAATGGCTTACCCACAGACGAAGCCACCAAAGCGTCCAGGGAAGCTCTTAGAGACAGCGTGAGAGCTTCCCTCTGTAGAAGATTATTTAAGGCAATGAGTCGAGTAAGGCACTTCAGATAACATCCGGTTTATGGAAAAATTAGAAAAACTGCTCAGCGACTTCGAGATGAGGAGGGTTACGGAATGAACGAAACTGAAAAATTCGCAATTGAGAACCGAAAATACTTGTTTGACCCATTATTAAGAAAATACACGTTTTCTGGGTGTGCAGACAGCTTGGGATCATAACTAGAGAAAGTCCAGAAGAACGACAACAACAAAAACTATCCCTTTTCAGAGACAAAAGAGAGTTACTGAACATTTAATTATGTTTATTGTATGCTTACCTGTAAAAGAAGTATTGTAAAACTACATATTGTAGAAATTACTTATGGTGAAATTGTAAAATTACTTGTAAAAACTTACTGAAAATCCATTTTGACTGATTGTAAATCCATTTTAATTGATTGTAAAACCATTTTCGCTTTGAAAAAATTACTTGTAAATTTGTAAGTCTGATTGCAAATCCAATTTGACTTTTGCAAAACCAATTAATTACTTGCAAAACTGATTTTATGTGAAAATAAAATTTAATAGAGAAAAAATTTAGAGTTGTTCATTCCTTTTCAGCTTACCTATGAGTTGAGCATGCGAAAGTAGTTTACTACAACATTCCGGATAACTCATCTATTCGCCACGCAGAAAATACTGCATGGCACGATCTGATTGGACAGTTGTTTGACCAATCAGAGAACGCCTGCGTGGGATAATTTTACAACACGCTTATCTATTGGTCTCATGGAACATACCGCCGTGTGGGATGATCTGATTGGACAACTGTTTGACCAATCAAACACCGCCGTGATCTTACTGGGTTATCAAACACCTGAGACGTGACACCATCTTATCTATGACATAATCAAACAGTGTACATGGTCTTTATCATATTAAGCTTCTTATAAACAAAGGAGCCCTTTATCATAATACCTTTATCTATGACAAAATCAAACATACCAGTTGTCCCCTTTGCATAACTATACAACGTGACACTATCATATCTTCTTATAAACAAAGTTTCCCTCTATCTTAATCACCATTATCTATGCATTGACAAAGACCAGGTAGTCTTTATGTCTAAAGCATTTTGTATGCCGTTACGTGTACATGACAACATTTACCTTAGAGAGATTTACCAAGAAATAAAGTTATGGGAGGGGCAGGGAGGGGATAGGGGATGGTGGCACTCTTTTGTTAGTACTCAATGGACGCCTCAGTTTGGAAGTCACCAGCTTTGGTCTAGTCTTAGGAAGGGGGGAAACAGTCCAGGGCTTTGGTGGGGAGGGACTGGGCTTTTGGAAGGGAGACCACATACAGGGAAAACCAAAGCAATGTGGGGAAAGCCTAAATATGTTATACGTAGCCTGGGTCCCTTTAGAGGGTCCTAAGATGGGCTTTGGGGAAGGATAGCCTAAGCAATAGGGTACATACAGGGTGGGTAGGGTGAGGGGGCTTCTAAAATAACCTAGGCCTAGTGTGGAGGGGGAGGGGACGAGGAGGCCTAACAGATTTGGGCTCCGGGGTCAATGACCCCGAGGTCGAGGTCTGACCCCACGGGGTCCTGGTAAAAAGGGTAGATCTCGGCATCCTATACTACTGGTGTGAAGCTTCCTTAGGACCAACAGAATGGAATGGTACAAACATTTGCTATTGGTTTTAGCATAGGGTACTTTTTCGGGACTTTGAAAAAGTGCTGAGTCAGCATTTTTCAATACTGTGGGTAATGGGTAAAACATTTAAGACAACTCTTCTCCCAAACCACTGCTCCAAAAGCTTTCAAATTTCCATATAACATCTTTGGAAGACTGTTTCACATGGGAGCCCAAATGTTTAAATTAGTGCAGTATGAGGAATATTTTTTAAAAATCTTCTTCTTCAGATCCACTAATCAGAATTTTTTGGTATTCAGTATCCGTGGGGGGAGGGGGGGATTCAAGTTTGTCCAAGCCAAGTCCCTGGGCTCATATTTGGGCTCATTGTGGGAGCCCAAATTATAACTTGGAATTTTCTTTAAAAATCTTCTTCTTCAGATCCGGAAGTCAGAATGTTTTGATATTTGGTATGCAGCATCCTTGGGGGTGGAGGGGGGGGGGGGGGTGGGGGTAGAGATTCAAGTTTGTTCAAGCCAAGTCCCTGGGTTCATATTTGGGCGCACTGTGAGAGCCCCAATTATAACTTAGTTCAAAATGAGGAATTTTCTTTAAAAATCTTCTTCAGATCCAGCAGTTGGAAATGTTTTGATATTTAGTATGCAGCATCCTTAGGGGGTGAGATTCAAGTGTGTTCAAGCCAAGTCCCTTGGTTGTCGCGTGGGCTCCCTGCGGGAGCCCAAATTATAACTTAGTTCAATATGAGGAATATTCTTTAAAAATCACATCCACCATTTTTGATATTTTGTATACAATATCCTTAGGGAGGTGAGATATAAGATTGTAAAAGCCAAGTCCCTGGGTTCATATTTGGGCTCCCTGTGGGAGCCAAATTATTACTTAGTTCAATATGAGGAATATTTTCTTTTCTTAGGAGGGGCAGATGCAACCTGTTCAAATCAATTCACTGGGTTGATATTTAGGCTACCATGTCAGGTGAGCGCCTCGTTTTCAAAAACTGGGGTACACTGGATTGCGTCCGTCCGTGCATCTTTGCATCTGTCTGTCCATATGTCTATCCGTCTGCCCGCACTCAAATGTCTGATCAGGTTATAACTTCAATATTACTGCTCAGATTTCAATGACGTTTCATACAGATGTTCACTATCGTGAGATTTTCAAGCAGCATTGGCCGTTTTGCTGTTGGAATATATTTCTGTGAGTTATGCCCCTTTGAATACACAAACATAGGCTATATTTTTTTTTTTTTTTGTTCGCCTCGTATCTAGGGTTTGGGTTATCAGATTTCAATGGAATTTGGAATGAAGACTGTTTATGGGAAAGGCTTTCAAAGGAGTCATGTCCCTGCAGTAAAACAAAGAAAATACATGCAAGTCACCTCCCCACAGTTAGCATTAGGTGTTTGTTCTATAAGGTTTAGGTTATCAGATTTCAATGAAATTTTGAATGAAGATTGTTTATGGGAAAGGCTTTCAAATGAGTTATGTCCCTGCTCTAAAACAAGGAAAATACATGCAAATCGCCTCCCAACATGTAGCATTTTGTCTTTGTCTTACATCTTATGTGGATCGTCACTAGACTTCAGTAACAGGTGTTTCTGGCCTTCACAATTACCTTGCTGTAAAACAAAGACAATCATTTTGCTGTTTGCTTCGAAAAATTGCCATTTTTTTTTGTCTTCACCTCTTATCTCTGGTTTCGGGTTAGAGGCTTTAAATGAAATTTGGAATGAAGATTGTTTAAGGGAATAGCTTTCACAGTATCATAGTTCATTTCTTCTCTTGTCATTGTTTGGCAGTATGCACCGTGGGGGCATGCCCTGGTACACCTGTACTGAATTATGATCCAAACCTAACTTTCGATAGGCCTATTATTTTAATTGGAGATAGCGTTACATTACTTTTAAAAAGATCATTATCGGGCATGAATATTAGGATTGGTTGGGAAGCCTGAACCATTTCTTTTTTATCTCCTCAGCCTAATAATAATATCAATACAGAGGATCTCCATTCAGTGCCCAGTTTGTTGTGAAATTTACAATCAGAGTAAAGTAAATTAGGTCGGAGCTCAAGCGTTAGCGATGACTAAACCTAATTTATTGGAAGAGTTTTCTAAATTGCAATATAAACTGGGGACTGGGTGAAGACCGGCACATAGCGAAGGGGGGAGCGAGTGGAGGGGGTCACCCCCTCCCAATAACATCATAATTTTCAATAGTTGGAAATTCGAAGGTATAAATTCCAAAAGTTGAAAAATCAATATCCTTCATGTGTTCAACTTTTCAGACTTTTTCAACCAGTCGATTTGAATTTTCAACCAGTGATCACAGTTTTCGATCAAATTCTCTAACATTCCAATCAGCTGACAAAATTTTCTGAAATTTCCTCTCAAATCTGTGACCGGGTGGGTTTTTCATGGACCTACCTGGGAAATGCAATCTTGTGGTTAACATGATTATATTTAAGCCAGAGGGGCGGGGGCCTCAGAATCCATCTCAGAGGTTCAGAAATTAAAAGTTTTCCTAGAGGGAGCCCCCCCCCCCCCCCCCAGGAACCCCACCACCACCACCAGATGGTGATTCTGCGGCTTTCGGGACATGCCACGTGCTGTGACCCCAACCCCAACTAGAAATCTAACTGATCATGTGGCATACTGAGCGTCAATGGCCGTGTCTCAAGGTTCGCCTAGTGGTTTTATAATTATAATACAATTCGGACTTCGGTTGTTACCTTGAAATGAGGTTGTGGTTCTTTCAAGTTGATCTGATCCGTATGTTCTTGCAAGCCTGAAAATAAGCAATCTGTCATTCGAAGAATGAGGTCCCCAGGGGGTGGATTTGCTGCTGATGCTATCCCACACAGTGTGCCAGTTTAGCCTCGAGGCACCTCTTGCTGATTAGGCTTGAGACCACCTGGATTCAGATTGCGGTTCACAGAAGGTAAATTTAGTGATGCTGTTGTGCAGGGTAGCATCACCAAATTCACCCTCTGGGGTCCTCATTCTGCAAATGGCAGTCTGCTTATTTTCAGGCTTGTATTCTTTTAGCAAAAGATAACTCGGACAAGCACCTCTTTTCCCTATTATCAGTACTTTTATTAAATACAAAGTCTTAAGAACTTCAAGTTCTTGCGTCAGAAATGTCGAAATAGTCTCAGAACATCAAAATCCAACGGGTATTCGCCAATACCGGAGTGACGATAGATTTCGCAAGACATTCAAGGCTCAATGCCCAATAAATATTGCATTATATGTGTGCAGGATTTCTATCAGTGCATCGTTTACGAGTATGGCCGGGGGTATCTCCTTTCTGGCGTTGTGCTGCCAGTAATGTACACAGTGGAACGTGACTAGCCTTCAGTAGAACTGCGAATTGCTTATTAAACATCACGATGTCTCAACCTAGTCAGTCAGCAGATCAGGTGATACTAGGTAATAAAAATTTATTTGTGAAAATATAAAATATAGCCAATTGTTGAGACGCAACTTATAATTAAATTAATAATACTTAACATACCGGTTTTTGACCCCCCCCCCTCCCAATCGAATCGAGTACCACAGATCTCCATTTGCAAAACCAACTGCGAATGTTACACGGATGTAGCTAGAATTTCCTGCTGAGGGAATCATAATCTTTTGGGGGTGGCAGGTCGATATGTGTCACATGCATATCTGAAGGCTGTAGGCCTGAGATGGTGGTGGGTATGGCTTTCCCGTTGTTGGGGGTCCGGGGTCCATACCATCCACCCTACCTCAGGCCTATGGTATCCCCTTCCCATTTGTGGGGAGTCGGGTGGGGGAGTCCCTCGGGACAAAAATTGAAACTCAATGCCCTAAGAGTAAATATGGGGCCCTTTGGTGCTTTAATTTTCCCATTTTGAAGTTGCCACTCTAAGCTTCCCCCGCTACGCCGTTGACGTGACATAAGTACAAGTATCAAACTTAGTCTTGTAATAAATTACATGGTAATTAGCAAGACTTCAATTCAAACAAAAAGTCCCGACTGGAAAAATTATTGGGGGGTCACATTCCACATCGCCCCCACCCCACACCCCAACTCCCTTATCGTCTCGGCGGGTGCTGGTCAAAACGACACACGGCCAAAACGTCACATTTCAGAAAGGTCAAAACGTCACATACTATTGGTCAAAACGTCACATACTTTTGGTCAAAACGTCACACTCGGAGGACAAGATGACGAGGCATTTACCATTGCAAACTATTCCCTGTACAGTGTCCAAGCAACAACTGGAATGAATGATGAGCAACAGATGAATTCGTCCCACCCATTTCTGTTTTCTATGTTAAGGTTGATTGACCCGCCCAACTATGTTTTTCATAGGTCTCGGAGCGCCCCTTTGGAATATGGACACACTGAAAAGTATAGCCCGAGCTGAGGAAAAAGTGTAGCAAACTTTCGTTTTCATTGTTGTTTGTCGTTCAGTTTGCGTAATGTTCTGAAAAATAAAACAAAGATGATCACATGAGTCAGGTTAAGTTGAAATGGACTTTGTATAACTCATCTTTTGAAAAATATACGATAAATTATCTCTGGGAGACATTACAGAGTGAGCCAGCGTTCGAGCCAACTAATTAATTTACAGGTTGACTGTGTTTGCACAGCAACTCAGATTTTTCTTAACAATAACAATGGTGATTATTCTTTGTTATTCTTTATTGCTATTCTGGTATTCTGTTTTCTGAGTGTGAAAAGTTATCTGAATGTTTAGTAAAATATCTGAATTTTTATCATTTACATTGCATGCATGTTTTCGACAATTGTGAGCAGAACTTTCTAACGAAAGACTGAGTTTATTTCCGACGATCATACAACTTGAAGGTAGATATAATTGCATAGTTTTTTCAACGTTAATTTGGAAAATGTATAAACCAATAAGTCAATTTGAACACGAGTACAATTTACATGAAAATTTCATAAAGGGTTATATGTGACAAAACTTATTGAAAAATGTTTTCTCATATGATGAGATTATGTTTCTAGTTATGCCCATTTGATTTTTCGAAAAATGTCCAAAATTTAGTCATTGGGACATAGTGCTTTCTATATAAATTTTAGAACCAGGAACGCCCCATGTGAAAAACTCAACCGGCCTGTGAACAGGTTTCTACAGTGAGTATTTTTTCCCACTCTTATTTAACCCACTTTTCAAAACTCGTGAATCCCCTGTATGAGAGCCGCCCATAACGTTGCAATTATACACTGAAGATAAACTCGGAAACAATGAACTAGAGTTTCCGACATAGAGGAAGAGATGGGTGAATATTTCCGGCAGGTGTACTATTAACACACAATATGCCCTCGAAATAGCTTGGGTAAGAGGGTAGATCAATATAAAGATTAGTCTAGAGACGTAAAATCGCAAAACAGGGTTACAAAGCAGTACAGAAATTTCTCATACCTTCAATCTTCGTTTTCAACGGCTATTTAATGCAGAACGGAATTTACTAGTATCATCGAGCTTAGCATGCAAACTTCCAATTGTCCCTGACCTGGTGAATAGATATATTTACACCATACCGCTCATTCCCCCCCCCCCCCACACACACACACTTAAGATCAACGAAACAGTGTAACATATTCTACGATGAGATGGTGTTTCCGTGAAAATTTTCGAAAGATTTGAAAAAGTTGTCCACTCGGGGGGGGGGGGGGGGGGGGGGGTCTTCCAAAAAATTCCGGACACAAGGCCTAAAATATTTTTTCCCCCTTTTGACCACCACCCACCCACGTGCAAAAAAATATTTTTTTCCTCTGACCACTTGGACACCCATCCCACCACCTATATTTTTTCAGTGTATAACCACAGTGGGTGATGAAAAATTATTGCACTGAGCTTCCAGTTGTCAATCCTTGCCTTAATTTGAATCCTAATCTACTGTCTAAACTAATTATGTAAACATCAACCAGCATCAACAGAAGCATTTAGATTTCACTAAAGAAAATTGTTATTAACTCCTTTGTTATCAAGCACGCATTTATTTTTACTGGGAAAAATTTCATTGTTATTTTTCGTTGTAACTGTTGAGCATGTGTAATTCATGCATTTCAATAATATGCCTATATACACTATGGCATAGTGTATACTGGCATATTATTGAAGTGCATGAATTATAAATGCTGAACTGAAAGTTCTGGCCTCAATGCTCTCATAATAATTATCATTCATGTGTTAAGTTCCGAGACTGAAGAAACACTTTAAATTTAGTGAAGAAGTTTTAATTTTAATGACCTGACTACAGGCTAATAAGTGTCTAGGCTGGAGGTTTCAGCCAATTGTCATTACTCAAAAGATATTAGATAGCGTAGGAAAGCTGAAAATCTGTCACCTAACACTATTGTAAATCTCACTGTCCGTCCTGGTCCGTCTCCGAAAAAATGTCAGCATTGATTTCTGCATATAACAGCATATAATGTGAGAATTAGACTATTTTTGTGAACATCAAATAGAGGATTAAAATAATCTTCTTTTGCTGCATAGTATTATGCTCAGCTACTCATCTATATACTCTGGCTTAGTCAGCCTCAGTTTTCAATTCAAATATTAACTGTAACTTTTGTTTCATGTTTTCACGAGAGAGCCAGACAAACCCTCCGTGAAAACCCTGGTACTATCACTATGAGCTTGAATTAAGTAAGTGGGGTTTTATGTCAAAGATGCACAGTGAGAATTTCCATTAGTTTCAGGTTACAAGAGCTCTACTCAGAGAAACTGGGCATTTAGATTATTTTCCGTAAATTTTTTACATTATTTTAGATGTTCTGCTAAACACATTGCTACTCATTGTAAAATCCAAATTGTGCCGTGATGATTCAGCTATGAAAATTATGTTAACCATTCCCAAATTAAAATTCATAAATTTCCACTGATTGTTTTTTAGAAAAACTGGAGTACACAATTCTTTAATGCATCTAATTTAATTTACAAAAAAGAGAACAGATCCCCTAATCAGCACAGTGGGGCCTTATTCACTAACCCTACCTGACAAACAGGTGCCTATTAGACTACTAAACAACAATATAGCCTTGTTATGTGAAAAAAAAATTGAAAAAAAAACCCACCAGGAAAAAAATTGCAACTCCAGGAAAAAAGGTGTTTTGGCCCCCATCCGACCACCCACCCACCCCGGCCTTGTGACCGGAATTTTCTGGAAGCCCCCCCCCTCCCCTGGTCCAATATGAAATAATTAATATGTGACGTTTTGACCAAAAGTATGTGACGTTTTGACCAAAAAGTGTGTGACGTTTTGACCAAAAGTATGTGACGTTTTGATTGTAAAATGTGATATTTTGACCATTTTGAGATGTGACGTTTTGGTTGTGAGACGTTTTGACCTGTTCCCGTCTCGGCACATATATCACAAAGTGTATAAAATTAGAGGCTGAAAGAAACACTTGTTTTTCTTTCATTGATGAGCACTCCCATCGCGTACAGTGTAGAATGGCGATTGACATGAATCGCTCCACGTCGAAACAAAACAATGAACATGCTTTATTCATAATTAGCCTACTAGTTTATAAAAAAACAGTATTACAATTTTGAAAAAAAATCAGGTAAAATACAAACATCCCCACCTACCACGTGTGTTTCCAATTCCATATGAAATTAAAACAATACATACACAGATGCGTTCACCAAAACGTCACGAGTTCCAGGAGTCCAGGCACATTAGACATAAAAATGAGAAAGTAAGGAAAAAAATCGGAGAAAGCTGATTTTTTTATATGTTTCCGGGACACACATTGCGGATAAAGTGTGAAAAGTCCCCGCGAATCCGAGTTGAGCTTTTTTAGTTATAGCGTTTTTTGTATGAAAAAAAAAATTTAAAAAAAAATTCGACCCAGCTCCATATTTCTCATTCTTATTCGCCTTAGTAGGGTGAGAATCATAAATATCGTGCTGAATTATATTGAGAATACATGTCCCCAACAGAAAATGCCAACTTTGTACCAATCCTCACACTCAATGGTGAAATATTCACGAAAATGTACAAAATTACGAAAAAAAAATTATTGTTTTCATACATACAACGGTACACAACGTCCATTAAATCAAATCTACGACTACTTTGGGAGTTAAATTATATATCAAAAATTGCAGGAAAGCAGTGGCTTTATAATGATATATAACAATAGCCATTTATTCCATAATGAACTGGTGAAACGTGTGAAATATTAACCATACCCCCTAAACTCAAATTCAAACGGCATCGACTTTTCTCATTCAAATACCGTATTATAGCATCATTGTTTCAATTTCCATGTTCGATTAAATCACATCATGTGGTGTTCGCCTACACTCAAGATGCATTGGCATGTTAGACTCGGCGGCTTCCATATGATTATGTCATATTTAGGGGCAATTGGTTCGATCATGGCTGGTAGCGGCTTGGATGAACTTTGGGGGGACTGTTTATGCTGGTGGGTCAATCCATCATTTGATCAGTGGTCATGCATATTCAAGAGCAGTTCGTGCCCATTTGCTAACACAAATTGCCATTACAAAACTTGTGTTTGAAGAAAGCCGAACACTAGATAACATAGACTGCACAGAAGTCAATGAAATATTCTGTGGACTTGCCAGAGGTGACTGTACAACAGCTGACGCTGTCAATCAAGAAAGTGTCAACCATCTACTGTCAAAATTACACGAACTGCTCCAGAGTGCGCCCGTAGGACGCACAGGAAAGCTTTGGGTACAATACTATGAGCAAATAGGTCTTCTCCAGTTGTTCTTGAGAGCAGAGCGCACAGGCGACTGGGAACTCCACACATATTGTGTTCGCAATATGATTCCAGTATTTCACGCAGGTGGTCATTTTGCATACGCAAAAAGTTCTCATCTCTATTTGCAGCAGATGAATGAGCTCACAGAAATAATGCAACAGGATGATTTGAAGTTGTTCACTGAGAAAGGTTACTTTACCATAAGGCGCTCAGATAAATTCTAGGACGGGATATATTCTGATCAGACCATAGAGCAGTGTTTAATGAGAATGTTCAAGCTCCCTGGTGGTCTCACACATGGCAGGGGAATAACCGATAGCACTGTTGCGAAATGGGTACATGGACTACCACTTTGCCTCCCGATATGTAATGCTCTCGAAAATTTTGTTCATGTTCACACTGGTCATGGCGAACAACATCGGGATCTCCGTCAAAGTTCACAATTGACTGATGCCAATGATATCACTAAATTATTGAACTGGCTCAGAGTGCATTCCCCCTTTCAGAATAGAGATCCACTACAATTAGTCTCTATAGCGACCGGGCTTGTGGCCGACGAAACTGTGAACTGTGACCAAGTTCGCAAAATTGGTGAATGTTGCGTATCGAATGTTGTAAGCAAAACGTTCAACAGCATCAAACTACGACGTGTTGACACTGTGAAGTCTTTCGCATCGATGGCAAATAGCATCAAAGTCCGTGGAAGTAAGGTAGTGATTGACCCCACAATTCTGCTCAACCGCATCACATGTGTTATTCAGTCACAAGCAGAGATGGAAGAGTATCTCAAATATGAACTCGCCCCGAAACCACCAGCATTGTTTGATTCTGCTGGAATGAGGAAGACACAGAAAAGCACGCTCGGTAAGATCCTCAAAACATACGGTTCCGAGCAAACTAAAATCCCAGAACATTCTCTGTTTGTTGTAGATGGTGGATTTTTATTGAGGGCAGTTGTATGGCCTAAACAGTCGTCATATAAGGACATATGTACATCATATTCCAATTATCTAGTGAGACATTTTGGGGCGAACGTCGTGGTTGTTTTTGATGGTTATGCTTGTACAATGTCGACAAAGGGCATGGAACAAGCCCGTAGATCTAAAGACAGGTATTCCATTGATATCAATATCTCACCCGAATTACCAGCCACCACACTCCAATCCGATTTCCTTGCAAATGCCAAGAACAAAACCCAACTGATCGATCTTCTAATGCAGGAGCTATCTGCTATCAATATTCAGTCCAAGCAGGCCGAGGCTGATGCTGATGTACTGATAGCCGAAACTGCACTTGACATCGCTCAAGATGACAACAATGTTGTCGTTGTGGGAACAGACACAGACTTGTTAGTCATTCTTACCCCTCGAGTTCAACCGGGATGTAATATTCACATGATGTATTCCATTACCCCAAACTTACTAGTTTCAGTTAGTGAAATAGCAACCAAAATGGGTGACCATAGAAGCAACCTCCTTGTAACACATTCTATAAGTGGTGGTGACACTACTTCTGCACTCTTTCGAGTTGGTAAGAAGAAGGTATTCAGTACAATTGTCTCCGATGTTACTAGCGACTCACAACAGTATGTCAACACAATTTTGGCGGATGACAGTACACCAAGTGCAGTAGCCGCTGCCGGGGAACAACTTCTCCTGATCTTATACGGGAGTAAAACAGTTTCCTCTCTCGACCAATATAGATATGTCACTTACAAGCGTTATGTAGCAAAATCTAAACTGAATAAACCCATCGACCTAGCCTCACTCCCACCAAGCAGCGATGCTGCACAACAGCATGTCTACAGATGTTATCTCCAGGTCCAACAATGGCTGGGCACTTCGCTTCCTCCGACGGATTGGGGGTGGTCGCTAGACAATGGACTTCTTGTACCGACTGCAGCCACAAAGCCATGTGCCCCCGATAACTTACTGAATCTGATCAGTTGTGGTTGCAAGAGTGCTTGTACAAAAAGGTGTGGGTGTAAGAAGGCAGGACTCTCTTGCTCAGGTTTGTGTAATTACAGTTCGGATTCTTGTAACAACCACAGAAACACTGTCCTGTCGGAAATTTCTGAGTTCGATGAATAATATGTATATAGGTCATGTCATTTCTGTATATAGCGTTGATAATAGTCAATGTAACTTAATCCATGTTGATTGATTTGTACATTCTGTAAATATTATTTATTGATTTTTGTACATTCTGTAAATATTATTTATTGATCTAATGCTGCCAGACACAGACGTCTATAGGCAGCCAAGACTTCAATAGAAACCACCGCCAAGGTACGGTAACTTCCATCAGGATAGACATTAAAAGCCTGTCTGTTGAAACACGTGTTCTGCATATAACTGTAAGACAAGGGGTTCGCAAAAATTGGACCTAGGCCCCCTGAGGAGTAAACTCTAGGGTCGTATCGTGTCGGCAAACTCTAATAAATATAGAAATATGAGGGTTTTTTTTTACTATGGCATATATATGCGCTGGTTTATAACAGACTTTGAAATTTAAAATATTTATGATTTGCAACTGCATTCTCGTAGCAAAAAGTGCTCGAGAATAACAAAAAACCCGCCCAGGACCACACTGTCAGGCACACACAACATGTTTGCTGATTAGATGTGATTTGACGAGGTCCTTCCATAAATAAAAAACTGAAAATTTGAAAATTCTTGACGCTAGACCTTGAAGAAGGCTTTATCTAACGCCAAACTTTTGCCTGTTTTACGTTATAATTCGGCGTAAATACTCCTCAAAGTAGGGCCCCCACACTCGGAGTATGGCCCCGCAAACAAGTACTGCAATTACGGGACACATTCTGTGTGTTACTAGTGGGAATGGATGGAGTATCATTAAAAAGCAATGCCTCAATATTCTTTAAAACTTACCCTGACTTCCAAGCCCCCCCCCCCCTCCCACCCCACCACCACCAAAAATATTTTAAAAAATCACGATGAAAAAAATCAATAATTTGGGGGGGGGGGGGGGGGTTTCTTCAAATGTTTGGGTGATTCGCCAGTGCCGACGTTATTTATTCCTCCTGGTGTTCAAAAATGTGTAAGCTGAAAGAACTGAGGAGTAAAATATGACAGAAAGACGCATTTGCATGAGAATGCAAGGTTTCGATTGAGTGCTCTCAAACATATCTTAATTGGATAAAGTCTTAGTTGCATTATGGGGAAAATGTTCAGTTTAAAATTTCGGTAGTTTTACATAAGTGTGCAGTGTGCGCGGTAAAAATTCAAAACTTTCATTACACGCCTATTACTTTTCCCCCAGTTCCACATTTACAAATCCATACACAACACATGTTCCATACGGATTTCCGTTGGCGGGTTTTTTGTTATTCTCGAGCACTTTTTGCTACGAGAATGCAGTTGCAAATCATAAATATTTTAAATTTCAAAGTCTGTTGTAAACCAGCGCATATATATGCCATAGTAAAAAAAAAACCCTCATATTTCTATATTTATTAGAGTTTGCCGACACGATACGACCCTAGAGTTTACTCCTCAGGGCGCCTAGGTCCAATTTTTGCGAACCCCTTGTCTTACAGTTATATGCAGAACACGTGTTTCAACAGACAGGCTTTTAATGTCTGTCCTGATGGAAGTTACCGTACCTTGGCGGTGGTTTCTATTGAAGTCTTGGCTGCCTATATAGGCAGCCAAGACTTCAATAGACACCACTGCGTAGTCAGAGTGTTGCCTTAAAATGGGTGAGTAAAACAAAAGAGGGCATCTCTGGGTCTTTGATGACACATTTTGGGGGCACGGTGGCTCAGTGGGTAGAGATGCAGGCTGCAAGCCGAGAGATCCTCGGCTCGAATCCCACCTGCTCCAACCGCATTGTGCCCTTGGGCAAGATACTTCACCCCCATTGCCCACGTTGGGGCACGGTGACGTTGTGTACTAAGGCGTACTGCACGTCGATGGTGCACCTGTCTTCAACTAATGCTAACACTGCTTGTATGGAGTTAGTATGTTGGGGAGCTGGCAGTTGCTCGGTGGTTCTCTCCGGGTACCCCGGCTTTCCCCACCCTTTAAACTGTCATGGTCATCGTTCAGATATATATGACCTAAGATACCAATAAATAAATAAATGATGACACTTTTGGAATCTATTACAGGAATCAAATGAACATTTTTTTTCAAGTTGATTCTCAATGTTTTCCTTTTGAGAATCTATTCCGATTCTCGCCTGAATTTTAAGCCTTTCAACCCTGATAGTATCTTCCATATCAGTTCAATGGCAGCAACCGGAAGGAGAGCGCAGTAACTGAGTGGGTAGAGATGCAGGCTGCAAGCCGACTGGTCCTATGTTCGAATCCCACCTGCGGCAACCGCGTTGTGTCCTTGAGCAAGAAACGTATCCCAAATGCCCACGTGGGGGCAGGGTGGCGTTGCGTACTAAAGAGTAGTGCACGTCGATGGTGCACCCGTCTTCAACAAATGCTGACCCTGCGTGTGTGGAGTTAGTACGTTGGGGTGTCTGACTATTTTTCACCGTTGATTAGTGGTTCTCTCCGGGTACTCCGGCTTCCTCCCTCAGTAAAACTGTGCGACACGAGGTGACCCTGGCTGTCGAAAGTGTCGTTAAGCCCCGATAGATAAATAAATATGCAATTGGAAGAGTCCATATTCATTCCTTGGGGTATAGACCAATTAATATTTTCAACGTTTAGCCTTAGGGCTGCACGTTGAAAATATTCACTGGTCCACCGCACACATTCACTTAGGAAGTATCCTTCATTATGAAATTATGAAGTTTCATATTCTTGGGTCGAAAAAGCTGCCTCTCGGGTTCAAAGAGTTCAGTCCTTGACGGCCCCGCTTGTGATTAATTTTGTTTTATTTATTTGGGTCTTATTTGTCATAGAATCAGGCGTCCAGCGTCTCAGGTGGATGTCCAACATAGGCGACATGGGTATCAAGAGATGGCTAAACTTGATCCCCATGCTTAGGTTGCAATTATTATGAAAATGACAGACACTGCAAACCAATAAATAACTAAGAATTAATCCGTTACCTAACACAGCATTTTAAAAATAAATCAAATTTCACATTTTTCGAAAACAAATTTCACAATTTTCAATAAAACCATACAAATATGGATATCATTAGAACCAGCTCGACGAGCTGGTTCTAATGATATCCATATTTGTATGGTTTCACTGGGAAACTTCCGATATATTTTAGTCCGTGGTAGGGTTTACCTGGCTAATTTCTCTCCGCTATGTCAGGTAAAGGGTTAAAGACAAGTTCCTTTCTGCATTAATATTGTAACTAGTATTTCCCACTCCAAACAAAACAATAATATCAGTTTGGAATGTCTCATAAAATCTGGCTTTGATACTTCCAAGAACCAATGGCGGGTCATTCCGGAGATAAACAACCACAAAAACGAGGTTTTACATGAAAATACTTCAGGTTGAATACGGAAACAAGCAAACCAGATTCCAAATAAAATACTGCACGGAGAAACGAACATATGTCTCCTCATTCCGCTGTTTCGGGCTCTGGCGTTAATTTGGATTGCAATCTATTGCCCAAAAGTCACCTGAAACAAAATGAACAATTAAACATTCATCAACAGTTTCTTTCAATTATATCTAAGTTTAAGTGAAAAGCAAATCTGGTTTGAGAGAGAAATCACGGGGAGGTAACTCCTGTCCGGCAACTTCCTCTTTGTTTGTTCATCGTCCCTTGAGTGCAAGAAAGCGCCATCTGCAACGCTTCAGAATGCAGATGACACCTTGTTGCACTCACGGGACGATATTCACTTTCAAGTTAGGATTCCCACTCAAATGAACAGTTCTTGAATTTTGGCCCCATCCTTGAAAAGTGCTTAATTTTTTTTCCTGTCGGTAAAAAGTACTTGATTTTCCACCAACCACCTTGAAAAGTACTTGCATGTAAATTCAGTTGGCCTAAAACCCCCGTGACAAGAAGTTTCACGATAACCCGCCTCAGGCTATTGTGTTGATCCTAAAGCACTCCAGTTTATTTCACTTATTTCACGAGTTTCTGTCGGCAATCCAATAGTGTGCCGTGATGTTATACACTGCTGCTTTCCAACAGTATGTTGCATCACAGTATTTCATACATTCTATCATCATAACAGTGGGTTTTAACATCATTACAAAGTAGATCGAAGTAAACATAGGAATAAAATTGTAATTTGAGTAAAAATAATTGTGGAAGATCTGATAATGCTGGTATACGAAAATTCGATCACCTTACTTCGTTTTAGGCAAACAGCAGTTATTGGCTAACGAAACTAACGTTCGCTAAATTTGTAAAGTCCTGACAGTCAGTGAAAATTATCGTCAGATGTCTTGAAAGCGCTTGAATAGTACTTGCATTCGATTCTATGGGGCCAGTGGGAACCCTGCAAGCTTTAAAAAACGTACTGAATAAGAGGGGCCTGCTTTTTTTATCAGGTCGATAACGACCAACTAGTCGTTACACTAACTTCGAAAACATTAGAGCCAGCAATGAATGGCATCTTTCTGGGACTCCAGCTGCCAAATCGGGTAGAGATGTGTCAGCGCCCACCCCACCTAAAATCTCCCGTATTACTTGAGACGATTTTAGTACAATCCCCTGTGGGAATCCTTGGACGTAGAGCAGTACTTGTTTACTGTGGTAAACAAGTTCTCCATTAATGGTGAAATAGGCCCCAGAACCAACGACTGAAATGGAAATCCTCAAAAGTGGACAGCATAAGTATAAACGATTGGCTAAACTTGATTTGCAACGACGCTTAACCCTTTACCTAACATGAAAAGCAGACGACACTTGCAAAAAAAATTCTTGAATAACTAATTTTTTTCATTTTTTGTCTCAAAAACATAGGTTATGACCCCTCGTTGGAACGAGCTCGACGAGCTCGTTCCAACGAGGGGTCATAACCTATGTTTTTGAGACAAAAAATGAAAAAAATAGTGAAAATTAATTGGCGATTTTTGAGAATAGCGCTGGCCGGTTTTGGCCGTTACGTTGGGTAAAGGGTTAAAGTGACCTCAAATAATAAATAAATAATTTGAGCCAAAAAATTCTGTTTCACCTAACACACGCCCCCGGTAACTGATGTTCAACACTGACATGGCAGTCTTAGAATGAACGTGCCTCCTAGCAGGGATTTTAGCGGTCACTGGACCACTCGCCGACCGAGGTCAGACTGCAAGTGCCCCTTTCTTTGTATTTATATACTCTCTTCCAAGTCAGTCAAAAATATTTATTATATGTTCTCTTGGGAGCGCGGTGGCTCAGTGGTAGCCCGTTGGACGTCTATACTAGAGTTCCCGAGTTCGATCCCCGTCCGGTACGACCCGCGTTGTGTCCTTGGGCAAGGCACTTTATCCCGGTTGCTCACATGGGGGCACGATGACGCCATGTACTAAGGCGTACTGCACGTCAATGGTGCACATGTCTGGTGCTCCGCTGTAACCCTTCTTGAGCGGAGCTACTCAGCTTGAACAGAGTTAGAATGTTGAGGAGCTGACAGCTGCTCGTCGATGCTAGGTGGTTCTCTCCTGGTACTCCGGCTTCCCCCACCCGTAAAACTGTCACGGTCACGATTAGCCATTGTGCATAAGTATCTGACCTTAAAGCACCTATAAATAAATGGGGGCGCGGTGGCTCAGTTGGTAGAGGTGCAGGCTGCAAGCCGAGAGGTCCTTGGTTCGAATCACACCTGCGGCAACCGCGTTGTGTACTTGGGCAAGACACTTCACCCCCATTGCCCATGCGCGGGAACGGTGACGTTGTGTACTAAGGCGTACTGCACGTCAATGATGCACCTGTTTTCAACCAATGCTAACCCTGCTTGTGTGGAGTTAGTATGTTGGAGAGCTGACAGTTGCTCGCCGTTGCTCGGTGGTTCTCTCCGGATACTCCGGCTTCCTCCACCCGTAAAACTGTCATGATCAGCCATTGTGCAGATATATGGGACCTTAAGCACCAATAAATAAATATAAACAATAAATAAATAAATAAATATATGTTTTCTTAAAAGATATCCAGAAATGTCTACCAAATGTTTTACTATATCTATTGTCTCGCAAAATATAATAAACTAGCATAGAAACTCGGCATGGTCAGGATCGAAGTGTTTACGTGAAGTCACACGTAAAAAATCCCCTTACCCATGTTATATCTGATAAAAATTGTGACCAGGAGATAAATTTAAGATCGAAATCCCGGAAAATGACGGAGTGAATCCCAGTGTTGCTGTAGTTGGAGTATTAATGGTTGAGGTGTAAAAGCGACGCCGCACCCAAAATACACGTTGCTTTTGTTACTCCTGGTAAAAAACAAAATACCAGTAGGTGCCAATTTCCAGCTCGATATCTCTGAACAATGAATAGGTACAACTGCATCCGTGTTGCTGTGGTTGGAGGATTAATGCTATCATGGAAGCTAGTGGTGACGGGACTCATTGTCAAATTACCCCTAAATGCCAATTGCTACCAAATTTCAGTTTCATATGTCTGAAAACGCGAGAGTGTTTCCAGCACTGTTCGAAATGTCAATTGTTGAAGGGTAGTCAAGACGTTGTACATGCAGTTCCACCGTCCATATTACTCCATATTACTCCAGACATAAAATTAACCCAAAATGCCAATTTTCAGCTCCATATCCGAAAACGTAAGAGTGCATCCCAAAATTACCCCAGTCGCTAGTCGTACGTAAAATTTCTCTGCCCATGTTAGTCCAGATACAAAATTATTCGAACTAAATTTCAGGTCGAGAGCTCAAAAATGTAGGCGAGGATGCCGTTGTTACTCTGGCTGGAGGATAAGCGGGACTTCTCCATCGTTACTTGGCTGGTGTGTTAACGCGACATGCACGGAAATTTCGCACTACCTATGTTAACCCTTTAAATTCTGGTGGTATCTTTCATGCCAGGCCAGTTCAATGGCAGCAATTAGAAGAGTCCATATTTATTATTTGGGGAAGACTAATCAATATTTTCAGCACGCAGCCTATTGGTCTATCCCACACAGTCGCTGAACAGTCATCCTATTTAATGACGTTATGACGTATCATGTTCCTGGCCGGAAAAACGGCCGACCAGTTTCGAACGGTTAATCCCAGTAAAAATATTCTTTGGTGCCAAATTTCAGCTCGATATCTCTGGAGATGTAGGAGTGCATTCCGTTGTTGCTAAAGTTGGAGACGTGCCCCGCCTTACTTGGTTGAAGCATTGACGCGACGTTGCACGAAAAAGTCACACTACATATATTGTGGATGAAGAATTAACGCGAAGTTGGACGCAATCAGCATAGGTGCCAAATTTTGTCTCAATCGTTTGAGATACGACTGAGTAAAAAAAACTACAAACAAACTTAGATGGGCAGAGAGAGAGAGAGAGAGAGAGAGAGAGAGAGAGAGAGAGAGAGAGAAACATTTTATATATTATTAGCGCATGTACCATTCATTCGTCGGGTTTAAGGGTTAACGCGACATCGCACGTAAAATTCACCCTGTGTTCCTCTCGATAAACCCGCTTGGTGCTAATTTTAGCTCCACATTTATAAAAATGTAGCAGTACTTCCGGTGTTGCAGGGGTTGAAAGGTTAATGCGACGTCGGACACAATCGGGATCCTTCCCATGTCCCTTTCTGGTAAAAGTACCCATAGGTGCCAAATTTTAGCTCCATATCTCTGAAGATATAGGAGTGCGTACCGGTGTGCTCTGGTCGAAATGGTTGCGTAACATTGCACAATTAAAATTTACCACGCTCATATAACTCCTTATAAAATATACTCCAGGGTAATAATTTTCAGCTTGATATCTCTAAAGGTGTAGGAGATCATCCTGTCGTTGCTCTGTTGAGGGTTAACCCTTTACCCAACGTAACGGCCAAAACCGGCCAGCGCTATTCTCAAAAATCGCCAATTAATTTTCAAAATATTTTCATTTGTTGTCTCAAAAACATAGGTTATGACCCCTCGTTGGAACGAGCTCGTCGAGCTCGTTCCAACGAGGGGTCATAACCTATGTTTTTGAGACAAAAAATGAAAAAAATTAATTATTCAAGAATTTGTTTTGCAAGTGTCGTCTGCTTTTCATGTTAGGTAAAGGGTTAATGGTTAAAGGGTTAAGGTGACGTCGAACAGAAAATTCACCTTACCATTGTTACACCTGAGAAAAAATAACTCAGTTGCCAAATTTCAGCTCACTATCTGAAAATGTAGGAATGTGTGTTACAACCCACTTTGGAGTAAAAGTTGCAAAATGTAATAATTATTACGAAAATGCAACTACGTGGACGGGAAAGACGTTGTAATATGTAATAATTATTACAAAATGCAACTACATGGACGGGAAAAACGTTGCAAAATGTAATAAACTTTTTTTCAAAAGGGCACTTTTTTTAAAGGTGAAATCCGAAACTAATTCATGTTATTATACAACTATTAAAATAAATGTGTGCCTCTATGATTCTACGGCTGTCCACCTGTATTTGAACGAGTTTCGTATATGTCTAAGTTTTATTACAAAATGCAACTACTTGGACTGGAAAAACGTTGCAAAATGTAATAATTATTACAAAATGCATCAACATAGACTGGAAAAACGTTGCAAAATGTAATAAATGTTACAAACTGCAACTACATAGACTGGAAAAACGTTGCAAAATATAAAATATTTTTAAGCAGAGCAATCAAACTAATTCATTGTATTATACAATTATTAAATAGCAAATTGTATCTGAATGTCTTAACCAAATGCTGTTAATGTGTGTTCTTTGTTGATGACCACTGGTGACCAGTATAGTGACGATGACAAGAAATGGCTAGTGATCGTCTATGGCGATCTCTAGTGATCGTTGGGAGCGAGATAAGGATTAGAGGGCTATGAGTACTAGCCGCACTGAGGCCTCTCCTCACCCCCTCACATCCTCACACGAGGAGATGACCATTGGTGATCGCCATTGATGATCATCAGAGATGCCAAGTGATAGTTTATGGCGATCTCTAGTGATCGTTACTGGCGATCATCAGCGATCATCTCCCTGTATGAGGATGAGAGGGCTGTGAGGAGAGGCCTCATTGGGTCCTCACCTCATAGCTCTCACACCCATATCTCGCTCCCAACGATCACTAAAGATCACAGACATCCATACTGATTGGCTATAACGATATCAAGGGATTGTTGGGGTGAGATGGAGATGTGAGGGCTGTGAGGTGAGGCCCCATTGGGGCATCTCCTCACAGCTCTCTCATTCTCATAGGGAAGATGATCACTGGCGATCGCGAGTGGCGTTCACTATGGATGCTTAGTGATTGCCGATGGTGCTCTCTAGTGATTGTAGGGGGAGGGGGGGGGGGGAGATGAGGATGTAAGGGCTATGAGAGGAGACCTCATTTAGGCATCACCTCATAGACCTCGTTGGTCTCCGAGTAGTCCGACGGAGAGCGCCACAGCCGCTACCCCGTCCAGAAGACCTGGCCTACTTTACTTGACCTAGTGACCCGGCGACCCAGAGACCTCCAACCAGTGGCCCGACCGACATCGACAAAGTCCCCTTCTCTCTTCTCCCAACGGTGAACCTTTCTCAGACCCCCCCCCCCCCCCCAACCAATGGCCCGACCTAGCGACACAGTAGCCTCATCCCTGCTCCCAACGTTGACACTATCCCTGAAGCCCTCCAACCAGTCGACCAACCGAGAGTGACACAGTCGTACTTCCCTCTGCTCCTAACAGTGACCCCATACCAGTAGCCCCCCAACAACTGACCCGACCGAAAGCGACACAGTCACCCGGCGATCCTACCATGGTGTGGGAAAGCGACAGTCAAATTTTACTGGAGGAAATGGCACTACTGACACAAGTTCTGTGTGAAATGGCATAGGGTAAGGCAGACTTGGTCTGAAGCGAGTGTGGTGAAAGGCTATCACTGTGCGGACAGTGTTACGAAGGTATTGACATATGCCAGGAGCTGCTCAACAGCAAAGGGCGGAGTTGCTGGGCCCAAGCAACGTTCAGTCACTCACCTGTGTGGACACTGACAGCGGTCAACGTCGTCATGACCTTGCGCGCTCCCCATGACGACACGGTCCTCATAGCTACTCTAACCATTTTCCTCTGTCGACTTTCCTGCATCTTCACAAACTTTGCCGTGGGCATCCACACCCAGCCTGCGATGCAAACGATGCGAACCGTACAAAGACAGTAGACTAGAGCTAGCAAATGAGCCTATAGAGGTTGTGTCAGCGACAGGAATTTGGAGGGGAGGGGGTGGGCTGGGTGCGGGTGGGTGTCAGGTAGAGGACGACATAATGGTCCCTTTCGGGAACATAGCAAACTACTCGTGCATGATTAATTGGAAACAAAAATACTCCACTTTGCTTTCCTTGGGTTTTATGGATTTCATTATATTACCTTAGTCATGCATCCACAAGAAATCTTTGCAGGAAAGCGTTTTCATGATGAAAATGTTGTTCTGCTTTAGTGGTTTTAGGGTAGGCGCAGGTCAGGATAATGAGAGACATTGGCACTCCTTTTCATAGGAACTATTCGGCTGCATATTCGAAAGAATTACCAAGGATAAAATAGAATAAAAATACAACACTTATTATTTATTGGTAATTAGAAAAACAGAATATAATTAGTTTCACAAATATAAAAAAGTACAGAAGAAACTGGATAAAATTGAAACAGATGTAGTATTAATGAAAAATTGTGAAATGGTTCGGTAACACTATTCCAAGTGAGAGTGCTAAACATTTTTTTAAACGCTTTCTTGTCCGGAGAGGAAATCAGTGGTGTAATGTCACAACTTCTGAGGTCTGACAGACAGGAGGAAAGGAAAATCTCGTGATTAAATTTGTGAGTGCATACCGGTGTGACAGGAATGATAGCCCGTAGGAAAATTAGTCCCTCTGGACTATTATTCCGATGAATTATAGTCCTAGGTCTAACATTTCTAGGAATAGTAGTCCGCCGGACTACTATTCCTAGAAATGTTAGACCTAGGACTATAATTCCGCGGAATAATAGTCCAGAGGGACTAACGTTCCTACGGACTATCATTCCTGTCACACCGGAAATAGCCACGCTTCGCCACTGCAAATAGTGTATTTTAGCTCGTGAAAGTCGCTCGCAAAAATAATGTTTCTCATGCTTCTCGCTGGCACTCGCGAGATGTCCCCTGTATCCACTCGGATGTTGTTCTTTGGGTTTTCGGATTTTCGAATTTAATTCGTACATTTGAAATGAGAAATGATTACAAGTAATCTTTCCATCAATTGTAGTATATGTAGTGCTCCCCTGAATCTGAGGTCTTGAGAAATAAAACTAATAAAAAGAAAGCGAACGAAAACTTAAATTAATATTGCTATTTGTTCACCATATACCCCAAACAATTGAAATCTGATCCGAAAAAGAAATAACCATCACCTGTGCTGCTTGCGTTATCGTCCACTTGATATTAAAATGATATTGAAAAGTATCTGAAATTATCAGTTCTCCTGGGACTTCGGACCAGGGATGTAAACTGAAAATCACCTTTCTGGGAGTCGCCAGAAGCATTAAGGTGTCTGACTTACGGCCAAAGTTATTCATTCTCCTGTCCCCTTGCATGCCGGACACGCTAGTGGTATGTTATGTAACCAACTTAGCCTCACCCAATTCCGGACCCCCGCTCCTCCCGGACCCCGGCACCCCAATGTCCTGTCGCTAGCACAACAACTGTAGGTTCAATGGCCAACTCTAGTCGCATGTCTATGTACAGTGTGCACCGCTTGCATCGCTGGCTGGTGTGGATGCTTAATGCACGGTGTATGTGAATGAAAACAAAAACAGGCATCAAGAGTGGGAAACTGTTAGAGGAGCTCTGACGTCGGCGACGTCATGTTGGGCGCACTGTCGATGTCCGCGGAGCTGAGTTTCAGGACGTTGTTCGGGCCCAGCGAGAGTGCAGTGCAGCTGAGTAGCCCCAGTCCTAGATTAGTACGACTGTCCTTGGGATGGGATAGGTGCGTTTGCTGGCTCAGTCGACCAGGCTCAGTGATTCAAGACGCTCAATATCAACGGAATTAATGGACAAAAGTCAAGTGAGCGACTTTCCTGATGACAATGTCAGTTCCCTTTAGCATTTGGTATGAAGTCGCATGAGCGGTTTAGGTCTGGACGCCGCAGCCCTGGTCGCGAGTAGAGAGCGCCTGTGGGTCTCCTCGGCGACTCCAAATGGTGGATGGGTATTGTGGTCTCCTCCCTCTGGCGGGTGGCACTTTGTGTCTTGGCGGCCTTCTCGGTCTTCTTGTTCCCGCCTGTCTTGGCTTACAATTTTGCATGAAAAATATTATATAAGTAATTTAGGATGTAAGTAGAGCTCGCACCCATATAGACGGCCACGTGCGTCTTCATTGCGCGTAACCACCACCCATCCCCTCCCCACACACACACACAAACAAACAATTAATAACACGTTGTTCACCCAAATAGTTCAGCTGCGTCACTCAAAATTTCTTTATTCATTTCAATGAGTTAAAGCTCACTGACTACATGGCCGAATTTGAGCCCGAATGGTCAAAAGTTCGAGCCGGGTCCGTGTCACTCACCCTGTGTCCTTGAGCAAGACACTTAATCCGAATTGCTTATGTGGGAACACGGTGGCAAAGTGTGCTAAGTTGTATAACACTCCGGTGGTGCACACGCCTTTAACCAATACTAACACAGGTTAGGACGTTGGAGAGTCTGATAGTTACTCGCCGCTGTTCGGTGGTTCTATCCCAGTACTCCGGCTTCCTCCGGCGACACGGTATGATCCCGGCTGTTGAAAGTGACGTAAAACCCCAATAAACAACCGTGCGTCAAAGCCTAGTAAAATCAATACACCTATGGCAAACCCACTACGTCCACCAGACGTTTACATGTTGGTCCCCGATTTATACACCCAAAATCATAAAGAGTGACAGTTCTAGAATACGATGTTTGGTGGTGAATTGCTTTTGCGGTTAATCTGTTCTGATCCGTCAACTCTGGGATATCAATGATCTTTAGTGATCGTTGGGAGCGAGATATGGATGTGACGGCTGTGATGTGAGGACTCAATGAAGCCTCTCCTCACAGCCCTCTCATCCTCATACTGGGAGATGATCACCGATGATCGCTAGTAACGACCACTAGAGATCGCCATACGCGATCACTAGGCATCCCTGGTGATCGTCAATGGCGATCACCAATGATCATCTCCTCGTATGAGGAGAGTGAAGGGTGTGAGGAGAGGCCTCAGTGCGGTTCGTACTCATAGCCCTCTAATCCTCATCTCGCTCCCAATGATCACTAGAGATCGCTATAGACGACCACTAGCCATTTCTTGTCATCGCCACTGTACTGATCACCAGTGGTCATCTCCACAAGCAGTACACATTGACAGCATTTGGTTAAGGCATTCAGGTACAGTTTGCTATTAATGATTGTATAATACAATGACTTAGTTTGATTGCTCTGCTTGAAAATATGTTATTACATTTTGCAACGTTTTTCCAGTCGATGTAGTTGCAGTTTGTAACATTTATTACGTTTTGCAACGTTTTTCCAGTCCATGTAGTTGCATTTTGTAATAATTATTACATTTTGCAACGTTTTTCCAGTCAAAGTAGTTGCATTTTGTAATAAAACTTCGGACATATATGAGACTCAATAAATACACGTAGCAATGCGTATGACATATCCGAAGACAGTCGTAAAATCAGTGACACAAATTTATTTTAATAGTTGTATAATAACATGAATTAGTTTCGTATTTCCCCTTTGAAAAAAAATGCCCCTTTGAAAAAAAAGTTTATTACATTTTGCAACGTTTTTCCCGTCCATGTAGTTGCATTTTGTAATAATTATTACATTTTGCAACTTTTATTACAACTTGGGTTGTAACAAATGTGTCATCACGCATCTATGGATGAATGGTTAACGCCAGGCCACGCGTAATATTCACCTAGACCATGTTATACCTGATAAAAATTGTCCAAAGGAGACAAATGTGAGAACGACATCTCCGAAAAAGTGAATCCGTGTGATGTTTTTGGTTAATGTGTTAACTCAATCGTAACCCATCTAATGGCACTTTTTGGTTAAATTAAACACATAATAAAATAATCAGTGGCCAGTTTCAGATCGAAACCTTTGAAAATGGGAGAGTACATCCTGTTTTGTTCTGGTTGAAAGGTTAATGCGACGTTGCAGCAAAAAAAAAAAAAAAATCACCTACTTGTGTCCTGATGACCAGTTACACGTAGATGCCATTTTTCTGAGAAATTGCATCTCACGATTACTGTGATCTAAAGGTTAATGTGACTGACATGACAACTGTTACTTATTCCGAATTCCTTATCCGATATTCGTTATCAACCCATTTTATCGGTTGATAACGAATGTCGAACAAGAAACTGGGAATGGATAACTGTTGTCATGTCTCCGAAAATCCACGTTAATGTGACGTGGGCGCGAACGGGACGCGTCACATAGAGAATAAGCGCTTGACTGTACTGGTTACGTGAAATAATTCATGAGAGGTGACGTTGTACAAACACGAGTGCGCGAATGCGCACGAGTGTTTTACAATATAGTCCCTCGCCTCGAATGAATTATTTCACGTAACCTGTCCAGTCAAGTGGTTAGTCTGCTTATTACTTTTCATTATTAACGATAATTATATTATTTAACCCTTTACCCAACGTAACGGCTCAAAAATCACCAATTAATTTTCATGTTTTGTCTCTAAAATATAGGTTATGGCCCCTCATTGGAACGAGCTCGTTCCAATGAGGGCTCATACCCTATGTTTTTGAGACAAAAAATGAAAATAATAGTTATTTAAGAATTTTTTTTTTTTTTGGCAAGTATCGTCTGCTTTTCATGTTAGGTAAAGGGTTAAAAAAAAACAAAAAAAAAAACAATGCAGTCCGCAGTACACCCACGGCAAAGCGTCTTTGTTAGCGCGCACGGATACTTGGCCCAATTGTTGATTGCATAATTCATTTGAGAAGTTATCATTCATAATCAAACCGGCAAATCCCAGTAAATCACACTTTGAAAAGTAATAAATGTCCCTTTCCTGGTAAAATTACCCTAAGTGCCAACTTTCTCTGGAAATGTGGGAGTACATCCCGGCGTTGCGCTGTGTTAATTGTTGAAAGGTTAACTGGATGTCGCATGTATTTCCCCCGCACATGTTTCTCCTGATAGAAAATTACACCTGGGTGCCATTTTTCAGATAATGAGAAGCGCATCTCGTGACGTCGCACATAAAATACACATGTCCATTTTAGTAGTAATTTACTACTGATAAAATGATATATCGAGGTACCAAATATCACCTCGATATCTCTGAAAATGGAAGAATGAATCCTGGAATTAACCCGGTTGAAGGATTAACATGACATCGTAGGTATAATCTACCCTGATGAAAACGCCTGATAAAAAGAAAAAAATTATCCATTGGAGCGAAATGTCAGATATAGGAGTGTACTCAGGATTTAGTTCGGGTAACTGATAGAGTGCTAAATTATTTTTAGCCATCAAATTTGTTCACGTGTCTTTGCCTTTTTACAATTTATAGGAGAGTGCCTTCGGGCACTCTCCCAAAAGTTGTAACAAGGCAATGCCTTATAGACTAAATATTTTCACTTCAAATATAATATGAAGCACATCTACAGATTATGAAGCCTTCAAATTGTGGTATCTGTATTTCAGAGTAAAGCCAATCCTCCAGGACACAGTCAGTTGAAGGATAAATGGATGAAGGGTTAACGCAACATGGTTCGTGAGATCACCCTGTCCACGTTACTCCTAATAACAAAGTACCCTTTGCTGTCGAATTTCAGCTCAATATCTGAAAATTTAGGAGTGCACCCTGCAGTTTCTCTGGCTGAAGTTTTAATGTTTGAAAGGTAAGCATAACCAGGCACGTAAAATTCGCCCTGCTCCACGTTATTCTTGGTAGAGAAAATTACGCATTGATGCCGAACTTCAGCTGGATATTTGGCTTTGTCACATATCTGGCACAAGCAGAAAATAAGCAAGCTGTCATCTGCAAAATGAGGTCCCAGAGGGTGAATTTGGTGATGCTACAGGGTAGCATCACCAAATTTACTCTCTGTGAACATCAATCTGAATCAAGGTCTCAAACCTAAACAGAAAGAGGTATCCAGAGGATACACTGGCCCACTGTATGTGATAGCATCAGCACATTCACCGTCTTGGGACCCATTCTGCATATGACAGATTGCTTATTTTCAGGCTTCATCTGGCATTGCTCCGGTTTGAGAGTTAAAGTGACGTCGCTAGCGCTACTCTTGTCGAAGTGTTAACGTGACATCGAACGTAAAATTTCACACTAACACTTCCAATTTTTCTCCCGATAAAAAAATATTCTTAGGTACCAAATTTCAGCTTCATATCTCTGAAATTGCAGGAGGCTATCGAAGCTTTGCTCTGGTGATAAGAAATAACTCCAAAGTCAGCCTAAGTTTCAATTTTCCGGCCAGTTTAAGAACATACGGTATTAAATAAAAACTCACAAAATCCGCCATTTCAGACGCCTCAAGACCAATCAAAACGTGATTCCAGGAGGGGGTCGCGGTGGCTCAGTTGGTAGGGGTGCAGGCTGCAAGCCGAGAGGTCCTCGGTTCGAATCCCACCTGCGGCAACCGTGTTGTGTCCTTGGGCAAGACACTTCACCCCCCCCCCCCCCCATTGCCCACGTGGGGGCACGGTGACGTTGTGTACTAAGGCGTACTGCACGTCGATGGTGCACCTGTCTTCAACCAATGCTAACCCTGCGTGTGTGGAGTTAGTATGTTGGGGAGCTGACAGTTGCTCACCGTTGCTCGGTGGTTCTCTCCGGGTACTCCGGCTTCCTCCACTCGTAAAACTGTCACGGTCATGGTTAGCCATTGTGCAGAAATATGTGACCTTAAAAACACCAATAAATAAATAAATAAAATTCCAGGAGGCCTGACAGACCAAGAGGTCCAGAGCCCCAGACACTTTAGGCCGCTACTGTGCGCTCTATTTAAATAATCTGCTAACAGAATACTCACTTGGAGTGATTTTGACACAATAGCTTGCTTTGGTGTTTGCTCCTTTCATGAAGTTGAGCGTCATTTTTCCTGTTAGTACATTAGTCGGAGTGTGTGTAAAGCTATCACTGCTTGTTGGGCACGCGTAAGTTTTGCCTGCATCTGTTAATTGTATCTGTGATGTGCATGATACCCCTGTTGGCGCAAATGATAGGATTTCAAAATCAGCGGAAACCCATGACGTCAAGATACAGCTACAGCTGGTGGAAGCATCTGGCGCTAGGAAAGTGTCTACATAAAAAACAGTATCTTTTGAATCTGAGGCGCTACACGGATTGAAAATATCTGAAAAAAAGAAAACAAGTATTTTCTCACATAAAACAATAAATATACAGAACCGCACATACATTTGAATGGGTTAAGAATTATCGCACTCGATTGCTTTGGCTCAGGATATCACTCGAGACTTCGGCTCTCGTGATATCCTGAGCCAAAACAATCGATCGTGGGCCAAAGCAATAACGTGCGATAATTCTTAACCCATTCAAACGTATGCGCGATTCTGTATTTATCACACACCGTCCATGTAACAACCAGTCTACACGAAAATTGAACTAAAAGCACTTTCTAAGTTGATAATTGCTGCTTTTCCTTCGTTGCCAAGACGACATCACTGTCAATGGGCGGGGTACCAACCCTATTTTGATTTTTAATTTTTACGGCATTCAATTGGTCAAAACCAATTGACAGCGATCAGTGACATGGTAACGATGATTGAACTTCAAATATTGACTTTGCTGGAAATAACACAACAATTTTTTTTTAAACAGCTAATAAGTTCAGCAGACTCCATCATTATATGACCAGTTGTGAAGCAGTTTAGAATGTTATTTTCATTTTGAATTTTTTTACTGGAATCTGATTGTTCAAATATTCCGGGTACACGATTCAAAATGAGGAACTCAGAATTTCGAAGTGATCTGGACTCCGGTGCATTCGACCAATGATGACGTGATTAATTTAGACGGGTTCCTTCTTTGTTTACGTTGGAAACGAATTCGAACGTGTTTTGTATCACCACATGTGCGATATAACTTTATTTTTAGCGTACAGGCAGAACGGTGGAAACCCCGTGTTCTACATTAAAAGGTGTGTGTTAAAATATTTAAAAACCTATGAAGACTAATGACCAACAATTCAATTTCGCAAAGTCATTTCGATTTCCTAATTGGCCACTGGAACGCCAGAATATCCGATACAGTATATTTAATTCGTATTTAGGAGGCCCAGCTAATCCATTTGATGCCAAAGATGACCATCTGCATCTAAGAAAGCCGCCATGACGGGAGTGAATCCTGATCCGTTGTGTTTCGAGTCCCAGTTTTTCGGTTCGAGTTCAAGAGCCCCAAAATGTTTCCAGATCACAGCCTCTAAATGAACACTTGGGCTGAGAAATTATGCAGATGGTTCAGTTGGTGAAAGCTTTGTGGTTCTATTCCTGTCTTGTACAATGGAACTATTTCCATAACCTTTGCGGAGCTCATGCTGGACAATGCATGCACGCATTCTTTCCGGGCAAATCATAAGGAATTGTTTATTTCTCTCTCGCCCATTCTACCCTTATGTGGCGCCAAAACTCCAAGCATTGCGGTCTCCCCTCGCTACGCTCGATTCATCTGCTTCAATTTTCGGTCAATTTGTAAACTAATTTTTTCAGTCAATTTACTTAATAAGGCACTACAAATTGACTAAAAATTTTGAGCGATTTACAAATGGACCGATTTTAGACATTGCCTGTAACGTATACAATACTACATTCCAGCAATTAAGGTCAAGATGTCACCAGATACGTAGCCAAAGGGGAGTATGTGTGGTTGTCTCCCCCAATAACCATCATAATTTTCATTATTATGCCTCACATTTGTAACATCAGCCGTGATTGGTTAATTTGACACCTTCTAAAAGTCACAGTACGGGAGTTTTGGGGAAAAACACGGGTACTATCGGAACGTTCTTCCCTGGAGACCTGAGAACAAAGAAAATGTAAGCTCCACTTCCATTGATCAGCGTCGATTACGAACGTTCTGGTTGGAATTTATCAACACCAAACGCTGGCGCCATGTCTGTTTATCCTTTTTCGTCACCGACACAAACTTACCAACAAATATGTCATCTTCAGTGGGTGTCTTTTCAATTTTAACTGCAAACAATAGTAGGTAATAAATGAGAGTTCGAGCTCACCTGTACATGTACGTGTACATGTACATCTCCATAGGATTTAGTGTTAAAATCGTGTACGTGTACAAGATTTTAACGGTTTTTTAGGGTGAGCTCGAATTTTTTTAACACTGAATTGTATCCTAGACGCGCATAGTTTTACGTACACGTACATGTACCGTTTTGATTGAAATCTGCGGATGAGTTTTCCCCATAGGATTCAGTGTTAAATTGCGAGCAAAAAACCGTTTTGAGAGTTCGAGCTCATCGTCTTGTCGATTCTAACAATCCGCATCCGTACACGATTTTAACACTGAAACCCTATGGAGAGTGTTAAATTGCGAGCAAAAAAAAGTTTTGAGAGTTCGAACTCATCATCTTGCCGATTCTAACGATCCGTGTCCGCACGCGATTTTAACGCTAAAACCCCGTGGTGAGTGTTAAATTGCGAGCAAAAAAACGTTTTGAGAGTTCGAACTCATCATCATCTTGCCGATTTCTAACGATCCGCGTCCGTACACGATTTTAACACTGAATCCTATGGGGAAGGAAACTCGCCTGCGGATTTTTAGGTCTGAAATCGACTGGCGTGAAGAGGTGATGTTTGAATCCGCAAAAACCCATTGTTGTAGAGGTGATCTCGATGGAAATGTTTTGAAACGAAGAGTGTCGTCGTCGGTGTGGTTGGAAATTCGCGAGCTCGCTGTCACGTTTTTTGATTGATATATATATACAGGGAGAAAAAAAATATAAATAAATAGTTATTTAGAAAAATAAATATATCAAATCGAATAGATAATAAAAAAAAAATACGTAAATCATGAGCGATTCTCAGACTATTAGAGCGAGGTTTCTTTTAAACATGCTGATGAGAGCATACGCAATCTGCGTAAACGAACAACTACGTCCCATCTTGTTAGAACGATGCGTCAGATGTCGGGATCATCTAGACTTCGATCACGAGAATCATTCGTGTCTGACGATGGAAAGGGAAGATATGGTCGTCATGTATTTCGAACCGGCGTTCGAACGCGTTAAATTCAATGATGTGATCACGTTTTGGAAGAGATTAGTCTTCTGTAAGAATCGAGACAGGCCCACAGATTCGGAAGAACTGAAATTGGTACGTAGAAGTTTGACTTTAGAAGACAAGGGATGCATCAAGAAATTATTGCTGAACGAAGCATACGTCTAGGTTTTTTTTCTTTGATATAAAAATAAGGGAGAGTAGAAAATAAAAAAAAAAAATAAATACACACATAAATTTTTTTTTTATCTAATATTAGAAAAGAAAGAAAAAAACACAAAATGAGAACCAGAAATAAATTGTATCCGACGTTAGTGGACGACGAGGACGAGAAGCCGAACGGCGTTTTGCCGACGGCGCCGTCGCTAGAAGAAAGAGAAAGAGGAGAGAGGTATCGCATCGATCAAATCAATAGAATCCAAGAGTATCTAACTCGAGAGAGAGATTCTCGCCGTTCCCTCAAGAAGAAGTATTCGCGTTTCGTGACATTCGTCAACGCGATCAACACGACACTCATCATGATTTCCATGGGTTTACACGTGGCCGGCATCGGATTGTTGTCGACCGTGGTCGCCATTCCGATCGTGTTGACCATAGAAGGAGTGGCCCTCGCCGCCGGATTGTTTAGCACGGTCGGAAACTTTTTGAGTAGGAAATTATATCTGAAGGCGAGGAAACACAACAAGATTTGTGTCTTGGCCGACTCCAAGATCGACACGATATCCGAAATGATCTCTATGGCGTTGAAAGATGGTAGGATATCGGACGGAGAATACTTCACGATATTGAGTGAGAAAACGAAATACGGTGCCATGAAAGAAGCCGTGAGAATCAAGACTCGTCAGATCATCAAGGAAGAGATGAAGGATTCTCTCGTGGAAAAGGGGAGGAAAGAGGCCAGGGAGGAATTCAGTAAGATGATAGAACTCAAGAGCAGCGATTGAAAAAAAAAATATATATATATATATATAATAAGAACAGAATTTAAAAAAAAAAAAAATATTAAATTTATATATAAAATAAAAAAACGAAATTAATTTAAATAACTCTTAAAAAAAAGGTATTGTGTAAAGTGTAAGAGAGTTACCGAGACGAGTAATTCTAGAGAAGTGCGAACTAAAAACGACAGACGGATGCTTCACGGAATTTGCGACGTGTGTGGTTCTATAAAGACTAGATTCGTTAAAAAAAAGAACGCGAGCAAAGGCAAAGGCATCGTGAATAAAATGATCAACAATCTACCTTTCGAAATGCATCTGCTCGGTCACAGTTTCACGGGACCCAGAACGAAATTGAACAAGAGACTCAACGCCGATCTGACTCCCAAATCTTGGAGCAAACCCGTGAATAGGGTGGATGCGGCCGCGTACGATCATGATCTGTGCTACGCCGGACATCCCAACACCAAGACTCACAACGACGTCTGCGACAAAAACATGTTGGGGAGATTGAGAGGCATATCGAATCCGACCAGGAGAGAGAAGATGGAACGTTCGCTGGTCAGCAATCTGATCGGTGCGAAACGTCGATTCGGATGGGGCGTTCAAAAAAAAAAGCGCATCTGAAAAGAAGAAGAAACGATTATTGACGAGGGAATTGGCCGAGGAGTTACACAAACCCATAGTGCGTAAATTTCGAAAGAGAAGGGTGTTCGTGAAGGGTCTGGATGACATTTGGTCTGCCGACTTGGTCGACATGAGATCATTTTCGAGGTGGAACGAGGGCATCAAATATCTATTTACGGTCATCGACGTGTTTTCCAAATACGGTTGGATCAGAGCTTTGAAGAATAAATCGGGACCTTGCATCGCCGAGGCTCTGAAGAGCGTGTTCGACTTGTCTTCTCGAAAACCGAGTAAATTGTGGGTGGACAAGGGAAAGGAATTCTACAACAAGGACGTTCGTCGATTGGTAGACCTCTACTCGATCGAAAACGAAGAGAAAGCCAGCGTGGTGGAACGCTGGAATCGAACGATGAAGGAGAAGATGCACAGATACTTCACGGCGAATTCGACCAAGAAATACATATACGCTCTGAACGGTCTGGTGAAAGATTACAACAACACGCGACACAGATCGATCAAGATGACTCCCGCGGAAGCTAGCGATCCTCGAAACGAAAAACGGGTCTACACGAATCTATATCCCGAGAGATCTAAGATCAGGAAGAAGTCTAGAACGCCGAAATTTGCGGTCGGCGATCGAGTGAGAATCTACGCTTTTTAGAAGCATTTCGAAAAGGGTTATACTCCTCAATGGACCTCAGAAATCTTTGTGATCATCAAAATATTTCACACCGATCCGGTGACTTACGAAATCGAAGCTTTGGATGGAGAAGAGATCATCGGAAAGTTTTATGAACAACAATTACAGAAGACGAAGTTTTGATGAAGAACACAAAATTTTTTTTTTATTTACTCTCTTTGACATTTTCTTGTTTACACACATATATATAAGAGAGAAAAAAATAATAAAAAATAATTAAAAACTATTTTTTTAGATAAAGAAAGCAAGTGAATTAATAAACAAAAAAAAAACTAAAAATCCTTTAAAATGACAAATATACTAGATGTAGCACAAAGCATAGTGAAAGATGAAAGTATTCAAGAATATGAGGTTCACGAATACGAACCGGTAACCGGAACGAGTTTGAACAATGCGGGAGAGATAAGAATCAACAACGAAACTCAAGATCTATTTGTACATCCTAGCGAGAGTTACATAGTGGTGCAGGGACGTCTCACCAAGGAAGATGGAAGCGACTACGCCGACGACGACACGGTTACTCTTGCCAATAATGGCATCATGCATCTATTCAGTAACATAAAATACATGCTATCCGGACAAGAGATAGAATCTGTTTTTCATCCCGGTCAGGCCACCACGATGTTCGGACTCTTGACGTATCCTGATGATTTTTCGAAATCCAGAGGACTTAATCAGTTGTGGGTGAAAGACACCGTCGGCCCTGCTAGCGCCGGCGCCGCCACGATATTCGACTATGTCGTCAAGACGTCCAGACCTAAAGGAACGTTTTCGTTCAGGATACCTTTGAAACACATCTTCGGATTCGTGGACGATTACAACAAGATCATGTACGGATTCAAACACAATCTGACGTTGATTCGAAAAGGAAACGACGATGCAATAGTGAAACTCACCACAACCGATGCGGGTAAGATAACTCTACACAAGATATCGTGGTTCGTTCCGCACGTGGAGACTTCGATCGATGAGAAAAGGCATCTCTACAAGATCATAGAATCCAAGAGTATATTACCCGTGGGATTTAGAATGAGACAGTGCAACACGGCTAGCATTCCTCCCTCCATGAATCACTTCGATTGGAGATTGACGGTGAAATCCACTTCCGAGAGACCGCGTTTCAGCGTGGTTGCATTTCAGACCGATAGGGACGGGGCTCAGGAAAAGAATGCGTCGCTGTTCGATCACTGCCATTTGAGGAACATGCAAGTGTTTCTGAACGCCATGAGATATCCGGCAATCGATTACAATGCATCGTTCGACAAGAACGATTTCTCCAGACTGTACGGCGATGCCGCTGATTTTAGAAAGAAGTATCACGGTCTAGACGAATTGATGAGCAATCCCAACATATCTCCCGGCGAATACAAGTCGATGTATCCCATGTTCGTGTTCGACATCAGTAAACAGAGTGAACGACTCAGGAGTAGCATGTTAGACATTCAGATCAAGATGCAATTCGATAGGAACATGCCGAGAAAAACCGAAGCCTTCGCCCTGGTCCTGTCGGACAGAGAATTACAATTCGAATCGGACGGAAATAAGATGTCGATCATTTGATGAGAGACGAGTGTGTGAAAAAAAAATTAATAAACGTTAAAAATGTGGATGTAAGATTAATTAAAAACTAAAACTCGAAAACAAAATGGGTGTTTTTGACACGAAAACAACAAATCATCTGTTCACTTCAGATTACTACGACGTTAAAATAAAATACTTGGAAAAATGGATTCAAATTGAATATGAAGAACGTAACACAAAAAAAGGATGGAATAGTTGTGATTTTAACAAATATCGTTTAAAAGAAAAAGAAGAGTTTGATCTTATAAGATCTAATGAAGAAATTATAAAAAATACAATTTTAAAATGTCGCAAATGTAAGAAACGTCAAATAAAAATTGAATCTCAACAAACTAGATCTGGTGATGAACCAACAACCGTATTCGCAAAGTGTATAAATTGTAATCATAAATGGATAGAAAATTAAAAAAAAAAAAAAAAAAACTAATGAGATATAGAGAACATCTCTCTATATCTCATTAGTTTTTTTTTTGTTTTTAATAATCACACATTATTTTTTTTTTTAATTCATTATTTTCCACGCGTTCACTGTTTGTTCAAAGGATCCAGTTCAATTAGTAGACTCACCACGGAAGTGGCGGCTTTGGGATTATTGGTTTTCGTGACGAAATTAATCCTGTCTCAAGCGTTCACTTTGAGAGGCGTGCCGAATGTGCTAACATTTGCGTGTTGATTCTCAGTCTTTTTGACGCTGTATCTCTTATCACTCTCCACACCATTCACCATGAGATTGACGACTGCTCTGTTATTCAAATCCGAGGAAGCCAGACTCATTCGAAGGATTTCACCTCCCAACGGCATGGGATATCCCACCTGATGGTGTTTTGATCCACTACCTCCATTTCCGAAAGACCACTCGGCTTTTCCCTCATCTAAGGCGCCGGCCTCTTCGGCCCACACGGTGATCAATTGTCTAGCATATTTGACTTTCTCCACCACCGAAATCAGGGTGCAGGCATCCGTCATGTTCACGGGATCCGGTAGATTCGTGAGCGCGTGTCCACCCATGTCTAGTTTACCTTCCATGATGTCGCCCTTTCTCCAGACCGAGTTGTCGTCCACGTACTTTCTGCTGACAGCGCTGGAATCGAATTCGGGATCGTGATTGAGACCGAATAAATTGTGACCATTCATGTTGATGCCACCCTCCATGCTTCCGCCAGATTCTTTGTTCAGGTAGAGATCGTCCACTTGCGATTCTAGGTATTTTTGCGATTGTATCATGGAAGAATCTACGTAGCCCTTGTTGACCGCGGTTGAGTCCGCATCCGTGTTGTCGATCTTCGACAGATTTAATATCTTGTGGAATCCCGCATTCAGATCCGATTTCATTTCACGTCCGTCAGACTTTCTCTGTTCCAGATCTACGTAGTGTTTAGTCGCCACGTCCTTGGGATTCATGGGAGTGGCCACGTTCGTTATTTTGTTATAATTGGCGTTCAATTCCGAGTGCATTGTTTTCTGAACGTATCTATTTCTCAGGTGTTCGCTGAATCTTGCGTGAGTGTCGTCCGCATATCTCTTGGTCGTGGCATTGGTGGGATCTACGGGATTCGCAACGTTCACCAAACATTTGGATTTCAGATCGAGATCGTCGGTCATGGTTTATCCACGTAATTATCCAGCAGGATTCGTTCGAAATCGGCGTTCCCCCTGTCGACATATTTTTTAGTCGCAGCATCTGCGAGGTCTATTGGCTCGGGAAGATTGTAGAGCTTCTTATCGTTCATGTTCAAAGGTTCTTCTCGAGGTTCGTATCTCCGAACGTAACGCTCGTCCAAGTTGGCAACGTCGTAACCATCGTCGACTTCAAACGTCTTCCTCTTCTTTCTCGGGTTGACTTTTTCGTCATCACTTCTACCAAATTTATCGACTGGCATGTTGTTGTGGGATTTTTTTTTTGTTGTTGTTTAGAAAAAATGTGTTCAAAACGCAGTTTATTAAAAATGAACTATGTTATTTTATTTTTCGTTTTTATTCGATTAAAATTTTTTTCAAATAATTTTTTATCTTTATATATACTATAAAAAAAAAAAAATCTCTTTCTAATGTAAGTCATTGAGAATGTCTTGAAATTCATCTCCTTCAGACCATCTCTTGAGAACGTAGACACACAGGCAAAACACTTGATCTGGTGATTGCACTTGATCCGTGTTGTAAAGAACCATCAATTTGTTGAAATAGTTCTTTATTTCTTTCGGCGGCGAGATTCCGTAGCTGTCGAAATAATAATTCTTCTTCCCGTTCTTGAACCACGCCACCCAGTGAGTGCCTTCACCCGATGAATCGTCTAGATTTAAAATTCTGCATTCCGATTGTCGAGGTCTTCTCTTTGGCAAGGCATCTCTGGAAAACACTCCAAGAAAATCTTCGATTTTCAAATCTTTTGCCGCATTCAACAGATCGATGTTGGATAGGGGTTCGTTGGGTAAGACGACACCTTCTACGGATATCTTTATTTTCTTATTCATCAATAAGTATATATTTTTTTTAATTTATTTTATTATAATTTACTAAAAGTGACGTTATTTTTTTTCTATTTTTTTTTTTTCTTTTTAAACTAACTTTCTCGATGTCACTATCGATTTCTATAATTTTGAATTCATCTAATTCCTCTTGATTTTCTGGAATCCAATCATCCACATTCATATTGTCTATAGTTAGTTCCGCAGTCCAATGTCCGAGTGCCAAAGTGCTTATTTTATCGTCTAATATGAATCTCTTGTCGTCGTCGGCCATCAGCGAAATCTTGTTGACTATTTCGGTATACAAGTCATGATTTTCGCTTCGAATCGATTTCATAGTCTTATACACCGGACCACTTCCTAACAGACAATCTTTATACTCTTGGAAAGAGATGTTTTTCTTCACCACGCACGCTTTAACTCCTTTGCACTTCTTGATCTCTTCATCATCTTCTAGACGATAAGCATAGAGTTTGGGTCTCAAGCCCACGAATTCGACGATCTGTTTACCGCTGCTCTCGTCCTTAAATTTACCCAACACCTTCTTGTTGTCGTTCGATTGAATGTTGGACGAGTGATCGATGGGATAATTGCTCGTGTCGAACCAATCGGCCACGTCCGGAGATATGTCTCGGTAGACGTCTTTCATCTCTATCTCGTAAACTAAACTGTCCGTGTCGGTGAACAGTAGTTTGGATTTGTTGCCAAATTTTCGTTTGACGTAATCGTAGTGAAACTCGTACATCAATCACTTGCTGACATCTAAGATGATCGGTCCAAGATAATACGGTCTGTCGAACTTCAGGTGCGTCTTTTGCATGTGAACGGCCACTAGATTTTCGTCGAATATGGTTCAGTGTTTGTAATTGGCTTTCGCCACTAATGTTTTAGCTCTTTTCTCAGACGTGACGAGTCGAACATCGCTTCTCTTCCTGATGTTTTCCATCGATTTACCGTACACGCAGTTGTTCATTAGTTTGAAGAAATCTTTTTCGAAATCGTTCTCGGCTCGAGTTCTGAGATTCGTGTTGAGATCGATGTATTTTTTCATCCAAGGCTCTTCATCGAATCGAATGATGCGATGTATGTCGACTAATTTCATCCCGTAATCGACGTACTGTTTCAAATTCTCGCTGTAGACGACGTAGTTACGTTTGTTAAATACATTGGGAATGAGTTTTTCCTCGTCTCCCTCGTTCAGTTCCATTCGTTCGGGAGCTAGCGGATAATCGTTGTGTAGATCGTGTAATTCTTTCGGATAGTTCAAATCGACTTCTAAAATGCAAGGATAGTCTCTCCATTTTTGCATCTCTTCTGGTTCCTTCACCCATTCGAAATTTCCAATCGGTAAAGGATGACTCATAGCCCAACCGTACAGATTATTAGCGTCCCAATACTGTATGTATTTAGTTGACCGTTTCGAATCGAAACCTTCTTTCATGTAGGGATTGTTAGCTTCAGAATGTCTGTGGGAGATCATCGATACGCCACCTCTCGCAGCCCTTTCAAACATGAGCAACATGTCCACATCAGATAATAATTCCAATTGGACTTTGGTGGTCTTCAACAGAGCGTCCCACGCCAAACCGGGTGCAGTGAAATACCAAGCGGGATCCAGATCGTAATTTCGACAACAGACGTCTCGAAAATTTTTGAACACGTCTGCCAAGAGTAGAACGTCGGTCTTCAGATAGAGATTGTGATAATCTCATGGTTTTCATATCGAATGATTTCCACACGTTTTTAGCATATTTGTAATTCTCGTCGGAAATGTCGGATTCGTATAATTTCGAATAAAAATCTTCTTTCGAAGGTAGTGCGGTGTCTTCAAATCTCTTTAGGTCGTTCATGTAATCGTAAGGATAGACTCCTTTCCTAAACATGACATCTACTCGTTCTCCGAAATGTTCACTCGTGATTTTAAATTTATCCTTGCTCATGTTATCGACTAATTTTTCCAGAGCGGCCGACATGAATTTAAAACTGTCGATGAAACGTATGGCTCTACGAATGAATTTCGTTTTTTCTTCCAACGTCTCTCCGTCGATTACTCTTTTCTCCTCCATGAGCTTCCATTTCGTGAAGGAAATGTATCTTTCTTCAAGGTATGTGTTTTTGATATCATTCGACGTAACTTTGAAGAGCGTTGGGTTGACAGGAACTCATTTTCGCGGTGAAACATTCGAAATCGACGTACACGATGAATGGTACTTTTAACCTTCTATTGTGATTTTCAAACTTCACGATGGTGTTGGGTTTGGGCATTTCGATGGTGACAGCTTGATTTTCGTTGCAATATTCCTGATGTTTCGCCAACGAGTCTTCGCTGTGAAACACGTTCATGCAATTGTAACATAAAGATATCTTTCCGTTATGATTATTATTTTGTTTCGACAGTAATCGACTCGGATGTTTAACCCAACAATAATGACGATTGTCACCATTCGAAATCAATAATAAAATAATCGTCTTTTCTCTTCCGAGATACGAAGTCAGTCTGAGAGGATGGATCTTCCGTTTTTCGTCGTCGTATCCCAAGACGTTCACCGCAACGGTGTGATTTTGATCCTCGAAACATTCGATGTGTTTTATTTGCGTTGGAAAAGTCACTCCGGTCCAATCAAGATTTTTAGAAGTTTCCTCGTACTGAGAAACTCTATCGGAGTTTATTTTGACAGGGTATAAAGCGGATGTGACTGCCCATTTAAAACACTGATCATCGTTATTTTTCACGTTGATCACGGCATATTTCTTAGCGAGGAAATACGGTAATTTCACATAGGAAGACCCTTTCAATAAATCGTTTTTAGTTATGTGAATTTCGAGTTTCAACATCTCATCGAACGTCCAATTACTACTTTCATGTTGATAATTCGCGAGAGATGTCAACATCTTGTCTTTCATCTTTTCAAAAACGTCCAATAAATCTGAACCTTGAAATATGGGTTTGACATTATATCTGAAATATGCATTTTTCACGATGCTCTCGCCGGACTTCACGTCGATTTTATTCATCACGCAATGGAGCATCATCTTAATTTTTAGTCCCACGTTCATATATTTGCGAAACAAATCCAATACCTTTTTCTTCACCCATTCCATGAATAAATTTCGGATCGATTTTCTTCAATGAGGGAACCACATCAAAAGTTTTAAAAATGCCTTTGATCGCACTCTCCCGTTCCACGGACTTCGATTGAAATAGTTCTGCGGCGAGTCGCGCTAGATATTCTTCTCCTTTCCCTTCGTCTATTGCTCGTTGAAGTTTGCTCGATATATCTCGTTTGCCTAGAATCTGATGTGCATCACTCGTTTTAGTTTTTCTTTTCTTTTCTTTGGAAACTTGAAGTTCTTCTTCAACGGCTTTTCGTTTAGTCGTCTTCTTATTTTTCACAATCGAAACGTTTTTGGTTTTTTTCGACGTCGGCATTTCGATTCCTTTTACTATCTTTTTCTTCTTCTTCTCATTTTTCACAACCGATGCATTTTTTGACATCGTTGCTATCGGCATTTTGTTTGCCTTTCCATCATTTCGCAAATGTTTCTGTATGACTTCAATCATTTTTGATTTAGTTCTATGATTTCTGAAATGTGAAATTTTTAATAGTTTACAAATCTCGTTTAACTGAGGTACGGTTTTCTCATTTAAATTTTCCAATTTTTTTTTATCTGTTTGTTTCATTTTGTAAGAATATATTTTTTCGAATTTTGTATATTAAATAATTTGTTTAAAAAGTTTTGTTTTTTTAATGGGAAAAAAAAAAATTTTTTGGATGAAATTAATCAATTTTTTTTTTATGTTCCTTAACGTTAAAAAAAAAAAAACGAGAAAAAAAGGATGTTAAAAATTTATATATATAAAGAGAAAAAAACTTTTTAAACAAATTATTTAAAATTTAAAATAAGCATTATTTGTAAGAATTCATAAAAAAACAAATAATCGATCATGACAACAACACCTAAAAGATGTGAATTGAAATTGAAACGAGACGAAAGGTATGAGAAATCCAGTTTTAATATCTATACATTACAACCACACGATCCCATCGAATTGAATGAGGTCGAGATGGTGGATTTAGAGCGCTACTACCACAAATATCGAATGTGTTTGAAAGTGGATGAAGCCGCGCTCGATTTGTTTTACGAGTACCAAAGCAAACTGTTGATTAATATCATTGTCGCCGAAGACAGAGAATTCGACAGGGGTGATTTATTGTTGTCCTATGGAGGTTACATATATCCAATAATCTCACCCGAACTCGTGAAGAAATCGGGTGGTGAGAGCGCATTCGCCTATGAAAAAAAACTGAAAAGAGTAAAGATGAACATTCACACCATTTTCGTATGTGGAAAAATGACGAATGTCAACTTGCTAATAATGGACTTGGAAATATAAACAATAGAGAGACTGAAATTAAAAATTTAACTTTTTATATATATATAAAGAGAAAAAAAACTTTTACTAAAAAAATTTTACATTAAAGAAAATTAAAAATTAAAAAAACAACTTTTTTATATATATATAAAGAGCAAAAAAAAAATAACAAACTTTTTTTAACAAATTATTATTTAAATACAAAATTTAAATTATCGTCAAATTCATTCAGGTGATAAATTTGTTTCTCCACCTTTTCACCCATTTTAAATATATTATTTTATACTTTCTATGATTTTATATATTTTATATCATTTTATATTTATAATAACATATTCAAAATCGGTATGTACTTAAATGGCGAATTCTCACCGAGCAACAAACCCTTGCTCAATCGCTTGACGTTCCGTCCACTCTTCACATAGAGACCGTTTCCTCTCAGAGAGTTGCCACCTCTAACGGGTTCTAGATACAATCCTTTACCACTGTCGTCCACGTGGACGCGACACACAGCTCCTCCCTTCTTCAAAAACAGTCCGTCGCCACCCATTAATTTCTCAACTCCCGAACTAGCGAGTCCCGTGAGAGCTCCCACGCCGAGAGTCTTTCCGAGAAAGGGTAATGCCTTTGCGGCGAAGGGTAATGCTTTTGCGGCGATTCCTGCCAATAGCGGTAGGAAACCGCCTTTCATTCTCAAATTGTATCTCAATTGAGTGGGACTCAATCTCACCGCCAACCCTCTTCCATTGCGAATCGCTTTCTCCATCCTTTTGATTTGACTTCTGGTCCAGGCGATCGAATCCTGTCCGCCTCTCGTCAGATCTTCGTGAGTGAATTTGAATCTCACCGCCTCGCCTCGAGTTGTTAATGCTCTCTTAAGTTTCTTCCTCTGTCCTGCTGATATGTTCAAGTTTTTAACCACGTATTCTGTCATAATTCTGTTTGTTTTTTTTAAATATATTTACTCCAATTGTTTCTTGTTTAATAATTATATTAAAATAATTTTGTAAAAATTAATATTACCGTTTATTTTTATTTTTGTTATCTATATATATAATATTTTTATTTTTTTTTTGCTTTTATATTTCTCTTATGTGAAATCGTATTGTCACTCTCTCTCCGCAAAGATCTAACAGTCCACCATTTTGATCTGTCAACGTGGTTTTGAGACTATACAACGTGTCTAAAATCACTGGTAGATAAACTAAATTTTGAGGTCGCTCCACGATCTTATAACCTGGCGACACGTTTGGAAAGAAGGAATAGATCGTCGGCTGAGCGCTACCATTCACGTAGCTTCCAGCAATCACTTCCACGTTCACCAGAATGCTATTGACAGTGAGAATGTCAACCGTATTTTCAGATGCCGCGTGGCCTCGATACATCTTTCGATCGAATCCCAACATCTTGCCTATAGAATCGTCCGTGTTGAAATCCACACGAAAATTATCTTCCAAATCCAACATAGTCTGTAAGGTATTAGGATTGGGAGCGAGTCTGATCTTGTTGCTTCCCTTTCCATCCGTCTTCATTCGCGTCTGAATGTAATGGTTCAAATCGTCTATGTCGTAACTCCCTTTGGGAATTCGAATCTCCAACCAATCCACTCCGTCGGAATACTTGAACGAGTTATTCTTTTCGGTGACATTGGGAAAGGAATAATAAGTCTCCAAATTCACCAACGCCATCTCGTAACTTTTCTCTCTATTCAATTCGATGGAAGGTTCGAATTTCGTAGCGAATCGAGTCGAATCGCCACTCACCACAATTTGAATGGATTGTTTCGCAGCCGTATTCTCGGCTATCCGTCCTAACAATTCTCCATGTTCGAACATTATATTTTAATTTTATTTTTTTTTTTTATTCAAAACTAATTATTTGAAGATTTATTATTTTTCTAATTTTTATTTTCACGCTCTATCTTATTATTATTACCATAGGAAACATAAAACTCGTCGAATCCGCAACAATATTTTCCGCGATTAAATTCCCTCGTCAAATCGATCACGATGAAATTGTAAAGTCCACCACCCCAAACCCTCTTGCAGAATCTCCTGAATTCCGCAGCGCTCATGTCGTTTGCGACGTGATCGCCGTAGATGTGATTGAGATTCTTGAGATCTTGGCGAAAGAGACATAGAAAATTAGCGTTCTCCCTTATCGTCTGTCTGGGCAATCGAAAATAATTCTGCGACAGGTAGAAACAGTCCACGTTGCTGTGTCGACCCCTAACGTAATACGATTCGCATCGGTTCTGTCTCTCCAAAAGCAGATCATCGAAAATCATGAGATTATTATCTTCCGATTTCAGTTCTCTAGGATCCGGAATGTCGCTAGCGTTCTCATAAAATCGACACTCGACGTTCGAAGATGCATTTCTCTTCATCAGCTCCGTCGCCGCGCCGTGCAAAATGGTTGAGAGCGGAGCTCCACACTTGTTGAATTCCTCCCTACTGTCAAAGATTCTGGCTATGACGTCCTTGGGCAATCTGCGATCCATGCACTCTCGAAGCAATCTGTATTCGGGTTGAAACAAGCTCTTGCCAAACACGAACAATCTGTCGTAACCCAACCAGTCAGGTCGGGACAACAGATTCATCAACAGATTGGTCTTTCCACAATTCGATTTTCCCACTATCAAACCTCTTATGCTCTTGGGAAAGTACTCGTTATTCGACCTCTTGGTCGCAGCATCGTTCCAAGACATATCTTTAATGTTCATCTTTGTTTTATTTTTTTTTTTTGTCTGTTATTTTAGATTCTTTTCAAACACAAATTTTTTATGTTTTTCAAACTCTGTTTTTTTAATGTTATTATTATTATTATTTATTTATTTATATCACACCGTTGCGAGTTCTCTTCAATCCAGATCCACTCGTCATTTTGACTAAATCTTGTATGGGCACCATGCCATCCTTTAATTCTTTCCAATCTTTCAGCGTTCGCTCTAACGCATCACGCTTCACCGGCGGACTGATCAATTTGCCGATCAATGCATCAGCTGCCCTCTTGCCAGCCACAGAAGCTATCCTACCACTGGCTTCGGAAGCGGCTTTCTTACCAGCATCCAAAGCCGTCTTCTTACCGACCTCAAACGTGGTCGATGCGAGTTTTCGACCCGCATTGCTCGTGAACGCTCGCATTATAGAATCGACAACGCCAGAACCGCCTTGAACGTAAGTCCTGACGTATCCCCTGTTCTTTATCACCAACATATTTTATTTTTATGATATATTTTTTTTTTTTTTTTTCACTTGTAAATCGTTTTGTTGTTTTTAAATACTTTTATTATTCTAGTGTAAGAATTTACTGTTTTATTTTATTTTTTTGTTTGTTTGTTTGTTTGTTCGTTTCTCTCTATCTACTTATTATTATATACACATCAATCCTTCAATTCGTTCATCAGCCTTTTATATTGGTTTTTATTCAAAACCTTCTGTCTCAACAATTCGTCAGATATAGTAACTATCTGATCATCTAATCCCGTGTTACCAGCCCGTCTGCTCCCCATCAACAAACTCAATTTCTGAGACAGAGCATCGGGATCGCTCGGAAGAAAAATAGCGGTTTTCACCCCTTTGCCGGTCACCGATTCGAGGAACTTCTTGTTCATCTCCCATATGGGCTTCACTATTTTCGTCCACTTGTAACCTCTGTTGGCTTTGGGTCTCGTCTCTCTGGCATCGTTATTTCTCTTCATGTCGTGGGTCTGGACTAGAATGTCGCCGTAATTGTCGAAATCCTGTTCTGTGAAATCTCCGGGCTTGTAGTAAAGGAGCAATCTCCGCAGACCATCGGTTACTTTATATTTATTCGAACCCACGATCAATTCGTCATCGTACATTTCCACCAACGTATCACCTACAGAAGTTCTACCCTCAGAATCCTTATAAATTCCATACGACTGATCTCTCTTACCACCATCATCATCGGACGATGCGACGCTACTAGTGGTGATAGTCGAAGCCGTATCATCAGACTCGCTCATATCTGTTTGAATTCCCATGGGAACGTAATCCGGTGTAGATTGAACGGAATACCGATTTCCAAAACTAGGTGGCAACGAACCCATTCTCAAAGAACTCTCCTTTATGGGTCTCAATTCTTCGACTATCTCCTTCTTGCTTCGCTCTTGACCCTCCGTCACGGGTTTAAATATTTTTGCGGCTTTGCGTGTGAGTTCCATCTCACCGAGCCGTCTGCTCCTATCAGCAGCCTGAATCGCCTTCTTAGAACATAAATACTCGTCTAAAATTCGATCTCGGCGTCTAGGATCCATCCTCCAAAAGATCTTTTGTTTTAATTGTTTTTATTTATTTTCAAAATTAAATGTTTAATTATATTTTTATGTTTTTGTGTTTTAACTCTTTCCGTCTTAATATAATATATAATAATCTGAAGATATTCACATCTCAAACTGACTGTGTTAATTGAAGTTAAAAAAAAAAAATACGTTTAAACAGTACATGACAAACCGGTTTCTGATTTAACGCATTTTTTGACAGTAGTGTTTACATTTTGTCAAAAGATCTTCATTCATTCACACATCAATTCATCAAGTGTCGAATTAAGAGAGAATCCTTTTTTTGGTGACTGTTAAACAGTTTCAACACACAATGGAAAACTGATTTTAACAAATCTCTCTCCGATTGCTATCATGAATATATTAAAAATTTTACCACTCAAAACCTAATTGAGCGGAAAATGCGTTTTAAACATTCCGATAAGTGTTTTTTGACTTTTTTCAACGAACGCTTAACAGTCAATCTCTCAATCAAGGCAAAACACAAATTATCTATTACAGATCAACTCCCTTCGAAAAAAACAAAAAAACCCAAAACTCAATTTTTATCCGTCCCATCAACAGAAAACATCAATGTCTATAATACAGACTATATATTCACAATCTACTCTTTTTGAACAAAAAAACCTCATTCACTCATTACGATAACGTGTGTTAGTTGTTTACATCAGGAAGATGTGACTGGGTTTGCAAATTTCCAACACACACCGACGACAACGACACTCTTCCTTCAGATCGAGTTTTATTATGAGAATCGAGCGATCTGATCGCTCGATCAGCTGAGTGGGTTTTTTTTGAGAATTTCTCAAGATGATGATGAGTTCGAACTCTCAAAACGTTTTTTTTGCTCGCAATTTAACACTCACCACGGGGTTTTAGCGTTAAAATCGCATACGGACACGGATCGTTAGAATCGGCAAGATGATGAGTTCGAACTCTCAAAACTTTTTTTTGCTCGCAATTTAACACTCTCCATAGGGTTTCAGTGTTAAAATCGTGTACGGATGCGGATTGTTAGAATCGACAAGACGATGAGCTCGAACTCTCAAAACGGTTCTTTGCTCGCAATTTAACACTGAATCCTATGGGGAAAACTCATCCGCAGATTTCAATCAAAACGGTACATGTACGTGTACGTAAAACTACGCGCATCTAGGATACAATTCAGTGTTAAAAAAATTCGAGCTCACCCTAAAAAACCGTTAAAATCTTGTACACGTACACGATTTTAACACTAAATCCTATGGAGATGTACATGTACATGTACACGTACATGTACAGGTGAGCTCGAACTCTCATTTATTACCTACTAACAATGAATTCAAAAGAATCAGAAATATTAAAAACTCACGCGTTGTTCACCACTTTAGTGAATCCTGAATATGAGTTATGACTTCAATCAATTATACTTCCACAAGTTTAGTACTCCTCGACCTCACTGAGCCTCCGCCTCAAGTTCAAAATAAATTGTTTCACTCCACTTAATTCTAACAACTGTCGTCGTCTAAGAAACATGAATTTATATTCCATTAATTTTTACCACTTACCACCGTGACACAAGCATAAATAATGAATTACAGTACGTGGTGAGTGGATTGTAAATAAATCACCTGCGGAGTGGAGTTATCACCCAAGCTATAACTTTCAAATTCTGTACATATAGACAAAAAACACAAGCAATGTTTCAGCCAATGGACCTCCGGGTTTAACCCGGAGGTCCATTGTCTGAAACTTTGCTTGTGCTGGCTATGCTTTGCAACAAATTTGCAATTATTGCCTGGGTGGAATATCCACTCTGCGATTGATTTAGTGATAATCCACTCTCCACGTACTGTATAACATGACAGCATGATGCATTTATAAACACTGACATCTGGTGATATAGAAACTCCCAAAGCGACGGCACTGTCTTGTAACAAATCATTTTCGAATTTGGTGATCTGGAAACTCCCAAAGAGACGTCATTCGTTTGAAATGACGTCACTAAAAGCATGTTTCTGGATACCACTACCTTTTTACAAGATTAATGGCATGTTGCAGTTAACGCTTAACAATGAAAGCTATTTTTTGTTCTGCAAAATAAAATAATTAGAACGTTTCTTTTCATGTTCTATCGGTCGATAGTACCTGACTTTTGTGTGATTTCTAAAGTAAAATCTTCAGCAGCTTCGCTGCTTCAGGTTTTGTTTCAGAAATCACCCAAACTCAAATAGTATCGACCGATAGAACATGAAAAGAAACGTTCTAATATTATAACAGTTGGAAATTCAAAGGTATAAATTCTAATAGTTGGAAATTCGAAGAAATCAATTTTCTTCATGTTTTCAACTTTTGCGACCAGTCAATTTGAATTCTCAATCTGTTGTGACAGTTTTCGATGAAATTTTCCAATATTTCCAATCAGCTGACAAAAATTCCTGAAATTCCGACTCGAATCTGTGACCGGTCCGGCTTTCAAATTCATCGTTCCGTTTTCCTTACAAAGACGGCGCTACACAAGGACTCTTGACTGACAAGTGTCTGGCAGTCGGTTGGAAGGAGTAGATATTTGCTGAATAGCTGTCAGTCTATAGTCAGTCTGATGCTCTCCCCCAACACGGGTCGCGTCCCTCCTGATCCTGACATGCCTACGACATGTTGTGCTGGGACCACAACACCAATTAGAAATCTAACTGATCAATCCTCCTCCCCCAATTGAAGACCCTTTAGCAACGTCCCTGGGTTATAGCACATAAACATGGTGGGATTCAATACCTCAAGACACATTTTCGAAAATCCATGAAGGTCAATACAATACATGTTTTAAGCTTCAAATCCGCAGTACACAACACATACATTAAACAATGAACACAAGTGTTTATTTATGTCGTATGCTTTCCCTGAAACACTTGTTTGGTTCAAGTCGACCGACGCAACCACATACGAAACCAACAACAATGGGCTTACAGGGTGTTTATCGTTGACACGTATCTCTTACGACAGACGGATTCCACACATCAACTCAACCTCACTGTTGCCCTGGCCATCAAACAGAACAGTAGAAAAGCACCCATCACCTTCTAGTCCCATTTGTCCGACTGGGCTTCATGGATTGTCCAGGCTTAAAATCAAGGGGACGAACAATCGACCGCTAACACCCAGCCCACCTAAACGCTGGAAGTTGGGCATAACCAACATTATCATTATCCCAAAGATGACTGCACCATGGGCACATACCTCAGGCACAGAAACATCTGACCTCTAATAGCCACTACATGGGACGCCACGAACGGCCGGAAGGAAGTGATAATTTGTGACCCATATGGTTCCCACATTCTGCCACTTATTATCCAGTGCGTACATTTCCTCTTGAGTCACGCAGATTACCTACGATAATTTAAGCACAGCCTGAAAATGTATCTCTTCCTATTACTTTACTCACAGGCCTACCATCACGGTGAACGGGAACTCGGTGGCTCAGTGATAGACTGTTGGTATTCTATGCTAGTGGTCCCGAGTTCGATCCCCGTCCCGGACGACCTGCGTTGTGTCCTTGGGCAAGGCACTTTATCCCGGTTGCCTACATGGGGGCACGATGACGCCTTGTACTAAGGCGGACTGCACGTCGATGGTGCACGTCTTCAACTGCTGTAACCCTGCTTGAACAGAGTTAGAATGTTGAGAAGTTGACAGTTGCTCGTCGATGCTTGGTGGTCCTCTCCGGGTACAACGAACTCCTACACCCGCAAAACTGTCACGGTCACGATTGGCCATGGTGCATAATTATGTGACCTTAAACCCCGTAGATAAATAAATAATCACGGTGAACGTACCTCTACCATGGCATGCGTCGCTAGCTACGACTCACAGATTTGCGTCCACAAAAGACACGAGCTTTCGGTTAGGCCTGAAAAAGTCGACTGATTTTTGACGCGTCGAATCAAATTAAATTTGATCCGTAGCTGATCCGACACGAAGAAGTTTTGAAATATACAGACGCATCACCGTCGCGTCGAATCTAATTGATCAGCCGGTCGTGGTCGACCGGCATACTTTAGGTTCCTTCGGTCATTTTGTTTTTGCACCCAGGGCGCGATATTTATTTTATTTATTTATTTATTTATTTAATTATTTATTTAATTATTTATTTATTTGTTTTCTGGGGCCCTCCGACACTTTCGAAAGCCAGTGTCAGGCTGTTTTACGATTGAGGCCGTAAAACCCGGAGAAACACTGATCGGAGCGAGAAACTATCAGAGGTACTAACTCGGCACAAGCAGAAACAAACGAGCGCTACCGATCAGCCGAATGAAAAACAAACGGTAATGAGGAAAGAGATTTTTCAAAATGACTGAAGCATGGATGAGAACGAACATCCATTTTTCAAAATGGCCGAATAAGAAATTGATAGGGGAGTGCGAAAATCAGTTTCAAACAAACAGCATCGGGCTTGCCTACAATCTATGTTTATAGTTTCAGCTTTCGACGTTCGTGGTATTGTTGTTGCTACGGGTAACGAAAGTTGGCAAAATATTATCGTTCAGAAAAGTCTGGCCTCTCTCTCTGGCTTTAATGTGTTTAATCTCGTATGCGATTTTTAAAACCGGATTCACAAAATTTAATTTTGTCCCTCGGTTTGCTGAAGATCACAATTCAGTTGTTTGTTTATTGGGGTTTTACGACAATTTCAATTGCCAGTGTCATGTCGTGTCAGGTAGTTTTACGTGTGTGAGGAGGGGGATTCGAACTCCTCAGCGTGCTAACCAGAGTTAGCATGCGGTCGAAGGCATGTGATGTGTACCACTGACGTGCCACACGCCTTTTTGCGTTTTAGTGGGGGATGAGGTTTAAACAGGTCATCGCGCGGATAAATGAGCTATTGGCAAGGATATTAGTGCTGAACATGAATCAAAAGCCGTTAATTTTATGTTTTTCTCTGAGGGGGAGTGGGAGGTGGGTATTCCTCAGTGCTCAGCATTTCCACCGACCGGTCTTTAGACGGCTGATCAAAGCATGGGCGTTAACTCTGCAGCCTCCATCTTCCCCCAGTGTCCCGAGTCGCTTTAAGCTGAATGAATAATTGTAATTTCTGCAGGAATGTGTTTTTCTTTCGGTCAAAACATGTTTGTGAACATGTTTTGGTACATGTAGAACACACGCCACAAACATATTTCAGTCAGTCCAGGAAAGGTGGATGGAGGGGGGTGGGGTGATGATAAATCAGGATGCATCCCTTTGCATGAGTAGGATCATGATAGGCACATATAAGATATCAAAATTTCGGGGGGGGGGGGGGGGGGGAGAGTAATATCTAAGGGACGCACTGAATATGATTTGTAGCCTCATCTGAGCAGCGCAGTGGCGAAATGGGGCAAGCACGAGAGGCACGAGCCGCTGGAATGTACCTAGGGTGAGGTTTCCTCGGAAAAAAATTTGACATTCGAGACAAAAACAGCAATTTCGTAGACCCTGAGTTCGTTTGTGTCCATAATTAATTAATAAATTAATAAGTTGTGAAAGGCAACATTAATTAGGCCACGTCACCACCAAGTAGTTTCCGAATAAACTATAGGTTACCGATTGCTTGCAACAACGTGGCAAAATAGCAACCAACAGGTGAACAGTTGGTGCTGCGCCATTTCAGTCTTGAGTACAATGGTTTCCTGTGTGGATGTAAACACAACACACGTGGGTCCACACTTGAGTGCACCTCAGATGTTGTCCGAAGCGTGTGAAGTTTCGAATGAATTAGAAATAAAAAAAATAACCACGGAAGATATAAATTATGGAAGAATTATTTCCCACAGGCGTACGAAGCATCCATGTTTTGATATTTTGTTGTGAGAATTGACGTGATATATAAGTGAAACGGTGTTCAACAGAAGGCAGAAATATTTGGAAATCCAGATGCTACTTTTACTTTCCCTGCTTTTCTCGTATAAATTTACTATTACGCACCCCCTCCACTCAAACATTTTACAAGTATAAATATCTAGATTATAAGATTTCTTGTCTGATGTTCCCAGAGCAGCTATATGGATTAACACATTGGGGAGGGGGGGGGGGGGGGGCCATGACTGGATTTTTTTTTATTTTAGAGGGGGGTGGGGGGGGGGGGGGTCCAGGTTCCACTGGATCATGGTTGCAGTGTGCTGAGGCGTATACCACGTCGTCGGAAGATACGTCTTCAACCACTGGCTGATTGCTAATCCTGCTTGTGACGAGTTGGTAGCTCTGATAGTTATTCGTTTCGATCAGTGTTTCTCCGGGTTTTCCGGCCCCACCCGTAAAACTGTCCGACACTGGCTTTCGAAAGTGTCGGTTCGCCCCAGAAAACAAATAAATAGATGAATAAATAAAAAATGTCGCGCACTGGGTGCAAAAACAAAATGACCGAAGGAACCAAAAGTATGCTGGTCGACCACGATTGTCTGATCAATTAGATTCGACGAGACGGTGATGCGTCTGTATATTTCAAAACTTCTCCGTGTCGCATCAGTGACGGATTTAATACAATTAGATTCGACTCGTCAAAAATCCGTCAACTATTTCAGGCCTTAGGGTTCTGTAAATATTCAAGATTCGATTCGATATTGATACCACAAGTCTGCTTTGAGATCGACCCCGAATCAGTCTCAAGATTCGTTTTTTTTTCAAAACTCTAGTACGAACTTCAATTTGTTACATTTCCAACAAAAAATGGAGAAAATTGACATTAGACAATTCATTTATGTGGGCGCAATCGGGGTGGGGGGGGGGGGGCACTAAAAATTTGCAAGACGTGACGACTAATTTTTATTCGGCTCCTTTTTACACCCACCCACCCACTACGTGCAAATTTTCTACTACCGTTCTCAGACACCCACCCCACTCTCCCATTAAAATCCAAAATAAACTTATAAACTTAGTAGGCACAGCTGTCTTAAGGGGGTTTTAATAATGTTCTGAAACTGGTACCACCAATTTAAACCTCTATGGGCTGCTGTGGCCCCAATCTACAAATGACAAGCTGTTCATTATCAGGCTTCGCCAGAGCAGGTGTACATATACGGGAACAAATTTTCATTTGAATTGTTCTGTCAGTATTCTCAGGTGTTTGCTACTTTCCTCTTCTATCCATACAAATTCTATTAATAAATAAATAACTTGGGTTGAATTTAGTGCATCAGAGAGAATTTTCCCAAAATATTGTCAGCACATTTTCTACATTTCGAACAAGACACCCACCCCCTACTAACGTGTGACATTTTCCCAGATTAAGCCCAATATTCTCACATATAAAGCCTCCTGATGTATTTATGTTAAGAGTGTGATGTACAACATCATCTTTAAGGTTTGAAACACAAATGATGGTACATATTAGCTGATATATTGATATATTTTTAAAAAATTCAAAAAATTGCACAAGTTGGAAATGCACATTTTTGACGCACTCAAGAGACCCACCCACCCCTACGTCACGTCTTGCAAATTTTTGGTGCCTCCCCCCCCCCCCCCCCCCCCACACCCCGGCTCAATTCATATTTAACTGAGTAATTGACAAAGGTTAATTGTTAGGTAAGGGGTGAATTTTGTTCGGAATATTTTCCATAGTTTTAGTTTTTGAAGGCTTAACTTGTTACTATTCACGTTCTTAAGAACGTGAATAGCAACAAGTTAAGCCTTCAAAAACTAAAACTACAGATAATGGGCCTAGCTGTTTCAGCAATGGTGCCACAGAGAATATTTATTTATTGGTGTTTAAGGTGTCAGTCAGTCTTGTAAGGGTCATCACAGTGTACCGTAACTTCCGTTTGGTGCAATATGAAATGACTTGTCTATTAAGATTCGATTCGAGGTTCGATTCTATATCGACACCAGAGATTCGATTCGAAAAAAAATGCGTGATTCGCAGATCCCTACTTTCGGTATGGGTAGCACAAACTGGTCCATACACAAGTGTAGAACAACATACCTATCGACTGCTTATTTGTTTGTTTATTTGTGTTTAGCGACACCTTCATCTACTAGGGTCTTATCGTGCCGATCAGTTTCACGGATGCAGGAAGCCGGAGTACCTCCAAAGAAACAACGAGCAGACAGCGGAGAACTGTCCGATTAACCAGATTACTAACCTGGTACAAGAAGAGTTAACAGCAGCCGAGCTCTATCGACGTGCAATGCGTCTGGGATTAAGTGTCTTACCCAAGGACACAGCGCAGATGGCGAAGATGAGGATCGAACCGTCGACCTTTCAGCATAAAATCGAATCCTCGAAGCAATGAGCCACCCGGCCCCTACGTACCTATTGATATTTGGTGTACAGTGGCGTAGCCGGGGGCGGGGCGGGGGGGGGGGGGGGTTATGGGGCCATGACCCCCTAAAAATGACAGTCCCCCACCCTCAATTAAAGCACAAATTCACTCCCCACGCGATCGGCTTCGGCTGGGTGAAAATATTCAATCTAAAAACCCCCAAAACACTTTCAAAGCAAACAATTTTTTGTCCAACGAATCCCTTCCGCCCCACGCCAAAATCTGAAGTGGCCTGGTGGGACAAATGCTAATCTTATCCACCCACAATGACATCTGACAAAATTTTACCACAATCGGGTCTGTCAGACGTGGGCAGAATTCATTTAAACAAATAGTAATTCCTCACCGTGTTAAATGTCAAACCCATCTGGTTCCCACCCAAATCGGTCAAGCGTAAAACTTGGAACGACCTCTAATATAGGTGTCACAGTAATGCCGAAAGTCAGAATATATCGCATCTGAAGAAGAAAAACTTTTTTTACGAATAGTGTCCATACAGTCAGATAAGAACCCAAGGACTTGATTTGAACTAATTTGAATCTCACGCCACTAAGAATGCCGAATACCAAATAGATTCTTACTTGCAGATCGAATATTATTTGAAGAATAGTACTCGTATTGAAATGAGGATGCTACAAACCAAATCTCAAAAGATTCTTACAGGTGGATCTGAAGAAGATGCTTTTTAAAGAATATATCTCATATTGCACTACGTTAAAGTTCGGGCTTCCACGGGGAGCCAAAATATGGCCGGGAGACTTGATTTGAACAAACTTGAACCTCCTAAATATGCCGCATATAAAATATCATAAGATTCTAACTGGTGAATCGAAATAAGGAAGATTTTTAAAGAATTTTCCACACATTGGACTAAGTTACAATTCTCATAGTGAGTCCAAATATAAACCCAGAGACTTGAGTTGAGCAAACTTGAATCTGACCTCACTTAGGATGCTACATATCAAATATCAAAAGTTCTGACTGGTGGATCTGAAGATGAAGACTTTAAGGAAAATCCCCCATATTACACTAAGTCAACATTCGAGCCACCGCGACCTCAAAATATGATTCCAAGGACCTGAACAAAGTTGAACCTGCCGCTCCCCTCCCCTCTCCCTCTCCAAGGCTGCTGTACAGTTAAAACTAGAAGCCCTGTCACGAACTGTGCGCTTATCTAGGCTTAATTGCGCGTAAGAATTGCGCGCAATTGCCATATCCAATGGCATCCAAAGCACGACAGGGTCTCCTGGTTACTCATAGGAAACACAGGCAATGTTTCTGCCAATGGACCTCCGGGCTACCCGGAGGTCCATCAGCTGAAACACTGCTTGTGCACAGGCAATATGTACACAATTTGATAGCCTTACTATGGTCATAACGCGTAGTTTAACGAGCAGATCGACGTGCTATTTGTGTGCATTTCATGACATTAACTGTATACCAAAAGTCAAGGAAATTTGACTAGCGGATCAGAAGAAAACAGTTAAAGAATTTTACTCATATTGCACTATAGTAAAATTCTGGCTCCCAAAAATACCAGGGAACCCAAATATGAACCCCAGCACTTTATTCGAATAAACCTGAATCTGACACCTCGAAGGATGTTGAATACCAAGTACCAAAGATTCGGACTGGCAGTTTTGGAGAAGATGTTTTAATATTAAAAAAATCTCATGGCTGCTAACAGGGTTATGCCCATTATGGTGCATATAATGCCCATTCCTATATATGTGACCCTACTGGTGTCATTTAGTGTGACCGGTGTGACTGAGAGGGTGGAGCGCCTTGGCTGTAAAGTCCACGCGAATACAAGTTTGAGACAAAATAAGAGCGGCCGTGTGCACTAAAAAGTTTACTAGGATCATTGCCAAAGGAAAACAGACTCGGTAGGTGCTGGACAAAAGTCTAACTCGAGTTAACGAGCTAAGTCGGTTCGTCAGTGAAAAGTTAACGGATCTGAAGGATCTGAAGGGGTTTGCATTCAATACGTATAATATTGTGAATACCAGGAACTCTAAAGTTATAACTCTGAGGAGGACTGAACCAAGCGCCTTAGTTCACAGATGTGCAGTTAATACAGCTCAGTCGCCATTGACTGGTCACTTTCCACGGGTGGGCAATATTTCCATTGACTCACGGACTCCAAATACTAATTATGGGAATAATCATCAAAAATTTAATTAATCGAGCAACGGGTACCACCGATGATTCATTAATTAAAAGTTTTCTGCTGATGATTTTTATTACCTGGTAGGGAGCCCGGTGGAAGTTCGACCCCCTTCCGGGACGACCCGCCTTATGTCCTTGGGCAAGGCACTTTATCCCGGTTGCCTACATGGGGGCACGATGACACCGTATAGTAAGGCGTACTGCACGTCGATTGTGCACGTCTTCAACCGCTGCAACCCTGCTTGAGCGGAGCTTCAACAGAGTTAGAATGTTGAGGAGCTAAAAGTTGCTCGTCGATACTCGGTGGTTCTCTCCGGGTACTCCGACCGGCTTTCTCCACCCGTAAAACTGTCACGGTTACGATTAGCCATTGAGCATAAGTAAGTGACATTAAACACCAATAAATACAAAACTATTTCCTGGTAAACGCATGCTTGGACGTTACTGCCCACACGTAGATGGCGACCAGTCCGCGGCGGCCGTCCTGTACAGTAAAAAGGAATTGTAAAGTTATCTCAGGGAGGAGGACGTGCCCTAGAACGGAGAGGAAAATAGACTGTGGAGAAAATGTAAATGGACCAGGGAGCAGTCACGAAAACCATAGGGTCGAATCGGAGATTCCATCCAGCTAACACAAGTGCACTGACATTTACGAACCTGTGATTAAAGATAGGGTGAAATATAGACATTCGTGGTATTAATTCATTGTTACTAACTCTAAAACTAGGGTATTAAATAAATTGTTTTACTGTTCCCATTCTCTCTTCGTAAAGGTGTGTCATTACACAGCCTGATGCCATTAAGATGAAAGTGTTGAATAACAGTACCTAAAGAAAATGAATCTATAATATTAGACCTACACTTGAACCGCGAAGTCTACGATTCCGTCCCTAGTTTGGTTGAGTCCGCTGTAGCCAACGTTGCTACGGACGTCATTCTACCCGTCCGCTTCAAGTCTTAAACTCCGGGGACAAATTATATCTCTAAAAAATAGTTGCCATCGGACAATGGTGTCTTCCAAGTTCAATGATTACCTGAGGGTAGACCATTCAATATTTTCAAATATTGATTTGTTGCACCACACATTTACTGATTGGTCACCCCACTTGGGGAAATTCGTATCGTGTGTGGCACCGACTTTTGTTACTCTAACCACCTTTGTTACAGGTCACCACCTTAGTGACCGAAATCGTCCGCTTATGTCACAGGTCACCACTTTTGTTACACAATCGCCCTTTTGTTACAATAACAGCTCACGACGTTTGTTACAAAAATCAATAAAATCGCACATGTAAAAAAAGTCGGTGCTACTTATTACACCGACTTTTGATACTCTAACCACTTTTGTTACCAAAATCACCAACTTTTGTTACAGCTCACCACATTTTTGTCAGAAGGCGTCAACGTTTGTCGCAAAAATGCAATTTGGGGGTGGGGGGGGGGGGGGGAGGGGCAACTAATTCGAACTGCATTAAAAGTGGGTTTAGTAACTTGCCCACCATTTCAGTTACATTGGTTTTGTTGGGCATTAAACTCGTTGTCGCATTTTGTGGCTTCAGCCCTGGTGTGGGTTATGCGACTGGTATCTTTGAGCAAGAACCTTCATCTCCGTTACATACTACGACGTACGATGGCAACTTGTAACAAGTCATGTCGCTTACTTAATATGCCAGAAACGTCTTCATATAATGATAAGCCTGCTACTGCGAGATTCGTCAGCTGGAGAGTCTGACGGGTACGCCGTTGCTTGGTGTTTCTCTTCGGTTTCTCTTCCACCACTCGTCACGTCATGGGGGTTCCTCGATGGTTGTTAACTCATGGTGAGGATAAAGGTGTTGTTTCAGTTTCAAAACTTGTAAATTTTCTCCCCGTAAAATTATTAAATCAACGAAGAGGAGCTGTCATAATTCAGCCTCAAAGCCCCCGAGGCTGGTGGGTTGAATTATGATAATTCGTCTTAGCAAATTAAAAATGAACATGACTTAACTATTATAGCCGAGCCATTAACAGTACAAAACCATCCACTGTTGTGTGTGATAAACGAGGTATAGAGTGTTGAAAATGACCAAAAAACTCCCAACTTTGTCTGACAAGGCGACTTTTGTAGCCCCGTTGACAGGTAATAACCAACTTTAACACTTAATACCCCATTTACCACGTCATTGTGTGGTATGGGAATGTCGTATATTTCCCCAGTGGACAATTCCCTAGAAGGACATTTCCCCAGAGGACTGTCCCCAGTTAGCAATCTTTCCAGGATAGACGTAAATTTCCCCAGGATATTGAAATAAGATGACATCTCCCCAGAATAGTAGGGGAGGGCCCAAATAAGCACTATTAGATGGATGTCATCCCCAAGGCGCATGTTCGGAAGTGACGTCATATCCCTGATGCATGTTGGGTACCCTGGTAACCCTCCATCTTGTGACGTTATCACCATGTTGATACGTGCTGTCTCATGCGCATGCGCGCACGTGTTTGTAGGTTATCACGCGTCGATAGCCCTGAAGGGTACTAACTTGGGTTTTTTTCCGCAGCGTGAGAGTAATATATGGAGGATTATCTGGGGTGTGGGACGGGGGGGGGGGGGGTACTCTCCAGGCAAATTCTCTCGGGTGTTGGATGGAGGTGGGGAGACCGCCACGGCGTGTAGAGGAATCCGGAGGACTCACAGAGAGAGAAACACACCCTATACAAAAGTGTTTTGATTGTTAATGGGTAAGTTTTAATCACAAAATCCAATAAAAAGCACACCATTACGTTAGGCCAACATATGATGATATCCAAAGTATCATCACCCTAGAAACATGAAATATATACAGTTAAAACTAGAAGTCCTGTCATGAAATGCTCACAAATAGCACGTCGATCTGCGCGATAATCTACGCGGTTATGACCATAGTAAGGCTATCAAATTCTGCACATATGGCCTGTGCACAAGCAATGTTTCAGCCAATGGACCTCCGGGTAACCCGGAGGTCCATTGGCAGAAACATTTCCTGCGTTTACTTTGAGTAACCAGGAGAACCTGCCGTGCTTTGGATGTCATTCGATATCGCAGTTCCTACGCGCAATTAAGACTAGATAAGAGCACTGTTCATGACAGGACTTCTAGTTTTAACTGTATGCGATGGAACGTTGAAACGGTTCCATTTATTCTTGGTATATTATGAATATTTTTTTTTATTATTCATCTTATTTAACGTTTATTGTCTTTTGTAACAAAAGCTGATGTGTTTTGTCAGAAAAACGATGAGCTGTAACAAAATTGGCGATTTTGGTAACAAAAGTTGTGACCTGTAACAGAAGTGGGTAGAGTAACAAAAGTCGGTGCAACGAGTTGCACCGACTTTTGTTACATGTGTGATGTTATTGATTTTTGTAACAAAAGTCATGAGCTCTTTTTGTAACAAAAGTGGGCGATTGTGTAACAAAAGTGGTGACCTGTAACAAAAGTGGGTGATTTCGGTAACAAAAGTGGTGTCCTGTAACAAAAGCGGGTAGAGTAACAAAAGTCGTGCTACAAATGTGTTCCTGAGCGGGACATTTATTTATTTATTTATTTACTGGGGTTTAACTGGTTGAGGGCAAGATTATCTTGATGGTCTGAATTTGTTACGCAGAATTTGTTTTATTACAAATATTGGAGGGCGCCACATGCACTCTCCAATAATTTGTAACAAAAACAAATTTATATAAACAAAATGTTATTTGCTTTTGACAGTATATGAAACATGAGCAAGGAATTTGTCGGCTTTTGCTCTGGTATCCTCAATCAACTTTTTTTGAATTTTGTTAAAAAAAAAACATGGCCGCCATCGGCCATCTTGGATTTAGCATAAAAATTGTCGCATGACTCGTCTAATCTTTTTCAGATTTCATATGTAGCTTTGGTGTCATGTCTTTTCTGCAGAAACTTGATTATATGACTTCACATTACTGGAGCTTTTTATTTAGTTCAGTCCCTTCAAGGACAAATTGAGCTGCAGTGTCATTGACACTTTCATTTTTGTGAGGGATCAGCTTCTGCTTCTGCTGAACAACCCGCTATGACAGCAAAAATAAGATGTTGTTATTTGCTAAATAAGGCGTCTTCACACGTGTTAGATTAGTACTTTTATTTCAGAATAGTGTTGTGCCCATACTTACTTGCTGCGCCCCCTGGACATGTGGACATCAACGCCGCCGTTGCTGAAAAAAATTGAAAAAAGGTTAATTCAACTAGATTTTAGAAATTGTTCACAATCATAATATTCTCTTTTTATTCTAGTTTTGTTTTTCATCCCTATTTTCATAGCTCACCTGACTGAATGTCAGGGCGAACTTTTGTGATCACACACCGTCCGTCGCCGTGAACATGCACCTGCTACTCTAAAACCGCTGAATCAATCTTAGTTACATTTGAGGTGATTGCTTGTTCTGACATAGCATTTTGCTTTTGTTCACACTATGGAAAATTCTCCAAAATTCTTTAAAAATATTCTTTTCATGAACCAGTGGGTACAATAACTTGATCATTGGTATGGAGCTTCCTTTTGAGGTGTAGAATCACGTTTATTCAAACGAAGTTCGTGGATCAATATATGGCTTTGCAATGGGAAGGGAAAGATTTGTGGCCTCGATGATCCGATTTGAACCAAATTTCATATGTGGTATTATTGAGACATATGTACCTAATCCATGCAAACAACGATTTTCCCGTGTCCCCGTTGGAACCCAAGGAGATAAAAATAGAAATATTTTCAAATGCCCATATTTCCCAAACCACAAGGAACACGGAACTGTTATTTGGTATGCAGTATCCTTTGGACCAATAGAACTGAATGGCAAAAAAAATGTCATCGGTTGTGTCAGGGTGTTCAATAGCGGGCATCGAAAAAATGCTGAGTCAGCATAATTGCAAAAAAACCCCCACATTTCTCCAGAACCAGTGATCAGAATCTTGTTATTTGTTATACAGCATCCATAGGGGGTCAGATACAAGTATGGTAAAATAAAGCCCCTTGGTTCATATTGGGACTTAATACAGGAACCCAAATTTTTAACTTAGTGCAATATGGGAAATGATCTTTAAACATTTTAGCCCGAATTTTAACGTAGTGCAATATGAGGGAATTCTCTTCTTCAGATCCACCAGTCAGAATGCTTTCATATTTGGTATACAACATCTCTAGGGGATGAGATTCAAGTCTGTTCAAATCGAGTGCCTGGGTTAATATTTTGGCTTCCTATGGTAGCCCAAATTTGAACTTATTGCAATATGAGGGGATTTCTTTTAAAATCTTATTCTTCATATCCACCAGTCAGATTGTTTTCTTATTTGGTATACAACATCTCGGGGGAGAGGGGTTTCACATTCAAATTTGTTAAAATCGAGTTCCTGGGCTCATATTTTGGCTTCCTATGGGAGCCCAAATTTTAAATCGGTGGAATATGAGGGAATTTCTTTAAAAATATTCTTCTTTAGATTCACCAGTTAGAATCGTTTCCTTTTTGATATACAACATCTCTATGTGGGCCAGATTCAAGTTTGTTCAAATCGAGTCTTCGTAAAACGACTGAGTAACGACATTGCTTGATTTGAAATGATCGATTACCTAGGGTGGAGATTTGAAAAACTCTGGCCATTCAAATTCTGTCTGACATACAACTATTCACAGCGACGCTACCTCTTTCATCCGATACCAGTGGTGCAACCAGGAATGGCGCAGGGGGGGGGGGGGGGGGGTCTGTATTTCCCCAAATTCCAACGAGCCCCAAACCCTAGGACTGATAAGTACGATCTACATGGCGCAATTACCCATTCAATAACAGTTAACAGTAGGTAGAAAATGCGGGTCCCACTATCACTTTATGGATGTACATGTACATGTACCCATAGAGTTCAGTGTTAAAATGTACACAATTCGAGAATTTGTACAAATTTTTTTTTTTAATAAATCTGCACTAGAAACCCTCAATCGTTCATCATCGTGATTTAGACGGCGCAAACGATCGTTGACGAACGCGTTGCGGTTTCTGGTGCAGATAAATATAAAAATTAAGATGTCGAAAAAAAGAATCGATGAAATTCTCCCAACGTTCGTCATCGCGTTCTAGAGGTGGTGGGTGCGATCCAGTCGTTGACGAACGATTGCGGGCTCTGGTGCACAAAATATAAAAATTAAGATGTCGAAAAAAAAAAGAATCGATGAAATTCTCCAAACGTTCGTCATCGCGTTCTAGACGGTGGTGGGTGCGATCCAGTCGTTGACAAACGATTGCGGGTTCTGGTGCAGGATGCGCGGAAGAAATCGACCCTCGAATTATCCCAACGTTCATCGTCGCGTTCTAGACGGCGCGATCGGTCGTTGACGAACAGTGGCGATTTCTGAGTTAGGAAATATAAAAAATTAAGATTTTGAAAAAAACTAGAATCGATGAAATTTTCAACGTTCGACATCACGTTCTAGACGGCGCGATCAGTCCTTGACGAACGGTGAAGAGTTCTAGTGCAAAAAATAAATCGCTAGGCGTCGTGGGCATCCGTTGCGAGAAATTGGCTCGCATGCGGAAGGAGCCGAGATGGATTGTAAACAAAATAAATTTTGTCGAGTTTCTTCATTTCCACCTGGTCGTTTAATAACGCGGATGTAAATGGTTAGAACAATGTACTCCAAAAGCCAAAAGCTCAAAGAGCTTAAAATAAGTAATTACCCTATCACTTCACGTTCCTGACGCTAATTATCTAATCAGATTGCTTGATTCTCATAACCTGAACTTAATCATACAGTTATCTCCCCTTATTACAAAGAAGTGCTATTCGATTCTTATCACCGGATTATTCAAGGAGATTACGAAAAATAATATTTTTAACCCTCGTCGTGGGGGTGGGGTCACGCCCATCAGAAAATCGAAAGTTTCGAGAAGGTGGTCATGTGACCTATCAAATTGAAGGTATCGACGAGTGGATTAAGAAGATCATAATTTTAACCTTCGTCGTGGGGTTGGGGTCACGACCAGAGCCGAAAAACGTCTTCCTTTTTACAAAGCCAGACATGTGAGGTACGAAAATGAAGGGCTCAATGAATACATTACGAAAATGACATTTTTTTCATTTTACGTGGGGGTGGGGGTCACGCCCATCAGAAAACCACAAGTTTCGAGAAGGTGGTCATGTGACCTATCAAACTGAAGGTATCGACGAGTGGATTAAGAAGATCATAATTTTAACCCTCGTCGTGGGGGTTGGGTCACGACCAGAGTCGAGAAACGTCTTCCTTTTTACAAAGCCAGGCATGTGAGGTACTGATATGAAGGGCTCGATGAATACATTACGAAAATGACATTTTTCATTTTACGTGGGGGTGGGGGTCACGCCCATCAGAAAATCGAAAGTTTCGAGAAGGTGGTCATGTGACCTATCAAATTGAAGGTATCGACGAGTGGATTAAGAAGATCGTATTTTTAACCCTCGTCGTGGGGGTGGTTCACGACCAGAGCCGAAAAACGTCTTCCTTTTTACAAAGCCAGGCATGTGAGGTTCTAATATGAAGGGCTCGATGAGTACATTACAAAACTGACATTTTCAACCCTCGCCGTGGGGGTGGAGGTCACGCCCATCAGAAAATCGAAAGTTTCGAGAAGACAGTCGTGTGACCTATCAAATTAAAGCTATCGACAAGGATATTAGGAAAATCATATTTTCCCCCTTCTTCTAACGGTGGAGTTGTGACCATTTTGAAATCGAATTATCAAGAAAGGTAGTTATGGGACATATTAAATTGAAAAGAACAACAACTTGAATCTGATGCATCATTCATTTTGATGTCTGTGTTCAAACACGGAAGTATGTTTTCAGGATATGATTCTTATGCTAATTAGAGATACACTCACCTGTTAACAAGTCACGCCTTGGGATGTTTCATTCAATAATAACTCTGTTTACTGAACCATAGATTTGTCAATAAAATTATAAGTTGATATTCTAACACGGAACGTTTCTACATTTTGAGGATAGCCTGTTTCACCATTTCCGAAAAAGTATCAATCCAGACAAACTATTTTTTTTAGGAAAAATGACCACGAGAAGCATAACATAACTGAATGAGTATAACCTTGATTAAATTCAAATAAAACCATTTGTCACGTGTTAGAAAAAGATTTGTAAACAGTCTAAACGCACGTATGGAAAAGTTGTTTTGTTTTGTTTTTTACAACAGGAGTTAAAATATTTTAAGATAGGTGGCGTTATATAAATACAGCAACAACAAAAACAGTGTTTACAACGATCCAGCGTATGACTGAATGAAAATGAGAAAAAAGCTCTTTTTTAGCCACGTGTTAGCGAAGCATTACACCGTTTACTGCGATATTTATCACAGGTGTTCAACACGTGCAAAAATCATGAAAAATGGTGTATCAGAAATTATGTTTTGTTTTCCATATATATAAGAGAAGAAAAGGTACGCAACTTCCTGGCTTGGAACATTTCGTCCTGTCTTATTCAAACCCGCAGAAAAAAAAACAAACTCGTGAATTTGTAGTAGCGATATTGATGTCATCCAACAGCAGCCAAGACATTAAGCTTTTACGTTGGTATACCACTTGTCCAAAACAATTCTCTTTTAACGGAAAAACGGGTGAAATACATCTCGGGAACGACTCCCTCTTTTTCTTGATCAGACACGGTTGTTGGCGGAAAGTTGACTGGAGGGTAGTTCAAAACAATTGATCAAATATATCGAACGAAAACGACTCATTTTCAAACTACGATTGTCGCCGTATTCTAAACGTCACCACACTAATCATACAATACGGTATTAGAACTGCACTACCTCTTGAATATTACAAATTTACGATTTGTATTGCCTTCAACACAAATCGTAAATTCTTTCCCGCGTCACCATACTTGTACTATACAGCATCGAATTTGACCTCGTCATCATCCCCTTGCTAGATAAACTTGAACTCGTCATCCGAATGGTGTTGCGAAGTTAGGGGTTAATTAAGCTCGCAAGCTCGGGTAAGAGCTCGAGCTCTTGAGGTTTTATTTTGGGGACTCAGTGGACTCAGGTTTATTCACTGAGCCTGATATCGTTTGGTTGGAAACACAAAATGCCAGAGCTGGTGAGATCTCACAGAACTGCCTGTCATCACAACGTTTATAGTCCGATCTTACGACCTATGATCGATAAATTTTCCCTAACATTCCGTAACAATGGTCGATAATAGAAATTAGTATAGAAAATCGTGTGAATTGTTCTCTGAAAATTGCATTCGCTTGTGCAGTATTTTCTGATTTTTTTTTACAGATTGCGTTCAGGGTTCAGTTTAAAAAAAAAAAAAACCTTGTCAAATGGTCAGGTTCAAGGGAAGTAACTCTGCAACAACTCATCCACCAAATGGTTAGGTTCAAAGGGAAGTAACTCTGTCATCCGTAGGTAGAGGTTATTATGAGGTCATCAGAGGTCATGATACAGGTTAGGTTCAAGGGAAGTAACTCGGTAACAACTCACCCCAAAGTAGAGGTTTATTATGAGTACATCAGAGGTGATGATACAGGTTAGGTTCAAGGGAAGTAACTTCGTAACAACTCATCCGTCAAACGGTTATGTTCGAGGGAAGTAACTCTGTAACACCTCATCCATAGGTAGAGGTTTATTATGAGGTCCTCAGGAGTCATGAAACAGGTAAGGTTCATCAAATGATTAGGTTGGAGGGAAGTAACTCTGTAACAACTCATTCATCCAAACAAAATTAAAATTCGATGCACCATACTAAGAAGTGCTTGAAAAAAACATTTTTTTAGGTTAGGGTTAGGTTCGAGGGAAGTAACTCTGTAACAACTTATTCATCCAAACAAAATTAAAATTCGATGCACCAAACTAAGAAGTGCTTGAAAAAACATTTTTAGGTTAGGTTCGAGGGAAATAACTCTAACAACTCATCCGTTCAAACAAAGATTAAAATTCGATTCGCCATATTAAGAAGTGCTTGAAAAAAAAAACAACAGTGTTTAGGTTATGTTCAAGGGAAGTAACTCTGTAACAACTCATGCGTTCAAATGGTTAGGTTTGAGGGAAGTAACTTTGTATAACAACTCATCCGAGGTTTATTATTAGGTCATCAGGGGTCATGATACGGGTTAGGTTCAAGAGTGGTAACTATGTCATCCGTAGGGTCAAGGGAAGTAACACTATAACACCAAGGTTTATTATTGGGTTATCAGGAGTCATGATACAGGTGAGGTTTAAGGGAAGTAACGCTAGCATCCGTAGATTCTGGGAAGTAACTCTCAACTCATCCGTAAAATGGTTTGGTTGAAGGGAAGTAACTCTGTGCCAACTCATCCGTAGGTTCGAAGGAAGTACCTCTAACAACTCATCCATTCAAAGAAAAATTAAAATTCGATTCACCATATTAAGAAGTGCTTGAACCCCCCCCCCCCCCCCCCCTCAGTTTTTTAGGTTATGTTCAAGGGAAGTAACTCTGTAACAACTCATGCGTTCAAATGGTTAGGTTCGAGGGAAGTAACTCTGTATAACAACTCATCTGAGGTTTATTATGAGGTCATCAGGGGTCATCATACGGGTTAGGTTTAAGGGAGGTAACTCTGTCATGCGTAGGTTCAAGGGAAGTAACACTATAAAACCAAGGTTTATTATTAGGTCATCAGGAGTCATGATACAGGTGAGGTTTAAGGGAAGTAACGCTATCATCCGTAGATTCGGGGGAAGTAACTCTCAACTCATCCGTCAAATGATTAGGTTCAAGGGAAGTAACTCTGTAACAACTCATCCGTAGGTTCGAAAGAAGTAACTCTAACAACTCATCCGTAGGTAGAGATTTTATTATGAGGTAATCAGAGGTCATGATACGGGTTAGGTTCAAGGGAAGTAACTCTGGCATCCGCCAAAATGGTTCGGTTCAAGGAAAGTAACTCTGTAACACCGTAGGTAGAGGTGAATTATGAGTACAGCAGAGGTCATGATGAGTACATTAGAGGCCACATTGAGGCCATCAGGGGTCATAATACAGGTTAGGTTCAAGGGAAGTAACAACTCATCTGTAGGTTCAAGGGAAGTAACCCTGTAACACCATAGGTAGAGGTTTATTATGAGGTCATCAGGGGTCATGATATGGGTTAGGTTCAAGGGAAGTAACTCTGTCATTCGTAGGTTCAAGGGAAATAACACTGTAACACCGAGGTTATTATTAGGTCATCAGGAGTCACGATACAGGTGAGGTTTAAGTGAAGTAACTCTATCACCCATAGGTTCGAGAGAAGTAGCTCTGTAACACCAAGGTTTACTATGAAGTCGTCAGGTAGGTTCGAGAGAAGTAATAACTTATCCCAGGTTTATTATGAGGTCATCAGGGGTCACGATACGGGTTAGGTTCGAAGACAAAGTAACAGGTTCGAGGGAAGTAACTCTGTAACACCAAGGTTTATTATGAAGTCATCAGGGTAGGTTCGAGGGAGGTAACTCTGTATAACAACTCATCCGAGGTTTATAATGAGGTCATAAGGGGTTACGATACGGGTTAGGTTCGAGGAAAAAGTAACTCTGGGCAAAACAAATAAATAATATAAAGTATAATTCGTTGTATTTTTTGTTCCTTTTTCTTTAAAAAAAAAATTAAAAAAAAAAATAAAAACAAATTATATATATTAAAAAAAATTAATAATAGAAATAAATTAATAATGTAATTAATAATACATCAATTTTTAAAAAAAAAAATCAGTTTTTTTTTAACTGATAATAGTGTTGTTGTTATGACTGATAGGTTAGGGTTTTTATTACGAGTACATCAAGGTGGACAGCTCTATTCCATTCCCTCACTCGAGTCTCCTTGCGTGAAGACTTCTTTTTTTAATTCAATTCAAGAGGTGTTAACCTCATCTGACGAACAATGTCTATGGAGAGTTTTTATCTTAGTTCGTTACAGTGTCATCACCTCTTGGCACGGATTTTCCTCCCATGGACAATCCTGGAGGCACTTTTTTTATTCCAAACATGTTTTTAGGATATCTTGTTTCTACTTCTCTCTTAATTTTTGTTTGAACGGATGAGATGTTAGAGTTACTTCCCTCGAACCTAAGCTAAAAATGTTTTTTCAAGAACTTCTTAGTATGGTGCATAGAATTTTAATTTTGTTTGGATGAATGAGTTGTTACAAAGTTACTTCCCTCGAACCTAACCCGTATCATGACTCCTGAAGACCTCATAATAAACCTCGGATGAGTTGTTTTCCAGAGTTACTTCCCTCGAACCTAACCATTTGAACGCATGAGTTGTTACAGAGTTACTTCCCTTGAACATAACCTAAAACTGGGGGGGGGGGGGGGGGGGGGGGGGGGGGGGGGGTTCAAGCACTTCTTAATATGGTGAATCGAATTTTAATTTTTGTTTGAACGGATGAGTTGTTAGAGTTACTTCCCTCGAACCTAACTTCAAAAATATGTTTTTTTCAAGCACTTCTTAGTATGGTGCATCGAATTTTAATTTTGTTTGGATGAATGAGTTGTTACAGACTTACGTCCCTCGAACCTAATCATTTGATGAACCTAACCTGTATCATGACTCCTGAGGACCTCATAATAAACCTCTACCTATGGATGAGGTGTTACAGAGTTACTTCCCTCGAACATAACCGTTTGACGGATGAGTTGTTACGAAGTTACTTCCCTTGAACCTAACCTGTATCATCACCTCTGATGTACTCATAACAAACCTCTACTTTGGGATGAGTTGTTACCGAGTTACTTCCCTTGAACCTAACCTGTATCATGACCCCTGATAATCTCATAATAAACCTCTACCTACGGGTGAACGGAGTTACTTCCCTTGAACCTAACCTGTATCATGACCTCTGATGATCTCATAATAACCTCTACCTACGGATGACAGAGCTACTTCCCTTTAAACCTAACCATTTGGTGGATGAGGTGTTGCAGAGTTACTTCCCTTGAACGCAATCTGTAAAAAATCAGAAAATACTGCACAAGCGAATGCAATTTTCAGAGAACAATTCACACGATTTTCTATACTAATTTCTATTATCGACCATTACGGAATGTTAGGGAAAATTTATCGATCAGAGATCGTAAGATCGGACTATAAACGTTGTGATTACTGGCAGTTCTGGAGGTCTCACCAGCTCTGGAATTTTGTGTTTCCTTACCAAACGATATCAGGCTCAGTGAATAAAACTGAGTCCACTGAGTCCCCAAAATAAAACCTCAAGAGCTCGAGCTCTTACCCGATCTTTCGAGCTTAATTAACCCATATGGGCTCACTTCGCAACACCATTCGGATGACGAATTCAGGTTTATCTAGCAAGGGGATGATGACGAGGTGAAATTCGATGCGGTATAGTACAAGTGTGGTGACGCGGGAAAGAATTTACGATTTGTGTTGAAGGCAATACAAATCGTAAATTTGTAATATTCAAGAGGTAGTGCAGTTCCAATACCGTATTGTATGATTAGTGTAGTGACGTTTAGAATACGGCGACAATCGTAGTTAGAAAATGAGTCGTTTTCGTTCGATATATTTGATCAATTGTTTTGAACGACCCTCCAGTCAACTTTCCGCCAACAACCGTGTCTGATCAAGAAAAAAGGGAGTCGTTCCCGAGATGTATTTCACCCGTTTTAGCGTTAAAAGAGAATTGTTTTGGACAAGTGGTATACCAACGTAAAAGATTAATGTCTTGGCTGCTGTTGGATGACATCAATATCGCTACTACAAATTCACGAGTTTGTTTTTTTTCTGCGAGTTTGAATAAGACAGGTCGAAATGTTCCAAGCCAGGAAGTTGCGTACCTTTTCTTTCTTATATATATGGAAAACAATACATAATTTCTCAACAAAAAACGTCTGATATACTATTTTTCATGATTTTTGCACGTGTTGAACACCTGTGATAAATATCGCAGTAAACGGTGTAATGCTTCGCTAATAGGTGGTTAAAAGAGAGCTTTTTTCTAATTTTCATTCAGTCATACGCTAGCACATTGTAAACACTGTTTTTGTTGTTGCTGTATTTATATAACGCCACCTATCTTAAAATATGTTAACTCCTGTTGTAAAAAACAAAACAAAACAACTTTTCCACACGTGCGTTTAGACTGTTTACAAATCTTTTTCTAACACGTGACAAATGGTTTTATTTGAATTTAATCAAGGTTATACTCGTTCAGTTATGTAATGCTTCTCATGGTCATTTTTCCTAAAAAATTAGTTTGTCTGGATTGATACTTTTTCGGAAATGGTGAAATAGGCTATCCTCAAAATGTAGAAACGTTCCGTGTTAGAATATCAACTTATAATTTTATTGACAAATCTATGGTTCAGTAAACAGAGTTATTATTGAATGAAACATCCCAAGGCGTGACTTGTTAACAGGTGAGTGTATCTCTAATTAGCATAAGAATCATATACTGAAAACATACTTCCGTGTTTGAACACAGACATCAAAATGAACGATGCATCAGATTCAAGTTGTTGTTCTTTTCAATTTAATATGTCCCATAACTACCTTTCTTGATAATTCGATTTCAAGATGGTCACAACTCCACCGTTAGAAGAAGGGGAAATATGATTTTCATAATATCCTTGTCGATAGCTTTAATGTGATAGGTCACACGACTATCTTCTCGAAACTTTCGATTTTCTGATGGGCGTGACCTCCACCCCAACGGCGAGGGTTGAAAATGTCATTAATGTACTCACCGAGCCCTTCATATTAGTACCTCACATACCTGGATTTGTAAAAAGGAAGACGTTTTTCAGCTCTGCTCGTGACCCCACCCCCACGACGAGGGTTAAAAATACGATCTTCTTAATCCACTCGTCGATACCTTCAATTTGATAGGTCACGTGACCACCTTCTCGAAACTTTCGATTTTCTGATGGGCGTGACCCACACCCCCATGGAAAATAAAAAATGCCATTTTCGTAATGTATTCATCGAGCCCTTCATATTAGTACCTCACATGCCTGGCTTTGAAAAAAGGAAGACGTTTTTTCGGCTCTGGTCGTGACTCCACCCCCACGATGAGGGTTAAAAATACGATCTTCTTAATCCATTCATTGATACCTTCAATTTGATAGGTCAGATGACCACCTTCTCGAAACTTTCGATTTTCTGATGGGCGTGACCCCCACCCCCACTTAAAATGAAAAATGTCATTTTCGTAATGTATTTATCGAGCCCTTCATATTAGTACCTCACATGCCTGGCTTTGTAAAAAAGAAGACGTTTTCCGGCTCTGGTCGTAAAATTATGATCTTCTTAATCCACTCGTCGATACCTTCAATTTGATAGGTCACATGACAACCTTCTCGAAACTTTCGATTTATACTTTAAACATATTTTTATTTGCCATAACTATTGAGCAAAAAGGGATAGGAGGACAAGTGCTTTCCACTTAGTAGAAACCTCCGCTCCCATATCATGAATACAGAAAATGTTACAATGGCGAAACAAGTTTTTGAAATTCATAAATGTAAAATAAACTATTTGAATGGGTTTATTTATATATATATGTGCGTATGTGAAAATAAATATGAATATGTAGCACTAAACAAAGACAGAAAAAGGAAGAAAGAAAGAAAGAAACGCTGTTGATGTCCCTTTTGCATTCTGTATCTCTCTCGATTTGGATCAATTAATATTCAAAGCCAAAGGCCGCTTGGGCGCTGTTCTGATTAGGATGTGTTAAAATAATAATAATAATAATAATAATAATAATAATAATAATAATAATAATAATAATAATAATCATCATTTCTTCGCCTTCTGTACTACAGCTTAGGGACGTGTCTCATTTGATCCATGCTGATTCACACAAAAGATAGGGAAAACGCCTCGTCAGCGACTCAGGCCACAAACAGCGCAACCGTGACTATCATCGTGACTGCACAATCTGTGTACCGATGCACTGGATCAACGTCACCCCGATGACGCGTCCATTCCGTAACCTATATTGAAGTATTCTATATTGAAGTGGATACCTTGAGTCAGCATTGTTCTACAAATATTACTAGATGGGAAACTCGTTGTCGAACCTCCCAGTGCTACAAATAAATTGTTGCACAAATTTAAAAATCAAAGTGTTAGTTTTGGTTTCTAACACCGGATCACCGTACAATAGATTATCCACCGAATTCAGAGTAATATTAAGATTTGATAAATTACCAATAAGAGCGTTACGAGCGTTTGAATAAGATGGACAGACGTAAAATGAAAAAAATGTCATTTTCGTATTGTATTCGTCGAGCCCTTCATATTAGTACCTCACATGTCTGGCTTTGTAAAAAGGAAGACGTTTTTCGGCTCTGGTCGTGACCCCAACCCCACGACGAGGGTTAAAAATATTATTTTTCGTAATCTCCTTGAATAATCCAGTGATAAGAATCGAATGGGACTTCTTTGTAATAAGGGGAGATAACTTTGTATGATTAAGTTCGGGTTATGAGAACCAAGCAATCTGATTGGTTAATTAGCGCCAGGAACGTGAAGTGATTGGGTAATTACTTATTTCAAGCTCTTCGAGCTTTTGGTTTTTGGAGTACAATTGTTCTAACCATTTACATCCGCGTTATTAAACGACCAGGTGGAATTGAAGAAACTCGACAAAACTTATTTTGTTTACAATCCATCTCGGCTCCTTCCGCATGCGAGCCAATTTCTCGCAACGGATGCCCGCGACACCACGCGATTTATTTTTTGCGCTGGAACTCTTCACCGTTCGTCAATGACTGATCGCGCCTTCTAGAACGTGATGTCGAACGTTGCAAATTTCATCGATTCTAGTTTTTTCAAAATCTTAATTTTTTTATATTTTCTGCCTCAGAAATCGCCACCGTTCGTCAACGACCGATCGCGCCGTCTGGAACGCGACGATGAACGTTGGGATAATTCGAGGGTCGATTTCTTCCGCGCATCCTGCACTAGAACCCGCAATCGTTCGCCAACGACTGGATCGCACCCACCACCGTCTAGAACGCGATGACGAAAGTTGGGAGAATTTCATAGATTCTTTTTTTGTTTCGACATCTTAATTTTTTAAATTTTGTGCACCAGAACCCACAATCGTTCGTCAACGACTGGATCGCACCCACCACCTCTAGAACGCTATGAAGAACGTTGGGAGAATTTCATCGATTCTTTTTTTCGACATCTTAGTTTTTATATTTTTCTGCACCAGAAACCGCAACGCGTTCGTCGACGATCGATCGCACCGTCTAAATAACGATGATGAACGTTGTGAGAATTCGAGGGTTGATTTTCTTCCACGCATCATGCACTAGAACCCGCAATCGTTCGTCAACAACTGGATCGCACCCACCACCCTCTAGAACGCAATGACGAACGTTGGGAGAATTTCATCGATTCTTTTTTTTTTCGACATCATAATTTTTATATTTATCTGCACCAGAAACCGCAACGCGTTCGTCAACGACTGATCGCACCGTCTAGAACGCGATGACGAGCGTTGGGAGAATTTCATTTTCAACATCTTAATTTTTATATTTTTCTGCACCAGAACCCGCAACACGTTTGTCAACGATCGATTGCGCCGTCTAAATCACGATGATGAACGATCGAGGGTTTCTAGTGTAGATTTATTTAAAAAAAATTGTGTACATTTTAACACTGAACTACATGTACATGTACATGTACATCCATAAAGTGATAGTGGGACCCGCATTTTCTACCTACTGTTAACCAATCACGTTTAGTGTAAATTTACGTTCTATGAAGTCTCCAAAATGTCCCGAGATATCGCCATTTGCGGTGACTTGTTCAAACCATGGAGCTACACCACGCCCCCAACTCAGGCCTTCGCCCATTGGTAATATCCCACAGGCATATCATACTGCACCACCCCTCCAATGATACCGCCCAAAAATGAATAATAAATAAACAAAAATGTCTGACTACCCCCACCCCCACACACTTACCATAGATTCCTATGCGACTGTTGTACAAAGTCGTGCAGAAACTTGACTTGTTCTCCAAAAAGGGCAGTTATACGGGGTGTACTCTTCACCAATCAGCCTAAAAGCTTTGGGGTTGAGCTTCATAGTAGAACGGGGACTGCAAATTTGTTCAGCAAGTGATGTCGCATGAAGGAAATCATTTTGAACCGTTTCTTTCCATCACTTTCGTGTTTAAAAAAGAACCCTGCAATTTTTCTGACAACATTCCACTTCGAACAGCCGAACAGACACATGACAGGGCCTTACTCCAACACATGGCAGAAAAATCGTCACTGGAAAAGCTGTCATTAAATTTAACACTAAGGGCATTTCATATAAAAAATGAAATTTCGAAATGTTAGCGAATTTTTATGAGCGATGTGTTTCGGGCTGCACGATATTCAATTTTTATTTTCCGCATGGTTCAGTATTGCTGTAGATGGGGATTTCAAAGAACAGACGTGTAATAAAGTGCGATACTGCACACCAGAAAACTTCACTGTGCTAATAATCTCTACACTCGAAAATCAGTTGGGTTAAAATCAACTCCAATCAACTGGGTTGACTAAAAATAAACCTAATTGGTTTCATTTTCACTCAACCAGTAGATTTGGATTGATTTTTAACGCAACTGATTTTTCATTGTTGTTCAAGATGAGGTCGCTTAGGGGGAAGAACCAATGAAAAGGGGTGCCAAATGTGTAATTTAGTGAAGACCCTGGAACACTTTTTATTAGAATGTCCAAAACACTAGTGTAACAGAATAAGATTGACTGGGAGTATGGTGGGGAAGTGGGGTGGGAGAATGGAGGACATGTGGTTAGTGGGTGACACAAAGGAGAGGGTTGGTATGCTTATCGGAAAGATTGGAAAGAATGGGGTAAGGGATGTCATCAAGCATTCTGTATAAGAATGTTGGAAGAGAGAAGAGACGTGAGGATAAGAAGGTATTTGGGAGCACAGGGCTAATCAACGCCTTCTCACCTGAGAACCGCGACAAATCAGCGGCCGACCAAAGTATTATTATTATTATTATTATTATTATTATTATTATTATTATTATTATTATAATTATTATTATTATGATGAGTTTTGAAAAAGTTATCTCCCTTGGAATTATCAGATGAGCGAGGGAGGCCCAATTAAGAAGCAAGTAATTGTTGAGGAGACAGCTATCACATCAGTAAAATTTAAGCCATGTTTCATTTTGTTACTTTTAATAAACGAAATCAACTAAGAGCTCTCAGGGCTGTCTGGGGTTTTTTTTCGTTTATTGAATGCAACAAATGGGAAATGGGCTTTTTATGACAAGTCAATTAGTAGGAACTAGCTCACAGATAATCCGCCATTAGTAATATCTATCAGTGTCACACCTACAAACTCAAGTGTTCACTTTGGCTCTTTGTTTAGAGAGTGTGCTTTTATAGTAATTTGCAGGTTTTTATTCTTCCCACGAAACAAATAATCATCCCAGACTTTGATATTAATGGAACGGACAATGCCTGCTTTATATGTCACGATGAACGCACTGTTCTTATACTACTAAAAGTTTGCTAAGCAACAAGTATATCCAACTACCTGTTTTACGTTTTTGTTGAAATATTGTTATGAAAACTGTATATATTTCATATTTAATTATATCTTTAATGATTTAAGCACAGAAATTGAGATTTTGTTTGTGTTTGACATTATTTTTTAGCCTTTGAATACGACAACCATGGAAAATGGAAATTATTGGTAAAAGAGGAATTTTTTCAAATTTGCCAAAAAGTTGTCGGAGCGAACTGATATGGGTTCAATATCGAGTATGAGACCGATTATTGTTAATTACAGCTTGACAATTCCTTCTCATGCACCCAATCAGGTTCCAGATGGTCCTTTGTGGGATGTTGTTCCATTCTTGGACCAGCATGGCACCAAGCTCCTGGACACTTCTTGGTTGGACTGGACGGACTGCAGTTGCAAGCTGCAACTCATTCCAGACATTCGCCAATTTGGCATGCGTGCATAGATGGGCCTCCGAGCGCACCAGAAACCGCAACGCGTTCGTCAACGACTGATCGCACCGTCTAGAACGCTATCTATGTCAGTTTTTCTTCGAACTTCGCCCAGTTAGCATCCTTTCTGAGTTTCCAAATCTCCTCAAAGCTTCCTTTGCATTTTACTAGGTTTTTGCCCTTGACCGTCAAGTTGTGATCACTATTCAACTTCCTCGTACCCTCATTGCCCGCTTCTACCTCTATAACCTCCCTCCATAAATGAATATCTGTGAGAATATAGTCGATTATTATTCTTTTGTCTTTCCTTACCATGCCAGTTTCCCCTTACATCTCGCGTCCCTGTTACGAATCTTCAGACCGATCTCATTTATGAAGTCCAACAGCTTCCTTCCATTCCTGTTGACTTTATTATCACCGCCTTGCAGGCCTTTTTCCTTGTCACCTTTGTGTCCATTAAAGTATTATATTCACTCAAAAATCAGTTGCGTTAAAAATCAATCCAAATCTACTGGTTGAGTGAATATGAACCCAATTAGGTTTATTTTTAGTCAACCCAGTTGATTGGGGTTGATTTTAACTCAACTGACTTTCGAGTGTAGAGATTATTAGCACAGTGAAGTTTTCTGGTGTGCAGTATCGCACTTTATTACACGTCTGTTCTTTGAAATCCCCATCTACTGCACTACTAAACCATGCGGAAAATAAAAATCTGTTCCGCACATATGTGCGGAACTGAAATCGTTGTCTGACTATTTTTAAATAGCAGCGAAATTTCATTGGAATTTTCTACAAATCGTTCACCGCAGTTATAATTTGAATCGCTAGCGATGGCTAAAAATAGTAACACGGATTCCCCTCGCAAATTTGGTTGGCGATAAAATGTTTTCTTTTTGTTGATAGTTCGTTCCCAGAGTTCTAATGTGTTCTATGTGCCTACTGGCACATAGAACACATTAGAACTCAGGTGACGAGTTGTCAAATGAATTGCTGAGTGTCCTTCTAATAATTGCTTTAAAAGACGTGAAGGTGTGTAATAAACACAAAACGACACACGCGCGTGAATGAGTTAATCGATATGGCAATTGTGCCATCGCGGAAGGATAAAACTCGAGGCCTGCGGCTTCTCGTTTTATCCTTCCGCGCTGGCACTCGTGCCATATCGATTAACCCAATCACACGCGTGTGTCGTTCTGTGTATAAGTTGAGGACCTTCAGCCAAGCAGTATCGCACGAGTGGTCGTAGCCGATGACAGAGATACTGCTTAACAAGATATTGGTCAAACAAGGGAGAAACCACCCCACCTCAACTCCGTAGCCCCTTTGATCAATCACAGTGTTGCCTACAGAATCTACTCCACTTGACGCATTAACCTACGTCCAACCACTCTTATTCGCTAGTGTCATCGTCCTCTCTATTAATTTATTTTCGGGAAGAAATAGAATACCCAGAAGGAACCACTGAGCATTGCCAAATAACTAACAGACTCTCCAACTTATAACCCAGGGCGAACTAGAGTTAGAAAGGGCACACGTACCATTCGCGCAGTATGTCCTGGCACACAGTGTCAGCTTGCTCCATTTGGGCTATTAGGGTTAAGGGTCTTGCCCAAGGACTCAATGAAGATGACGCAGTTCAGAATCGAACCTACAACCTTTCGATATGAAGTGAAAATTGCTAACCAATGAGCCTTATAAAGGCCTTATTGTTCGTGGGAACTAGCTCGGAGGGTAGAGAGAGAGAGAGAGAGCGAGAGAGAAGAGAAGACAGTATCTATATACATTTAACTGATCAGGCCTTTTTTATAAAGGCCTTATTCTTCGAGGGACCTAGCTCGGAGGGTCTGCCCCATACCTATGGAGCAAACAATTCAAAATTATATATACAGGGTCTAACCGTTATGAGCAACGTTTCGAGGTATGATATAATTATGCTCTAACCTGCATGAAGTGCTGTGACGTCATATGCAAAGACCATTTGGGGTTTTGCATCATCGCTGATGCACAAATAAAGCGACAGATTCTCTTATCCCGCCACTGTCTGTAGGGATCTCCAGTATTAATTCAATACAGCCGTCGTTCAAGAAAGTACACACTGTTGGATTAAGCTCACGCTAACCGTCCTTATTTGTTAATCATTGTCGTCATTGTTGTGGCATCGTGAAGATGGCCGTTTGGGTGTTCAAACCTGATTTGTCCCGACAGTGATGGGTGAGATCCCGGGTGGCTAATGGTCCAACTACACAATAAAGGCATGCCTGCGTCGAAGGCATGCCTTGGTGATGTAGTTGAAAAATTAGTCGACCCGGATCTTGGTTTAACAACCCAAGACTTCTTGAAAATTTATTAGGGCGCGGTGGCTCAGTAGGTATGGATGCAAGCTGCAAGCCGAGAGGTCCTCGGTTGGAATCCCACCCGCAGCAACCGCGTTGTGTCCTTGGGCAAGACACTTCACCCCCATTGCCCATGTGGGGGCACGGCGACGTCGTGTACTAAGACGTACTGCACGTCGATGGTACACTTGTCTTCAACCAATGCCAACCCTGCTTGTGTGGAGTTAGTATGTTGGGGACCTGACAGCTGCTCGCGTTGCTCGGTGGTTCTCTCCGGGTACTCCGGCTTCCTGCACCCGTAAAACTTTCATGGTCATGATTAGCCATTGTGCAAAAATATGTGACCTTAAACTCCAATAAATAAATAAATAAATAATATGAATAAATAGGTATTAGGGCCGGTAATCAGATTTAAACCACTCGTATGATTAGGGTTTTAACCACTCGGCTCTTTTAATAAATAATCGACTTTGGCACTTAAAATGTAGAAAGAAAAACGATACTTTGAACTGTCTATCGCAAACACATGGGTTTGGTTTGTTTATATCTGCGCCAGTGGGCAGTACCTCCTGGCGCACGTGAATGCCTGATTGGCAGCCAGACAGATCGTCAAAGTTGATTGAATTTACCTTGCTTTTTTTCAGTCAGATTATTATTAACAATTCTTAAATTTTATTTGAAATATTTAATTGTAGGTATTCTAAACTTAATAAGTTATTGCGCGTAGTAGATAGTATCGCAAAACGTCGCATGTTTGAATGAAATATCGCAAATAAAAGTGTGAAGGTAGAAGCTTTACACCGGTAGTGGGGTTAAAAGCTAAAATTTAACATACGCGCTTTTCACAGGTAGTAACATAGGTGAGCATAGTATAAAAATAACATATACACGTTGTAGTCGTGACACAACTTCTTATTTTAATTGACACGTTGAGTACCCAGCGTATCATACTCTATACTGGTCATGCTAGCCCCCCCTCTCCCCAACAACCAAATGTGGCACAGAGGTCATACATATATTTGAATGACTGACTGTGTGTGTGGTTCAAGTAGCAAAACTAGTCTTTTAAGAAAGTACACGATTACTGGAAAGGGAGAATTGAAATCTCAGCATCCAACCCTGACGAAACTGTCACCCCCAACTCCATTAGGGACGATCCCGGTTGTCAACACTGATTTCCTTCACACGAATATTTATGCCGACCGTTTGAGAGTGTTGGGTGATGGCGCGTAAATACAACTGAAAGAGATAAACAGTAACGCTTTACCCAACGTAACGGAAAAACCGTCCAGCGTTATTCACAAAAATCGCCAATTAATTTTCTTTTTTTTTTTGGTCTGAAAAACATAGGTTATGACCCCTCTTTGGAACGAGCTCGTTCCAATGAGGGGTCATAACAAATGTTTTTGAGACAAAAAATTAAAACAAATAGTTATTCAAGAATTTTGTTTGCATGTGTCGTCTGCCTTTCATGTTAGGTAAAGGGTTAAGACCGAAAACAACGAGGGTGGTGTGCGCTGGACTGGAATCAATGACTCGGGGTGGAGGTTTTCCTATATTTCAACAATGTCTGTATTGTATCGCATAACGTTGAATAAGCACACTTAGCACAGTAATAGTGGAATTATACTTACTTGTAGGAGTAGTCGTCGTTGGTGTCGTCGTCGTTGGTGTCGTCGTCGTTGGTGTCGTCGTCGCCGTTGTAGTTGTTGCCGTTGAAGTAGTTGCTGCAAAACATCAAAAGGAAGGAAATTAAATTGTAATCGGTATACGGAGGCAAAAGGCTGTCTCAAACAGAGACGCGCACGCTCGAGGAAAGTGGGGTGATGCAAATTAACAAGACACACAAAACCAATAATTATTTGGCTTGGTGCCAGAAAGGTGAATGAATGGAAAAACAGAAGTGCCATGCCGCTGAATTTCAGGTCTTGACGGGTGTGAGAATTGTGGGTTTGGGAACGGAGTGAGTAGTATGTCAGGCACGTTTCAGGGAACATTTGGATGACCTCGGTGGATGACCTCGGAAGTGGACGTCATGTCACGTGACGTAGTGGCACCATGTTGTGTTGTCATGGTAGCCCATGTGACGTCATCTCCATAGTGATACGTGGTGTGAGTGCGCATGCGCAGCGCGTGTTGTTAGGGTGATAAGTGTTTCCGTCGTCCAGTTTGTATACTGGAGGCCGCCATCTTGGTTTCTATGGTAGCACGTGATTGCTATGTTACCCAATGGCTTCTAACAAGATAGGGGTATGTTCGGAGGGTATGTTCGATTAAATCGGAGTAAATATAATTACCACAAACAACCCGACAAGTAGTACTATTTCGAATTCTTTCCGAATCCTATTTAGGACCGCCATACCGTAGATTTTAATAGTAGTACGTAGTGCTATAGTACCGAGGGCTCCTCTGGGGGTGTGTTCGATTGAAATAGAGTATATCTAATTACCCAAATAGACCCGACCACCCTTACAGACCACCAAAATATTCACCAAACCACCCAAACGGACATGTGAAGCCCCATTTCGGGCATATAAAAATAACACGTTATGCTATAGTACCAAGGGGTACAGGGGGTATGTTCTATTGAATAGGAGTACAGGGCCTGATTTTCCCAGAATCCCATTTTTAATGCCTATTGCATATGTTTCTCTATCACTAACAGTCTATCCAGTCCAAACTATCTCTGGTTCTCTCGTCCAAGTCTTATAATTACCAATGCTTGATTTCCCATAATGCAGTTATCTCCATTGGGTATATCAAAAGCAATCCCAAAAACCCAAATAAGCAATGGAGCAGTTACTGATAAACCATTGCTCGAATGACTCGAATCCCATCGAGCAAATGAGCTTTAGAGTAATTGCGCGATCGGATGACTCGGCATATTACTCGAACGACTCGAATCCCAGCGAGCAAATAAGCTAACGAGCAATTGCTCGTTCGAGTGACTCCTCGAACGACTCTTCGACTCATTTCAGTATTTGAGGATACCTATGGCCAAGGTATTGTATTATTTGAGGATACATATCGAGGATACCTTTTAGAGGATACTTATCTGAGGATACTTTACCTGTACTACAAGACATACCTATCCCAAATATCCCTTATAAGCCACCGAGCAGTTACTGAAAAGTCATTGCTCGAACGACTCGAATCCCATCGAGCAAATGAGCCAACGAGCAATTGCTCGTTCGAGTGACTCCTCGAACGACTCTTCGACTCATTTCAGTATTTGAGGATGCCTATGGCCCAGGTATTGTATTATTTGAGGATACCTATCGAGGATCCCTTTTAGAGGATACTTATCTGAGGATACTATTACCTGTACCACAAAACATACCTATCCCAAATATCCCTTACAAGTCATCGAGCAGTTACTGAAAGGTCATTGCTCGAACGACTCGAATCCCATCGAGCAAATGAGCCAACGAGCAATTGCTCAATCGAGTGACTCCTCGAACGACTCTTCGACTCATTTCAGTATTTGGGGATACCTATGACATGGCTACGTATCAGTTGAGGATACCTTTTGAGGATACTAAATTGAGGATACCTATGGCCTGGTATTGTTGGAGGATACCTGTTGTAGAAACCTTACATCTGTGTACTTCTGTTATTCTGTCCTATATCTCATCCATTACTTCCTAGCTATACCTATCTCAGTCTCGACTATAGCATTGATCAAGGTTGAATCAGATGTCTCCTGTATACATATAAGGCATTCCGTAATTGAGATTCCTAGCCGAGTCCGTAAAAGTTGGATTCCCCTTCCCTATTAGAAGAATTCAGTTCGTTGGGTTGTAGTTCATTCAGTTAAAATTAAGATAACCTTCGTTATATTTTCATTCAGTTAAACCTTGTCCAGTTCAAGGGTATTTATTTATATTAGGTATAAAAAATTCATTCAAATAGTTCAAAGGGGTTTTAATTATATGAAGTTCATTTAAACAGTTCAAAGGGTTAACATTGGGTTATATTTAGGGGTTGAAGTTCATTTCAAACATTGGGTTATATTTAGGGGTTATAGTTCAATACTTTGCTCACTTTGTTCTGTTCACTTTGATCTTGGTTGTGTTGGATCTTTGTTCACTTTGTTCTGTTCCCTTCCATCTTGATTGTATTTGATCAGATCTGTTCAGTCTGTCAAACTAGTTCGATCAATCTGACTAGTTTGACCTTCTTTCAATTTGGTATGTTCACTTCGATCTTGGTTCTTTTGGATCTGCACCTTCGTTATTTTGTAGTAGCTGGTTGTCTCTGTTCAGGTTCTTGTAGTCATTGTTGAATTGGGTATTATCAATCCCTTTCCATACCCTCGAGTGTTGATGTTAAAACACGGAATCCAAATTTTACGGACTCGGCTAGGGATCTCAATTACGGAATGCCTTATATGTATACAGGAGACATCTGATTCAACCTTTATCAATGTTATAGTCGAGACTGAGATAGGTATAGCTAGGAAGTAATGGATGAGATATGGGGCAGAATAACAGAAGTACACAGATGTAAGGTTTCTACAATAGGTATCCTCCAACAATACCAGGCCATAGGTATCCTCAATTTAGTATCCTCAAAAGGTATCCTCAACTGATACGTAGCCATGTCATAAGTATCCCCAAATACTGAAATGAGTCGAAGAGTCGTTCGAGGAGTCACTGTCCTCGAATTTAGAGCAATTGCTCGTTGGCTCATTTGCTCGATGGGATTCGAGTCGTTCGAGCAATGACTTTTCAGTAACTGCTCGATGGCTTATAAGGGATATTTGGGATAGGTATGTCTTGTGGTACAGGTAATAGTAACCTCAGATAAGTATCCTCTAAAGGGTATCCTCGATAGGTATCCTCAAATAATACAATACCTGGGTCATAGGTATCCTCAAATACTGAAATGAGTCGAAGAGTCGTTCGAGGAGTCACTCGAACGAGCAATTGCTCGTTGGCTCATTTGCTCGCTGGGATTCGAGTGGTTCGAGCAATATACCGAGTCACTCGATCGAGCAATTACTCTAAAGCTCATTTGCTCGATGGGATTCGAGTCATTCGAGCAATGGTTTATCAGTAACTGCTCGATTTCTTATTAGGTTTTTGGGAATGCTTTTGATATACCCAAGGGAGATAACTGCATTATGGGAAATCAAGCACTGGTAATTATAAGACTTGGACGAGAGAACCAGAGATAGTTTGGACTGGATAGACTGTTAGTGATAGAGAGACATATGCAATAGACATTAAAAATGGGATTCTGGGAAAATCAGGCCCTGTACTCATATTCAATAGAACATATCCCCTGTATCCCTTGGTACTATAGCATAACGTGTTATTTTTATATGCCCGAAATGGAGCTTCACATGTCCGTTTGGGTGGTTTGGTGGGTATTTTGGTGGTCTGTAAGGGTGGTCGGGTCTATTTGGGTAATTAGATATACTCTAGTTCAATCGAACACACCCCAGGGGACCCCTCGGTACTATAGCACTACGTACTACTATTAAAATCTACGGTATGGCGGACCTAAATAGGATTCTGAAAGAATTCGAAATAGTACTACTTGTCGGGTTTTTGTAGTAATTAGATTTAGTCCGATTTAATCGAACATACCCCTGTCTTGTTAGAAGCCATTGGGTAACATAGCAATCACGTGCTACCATAGAAACCAAGATGGCGGCCTCCAGTATACAAACTGGACGACGGAAACACGTATCACCCTAACAACACGCGCTGCGCATGCGCACTCACACCACGTATCACTGTGGAGATGACGTCACAACATGGCCGCTCACGCGGGTTACCATGACAACACAACATGGCGCCACTAGGTCACGTGACATGACGTCACTTCCGAGATCATCCACCGAGGTCATCCAAATGTTCCCTCAAACGTGCCTGACATACTTCTGGAGTGTTTGTGCACAGGGCGGGGGATGGGGGTGAGAGATAAATAGATAATAATAATATAGATAAATATGCTTTATCACTGACACAGCTGATGATGTAATTTTGTAACACGTCAAGTTTTATAATTGTATATCAGCAAATGTAGGAATACCCTCTTGTCTTTCTCTTTTACACTTACGCTCCCGAAAGCGACTATTGCCACCTATTTTATGATTATTACCTGTACGTTCTCGTGTGCCAGATTAAACCAATTATCTGATTACTTGCTGGAAAGGGCTCAGAGCGCCCTTTCCAACAATTAATCAGATGATAGAGTTTCAAGTATGTCATCAATTTTGTTAAACTTCCTCGCATGTAGGGGTACATGGAGGTCTATATGGCTAACGTGGGCGTGGCAGTAAAAGGGGTAAGCGTGCAGGCAACGATCTGGTCATGGATTGGTCTATGCCTTCCACATTCTACGTTAACCATCTTTCAACCAAAGGATGGAAGATGGATATAAGGCTGAAGAAGCAGACCGAACCAAGTGAAGGTGGAATTATTTGGTCATTCCCGAAGCTAGTGAGGATGCCGCACGGGAGGGGGTGGGTTTCGCCCAATTCCCCCATAACCCTGCCTGTTGGATTTTTTGTTACCCTTCGGAAAAAAGGGTTGGTCGCTCTAACGCCACTCCTTCTTTTGAAGCCGATAATTTGAAAAAAAATACTATTTGGCGAAACTGCAGTCTTATGTTTCAAATAATCTTTTTGTGGAAGCGCTCGTAAATACACAGGCCTTGAATTTCATCCTTCCGCGATGACACAAGTGCAATACTGATTAACCCATTCACACGCGCGTGCGGTTCTGTGTTTATTACACACCTTCACGTCTATAACAACAATTATTAGAAGGACACTCAGCAATTCATTTGACAACTATCAACACAAAGAACACATTTTATCGCCAACTAAATTTACGAGGGGAACCCGTGTTACTATTTCGTCCCCTGAGTTCCAGTGTGATCTATGTACCTACTGGCACATAGAACACATTGGAACTCAGAGGTCCCTTTTTAGCTACCGCTAGGGATTTAAAATTCCTCAACCCTTTATTCAAATTGACATGCTGGTCGCATCCAACACGTAATTTACAAGTTTAGCAGTCGAAAAAAAACCCGGATTTAAAAGAAAATCTATCAAACTATATCATGTGACCCCTTCATTGCAACGATCTCGTTTCAATGGAGGGGTGGGGGAAGTCACACGATATGAGTTTGTTGAGTTTTTTTTAAAAAACATGAAAATTTAATAAAAATAAAAAATTTTGATGTCGTGTACGTTGGTTAAAGAATTAATAACAACAAAGAAACAAACAAATATATAACTAAATAAATAAATAAGTATATAATAATAATTGTTTTAAAGAAGTGTCCTGACGGAAAAAAGAAACACAAGTTCAGATTTGGTAATATAATTTAATATCCGTGGAGCACCAAATGCAGTAAAATTTGACACATAGCTGCCTCAGCGTACTGTCAAAAGAGTCTTTGGTTAACATTCAGTCAACCATGATCACATGCGACGCTGCACGCTTTCAACAGATTTTTCGACAAAGCGAGCATCCGGAGCACCCCCACGTGCTATGGACTTGAAGGCCATACCAAATCAAAGTTCTGAACACTGCACATCGATTGCACAACTTTTCATTTCAACTCGATTAAAAAGCAAAATGCCGCGAATGTCCGAAGTTGATAGGGGTAGGGCTATTGCTCTAATTATGCAGGGGCAATCGCAACATTTTGTCGCACAGCAATTTGGGGTACATGAGTCAACGATAGCCCGTTTTGTTGAGCGTCTCAGAGCCACATGAAGATAAGCTGGCCGTTTCAGGAGCGGGCGTCCGCGCGTTACGACGCCACGTTAAGATAGAGGCATACGTCTCTCACACCTCCATAACCGATTTTGGACTGCAACGGAGACGGCGAGTCAGGTTGTAGGCACCCATTGTCGCCGAATGTGTCCAAGAACAGTTAGGAATCGGTTACTAGAGTTCCATTTAAGGCCACGACGTCCCTACGTTGGTCCGCAGCTTATACCCAGGCCGTCAACATCGATTGCAATGGCTCCGGGCACATGTACCAAATCGGTTTCACTTGGTCCACTGGAGACGTGTGTTATTCACTGCCGAGACTCGGTTCATGCTTTACGCTGCTATTGACGTCGAGGTTAGCGATATTCTGACGCACGCGTTAAGGAAAACGACAGATTCGGGGGAGGGTCTGTTATGGATTTTTTTTTTTTTGGGGGGGGGGGATTTTTCATGGCGTGAAAACACCTCTCGTGGTCATGCAGGGCAATATCCTTCAGCATCGGGATCAGTTCCTCATGCCTCATGTTCTTCCACTTATCCATGCGCGTAACCTTACTTTCAAGCATGATAATGCGAAGCCGCATGTTGCTAGGATTTGTCGTGACTTCCTCAACCAAAACAATGTCCCAGTTCTCGATTGGCCACCCTACAGTCCAGATTTGTCCACGATCGAGCATGTGAGGGACGAGCTGGACAGGAGGGCCAGGAAGCGCGTCAACGCCCCCAAACAACGTCGCTCAGCTCACACATGCCCTTCTTCAGGAGTGGAATAACATCCCACAAAGGACCATAAACAACTTGATGGGGTCAGTGGTAAGGACGGTTAGAGCAGCGGCTGAAGCCCGGGGTGAGAACACCCGCTATTGATTTTTATCAGGAATTGGCTCAGGGGAACCACGTCTGCACATTATCTGTGCAAACGCTATCTGTGTTAAGTCAACAAATCTCGTCAAAATTTAATCAGTAATGAAGACATAACATCAAAATCCAAACAATGAAATAATCATCCATAACATATTTGAAATTCTTCGGCTAGTATATATATATTGAGTGAGGTTTCAAGTTCGTAACGGCGGACAGCGACGGATACACGGAAGGACAATTTTAACTCTTTTCCCACCATTTCAGAAAACTTTGAGATCCCATTTTCGATCATGTTGATGGCATCTCCCACGTCAGTTTAACTGCTTTAGTTGGGAGCACGGTGCCTCAGTGGTTACGGCTTGGTCTTGAAAAACCGAAAAGTCTACTGTAGAGTCCCACCAGGAATTACTGCGCTGTGTCCTTGGGCAAGGCACTTCATCCAGATTGCCAATGTGGGGGCACGGTGGCGCTGTGTACTAAGGCGTACTGCACGTCGATGGTGCACTTGACTTCGACCAATGCTAACCTCGCCTGTGCGGAGTTAGTACATTGGGGAGTTTGGCAGTTGCTTGCTGTTTCTCGGTGATTCTCTGCGGGTACTTCAGCGTACTCCACCCGTAAAACTGTCCGACACGATGTGACCCTTTTGTGTTGAAAACAAGTGCACCATCGACGTGAAGTACGCCCTAGTACACAGCGCCACCGTGCCCCCACGTGGGCAATCGGGATTAACTGCCTTGCCCTAGGATACAACGCAGTTAACCCTGACGGGGATCGAACTGTTGACCTTTCGGTCTGAAGTACAATGCCGTATCCACTGGGCTACCACGCTTCTGGATGACTGGTATGTCAGCGAAAAACGTCGCAACTCAACCTGTCTCCCCCGCCCTCGTCTCACGAAGATGGCGTTAAGTCAATGAATGCGCTAACCCTTTCTCGATTCCATGCAGCCAACATTGCTGAGCATGACCGTTATGGTGGAGGGTCAATAATGGTCTATGTCGGCATCAGTTGTGATGGACGTACAGAGCTCCATGTCTTTGATCGTGGTACATTGACTGCACAGCGGTATATTGATGAGATCCTGGATGCCCACGTCAGATTGTATGCAGGTGTAGTGGGTTATAGATTCATTCTGATGGACGATAATGCCCGTTCCCATGTTGCCCATGCTGTCCGGGAGTACCGACAGAGCGAGGGGATTGCTCGTATGGACCAGCTAGCAAGATCCCCTGACATCAGTAAGTGTAAGTGGGGGATACCGGGACACTTTTTTTCGTGTACATGTACATGTACACGTACACGTACATGTACCCATAGAGTTCAGTGTTAAAATGTACACGAAATGTACAAAACGTGTTTTGTACATTTTGTCCTGGAATCCCCATAAGTTGGTTATCGTGTCCTAGATGGTTCAATCAGCCGTTGGCGAACGAGTGCGGATTCCAGCACAATCCGCGCGGAAGAAAATCTACGAAAATCGACCTAAAATTTTCTCAACGTTCGCCATCGTGAGTTCGACGTTTCGATCGATCGTTGGCGAACGCCGGTGAAACGCTGTGGGGATTCCAGGACAGCATCAAAATGTCGAAAAAATAAGAATCGACGAAATTTTCCCCGACGTTCATGATCACGTTCAAGACGGCGGTGGGTGTGATCCAGTCGGCGACGAATGATTGGTGATTCCAGGACAGGAAAATCGATACTAAAATTTTTTCCCAACGTTCGTCAACGATCGATCACACCATCTAGGACACGATAACCAACTAGTGGGGATTCCAGGACAGCAAAATATAAAAATTAAGAAATGTCGAAAAAATTAGAATGGACGGAAATTTTCTCTCCACGTTTGTAATCATAGTCTAGACGGCGGTGTGATCGATCGTGGACGAAACAAACGGAGAAGATTAGCGGAGGGAACAGATGAAAAAATGAAATTGTTATGAGTTTTGAGGTAAATTGTAACAGAATCACTAGATTTGCAAGAGAAATAAAAAAGTGACTGATATATATAGGAGAAAAAAAAATATATAAATAAATAGTTATTTAAAAAAAAAAATAAATATTGAATCGAATAGATAATAAAATATATGTAAATCATGAACGATTCCCAGATTGTGAGAGCATCGTTTCTTCTAAAGGCGCTGACGAGAGCCTACACATTCTGCGTGAACTAGGTCGCCTCTTGTTAGAACAATGCGTCGGGTGTCGGGATCATCTAGACTTCGATCACGAGGATCATTCGTGTCTGACGATGGAAAGGGAAGATATGGTCGTCAAGTATTTTGAACCGACATTTGAATGCGTTCGAACCGACGACGTGATCGAGTTTTCGAGAAGTACGAACTAAAAACGACAGACAGATGCTTTGCGGAATTTGCAAGGTGTGTGATTTGATCAAGACTCAAAAAAAAAACGACGAGAGGCGAAGGCGTCGCGAATAAAATGATCAATAATCTACCTTTCGAAATGCATCTGCTGGATCACAGTTTCATGGGACCCAGAACGAAATTGAACAAGAGACTCAATGCCGATCTGACTCCTAAATCTTGGAACAAACCCGTGAATAGGGTGGATGCGGCCGCATACGATCACAATCTGTGCTATGCCCAGACATCCCAACACCAAGACTCGCAATGGCGTCTGTGATAAAAACATGTTGGCGAAATTGAGAGACATATCAAATTCGACCAGGAGAGAGTTCGCTGGTCGGCAAAGTGATCAGTATGAAACATCGATTCGGATGGGGCATTAAAAAAAAAAGCGTCTCGGAAAAGAAGAAGTGATTTTTGACTAGCGAATTGGCCGATGAGTTACACAAGCCCATCGTGCATAAATTTCAAAAGAGAAGGGTGTTCATGAAGGGTCTGGATGACATTTGGTCCACCGACTTGGTCGACATGAGATCATTTTCGAGGTGGAACGAGAGCGTCAAATATCTGTTGATGGTCATCGACGTGTTTTCCAAATGCGGTTGGATCAGAGCCTTGAAGAATAAATCGGGACCTTGCAACACTGAGGCTCTGAAGAGCGTGTTCAACTCGGCTTCTCGAAAACTGAATAAATTGTGGGTGGACAAGGGGAAGGAATTCTACAACAAGGACGTTTGTCGGTTGGTCAACCTTTATTCGATCGAAAATGAAGAGAAAGCCAGCATCGTGGAATGTTGGAATCGAACGATGAAGGAAAAGATGCACACATACTTCACGGCGAAATCGACCAAGAAATACATATACGCTCTGAATGGTCTGGTCGAAGATTACAACAACACATGACACAGATCGATCAAGATGACTCCCGCAGAAGCTAGCGATCCTCGAAACGAAAAACGGGTCTATGCGAATCTATATCCCGAGAGATCTAAGATCAGGAAGGAGTCTAGACCACCGACTGCAAATGTCGGCGATCGAGTGAGAATCTACGGTTATAAGAAGCACTTTGAAAAGGGTTACACTCCTCAGTGGACCACGGAAATCTTCGTGATAATCAGAATATTTCGCACCGAATCAGTGACATATGAAATCAAAGCTTTGGATGGTGAAGAGATCATCGGAAAGTTTTACGAACAACAATTGCAGAAGTTTTAATAAAAAAAAATATATATATATTTACTCTCTTTAACATTTTCTTGTTTACACACATATATATAAAGGAAAAAAAATAATAATAAAAGATAATTAAAAACTATTTTTAGAAAAAAGCAAACAAATTAATAAAAAAAAACAAAAAACAAAACCTTCAAAAATGGTAAATATACTAGATATCGCACAAGGCATACCGAAAGATGAAAGTATTGAGGAATATGAACCGATAACCGGAACGAGTTTGAACAATGCGGGAGAGATAGGAATCAACGTCGAAACCCAAGATCTATTCGTTCATCCTAGCGAGAGTTACAAAGTGGTGCAGTGACATCTCACCAAGGAAGATGGGACCGAATACGACGACACGGTAATTCTAGCCAATAATGGCATCATGCATCTATTCAGAATATAAAATACTTGTTATCCGGACAAGAGATAGAATCCGTGTTTCATCCCAGTCAGGCCACCACAATGTTTGGACTCTTGACGTATCCGGTTAATGTTTCAAAATCCAAGGGACTAAATCAGTTGTGGGTGAAAGACACCATCGCAGGTATCAGCCCCCACCAATGCTGGCGCCACCATGATATTCGACTACGTCATCAAGACATCCAAACCCAAAGGAACATTTTCATTCAGGATACCTTTGAAACACATCTTTGGATTCACAGACGATTGCAACAAGATCATGTACGGATTCAAACACAATCTGATGTTGATTCGAAAGGGAGATGACGACACTATAATGAGACTCGATGCGACCGCTGTGGCTAAGTTAACTCTACACAAGATATCGTGGTTCGTTCCACACATGCAACCTTCGCCCGTGGAAAAAATGTGTCTCTACAAGATCATAGAATCTAAGAGTAAATTACCCGTGGGATTTAGAATGAGGCAGTGTGGCACGGCTAGCATTCTGCTTTCTATGAATAACTTCGATTGGAGATTGACTGTGAAATCCACTTCCATAAGACCGTGTTTCATCGTGGTCACATTTCAGACCGACAAGGATGTGTCTCAAGAAAAGAATACATCGCAGTTTGATCACTGCAATTTGAGAAACATGGAAATGTTTCTGAATGCCACGAGATATCACGCAATCGATTACAGCATGTCGTTTGACAAGAATGATTTCTGCAGACTGTATGGCACCGCCGCGGATTTTAGAAAGAAGTATCATGGTCTGGACGAATTGATGAGCAACCCTAATATATCTCCCGCCGAATACAAGTCATTGTATCCCATGTTCATATTCGACCTCAGTAAACAGAGTGAACAACTCAAGAGTAGTGTCTTAGACATTCAGATCAAGATGCAGTTCGACAAGAACGTGCCGAGAAAAACCGAGGCCTTCGCCCTGGTTCTGTCGGATAGAAAATTACAATTCGAATCAGATGGAAATAAGATGTCGATTGTTCGATGAGAGACATGTGTGTGTGAAGAAAAAAAAAGAAAGAAAAAAAAATATATAAATAAAAATTAAAATAAAAATAGTTACAAAAATGAATGATAAAGAAAGAGAATACTTGAGAATAAACAGATGTGGTTTGATTAAAAATATTTTGCAAGATTTACTAGCAATAATTCTAGACACTTTAGTTGGAACAGAACCTTTGATATTGACCGATTATATGAGATGTGAAATTGAAAGTAAAATCTTGATAGAAGATAAGACCAGAAAACTTTTAGACATGTTGACATATAGAGGACCAACTGCTTTTCGAGAATTTATAAAAGCTCTTCAAAATGCCAAAATAGATGTCGATGCGTGTTTCGAGATAGGCAATCCAATTTCACGAGATGAAACATTACAAGACAGTACGTTTTAAAAACAAAACAAAAAATAAAAAGTTATGAGATCTAGACAGATTGAACATCTTTCTGAATCTCATTACTTTTTATTTTTTTTGGTTGTTTTTTAGTTTTTTCGTTTTTAATAATTACTCATTATTTTTAATTAATTATTTCCACACATTCACTGTTTGTTCAGAGAATCTAGTTTGATCAGTAGACTCACCACAGAAGTGGCAGCTTTGAGATTATTGGTTTTCGTAATGAAATTAATTCTGTCTCCGGTGTTCACTTTGAGAGGTGTGCCGAACGTGCTGACATTCGAGTGTTGATTCTCGGTCTTTTCGACGCTCTATCTCTTATCACTCTCTACTCCGTTCACCATGAGATTGACGACCACTCTGTTATTCAAATCTGTGGAAGCCAGAGACATTCGAATGATTTCGCTTCCCAATGGCATGGGATATCCCACCTGACCATGTTGCAATTCGCTACCTCTGTTTCCGAAAGACCATTTGGCTTTTCCCCCATCTAACGTGCTGCTCTCCTCAGCCCACATGGTGATCAATTGCCTGGCATATTTGACTTTCTCCACCACCAAAATCAGAGTGCAGGCATCCGACATGTACACGGGATCCGGAAGATTCGTGAGCGCATGTCTGCATATGTCGAGTTTACCTTCCATGATGTCACCCTTTCTCCAGACCGAGTTGTCATCCACGTACTGCCTGCTGACAATGCTGGAATCGTATTCGGGATCGTGATTGAGACCGAATAAATTTTGACCGTTCATGTTGATGCCGCCCTTCATGGTTCCGCCAGATTGTTTGTTCAAGTAAAGATCATCCACTTGCGATTCTACATATTTTTGAGATCGCGTCACGGCAGAATCCACGTAGCCCTTGTTGACCATGGTGGAGTCCTCGTCCACATCGTCGATCTTCGACAGATTCAATATCTTGTTGAATCCCGCATTCAGATCCGATTTCATTTCTTGTCTGGCAGACTTTCTCTGTTCCAGGTCTACGTAGTGTTTGGTCGCCACGTCCTTGGGATTCGTGGGAGTGGCCACGTTCGTTATCTTGTTAGAATTGGTGTTCAATTCCGATTGCATCATTTTCTGAACTTATCTACCTCACAGGTGTTCGCTAAATTGTGCATGAGATCATCCACATATTTCTTGGTCGCGGCATCGGTGGAATCTGTGGGATTCATGACGTTCACCAAACGTTTGGATTTCAGATCGAGATCGTCGGTCATGGCTTTATCCATGTAATTATCTCTCATGTTTCATTCGAAATCCGCGTTCCCTCTGTCAACGTATTTTTTAGTCATTGCTTCTGTGAGATCTACTGGCTTGGGAAGATTGTAGAGCTTGTTATCGTTCATGTTCAAAGGTTCCTCTCAAGGTTCGTATCTCCGAACGTAACGTTCATCCAAGTTGGTGACGTCATAACCCTCGCCGACTTCAAGAGTCTTCCTTTTCTTTTTAGGTCAACTTTCGTCATCACTCCTGCCAAATTTATCGACTGGCATGTTGTTTTGGGTTTTTGTTTTAAAAATATATTTCAACGCAGTTTTTTTTAAAAATGAATTATTTTTCACTTATTTTATTTTTTTGTTCTATTCGATTAAGTTTTTTTTTTAAAAAAATAATTTTTACCTTTATATATATTATAAAAAAAAAAACTCTCTCTAATGTAAATTGTTGAGAATGTCTTGAAACCGATCTCCTTCCGACCATCTCTTGAGAACGTAGAGTCACAGGTGACCACAAAACACTTGATCTGGCAATTGCACTCATTCTGTGTTGTAACAAACCACTGATTTGTCGAAATAGTTCTTTATTTCTTTCAGCGGCGAGATTCCGTAGCTGTCGAAATAATAATTCTTCTTCCTGTTCTTGAACCACGCCACCCAGTGAGTGCCTTCGCCCAATAAATTGTCCAGATTTAAAATTCCTCATTCCAATTGTCATCATCGAGGTCTTCTCTTCGGCAAGGCATCTCTGTAAAACACGCCTTGAAAATCTTTGATTTTCAAGACCTTCGCAGCATTTGACAGATCGATGTTGGATAGGGGTTCATTACGTAAGACAACACCTTCTACGGATATCCGTATTTTCTTATTCCTAAATGTGTATTTTTTTCTTTTATTTATTTTATTATAATTCACTAAATGACGTAATTTTTCTTTTTTTTCTTTTTTTTTTTCTTTTTAAACTAAATCTCTTGATGTCTCTATCTACTTCCATAATCTTGAATTCGTCTACTTCCTCTTGATTTTCTGGAATCCTCTCGTCCTTAATCATATCCAAAACCCAATGTCTGAGCACCAAAGTGCTTATTTTATCATCTAACACGATTTTCTTATCGTCGTCGGCCGTCAGCAAAATCTTGTTGATTATTTCGGTATACAAATCGTGATTTTCGCTTCGAATTGATTTCATAGTCTTGTACACTGGCCCACTTCCGAACAGACAATCTTTACACTCTCAGAAAGAGATGTTTTTCTTCACCATGCACGCTTGAACACCTTTGCACTTCTTGATCTCTTTGCCTTCTAGGCGATAAGCGTACAATTTGGGTCTCAAACCCACGAATTCGATGATTTGTTTACCGCCACTCTCATCCTTAAATTTACCCAACACCTTCTTGTTGTCATTCGATTGAATGTTGGACGGGTGATCAATGGGGTAATTGCTCATGTCGAACCACATGGCCATGTCCGGAGATATATCCCGGTAGACGTCTTTCATCTCTATCTCGTAAACCAAACTGTCCATGTCAGTGAACAGTAGTTTGGCTTTCTCGCTGAATTTCCATTTCAAATAAATGTAGTGAAACTCGTACATCAATTGCTTGCTGATATCTAAGATGATCGGTCTGAGATAATACAGTTTGTCCAACTTCAGGTGCATCTTTTGCATGTGAACGGCCACTAGATTTTTGTCGAATATGGTTCGGTGTCTGTAATTGGCTTTCGCCACTAATATTTTAGCTCTTTTCTCAGACGTGATGAGTCGAATGTCGGTTCTCTTCCTGATGTTTTCCATCGATTTACCATACACGCAGTTGTTCATGAGTTTGAAGAAATCTTTTTCGAAATCGTTCTCAGCTCGAATTCTGAGATTCGTGTTGAGATCGATGTATTTTTTCATCCAAGGCTCTTCATCGAATCGAATGACACGATGTATGTCAAGTAATTTCATCCTGTGATCGACGTATTGTTTCAAATTCTCGCTGTACACAACATACTTACATTTATTAAATAAATTGGGAATGAGTTTTTTGTCGTCTCCTTCGACCTGTTTCATTCGTTTGGGAGCCAGCAGATAATCGTTGTGCAGGTCGTGTAACTCTTTCGGATAGTTCAAATCGACTTCTAAAATGCAAGGATAGTCTCTCCATTTTTGCATCTCTTCTGGTTCCGTCACCCATTTGAAATTTCCAATTGGTAAAGGATGACTCATGGCCCAACCGTACAGATTATTAGCATCCCAATACTGTATGTATTTATTCGATCATTCCAAATCGAAAACTTTTTTCATGTAGGGATTGTTGGCTTCAGAATACCTGTGGGAGATCATCTAGATGCCACCTCTCGTGGCCTTTTCAAACATGAGCAACATGTCCATGTCAGATAATAATTCCAATTGGACTTCGGTGGTCTTCATAAGAGTATCCCATGCCAGGCTGGGTGTGGTGAAATACCAATGCGGATCCTACATATTCTTCTCCTTTCCCTTCATTGATTGCTCATTGAATTTCATTCAATATATGTCGTTCGTCTCGATTCTGAACCGCATCACTCATTTTCATTTTTTAATTTTTTTTTTTTTGAAACTTGCAGTTCTTCGACGGCTTTTCGTTTGGTCATCTTCTTATTTTTCACAACCAGAACGTTTTTTTTACGTTGACATTTTGATTCCCTTTGCCACCTTTTTCTTCTCATTTTTTGCAACCGGAACGTTTTCTGACATTGTTGCTATCAGCATTTCGTTTCCCTTTTCATCGAGCAAACTACATAACTCCTTGCATATGATCTCTCTAAATTTTTCATCATGCTGCAATACTACCGCGTTTCATTTTCTATCATCAGGTGTTACTGCCATCGGCTTATTTTTCGCAATTCGAGTCTGTTTAAGTTTGTTCACTTTTGATCTTTCGATTTCCTTTCCATCGCCTTGCGAATGATACTCCTGTATGGCTTCAATTTTTTTTTGATTTGGTTCTATGATTTCTGAAATTTGGAATTTTTTAATTCTTTACAAATCTCGTTTAACCGGGGTACGGTATACTTATCTAAATTTTCCATTTTTTTTTATTTGTTTGCTTTATTTGTAAGAATATATTTTGAATTTTTGTTAAATAAGAATTTTTGTAAAAAGTTTTTTAAAATAGTCTTTTATATATTTGTTTTTAATTCCCCTCAAAACAATCTTTTTTTTGAGACTGATCGATTTTTATTTCCTTAATGTGGAAAAAATTGAATTAATATGACAAAAATAAAGGAAATTATAAATATAAACTTTTGTATATATATATATATATAGAGAGAAAAAACTTTTACAAAAAAAAATTTCACATTAAAGAAAAATTAAATTTAAAAACTTTCTGTATGTATATATATAGAGAGAAAAAAACTTTTGACAAAAATTATTTTTTAACAAAAACACAAAATTTAAAATATATTATTATTTGCAATAATTCATAAAACCAAAAAAATAATCAATCATGACAACAACACCTAAAAGATGCAAATTGAAATTGAAACGAGTCGAAACGTGCAAGAAACTCAGTTGTAAAATTTATAGATTACAACGACACGATGCTATCGAATTGAATGAGGTCGAGACGAAGGGCTTACAGCACAAATACGACAAATATAGCATGCCTTTGAAATTGGATGAAGCCGCACTCGATTTGTTTTATGAGTACGAAAGTGATCTACAGAATATCGTCATCGTCGAAGACAAAGAATTAGACAAGAGTGATTTGTCGTTACCCTACGGAAGTTACATATATCCAAAAATCTCTCTCGAACTCGTAAACAAATCAGGTAGTGAGGGCGCATTGACCAAAGTAAAAAAACTCGTAAAAGTAAAGATAAACATTCAACACATATGCAAAAAAGGAGAAGACACGACCATTAACATGCTAATAATGGACTTGGAAATATTAAAAAAACAATAGAGAGAGAGCGATTAGTGAAGAAGAAGGGGAAAAAAAGATTTAACATCTTTCTAAATCTCATTACTTTTTATTTTTTATTTTTGTTTCCTCCTTCTTCTTCTTCTTCACTATCGCTCATATATATTGTAATAACGTTTCCCTTTTTCTCCACTTTCATTATTGATTCTTCTTTCTTTTTCTTTTTATATATTACGTTTTTTATAATAACACATTTCATTCCCTCTATCATATTTATGAACGAAAGTGGTGCATCTCTTGGCAACACTCACATCATTATCCTCTTCAAAAGGTGATGGTGGTGGTGGTCATGGTGGTGGATCAAAACAACTCATTCTTCTTCCTCTATTTTTTTTCAATTCTTTTTCCAGTTCTTTCCTGAAATATCCATCATTATCATTCAAAAAGGTCTCGTAATCCTTTTTATCCATTTTTTATATTATTTTTTTTTATACTTTATATAATTTATATTTTTATACTTTATATAATTTTTTTTTACTTTATAATAACATACTCAAAAGTGGTATACCCTTAAACAGCGAATCCGGACCAAACAGCAAACCCTTACCGAGTCGCTTCACATTATGTCCTCTCTTCAGATAGAGATTGTTTCCACTGAAAATGTTGCCACCTCTCACGGGTTTTACATACAATCCTTTACTGCCGTCTGTGTCGACACGACACACGACTCCTCCCTTCTTCAAAAACAGAGAGCTCCCACGCCGAGAGATGGCAACAAGGTCTTCGTGAGAAAGGGGAATGCTTTTCTGGCAAGTGTCCCCAACAGCAGTAGGAAACTGCCTTTCATTCTCAAATTGTATCTCAATTGAGCGGGACTCAATCTCACCGTCAACCCTCTTCCATCACGAATCACTTTCTCCATCCTTTTGATTTGTGTTCTGGTCCAGCTGATCAAATCGCGACTGCCACTCGTCAGATCTTCGTAAGTGAATTTGAATCTCACCACCTCACCTCAAGTTCTTAATGCTCTCTTAAGTTTCTTCTTCTGTCCATCGGATATGTTCACATTTTTAATCACGTATCGAGCCATATTTCTTTTTCTTTTAAATATATTTGTTCAATTGTTTTTTTTTGTTTAAATGATTATTATATATTAAATAATTTTTTGGTAAATTAATATTGCATTTCTTTTATTTCTTATTTATATATATATATATACGCAATATTTTTTTATTTTATTTTTTTTTCCTTTTATATTTCTCTTATGTGAAATTGTATCGTCACCCTCTCTCCACGAAGATCTAACAGCTCACCATTTTGATCTGTCAACATGGTTTTGAGACTATACAACGTGTCTAAAATCACGGGTAGATAAACTAAATTTCGAGGTCGTTCCACAATCTTATAAACCGGCGACACATTTGGAAAGAAGGAATAGATTGTCGGTTGCGCACTACCATTCACGTAGCTTCAAGCATTACCAACAATCACGTCCACGTTCACCAGAATAATATTTTCGGATGCTGCGTGGCCTCGATACATCATTTGATCGAATCCCAACATCTTGCCGATCGAATTGTCCGTGTTGAAATCCACTCGAAAATTATCTTCCAAATTCAACATCATCTGTTGGGTATTAGGGTTGGGAGCGAGTCTGATCTTGTTGCTTCCCTTTCCATCCATCTTCATTCGTATCTGAATGTAATTGTTCAAATCGTCTATGTCATAACTTCCTTTGGGAATTCGAATCTCCAACCAATTCACTCCGGCGGAATACTTGAATGAGTTATTCTTTTTGGGTGACGTTGGGAAAGGAATAATAAGTCTCCAGATTCAGCAACGCCATCACGTATCTTTTCTCTCTGATTCAGTTTGATGGAAGGTTCGAATTTCATTGTGAATCGAGTCGAATCATCACTCACCACGATTTGAATGGACTGTTTTGGAGCCGTATTCTCGACTATCCATTTTAATAATTCTCCTTGTTCGAACATTATTTTTTTATTTTTTTATTATTTTTAAAACTAAATAATTGATGATTTATTATTATTTTTAATTTTGTTTTTGTTCTGTATTTTATTATCATCAGAAACATAAAACTTGTCGAATCCACTCCGATATTTTCTGTGATTAAATTCGCTATTCAAATTGATCACGACGAAATTGTGAAGTCCTCCATCTCAAACTCTCTTGTAGAATCTCCTGAATTCTTCTCTGCTCATGTCGTTTGCGATGTGATCTCCATAGATGTGATTGAGGAAATTAGCGTTCTCCCTTATCATCTGTTTGGGCAGTGGAAAATAATTCTGAGACAGGTAGAAACAGTCCACATTGCTGTGATGACCCCTAATGTAATACGATTCGCATGGGTTCTGTCTCTCCAAAAGCGAATCATCGAAAATCATAAGATTCTTATTTTCCGATTTCAATTCCCTGGGATCTGGAACGGTGCTCACTTTCTTGCAAAATCGACACTCAACTTCGAAGATGCATTTCTCTTCATCAATTCCATCGCCGCATCGTCCAAAATGGATCGAAAGAGAAGCTCTGCTTCTGTCGAATTCCTCCCTACTGTCGAAAATTATGGCTATGACGTCCTTAGGCAATCTACGATCCATGCACTCTCGAAGCAATCTGTATTCGGGTTGAAACAGACTCTTGCCGAACATGAATAATCTGTTGTAATCCAACCAGTCGGGTTGCGACAACAGATTCATCAACAGATTGGTCTTTCCACAATTTGATTTTCCCACTATCAAGCCCTTATGCTCTTGGAAAAGAACTCGTTATTCAACCTCTTGAACGCAGCGTCATTCCAAGACATATCTTTGATGTTCATCTTTTTTTAAAAATTTTTTTTAGATTTTCAAACTCAATTTTTTATGTTTTTCAAACTCGGTTTATAAATATTTATTATTATTTATTATATTACACCATCGCGGGCTCTGTTAAATCCAGATCCACTCGTCATTTTGGCAAAATCTTGTATGGGTACCACAGCATCCTTAAAATCTTTCCAACTTTTCGACGATCGCTCTAATGTAGCTTGCTTCACCAGTGGACTGATCAACTTATCCATCAATGCATCCACCGCCCTCTTGCCAGCCACCGAAGCAATCCGACCACTAGCTTCAGAAGCAGCTTTCTTACCAGCATCCAAAGCCATCTTCTTACCGACCTCAAACACAGTTGATGCAAGTTTTCAATGATACCAGAACCGCCTTGAACGTAAGTTCTGCCGTATCCCCTGTTCTTTATCACCAACATATTTTATTTTATATATATTTTGTTTTTTTTCGCTCGTAAATCGTTTTTTTTGGTTTAAATACTTCTATTATTTTTAGTGTAGATTTACTTTTTATTTATCTATTTTGTTTTTTTCTCTCTACTTACTATATATCAATCCTTCAATTCGTTCATCAACCTCTTATAACCTTGTCTATCCATGACCTTCTGCCTCAACAATTCATCGCATATACTCACTATCTGATTATCCACTCCAGTATTACCAGCGTGCCGATTAGCCATCAACAATTTCAATCTCTCAAACAGAGCTTTGGAATCGCGTGGAAGAAAAGTGGTTGTCACTCCCTTCCCCATCACCAATTTGATGAATTTCTTTTTCATACCCCATATGGGTTTTACCACCTTCATTCACTTGTAACCTCTGTTAGCCTTGGGTCTCGTCTCTCTGGCGTCATTATTCCTCTTCATGGCATGGGTCTGAACCAGAATGTCGCCGTAATTGTCGAAATCCTGATCCATGTAATCTCTAGGCTTGTCGTAAAGGAGCAATTTCTGCAGTCCAGGAGTTATTTCATACCTATTTGAACCGACGATTAAATCCTCATCATCCACTTGCACTTCAGTGTCGCCCACGAATTTCCTACTGCACGAATCCTCGTGAATTCCATACAACAGATCTCTCTTACCATCGTCAGAAGACGCGATGCTAGTAGTGGTAGTAGTCGAAGCTGTATCATCGCTCTTGCTCACATCGGTTTTGATTCTCATGGGAACGTAATCCGGTGTAGATCTTTGAAAGGAAAACTGCCTTGTAAAACTATCAGGCAACGAACCCATTCTCAAAGAACTCTCTCCTCGATGATCTCCTTCTTGCTTCGTCCCTGAACCCCCGTCACGGGTTTGAATAGTTTGGTGGTCTCTTGTCTTAATTCCATCTCTCCCAATCGTCTGCTGTCGGCGGATCAAATGCTTTTCTTGACTCGTTCATATTCGTCAAGGAGTTCATCCCTTCGCTTGGAATGTTTGATGTGTAAAAACATTTTTGTTCTCTCGATTATTAATATTTCTTTTTAGAGTGTGGTAACATTGATTATTTTATTATTCTCAAAAATTAATGTGATTATTTTATGTTTTTAAATAAATAAAATTTTTATGTCTTTAATATATATAACTAAAACCAGTTAGAAAGAAAAAGAAAAAACATTACAAATGAAACGTCGATAATACATCACTTCAAATGCGTTAAATCACATCAACGATTATTTTCACACAATGAGAAACTTAGAGTTAATCTCAAATAAACATCGATAATACAATGCTTTCAAAATGCATTAAATCACATAGACAGTTATTTTTCCCCACACTGAAAACAAACTTGAAGTTTATCTCAAAATAAAAACCATCGATAATGCGTCGCTTCAAACACATTAAATCACATCAGCGGTTATTTTCCCACAATGAGAAACTCAAAAGATAAATCTCAAATAAACATTGATAATACAACGCTTTCAAAACACGTTAAATCACATAGACAGTTATTTTCCCCCACACTGAAAACAAACTTGAAGTTAATCTCAAAATAAAAACCATAGATAATGCGTCGCTTCAAATGCATTAAATCACATCAGTGGTTATTTTCCCACAATGAGAAACTCAAAAGTTAAATCTCAAATAAACATTGATAATACAGCGCTTTCAAAATGCATTAAATCACATAGAGTTATTTTCCCCACACTGAAAACAAACTTGAAATAAATCTCAAAATAGAAACCATCGATAATGTGTCGCTTCAAACGTGTTAAATCACAGCAGCGGTTATTCCCACAATGAGAAAACTCAAAAGTTAAATCTCAAATAAACATTGATAATACAGCACTTTCAAAACGCGTTAAATCACATAGACAGTTTTTTTCCCCACACTGAAAACAAACGTGAAGTTAATCTCAAAATAAAAAACATTGAAAATGCATCTCTTCAAACGTGTTAAATCACATCGGCGGTTATTCCCACAATGAGAAAAACTCAAGAGTTAAATCTCAAATAAACATCAATAATACAGTGCTTTCAAAATGCGTTAAGTCAGAATGAGTTGGAGTTAATCATTTGAACTGCTTCACTTTCATTCTTAGAACAGTTTTTCAGTTTAAACAAACTTAATATCATCAAAAAAACAGAATCGTGGTTGAGTTATCGACACAATTTCTGATTAACGTTTTTCAAACCTTTAATAGTAAAATAGTTTATTCAAGGCAAAAACCCACAAAGAGATAACAGATAGATATACATAAAAGAGCACACTTTGCAAAAAGGAAAAACAATTTTTCTCTCTTGCTCCGCTTCGAGAAACATTAACAAAACGCTTTTTAAAAACAGATGAGACACACTTCACTATTTTCACCTATTAAATGAAACTCAATTTACATTGTTAAAACGATTTAAGTGGAAATGAAAAAGAAACTTGATAAAACTGATTTGTTTACAATTATCTTTAAACTCTCCACAATTTTCATCATTGATTTATTGAATGAAAAACCGTTCATTTTACATCTGCATCGTTAAACAACTAAGTAGAGATGACAGAAAACTCAACAAAACTGATTTGTTACAATTTACCTCAAAACTCATAAAGATTTTATTTTTCATCTGTTCCCTCCACTGGAAAATCTTCGCCGTTTTTTCGTCCACGATCGATCGCACCGCCGTCTAGACCACGATTACAAACGTGGAGAGAAAATTTTTGTCCATTCTAATTTTTTCGACATTTCTTAATTTTTATATTTTGCTGTCCTGGAATCCCCACTAGTTGGTTATCATGTCCTACATGGTGCGATCGATCGTTGGCGAACGTTGGGAAAAAGTTTTAGGATCAATTTTCCTGTTCTGGAATCCCCAATCGTTCGTCGCCAACTGGATCGCACCCACCAGCATCTAGAATGCGATCGCGAACGTCGGGGAAAATTTTGTCAATTCTTATTTTTTCGACATTTTGATGCTGTCCTGGAATCCCCACAGCGTTTCGCCGACGTTCGCCAACGATCGATCGAAACGTCTAACTCACGATGGCGAATGTTGAGAAAATTTTAGGTCGATTTTCGTAGATTTTCTTCCGCACGGATTGTGCTGGAATCCGTACTCGTTCGCCAACGGCTGATTGAACCATCTAGGACACGATAACCAACTTGTGGGGATTCCAGGACAAAATGTACAAAACACGTTTTGTACATTCCGTGTACATTTTAACACTGAACTCTATGGGTACATGTACATGTATGTGTACATGTACATGTACACGAAAAAAAGTGTCCTGGTATCCCCCACTTACACCTGCTGACATCAATCCAATCGAACATGTCTGGAATGAGTTGCAGCTTGCAATTTCAGTCTGTCCAGTCCAACCAAGAGGTGTCCAGGAGGTTGGTGCCATGCTGGTCCAAGAATGGAACAACATCCCGCAAAAGACCATCTGGAACCTGAATGGGAGCATGAGAAGGCGCTGTCAAGCTGTAATTAACAATAATGGGTCTCATACTCGATATTGATCCCATATCAGTTCACTCCGTCAACTTTTTGGCAAATTTGAAAAATTTCCTCTTTACCAATAATATCCATTTTCCAAGGTTATCTTATTCAAAAGCTAAAACATAATGTCAAACACAAACAAAATCTTAATTTCTGTGCTAAATCATTAAAGATATAATTAAATATAAAATATATACACTTTTCATAACAATAGTTCAACTAAAACGTAAAACAGGTAGTTGGATATACTTGGTGCTTAGCAAACTTTGAGCACTGTATATACATTATCATGAACATGTGCATGTCTTGTAATTTGTATCAGATGCTCGGTCGTGTTTACATTCGGATCGCAACGATCCCGTCAACATTTTGAATTTCAGGAATTATATTTTAATGCGTAATAACAATGCATATATGTGACACTGCGGTGTTTACCAGAGATTGAATCTGCATGATACGGAATCAGATCGGGGGATGATACAAACGTTTTTTTTTTGGACTTTTTGGGTGCAAATTATGTTGATTGTTAGATAAATTCCAGACGATGGAATATAAAAAAATATCATAAACATGCATTTCCTTTGAATCAACTCAAGAAATATTGCTCAGTCGAGATTTGAGTTCATCGATTTATTGATGACGTTACCATAAGGAACGAACACTTGCCCCAGCCGTAGTTTATTCATTATGCCGCATTTATAGTGTTAATATATTGGTGGTTTCAAGGTGAATTGAATACTTATTGATTGGAATATGACTTGAATATCTAGAACACGAAAGAATATATGAATATGTTTATGAATGACGGGACATCACATAACATCAGCGGTAGTCTGCGCGCAAACTCCGCGAAAAGTGGATAAACAAAGAGCCTATAACAGTGTCGAATTTCGAACAGAATGGGACTGGTGGCATAAAAGCTTGGATAAGGTTGAATGTTGAATGCCTAACAAGATTAGTACTACCTGCACTGTTTCCGCCTGAACTATTCAAGCCAACGCCAAGACCAACTCCCAGGGCGATACTGGCGACTGTGATAACAGCAGCGGCGGCTCCAATTCCAACCACAGTCCCTGTGCTTAGTCCAAATGCAGGTTTTGCCTGCGTTGATTTGGGATTTGCCTCTTCAACAAAGGCTTCAGTCGGGGAATCGGTAAGTGGCTGCATGGGATGTCCAGTTGCATGGATTGGTGCGACTCCATTTCCTTTCGCCGAGCTCGCTGGCATGGAGAACCTGAAGTGACAGAAAACAATGTACTCACTATGGATGGGAACCGACACCGGATACAGAGATCGAAAAGGTGGGTGTTTTTTATAAAAGAGTTTTAACGACAGCTAGAACTTATAGAAAATGTTTTTATTTTTTTGCCAGATTTTCAGAGACACATATTTAAATTCTAATATCTGAGTGCCCAAACAATGTAGTTTAATTTTCAATTCTATCCTACCCTCCCACTGAAAAACAACTGCATCTATTTTTTAAAAAACATTCGGACTATGATTGGCATGATGTGCCAAAAACACCTGATCCATTATGTAAATAGGCGAAACTGTTCAGCTATCACTTCACTGCACATCATGCAACGCTAACGTAACTTCCGGTGAGTAGCAGCCTTTTGATTTGTGGCGATCACTCTTTTGGACTGTTGTGTGAGATACTGCCAACCTCAAAGTTTCCCCTTGAAAGTACCAAAACACAAGGGTAACCAGAGGCGGTGGATCCAGGGGGTATGGGAGGGGGCACGTGCCCCTCTAGTTTTTTCCGCAAATATGCTTCGCAGTTACACAAGGAGTTAAAATGGGCGCATGCAATCGTGTCAATATACAGGCATTCCTGTAACATTATTTGCAAATCCAAACAATATTTATCCAAATAATCCCACTTTCGGTCGCTTCTTCTACTTCAACTATCTTCCAAACCGAATGCTGGCCTTCGTGTTGGAAGATGGTTGAAGTATAGAAGAAACGGACAGGACAGTGATCACACAGCGACATATTCGTCTAAACGAGAGACAAAAGCGAGTCATAGTACATTTACCGCATTGTAACCTTCAATGACAAATTGGAAAGCACGGATAAGTGTAGCCGAGTAAAGTAATCAGTTGGCAGAAGTTTAAATTTGGCTCCAATATTTCTCTACGAATTCGAGTTGGGGATGCAATTTAAATATAATTATATTATTGGGCATTTTATTGGGTACTGTGATCGATCACGCGTTGGAGGAGCATAATGTTAAAGGCATAATTCATAGAAATAAGTGATCATGGATATGTTGATAGCAATTTTTGGTGTATAATAAATTGTCACAAGGTTTACATCAGTTTGAGCCATCGCCCCTGGTAGAACTCACTGCCGGTCGCCCTGACCGATATTCCCACGGTTATAATAGCATTATAAATTTGTGCCTTCAACTTGTATCGAGCTTCCACCGCCCCTGAGGGAAAACATGGTATTTTTGTATAATTCCGAACGTTATCATTGTGTACCACGCCACTTTTTAATGAGATATTTTCCAGGTCTTAATACGATGCATTTAACTTTTAGTGGCATATAACCGCGCCATCTTTAACAAGAGTCTGGATCCGCCCCTGCCTGACACTCTTTCTCGTGAATCTCTCTTTTAACTTAGTACTGCATTCAGGAAATAGTGATTTTCTTCTCTACCACTGGGAAGATAGGTATAGATACCAGAGCACGTATATTTATTCAATTGGTGGGAACTACTGATCCAGCCATCAAAGTGTCATACCAACAAGACGAATCCAACAAGACGATTGGGTAAAATATCTCAATAAGGCGATTCCAATAAAAAGACTCCAACAATACGAAACCCAACAAGACGATTTTTTTTTAAATTATAGGGCAAATTAATAAAAAAAAATCGAAATAAAATGCGTATATTTACGATGTTTGTGGTATTTGGGGGTATTTTCCCCCTTTTTTGTGCAGTTGCTTTGTAGTTATTTTTTGTTTGTTTATCTCTTGATCGCTAACAATCACTTTTCAGCTGGAGCAAGAGTTTAATTTCGTAGTAATTTCAATAGCCATATCTTTATGTTTTGTTTTTTCCTTCTTTTTATGGGAGTTTTTTGAAGTTTGATTGATAAACAGGTACACAAACTTTAATGTTTAAAAAAATTATTATATTATATGGTACAAGATGTAAACTCCTTTATTTTTTGTTACGTGAGTGTGATTTTATTGAGTTTTTCGAGCTGGATTATAATAAATAAATTATATCAGGTACACGCTTTTTTCTAGGGCAATAAAATTCCACTTCAAAATACCACTCTGATGCACATTTTTGCCCCAAATTTAAAAATTAATGGATTATAATGATATTTTAATTAAGTTCGTCTTGTTAGGATTCATCTTGTTGGGGGATCCATTTTCGACATTCGTCTTGTTGGGATTCGTCTTGTTGGGAATCAACCGTCAGAATACGTGCCATTATCGACCAAGGGGAAAAATTCCCAGAGGTCTGCAAACTTCTTATTCGCATGTTGGTTATACATGTTTCTACTGGTGTATCCAGTAAACGTTTGAGAGAATATTATAAGTTATCTCGAGCAACATTCATGGTACATGGAGATTAAAGTCCTGCTTGTCGATTTTCAACCTTGAGGCGCAAGACGAAGGGTTGAACAAGACACATCCAGGTATTAAATCTCCATGTACCCTTGGTGTTGTCCGAGACAACGATTTTGACCGTCTTTTTTCATGGAAATAATGCCTGCTTCCAAAAGTACCATAAACTATCCCAAATGTATCCTCAAACGATAGAGCTAAAGTCCTGCACTGAGCATAAGATTCAGACTGATGCGAACAACGCGTACATGCCACAAAGTTGCAATAAGAAACGCTGTCACGACATTCACAAGACTGAAAAATAGACCGAGACTTTTTATGGAACTAGCATATCCAGTGGCGGCGCCAGAGTTACATAAGTGAGGGGGTACAGTTGGGTATTGCTCGCCGCGCAGTGGCTGCCTCGGCGCGCAGTGCCGAGACGGGGTGGGTTTCTGGAGGGGTATCCCCTCCCGATGTTGAGAAAATTTTTAAAACTTACGTTGTAAATGGTGTTCTCTGGAGCATTCTCAGACAATTAAATTAAAACAGTTTTATCCTTTTGAAACTTATTGGTTAGGTCTTTCTGTTATAGAAAACGTCATACATGGTGACATTTTAACGGAAGAACGCCGTTGTAAAGTGCGAGCACAAAGCACCAAACGACACTCAAATCGAAAATGAAAGTAGGCTGCATTCCAAACGGATGCGTTGCATGCTCTCGATTCTAGCATTCCTCGAATACTCTTAAGCGGTATGTTTCAGACCGTTTGAACGCGGCACCCCTTGTTGCAATTTAGGCCCTCGACTCTTGTTTGTTGTTTGCAGCTAATGTGTGTGTGGGTGGGGGAGGGGGGGGGTGGGCACACACAAACATAATTTAAAAACTTCTCTGATTAAGTGCACTTGGGAATAAGGAATTAAGCATACCCCCCCCCCCCTCCCATACCCCTCCATGGCGTCGCAACTGAGCATATATAGACCACACGCCTCGAAGAGAAGTTTGTTAATTACGAGGATTTGAATCGGTGTATATTCAGTGTCCCAATGTCTATCGTATAATTCTTGCCATGGAATAAATTTTGCAGCATTTTAGACGTGCAGGACTGTATGTTGTGTGTCGTTTTCATGTCTGCAGGTGGACTGTTGTTATTGAAAACGATGCTGTCAAACTCAAAACCTGCGCTAGAGGACGAAGACTGGGGATCAATCATAATTAACCCTTTGGACACTGATGTATATTTCATGCCAGTTCAGAGTCTATATTCGTTACTTAGCAAAGACCAATAACATTTTCAAATGTTGACTTGTCTACAACTCAAATTGTTATCGATCTATTTTGTTTCTAATTTTTCATATACAATAGTGCAAAGGCGGTAATATTTTAGATCCTAAATTTCACATAATATTTTTCCAGATGCCACCCGCAGAAATTCTTTGGATACTCAGTCTTCGGTGATCATCATTCGCCACGATGCGCATCTGCTCGACAAAATTCCTGGCTTTGCACACCTCCGCAATAAATTAACTTACCTCTTCCGTCTAAGTTTCCTCTAAACATAATTACAGTTCCATGCCAAACTTAATACATCACTTCGTTTTTTCCAAACTAAATGACACATGTTTTAAAGACAATTTTTTACAAAATTTCTCATGCATTAAAGAATGTTGACAAATGGTATTAAGAATTTTTTAATCACATTTGAAAAAAAACATGTTTTTTTTTTTAAATAAAACAGGAAATTTTTGAAATTGCACACATGTGTGCGCTGGAAATCGTTGATCAGTTTTCTGTCACCACTTCATCTCACAATACAGTACTGCCAACGTGGCCTGGTCACTTTCCACAGGTGGGCAATATTTCTACGGAGGCATTAAATTTAGATTCCAAACACTAATTATAGGAATAATCAACAAAAATTTAATTAATGAAGCACCGGGTACAACCCAGTGCTTCTTTAATTAAAATTTTGCTGATGATGATTTTTATTACCTGAATAACGTATGCGTGGACACCACTGCCCAGGCGTGGATTACGTCAGTTCTCGGCGTCTGTACTGTATTTTCCCAGATACTACCACAAAGCTCTTTTGATACCCTTTTTTCACATGACTGACAAATTTCGTCATTGGAAGAGATTTACGGGAAAGTTAGCTTCCTAAAGCTAATTTCCTAAGGCTATCAGTAAATTTAAGACAAAGAGTATGGGAATTCCATATAAAGATAGAAATCTCGAAATGTTAACGAATTTGTATCATCGATGTGAGCGCCATTACACAAACATCAGACATTTTCCATGAGTAGTACTGAAATACAGAAACTGGGTTTTTTACACTTTTTTTCACAATGAATTTGATTGTTTGAAAATCACTCCCCGTTGAAAGAAGAAAACAGCGTTTCCACCATCTTTTGATGTTCTATGACTTTTTTCTGTACAACGGTATGCGCATCGTGACATATATAACAGACCCAATCCATTCCATTAATAAAATGTCAAAGGGGTGAGATTTGCTAATTTGTTTTCTTGGGAAGAATAAAAACCTGCAAATCACTGAAAAACACATTAGTAGTAGTGTATGTTTCCCCACACGTCTAGGTTGGATGACCTCGGTGGATGACCTCGGAAGTGACGTCATGCCACGTGACTCAGTGGCGCCATGTTGTGTTGTCATGGTAACCCGCGTGAGCGACCATCTCGTGACGAGATATAAGAGTCGTAGTAAATGAGGCCTCATTGAGGGATTTTTTCTTGTCCCTCATGCCCTCAAAAGAAAATAAGGCTATGAGGGATAGTAAATGAGGCCTCATTGAGGGATTTCTCATGGTCTCAAAAGAAAATGAGGCTAAGAGGGATAGTAAATGAGGCCTAATTGAGGGCTTTTCTCATAGCCCGAAAGTCCTCATACGATGAAAACAATAAGAGTACTCGGAGTAGGGTCAGAACTAACAAGAACAGACCAGAAAAGCTAAATATAGTAACAATAAGCAAAGGTGTTCCAACTGAAAGGCTCTTCTACTCTACTGGAGTATACTCCAGGACAAAGGAACATGGCTAGGTAGACGAAAACTATTGCATATATAGATAAAAGCAGAGAATTCTGAAAGAATTTGAAATAGTAAAACTTGTCGGGTTGTTTGTGGTAATTCTTCGAAACGGGAAATTACCCCTATTCAATCGAATACACCCTCCGAACATACCCCTATCCTATTAGAAGGTTGTAGGTCACATAGCAACCACGTGCTGCCATAGAAATTAAGATGGCGGCCTCCAGTATACAGAATGGACGACGGAAACACGTATCACCCTAACAACACGGGCTGCGCATGCGCACTAACACCACGTAACACTATGGGGATGATGTCACAAGATGGTCGCTCACGCGGGTTACCACGACAACACAACATGGCGCCACTGAGTCACGTGACATGACGTCACTTCCGAGGTCATCCACCGAGGTCATCCAACCTAGAGGTGTAGGGAAACATACACTACTACTCACATTCGCTAAACAAAGAGCTGGATGCTTAGTATTGGGAGATATGGTACTGATAGATATTCTTAATGACGGATTATCTGTGAACTAGTTACTTCTTACTTCCAACTAATTAGTGTTTTCTACAGGGTGGGGGAGGGAGGGGCACCAAAAATTTGCGAGACGTTATTATGGGGTGGGTGGTTCTCGTGGGTGCGCTAAAAACGTGCATTCTCAAATTATGCAATTTTTCATAATTTTCATATATCATTATTTATGTTCCAAACCGCTGAGATAATGCTGTAAATCAACCCTAATAGGTTAACTGCAACACAAGGAGCCTTTATAAGTGTTAATATGAGGTGAAATCTGTGCAAATGTCACAAATAATACATGTTGGTGGAGGGGTGGGTATATGGTTCTCAGTGTATAAAATATGCCTGACAATTTTTTGGGAAAAATGCTTTATAATGCATCAGATACAACATGAATTAATGTAAAAATGTTCTAGTATCAACTAATATTCTATTCACTTCAAAGGGTTCAATTATTCACTCAAATGTTAAAAGGATATTTGAGAATATTTCTGTTGTTTACTCGTTAGTCTGTGTGAAACAAACAGACTATTGTTTTTGTACGGTTTCTTTTTCTTTCTTTTTTCTTCTTATTCTCCTGTCTTCTGTCTTCTCCTCACTTCCTTGTCCACACAATAACTCGAAAACGAATAGTTGTCCTATCTCGCTGATTTTTGGCATACTGATAGACAGTCACAAGTACTCGGCCACCAGTGTCAGGTCGCTAGAGCCCTTGAGTATGGCCCAGTCGGCCACAGGGTTTTCACAGCCTCTAATTTCCTGTAACAGTAAATTACCCCGAAGCAATACTATGTTATATTTATTCTGGAGACAGTGTAAACACAAGTGGAGTTAGCTGTCAAACATTAAATATTATCTTGCTATTTTAATCAGATGTCAGTTCCTCAAACCAAGTTGAGGGAAACTCTTTGCTTTGCAAGGAAATAAAGTATAAATTATTCAGTTCAATGCTTTTAATCCTCTCAAGACTTTAGTGTGGGTTCCAAAAAATGTCCATTTCTGATTCCTTGATCGATCCCTTTGAATGCTATGCCCTTTCTGCTTTTTCTGGTTTGTTGGAAAAAATTATCTGATTCCAGTATGAATATATTAAAATACCATTAACGAAAACCTATTTCTGATTTCATTAAAAATATTTCATCCCTCAAAATAAGCCTCCATAAATTCTCTTTCTATTTTGTTTATTTTTGTTGCTTTAATCCCTTTCACACAGATCTGAATTTACTGGATGCAGTAAATTCGGTTTCTCTAGTTGTCATTGCTTCAGTATTATGACGAAGAAGGCGTGCTAGTGAATGGATTGTGGCAACTGCCCTGTTTCAACTTTGTTAGCAATTCCAACAGGCTTTCAAATTTCAAGTATTGTTACATGAGCTAGTTACAATATAATATTCAGTATAGTTTAACTTGTTATTATTGTGTATTAAGACTTTACCACATATGTCATTGGTAACTTGAGATTTTGGAAAATTTACAAATATCATTTTCATCTGATTTTTAATTGAGAATTAGGCAAAAATAAACAAAAAAATAAATACACCATACTAACAAGGTTAGTACTTGGAGTCACTTATGGAATCAATCATGTAGACTTCTGCCAGAATCAAGTAAAAAATAAATAAATGGATCAGAATGGATTGGATTTTTTGTCATTTTTAGCTTACTCATGTGGCAGAAATCAGGCGAATGATTTAAATATATTATCTACGTCAAATCAGGGGAATGCGGTTGGGCATATCTTAGGCCATCATTCAAACTTTCATGGGCACTGAGCTGTTCTGGGTGAGTTTTTTAAGATTTCTGAAGCCTCATTTTGCAACAGGAAGTGAAAATAACATTTCTGGGTAATAAAACGTTGTAACAAGTACATGGAATCACTGGTGGAATAAAACTAATCAGCGGCATATACTTCTTACCATACCTATTATGATGTTTGTCAAAGCAATTCGTAATTTCAATGGAAAAGCGGGGGCGGGTGTCTGAAAATGGCAGTAGAAAAATTGCACAAGGTGGTGGGTGGGTGTAAAAAATGGCTAAACCGAAAAATGGGACATGACGTCTGCAAATTTTGTAGTACCCCCCCCCCCCCCCCCCACCCCATGTTTTCTAGACGATTTCTTGCTTCTCAGTTGCACCGTCCTCACAAGTCTAATAATTCAAGAGAGATAACTTTATCGAAGGTCGATTTTCATGGAGAAAGAGTTCAGGGCCGAATTTTTTCTTTCTTCCATCGCCACTTGGCGCTCCTCCCCAACACACCTCCTGGCTACGCACCTGAACTGTGACCATCAAGGAGGTCTCTTTCAGGATTAGATAGTGATCAGGCCTCGACGGGTAAAATTACTAGTGGATTGGTTGTTTCCGTGTGGGGACCCGGAAATTGAAGCAGTGTTTCTTTGCTGTGGTACACAAGCTCTGTTTGTTTACTGTGGTAAACAAGCTTTGATTGACGGGGAAAATAGGATCCAGTAGCCAATGCCTAGGATGGAAGTCCTCTAAAATGGGCGACAAGGGTATAAGCGATTTGCTGGATTTGACTTAAAATCGATGTTGCGGTCACGATTAGCCTTTGTGCAGAAATATGTGAGCTTAAACATCAATACATAAATAAACGATAGCGACTCAAAAAGTCACTGTCCCGTTTCAGAGAGTATCACGAACTGAAGCTTTTTCAAAGCATCGGTCAACTATTTGAACCTGAAAGTCCTCTTTCCGGTCCATGATCATGTCACGTCCTAATTTAATACAGTAAATAGTTGCGCCATGAATTTTTGTGGCAAAACTATCAATATTTCCATCGTACAGCTCTAAGGCTGCACGTTGAAAATATTAATTGGTCCAACCCCACCCCCAAAATAAGGAATAATCTTCCATTCCATGTCATTGAACTGAAATGGAAGATACTTCCAAATTTCAAATGGTTAATTCTCCCCACATCATGAAGGAACACATTTTCTGTCTATCGGGCATACATTCATCTGTGTCCTGATCACCCCCCCCCCCCCCCCCTCCGTTGTCCTTCCACTCTCTGACCCGATACACTTTCTGCTTCACGCGAACCAACTCCATGGTCCATTGACTGAGACTTTGTTTCTGCTACCGACACTTCTCAACAGGAGTGATTGATTGACTGATTTTATTTAGCAGTATAAATACAAATACAAATAGTTGGGCTAGTAGTACGAGCAAAATAATTTTGACACGAAAGAAAAATATTCTGCTTCAGTTCAATCTCCACGTTCAACATAGCACATTAGTGGTATACCAAAGGGAGACAATATAGCCAGATTGGCTGTCTTCCTGTTGTCTCCCACGATTGCATTGTACAACGTTTTAAACCAGACTGTCAGATAATGTTTAATAAGTTGATTAATATTACCCCGGGTGTCAGATACAGAAAGTTTTAGGGAGAGAACAGTTAAGCTGTGTTAACAGGGGCATAGGGAAGGTGGAAGGGTGTGGGGGAATAGTGATACCCAATATTTTTTGTCGGGCGGGCATTTTCGCATTGGTGCTTTAGATCTCTATTCGCTCTTACTACTAACCACGTACTTTCTTACGTACAGCACATTGAGACTGGATTGAAACTAAATCACCCGCGGAGTGGAGTTATCACCCAAGCTATAACTTTAAAATTTTGTACATATCGACAAAAAACTCAAAACAATGTTTCAGCCAATGGACCTCCGGGTTTAACCCGGAGGTCCATTGGCTGAAACTTTGCTTGTGCTGGTTATGCTTGGCAACAAATTTGCAATTATTGCTTGGGTGGACTCTGCGGGTGATTTAATGATAATACACTCTCCACGTACTGTAACTAGATTTGATACATGGGCTTATGTCATACACACATTCGGTCTTACAAATGGAGGGTTGTGGTCCCAATTCGGGCAGTTGGGTGGGGGTGGGGTGGATGGATAGTTTAGAGTACGAAACGTGTTAGGTAATAATAAGCAGGGGCGGCGGAGTCTTTTTTCGCTAATTATTGGTACCCGAACAGCATTTTCCGACATAACTCCTACGGTCACTACACATCACCTGTACATATATGACCACATTGATTTTCAAGATTCAAGATTTTATTGAATAAAAATAGAAAGCTCCAAATGGAATGTAACAGGACGGTTTCACAGATATGATTAGAGTAGGGGGCGCGGTGTCGTTGCCGTAACCGGTTCTCGTCAGATCACCGAAGTTGAGCAACGTCGAGCCCGGCTAGTCCTTGGATGGGTGACCGTCTGAGCGATCGATTCGGACTCCCACGTTATGTCCTTGGGCAAGGCACTTGACCCTGATTTTGTCCACATGGGGGCACGATGACGCCGTGTACTAAGGCGCACTGCACGTCGATGGTGCGCATGTCTTCAACCAATCTAACCCTGCCTGTGCTGCAGTGCGGAGTTACGATGTTGGGGATCTGGTAGCTGCTCATCGTTGTTCGGTGGTTCTCTCCGGGTACTCCGGCTTCCTCTGCCCATAAAACTGTCAAGGTCACGATTAGCCATTGTGCATAAGTATGTGACCTTAAACACCAATAAATAAATAATAAATGACTCAACTGAAGTTTTCAAAGTGTGTCCTAGGGCAAGGGACTTCACCCCGATTGTCCACATGGGGCACGATGGCGCCATGTACTAAGGCGTACTGCACGTCGATGGTACGCATGTCTTCAACCAATCTAACCCTGCCTGTGCTGCAGTGCGGAGTTACGATGTTGGAGAGCTGGCAGCTGCTCGTCGTTGCTCGGTGGCTCTCTCCGGGTACCCCGACTTCCTCCACCCGCAAATCTGTCACTGTCATGATTAACCATTGTAAATAAATAAATAAATAAATAAATAAATAAATAAATAAATAAATAAATAAATAAATAAATAAATAAATAAATAATGATTAGAGTAAAAACAAAACAAAATAAATACGCCGAGGTTAGTGTCTTAAATAGGGTGGGTTCAAGGGTGAGGGGTAGCGTATATAAATTGATATATTTTGCATGAATACATCGCCCCACCACCATTGACACCCCCCCCCCCCCCCGCGAAATACTAATTTCCACCCTACACCCTTGCGGTACCAAGAACGCGTGACCCTCCACTTTTTTGAGCTTCCGCCGCCTCTGATAATAAGTCGAGTCACAACTACTGCAGTCACATATATATTTTACTTGTAGGGAAATCAGTTTCTAAGAAGTGGCCCAGCGACGAAGGCCGGCCTTTTCATGTTATAGCTGGAATGTTATATCAGTAGTAGCTGATGGTCAAACCATGCTGGTTTTGGGGGACCCCGCCGGGAGACCCCGCGCCCAGGCCCTTTATAGGCTCCCCTGACCCCTGCCTATGCCCACGGCCGTTAGGCCACCTTCACCCTCCCTGTGCCCAAGCCCCTTAGGCACCATCCCTGCGCCCAAAGCCAGTTAGTCCCTCCTTCGTGCCTAAAACCTGTTAGGCGCTCCTCCCGTGCCCAGAGCCCTTTTAGGCCATGCGCACCATCTTTGTGCCTAAGAGGGCGGTCCAAGATGGCGGCTTCCCCCATGATAAGTGTGACGTGGCTACCATAACACATAAAGTGGGAGGGCTCCCCCTCCCTGTACCCAAAGCCTATTGGGACCCAATATGGCGGATGACAAGATGGCGTCTTCCCCCATGATATCGGTGACGTGTCCACCATAATACACAAAGTGGGAGGGCCCCCTCCCTCCCTGTACCCAAAGCCTATTGGGACCCAAGATGGCGGTCCAAGATGGCGGGTGACAAGATGGCGTCTTCCCCCATGGTATCTGTGACGTGTCTACAAGAATACACCAAGCGGGAGGGCACCCCTGGCCTGTACCCAAAGCCCATTAGGACCCAAGATGGCGGATGACAAGATGGTGTCTTCCCCCTTGATATCTGTATCCACAAGATGGCTGAGCCCTTTTTGGGCATGCGCAATAACACTTTTCAAGATGATGGTGCCCATGATATGCATGACGTCAACATTTTTTAGAGATGCACTCACGTAAAAGAATACAACATAGCGGTCACTGATTTGGGAACATAGCGGTCACTGATGGGGGACATGGGTACGGGGAGGGGAGGGGTAATGCGGGCTTCAAAAGGCATGAACGCTCTGTGCTCTTAGTATTTAATATGTTTTGAGAAACCAGTCAGTACTTTTCATGTCACAAACAAAGTATTAGATTACATAAACTTTAATTAAAATTGAAGTTCATTTTAAAACATGGCTTCCCTCACCTAACACAGAATGGGGATACTTTCAAATACATCTATGTGTGTATGCATCTGGTAACGTTATCAACGATCCTAAAGGGTCTCGAGTTAATCCTCTTACGATTGCGTTGTAAATAAACTGTGTCTGGAGGTTTATCTTCATTCGTGTAACCTTTTTTGACAAAATTACCCTGACTTGGCTTTATCAAGCGTTATTATTGCCAAGCGCGTATCTGGGCAAGAAGAAGAGTATTAATCTGTCATACAAACACGTAATTAGTTTTTCTTCTGTTGTTCTTCACATTTGTTTCTTTTATACTTTCTTTTTTGACTCAGTATATAATCTTTGTATAACTGACTGATTCCCATTTTATTAACCCTTTACCTAACGTGAAAAGCAGACGACACTTGCAAAAAAAATTCTTGAATAACTAATTTTTTTCATTTTTTGTCTCAAAAACATAGGTTATGACCCCTCGTTGGAACGAGCTCGACGAGCTCGTTCCAACGAGGGGTCATAACCTATGTTTTTGAGACAAAAAATGAAAAAAATAGTGAAAATTAATTGGCGATTTTTGAGAATAGCGCTGGCCGGTTTTGGCCGTTACGTTGGGTAAAGGGTTAAAGACAAACATCAAACCAATCTAACAAACCATGACCAACGAGAAGAACCTTGCTTTCATTACACTGACGTGACAACCGTTACTTATTCCCAGTTCCTTATTCGACATTCGTAATCAACTGATTTTATCGGTTGATAACAAATATCGAGTAAAGAACTGGGAATTAGTAACCGTCTCAAAGCACTGGGTACGAGGTCCAGAAGGGTCATCTGTCTGATCAGCATCAAAGACGTTTGGAGTGGTGTATGGCACGACAACATTGGAATCTCAGGTCGTGGAGGATAGTCCATTGGTCAGACGAGAGTAGGTTCTTGCTTCACGCCACAGATGGTCGCATGAGAGTGTGGGTTCATAGAAATACTGCTTACGTACCAGGAACATCAGCCTTACTTTTCCTTATGGTGGAGGATCAGTAATAATCTGAGGATGCCTCTCTCATGATTGTAAACTCGATACGGTAACAGTACGCGGGAATCTCGATGGTCATCAGTACATACGGGCCATTCTCAATTCGGTTCTCGTGCCTCATTTTGATAACCACCCGTTGGCTACTCGTCCTGTATTCATGGACGACAATGCAAGGCCACACCGTTCCCATGCTGTGAAAGCATTTCTGCAGGACAAACAACACTACCTTGGCCTGCAATGAGCCCGATTTGAATCCCTTGGAACACATCTGGGACTTTCTTGGACGTCGTTTGCAAGCTAGGGATCCGCGATGTACAGAATTTGGCCGCTTTGGAAGCTACATTGCATGGGGAGTGCCAGCAGTTGCCTCTCAACAGTATCAGAAGGCTCACCGGTAGCATTAGGAGGAGGGTTCAGGTTGTCATCCGGGCACGTGGTGGATACACTCGCTACTGATGTCAGATACTGCTATTGTGTTCAGGAGATCACAAGTTACATTTTGTAATTACCGGCATTTTCCCATCAAAACCATTAGTGACAGATATGTGCAATTAGCGCCATTAAAATGCTGCATATTTTCACAATTGTGTTGTAAAGGATGTAGGAACGGAGAAGAACGTAGTGGATGTAGACTTACCTTCCTACAGGGCACCAGAAAACCAGAGAACGAATGAGACTCAAAAGCCAACACCCACGAAGAACAAACTAAAAAGGACTGAAGTTCAGAAGACTGGAGTTAAGAAGAACGTTTCCATTTAAACTTCGAAGCAGACTGTAGACAAGAGAACGTTTCTAGTCAACCTACATATCAAAACTCGAATGAATCTACCATTCAGAAGAACTATGTTGAAACTTGTAGTGCAGACCAACCCAAGAATGAAGTTTCAAGGATGAACCGACGTGCAGACCAACCTAAGAAAGAACTATCGAGGATGGACCGACCAACTATCTATATTGGACCTGGCCAGAGTGAAGCAACAAGAAGAAACGCTTTTTCGAGACCAAACAGAAGACTGCGATCAGATCGATATCAATCTCTCAAGGACGAAAAGGATGAAAGAAATACTTGCCATTCGGAGGTGTATTCGACGAAGAGAATGTCTTGGGTAACTGCCTAAGAACTGAACCGTGATTCTATAATGTGATTGTATCAGAGAACAGAATAAAAATGGAATGTTATATTTGGATATGTTGTCTTTTCAAACTACCCTCCCAATTACCCGGATGCAGTACCTACCAGTCATCGTATTTTTGGTATCATCAGACAACTATCCTCCAAAAGCTATCAACCAGTAATATATCGCAAGGCAAATTATTATCCTCCGATACCCGTATGTGAAAGTGTGCTGCATATGGTGTTGTGGCCGCGTTGTGTAGCTGCCCATCTCGGATCAATCATACAAAGAGGATATTGGGACGTATCACTATAATAACGCTCGCAGCGCATGCAGAATGACATGTATCACGATGATGATAACATCACAACATGGCTGCTCACACTGCTTACCTGGACATTCAAACATCATGTCACTTAGTTTGATTCCACCAGCGAGTCCAGGTGCTTGTTACAACTTATTATTACCCAGAAAGATTAGTTTCACTTCCTGTTTGCAAAATGAGGCTTCAGAAATCTTTAAAAAAAACCTCATCCGGAACAGCTCAATGTCCAAGAAAGTATGAATGATAGCCTAAAATATGCCCAACACCATTCCCCTGATTTGACTTAAATAAAATATGTTTAAATTATTCCCCTGATTTGTACCATAGGAGTAAGAAATGACAAAAAGTCAATCTATTCTGATCTATTTATTTATTTTTTACGTGATTCTGGCAGGAGTCTGCATGATTGATCACATAAGTGACTCCAAGTAACCTTGTTGGTATCGGAAGATAATATAGCTCCATAATATATGCATAGTCTTTTCTGTATATATCATGAGTCTATATTATCTTTTGACACCAATGACTGTGTGCTGCTACCATCTACATTTTCACAATGTATATGTAGTACTCATCACTGTACCCGTGACATGTTTTGAGGTTTTACTAACATGCTGTTCTATAATATGACTTCAATTTAGAACAGCCAGATGAACACAGGACACTGAAATCACTTCGATGACAATGGCTGAGCGGCATGGTTATAGGTATAGTAAATATTGTGCACAAGACCAGCGCATTATATCCTAGTTTGAAAATGAGGTTTATTTCAGGATATGTTTGACACTTATTACACCTGTTGTATCTGGTGCATTTTCAAGAATTTTAAAAAAAATAAATTGTCCGGCATATTTTCTACACTGAGAACCAGACATCCACCCCTCCACCAACATGTATTATCTGTGGCATTTGCACAGATTTCATCTCATATTAACACTAAAAAGGCTCCTTGTGTTGCATTTAGCATATTAGGGTTGATGTATAGCATTATTGCAGCTGTTTGGAACAAAAATAACGATATATTGCAGAAAATATGGAAAATTGCCTAATTTGAGAACGTACGTTTTAAGTGCACCCATGAGACCCACCCACCCCCACCCCCACATAACGTCTCGCATATTGTTGGTAAGATCCAGGTATTAAATCTCCATATACCATACATGTTGCTGGAGATAACTTATAATATCTACCTCCAAAAGCGAATTTCTGACAGAAATTATTCGCCAACCCAGAAGGCGTTTATCAAGCTTTTCATGAAACTTTTGATACTGTAACAATTATTATTTGTTTCTAGTGTCTATCGCTGTTCGTTTTTATTGTGAGATAGCATATTTTGGAAACTTTTCAGGGAACTATTAAATAAATAGCCCAGAGTAGTATGTCAGGGGCTAGATAACTCTCATTCGGAGGATGCCCCTGAGGGTGACCCTGGAAGTGACATTATGCCGCATTTCATTTAGGGTGTCACGGGTGATTTTATGGTAGCCAGCTGAGTCAATGATGAGTGACCATGTTTTGCCGCCATTACCACAATGATGAGGTGTTAGTGCTCATGCGCATCGTGTGTTGTATATGGCGGTATGTGTGTCAGTCATCAATTTTGTTTACGGTGGCTGCCATCTCGGTTTCAATGGAGCACGTGATTACATTCAGCCTCAAAGGCCTCTGATATAGTACCGGTGTGTTTTGATGATATGTTCGTTTGGATAAGAGAGTGCCTAATTACCAAAATCAACCCGACAACTGCCGAAAATTATGCAAATTGACCCCAAGAACTTCTAGAAAACTGCAAGCTTGGGTAACATGTGGTGCAAAAAGGCTGAAAGACCCGGTTTGTTAGACTGGATAGTAGTACCAGAAAGAAACCTACAACTATCAAAAAATTCCCGAGTGGTCACAAATCTTTAGGAATCCTCATTTACGATTACCCTGACCATCTAGTGCCCGTTCTTAACCTAGCCTACGTATTCTGTCGATGCTTGGCTACTCTCATCCTAGCATTTTATCTCGTTCCAGCTACTCCTAGCTATCTCTGATCTTGTCCCGACCTCTGTCTCCAACAGAGTCTTAGCAGATTCAGACAGACTGTTCAATTCCCATTATCCCGCATCGGCCAATACGATCCCTGGACCACGTTGACACGAGATGGATCTTTCCCTAGGAACTGTCTGCCCAAAAACAGCACATTTGGCACATGGTCACAAACAACAAGGGTCAGTATGTGCCTGTGTACTAGTGACCAATGTGCCTCAAACCATACATCACTTGGGCACACACGGATATTTGTGGTCCAGGGGTGACTATTTTTGTGGCCTGATGTGGACTGATGTGGGTATTTGTGGGCTGATGTGTACTGAGTGAATCTATGCGGACTAATGTGGACTTCTGAGGCTGGCTCTTCGCCTACGACCTCTTGATCCTCAGATCAACTCAGGACATTGCTGATCTCCATACAGATACTTGCTTCTAAAACATCCCATAAGCTTCATGGCACCTTGATCAATGCTACTGACTTTCCATGATCACAACTGTCTCTTAAATGATCAGCTTCCACTGTCTTCATCAGATAATATAGTTTGGCACCACACTTTCAGTTTTGTGCCACAGCCACCACTATCTCTCCTCAGATCGACTTCCATGACAGTTTGGGTGGGAATCTGCATAACATGACAGTTTAAAACCCAGATGATGCTATGAGGGCCATCAGCTAATACCTCATGGAGTATTTTCTCATAGCCCCTTCTACTATGAAAAGAGGAATCAAGAAGTAGAGATGGACTTTTGAAGGAATTCCGTAAGTGCATTCCTAGCCGAGATCGTGAATTCGCTAATGTTTGTCGCAGCTGTGTTCAAAGAACGCCAAGCATTTGACTGATAGGACCTTGCAGTAGTGGAGCCTACACTACTCTGTTACTCAGTAAACAATAGGGTTAGTAGTTGTGGAGCATTAACAGAATTGAAAAAAGGACCGTACTGTCACCGTAGAGCAGGTAGCAGTGATTGGAGACATGGTAGCCATATAAGTTTCTGTTGTGAATTGAAGAGGCTTACTCAATTGTTTATTGGCGTTTTCTTTAACCGTTTACCTAACGTAACGGTAAAAAAAACGGCCAGCGTTATTCTCAACACTCGCCAGTTAATTTTCATTATTCTTTCATTTTTTGTCTCTAAAAGATAAGTTATGATCCCGCATTGGAACGAGCTCGTCGAGCTCGTTCCAATGAGGAATCGTAACCTATGTTTTTGAGACAAAAAAAAAGAAGAAAATAATAGTTATTCAAGAGTTATTTTTTTGCCATTGTCGTTTACTTTTCATGTTAGGTAAAGGGTTAATCTTACTTGTATTATAACAATTAGCGAACAAGTTATGCAACTTATATTAACGCCTCTTCTTGGCCCAATGGAACAGGTGTGAGGGTTGACCTTCGTAGCGGCAACCTCGTAGCCTCTCTCTTCTCGAACACAACGAAGGGATCATTAGCATACACGGAGTGTGTCCTTCTCAGCAGAGGACACCCGATAGGACGGTACGCTGTGACAGCAACAACCCCACAATTGATGCTGACAGAGAGTGTTCGGACACCTCGAGAACTTTCCCTGGCCAGGTATCGATCCCGGGTCCTCTGGCACTTATTGGTGTTTAAGGTCACTTTCAGCATCTGTGTCTATATCACGAGCGCAACAAAGGTACAAAGTCAACTTTACCCAATCTTTTATACCCATGCTGCCCATGACCAGGTAGAGGGGGTTGGCCCAGGGTAGTATCCCCGGGGCTCGGAGCTTTGGGGGCTCGGGCTTGGCCCAGGATTCTTGGATCAGGTCTCCCAAAGTTCTGACTCCTGTGACAAACCTCCCTCGAGCCCCGAGAGAGAATCAGCAAGATTGCCAGTCGTATTGGAATACGAGTTGCCACTCATGTAAAGAAGGAATGGGCGTGCGCTGTGGAGATTTTCAATCTGCTAACCCTTTACTTAACATGAAAAGCAGACGACACTTGCAAACAAACCTATTGAATATATATTTGTTTTCATCCTTTGCGTCAAAAACATAGCTTATGACCCTTCCTTGGAACGAGTTCAATGAGGGGCATATGCTATGTTTTGAGGCCAAAAAATTAAAATCGAATGGCAATTATTTTGTTGTTTAAAAGTGTATATATTTTTGATACTCTTTCTTACACGGGCTAAATATGAAATTTAAAGATAGGTATATGACGGACCCCGAAAACATATTTGTCACTTGAACAGACCAACAAAATAATTCATGCGCTGCTAATTAAGCATGGAAGTTTATGTCCATTACTGCGCTCTGCCAAACGACATAATGGGGTGTCTGGTAATATATCAAAGGAAGAAGTGAGACCAGTGGTCTCGTAGAGTCATTATCTATGTAATTATGTCCAGTTAAATGAGTAATTGTCGTAAAAACAGTACACCCAACAGATTCAGGACACACACCCATATCACGCATCTGGTCTGTCACCGTATGTCAGTACATACCAAAAATACGAGACTTTCAAATAATATGAAAGAGAATTTTAAATTAAGACAGATATATAGCGGCCAAGTTCAAAAGAAGCAGTTCAAGTGGGGAATTAATGTCTTTGCGACCGAATAAGAGTTGGGGTTTTCTCAAGGCGTACAAGACTGTGGGTGGTAGGCGAGGAGCTGGGGATGCCCCATGCTGTAGATTCGAGGAGGTGCCGCATCGATACGAACGTATAGACACGTTGTAATGTAAAGGGCAGCCACAGAGCTCATATTTAGAGTAGCAACAATCGCGGGCCAAGTCGGTGGCCATATACGAGTGTAGGATCAGAATAGTAAGTAGGCTACGAGCTTCGAGAGCTGACGAATATTGGTTTTCAGATAGACCGTATTACCTATGATAGAAGACAGGCCATACGTAGACAGGGTAGAATTTGCCTGTATGAACATTATTCTCAGATAAATAGAGGGGGGGGGGAGGGGGCATTTAACTCCATAAGTGGCGACTGCTTGAGTGAAAAGCGTCCAGTCAAGTGATGATATATTAGTGGTCGTGCGACGGCAGTGGTAGATTGACATTCCGTCACATGTTAGAGGAAAGGCATCCAGTGAAGTGACAATACGCTAGAGGCCTTGAGACGACAGTGGATGAGTGGCATTCCGTCACATGTTAGAGCAAAGGCGTCCTGTAAAGGGCCAATACATTAGTGGCAGTGCGACGGCAGTGAAAGAGTGAAGTTCCAGTTGTATGTTCGTGAAAAGTCGATCAGAGTCCAAACACCAGCGACAAAGAAGACGAAACCAGCGACAACAGAGAACACGGGCCCGCAAATGACACAAAAACTGTGTGGATGGGGTGTGATTGACTTTCTGTTTTTCTTATTCATTGGATTTCATGTTAGTCACAAGTTACTTTTTATATATGTATTAAAATTGTTGTTTTCAGTGAACCCCTGTTGATTTTTGCTTTTTGAAGAAAAGTTATTGATCCCTTCAGGATAAGAACCACCCCAATAAAAACGAAACGGGCGTGTTCGTCACGGTGAGACTAGACCCCTGCGAGGCTTCGAGATTCGATTCGCATTCGAATCGTCCGTGAGATTCGATTCGTGATGAATCCATCGACGGGTAGTCGAAATTTCGAATCCATTGCGCAGTTTTCTTATTGTTATTACAACGATGTTTTATTGACGAATTCCCCCCAATACAGTTGTCAAAAACTAATATACGATCGTAATATAATAACCAGGTACAAAAACATTTTTGTTCGTCTTGGTAGAATTGTAATCTGTACTCGTCGAGTCGGCGGATGTTATCTTTAAATCGACACAGAATTACAATATAATAACTAGAGGCTCTAAAGAGCCTGTAATCGCTCACCTGGAGCTACATATAATAAAAATGTGATTTCCCATAGGCTTTCCATGGTAACTATCAGCTGCAATTATGGCTATGTTTGCAACATAACATCAACATTACTTGAGGATCATTGGTAGAAGATGTCCCAGTCCTCAGTCATGTGAAGTTTCAAAACATTTGACTTCGTAGTTTCAGAGGGGAAGATTTTTGCAAAATCTGTCAATCAAAATCAGAGAATGTCTCTGGTGGCCATATTTTCCAACCAACGGGAACAAAAAGAGGATCGTTTGTAGAGGGCCTCCTATAGACCATTCCTGCGAAGTTTAGTTCACGTTGGCTCAGTTGTGCCAGGGAAGAAGATGAAAATGTGATTTCCCGTAGGGTTTCTATAGTACTTATAAGCCGCAATTGAAGCCATGTTTGCAACCCGATCAACATTAAATGGGGATCGTTGGTAGAGGGGGTCCCCGTCATCACCCATGCAATGTTTCAAAACATTTGGCCCTGTAGTTTCAGAGTAGAAGATTTATTTTTCAAAATCCACCTATCAGAATCAAAGAATGCCCCTGGCGGCCATGTTTTCCAACCAATGGGAACAAAATGAGGATCATTTGTAGGGGGCCTCCCGTAGACTATCCCTGCCAGGTTTGGTTCGCGCCAGCTCAGTAGTTCCAGAGAAGAAGATTAAAATGTGATTTCCCATAGGGCTTCTATAGTAATTGTATGTCGCAGTTGCGGCCACGATTGTACTCCGATCAACATTAAATGAGGATCGTTTGGATCCCAGTCATCATTTATGTAAAGTTTCAAAACTTTTGGCCTGGCGGTTTCAGAGGAGAAGATTTTTGAAAAACCACCAACCAAAATTAAAGAATGCCTCTGGAAGCCTTGTTTTTCATCTGACGGAAACAAAATGAGGATCGTTTATAGAGGACCGCCCATAAACCATTTCTGCCAATAGCGGGGGAGGAATTCGCTAGAATTGTGCACTTGGTGATACCTTCCTGAAATTTGGCATGATGTAAGGGTAGGCATCAGAGATTTCAAAATCGATCGGCTACAAGTTGGCACCATCCTCTAGCCACCACTAGCAGCGAAATCCAAAATGGCCGCCAAGCGGATCGAAAAAAAGCTATTTTCGCCGATCGCACAACTGAAGCTCCAAACCTAACACCATACATGTGCTGTAATTGATGTGAATGATGGAGTGAAGCCCTTGGAACAAGTTGGGGGGAAGATTAATGGATAATGGGATCAGAATTTCCGTCGATGTGTGCGTCTGTGTGTCTGACTGTCAGTATGATCGTCCGTCCGTAGATAAATTAGTGTTGAATGTTTCTCGGGAATGCAATGGTCAAATGAACATGGTATGAGAGATTCCTGTCAACACATGAACAAGGGTACTCGATAGTATGCAGCAGTGGGGATACTTGGACATTTGATAATCCAATTAAAGTGACAGTCTATTCTCAACTTCCGGCATTTTCGATAGATTTATTTTCTAAGAAAATAAAACTATCAAATTTCTAGAGGAGTTCTGGTTCAATCTCAACACCATAGCGACACGTCTGCCAGCAAGGGCAGTGCTGGAATGAACTCGGGATGCATTAGTTCCCGTTGTTAATTATACAATGTTATCTTGCCAGTATAGAACATTGGCAAAATGGGACTAGAAGGGGTGAGTGTATGTTTGCAGTCATTCGAGGTACAGGAATATTTTTTGACTACAAGTAGTATTCTTCATTTTCGGCCAGTTAAGATGTGGTGTGTTCCAAGTCAGGATTAATGTTGCCGACACTTAATGCCCATCCCTCATGGTATGCTACTTTACCAGGGATATAGAGATATAGCCACCACTGGAAGCCAAAACATGACCTTTGATGTCGATGAGTGGTCGAAATGTTTTAGCGAATAACTTATCGAAATATGATCCGGTATGGCAATTTGATACCTTACGTTAGATTTATTAGATCAACTCAGGTATGGATTCATTGAGACATGAGTGCGCTACAAGATGAAGGATTTCCAAGTTGATTTGCTATTGAGTAGGAACTGACTAGTCACATGTGGCCTATGGCCAGAGAAAGACAAGGATACCATAGATGAACACACGGGTGAACGAAGGTATCAACTGTTGTACAGAGGCAAAATAGTTGGGGATATTGTATCATGCTATGCATGAATTAACACCGTCTTGTGCAGTAAATAACAGACTATTTTCCGAAATCTAAAACTGTATTCCTATACCCCGGACAATGTAGCAAGCCACATGGGATGAACATTTGTTAGCAAAATCAACTCAACTAGAAACATGACATGTGTTAACTGGCCGAAAATGGAAAAAAAAATACCAGAATAGGAGATGACTGGTCCTAACATGACAGTATACTACTCAATATTGTTACAACAGCCACCTTCACACTTACACAAAGGTGTGCACCTTAATCCAGCTTTCAAGCATTTGCAATTGCCCTTGCAGGCCTTGGCACAACTACAGTGGAGCATCAGTGCACATGCAGCACTTGCGTCTCCTAGGTGAGTCCAAAATGGGACCAGAATATTGAGACGTGGATTCCACTCCCATCCGTACTGTGATGGGTCTGGCACACATAAGTGTTTCTGCAGAGCACGATGCCAAATGAAAGATGACACAAGAATTACCCTTTTTACATGTTGATACAGAGCTGCTTTGGTGGGCGGGATGTTTTCCATAGACTTAAGGCCATGTGTGAACATATGCCGTCTCGCATCATTGACACGTGTACTGACACAACTGTTACTGTACATCTGTATGGTGAGTTTTTCGATATGCTGCATATGAGGGGAATCCTCTGAAAAGACTTGCGGATTCTCAGTCAATTCTATCATCATTTCAGTTGATGCGGGAAAATTCATCCATGCATTCCATCCTGTCTTCTTCCCAATGCCGAGCATGCTGGATGTTACATCACAACCTGTGAAGGCGTGGAAGAAAGTCAGGGCCTTACAGTAATCAGGTCCAAGTTGTGAAGCTATCTCATGAATTGGCATATCTTTATATGCCTTTCCAATTCCAAACCCAATCCACAGCTCACTGAGTCCAAGGTCACGGAATGTTGCGAAATGGTGCAAAGACAGAATGACGACATCAGAATCAACCGTGCGAAGAAAAGCTATTTTGTGACCTTGTGAGACTGCATGGTTGAGATGAAGCATCATGCGCGTGTCTGCTTCCTCGTGGTTCGATGGAGATATGTCACATAAGCTAACATCCTTATTGCATAGTACATATTCTCCTGATGTCGTTAACAACTGGTACTCGGATGTTGATGTTAATTTCAGCAGTTCAGCAGACAGGAACTTGAAAAATTCGTCTTTATTCTCACTAACTTTCAAGAATGCCTGCCAATTCTTCCCTTTAGGTAAAGGGACGTTCTCGGACACCCGTATCAACCTAACTGCTGTCTCACCGAGGCGTTTTGCTCGCGTCTGATTCTTCAAACTGCCTTCGGGGTAACAGTCATAGATCGCATCAACCCTTGTGGTGTTCGTGTTAATCAGAGATTCGATGTATGGCAATAATTGCAATCGAGCATATTCTCCAAACAGATCCGCTTTCTGTGGTTTGATTACATGGACTACAGCAGGCATATCCAAGATGACAACTGAAGCTTGTCTAGCTGCTGAATTCTTCCCTTGTGCAGGAATAGCTGGTAAACAATTGAGAATTTGAGATTTTGTCCCACTCCGTAGCTTACCTCTATCGGATAATGCTGGCGGATCACGTGCATTCTCGTGCATGAAAAACTCATCCATGTTTGAATCAGGCCGGGCTTGCAGTGAAACGAACATCTGGGTAACTATTGCGGCAGTTGCTTTACTTGACATGAGTTTGTCTCGGCCTTTGTCCAGGTTGGCTGGGGGTGGGTTAAGGAAGGTATATATATTTGCCTTGGGAATAACATCATTCAGGGGTACGGTGCATTCCACAAGCCTTTCCTTCAAGAAAGTGGAATATAAATGCTTGCCCCTTTCGGGTAATGACCGTAAACTCTTACTAACTTCGGGGTCCATATATTCACCAGTATCTAATGTCACCAGCTGACCACTAGTTTCATCATAAGGGTTGATAATGAGTCCCTGATTCACCAGATCGAGGAGAGATTTCAATTGATTCAGAAATTTTTTCTGCTCTGATACCGAACTTTCCGGGTGTTCCGTGTTATCTGATGATGTTGTGTGGAAACTTGCATATTCATACTCATCTATAACACGCAGAACTTCTGACCTTGAAAGCTCAATAACGACTTTCTCTTCAGCCTGGCCATAGAGACCTTTTGGACCACTGTCTTCTTTGAGTAGTTGGATACTATGTTCTTGGCTCTGATCTAAACCCATCATACTGAACTTCCTCTCACTACGCTGGACCACAAAATGGCCTTCCATGAATTTGTTGTGGATTGAAGGATGCCGCCTGGGTAGCTGAGACATGTCTCTCAGAAATACGGGGACCCACCGACAATAATTTGTATGTCCTAGGGCAAAAAAGTAACTGCACAACTCATCGATAGAACACAGTGTACCAGGCCAGTTACCGATTCGTTGGTTCCGAACGAATTGACAGCTTGTCAAGAGAAAGTTCCGAACGATTTCACCCCAATAGCGCGCAGTTGGAGATTGTGAAAGAATCCTCTGTTCCCACATTTCAAATGACTCATGGGGCCCAGTCTGCTGACAGTAAATCTCATAAGCATTCTTTCTGAGGATCTCAAGCCAAGCTAGAGTGAGAAGATATGCCTGTCGCGTCCTCTTGACATGTTTCCCACCAAGTAGGGATGATGCTACACCGGGTGTGAATATCTTTGCGAGGTGAAACATTCGCTCCCAACCAGAACCACCCATAAGCTTACCACCAGCTTCTTGGGTGCACATTTCAAGATGCAGGAATCCAATCATACACACCATTCGATCCTCACCTATCTCCTCTGGGAACAGCCATTGACATTTTTTCTGCCTGGCATACAACGGACAGTCACCTTCAATGACAGGTATCTGGCCGGGGTTTACGAAAGCAGTAGCTTCCCTGACCACATACATAGCATGCTTCTGCATACTGAGTGAGTCCGCTTTCTGCTCACTGAAAACAGGGAATACCCCAATAACTGCACGAGGTTTGACATTGTCTTGATCTTCATGTTTTGAAAAGAAGCCTGAAAAGGTCACAGGGACTTCATCAAGCTGCCAGCTGCCATCAACCTTCCCTTTATTGCTGATCTGTGACACATGAGACAACCAGTCATTCTCTCCCACGTTCAAATCTGCATATTCATTGGGCCGTACATTACATTCATCTGGAGATTCAAGTCTGATGTCCCCACCAAAGTCTTCAACGAAAGGAACAAATGCATAGTCGTCTGGGAGTTCAATTTGTGTGTCTTCTGGAACATCTAAACTCAGTGGTGGGGGATCAGTACCCACATTGTCCCTGCTCAGTTGACCAATGAGTGTGATGGACGTACCATGCATATCAGATCTACCAGATACATCAATGTTATCAGTGGTTCCTATCGAGAAAACATTACGTTTGCAGTTAGCTGGGACTACAACACCTTCGTTCTTGAACCGCAGTGAAACAGCTCTCGCGAAACTCCTGCGAACATCCATTACGCGATCATAAGAGACAGAGAGTCCCATTTGATGAAAATCTCTGATAAGATTTTTCATACGATCATGGGCATGCAACTTCAAACCCACATAAAGAGGCATTGGAGTTTCTCTGTCACGTCTCTGGTGAACATTTTGTGCATGTTCGGAGCGTTTCGCTGAATTGCTGATCAACATCTGTGAAATAGTACAAGCCACTCGAGTCTTGGCATTAACAGTCTCATCATCGCCTAAGTTCTGTATACTACATGTGCCCTCAAGTAGAACTCTAAGAAGAGTCAGGAGTGAGTTGGGTACAGGCTCGCTCAAGCAATAAGATGAAAATGATCCCGTGAAAGGAGCTTGAGATATGAGTATGTGTTTACGCAGAAGAAGACCCACATCAACTATCTTTTTTGCCTCTTCCTCAGACACTATACGAGTTAAAGATTCGGACAACAAGGAGCCAACTCGAAACCTACTTGAAATAAACACATCTCTACCCTGTGTGAAGGCGTCCCAGCCATCGCCCAATTTCTGCAACAAATGTTCTTTGAATCGAGTGGAATGTATTTCTTCACTAAGCCAATCAGAACCGACTTGCTTCAACCTCCGACTGTACAGATTCTTGAGATCGACAAGCTTCATCGCGGAATCGTTGTGTTCAACAAATGTTATGAGCTCTGCCATAACGAGAGGGTCATAGGGCAGGCCTGACGCGGAATGTTCGGCGTTCTTCGACTTTTTAGATTTAGCCGCTCGTGCTTCATTGGCAAGCTTACAATAACAGGTTTTGTGATAGTAAAGATCACTAGCAGCGGAATCAAATGCTGCATTGACCCGAGAAAAAACAACCCAGTTCTCGGCTTCCTTTGCCATAATTTTGAGTTTATTGTTATCAGACATTGATCTGCAAATAGGCTCACTGCTGTCACCTTCGCGTTTGTGACAATAAACACACTGGGGCAGTTTCCTGTCACAGCCAGATTCAAAACTTGTCCGTGTTCTTTTAGGACTCAGCGTGGAGCAGGATGCCACTGCCTCATTTCGCTCTCGCTTGTGTAGCACGCGCTGTACGATGTGAGTCCGAATACTGTCACGGCATGTCTTATGATATATTGCCTTATTCGTCAACAGTGACATCGACATACACTCATCACTCTCTCTCATCAAACAATCAATGGTCAAATTATATGGAAGCTCAACGCCATTATCTAGGAAGCGCGTTATGTCTTCCTCAATAGCTTTATAGGCGTCATGAAAACGAGATTCTCTATACGGACGCATCAATTTCTTGGAACTGTCTTGCTGGCAAAAGCAACAACGTTCCCAGTCAGTACTAGTCCGTACACGAAGAGGATTCTCACTCATTCTGTGAATGATTTTTGTGAACAATCGCGTTCTCGAATTAATTTCGACAGACAAATCAGAATTGCTTGCGGAATTACGCCAAACAAGAGATTGTATGGCAAAGAGACTGCTTCATAAAGAGCGTTGTTTCTCCGGGATCAGCGTCATTCAGGTTTGCCTGAATGACGCTGATCCCGGAGAAACAACGCTCTTTTCAAGTTCCAAGAAATTGATGCGTCCGTATAGAGAATCTCGTTTTATTCTACATCATCTCCCACGTCTGTTTCCAACACGTGCGTGGATCAGAGTTCACTTTCGCGCCCTTACAATCGGATGTATAGTCGGTAGACCGTCGAAAAGGAGGTTCCCTTCAGCCGCTGGCGGCCATTTTGGATTGTGCCGCTACTGGTCGCCACCGGTCGGTGTCAACTTGTAGCCGATCGTTTTTGAGAACCTCATAGCCTACACTAACAGTGTGCCAAATTTCAAGAAGGTATCACCAAGTGCACAATTCACCTGTATGTGACGAATTCCTCCCCCGCTACAAGTTTGGTTCACACCGGCTCAGCGGTTACAGAGAAGAAGATGAAAATGTGAAAAGTTTACGGACGCCAGACTTCGACGGACGTCAAGTGATGTGAAAAGCTCACATGGCCTTTTAGGGCAAGTGAGTTGATAAAAGCAAATGTGACTCACCCAATCCTTCTGTTGGAACTCACACGCCTTTACGCGTTACTCAATTTATATACAATAATATTACATCATGGCATGAATTTGTGCACACACGCCGTGACTATAAATTGAATGCCCCATAGAATGTGACTAGTCCAAAAACGAGAGTTAAAATAGCGGAAGTTCGTTCTCTTTTCGATACAGGAGAGGTTGTCAAAAAATACGTATGTAAAGAATGTTTGCCGCGATCGTGTTCTGTTTGCTACATCAATATAATGGGAGCGTTACTGCCCAGTTACACTACTTATCATTTTGTTACGATGTGTTCCAGTTGGATTGATAATAATCATTGATTGCATAATACTTGCATGCTTGTAAACGTATCAGCCATATTATAATGGTTTTGCAAATATCTCTATCTTCTATGAACCAAAACTGATGATCGTTACATCATTTTATTACATATACGATCCTGCACATTTTAGTTATTGCAGAGCTCTATCCATGCTTTGTAGGGAAAATAGTTTTGAAATAGCATTGCAATTTATGCTAATTTTAAAATATTTGCATGCGTTGTTTAAAAACATATCGGTGAACGTTAGTTCCTGCGTTTGAATACTGTTCAGGAACTACAGATAGATGTTATATTCTGCAATCAGGTGTACGTTGACCCTTTACTAACGTGAAAAATAGAATTACAAAACCATTTACCTAACCTGAAAAGCAGACGACACTTGCAAAAATAATTCTTGAATAACTATTTTTTTCATTTTTCGTCTCAAAAACATAGGTTATGACCCCTCGTTGGAACGAGCTCGACGAGCTCGTTCCAACGAGGGGTCATAACATATGTTTTTGAGACAAAAAATGAAAAAATAATGAAAATTAATTGGCGATTTTTGAGAATAGCGCTGGCCGGTTTTGTCCGTTACGTTAGGTCAAGGGTTAATAACTATTTTCGTTTGTATTTGTTTCGTCAAAAACATAGCTTATAACCCCTCGTTGAGCTTGTTTCAATGATGGGTCATATACCAAGTTTTTGACGCAAAAGATAAAGAAAATTGAATGGCAGTTTTTGTGAATAGAGCCGGCCGGTTTTAGCCGTTACGATGGGTAAAGAGATAAAATGCATACTTGTCCATTCTTTACCGTATTTCCCATTTTTACTGGAATTAAGGTGTAATAACTTTAGGAATCTGAAAACAATATTTTCCACTGGATTCAGCCTAGATACCTCATTGTTTCAGAATCCCCATAGGATAAGGTTAATTGGAACTAGCATGGGAATTTCTCACTCTTCCAGTGACACCAACCTCATCTGCAGGGACGGGGATCCATATATCTTTTCCCGAGAGAACACTGGGTGGCTGTTCGTTAATAATCAAATTCCATATTTCCTACATATTTCTTTTGGCATTTCCTGCCATTCTAAACAATCAATTGCATTGGCATTCCAAACAAGAGTAACATTTACCAGGGTAAGGCGTCTGGCAGTTCTATTGACGAAATGTTTATAAACATTGTGAGAAATTCGAGTTCTGAAATATCTCCAACAGGAGAAGGAACTTTTTACGCCTATCACACTTTCCTGCTGGAGATTCAGAGGGGCACACCTGAAGACTCTATATACTTTTCAGAATTGTCTGATGGGTTTCAGACTAGTGATATATTCCTGGGGTTGGGAGGGGGTACGCCGGCCCCTATTTTTTCTGGGGGCAAACGTCGTTCCTGCACAATTTCAAAACCTGGAGTGACTTAATCTTGACCAGGGACGTGGCGACCCCCAATCCTGACAAAAATTTTCTATAGTAGGAAATTCGGAGGGCAAGTCATGAGTAGGTGGAAATTGCATCTATCTGTATTTTAGAACTTCTTTGGTGATGGTGGTGTCTCCTTTACTTCCCAAAATTCCAAGTCAGTTTCCAATCGCCAAAAATTACAAGTGTTACTATTTACAACTACAGTGTACTCAATTTCGAGCTTCATAAGTATGCATGATGTCAGTCGGTACGAGATTTCTTTGGTACGTTTACTTATCGTAAAAAAAAATCCTTGAAATGCACTTCAAGAAAATCGCATCATGTAAAATAGTTATCCTGAGTTAATTCCATCATTCAGTTACAAAATGATGAAACATCGAAAATTGATCATTCCTCCATAAGATCTGATTTAATGTTAGGACAGTGTGAATTGCTCAAAGTTCTCAGCTTGAGCATTTGTTTAGCACATACTCAATTCACAGAGTAATACCAAATAATAATAACCTGATAATTCTATCATAAATGTGTTGGCATTTCAGTTACTAGAATCAGTTTTATGCCCCCTTTCATGGCTTCATTTTCAAAATATTCCTCGGTAATGAATTTACAACTATGGGGAGGGACCGGGAAGGGGTTCCTCCTCCCAGTCCCTCCCCGTAGTTGGAAATTCACTGCCCTATACCCCTCCAGTCGGAAACCTCCAGCCACGTCCCTGATCTTGACGAATATATATGTAACAGAGAGGGTGCTCTGAATCCGTTTTTGTTCTGTGAATGATATTCGCTTATCATACAAAAAGATATTGTCGGATTTTAATAGAGTGTCATGATAAAGTGACGTCCTCGGTAAGTTGAGCGCATGTTTGTTTTTGATTGCAGGTCATTGGTGTCTCCCCGGGGTGACATTTCCACCTTCTTTCGAATCCAAACAAGAAAACGTTTTGTGCAAGCACAAGCGCGCGAGAAAATACCCACGAAACATTCTTATTTTGTGCATTTATCATGCAATCTCTTCGTATTAGAACATAAAGAAGAAATATTCTGTGAACAAAGTTAAATCTCTCTCATTACAGTTGCCGATCTTTAGACTAGGTAAAAGATGAGGAGTGTTGATAAATTATAACCTATATATTTTCAAGTCAATGTCTTCAGTGGCTCATTTCAGAGAAGGGTTTCCGCTTAATCTGTGTCTTTATGCTTGATAGAAATGAGACCGAAGATGTCATTTTCTACCAGACGTTAAACCTAAAATAATAAGAGGTTAAAATCAAGATATTACCACCATATTTGGTATAAATTTGATATTATTATATAGCGTATACTTTCGTGTTTATTTGATATTTTCAACACTAATAATTCATTTGCGGATATCATTATCCCTGCTTGTGAAATTTGAGATCGTAAATCGGAAGTCGCGCTATACATTAAAAGTGTAATTTTAAGGGTTAAATTAAAATATCAGTATCAAAGTTCGGATATATATTGAATATACCCCAAGTCACCAGATATCGCTCATTCTGGGTTTTGGGGACCATAAGTTTACTTGCGATCTCTCTGTCCTAAGTTGCAAAAAAGTGAGATCGCAAGGCGGATATCATGCTCTACATGAAAAGTAGAAATTTTAGGGTTAAAATTAAAATTATTTGTACCAAACGTTGGATATATATTTGGTATAGCCCATATAACCAGAAAGTGTTCATTTGGGGAGTCTTACCTCTGTACTTTGCTTGCGGCACTTGCGGTCTCAATTTCTACGTGCGGTATTAATTTAGTACGACCCGACTCATTGTTTTCTTCCTGCGGTCTTATTTTAGTTCCGCCGGATATTCAATGTCACCTGCAAAAAAAAGTGGGTCGGACTTTCTAGTCGATTGTTTTCTTTTCACTTTTGCTAAAACACTTTGACAGAGGGCATGGAAGTATGTATATGTATTACCTATTGTGTTGCTTGTATAGTTTAAAAAACAGTGCACGAAAATGAAAATAAAGCAAAACAAAATAAAGGAGAATTACAGATATTCGTTTCAGATTTTTGCTGAGGTCCATTTTTCATCAACTCAATTCAGTCTTCCTCATAGATGTGATACACCGCGAACTGTGTCAAAAATTGCCCTAGATATAACGCGTCCAATGCGCTAAATAAAATGGAGAGAGGCAGTTCAGCTGTCTGAACGTAGTGGCTTGGGACAATCACCGTGTTAAGACAGCTGAATGAGGAGAGAAGATGGATCGTCCTAATTTTCAGGGTAACGCAATTCCCTGCAGAAAAAAACAAGGAGAGTGTGGGTTTGAGGACTAACAGTTACAGTTCGACCCCTGAGTTCCATGTGCCAGTAGCCACATAGAACACATTGGAACTCAGGGGACGAATTGTCCCGTCTCCCTTCACCCAAAGAGGAACGCCTCCATTTCGATTATAGCTCTGCGCGATTGGCGCCCGTTCCCCAACTTCTTAATTGTGAAGCTTGTCGACGTAAAGGTATAAACAGTGCTTTCCTGGGGGAAGGCAGTTCTTTTGTTTGAGTGGGGATGCAGTTCGCCTGCAAACTCAACACCCAAAATGACTTGATATCCACGAATATCCAGCAAAGCGAGTACTACTCGCCTTACTAGCCGCAATAAACACATTTTCGATGTGTTCTACTTGCGTTGCTGCGCCCGACAACAACGCCCACTCTTTGATAAATTTGGGGTTATAAATATCAAAATTGTCCCAGAGGTGGACCCCGGGAACCGCTACTACCAGAGGGTTCTCCAAACAACGCCTCTTGAGTAGGCAATCACTGTGCATTGAGCGCCCTTTCGGAAAGGGCGATCAACATGCAGCGACGACTGATCCGAGATCGGGCCAATCCCTCACTCCTTAATTTCAGAAAGCATCACTGTTTCAGCCTCTATAGAAACTGAGAAAATAAGTGACAAATCCCGTTTTATTGAGGACCACGTAGGCAGAGGATCACAAGGAAACACCTACAGAGAGGAAGATTCACCAACGCAATATCTCATTTGCCTTGAGAAAAACTCTGGATTGGGCCTGAAGTTCGTTAGCAAAAAATAGACAGTGTCAGATATGTGATGAGAGAGGCTTAGTTCGGGGATGTGTCCTCTGAATTTTCAACTGCACCTGCGGCTGTCGAAGATTCAACTTTTGAGAAAATCATTCGCAATCTACCCCCTCCCCCTCTCCCCTCACCTGAGGGAGAATTATCCAACTGCTGCCTGTAAATATTCAACAGATGAAACTATCACCCTCCCCTTTGGGTTCGAAATATAAGACCTTTGGGCTCTCAAGAATTGTAAATTGTCTCACTGACGTGACAACCGTTAGTTATTCCCAGTTCCTTATCCGACATTTGTTATCAACCGACACTGATGTTCAAGGATTGTGTCGAGTATTTGGCATTCCCGATCTCACCAGTAAACCAGTGCGAACACGGGCATATGTTGAATGTGTTTTAACCCTTTACCTAACCTGAAAAGCAGACGACACTTGCAAAAATAATTCTTGAATAACTAATTTTTTTCATTTTTTGTCTCAAAAACATAGGTTATGACCCCTCGTTGGAACGAGCTCGACGAGCTCGTTCCAACGAGGGGTCATAACCTATGTTTTTGAGACAAAAAATGAAAAAAATAATGAAAATTAATTGGCGATTTTTGAGAATAGCGGTGGCCGGTTTTGGCCGTTACGTGCAGGTAAAGGGTTAAACTCATCAACGACTTTCTAAATTCAAGTTGTGAAAACACATTCGATGTCGTCCACGTATCGTCCTCTGCTCACAAAAGTGATTGGTGAGCCTCTGCATATTTGTCATGGTCAACATTACGCTATTTATTATACGCCTGTTTTACGAAATGCCCATTACAGCAACACTAACCCACGCGGAAAATGAAAATCTGTTCCGCACACATGTGCGGAACGGAAATCGTTGGCGGACTTTTTTTATAAAGATGCGAAATTTCACTGAAATTTTCTGCGAGTCGTGCACCGCAATTACAATTTGAATTGCTAGCGACAGATAAAAATTGTCACATGAGTTCCACTGTGTTCTATGTTCCAGTAGGCACATAAAACACATTGGAACTCAGAGGATGAAATTGTAACACGGTTTCCCCTCGTAAATTTGGTTGGCGATAAAATGTGCTCTTTTTGTTGATAGTTGTCAAATGAATTGCTGAGTGTCCTTCTGATAATTGTTTTCATAAACGTAAAGGCGCGTAATAGATGCAGAACGACGCGAGTGTGAGAATGGGTTAAACGATGTGGCACTTGTGCCATCGCGGAAGGATAAAACTCGAAGCCTGTGGCTTTTCGTTCTATCCTTCCACGTTGGCAATCGTGTATTGATTAACCCATTCACACATATGTGTCTTTCTGTGTATTTACGGCATGAAATATTCTTTTGAATTGGTAAAGGACGTGTGTGAGTACCAAGTCAAAGAGAAGTGGCCAGAGATTGTAACATCAGCAATTGTTACTCTTTTCATAAGATCCGAGTCAGACTCTCTGTTGAATAGCAGATCTGATGTGTTGTCAATTGTGTGTGTAGTACGGTGGACACGTTGGTGTAAATTCCTGAATCTGAATAGATTGCGAAGGTTAAATTTAATCGTTAGTATTTTCTTTCTCAAAATGAACACCGAAGCCACCTCCTATGAGAAAGTTGCCTGGTTTGGTAAAAATACGGTTATGATTCACACACCCTTTCGATGAAAGCGCTGACTAAATTTATGTGACAGTCGAGTTATCATGTGCACGAAAACATTTCGTCTACATGGAGAGTAATCGCTTGACTGGACTGGTTACATGAAATAATTCAAAGCCCTTAAATGTCAGGATTCAAAGAGATTGCCTCACTATTCATATAAACATATCCCCTCGTGTAGACCCCCCCCCCCCCCCCCCCCCCCCCGCCCCTGTATGTGACCCACCAACGTCATGTAACAGAGTTGAATATTCCCATAAATCCTTCGATGATCCATAATATTTCTATTCTTATAATTTTAGATCTACTGCATATACAGTAGTGAGTAAGCCCGTAAATACAATTGACTATACAGTCCATACTCCATTGGTCGCTTGAGAACCATGGGGTCTTGTATTCTAGTAGAAGATGGGGCCTCATGGTTCTCACACGACAACATGTCAAAGCCCCTAAATGTAAGGAGTCTGAGAGATTGTCTCTATATTTATACAAACAATTACCTTGATAGGCTACATTACCCATTATGGTCACCTTGTGTGAACCCCCCTCCCCCTCAATGTCATGTAACAGAGTTAAATAGTCCCATAAGTTCCTCGACGATCAGATATTTCAATTCTTAGGTTATTAGATCTACTGCATATAATACTAATAATAATTGTAGCTCTGTCCAAGCAATTTTTGTGTCTGAAATCGGTATATATATATTGAATTTTGAGTGTAAACACCCGGATGTAAACATCACCACCAAGTACAATTGATGACCAAAGGATAATTCTATTCTACATGTTTCTAAACCGTAGACGATCATTCCATTCCTCTAGTTGTTTTTACTTAAGGTGCTATATAGACAATAGAACTTTGTGTGTTTTGAAAGTTCCACCTATCATATTCCCTAAATTCAAATTCAGTATACACAAATTATACATCAAAATGAAGGCTTAGATGTATAGAACACGAAGCACATATGTAATTAAACTCACAGAGTTGATGACAGGCACCAGTGGTTCCTGAACGTCTGTGACCGTATTCGCACCAGAATTGATAATAAAAAAAAATATTTCACGAGAACAACTTGTGGCCAAATGTGCTTCAGATATCCAAGAACAAATCTAGGCATTCAAAAAACCTTCGAATGCAGCGATAGGACTGCATTTGGGAAAAGGACAACATTGTCTGCATTTTTTATTGAAGATGGATCCCATGTTCGACAGACATGCGCAAATCACTTGATACCACGAATTTCCATCGAAAAACAAAATCGTCATTCTAATAAATTTCAACAGGTGTCATGATACCTCGCATAGAATATGGCCACTGTGCAGTCTCTATATAATACCAGTATGCTGTATTAGGGCTATCTGTTTCATTATTTGATTTTAGACGGCGTTGTATATCGATGCTTTTCCGTCCGATGACGTTTACCGGAAGTCGAAAGTACATTTTATGTAAACAAAAGCGACGATTTTGGAATTTACCCCCATGCAGCTCAGCCACAGTGTTGTGAAGAATGTTTTGATGCCCTAGCTTTGGTCTTGGATGTGTGAAGCACATTTAGCCACAAGTTGTTCTCCTGAAATATTATTTACGTATCAGTTCTGGTACGAATACGGTAACAGACTTCCAGGAACCTGTGCCGTCAACTCTATGAGTCGATTTCATATATTTTTCGTGTTCTATTCCTCTCAACCTTCATTTTGATGCATAATTTGTGTATATTTAATTTGAATTTAAGGAATATCAGAGGTGGGAATTTCAAAATAAACAACATTCCTTTACTCATATAGCACCTTAAGGGGACGTCCAACCTTACTTTCGTCAAATTTCAGGTAATTTTCTTCAAAGTCTAAAAAAGGCCCAACATGAATAACCTCAATAAATTATATACCAAAATGCTTGGCATGAAACATACAACATGTGGAAACTGGAATGTGCCATGGAACTGCTGCCATGTGTAGATAACACTGGCTGAACGTCTGCGATGGCAAAAGTAAGAGAACAAATTTTTTACAATAAAATATCTCAAAATAAAATAACAGCTGTATTCTAGAAACATTGAATAATATTGTCGAAGAAATCTTTTCCTAATTCTTGAAAGTAATAAAATTGAGACCAAATGTTATAAGTGGAATGTTCACTGATTGAAGGCAGACATTTTCTTTTTTATGTTTTGATTTGGGGAGTTCAACAAAGGCCAACTTGAAAGAATCCACGAGAAGAGGTATGGAAGGACAAAAGAGTGCTCCCAATATAAAGAAGTATGTGTCACTGTAGTGGTTTGGAAAGAAACTGTGATATTCTCCTATGCAGAATGCACTGCAAAGTCATACCTTGTAGTTGAACAAATATATTTACAAACCCCTTGCACTATAACCCCTTTTATCCGATGCATCAATTTGATAATGATTAAATTGTTAAATTTGTCTGGTTTATCAATAAGTGACATTCACTCTTGGACACCAATATTCTCAAGCTATCTGTTGGAGAAGAAATTAGAGTTACTGTAACCCGCCACTGCAGTAAACCATCAAATGTACATAAACGTACAGTGTTATTCAAAACATACCAAATTAACCCTACATAACCGTTATTGTCCATACTTTTCCAAACGAGGTTTATTTGCATAGTGAGATCAGGAGGGCACATCCAGTAGGTCTCCCATTGATAGGTGTTCACGTATTTATTCAAGAACGCAGTACGAAAAGAAATCCCCAAAAAGCGCGACGAGGGAGCGTCATTTGATAAAAATGTTCCGGGGAGGGGGGTACGCTCCCACCCTTGTATGCCTGTACCTTCGATACTCATGGCGTATGCCTTTTTCATCAAAGAAAATTCTGGTGACACACATGATCCAAACAATATCAAACAGGTAACCCTCCAAATAAGTGTATCTGCAAAACTCATATTACATTGCAAAACATTCTTTTTAGACTTCAAGTTCTGAACCTTTCTTGCTTCTTGCTTCCAAATATAACACTTAATTTACCGACTAATGGGTGAATAGAAAAACCCTGCCATAATCAACATGTTGAGTTCCAGAAGTCTCCATAATAGCTCCGATAAAAGTGTCAAACACCACATTGGTGGCTTTACAGAATATGCATTAGCTCATTGCTTGATAAGTAATAGGAACAAAATATTCATTGAAATTATCTTGTTGCAATTAATTGGAGGGTGCCAGCAGGCACTTTCCAACAAATTGTAACAAATCAACTAGTTATAAAGAAAATGGTTTAATTGTTTAACTCGAAAGAGTGAAAAGGAACCATAACTCTGGAAAAGATGTGTGGAAGAAACACACGCTGTAGCGGCTACAAAGGTGTCGTTTCCCCATGATGCTCTATCACAATACCAAATATTTAACCCTTTACCCAACGTAACGGCCAAAACCGGTCAGCGCTATTCTCAAAAATCGCCAATTAATTTTCAAAATATTTTCATTTTTTGTCTCAAAAACATAGGTTATGACCCCTCGTTGGAACGAGCTCGTCGAGCTCGTTCCAACGAGGGGTCATAACCTATGTTTTTGAGACAAAAAATGAAAAAATTTAGTTATTCAAGAATTTGTTTTGCAAGTGTCGTCTACTTTTCATGTTAGGTAAAGTGTTAAATTGGAGGAGCAGTGGTTGAGATACAAGAGAAAATGTTGGTATGGACGGACAGAGGTCTCCACGGCACTAGATACGCCTTCGACTTTCCAAGTCGGGGAATAATAATCACAACATACCCACCTTTTCAATTCATAATTTCAGTAAAATAAACAGAATTATCAATTTAAATTAATTTATAGATGATGGGAAAACATTTGGCGTCTGTCGCACTCTCGTGCTATTGCCACAAACATCTGCAGACAGTATTATGCTGACAAACGAAACTGAACGCAAGTGGTCTGGTGTGTCAGGTTAAAAAGTAACTCGGTACGACACTGAAGAAATTGCGAATATTTCGTGTATTTCATCTGTTTAAATTGCAATTGCGGCTAATTTTGACCGTGGATTCGATAATTCGTTTGGGTTTTGACCATCACGGTCACGCTGACCACTGTTATGTTTATTATGATATGCAAATTGGGAGACAGTTTCCGGTAAAGGAGACTGTCACATTTGTCAGTCCAAAACGATGACAAAATACACTGATCGACGCTTGTGTTGGTATGGGAGTTTGCAAGAAAAAACTAAATTCACAGCATCGTCCAATCGCACCTTATTTAAAAGCGCGAATGCATCATTTTCAACCCATCTCTCATCGCTCCTTTATGGACATCAACACAGTCGCGGCAGAAATCCATGGTTATTAGGAAGTAAATAACTTCACAATATTGGGGGAAATCAACACGCTCATTGTATACTGAGTCAAAAAATAAAGTATAATAGAAATAAAAGTGAAAAAATGACATAAAGGATGAAATATAATAATTCTAATGTTGAATGTTTGTGGGCAAGATGTCGTGCAAAGAGTTAATGACATGTTGTTGTTGTCCATCCAACCGTATACAATTTTGCTACGGATTTCAAAATACCGAGTGCTACCCGAGAATGTTAAATTGAACGGGTGACCGACGATTTTCTTTGTGTTAAGTTGTGCTAGAGAGCCTGGGTTATTGAGAAAACACGCTAGTTTTTGTCTTCCGACATTTTAAAAAAATACCAATGTTAACCGAAAATCAGAGGTTGTGTGCCGTTGGTATGCCGGCATGAGGCTGGGATACCTCCAGAGCTCGCTGCTGATTTCGGAGTCACTGTGGCCACTATTTACCATCTCATTGGAAGGTGTAGAACCACTGGATCTACTGCCGACCGACCGACCGCGTTCAGGTCGACCAGGAGTTACGACCCCTGCACAAGACCGACGCATCAGGGCGTCTTACTTGCGGGATCGCTTCCTTCCGGCGACGAGGACAGCAGTAATTACTCCTGGTAGAACTAACAATAGAATCAGTGCACAAACTGTCCGTAACAGACTCGCTGAACGCGGCATCCGCAGTAGGCGTCCCTATCACGGACCAATCCTTACCCAACGTCATCGTACCGTCAGAATGGAATGGATACATCAGCGTGTTCGCTGGACCCAGCAGCGTTGAAGCACAGTTCTTTTTAGTGATGAATCACGATTTTGCCTACGGCGCGCTGATGGTAGGGCAAGAGTGTATCGCCGACGAGGAAAACGGTTTTCTGATGCTTGCGTGCAGGAATGCGACCGTTTCGGCGGGGGCAGTGTAATGGTTTGGGCAGGAATTTCCTTGCACCATCGAAGGCAGTAGATCGTCATCGATAGTAATCTGAATGGACAGCGATATAGGGACGAAATTCTTAACGCTGTTGTTCAGTTGTTCAACGCTAACGTCGGATTGCAGTTATTCCAGCAAGACAATTCCCGATGTCACCTGGCGCGTATCTGTCGTGACTTTCTTGAGGAGCGGAGAATCGAACTTCTTCCCTGCACCCCCCCCCCCCCGCCAGATTTGTCGCCAATCAAGCATCTGTGGGATCAATTGGACCATCGGGTACGCCTTCATGGTCTTCAGAGGTTAGGCGATTTACGTAATGTTCTAAGGCAGGCGTGAAACGCAGTAGCTCAGGGCGACATCCATAGCCTTATCAGGTCCATGGACCGTCGATGTCTTGCCATTCGAGAGGCACACGGTGGACAAACACGGTACTGACTGCATGTGTGAACTTTTCATTTCACCCCATGTCTGAATTGCGACGTCCTGACGTGACGCTGGCAACAGTAAGAACATGAAATTATGCAAATTCACACAGCTAGACTCGAAATATGAATTTACAATAATTTGTTTAGGATTAAAGTCGATAATACTAAAAGAATTGTTCCTCAAAGTTTATTATAATTTCTTTTTTGACTCAGTATAGTTCCAGCTCACATGGAAAATACTTGAAGAAAAAAGTGATGTCTGAAGAATTCAGCTTACTTTTTATGAAAATTACTTTATTTTATGTGTATCGTTCCGGTTATTTTTTTTACAAGTGATTCATGTTATCTTTTTAGTGCGCAATGATTCAGATTTTCGTCAACAAAAAGTTCAGACAGCCTGTAAATATTGCATGGCGGTGGAGGGAATTTCAAATCATATTTTGCAGTTATGACATTAACAGCTCAACAAGTATTTGCTGTAACTTGTTTGCCAGTCCGTTCATACATTGTCTCGAACAAATAAAACGCGTGATCACGTCCTTGCATTCTCACGATCGCCCAAAATGAGCATTCCTGCAAGAACCACATTACAATCACATGACCGGAATAAACATCATCGAAACATGGCCACATCCGGAACATCCAAAATTTGGGTTTTTCTTCTTTTCTTCTCTTTTGTTTTCTTTTCTTGTGACTTAACAAGACTGCGGTTAGCTGACAGGTGTTGTGGAGTTAATGTCTTTACACACTGACACTTTGATAATTTTGCTTGTGAATACCAATATAGATCATTCTTTTGTGCTGCTGGGTTAGAGTCTTCACACATGACACTTTGATAATTTTGCTTGTGAGTATCAATACAACTTTATCTACTCGTGTGGAAAAAACTAAGAATTAGGATATCAAAGACAGTAGGTTATGCGATCTTATTCTAGGAAGAAACCACCGACATCCATACTCCTCCAATGACAATCACTGAGATAAGCAGTACCAGCACCACTATAATACATCTGTAAAAGATTATTCGATTTTAACCCTTTACTTAATGTGGTCCTATCCAAGTAAGAAACTACTGACATCTTTATTCCTTCGATGTCACGCTGGGATGAGCAGTACTAGCACCACCATAATACATGGGTGGTGTTGTTGCCGCTTGTCTCTGTGATTGACATTGGAGGAATATCCTTTACCAAACGTATCTGCTAATCCGGAAAAGGACCACAGACAAAAATTCCATCAGAAGTTTCGAATTTTCTGCAAATTTGCTTCAAAGAGCTAGCTTATGACCACTCTCCGCCGCGAGCCAATGAGCTCGTTTCAGCGGGGACCGGGTACTGTACTTTTGTACTTTTGAGTGTTAGAGCTAAAATTTTAGTTGTGTTAGAAAATTGCTCAGTACCTTGATTAAAAACTTGATCACTGCGGAATAAGAGGCTTGGCTAAGAGCTGGTTTACTGATTATTTATCGGTTAGAAATCAGTATGTCCAAGTTTTAAACACAAATTCTGCACACAGGGCCACAACAACAGGCATTCCCCAGGGGTTTATCCTCGAGCCCATCTTATTTCTTATACATACTGAGTCAAAAATGAAAGTATAATAGAAACAAATGTGAAAAATAGCATAAAGGATGGATGAATATAATAGTTCTAATGTTGCATGTTTGTGGACAAGAAGTCGTGCAAAGAGTTTAATGACATGTTGTTCTCCACCCAACCGTATACAATTTTGCTACGGATTTCAAAATAGCACGTGCTACCTGAAATGTCAAATTGAATGGGTGTCGGACGATTTTCTTTGTGTTATGTTGTGCTAGAGAGCCTGGGTTTTGAGAAAACGCTCTAGTTTTTGTCTTCCGGCATTTTAAAAAATGTCAAGGTTAACGGAAAATCAAAGGTTGCGTGTATTGGTATGGATGAGACTGTGATACCTCCAGATGAACTCGCTGCTGAGTTCGGAGTCACTGTGGCCACTATTTACCATCTCATTGGAAGATATAGAACCACTGGATCTACTGCCGACCGATCGCGTTCAGGTCGACCAAGAGTTACAACCTCTGCATAAGACCGACACATCAGGACGTCTAACTTGCGGGATCGCTTCCTTCCGGCGACGAGGACAGCAGCAATTACTCCTGGTAGAACTAACAATAGAATCAAATCAGAGCACAAACTGTTCACAACAGACTCGCTGAACACGGCATCCGAAGTAGGCGTCCATACCATGGACCAATCTTTACCCAACGTCATCGTACCGCCAGAATGGAGTGGGCACGTCAGCGTGTTCGCTGGACTCAACAGCGTTGGGGCAGTTCTTTTTAGTGATGAATCACGATTTTGTCTACGGCGTGCTGATGGTAGGGCAAGAGTGTTTCGTCGACGAGGAGTACGATTTTTTGATGCTTGCGCTCGGGAAGGAGACCGTTTCGGCCTGGGTAGTGTAATGGTTTGGGCAGGAATTTCCTTGCACCATCGAACGCAGTGGATCTTCATCGATGGTAATCTGAATGTACCGCGATATAGGGACGTTGTTGTTCTCCCGTTGTTCAACGCTAACGTCGGATTGCAGTTTTTCCAGCAAGACAATGCCCGATGTCACGTGGCGCGTAACTGTCGTGACTTTCGTGAGGAGCAGAGCATAGAACTTCTTCCCTGGCTCCCACTTTCGCCAGATCGAGCATCTTTGGGATCAATTGGACCGTCGGGTACGAGTTCATGATCTTCAGATGTTAGGCAATTTAGGTAATGTTCTAAGGCAGGAGTGGAACGCATTTCCACAGGGTGTCATCCAGAGACTTATCAGGTCCATGCGCCGTCGACGTCTTGCCATCCAAGAGGCACACGGTGGACAAACACGCTATTGACTGCATGTGTGAACTTTTCATTTCTCCCCATGTCTGAATTGCGACGTCCTGACGTGACGTTGGCAACAGTAAGAACATGACATATACAAATTCATACAGCTGTGCTCGAAATATGAAAAAATACAAATTCATATATATTATTTTTTTTATAGTACACTGGTGAATAAATATAAAAAAAATAATATATATGAATTTACAATCATTTGTTTGGGATTAAAGTCGTTAATACTAAAAAAATTGCTCCTCAAAGTTTTCTGTACTTTCTTTTTTAACTCAGTATATATCAACGGCATTTCAAATTCCTCAAATTTGAAAGCATTATCCTTTTCTGATGATACAACAGCTCATACCTCAATCCATAATGTAGGTGATCTTTTTGAAGCGACCAACATTGATCTTCAAATTATCAACGAATGGCCCCGTCCGGGACGACCCGCGTTGTATCCGTGGGCAAGGCACTTTATCATGGTCGCCTAAATGGGGGCACGATGACATCGTGTACTAAGGCATACTGTTCATCGATGGTGCACATGTCTTCAACCGCTGTAACCCTGCTTGAGCGGAGCTTGAACAGAGATAGAATGTTGAGGAGCTGACCGTTGCTCGTCTGTGCTAGGTGGTTCTCTCCGGGTACTCCGGCTTCCTCCACCAGTAAAACTGTCACGGTCACGATTAGCCATTGTGCATAAGTATGTGACCTTAAACGCCGATAAATAAATAATAATAAATAATATCAACGAATGGTGCTCTGTTAATAGCTTGGTGCTTAATGCCAGTTAGACAAAATACATGTTGTTACATCCTAACAATCACTCACATAGCATTGATGATAGATGTTTAACCACAAAAGGTACGAACATTGAACCAATGGAAAACATCAAGATAATTCTTCGGCGAAGTGTGAAGGTATCCACATGGATGAAAATTTATATTTCAGACACTATATATCAATAGTCTGTTCCAAAATGACTCGAGCCATCTACGCAGTCAACAGAGCCAAGAATATATTTCCACCCAAAGCATTAAAAACCCTGTATTATTCCCCCAGTCCATCCTCAATTACTTTACGGCATTCATACGTGGGACCATGCTTTGTCGACTAACAGAATTTTCCATTTGCAAAAATGGCCATTCGCATTATTAATAGGAAACGTTATAATTCTCACACAGATCCTCTCTTTCGAAAGAGTGAGATTCTAAAATTCAATGACGTACAGTTAAAACTAGAAGTCCTGTCATGAACTGTGCGCCTATCTGGGCTTTGCGCGCAATTGAAGGAATTAGGCGCAATTACCGTATCGAATTGCATCCAAAGAACGGTAGGTTCTCCTGGTTACTCATAGCAAACACAGGCAATGTTTCTGCCAATGGACCTCCGGGTTTCCCGGAGGTCCATTGGCTGAAACATTGCTCGTGCACAGGCCATATTTACATAATTTGATAGCCCTACTATGGTCATAACGCATAGATTAACGCGCAGATCGACGTGCTATTTGTGCGTATTTCATGACAGGACTTCTAGTTTTAACTGTATACAAGCTCCAAGTACTCTTATTTGTGCATACCTTGTCTAGCAGATGATTGCCGATATCTTTTGATAACGTTTTATACTATAATCCTTTTGGCATGGAGACAAGACAGTGTGGAAAATTACGAACAACGAATCCAAGAACCACATTCTTCGCTGATCTCCATTTACAAACCTTTCCACGCTTTTGGAATGAAATCCCATCAATTATTCAAATTACAGCAGATCCCAGTTTGAAAAAGCAATAGCCCATTTATATGTATTCAGGGGAAATCTGATTGAACATTTGGAAGGCCTGAGCGAAGGTATAGCTAGGAAGTAGTAATACAAGTCAATATTAATGGATGATAGTTTAGACAATAGTACTGGTACAAGGCCGGAATGGAACAAGGCTGCTGTAGAAGCTAATGATAGGACAGATAGACCATAGACAAGTAGTGGGTGGCCTTGGAGCTTTGGAGATAAGATGGAAGTCGCTGGTAAGACTACATTAGACTTCATTGAGGGGTTTCCCATCGCCCTCATGGCCTCATACCACAAAAAAGGGATTTTCATAAAGGTATCCTCGATATGTATCCTCAAATAATACAATACCAGGCCATAGGTATCCTCAGATACCGAAATGAGGCTAAGAGGGATAGTAAATGAGGCCTCATTGAAGGATTTTTTCATGGCCCTCATGCCCTCAAAAGAAATGAGGCTATGAGGGATAGAAAAGGAGGCTTCATTGAGGGCTTCTCACATAGCCCTCATGTCCTCATACGACTAAAAAGGGATTCTCCGAAAGGTATCCTCGATAGGTATTCTCAAATAATACAATTCCAGGCCATAGGTGTCCTCATATACCGAAATGAGGCTGAGAGGGATAGTAAATGAGGCCTCATTGAGGGATTGTTCATTGCCCTCATGAGGCTATGAGGGAAAGTAAATGAGGCCTTATTGAAGGCTTTTCACATAGCCCTCATGGCCTCATACGACTAAAAAGGGATTTTCCAAAAGGTATCCTCGATAGGTATCCTCAAATAATACAATACCAGGACATAGGTATCCTCAAATACCGAAATGAGGCAAAGAGGGATAGTAAATGAGGCCTCATTGAGGGATTTTTCATGGCCCTCATGCCCTCAAAAGAAATGAGGCTATGAGGGAAAGTAAATGAGGCCTCATTGAGGGCTTTTCACATAGCCCTTACGGCCTCATTCGACTAAAAAAGGCATTCTTCAAAATGTATCCCCGATAGGTATCCTCAAATAATACAATACCAGACCATAGGTATCCTCAAATACCGAAATGAGGCAAAGAGGGATAGTAAATGAGGCCTCATTGAGGGATTTTTTCATGGCCTTTATGGCCTCAAAAGAAATGAGGTTAAGAGGATAGTAAATTAGGCCTCATTGAGGGCTTTTCTCATAGACCTCATGGCCTCATACGACTAAAAATGGATTCCATAACCTGAGACATTTCACAAAAAGGGATTCCATGGGACGTGGCCATTGTATATAGAGGTGATGAGAATCGGATAGGACTTCGTTATAAGGGGTGATAACTCTGTACGGTTAAGTACGGGTTATGGGAAATGAAGCAATCTGATTGGTTAGTTAGCGTCAGGAAAGTGAAGTGATTGGGTGATCTAGATAAATGAAGCAACAAGAGCACTGGGAATAGGATCAGAACTAACAAGAACAGACCAGAAAAGCTAAATATAGTAATAATAAGTAAAGCTGTTCCAGCTGATAGGCTCTTCTACTCTATTGGGGTATACTCCAGGACAAAGGAACATGGTCAGGTAGACGAAAACTATTTCATAGATAGATAGAAGCAGAGAAATCTAAAAGAATTCGAAAGAGTACAACTTGTCGGGTTGTTTGTGGTAATTCTGTGATTCGGGTAATTACTCCTGTTCAATCGAACACACCCTCTGATCATACCCCTGTCTTGTTGTGGGCCTTTGGGTCACAAAGCTACCACGTGCTACCATAGAAACCAAGATGGCGGTCTCCAGTATACAAAACGGACGAAGGAAACACGTATCACCCTAACAACCCGCGCTGCGCAAGCACACTAACACCACGTATCACTATGGGGATGACGTCACAAGATGGCCGCTCACACGGGTTACCAGGACAACACAACATCACGCCTCTGGGTCACGTGACATGACGTCACTTCCGAGGTCCTGCCAATATGAGGTGTCCGGGTACATGGCATACTACTTATGACCCCTCTTTGGAACGAGCTCGTCGAGCGAGGGGTCATAACCTATGTTTTTGAGACAAAAAATGAAAAAATAATGAAAATTAATTGACGATTTTTGTGAATAGCGCTGGCCGGTTTGGGCCGTTACGTTGGGTAAAGGGTTAATGTAAGTAGGATTCATCTCTTGGAGACCTGCAAGCCCAAAAAAATAATTTGGCTCATTTTAGTAAATATTACTATTTGCCCTATAGAAGGGGGAACTAGACAAATAAATCCATAATGCCCTGAGTATCCATCGCTCTCAGTTCAGTTTCTTGAACGAAAAAAACCCCAGAATGCCTCATCTCACAGGAGGCAACTAGAAAGCAGCACGAGACGCAGCAGGGTGACAACAAATGATTCGTCAAATATACTGAATGACAATACGGAGACTGTCCGGGACGACCCGCGTTGTGTCCTTGGGCAAGGTACTTTATCCCGGTTGCCTATATAGGGGAACGATGACGTCGTGTACTAAGGTGGACTGCACGTTGATGGTGCACATGTCTTCAACCGATGTAACCCTGCTTGAGCGGAGCTTGAACAGAGTTGGAATTTTGAGGAGCTGACAGTTGCTCGTCGATGCTCGATGGTTCTCTCCGGGTACTCTGGCTTCCTCCACCCGTAAAACTTTCACGGTCATGATTAGCCATTCTGCATAAGTATGTGACCTTAAACTCCAATAAATAAACAATAACAACACAGAGACTGGCCTGTCCAGCGAGACACAGAATCATCAGACACAGATCCGTCCAATCAACATGTAGCTTCAGAATTGTGTCCGGTGAGGCAATGCCTCACTGTTTAACTGTTTAATTTTGTTGACTCAATTGAGGGGGCGCGGTGACGTTGCGGTAACCGGTTCTCGTCAGATCACCGAAGTTAAGCAACGTCGAGCCCGGTTAGTCCTCGGATGGGTGACCGTCTGAGCGATCGATTCGGACCCCCACGTTGTGTCCTTGGGCAAGGCACTTGACCCTGATTGTCCACATGGGGGCACGATGACGCCGTGTATTAAGGCGCACTGCACGTCGATGGTGCGCATGTCTTCAACCAATCTAACCCTGCCTGTGCTGCAGTGCGGAGTTACGATGTTGGGGATCTGGTAGCTGCCCATCGTTGTTCGGTGGTCCTCTCCGGGTACTTCGGCTTCCTCCGCCCATAAAACTGTCAAGGTCATGATTAGCCATTGTGCATAAGTATGTGACCTTAAACACCAATAAATAAATAATAAATGACTCAACTGAAGTTTTCAAAGAGTGACGCAAATAATTGCTCCACACCACCATCATCGCGTACTCAACTGTAAATGAGAAGCGATAATTGTCTCATCACCATATTGCGTGTAATGTGCGTACCTCACGAGAAACGGCCTTTAAGCGATGGAGAATAAGCCATTTGACGACAAAGTGATGAGATTCAGAGTCAAGTAAGTCTTTAATTAAACGTTACAATATTGGTAATAATGATTTGTGCAGGAGGCAGAAGTGGAATAGGAGCCTGTCAGTAAGTTCTTTAAGGTCGATTTAAAAACATTCCTGTCTTGTATGTTCCGTATTTCATTGTTTAATTTGTTCCATAATGCCAGAAATTGGTTTGCCAGTAGCCATTCAATAAATTTGGTTCTGGGCGTGTTTATTTTTAATAATCCTGATTGTCTAGTCACAACTTCATCTTGGTTTGTAATAGTGGTGAAGTAATTATTAAAGGTGGTAGGTAGTGTATTGTTATGCCCGTCGTGTACCAATAATAGTGTATGTAATGTATAAAGGTCTGGAATTTTAAGTATTTTATCTTTTTAAAACAGGGGATCTATGTAGCAGTTATAAGCTATGTTGTTTATTTTCGGATTGCTCCTTTTTGTAGGAGATAGAGTTTATTTATATGTTTGGAGTGTCCCCATATTTGGATACCAAACAGGGAATGACTATGAATTAACGCATAATACAGGGTGACTAACGCTCTAAGTGGTAGAATTTTTTAACTCAATCAGAGTGAGTATTTCTATTTCCCAAAGAGCTCTTGCTACGTTGGTGCACAACATTGATATGTGGGTGGAGTAACTCAACTTATCGTCGAAATGAACTCCCAAACATTTGACAGTAGATTGTGTTTCTGTAATGCCCACCTAGATATAAGATTATTATCGATGCTAATGGTATTATTGCTATTTTGAAGTTTGATATGTGACGAGATGATTATGACATATTTCCATTTTTTTGCGTTTAGGAGTAGGTTATTAGCTTTACATCACGTATTTAATTTTGCTAGTTCAGTGTTAACAGATTGATATAATATTTCTTGCTATCTGTGCGGACGTAAATTCTCCCGCACCAGGGAAAAAGTTATTGAATTCTCGCGCGATCTCAAAGCCGGTGGAGATTTCTATATCATTAACTTTGAAACTTGCGGATAATTTAATTTTTGAATGGGATTTTTGGAACGCTTTATTTAATATTTGCCTTGTTTTCTTTTTGGTTATGTTGATTTCCTCTGAGTATAAAGTTATAATAATAGGCTTTACTTTTTGTTTTGTTGAGGACTTGGCAGAACTGTTTATAAGAAATTTTATTTTCAACGGTAGGACTTTACAGTTGTTTATGGTAGAGTTTAAGTTTGTTTACTGAGGAGGTTATTAATCTATTGATCATCCAAGGTTGTTTTTCGACATATCGATTTTTTTGCTGTTTTTCTTTTAGGGGAAAACTCTCATTGAAGGCTTGTGGGAATAGATTTATGAAGTTGTTATATGCTTCGTCAGGGCGATGAGCGTTTAACACATTATTGAAGTTCAGTTCCAAACGCTTCCCATTAAGAGTGTTAATATTTTCTTGGGATATATTTCTTGTCTTTGTTGTTTCTCTGTCAATATTTTGTTTTTAAACTTGTTTCTGAGTGGAACGTTCCAAAATGGTTCGCGAGGTCTGAAATAACATTTCCGGATTTGAAGCGTCTGACCTTGTTCACAAAAATACGGTCTATCAGGGTTGTAGAGTGTTCTGTCACTCTAGTTGGTTTTGCCACAGTGGGTAGAAATCCCAGGCAGAACATGTTATCGATAAAATCATATGTTTGTTTATGTTCAGAGATCCTAGCAGATCAATATTAAAATCACCAAGCAAGGCGCATTTTTTTTATTTTCTAAATTAATAAGGCCAGTTATTGAGTTGAGTGGAATTAAAAAGGTTTAGGTCAGCCCTAGGCTGAGCATTACGCCGGTATATTAATTACACCGATTATAGTCGGAGGAATCTTTCTACCTAAGATCTCCACGAATAATGTTCCACATACGTGGGATATAAAAACTATTAGGTCAGGACGTAATGCATAATTTATACATTCCATTATGAAGGTGCAAGTCCGTACATCAGTTAAGATATTTTTGTAACCCGCTAGATTATAAGAAATGTTTCAGGACATTTGAATATCACTGTCAACCCGATGATGTCAAACGTATTGGCGTCAGTTTGCAAGGTATACAGTAAGTTGTTCAAGGCACCCCAGTGGGCGCTGATTCTTCTACAGTTAAGGTTAAATATGCTTAGAAACGTCTTGATGCCAGATATGCTTAGTCGAAAGTCTGCGGGCATGTAGTATTTACAGGTATCGTAGTGGTCGGCTAGCTGTGATTCATTTACATCTTCGTCGGATAGCTTCTGGATTTTATCACTGAATTGTCAAACAAAATTATACTCGCCGCTTGTCTGAATCGCATCTAGTGTTATACTACCCGCCATTGAATATTATATCTGAGGCCCATTGTTTTAGTCAACGCGCTCCCGGAAGGTCCAACTGAGAAGCATGTAATTGTTGAGAACTTAAAATACCGATGACATCACAAGTAAATAAAGAGCAGTTTCCTTTTGTTACTTTTAATAAAGGAAAACTACAGATAACACTCGGAGCTGCCCGTTGTTTTCCTTTTTTAAAAGTTACAAAAGGATACTTGGATTTCTATGGCAAGCTCAGTAGAAGCAACTAAAAGTAAGCGCCCACTTTGGTTCTTTGTTTAGCGAATGTGTTTTCACAGTGAGTTTTTATTATTCCTAGGACAAAAATAGCAAATCTTACTTCCTAGACTATATATATTAAATTTATATTAACCCTTTGAACCCGAGCGGCCGTTTTTCCGGGCAGGAACATGATATGTCATAACGTCATTAAATAGGATGGCTGTTCAGTAAATGTGTGGGGTAGACCAATCAATATTTCCAACGTGCAGCCCAAAGGCTGCACGTTGAAAATATTGATTGGTCTACCCCAAATAATGCATCTGAACTCTTCTAATTGCTGCCATTGAAATGACATGAAAGATACCACAAGAGTTCAAAGGGTTAATGGAAAGAATACTGTGAGTATTATATATCACGATGGGCGCACGGTTGATATATGAATAGAAAAAAAAGTTCCTCCTATACTACTCACCCGCGTGTGAATGGGTTAATCGACATGGCACTTGAGCCATCGCGGAAAGATAAAACTCGATGCCAGCGGCCTCTATTTTCATCTTTCTGCGTTGGCACTCGTGCCATATCGATTAACCTATTCACACGCGCTGTGTCGTTCTATGCATTTATGGCATTTTTAGTTGAAACAATATTTATTTAAAGAATATGCTACACGTTACAGAATTGAACAAGTAAAATAAGTAACAGTACACGGCACTGCAGCGCACAATATAACCTATATATAACATTAAACAAATTGCTGAGAAATGGAGGGATTTGTCAGGAAGCTTGGAGCTTTTGTGAGTCACCTCGCTGGCAATTTTAAATTCAGTCGTGTGGAATATATCAGTTGGTAGGAAAAGCGAACATCTGTCATTTGAGATAACCATTTGCTGCTGAATATGCAAATGCTGAAGAAGTGTCGAATGCAAGCTCTTCCTTTCGTGTTTGAAATATATTACCTTTGAGCTCCATAGGTGGAAATCGTCTCTTGGGCGCAATATTGCGCCTTGTTGCACTCAAGATACGAGATACTGACAAGTCAAATATGGTTAAAAATCACTATATGTCTTTTAGAAAATGGTCACAGACAAAAGGGCGGGAATTTTCCAGCTGTTTGTGATTTGAAGCCTACAATTTCTAACTGCTGAACATTTTGGTCGGGATTGTGGGAAGACACCCCTATCCACTAGGGCTGCAACGATTAATCATGATACACTTGAATCGCGATACATTGCTCACGATTCGATACGTATCATTGTTTTCTATGTACAGTACGTGGAGAGTGTATTATCATTAAATCACCCACAGAGTGGAGATTCCACCCGAGCAATAACTGCAAATTTGTTGCAAAGCATAACCATCACAAGCAAAGTTCCAGCTAATGGACCTCCGGGTTAAACCCGGAGGTCCATTGGCTGAAACTTTGCTTGTGTTTTTTGTCCATATGTATAGAATTTGAAAGTGATACTTTGGATGATACTCCACTCCGCGGGTGTTTTAGTTACAATCCACTCTCCACATACTGTATCACGATACGATAAATATAAATACTATTAGGCGAAACAATTTCTCAGATTTTGAAAGCTGGCGCACTGGAACCCTTTCTTTCTTTTCTTTTTTTTGGCATACCAGCATTGACAGTGAGAAATATGCTATTATCACAGGATTATTGAGTTAACCAAAAGTTGGGAAATTCCCCCTAACTTGCTAAATATTTATTTGATTAATCCATTATATCTTGTTTGACGGAGCTCATTGATCTCTGTCAAACAAGATTTTAAGGATTAAATTGTTCGAACATATTTTCTAGAGGAACAAAACACCGGAAGATAATCATAAAATCAAAACCTGAAATTAAAGAACCCCAATAGTTATCACTGAGAAGTTACATATTGTTTGAAGCCGTCATACAAAAATTTGTAAAAAATGGAAGCTATTGGAAATGAATACATGTAGTTCAAAGTAGTTGGTAGTTGTAGTTGCATACCATGGGGGATCATGTGTATCATGATGCATATCGTATCATGTAGACTGAACTGCGATACTGATCACATCGTAAGGGAAGCATATCGTTGCAGCCCTACTATCCACCCCCCCCCCCCCCCCTGTCACCACGTTCCTGACGTTAAAAGCTCCATCATTCGAGGTTAACTAAATCTAACATGGCTTGAATTACATAATGCAATGTTAACGTCTAGAATCCACCGCAATGCTCTTTGCCTTACATTATTACCCCGTATGACAGGTGTTCACACCCTTTATTCACTCTATGACATTCTCAGCTCAACTCAACGGAGAATACTGCCGGTGCTCAGACGGGCCCACAAGGCAAACACATCAACAGGTCCCTATTTTACACCTAGGTATGGTAGGGATTGAGTAGTACTGGTGAACATTCCCAACGTTCACAGCTGGCAGAATCACACATTCAAACTTCTCTGATCGCGCACCAGCCACTACTACGGGAAGCACCCGAATCAGTAGCCGAATGGTCACCCATCCAAGGAATAATCAAGCTCGACGTTGCTAAACTTCAGTGATCTAACGGGAACCGGTCTCGCTTCGCCAGTGCTCTCCATAGAATACATCAAATTTAAGATCATTTCATAGCACATGAAAGGAGGTTTCAAACGTTTGTGGTACAAATGTGCACTCAGGGAAGGTTATTATTCAATAGCTGCCAAGTGTTAGATACGTCAGTTTTAACATTAAATCTACTGCAACAAATATGACATTATGCTCCACAATATGCCACCCGGGTCACTTAAATTCGTTCGGAAAGGCTTTTCCATTCCTTCAAAGAGAGAACTATAGTACTGTTTCGTTACAAACAGAAACACATTGAATGTGAATAAAAGTTTGGATAAAACGAGCATGACAGAGAAAGAGTCGAATCACTCGATCCATTTCTGCAAACGGATTGTCAATAGGCTCGCACTTGGATACTTTTTCATGTGACAATAAATGTAAACAGTTAATTACATTTGTGGTCCTATATCTATTCATTATAAACGGATATCGTTTCCAGCTGAGATATATGCACCGTTCAGCATAGACGCACTCTGATTTAGAATAAGCATTCGGGAAATCATATATGGATAGAATACGCTAAATGTGTTTCATACTGATTTGATAAACGTTACCCGTTATGCATAAATTTTTGCGTGGATGTGTTTGTTTGTTTATTGGTATTAACGGCACATTAACACTTACGCTACTGAAAGCGACTTTTGTCACCAGTTTTATTAAACTATCTCGCATACAGGCATACATTGAGTAGGCGTGGCAGTAAAAGGTTTAAACAGCCAGGGTCACAATCGTGTCGAACAGTTTTACATATTGGGAAAGCCGGAGTACTCGGGACTACTCGGAGAAAACCGCCGGCTTCCCAAGTTACTAACTCTGCACAGGCAGAGTAAACAGTTGTTGAAGGCAGGTGCACCTTCGGTGTGCAGTTCACCTTCGCCATCGTGCCCCACTTGGGAAATCGAGACTAGGTGTCTTGCCCACGAACACAACGCAGTCTTGGTCATGATCGAACAGCCGACCTTTCGGTTTAAAGTCTCGTGATTAACCGAAGTTCGGCAATCGCATCTGACATCGGCCGACCTTCAGCCACCGGTTGATGATTGGTAGAGGTGTTTGAACATCGGTTCATGCCGATGGTTACTTGGAACACCACTGGATCGAAATTGTTTGTATTTACGTTTGATTAACATTCTCATGCAAGCAGTTACAAACTTAATAAGTTGACACAATGATTAGCAGGATTCAAGATTGGCCTAATCCATTGATTGGTCTGATCTTCCCATTGGTTGCTGCTCTTGACACACATCCCACGTGTTTTGCGATGACTTAATGAATTGCGACATCAGCAGAAACAAGTTAACTATTTATTTATTGGTTCTTAACGCCACATCAGCAGCTAAGGCTATATCGTGTCGAGAAAATAATGGAAAGTAAAAACTCATTTTTAGTTATGAAGTAAAAAGATTGAATAAAGATTGAAAATAACTACAAGAGATCTGTCTAAGACCAAAGTGATTTAAACAACAAAAGGTAATGAAAGAAGAGAAGTGAATAACTTCTAAGTCAACCTAATGAATTGAGACTTAACGAGTCTTGATTAAAAGATTAAAAACAATTTTAAAATTATTAAAAATGTTGATTTCCTTCAAGAACGACAGAACTTTATGAGGATTTGTTCTGTAAAATAGGTCTCGAAGAGACACAACATTAAAATACTGTCGTCTACTAAGGTTAAAATCAGTACAATGTAAAAGAATATGTTACTCTGACAACACCTGCTGGCAGGGAACACATTCTGGTCGCACAGCCCCCTTCAAGAAAAAGGAATGTGTTAGTCATGTATGACCAATACGACGCCGTGTCAAAATTGCAAGATCCTTTCTACAAAGGTTACTAGACGGGTAGTGATCTGAAATAGTTGGTCGGAAGCGATGAAACTTGTTATTTGTCTCTCCAGTCTCCATCCCATTCCGCCTGCCTCATAGATTTGATGTAACTACTGATATGAGGCTTGAAATCACTGAACGGAATCTTAAAATCAGTGAGCGGCTTGGATAAAGCCTGTTTTGCTGCACTGTCTGCTCTGGTGTTACCAACGATACCTACATATCCGGGTAAGCAGCAAAACACGAAATCATACTGGTCAGACACGAGAGTTGATAACTTCTCACGAAGTTCCAAAATGAGAGGGTTCTTCAACTTGGGGTTGAGTAAAGCAAGTAAAGTGGATAGAGAGTCGGAAAAAAATAATTGACTTCTTTTCCTGTACATTCGCGATGTGTTCAAGTGCGAGTTGTATAGCTTTAACTTCAGGCGTGAAAATAGAACTCTGATTCGGTTTTCTGATTGAGGTGATATGATCACCAGTAACAGCAGCTGATGACAGTAACAGCAGCGTCTAAAAGACGTTGCGCGTTTAACTTGTTTCCACTGATGTCGTATTTTTATTTTAACACACACACTGACATACTCTTGAGGTGAACAAACCGAACAACCTGACTGTACTGTAAAATTAATCCTGTTCTATGCATTCCTATACATACTACTCCTTTTGGTTGTTACTATCTGACATCGGCACTCACAATCGGCAGATTGTCTGCTCAACTAATCGGCAAGGAGATGAAATGAAATGTATTTTGCAGTGTACGTTTACATGGAGTATAATAAACAACTTGCAGAAATGTACAGGAATAACGATACACTGCGTGGAAACAGCATAGCCATGGGGGCTCTCATCCTGTCATCGTCTAAAAGACGCTGCGCGTTTAACTTGTCTCCACTGATAGTCCAGTAGAATTAGCATAAACCCAGAACAAATTGCAACAGTTTTTTTTATTGCTGGATCTTGTTCTGGGGGTCACTCTTAGTCCCTCAATATAAAATAGGACAAAATTGGACCACCGGAAGTACCCTAATTTGCATAAATTCAAAATAGCCGCCTATGAGCACCTAGGGGAACGATATCTCCTAAACGGTGCGTTTTAGGCCTCATAAATGTATCATAAGCAGATAGGAAAGTGACCCCAAAGAATCCAAATATGTCATCAGAATTTGCATATGATGTCACATATGCAGGAAATGACGTCATAGTACCTAGATATGACGTCATAGGCATCTACCATGCCATAACTGAGAATGGAATCAAGAGTTTTGAAAAATGTCGTTTATTATGTGCCGACTTCAAACAATGACAGACATGCTGGTAACTCCTTGGGTAATCCAAGGTCTGTATGGAATTAGTCCTAACCAGTTTACCAACAAAATCTAAAAAAGGCTCTAATGTCAAACACAGTTCACTGCATATACAGCTGGTCTAAAATCTGCTTCCAAGATCATACTCCTAACTAATTACCTGGCCAGGAGCTGTAACCAGATAAATTTGTATGTACTTTCTAGACCTATATAGGCCCCATGGAATCCAAATACACCGACAGAATTTGCATATGGTGTCAGTTATGTCCGGAATGATGTCATCGATGACGTCATTTATACAATCTGTAAGGTATTTGCTTACATACAGTTTGAGGTTTTACTTAATCTGAATCGATATCGATATCGATATCTGCGGCAACGTCCCCCGTATTAGTGCACGATGTGCCTTTGCATCCTGTGCATGATGGTGAACACTCTAAGCCATTTTTCCGGCAGCTGCAGCGTTGGGTGTCACAATCACCCTTGCATTGACACCGGATTACTTTTAACAGATATTCCGGTGCAGGAAGCAAGTCCATCTTCTTTGGCAGCATATGGCCATCTGACAGGCACCAGCCCCAATCCGTGGGATTCAGTTCTTCCCCCATCCAAACTTGGGCTTGATAGTAAACCCTCTGTGAGTGATATCTTGCTGCGTTGGATGTTGGAGGTAGTGTCTGCACTTGGACGCTGCGATTACTGGTAGCTACCTTTTCCGAGAACTTTCTGGCTCTGAGGTCATCAAGGCTTTCTTCTTTCTTTCCACCGCACAAAAAGCCAAGAGCGCATTCCCCTGCTTTTTCTACGTCATGTACCCCTAACCCCATTTGAGCCAACTTTTGGACATGTGACTTGAACTCAGGGTGATTTTGGGCTTTCTTCGCGGGCGCTCCTTTCCCTATCCTAAATATCCTCGATGTTGTAACGCATCCAGCACTGGCATGGATCACTGGTAAGAGACTACACAATTCTTTCCCCAGCTGCTTCCTGAGGCAATCAATGTCCCAGACTCTCCTCTTCACCTCCTTCTCTCCACACTTGCGTTCTGACCTGAAGATGAGCCCTTTGCAATCATCACTGCAATAGAAACACAACAGTACAAGAAGATCTGTGTCCTCTCCTATTAGATGGGTACAAGCAGATGTTGAACATTTCACAGCAGTTTTTACAATCAAGACATCGGCATCACCGTCTGCACCTAGGGTCTTGATGCCATTTTTACCCATCTTTTCCATCAGTAACTGTATGAAGCACTGCTTGTTCTCAGCATTTGCTAGAAAGTGTTCCTTTTTCGTAGTCAGTGGCATATTTGGGGAAAAAGAAACTCGTGGGCCAACAATTCCCTTCGTTCTCCTCTGATGGGTGACGTCTTTGGTAGTTGGGCCATGGGCGTATCTGTCAAATACTACAATGGCGTTCTTGTAGTGCTCTTTGACATGGTTGACATAATGATCACAGATTTCCTCGTAGGTGTCGTCTTTCTTCCATGGTATTCTGTGAAGGAGAGACCCACCGTCTAATACATGGTAATCAGGAATGTGCTGCGGTGCGTCACCTCTAACTGCTGTTGGTGCACAGTTTTCCAGTGCGTCGGCAAGTAGTGGCTTATTTGCTTCTCGCATCACTCCATTGGCATCGAATAAGGACGCAGGATAGCTAGCGAGTTCGTGTTTGAACAGGCCCTTCAAGTCTCTGTTTGGTTCACTCTTGGCCACAAGGAGTAGGCGCTGGAACAGCAGTTGTGGATCAACTGGTACAGCAATGTTTTCATTGCCTGCAGATACCACTTTCTGACCCATTATTTTGACAGTGTCAGCTTTCTTAAATGAATACTCGAACAAATTCTGGCCGGACATCTTCTGTAGAATGGTTGAACCAACCTCTTCCGCTGTATGTGGGTTTGCTGAACTGTGTGCTACGACTCCAGTTGCAATGTTCCTTAGGTTGTCTGACTGGACAAATGGATTTCGGTCTTGAAGGAATTTTGAGATTGTGTCAGTGTCTTTGCAGTCCCGGGCTTTTCTTGACTCTGACATCTCCTTGTGCTGCTCGCTGGTGCAATAGTGGATCCCCGTTAGATTTTGCATGCCCTCATTTACAGATGCACAGGCCGGCATAGCTAACAACCAACGCGTCCTCTGGGTTTCCTCCATGCCACGACCACGGGTTAGTCCACCAGTTGACTTCAGAGACCGCATTAAGACCTGTTCAACAACAAGGTCGGTAGAGAGACCTGCCCAGAACCTGTCAGTTCTTCGAATGACGAATTTCCCAGAGCGAAACTGATGGAGAACATCCGGGTTAGACTCCTCCAAGTTGAGCATGTCTGTCAGGTAAACATGGCCGGACTTTGTGTAGTGTGAATGTCCTGCAGCAGCTAGATATGGCAACATCTTCCACAGTGAGGACAAATGGAGGTCAAAATCGCCTGTTCGTTCTGCCTTCAGAAACTGGAGAAGTAGTTCGACCATAGACATGTACTGTAGCCACAGTTGGCCCATCGGAAACTCAGCATTCCTTGACGTCTGCCTCTGCGTCATTTCCTGCATATGTGACATCATATGCAAATTCCGATGACATATTTGGATTCATTGGGGTCACTTTCCTATCTGCTGATAATACATTTATGAGGCCTAAAACGCACCGTTTAGGAGAAATCGGTCCCCCATCTGCTCAATGGCGGCCATTTTGAATTTATGCAAACTAGGGCATTTCCGGTGGCCCGATTTTGTCCTATTTTATATTGGGGGACTCAGAATGATCCCCTGAGCAAGATCCAGCAATAAAAAAAACTATTGCAATTTGTTCCAGGTTCAGCCATTTTGGCGCTAATTCTACTGGACTATGATGTCGTATTTTTATTTTAATACGCACACTGACACACTCTTGAGGTAAACAAACCAATCAACCTGACTGTACTGTACAAGTAACTCTGTTCTATGCATTCTTAAACATACTACTCCTTTTGGTTATTACTATCTGACATCGGCACTCACAACCGGCAGATTGTCTGCTCAACTAATCGACAAGGAGATGAAATGAAATTTATTTTGCAGTGCACGTTTACATGGAATATAATAAACAACTTGCAGAAATGTACAGGAATAACGATACACTGCATGGAAACAGCATAGCCATGGGGCTGTCATCCTGCCATTCCCATATTAAAAAAGGAATTAATCCTGATATCAAAATTGCAAACAGTTAGCATTCTTACGGGATTCATGGGGGTCACTTGTATCACATACTTATTTAATATTTAACCCCTCGTCCAACGCAACAGATCACTGTTTTCAGAAGAATTGCTCTTAAATAGAATTTCCATTTGTTTTGGTTATCAGTCCTTTCAATCCCTGCCCCAGGGACAAGGCCATGGCACTCAAAGAAATTGCTCAATGAGCTCACTCCAGTAAGAAACCATGGGCCCCACATTGCAATCTTTGTGAACAGTGCAGGTCAGAAGCGGCTATTGCGCAAGGTAAGGGGTGCGGGGTTTGCAGAAACTGAAATACAGGAATTGCGTGGTCTCACCAACAAAGCCTAGATTCTAGAATGTTGAAATCTGAATGTGGAGATCCAGGCGAAATGGAAGTACAATCGGGACAGGAAGAGTTATTACAAGAGTCATCTGAATGGTATGAATTTAACGCCTTGTCTATTATCGCCTTCTGAATTGGGATCTATGGAGACGCCTGACTGATGGTTCAATGTCATTCCAAATTCGCTGGAAAGAATGAAAAGAGAGTTCGGCCGAGAAGCTAGTTCTAGGTTTTTGTGTGCATATGTTACTGGGCTATCTAGTATTCATGCCAGATGGGCGCCTGAACAGGAGAGTATGTGGTATATATAGGATGGCGGTCGCAAATCCTTATCAGTAAATCACTATTAACCCTTTACCCAATGACTCGGCCGCATCCACCCGCATAATATGCAAATTCAGCAGTTGACAAAATATTATTTTGCAAAAAATGTCAACAAAATCATATCATGTGACCCTTCATTGGAACGAGCTCGTCGAGTTCGTTCCAACGAGGGGTCACATGATGTGGTTTTGTTGAAATTTTTTGAAAAATTTAAAAAAATGATATTTAAAATAATAAATTTTTATATCTGCGTTGGGTAAAGGGTTAAAGTCTAACGCTCTAACCACTGAGCCACCGCGGCAGCGAACAAGCAGATGACATGAACAATAAGTCGGCAGTGAGGATCTTTGAGTGAGGATACAGCTCAACAGAGCTGTAGGAATAAATTATTACTGAGCCATGTAGCCGTTGACAGTATTGCATAAGATGGTATACCATCTAGGTTGTCTTTGCTGAAAGGGTTTAATATTTATTAACCCTTTACCCAACGAATCGGCCACATCCAACCGCGTAATATGCAAATTCAGCAGTTTAGAAAATATTATTTTTCAAAACATTTCAACAAAACCATATCATGTGACCCCTCTTTGGAACGAGCTCGTCGAGGAGGTCACATGATATAGTTTTGTTGAAATTTTTTGAACAATTTTAAAAATGATATTTAAAATAATAAATTTAGGTATCGTCTGCGTTGAGTAAAGGGTTAAAAGCATTCCTGAGCTATCTCATCATGAAAATCGACTTACGATAAAGTTATCTCCTCCGAAATTATTAGACTGACGAGAAAGATCGTTTTTCCGACGCATGTAATTGTTTCGAAAAGACCTGTCACATCAGCAGAAAATAAAGCTAAGTTTCCTTTTTGTTACTTTTAATAAAGGAAAACAACATACAGCTCTCAAGGCTGTCTATTGTTTTATTAAAATTTAAAATTACAAAGGAAAACTTGGATTTTTATGGAAAGCTAATTTGAAGCAATTAACTCACCGTCCACTTTGGCTTTTAGTTAAAAGAATGTGTTTTTTCAGTATATTTCAAGTTTTTATTCTTCTCTTGACAAAATGAGCAAATCTTACATCCTAGAGTTTTATATTCATGGAAAGGATAGCAGAGGTGGCGGCGGAACCAGGGGTACACAGGACACACGCGCCCCTCCACATTTTTCCAGGCATGTTGCGTGGTTACACAGTGAGTTAAAATGGGCAAACGTGCCAATATACAGGCATTCCTGTAATATATTATTAGCAAATCCAAACAACATTTGGCCAATTAATTCCACCTTCGGTCGCTTCAATCCCTTTCTTCAACTTCGACCATCTTCCAACGCGAAGGCTAGCCTTCGGGTTTGAAGATGATTGAAGTAGATAAAATGGACAGGGCAGTGACCACACCGCAGCATGCTCATCAAAACAAGACACTATAGTGTGTCACGGTACATTTGACGATAGACGATTGTGACTTTTCCTCCCATTGGGTTGAACCATAGTGGCATTGAACATGTATGCCCCTCCACTTTTATTGAGCTTCCGCCTGCCTCTGAAGGATAGTACCTGTATTGTGTGTCACGATGAGCACACTGTTGATATAATATACAAAAACAAATTTATTATTTATTTATTGGTGTTTAAGGTCACATACTTATGTACAATGGCACAATGGCTGATCGTGACCGTGACAGTTTTACGGGTGGAGGAAGCCGGAGTAGCCTACCCGGAGAGAACCACCGAGCATCGACGAGAAACTGTCAGCTCCTCAACATTCAACTCAACTCTGTTCAAGCTCCTTCAAGCAGGGTTACAGCGGTTGAAGACGTGTGCACCATCGATGTGCAGTACGCCTTAGTACACGGCGTCATCGTGCCCCCATGTAGACAACCGGGATAAAGTGCCTTGCCCAAGGACACAACGCGAGCAGTCCCGGATGGGGGTCGATCTCGGGACCTCTAGCATAGAAGTCCAACTGTCTACCACTGAGGCACCGCGCTCCCACAGAAACAATTTACAAAACATCAAAAGATGGTGAAAAGGCCGTTTCCTTGTTTTTAAATGGGTTTAGCATAGAATCATATTCTAAATGACTGGAAAAATTTGTAAACAACCAGCTTCTGTATTTTATACTACTTTACAGGAAAATGACATGGAGTTTGTACAATGAATCGCACATCGATGATACAACTTCGCTAACATGTCGAATTATCTTCTTTTTTTTTTTTTGGAAATTCCCATATCAGTGTCAAATTTACTGACGTCAGAAAGTTAAGGGGAGCTAACTTTCCTGTAAATCTGTTTCAATGACGAAAATGGTCAGCCATTGGTTGTGTTTGGGAAAAGGTAATTGTGGTAATTGATCGTGGTAACAATATCTAGTCAACATAAAACTTATCCGGTTTTTGTGGATGCTTATCAAGCTCTTAGGCCTACAGCCTACTCCCGTAAGGAATTCGATGCTGTTATGAGCTATTTGTTTACCGACTTTTCGTGGAGATTGCGCACATACTACCATTAATGTCATGTGATGTCCGTTTGCTCACAAAATATCCAGATATTCTTTCTTGTCCCAGTTATAAATACTCCAAATAAATAAACATTTAATTAACCCTTTATCTAACATAAAAGGCAGGAGACACTTGCAGACAAAATTCTTGAAGAACTATTTCTTTTTCATTTCTTGTGTCAAAGACATAGATAATGACCCCTCATTGGAACGAGTTCGATGAGCTCGTTCCAATGAAGGGTCTTAAGCTATGTTTTTGAGACTAAAATGAAAAAAATAATGAAAATGGGACAATATTTTTGTGAATAGTGCTGGCCGACTTTGCCGTTACGTTAAGTAAACGGTTAACCTGGAAAACATCAATGTATTAATAACACAACAGATGCGGCTACGTAGCGTAATCCTAAAATTACAGTTGTGATATATCTTCATTCAAAGTAGTAATGTCATCAACGGAAGCGCGATGGCTCAGTAGGTTGAGATGCAGGTTGCAAACTGAGAGATTCTCGATTCGAATCCCACCTCCGGCAAGGCACTTCATTCCAGTTACCCACGTGGGGCACGGTGGCGTTGAATACTAAGGAGTACTGCACGTCGATGGGGCACTTGTCTTCAATCAATGCTAACCCTGCTTGTGTGGAGTTGGAGAGTCTGACAGTTGCTCGCCGTTGCTCGGTGGTTCTTTCCGAGTACTCCGGCTCTCTCCAACTGTAAAGCTGTCCGACACGAGGTGACCCCGGCTGTCAAAAGAGTCGTTAAATAAATAAATAAATAAATAAATAAATAAATAAATAAATAAATAAATAAATAAATAAATAAATAAATAAATAAATAATGTCATCAGCCATTCGGTCAAATCAAGTATCGATGCAGAAGCATTTCTTTCGTTAAAGAAAATGAATGTTTATGGTATGTTATTTATTTAATTATTTATTATTGGTGTTTAAGGTCACATATTTATGCACAATGGCTAATCGTGCCCGTTGTGGAATGTTTGGATTCAGTCGGATAGAATATGTCATATACGTTTCGCGTGTCCGACCAACTGAAATATTCCAGCAGATTAAATCTGAACGTAGACGATGTGCTTTTTAAGTTCAATGCTGATTCCACTCCATAACAGCGTCGAATTCCTTAGAGAATTAGACTGTTTGCCCGCGTGTTTGGTATTTACGAGGGGATGTCAAAAAGTTTTGAGCCTAACATAAATAAAGCTGGAATATCGATACAGAACATATTTATTTTTCAACATAGTCCCCTTGTAATTCAATACACATGCTCTTTCCAAATTTGAAGAAACACTTACGTGGTCAAAGATTTCAAGATGATGAGGAACTTACTGCTGCTGTGGAGGCTTGGCTGCAGGACCAAGATATGGACTTCTACAGTGTTTCTTCAAATTTGGAAAGAGATGGCAGTCACTTTGACCACGTTAGTGTTTCTTCAAATTCGGAAAGAGATGGTAGTCACTTGGTGACTACCATCTCTTTCCAAATTTGAAGAAACACTTACGTGGTCAAAGATTTCAAGATGATGAGGAACTTACTACTGCTGTGGAGGCTTGGCTACAGGTCCAATATATGGACTTCTACAGACGCGGCATCAACGACTAGCAGACCAGGTGGAACATGTGTTTTAAAGTACAAGGGGACTATGTTGAAAAATAAATATGTTCTGTACCGATATTCCAGCTTTATTTATGTTAGTCTTAAAACTTTTTGACATCCACTCGTATGCGACATGCTGTTGGCAGTGGCTCAGGGAGTCCTTTCGAACAGTGTGTCACATAGTAACATGAAATTAGTTTGATGGAAGAAACGCCTGCAATGACCTGGGACATTCCTGTTTGACCTAGTTTAGGTGCTATTCTGACAAGGTAGACATTTTGACAAATGTGTTAATTGCATGCACGGCTGAAGAGAAATGTTTAGTTGCTAGCTTGATTGTGTGTTATTTATTTATTTATTTAGTTAGTTATTATTCATTAGGGTTTAGCGACACTTTCGACAGACAGGGTCACCTCGTGTCTGAAGCTTGATTGTGTGAGTGAAATCGATTTTATATAACCACCACGAGAACGAACCCAGCGTAACTGTCAAATGTTGTGGCCTCTAAAATTGAGGTAGTAGTAGTTGTGGTTGTGATGGTTTTAGTACTAGTGAATATCAGCAGCAATAATGTGAGTAGTACTAGAAGTAGTAGTAGTTGTAGAAGTTTTAGTAATCGAAGAACTGGTAGTATCAGAAGTACTTTATAGTATTTTAGACAATTTTGGGAACTCTGTAAAAGCTTAACGGCCCCATTCAATTAAGCCATATAAAAACAAGAGGTTCCAAAAGAATGGAGAGAAGCAAGGTTACATTAATACACAAAAAGGGGAAAGGATGTGTTGTACAATTATCGGGGGATTTCTGTCAGTAGCAACATTGGAAAACTTTTCTGCAAATCCTGTATGGGAGATTAGAGGATGTGATCGAACTGAAAGGGTTTCTGGGAGAGATCCAGAATGGCTTCAGGAAGGGAAGGAGAGTCACTGACCATCTTTTCACACTGACCCAAATGATAGTACCTACGAAAGTAGTAGTAGTAGTAGTAGTAGTAGTAGTAGAAGTAGTAGTAGTAGTAAGTAGTAGTAGTAGTAAGTAGTAGAGTAGTAGTGGTTGTAGTAAGTAGTAGCAGTAGTAGTAAGTAGTAGTAGTAGTAGTAGTAAGTAGTAGTAAGTAGTAGTAGTAGTAGCAGTGGTAGTAGTAGTAAGTAGTAGTAGTAGTAGTAGTAGTAGTAGTAGTAGTAGTAGAAGCAGTAGTGGTAGTAGTAGTAAGTAGTAGTAGTAGTAAGTAGTAGTTGTAAGTAGTAGTGGTAGTAGTAGTAAGTAGTAGTAGTAGTAGTAGTAAGTAGTAGTAAGTAGTAGTAGTAGTAGCAGTGGTAGTAGTAGTAAGTAGTAGTAGTAGTAGTAGTAGTAGTAGTAGAAGCAGTAGTGGTAGTAGTAGTAAGTAGTAGTAGTAGTAAGTAGTAGTTGTAAGTAGTAGTAGTAGTGGTAGTAGTAGTAAGTAGTAGTAGTAGTAGTAGTAGTTAGTAGTAGTAGTAGTAGTAGTAGTAGTAGTAGTAGTAGTAAAAACACTGAAGTGGCAGCCTGAAATCATAGAAGGCCCAGTAGGTAGAAGTAGTAGTTATTGTTCTTTCCCTTGGGAACCAATGGAAGTAAAGCAGTGCTTGTTTACTGTAGTAAACAAGCTCTGTTCAAATGTCAACATAGGGTCTGGTAACCAGTGCCTGGGTGGAAGTTCTCTAAAATGGGTAACATGTGTTTGCACGATTGGCTAGACTTGATTTTAATTTTATATCCACGTTGCGACCACGATTAGCCATTGTACAGAAATATGTGACCTTAAACACCAATAAATAAATAATTATTCTTCTTGTTTTGACGGCGGGGACACCATTTCTTGAAATCGGCAGCATTTAAATTTTAGAATCTGCAAAGTAGGTCTCAGAACTAAGAATCGGGAAGTTAATATTTGGTACAATTTATGGGATAATACCGTCGACATTCTTTATACAATACCAGACTATCAAACCTTGCAGCACCCCTTTGATTGGCCCCAATCTACAACGTTAGTTTATTCAGCCTACGACAGCCCAAAGTTGGTACCCGATAGGACCCTATATCTGATTCGGATGAACGTTTCCGCTTTTGCAAAACTTGACACATCTCGTGGCACGACAGTAATAACGGTGCTCTGTAGTCACCACACAAGTATGGTGCGGTTTGGCATCGCAATCTGTGTAAGTTGTCTTTTTAGCAAACGTTCCCACACGCAATGAAGGAGCGACAGAAAAGTTACTTAACCCCGCTTTCCCGGTCTTGGGTCGTGATGCAACCCCAATTCATAAAGTAGATAGTTGCTCAGTGAAGTTGTATGGTAGCTCAGTCAGGATTTTCAACGTACAGCCTCGGGGCTGGCGCAGCTACGTAGTTTAATCATGAAAATATTGAAAATATTGATACCCCCACCCCAAGTAACGAATATAGGCTCTACCAGTTAATGACTCTGCAAAGCCAGGGAATATATCGTCAGGATTCAAAGGGCTAAAACAGAGGCTAACTGCCTCCAAAAATGGACAATGACGACGTCAACCAACGTACATCAGTTCTGTACCGCAAATTTGGAGAGAAGTGCTGACTGGGGCGAGGGAATCTATTACAGGGATATGCTAAAAGCGAAGAACAAAATATTTTCATCGACGTGACAAAAAGTGAACGAACTCTTGATAAGGCGAACAAAAAAATGATTTGGCTCAGGTTACATGCAATAGAAAAATAGGGTTTTTCGGTTCGGATTTTTTAAAACAATATTTCATTTTATTTTCCCATACAATCGCTTAACCCTTCACCTAAAGTAGCGCTAAACCAGCCAGTGAGATCTACAAAAATCGCCATTCAAATGTTACTATTTTTTAAATTATTTCTCAAAAACATAGCTTTTGATCCCTTATGAAGTGTGGCCTATTCTTTAAATTAGGTTAGGGGTTAAAATGTATTTCATATATTCGCGTTGTCGATGAATTTGACACATGTCTGTAAGTAGCAACATGAAATCCAAAATAAACTTATAAACTTAGTAGGCACAGCTGTCTTCAGGGGGGTTTTCATAATGTTCTTAACCCTTTACCAACGTAACGGGCAAAACCGACCAGCCATATTCTCAAAAATCGCCAATTAATTTTCGTTATTTTTTTCATTTTTTGTCTCAAATACATAGATTATGACCCCTCATTGAACGATCTCATCGAGTTCGTTCCAATGAGGAGTCATAACCTATGTTTTTGAGACAAAAATTGAAAAAAGTAGTTATTCAAGAATTTTATTTGCAAGTGTCGTCTGCTTTTCATGTTTGGTAAAAGGAAAATTAGGATCGATCAAGAAACCCGGATGTTTTCATTTTTTTCCCTCCGTCTTGACGTGTTGATTTGACAAAAGACAATTCAATGGAAACAGATAAAGAAAAACGGGAGCCACGGTTGTATCCCGATTGTAAATTCCAGATAGTTCATGCCTTGTGTCAACGCATTCAGTTGTCACAACAGCTTGAGGGCTATTGAGTTATGTGTATCAAATATTAATAGGTTAACCTATCAAATGCTAAAATAAAGCATGAAAAATTGCGCGAGAAATAAAATGAAATAAAATGTGACCTACAGACGGTCAGTTATAATTTAAGCCTTCAACCTTATTATGTTAGGTGGGGGGAAGGGGATGGGGTAGATTAAATTAATTCTGATCCCGTCTTGAATGTCTGTTGACAGAGACGGACTGGGCCAAGAGAAGTTACCGGGAAATGCCCGGTGGTGGGAATTTGGATTTTTCGAAAGGAAAGAACGCAACTTCCCTCCTTTCATCTGAGCTTTCAATTACTGTCCAAATAGAGGATATTTCGATCGGATATTTATGTCAACTTCGTCGCTCATTCGAAAAAAAATGGTTGTGTCGAGGGAAGGGGGGAGGGGAGAGTGAATGGACCCATCGAGCTGACCATAGTTCGACTCGATGAGAGAAAATTTTGATTTTTCAAACTGACAGAACACTCTTTCCGTGCATCTGAGCAGTCCACATAGAGAGCATTTCGGTATACTAGCAGTGTATGCAATCAGATCCATATCTCCTGTTGATGATTTTTTCAAAATTTCATGCACCAACACGTGTTGGGCTGCATCAATTTTTGGGGCCCCTGGGGGTCCTCCAATCGGGGGCCCACTGGTAATTTTCTCGATAGACCATATATCCAGTCCTCTGTCTGTTGATTTATTTTATCACTTTCTGGACGTCCTTCATGACGCCACGGCCAATCCTAATATACAGACGAGGACCAGGATCTCAAAATTTTACGGAATGGTGGGGAGAGAGTTTAGGTCTTTCGACAGTGTTCCAGGGTTGTTGACCGTTAGTACGAACTTGAACCTTTACTCAATATAGTTCTTTAAAACAATACTAAACGAAACAGAGCGTAAACGTAATACACGAATTTATTTCATGTACATGACTCCTCAGTTATCATATACATATGTACTTCTGACATATTTGAGATCTAAAGATATTTTTTGCATAATGCAAACTGTGGTTTCGCCAAATGGTCAACTTGTTTTCAAATTAGCGACTTTCGGGGACAATGTTGGCATTACAGCAACCACAAATTTGTCGTGGACGTAATGGTTCGTAATTCGGTTTCGCCAAGAGAATAAATAAGCATGTTAACCCTTTACCCAACGCAGACGATATCAAAATTTATTATTTTAAATATCATTTTTTTCAAATTTTTCAAAACATTTCAACAAAACCATATCATGTGACCCCTCGTTGGAACGAACTCGACGAGTTCGTTCCAACGAGGGGTCACATGATATGGTTTTGTTGAAATGTTTTGAAAAATAATATTTTTTCAACCGTTGAATTTGCATATTACGCGTGTGGATGCGAGCGATTCGTTAGGTAAAGGGTTAATATTGCATTGTACATTTTACGTGTGGAGGAAGCCGGAGTACCCGGAGAGAACCACCGAGCAACGGCGAGCAACTGCCAGGCTTCCCAACATACTAACTCCACACCAGTATGGTTAGCATTTGTTGAAGACGACTGCACCATAGACGTGCAGTATATCTTAGTACATAACGCCATCGTGCACCCACGTGGGCATTGGGGTGAAGTGTAGCCGCAGGTGGGATTCTAACCTAGGACCACTGGGCTTGCAGCCTGCACTTCTACCGACTAAGACACCGCGTAGGTGGGAATGTATAGAGAACTGTAAAATCGTGGCTGATCAATATTACAATAAACAATTGGAAAAAACATTCTGGTCTGTTTAACTACAATTCCCATTGCCTGACTTTCCAACGACGTAATCAAGGAGTGCCTTCGAAAAAGACTACCTTAATGATGTAGTTGGAATATTTCTTCAGTCGGCACTTTAGTCATTACAGTCGGGATAAATTGGATCATGTTGTAACCATATATTTCGAAAAAATGAAAATACTTCTGGTAATCGTATATGCTGCTGTGATGCGACCAAGAAACGGAGAAGAAAATCCTCTCGTCCAACTCGGATTTAAAAAAAAATGGCATATAATCCAAGCATTAAGTTCTGTTGGTCTGATGACTTCTAAGGATCAATCGCCAATGATCATTATCCAATTGCGACAGGTCAAAGACGAAGCCATCAGCACCGATATCCGCCACAAAGTGTGGAAGACAACCTACGAATGGATTTTGTTATTAGCGTTGAGAGGTCTGAGGATCCGTCGCTAATGGTAAATATCCATTTACACCAAGACGCACACGAAGTCATCAAGGTCGAATTTCGCGACAAAGTGTGGCAGAGACAATCTTGGAATCAGGCCTGGCAGTCAAGAAAATCAAGGAGTGCAAAACAATTGCCCTCTTCAGATTGCTTGGGAGAGCAATTGCACCTGGAATTTTTTCAATGCATGTACTTGTATGCTCTTTTGGTTACAGTACGTAGGGTGGATTGTCACCCAATCACCCATGGAGTGGAGGAATCACCCAAGGTACTACTCTTAAATTTCGTACAGAAACACAAGAAGCACAAGACAAGTTTCAACCAATGGACCTCCGGGTTTAACCTGGAGGTCCATTGGCTGAAACTTTGCTTATGCTAATTTCGCTATGCATCAAATTATCATTTATTGCTTGAGAGAAATCAATACTCCACGGGCGATTTATTGGCAATAAACTCTCCATGTACTGTATATCCACTTCAAGGTATTGAAATTGTGACTGAAAAATTGTACTACATTCAGCTACATAGAGGAAAAATTGACACACATATTCTCATGATTCAAAATGTTGTATTCAATTCTTATGTGGCTGTCTTTTACACTCAAAATATATCGAGATGCGACAGAATGGGTCATGATTTATTGCAAATCAATGCAACATTGACAAATGGTAATAGATTTTAAAGGCAGTCCCAAACAGGTCTGGCATTCCAGAAAATCAAGGGGTGCAAATAATTGCCCTCCTCAATAATTTCTAGGCGTGCAGTAGGCGTGCAGCACTCCTGCACTCATAAGGAATGCCAGGCTTGTGGAATTAATTTATAATGAGTCAAAAAAGAAAGTATAATAAACTTTGAGGAGCAATTTTTTTTGTATTATCGACTTTAATCCCAAACAAATTATTGTAAATTCATATTTCGAGTCTAGCTGTATGGATTTGCAAAATTTCATGTTCTTACTGTTGCCAGTGTCACGTCAGGACGTCGCAATTCAGACATGGGGTGAAATGAAAAGTTCACACATGCATTAAATAGCGTGTTTGTCCACCGTTTGCCCCTTGAATGGCAAGACATCGACGGCCTGATAAGTCTCTGGGTGTTACCATGTGGTATTGCGTTCCACTCCTGCCTTAGAACATTACGTAAATCGCCTAACGTCCGAAGATGATGAAGTCGTACCTGGCGGTCCAGTTGATCCTAAAGATGCTCGATTGGCGACAAATCTGGCGAAAGTGGGGACCCGTGAAGAAGTTCGATGCTCTGCTTCTCAAAAAAGTCACGACAGATACGCGGAACGTGACATCGGGCATTGTCTTGCTGGAATAACTGCAATCCGACGTTAGCGTTGAGCAACGGGACAACAACAGCGTTAAGAATTTCGTCCCTATATCGCTGTCCATTCAGATTACCATCGATGAAGATCAACTGCGTTCGATGGTGCAAGGAATTTCCTGCCCAAACCATTACACCCCCCCCCCCCCCCCGAAACGGTCGCATTCCCGCACGCAAGCATCAGAAAACCGTTCTCCTCGTCGGCTATACAATCTTGCCCTACCATCAGCGCGCCGTAGACAAAATCGTGATTCATCACTAAAAAGAACTGTGCTCCAATGCTGCTGAGTCCAGCGAACACGCTGACGTACCCACTCCATTCTGACGGAACGATGACGTTGGGTAAGGATTGGTCCGTGGTAAGGACGCCTACTTCGGATGCCGTGTTCAGCGAGTCCGTTGCGGAGAGTTTATACCTTGATTCTATTGTTAGTTCTACTAGGAGTAATTGCTGTTGTCTTCGTCGCCGGAAGGAAGCGATCCCGCAAGTGAGACGTCCTGATGTGTCGGTCTTGTACAGGGGTCGTAACTTTTGGTCGACCTGAACGCGGTGGGTCGGCAGTAGATCGAGTCGTTTATACCTTCCAATGAGACGGTAAGTAGTGGCCATAGTGACTCCGAACTCAGCAGCGAACTCATCTGGAGGTACCCCAGCCTTATGTATACCAATGGCACGCAACCTCTGATTTTCGTTTAACCTTGACATTTTTGAAAAGGTCGGAAGACAAAAAATAGCGTATTTTCTCAATAACCCAGGCTCTCTAGCACAACATAACACAAAGAAAATCGTCGGTCACCCATTCAATTTGATATTCTTGGATAGCACGCGCTATTTTGAAATCCGTAGCAAAATTGTATAATGTTGAGTGGACAACAACATGTCATTAAACTCTTTGCACGACTTCTTGTCCACAAACATTCAACATTAGAACTATTATATTTCATCCTTTATGCTATTTTTTCACATTTATTTCTATTATACATTCTTTCTTTTTTGACTGTTTATTGGCCTTATCAGGCAAAAGGATGCGTCGCCAATGGTCATACTCCAATTGAGAAAAGTCTAACATAGCCTTCAGCGCTGATTTTCGCGACAAAGTATGTATGGAAGTTCTTTTAGCAGGTCTGCCATCCATGCATACAGTCCTCAGCGCGAGAACAGTGCGTGTTGTAACTTCTGTTACTTCCAGGGTGGTTGTTTTGGTAGTCGTAGAACAGCACATGGCTGTAGGAATTGAACGGCAGTCGCCTGACAATCCCCAAATGGGTGCAGTATATTAAGGTTCACTCTGGTGTGATTGGTCTTAGCAGGTATCCGGAATAATAAGCCAGTTGCGAAAATATCATCTTGGATTTTAACCTTCACCTAACATAGCGCCAGCGCTACAAACAATTTCATTCAAGGTGACCGGTTGGTGGTGATTGTGAAGGGATTTTGGTGCTATTGTTCAAATCCAGAGTGATGGAGTTTTCCAGCAACACCATCAAGGCATTCCTTCGTCGAAGGCATGCTTTGATGATGTAGTTGGGAAGACAAGTCAGTCGGTGTTATAGTTTAAAAACTAAGAGTTCTTGGAAATTTATTTGGGAATAAATACATGCAATAGTCATGACGCAACGGCTTCCCAACCTCTTATTTAGTGAACACATACCGCACTCCAATTGAACGTGCCTGGAGCTCAACAACCCAAATCGCGTACCACACAAACGTCCATCCGTATGACCGACTGTATGCTCTGCCAAAGACTCTAATCTAGACGAAAATGTCTGGACTGACTAAACGATGGGGAGGGGGGGGGGGGTGGTCAGACTCCACCTACCAACCTCAACTCCCGTAGAAAAGTATTTTTAGTTTTAAGCTTATTTGTTTCACGAATATTTCAATTTTGGCGAGCTAGTTATACAACTTACATTAACACCTCACCTTCGCACAATAGATCCGGCAACTTGGGATGACCCCCGTAGCAGGCAGCTTCTCGAACAAAAACGAAGAGATCTTTAGCTTACACGTCCTCTACTTCAGCGAACAAAGACTTAAAAACTAAAACTGGTAGACATATTATTTTTCTGGCATAAAAGAGGGCGCATATTATTGAAATGCAGGTAGCAATTGACACACTTTCCAAGTCAAATGCACTTATGTTATTAAATTTTTTATTGACCAATGAATTACGTAATGCAAAGAAAACGTCATAAGCCACGCCTCCCTCAAATTTCATTCAACTGTTCACTTCACGTAAAAGTTACGTTCCGTGGTAGGTGGAAGTAGGCCATCAGTATTACATTGTATCTTGGTTTTGACCGTTTCCCGAGAACTGAAAAACACATTTGTAAAAGTGGAGTTGGATATAAAATCATTTTGATTTCCAAAAATTTCATTCAAATTAGCAATGTCAAAATTGCCGCATTCGTCGTGACCGGCCATTGTTTACAATCGATTTGGGTAAAACGATGAACGCAGACGATCACCCAGTGTGCGTAAAAATTGAAATGTCAAATAAATACAGTTGTGAAGAAAAAGAAAAATTGACCCACCACGGTCATTTAAATATTTTATAAATAATTTCATGGTGATAAATTAGTAATATAAATTTATTTTTATTTTTCAGATTTAGAAAGTGCCAGTGTTCTAACTTCTATTGATTTGACACCATGTTGCAACACCGAAGACTGGTATTTTAGGGACGTGGCTGGGGGCGGACCTAATTGTGTTTTTTCGGTTCATTGAGTTATGAAAAGAAAAAACAGAATCGTGTGAGCCAATCGTTTTATCTGAAAACGCATGAACCGAAAAAATGTTTAATTATTAACGTTTAACTTTGAAGTTTCATAAGTATTCTACAATACCCAGATGAGGTTATAGGTCATCCCTCATTGAAATGACATCGTACCCTCAAACGTAACTGTAGGAACAATGGTTCTACTATCAATATCCTTTGATGAATATCCTTCAATAGAACACGACCATGCTATATGGATCCCCAAATGCCTAGATGGGGCATTTGGGGATACATATGGCATGACCGTGTACTATTGAAGGATATCTCCCAATGCCTAAGCATAAGCTTACTGTCGAACCCCGTCTTGTATAGTTTTTTGTATCCCTTGTTATATCATATACTGTTTGGTGTACATTACTTATGTGAATAGCCTGTTTGGTGTATATAATTAACACAGTTATTAATGAATAAATATTGTTTAAACCAAATACCTAGATGAGTCGAAATGTACGAATAAGGTTTGGTTTGAGTGTTGGTTTTTCCCATTGCCAGCAGAAGTTATAGAATCTGTCATCCTCGTGATGAGGTCAGATCACAGACGTGATAGCCAATAGTGGTAGTACAAACTGGTGGTGGCGTTAGTACAAGTGACTAATAACAGATTTTGTAGGTTCCGGTATTGCATCGCGGTTTACAATGTCGGCATTGATCGCCATACATTGATAACTATCCCCATTAAAAATATCGCCAGATAACTAGATTCTGACAGCTATCTTCAGATAAGTATCCTAAAATAGGGCACAATGTCATAAATATCCTCAACAGCAATATTTTTATGCACATTACGATATCTCAGTCTTTTAAATATGTGTCCGTGTTTTGTAAGTGTTGTGCTTGCTTGCATTGTTAACAATGACATGCGCACATATCTGTAGGATCAACACTCGGTCTCTCAAATGTAATGACCCATGCACACACTTAATCAAGGAACTGAAGAAACGAATTCGTAATTAGATGGATGGCGTAATCCGATTAAGGCTACTGTTTATTTATTTATTTATTTATTTATTTATTTATTTATTTATTTATTTATTTAAGGTGACACATTTTTCTGCACGATGGCTAATCGTGACCGCCACATGGATATGAAGTCATTTATACTCTTGGTTAAGGCTACTAAGACTTGGTCTAAGGCAAAAGTCGAGACAGTTTCGGAGTAGCTAGCAACACTGTAGTAGGGCAACAAGCTAGTTGCAATAGTAGAAAAACATGACTTATTGTGGTAGAATAAGAGCTGTGACAGTCATCAGAGACAGTACAGTAGGGTGGAAAGAAGTAACAGGGATAGAACGCAACGGTACAACTCATACGAGGGATACGAACGGGATAATTGACGGTAGCAGTAGACTCGAAACCATAAAACAATCAGCTGTCGAGTAGCTATGATTATGAGACATGCGATGGTCTATGAGTTGGTCCCAAATTATTATCCATCTGTCCATATTATCTCCATTAGTCTCAAAGTTCACAAACACTAGTGCCCTAATGAACTGTATTCAGTCCCCTACGTATGTGGCCAACTACTATATGTTGGGGCACGTTGCAACTTATCATATAAACAGACCACAGTATTTTAACTGGTTGAGTGCTAGAAGCCACTATCAGGGCTTTCAAAAACTGTGGGTACCAAAGCAAAGGCCAACATTTTCCTTGCGTATGTTTCATATTCATTGAAACGCAAATAATATTTTCTTTATATCAGTTTGTTTTATTACAAATTACAGATACTCTTCAATACTTTGTAATAAACAAATATTGTATAACAAATTCAGACCACCAACAATAATCTAGCCCTCTGCCAGTTAACCCTTTACCTAACCTGAAAAGCAGACGACACTTGCAAAAATAATTCTTGAATAACTATTTTTTTTTTATTTTTTGTCTCAAAAACATAGGTTATGACCCGTCGTTGGAACGAGCTCGACAAGCTCGTTCCAACGAGGGGTCATAACCTATGTTTTTGAGACAAAAAATGAAAAAAATAATGAAAATTAATTGGCGATTTTTGAGAATAGCGCTGGCCGGTTTTGGCCGTTACGTTGGGTAAAGGGTTAAACATGTGTCGCCTGTATTATGCTGGAAAGACAGTCAAAGTTCAAAATATTACATTCGTGTCAACTTGGTCAAGAGACTGTATATGCAGATACGGGCGAAAGAGTATGCAGCGATCTAAGTTAATCTACTAAGGTGCCGTTGAGGACAGAGGTCGCGGCCAGAGATAGCTATGACTATAGGTGGATGGTAGGGTAAAGAGTAGACAGAACAGGCCAGAAAAGGGAAAATAGTGAGAAAACACTGAGTATGAGGTTTTTCTTATCTACCAGAGTACACTTGGTACCAATCGAACGGACATTTGTGCCGACTTTACTTGCGGATGGGCTAAAATGAACTTCGAGCTACTCAAAATGGCAGTCTAGAAAGATCCATTTGCATAATTTAAGATAGCCGTCGGGATATTTCCGGTGATTAGGTATACTAACATTCAGTCGGACATACCACCTGAATACACCACCAACGTGATCCTATCTCTCCCAGTGTCATACTAACAACGTGCCACCATAAAATTAAGATGATGGGTCCCATCATACAAAATGGGCTACGACGAAACGTATTTCCTTAACAACACGCGCTGACACTCATTATCATGAAAATGAGGTCACAACATGGCCGCACACATAGGTTACCATAAGAAAACACTTGACACCCACAAAACACCGCGACATGGCGTCATATGAGGTCGACCATGAGATTCCCCATAATTGGGCTTGATCGTGCGAGCTCTACTATTTGCGTCAAACACCGCCCAAATTCAAGGCGCTGTAAAAACGTTTTCTCCAAGGTGAATTTTAGCGAATTTTGGAAATGTTCGTGAGACTTTTCTACACTGAATAACACCAAATTAGCTTGTTATAATTTGTATCTGGGTTCAACCCTTCAACAACCAGAATATTACTGCTGACGTGTAGTTGTCAACAGATTTATGGTTGGTTCGTAGCTATTATCTAGTGACAGGTCTGTCGGTTCCAATGAGTGTTTCTTCGGTTCTTTTCTTTTTTTCAAAATAGCGGAATATTCCAGAACGAAATCAAAGTAATTTTCTGAAGCAGAACGTCCTTGAAAACTTCTTCTGTTGTCAATTCTCCTGTACATGAGACCTGGTGATAGAAGTTCAAAAGGAGCTACTTGATAGGTATTTTAGACCACCTCATGAGTCAATATAAGGGAGATTCGGATTGAATCGATTCGAATCACCGTGACGATTTCGAATAGAATCGAATTCCGAAACCTCGCATGTCCCAAGGAACTGTTCTCGAAAACAGGAGGCCTGATGATAGAAGAAGCGTTCAAGGAAGATCAGATTCCGAAACAAGTTTCATTCCCAGCCATCGAAAATGTAAATACAGGAGAGAAATACGCCATATCTTTCCTAATTAATTTTTAAGTGACAGTTTTGTGATAGATTTACAAATACCTCGCTGTCCATACATCAATTTAATGCTCGCCTTTACATCTTGTGTTTTTAACTTTTTGAACACGAGAGTCCACGATTACGGCCCAGGAAGATGATACGTAATAATTTCATTAAGTAGAATGGCTGCTAAGTTAAAGTGTGGAGTAGTCCAATCAATATTTTCAACGTGCAGCCCCAAGGCTACACGTTGAAAATATTAATTGGTCTACACCCAAACATTAAATATGGACTCTTCCAAGTGCTTCCATTGAACTGACATGGCAGATACCACCAGTGATCAAAGGGTTAAAGATGTTCACTTTTACATAACAGATAAAATTTCCATTGTATCCTCAAAGAAAAAAACATTCCTGGATAGGTTTTCGATCAAATGCGGGGAATTTGAAGGGCTCGCCCTCACCACTCCAGCTAAGGGCCCTGCAGAAGGGAAATTTGACTTCGAATCGACTTTTGAAGCAAATCGGGCAACAGATAGTTTTTTTCGAATCGAATCGGCTGAATAATAACATTGATATCGACTTTCTGTTTTCACCAGGTTGTGCAGTTGATACGATGACCAAGGACGTGGCGACAGGGTGTGTGTGTGTGTGGGGGGGGGGGGGGGGGCGCAAAACTGTCCGACACGAGGTGACCATGGCCGTCGAAGATGTCGTTAAACCCCAATAAATAAATAGCACGCTACCAGTTAAGAAAGTACACGTTTACTGACCAAAATTTCCTATAGTTGGAAATTCGGAGGTCAAGTTGGAAATTCCATCTATCTGGATTTTAGAGCTTCTTTGGTGATGTCTCCTTTACCTCCCCAAATTCCAACTCCGGTTCAAATCGGCAAAAATTCCAACTGTTTCTATAGTCCGTTTATTTATTGCAATTAAAAAAAATCCTCGAAATGCACTTCAAGAAAATCACATCATGTAAAATCGTTATCCTGGGTTAATTCCATCATTCACAGTTGCAAAATGACGATACATCAAAAATTGATCATTCCTGCATAAGATCTGATTTAATGTTAGGACAGTGTGAATTGTTCAAAGTTCTCAGCTTAAGCATTTGTTTGGCACATATTCAACTCCCAAAAGAAACTCAAGTAATAATAACCTGATAATTCTATCATAAATGTGTTGGCGTTTCAGTTACTAGAATCAATTTTATGCCCCCTTTCATGGCTTTATTTTCTAAATTTCCCCCCCCCCCCCCCCGAATCGGAAGCCTTTAGCTACGTCCCTGGCGATGACACATGACACATTATCACCTTCCTAGTTATAAATAAGTATGAGTTAGTTTTTATGGTTTGTGAAGTAGATTCGCAGGTTTTCCCTGACTTTGCCGATTTCATAAATTAGTAGAAACTTCACACAATTGACACGATTGTTTCTCAACACGGCTGATTCGATTGCATTTCTGCTATTCTGGAGCGAATCGAATCGAATTGGGATATTCATTCGAGAATCGATTTGAAATTCGAATAATCGCAGGGCAATAGTATTGAATCTTTGTCTGAGTTGTCAGTGGCTAAAAGCAAAAATCTGTTCATCAGTACTGACTGGCAATTTCATGTTATGGTCGGGCAAACATGAGACACACTTACCTTCAGTACTTGGAGATATTTCTGGGTGATAGGAGGGATGTATGGGGCCATTCTGCTTAATGAAACATCTCCAGGGGTGCTCCTCCAATAATTGTCCAGTCGGCACATTTTTATTAGGACAGGCGTGTAAGATGTCAGTTCTTTCTTGCTAGTAAACATGTACTTTCTTAACTGGTAGCGTGCTATTTATTTATTGGGGTTTAACGACACATTCGACGGCCATGGTCACCTCGTGTCGGACAGTTTTGCGGGTGGAGGAAGCCGGAGTTCCCGGAGAGGAAGACCGAGCAACGGCGAGCAACTGTTAGGCTCCACAACATACTAACACAAGCAGGGTTAGCATTGGTTGAAGACAACTGCAGCATCGACGTGTAGTACGCCTTAGTACACAACGCCATCGTGCCCACACGTTGGCAATGGGGGCAAAGTGCCTTGCCCAAGGACACAACACGGTTGCCACATGTGGGAATCGAACGAGGACCCACTCGGTTTGCAGTCTGCACCTCTACCTGCTGAGCTCCCCCCCCCCCCCCCCCCCCCGGTAGTGTGCTAAATTATTTTTGGTCGCCAAAATCTGTTCATGTGTCTTTGCCTTGTTACAATTTATGGAAGAGTGTCTCCAGGCGCTCTTCCATAAATTGTAACAAGGCAAATCCATAATGACTAAATAATTTTACTTCAAAGATATTGTAAGGCATACCCACTGAATATGAAACCTTTATGACACAGTACCTGCACTTCAGAGTAGAGCCCCAATATGGGATCCAACACTCTACCAGTTATAAGAATAGATTTGATACTTGTACTTGTGTCACAAACATAGTCGATTATACAAACAGATCTGTAGTACTCTATTTGGGTGACCCGACACGATCAGTTTGGAGTACGAGTACCGTACATGTTAATTAAATAAGAAGTTTCATAATGACTAATACCAGAACTGGCCGTCCCGAGATTTTCTTACGTGATCGTTAACAATGTAAGCACAACACATACGACACGCTGACACATGCCAGAAATTCTAATATGCAGGTCTGTTATCGAGCGCACAACACATGCAGGACATGGTGGTGGTTTGGGGACGTTTGTGGTCTATAGCGGCAGAAGTGGACTGGCCGTATGGCCCACCGGGAAAATTCCCGACGGGCCCCCTATTGGGTGGCCCCTGGGGTCCCCAAAATTGATGCAGCCCAAGACTTGTTGGTGCCTGAAATGTCGTGAAAACGCCCCTCAGTCGAAATGAATCTGATTGCATAGAATGCCGGTATATTGAAATGTTCTCTTTCCACATGGAGAACCTTTCGATGTACCAACATTCTGGTCTGCCACTGATAGCTCAGATACAGAGAAACAGTGCGTTCTTTTAATTTGAAAAATCAATTTTTTTTCACATTGGGCCGAAATCCGATCGGTCCAATGAGTCCGCGCACCACTTACCCCTTATTGATAGCATTCGTGCCGAATGAATGATGAAGATGATACAAAAATGCCATTAAAATGTCTTCTCTGTGTACTGCCATTGATCAATCCGATGCATGGAAGCAGCGTTCGTTACGTTCGGAAATTCGCAATTTTCTCCGGGGCCAGGAACCGTCTTACTTCATTTGCCGGTAACTTTTTATGGCCCAGTCCGCCCCTGACCACTACCTGTGCATTTGATTTATTCACTAATAAATTCCCAAGAAGTCTTCAATTTGTTAACTATAATCCCGACCCCGACTAACTTGTATTCCAACTCTATGATCAAGACATGCCTTCGACGAAGGCATGTCTTGATCATGTAGTTGGAATGTTAGTCAGCTGAGACTTGAGCCAGTCGTGACAAATCAGGTTTACATCCCCATCCCCGACAAGCGGTCATCTTCACCACGTCTCTGCTTCTCTGTCCATCGCAGATGTGATGACAGAGAAGAAACACGCTCGATCTTTCGAAAAAATAAATTATGCGACAGATTTGTAATAGATTTACATAGACCACGCTGTCCATCTAACAATTAACTCTTTACAAATTAACCAGTTGAAAAGAATATATTTTACACACAATTAAACAAAACCATAACATATCCCCCTGCCCTATTGGAACGAGCTCATCGAGCCGGTTCGAATGAGGGGGTCGCATGATGGGATTTTGTTGAAATTATTTGACAATTTTAAAAAAGACAATAATTAACATAATAAATTTTGATATAATATTGATATATTGTGCGTTGGGTAAATGGTTAATACCCGCTAATACGGGAGCGCGGTGGATCAGTGGTAGACTGTTGGACTTCTATACTAGAGATTCCGAGTTCGATCCTCGTCCGGGACGACCCGCGTTGTGTCCTTAGGCAGGGCACTTTATCCGCGGTTGCCTACATGGGGGCACGATGACGCCGTGTACTAAGGCATACTGCTCATCGACGGTGCACATGTCCTCAACCGATTAACCCTGCTTGAGTGGAGCTTGAACAGAGTTAGAATGTTGAGGAGCTGACAGTTGCCCGTCTTTGCTCGGTGGTTCTCTCCGGGTACTCCGGCTTCCTCCACCCGAAAAATTGCCACAGTCACGATTAATCATTGTGAATAAGTATGTGACCTTAAAGACCAATAAATAAATAAATAAATAAATAAATAAATAAATAAATAAATAAATACCCACTAATACAACTTGTGTTTCTAAAGATGTTCCCTTTTACGTAACTGGTAAACACTCACCGTATTCTCAACAATATACCTGGACATTTTTTTGATCGAATTTTGAACTGGGTACTACTTATCAGGGACGTGCCCAGAGGGTGTGATTCTAGAGACAATATATCACCGGTGACTTGTGTATAAGCTTGGTGGATGATTTTCCAGCCCCTATCTTACCTCAGAACAGTTACCTTTATTCACAATTAAATTGTAAGGCACAAAAAAGAAAAAAAAGAGAATGATTGGTGTGGTACAAAACCTGTTGATTTTTACGACAAAATGGTGAAACTTTCTTTATCACAAAACCTGTCGATGTTTATTACAAAACTTGTGATTTCCGCGACTGACAAAAACCTTGCGATTTTATTACAAAAGTGGAGAGCTGTGACAAAGCCTGGAAATTTTTATTACTAAAGCAGGGCTATGGCCAGCAGACACACAGAACACACTGGAACTCAGGGAACTGGACGTCGTCAGTTATTACAAAAGTGGGCGTAACACTCGAATCCGAAATATGACTTTCTTCATGAACGACAGACTGTTATGTTCTTATGGGTGTTAATTAACCCTTTACGCAGACGATATCAAAATTTATTATTTTAAATATTACTTTTTTTAATTTTTCAAAAAATTTCTACAAAACCACATCATGTGAACCCTCGTTGGAACGAGCTCGACGAGCTCGTTCCAACGCGGGGTCACATGATATGGTTTTGTTGAAATTTTTTTAAATATAATATTTTTTCAACTGCTGAATTTGCATATTACGCGGGCGGATGCGTGCAATTCGTTACGTAAAGGGTTAAAAGAATTTTGTTAGACTTTGTGATAGTTTTTTTTTAAAGTTTTAATCACATTTTCACTCAAACAAAAGGAAAAAAAAAGAAAGACAAGAATAACTGGATTACTTTAAATCGTAATGAAACTCTGAACTGCCATTTTATACTTGAAAAAATGAGATTCAGTTTGTTTTAGGCTATACCGCCTGCGCCTTCCACACGTATCAACAGGGAACTTCACGCGTGTGTACTCAGATGGTCCAAATATATAGTGAAAAATTTAAACAAAAATGGAACCATTAAAAACTAACAAAACGTATTTGATACCATTTTAAAAAGTATGTTATAAAATAGTTGATTTGATCATATGTCCATCCATTATGTAAAATATTAAGTTTGTGGAAAATGGAAGTTTTTTTTTCATTTTTCTCCCATAGATCGCGATAGTAATTTACATTGTCATCTTTACCACTGTTTACACGCATGCGCAATCAGGGGAGTAAAAATAGTCCAATATGTTGTCCTGCGTATTTAACATTACGCCATACAATACTGGCATTGGGAAATGTTCCAGGCGCAACACGCATGGAATCTGGATTACGCCTAAGGGCGTCATGTAAGAACGCATTTGATTGGGTGTTACGCGTCTGAGTGGCGTTATGCCATGAATGAAATGCCTCGACACAAAACCGTGTCAAGCAAGAAATTTATCAGATAATTGTTTTAAAAATATCAGCTTCATTCACTTAATCGTGCTATAAATAGAGAAAACAGCTCGGACAGAGCACGGAGGACCGGAACCAGCAACCCTTGGTAGTGTTTTTCCTGTATTTCACGCAAAAACTCCACCCCCGGGTCATTCATTTCAATCCCCCGTACTCCACCCTCGTTGTGTTGTGTCTTAACCCTTTACCCAACGACTCGGCCGCATCCGCCCGCGTAATATGCAAATTTAACAGTTGAAAAAATATTATTTTTCAAAAAATGTCAACAAAACCATATCATGTGACCCCTCGTTGGGTCACATGATATGGTTTTGTTGAAATGTTTTGAAAAATTTAAAAAAATGATATTTAAAATAATAAATGTTGATATCGTCTGCCTTGGGTAAAGGGTTAATATGTTTAACCTGCGTATTAAATTTGTAATACCTTAAAAACGAATCTTCTGAAACAAGACGTCTTTCAACGTGGACGTGTGCAAAGGCGAGAATTAAGAAGATGTGGCATATCCCAACTTGGGACAAAGAATACCCCCCGCGACACACTTTCTGATAATAATAATAATACCATGCATCATTAATATCCTTCAAGACTATCAAACGCTCTGAGCCGGATTCGCCTTTGTATGTTTGGATATATGAAGCTGAAGTCTGTGACCTTGACCGTGTAGACTTGCATTCCAACAACTCATATTCGCGACACACCATCTAGTGGTGGGCAACATTAATTCTTTTGGCTCGACAGGCGACTAAAGTCGACAGACGGCAGACCGGGAAAAGGTACTGCAGTAGTCATTTTAGCCAACTGTGTGTGTCCATTTCCAAGTGCTTTTAAACCTTTACCCAACGCAGACGATATCAAAATTTATTATTTTAAATATCATTTTTTTTTTCAAATTTTTAAAACATTTCAACAAAACCATATCATGTGACCCCTCGGTGGAACGAGCTCGACGAGCTTGTTCCAACGAGGGATCACATGATATGGTTTTGTTGAAATTTTTTGAAAAATAATATTTTTTTAACTGCTGAAGTTGCATATTACGCGGGGGGTGGGGGGGGGGGGGATGCGGCGGCTTCGTTAGGTAAAGAGTTGAACAAACATACGTATTCCTAAGCTTCATGCACCATTTATGTCCTATCCATGAACAACGATACCGTCCCTTAAATGTATAAAGGTGCCATTTAAATATATACATAAAATCATTTGAAAAACTGTCAATGAGATCATTAGAACATCTTTTAAAATAATAATGCTTTAGTCAAACAACCTACACTTTTTGTAAAATTCCTGATGAATATTAGGCGCTAAGAATTCTGTTTCTCAGGTTATTCCGCGCCAAAAGAGTTAATATCCTTCAATGCTATCAAAGGTTCTTAGCCAGACACGACTTGTAATAGTTGGATTTGGATGTTGGGGGTAGGTGGTCTTGAATTAGGTCTGTGAACTTGACTTTTGCAGTCCAGCCTTATTTGCGACACACCCTCTGAGGGTGGGCAACACAGAAAAAGTTGAATGTGTTCGTTCAAATAAAACTTTTCTTCACTGTATATACGAGAACCCCACGATTAGTATTCTTCATATGATGAAACCCTAAGCAGTAACACCCCTTACAGTAAATTTTCCGGTGCAAGTAACAGCAACTGGTTGCCAATCTACCGTAAATTTAACGGTAATTCTTGCAGTCTGGGTGTACTACCCAGGTGTAGGTCATCTTTTTGATTGTAGGATAAAATACCCTTGGACAAAATACCCTTAGGACATAATACCCTCAAAAAAAAATACCCTTGGGACATAATACCCTCAATGGGTAGGACAAAACACCCTCGGACAAAATACCCTCGGACCAAATGTATATATTCAATTGCCATCTGCCATTGGTATTGTGCTTCATATCTATTTAGTTTAACCCTTTACCTAACCTGAAAAGCAGACGACACTTGCAAAAATAATTCTTGAATAACTAATTTTTTTGTCTCAAAAACATAGGTTATGACCCCTCGATGGAACGAGCTTGACGAGCTCGTTCCAACGAGGGGACATAACCTATGTTTTTGAGACAAAAAATGAAAAGGCAGTGAAAATTAATTGGCGATTTTTGAGAATAGCGCTGGCCGGTTTTGGTTGTTACGTTAGGTAAAGGGTTAATAAAAAAAAATAAAATATTGGTACTTGTTATTTCAAACAAAACACCGGCTAGTGCCTTAGATGCAATTACCCCGCCCTCCCCCCCCCCCCCCCCCCAACACCTTAAATCCAACTTTATATACATTTGGTCTGAGGGTATTTTGTCCGAGGGTATTTTGTCCTACCCATTGAGGGTATTATGTCCTAAGGGTATTTTTTTTAGGGTATTATGTCCTAAGGGTATTTTGTCCGAAGGTATTTTGTCCGGATACCATCTTTTTATGCCGGTATCAGAGACTTAGAGTGCTCATATACAACTATCATCTACGGCAAATTTAACGAATAATAATATGTTATATTTGTCAAAACGTTTGAAATAACATTGGAACTCGTCACTGATCATTTGATTGAAGAAAAATGACATTACGAAAAATCCTGTTGCCACTGGATTACTTTCTCCGATATATCATTTTATTACATCAAATGATCGGTGACGAGAGGGGCGGGATAACACTGTGTACTAAGGCGCCGACGGTGCACATGTCTTCAACCGCTGTAACCCTGCTTGTGCGGAGCTTGAACAGTGTTAGAATGTTGAGGAGCTGACACTTGCTCATGGGTGCTCCGGTTTCCTCCACCCGTAAAACTGTCACGGTCACGATTAGCCATTGTGCATAAGTAAGTGACCTTAAACACCAATAAATAAATACATAATATCGGTGACGAGTGTCTGTAGCATAGAGTTGTTAAAGCCCTTTTATTGTCAGTCATTGTTGTGGTTGGTGCAACTCTGAAGATAGTTACTGTCCCGCTGACATGGGACATCATGCAAGTGCAGAGTTTGGGCGTGGGTTGCAAATGAAACACTACCGGAGCGGAACGTCCACCCACGCGGTCGCTACAAGGCGCAATGCTCAATGCTTCGAAAACGAAAACGAAGCTCAAATTGAGTTTTCGTCAGTTAATTCTCGGGATGTTTATTTGCTGATTTTTATGTATGCTTTTTTTATCATCTCTCGCAGTATTTGGAGTTATAATTTGATTATTTATTCCCATTAGGATTATTATTGTGTTAATAGTGGTAATACACTTCTGACATACCCTTAACCCTTAGAACCCGAGCGGCCGTTTTTCCACGAAGAACATGATACGTCATAACGTCATTATAAAGGATGGCTGTTCAGTAAAAGTGTGGGGTAGACCAATCAATATTTTCAACGTGCAGCCTCGAGGCTGCAAGTTGAAAATATTGATTGCTCTACCCCAAATAATGAATATGGACTCTTCTTATGGCTGCCACTGAACTGGCATGGAAGATATTACTAGAGTTCAAAGGGTTAAAATGGAATCCGAATGAACGACAAACTCCTTGGTGGGAGTGACCGTCGTTTTTTTGCCTCCTTCCCATGTCTTGTTTGTGGAGGCGGGGGAGGGGGGTGGGGGCTTCGAGACGGCTGGACCGAAAAAATAGTGTGTCTACTTCCCAGCCTAAGATGTTTTCTTTTCGGGGATTAAAATCATGAAATTTTCTCACCGGGACTAAGTTGAGATTCTAAGATGGATGCAATAACGTACAGAAATTTGGAAGGAAATTACATAAGTTAGTGTGATCAACGTTTAATCAAGTGCGGAACTAAGGAGTGGTGGGGTGGGGCGATGTTCGTTGAGTGACACTCTCCACTAATTTTTCCAATCATGACATTTTCGTCTGGATTGGAGAAATTGGGTTGTCACGTCCCCACCCACCCCAGCCGAAAATTGCAAATCGTCTATATTTGTAACTATCCCCTGGGTTCACTTATCGCAACTAAACAAATATTACAAACTGAACTGTAATACCCTTCAAGGAACGGTGTGCGTGTGGAGGAGGATGGGGGGGGGGGGGGGGGGGGGGTACTGGGAAATAACGGTAATATATTTGCTAGATAATATCTGGCCTTTTCGCCCCCGTGAAGGTTTTTTATAAATGGCTATACTGTCATTAACTATTAAATTTACGAATAAAATGGATAGCATGTCAGTCATTCTATATGAAATCAGCCGTGATATTGGCCTAATTAATTTGCATTCACATACCTTTAAATAACGACGACTGTAATGGAATACTTTTTTCAAGAACCGAATACTCCTTTCTAGTATAGTATGAGTTAAAAATATAACTTCTAAATTACATATTTATCAAACAAATCCTGAAAACTTCCTTAAAATACACACAAGGCTTGAAAATATGTTTAAACACTCGCAAATATTCTGTTATTTGTTGACTTCGCGTAATAAACATACATTCGTGTTTACTCCTTGACAAAGATCATACTTGGTTTACATCAGGTGGATTTTTAAATGAACACTTCTCTATTAGGTCACACGTCTATGCTTGAAACGCTCCGACAACTCTATTCACCCTTCTCATATGAGCTCTCCTTTTAATTTCTTATATTCCAACAAATCAAGATTTTTTCACTGCCACATATGAGTTGAGTGTGGGATAATAATAGTCCGTTGAGTGGAACAAGGCACCATCTTCAATGCTTCAGCATTGCAAATGGCGCCTTGTTTCACTCGAGGAACGATTATTATTATTTTTATTTTTTTCTTATTATTATTCAACTTCCCGTGTTCACCTTTTTACTTTCCATTCGCAACTCGAATTAACAACGCAGATAATCGAAATTACGAACAATAGCCGTCAAAAGGAAAAGTCCAGGAATTTGGGGAGATAGGTGGGGGTGGGAGGTCACACCCAACAATTCTACCAATAGCGACATTTTCGTTTAGGTTAGATATAGATTCGCCCATGTTAGTAATCTATCGGCCAGAGAAAAGGAATTTCTGTCCACGAATCAAATTTCGAATCGAATCCGAATCAAATCGGAAACTGCGCAAGAAGAGCCGCCTGAACAGGGTTTTATCGCAGAATTATCCTACCAGATATCTAATGTTTGCCAAAAGAAACGTCGGTGGGTTCCAAACTGTCGTATCTTCCATTTTGGCGCTCGAAACCCTTTTATTTTAACAAATTCGAAATCTACGGTCCGATTACATAACCTGCACGAGAACAGAATCAATTGATCCGGACAAATTGTGTTTTTTGGTCCGAAATGTTCATATAAATGTAGTAGTAGTAGGAGATGTGGTAAACGACCCTTATTGAGGTGATCTCATGAAATATCCCATATGTGACATCATGTCACGGGACCTGGTGGCGCCATGTTGTGTTGTCATGATAACCCGCGTAAGCGGCCATCTTGTGACGTCATCCCCATAGTGATACGTGTTGTGAGTGCACATGCGCAGCGCGTGTTGTTAGGGTGATACGTGTTTCCGTCATCCATTTTGTATACTGGAGAAAGACATCTTGGTTTCTATGGTAGCACGTGGTTGCTATGTTACCCACGGGCTTACAACAAGACAGGGGTACGTTCGGAGGGTATGTTCGATTCAATATGAGTAATTTCCCGATTCGTAAAATTACCCAAATAAACCCGACAAATTTTACTATTTCGAAATCTTTCAGAATTCTCCGCTTCTATCTATCTATGCAGTAGTTTTCGTCTACCTGGCTATGTTCGTTTGTCCTGGAGTATACTCCAGTAGAGTAGAGCCTATCAACTGGGACAGCTTTGCTTATTGTTATTATATTTAGCAATTTCTGGTCTGCTCTTGTTAGTTATTCCGAGTACTCTTGTTGTTTCATTTATCAAGATCACCCAATCAGTTCATTTTCCTGGCGCTAACTAACCAATCAAATTGCTTCACCCCCCTTAATCTTTATGTAGAGCTGTCTCCCCTTATTACCACGAAGTCCTATACGATTCTCATCACCTCTATATCCAATGGCCACGTCCCATGGAATCCCTTTTTTGTGAAACATCTCTGGTTATGGAATCCCTTTTTAGTCGTATGAGGCCATGAGGTATATGAGAAAAGCCCTCAGTGAGGCCTAATTTACTATCCCTCTTAGCCTCATTTCGGTATTTAACAGCCGTATCCCCAGGCACCCTAATTTCAGCACCCCTTTTGGGAAAACGTCCGGCCTTCGGCGCCCCTTTTCAGCCATGAGGGCCATGAGAAATCCCTCATTGAGGTCTATTCTACTATTCCTCTTAGCCTCATTTCTTTTGAGGTCATGAGGGCCATGAAAAAATCCCTCAATGAGGTATAATTTACTATCCCTCTTAGCCTCATCTCGGTATTTAACAGTCTTATCCCATGGAATCCGATTTTGGGGAAACGTCTGTGGCTATGGAATCCCTTTTTGTCATATAAGGCCATGAGGGTTATGAGAAAATCCCTCAATGAGGCCTCATTTGCTATCCCTCTCAGCCTCATTTCGTATGAGGTCACGAGGGCCATGAGAAACCCCCCCCCCCCCCCCCCAGTGAAGCCTCATTTACTATTCCTCTTAGCCTCATTTCTTTTGAGGTCATGAGGGCCATGATGAGGTATTATTGTTATCAACATGCTCTGGGGAAAGAGTGGAGAGCCGTAAAGGGTTAAAGTTTTGCAATTTTTAAATTTAAGTGGGTTCAGAAGTAAATGACCGGTAGCTAAATAATTATTCGCCGTAGAAGGGTTAAGCGTGACGATAGGCGCGAGGAAATTGTTATTTCCCGTAACTGTGTAGAATTTTAGTATTCACAAGTGAAATAATGGAGGCTCCCATGACTTTGGACCTGTTAATTTCGGCGGGGGAACGCCTGGGTTTTTCTGGGAGTGAGCTGCAAAAGTTTGTCAGGGACGAACAAAAACAAGTGGCGAAAGAAGCCGTGGCCGAATTAGAGCGCCAGGTTACGTTGAAGCGCGAGGAGGCTGCCTTACGGGCAGCCGAACGTGAGAAAGAGGTTGAGAGGGCCGACCGAGAGGCAGCACAAAGAGCTGCAGAGCGAGAGAAAGAAATTCAGGTGGAGCTCGAAAGGGCTCAGAGAGAATCCGCGTTAGAGCGAGAAAGAGCTGAAAGGGGTGAGAGGCAGGCTAAGATTGAGCGTGAAAGGAGTGAGAGGCAGGCCGAGATTGAGCGTGAAAGGGGTGAGAGGCAGGCTGAGATTGAGCGAGAAAGGGGTGAGAGACAGGCCGAGATTGAAAGGGAGAGGGCCGAAAGAGAATGGGGAGTAAACTTAAGCCCGTTGTTAACGGGGAAATCCTTGCAAGTATATGCAAGTATGCCTCCTGATTTGGCAAATGATTGTTGTGAGCTAAAGAAAGCTATTTTAAAGAGGTACCAGCTCACCGAAGAAGGATTCCGGGCTAAGTTCGGGGAATGTAAGCCCGAGAGAGGGGAAAGTGTATTCGTGTATTCCAATTTGTTGCGCGGTCCACTAGGTATTTTGACCGTTGGGTTGTGTTGTCGAAGATTTTCCGTCCCTCAAAAATCTGCTCGTCCGAGAGCAGTTTATTTCAACTTGCGCCCCAGATTTGATCCTCTTTGTTAAGGAGAGGAGGCCAGACAGTGTTGATGAAATGACTAAGGTGGCCGAACAGTACTTGGAAGCCCACGGAGGTAGTATAACCCAGTGCCGGCCGGGAGATTTGGGGGAACCAGGTTGCAAAGGCACCGGTTAGGATTAACCCTTCAGAGCCGGTGGTAACAGGGGTAATACTGGGCCACAGAGCCCTAAAGATTTGTCTTGTTTTGTTTGTGGGCGGAAGGGGCACCTAGCGAGGGACTGTTGGAAGAAAACTCCTCCCTCAAAGCCAAATGGCGGACCCCATAGGAATGGAAGGAGAGACCCTTCACCAAAGAATTGGCGAAACGGAAGTAGCGGCGGTCCGACCTGGGACAAAAGGCAGACAGCCGTGTTCTGCCAGACGGTTGGGCCAGAAAGTAGCCCACTCCGGGATGCTATTGAAAAGGGGGAGCTCGTGTTAGAGGGTGGAAAGGTCCTCCCTATAATTAGTGGAATGTGCGAGGAAGTCACAACCTCAGAAGACGGAGGGAAAATGCCCGTGTACCCGGGGTATGTGGGTAAACATGAAGTTCAGATGCTTCGCGACGCGGAGTGCAGTAGCGTAGCAGTGCGTAAGCAACTGGTCAAGGTCGGCCAGCTATTGGGCCGCGACCACATGTGCATGCTAATAGATGGGACGATTAGGAGGTTCCCCCTTGCGAGGGTGAGGGTGGATACCCCTTTCTATAGCGGTGAGGTAGAGGCAACGTGTATTGAGGCGCTCATCTATGACCTCGTGCTTGGGAACATACCGGGGCTATGTTCAGAACCCGACATGACATGGTCGGAGAGGAAGGCACCCATGGGGGCATCGGGGGCGGTCACCCGAGCCCAAGCCGCAGATGCAAAACGGCCGGTAAAATCACTGGAGGGACCAGTGGAGTTGAGTAAGGAGGCACAGGTAGAGTGGACAATGGAGGCCCAAAGGTTAACCCTTTGACGACGGAAGTCAAGGGAGAGACTGAACGGAAGCAGCAAATGTATGCAGACGAGAGGGGCCATCATGAGGGTCGGCACGCGAGTAGACCAAAGTTTAGGAACTTTTGGGTCGGTCAAAAGGAGACCGTGCTCTGGCCGACATGGTTAGGTAGACCACGGTTACAGTGGGAGGGGCCATACGCTGTAACAAAAATAATGGGCAACGATCATTATCGAGTGGACATAGATGGATGTGGAGTGGTTTACCACGCAAAGTTTTTGCGGAGATGCCAAAATATAAAGGACACTGAACCCACGCGAACAGCGGGGGGGGGGGGGGAGGTACATTGGGCCAAGAGAGGCCACAAGAGGTGGCTGGAGTAGCCACAAAATGGCGGCAGAGATGTAGGAGGGGCCCAGGAACTTGGAGTGGGGCACCCAAGGAGAGATTGGCAGGACTTAATCTACAAAGCGTTGCATCGGAGGCATCGAGCTCTAGTACGGCAGGCGTGAAGATGAGTGGAGTTCTTGGTGGAGGACGCGCCCAGGGAATAGGTCCCGGTGAAGGGGACAGAGGAGCTCTCTATGGAATAGTAAGGGTCCCACCTTAAATGGGAGTATTTAAAGTTGGTGCCAAATAGGGCAGGTAAACCGCTGACTGGCATGAGCCGGGCGGGACACCCTATCTAAGGATGGGGGAAAGTTAGTGAGATAATGGAAGTTGGGGCAAGGGACCCATCAGCTGGCGTATGACTGTGTGTGTGAAATTTCTGAGTATATTGGTGTATTGAGCCCGAGAGGTGACATCATCAATTTTTTTTAAAATCAGTGGGCGCGGTTTACTAATCCGTGCGAACGGAATACAAATCCGTGCGAACGGATTACTAAAAATAAATTGACAGTTCCACCTCTGTTCTGAAGCCGGAGAGGTGACATGGTCAACTTATTTCTTAATCCTGAACTTACCAAGTGTAAACCGATTATTTATCATTTCATTGTGCTCAGCCTTGTATTCCTGCTTACAGGAGGTTTCGTACACGCGCCCTGTAATGTGCTCCGCTGGATATTCCCTGCTCCCTTCCCCCACACGCTGCCCCTGTGTGCTATAACACACAGAAAGATGTAGCACAGAATTTGTACCAAAATACTTAACACTTTCTCGCCTATTGTCATGGTCGTGCATCGCGCTGACACCTTCCACTGTGACTTCATTCGATTTGCGAATGAATTTACTCATCAGTTTCGAATATTATGCAACCCCTTTCTCTATGTTATAGCATGTAGGGGCAGCGTATGGACGGAGGGAGCGGGGAACATCCAGGAGAGTGTGTTACAGTGGGGTGCAAAACATGAAGTATGGTTTGTTTGGAAAAAACACGTGTTGCCCTTTTTTCCTTTTCCGAGTATGACATCCCTGTACCATCAGCAATAGAAAGTTGTATCCTGGTGAATCAGAGTCAGAAAACCATACGACATTTCTTTGGCTGCGGCTGTGGATCAACTGGCTACCATTTTACCCGTAGGGTATTTGAGCCGCCACGAGTTATCTTCCCAGCCCTTGAAGTTGCATTCCCCAGACGCCTGGCTCCCCTTTGGGGGACAAATAACCGATTTTTGCTAAAATAAACCTCTAAAAGGAAGAGTGAAAGGAAGAGAGGATGGAAGGGAAGAGGGAATGGTGGAATGAGAAGAGGGATGGGCGGAGGAGTGACTCAGATTTGGATAATCCCAAGATCATCCTTGTATCAAGATGGGGTCGGTATAGGCATCCTAGTATCAGGATCACCCTAGGATCAGGATCGTCCTAGGATAGAGGGCAGGAGCAGCAACCAAGTGACGGTGGTAGTGTCCATTGTGAGGGCTAACCCTAACCATGTGGTTATTTTACCAACACCCAAAAGGGATCAGTCGGTTGGCGTATACTATTTCCAGGACAGGGGGATAACTTGTGTCGGGACAAGTACAAGATAGCGCCCCATGGTCCTTTTGCAGAGGACTCTCGTGCGATTCTGATCCAGCTAAAAAAAATCCCAACAATTGGCGCCGGCGTGCGCACGTAACACCTCGTATCACCATTACGATGATGTCACACTATAGCAGGTTACCAGTACTACCAGGAGGTACAGTCTCGTGATGAATTCCACCAAATGAGTTCCACCACGGGTAGGAATCCCGCCCAGGTCCCCCAATAAGGACTGATCGCCTTGTACATAACTATCAATCAATTCTTTTCTAATACTTGCCAAGTTGTAAATGGCGGATAAATGTTTACAAACGGCATTCAACATGTTCCTATCTACTCCTGGACCGTGGAGTGGGGGGGGGGGGGGGGGGGGGGGGTGTATATCAGGTTCTTATTGACCCTCATTCATAGAGCCATTCCTTTACAGTCATGCTCCTTGATTAGTGTTGGAACCATAAAATAAATTAACCTGTCGGGCGCATGTAATTTTGGTGCCTTGTGATACCAAGGGTGAAAATCATTGTATATTATTATATATTAGTAATCCGTTCGTACAGATTAGTAAACAGTTCACATGGACTAGTAAACCGTTCGCATGGACTAGTAAGCCGTTCGCACAGAATAGTTGACCTTTCACACGGATTTGTAATCCGTTCGCACGGACTAGTATACTGTACCTTCCCATTTGTTATACGTCCCATTTGTCATACAGGCAGAAAGTAATTAGTGAGGGTTCAGTGGTTTTAATAACTTTCCTCTGGTGAAAATGGACAAGACCTCATTAGAATGTAATTTCCCATTTGTCATACAGATGTAACATAAAATGGACATGTCTCTGTATATTATTATTTTTATTATTTCAGTGATATATTATGATATACAGTAAAGCTTACATAATGTATATAATGTAAAATAGCACCATCGACGTGCAGTACGCCCTAGTACACGGCGTCATCGTGCCCCCATGCGGACAATCGGGGTGAAATGCCTTGCCCAAGGACACAACGCGGGAGTCCGAATCGATCGCTCAGCCGGTCACCCATCCAAGGACTAACCGGCATCGACGTTGTTTAACTGCGGTGATCTGACGAGAACGGGTTACCGTAACGCCACCGCGTCCCATGTAATGTAAAGTAAAATAAATAATATTGTAAATAAATACTGTGATACTTTATTTATGGTAATATGAGTTTTTGAAAATATTTATGAACTACGGCATGACGTACATTGATTTATCTCCTATGGAATACGTTATCCCCATAGATATTAAGAATGTTGCAGTTTAAAAGAGAATATCTACAAGTCTTCTGTATTAACACATCAGAATAGTTCTACAAGCGATTAATACTTGTAAAACGCAACCCATTCAAAAACTGCATCAAGAACACATCGGCTTTGGTTTTTACTGACAAAACTCAACTCTCTTGTTTGCTGAAATGCAAGTCCATTATAGCTAAAGGGTAAATAGGTATAATTACCATGCTTCAGGTGTATGACATTTCGCCCCCTAAGTTCCAATGTGTTCTATGTGCCAGTAACTGGCACATAGAACACATTGGAACTCAGGGGACGATTTGGGAAAATTTAGATATATAACAAATGGGACGAATAACAAATGGGAGTAAACCTTAGTAAACCGTTCGCAGGGATTAGTTGTTGGATGTTGTTGGAATTAGCCAGCCAGGACGGTGTCGTCTACTTTCGCCTACAGTGCACTTTCGCCTACAAAAATTATCAGGTAAAAGTGTAGGCGAAAGTGCACTAATTAAGGTATGGATATTACTAGATAATTACCTGCTCTACCTACAATAAATGGACTGACCGACCATTTTCTAAGACTCAAAGATCAGTTAACTTTAGGACAAAAGTCGCCAATGCAGTTTCTTGATGCAGCTGGGCACCTGGTAAAATTGGGATATTAACTTGCAATAAGTAAAGTACTGTGTTTATAAATTTTATATTTCATCGAGCTCTCCGTGGAATAATAGCAGACTGGTGCCATCAATGAAGCGCAACAAGTTACATATTTGAGTAAAAATTCTATATAAAGTGTCAGGTTCCGCTATTATTTCATGGAGAGTTCGCTCATGCGGCCTCTCCATGGAATAATAGCAGACTCTGGTGCCACCAATGAAGCGCAACAAATAACATATTGGAGGCAAAATTCTATATAAAGTGTCAGGTTCCGCTATTATTCCATGGAGAGTTCGCTCATGTTACATTCTTTCTTTTCTCATTTATATTGATGTCTAATATTCTGTTAGAATTAAAATGTTGTAATAAAGTAACTTGACTGCAAGGTTTGTCATTATTTCTATTCCCAAAAGGTCAGTCTATTTTATTGTGGGTAGAGATGGTAATTAGCCACTAATATCTATACCTCAAGTAGTGCACTTTCGCCTACACTTTTACCTGATAATTTTTGTAGGCGAAAGTGCACTGTAGGCGAAAGTAGACTGAACCGCCAGGACTTGCGCCATCACAGTCAAGTTTACACACCCTTGACGTATACTAACAGTTGATTATTTGCGAGGACGAATTCTGAGTCTCGTATTAACGTTACGCCTTGTAAGCACAGTGGGGTGCAAGCTTTGAAGGTCTGAACTTTTGATCTTCAAGCAAAGCTGTCATCTCCCCCACCCCCATTACTGGAACACCATCGACGAGCTCGTACCAACGATGAGTCATAAGCTATGTTTATGATTAAAATCAATAATAGATAGTAATTTTATGAAGGGTTATGGTCACTTTCTAGACACGACACAGCGTGCATACTGAGCAATAATTAACAAGGATTGAGTGTGTATTATGTCTACAGCATAAAGGAATGGAGCTCTGTGGGAGACAATTATCAAATTAATGTTCCACGCAAAATCAAACTTTATCCCGAATAGTCGGACAAATATTCAATAAGTCCTCAACAAACTCTTGTTAATGGTGCACGTCTACTGTATTGGTACTTTGAATTATGCTCTACAATTTTCATTCTACTTCATATCTAATCATTTGTAAATTATTGTAAATCAGTCTGCTAGGGTCAATTTGAAGTTAAAAAAAAAGATTATTACTTCGGCTCACTGCATTACTTTCACCACGGGAACCACTCGAGGTAAATAGTTATGTCACGAACATATATGGAGAGGTTTTCAACAACGGTGGGGGTTACGCGACCAAGTACTGTCTTGTTAAAAAATTGGCTCTTTTCTTTTCATACAGTCAGTGCTTGTTGAAACATGACAGTAAATTGATGAGTTTTTCTGAACACAATACTGTTAGCTTGGCAGTGGCGGTGGATACGGAGGGTCGCTGGAGGCAATCATTCCTCTCTCTTTTTCAGATGATATATTTTGCCGTCCATCCACCTTTTAATAAATAAAAAAATATCCATAGAGTATTTTTAAACATCATTTATTAATTATTAAATCATCTCGAATATTCGATTTGAGTACCGCTGATTCGGAAATTTTCAAATATTCTAGCTGTTCTCAAATTCCTACCAAGTCCCACACCTTGTACTCTCCTTCTATCACCAGGTCTCCCCTGTCCAGGGGCCTACCCTCCTTCTATCAGGAATTGGGATTAAGTAACGGTTATTACTTCAACACCATTTTTAGTGTCTGAACGGGAAAAGTTCTGAAGACCGGCACCGAAGTTTATTAAATATAGAGACAATGATGTGTATTTTCTTGGATTTTGAGGTGTGGTAGACCCCAAATTAGCTTTATTGCACGCCTATGCTTCTATTTGCATAAAAGCGAATAATAATTTTTTTTTGTATTGTCCTTGAAAAATACGAATTACGTGAGCGGACTATTTAACTATTTCTTTTTTTACGTTTTGGTTATTTTTGGCAATAATTTGTTTTTTTAATATATTTCTTTAGTAAACTGAAGGCGTGCAATAAATGCACAGAAGCATACGTGGTCGAACTGTCATTTGTTTGCCGCACGAGATCGAATTCTGGGAAGGGATAATATTGAACAAGAAGTCGAAGGCTTCGAGTTCAATATTATCCCTCTGCTAAAATCGATTAATAATTTTTTAGTAAACTGTAGGCGTTCAATAAATACGGAACAGCATACGCGTTCGAACTGCCATTTTTTAAAGCCTTCGACTTCTCGTTCAATATTATTCCCCTGCCCAAATCGATTTCGTGCGGTAAAAAATGACAGTTCGAACGAGAATGCTATTCTGTCTATGTATTGTATTCCTACCATGCTACTATGGCATACGGGGAACCACTGATATATAGTGCCGTGCGGGTGTACTTCTATGATCGTGACCGGCTGACCCCGACAAGTTCGAATTACTTCCTTCGTCCCTGTTTACGTTAAACAACCAAAAGGCGAAACAAAAATATTTAATGACATTTCTTAATGTAGTCTGTACAGAATGGACAAAAATATTATCAAAACTAATTATATTGCCTTCTTTCCTTGTATCGGGCATCCGTGATTACAAAAATAGATGCATGTGTTCCTTTGGAAATGCGCGCGTTTTCACTCACCGCTTTGCTCTGTTCATCCAGTGCCACGATTTGCATGAATGACAGCGAGTGTTTATATTTGCGCTTTCGTTCAATAAAAAAAACAGGTTTGTGGAGGCTGTAGGCAGGGCATCATTCCACTCACAAGTAGTTTACACCCCCAATAGTTGGCCGTAGTATTCCATGCCGTATTGATTCCGTGTGGAGAGCAAATATGTAATAGCGAATATTTTTGCCAAATACTACCCCGATTTATAGAACCCTACGTAGTGCGCTTCCAACACTCCTTTTAAGAGGAGCTTGTTCAATGACATCTCAGACTGAAAAATGTGCCGATCATACCACAAAATATCGTTATGCCATTTTGAATAAGTAATTACGCCGCTCTTGGCTAAACCGCAATTTTCTGAAACCCATTCCAATGATTGTCAGGAAGGGCATGTACGATTTGATGGTACCCACATTTTCGGAATGATATTTTCACTGATTAACCCTTTGAGACTTTAATTATCCTGATGTTCAAATGTCACTGGGAATTCAGTTTCTTCAACGTTTTTCAAAATGCGACGTCAACCGTGGAAAAGTACAAATAACAAGATATGTTTCACATTAGTGATTATCGCGTTGGGGACTAGATTATTTTTAGTGGTCTAAATTTGTTATTCAAAACTTGTTTTATTGCAAATTATTGGAGAGTGCCCACAGGCACTCTCCAATAATTTGAAATAAAACAAATTTATATAAACAAACTATTATTTGTGTTTGACTGAATATGAAATATAAGCAAGGAAAGTGTTGGCTTTTGCTCTGGTATCCTCATTTTTCGAAAGCCCTAATAGTGGTTTCTAGCACTCAACCAGTTAAGAAGCCTTGACAGCAGGATTATATTAGTATTTTAAGCCACGATAACATTAGGCTCAACGGTAGCCATTAAGCATTTTTCGGGAGAAAATAGGACTTGAGGTTAAAACTCAATATATGAAATTTTAGTGGGGCAACTGTCAGACTCTCCAATAAAATTTCATATATTGCTCAGAGATTCGTTTGCGAATTACGAAGCTAGGACAGATAAAGTACAAAAATAAACTGGTCGCAGAAATTCCACCCATAGGCGACACCTGGTGCAATTAGTCTACATTCTACTTAGGATCCGCCCATTTAATAAACGCTCAACCGAGAAGCCTTTAGGTCTCGTTACAGTTATTCAGGTGAAAACGTTAGGTTTTCAAGAAATGCACGGCTTCTCATTAACACGACCGAGGATATTTCGCATTCAAATTACCTCCTCTATTACCAATACTCACAATGTGTGCATTTTCTGGAAGCTCTGAATATGGCCTTTTCTGGAGACAACTGCACACAAAAAAATCTTAAAATATCACTCAAATACACTCAGCTGAAAGACACTGTTGATGGCAAAAACAAATGGGTCAAAATGGTCAAAATGTTCTCATTTTGGGGATAAATTTCCAATTTTCGTGCATCGATGGTGATAAAACTATGTTATAGAAATTCCCCATTCCTCCACTGGGGATTTTACGGCATAGGATGATCATTCTGACAAATAAAAAACATATGTGTTTCATATTCATTTTTTCAGAAGGCTGTCTCAAAGCAAATTTACACAAAATTGTCTTATTTGTAACCTTCAAATTGTCAGGCCCCAAACATGTCTGGATCAGTCATTGAACCCTCATGTGTGACCTTGGCCCCCAACTGAAATGCACCTGACTGTGCACAGTTTGAATCAAGACCATCAACAGATTAGCGTGACCATATCACCATTAATGAGACTTATTTATTAAATCCACACCACCACAAAATCAAACTCTTGCTCAAAATAGCCATTTGGCCGAGGGTATTCAATAACCCCGAATATGACCTTTTCATAGGAAACGAGACCTTATTCTAAGAGATGGCTATCTGTGACCAATCTTGACAAAAAGCATCTATTTGGGACCCGTCTGTCTGGTAAGCGTCTATCCGTGCCCTAGCTGGGAAGTAACCATTTGTACAGTGTCTAATCGGGATGTTATCAACTTTGGCTAACCATGCATTTTTCGGTATGGTGGGGGTTGTTTCTTTCGAGTTTCCAACGTTATTCGATAACCACCAGAAATAGCTTCTTAATACCGCTATAGTTCGCCCATCAATTCTGGCTCTCCGGAAAACGAGAGTCTCACCTTTTTCAAACCCAAATCAGACCTGCCTCACACGAGGCTCAAGTGACGTAACTGACGTGCCAGCGTATTCGAAGCGACAATTTTACAAACGCGAATTGATAACTCGAGTGCTTTTGCGCTGAATACTCTGGACAAATATCCAATTACTGCGGATGTGACAACCATTACTAATTCCCAGTTCCTTATTCGACATTCGTTATAAACCGAACCATTACTTATTCCCAGTTTCTTATTCGACACTCGTTATCAACCGATTTTATAGCACCCCCCCCCCCCCCCCCCCCCATGACACTCGCACCAGCAGACACGTGCCTATCTCCAGTATGTCCCCTTTCCTATCAGACAGACAGCCTCCTCTCTGTGCCTTTCCTAAAATTATTACCTGTTCGGGGAAATGATATACCACAAGTCCTCGGCTTACAGTCAGATACCCAATTTTAAATAATATCTGGTAATGCTTTAGTTGTGTTTTGTATAATGTTATATTTATATCTCTTGTCATGTTAATATCTTGTCCAAATGTAAAGCATGTATTTGTAGTTATTTACTAAAATAAATATCGTTTAAACTAAATAATTACCTGTAAACTTGTTGTTAATCTTCCTTTGCAGGAAAAAGATGTCCGATTACTACATTCCCAGTTGATTTTTGTTTTTGTTGTACTTTTCTTGGTATACATATAACCTTCATATGATAGTTTATAGCCACCCTTGTTATTTTTTTATCAGTTCCATGATTATGGAATGTTGAAGATTGAATGAAGATTTTCAGACATTATCCGTGATATATACAAGTCACTTGCAATGTTTTTATTGCAGAGTATACACCCAAGCATAACAGTACAAAACGACTCACTTTTTGATCCATTGGATGAAAGAATAAAGATATAGAGAAAAAAAAAACACCAGCTACAAGTAGCTTGTAGACCATCGTTGTAAGTTGCTGTATATTAAACTTTTAAACATGACACTGTTTGGACCAACGGCTTGTGAGACTTTTTGTAATGTCCACGCTATTACCTACAGTGTTAAAATAAAGGTGCCTGGCACCCAATATATGATCCCAGAGGTATAATTTGAACAAACTACAAATTCCACATGCTTAAGCCAATAACTCATTCAATCAGCAGTTCGATAAAGAAGTATGTCGTTCAACATTTAGAAGCAAAAGTAATTTTAAAGCCTCCCCCTCCCCCACACCTTCTCTCCTCGTTACGAACAATACTCTCAAATGTCGAACATGAATCGGTGGTAGCCGGAGCGGCGTGGTGGCTCAGTGGTTAGAGCAGTGAAATTTACATTGAAAGGTCGGTTCGATCCTAACCAGCGGAAACTGCATTGGTTTGTTGGGCAAGACGCTTTAGGCGTACTGCAAGTCGATGCCGCACTTGCCTTCATTCGCTGTTAACTCTGCATGTACAGAGTTGGTAAGCTCTGACAGTTGCCCGGCGCCGCTCTGTTTTTTAGGATACTCGCCTCCCCGCCAATACAATTGACCCACACGATGTGACCCAGGCTGTGGAAAGTGTCGTTAAGCACCATTAAACAAACAAATAATCCAGGATGAGGAAATATAAACGAAAGGAGTTTGAGCACTAATCATATTTTTTCGATTTTTGCCGACAAACTAAGGTTATGACCCAATACTGGAACGAGCTGACAGAGCTCGTTCCAATACAGGATCATAAGCTATGTTTTTGCGACAAAAAGTTGAAAACATAATGAAATTTCAGTTGCGACTTTTGTAAATAACGCTGATCAGTTTTGGCATCACATTGGGTAAAGAGTTAATGACTGACTTTATTGTACTTCCATGACACTTCAGGTCATGCAAATATTGTTATAAGTTATCAATCACTGACATGATTTTAACTGACAAGAAACTATTCGTTACTCTGCAATTAAAATGTTCTTTCTGGGTACATTTGAACGTGAACAGGCCTGAAGCTTCTGAGGTGTGTTTTTTTCCTTCCAACTTATTTACAATTCAAAAAGGGTTTCCATTTAAAACAATTCCATTGTTAGAACAGTCTGGGGGGGGGGGGGGGGGGGGTCTCGACCTGAATAAAAATGAAAGTTCTTATCAAATGAACCACGCCACCAGAAAATAAAATGAGGATGGCGGTGAGGGAGGGGATCTCACTGCTTATGTGCCATCACGCGGTCCTTGTATTTCTACCTCGGGCTCCCGTCATTGAAATCCCGTGTAGAATTAGCAGGAACGGAATGCGCATACTTTTTACCCTTAAGATAAGACCGAAGATTCCTTCGAGTGACTAGACTCATCCACGACTGTTAAAGTCGAGAAAATGTGCATTTTTCGCTCCATATTTAACAAATGTGGTAAATATGGTTCTGCCGTTGGAACCCTCGAGAAGTGGTGCAGTGTTTATGTTTCTGTGGCAAACAACTTTACTGGTAAACTAGACTTTACGATTCTGGAGAATCATGGTTTTTCCAGTCAAAATTCCATAATGTTTTATGACCCTGGAGTGTCTGAAGAATTGTTTTTAATTGTATCACTAAACTTTATTGATGCCTTGAGAAAAGTGGGTATAATAGTCTCAAATGACCCAGTGTGATAAAAGAAAGTTTTGGTTAAATCATCATTGTTGGTGGAGAGGGTTAATGTCAATATCGGCGTCTGAGGATCAGCGTCTAATGCAAATAGCCCATTATATCTCAAATTTATCTAAAATTTTGACATTAAACAGTTTGTGGAGGGTTAATGAAGGTTTGCGAGAATAATTCGTCTCCAGAGTTTATTTGTTCTGGAAAACCTGTAAGAACCACTTGAATATATCCACAGGAAATGTGAACTTTAAGTTCTAAAGCATGTCATGTATTGTCCCTGTATCAATTATCTCCTATTAGACAACAGTTGTTATTGCATGATTATGCCACATTTTTGCACCTTCTACAGTTCACTCTGTCCAAAGATAGCAGAACGACTTTTCTCTCCAATTGGTTTTCCCCAGTCGGATTAGTTTTATTTATTACCCTGAAGATATCAAAACATACAACGAGAAACATGAAGTTATAGACAACAATAATTACATGGAAGTGTTGTTCGTACATCTATGTAAATAAAATATACACTTGGATGGAAGAGGCACAGTATAGCCGTCTTACAAACTAGTATACACACCTAGGCCCACTGCCAGGGAAATGTTGGCGCCACCACTGCATTTGATAACCGCCTTACAGAGTAGTAAATATACCTAACCCCCTTCCCATGTTGGGGAACTCCCCCTTTTTATTGTAAGGTTCTTTAGGCACAACATAACGTCTGTAAGATGGCTATATACTGTTACGTCACCACCATGGGGCGGAGGAGGGGCAGTGTATAGCCGTTTTACAGACTAGTATATACCGGGACCCACTGTCGGGAAATGCTATAGTGTCTTCACTGTATTTAATATTATAAGCAACTGATCCCATTGTAGCTAACGTTATTTACTGCTTTTTTTGTCATGCAGTGGCATGCGGTAACCGGTTCTCGCCAGGTCACCGAAGTTAAGTAACGTCGAGCCCGGTTGATAATTGGATGGGTGACCATCTGAGCGATCAATTAGAACCTCGGCGTTGTGTCCTTGGGCCAAGCACTTACCCCCGAATGTCCACATGGGGGGCAAGATGCCACCGTGTACTAAGGCGTACTGCACGTCGATGGTACGCATGTCTTCAACCAATCTAACCCTGCCTCTGCTTGTGCTACAGTGCTGGCAGCTGCTCGTTGTTGCTCGGTGGTTCTCTCCGGCTTCCTCCACCCGTAGAACTGTCACGGTCATGATTAGCCATTTGCGCATAAGTATATGACCTTAAACACCAATAAATAAATAGCAAATAATCTCATCAATTGGAGTGTGGAATACGAAGTGAGCGTACCTTTCAATGTGTGTTTGGGTGGAGAAAGAGGCAGGGAGGGGGTGGTAAGCTCGGTAATTTTGTTGGAATAAATCGACCGGTGGCATGCAGGGCTTATATTTCGTCTAAATTTGTGAGAATCCATTTGGATTTTCGTGAAAATGGTTGCGAGAATCCATACCTACTATGAGGGTCCCAGGATCCCATGACGTCACCAAGGTTGAACCACTGTTGTATACTGACAACACATGTTAACCTTTTACCCAAAACACCTTTTTAATTTTTAAAACTAAATTTGATAATTTTTAAACAATAAATAATAAATAAATGATAAAATAATTAAATGAACAATATTTACCAATAACATCTTACAAATATGGCTGTTATTGGAACCGGCTCAATGAGCCGGTTCCAATGACAGCCATATTTGTAAGATTTTATTGACATAGTGTCAGGATATTTCAGGTCATGTTAGCCTTCTGCTGGTTAATTTGTTTCCGCTGTGTTAAATAAAGGGTTAAATTGACTCAAGTCTTTTCACGCGAATCCTAGCAGAGGTGCAGCGAGAATCTACATGGATTCTCGCCGGTTTTATTGAGCGAATCTTTGTGCGAATCGATTCTCGGATTCTCGTCGAAATATAAGCCCTGGCATGGGACGCCGTGGAATTGACCGATGAAACGGAACACAATGAGAGTGGAACTTATGGGCCAGTTATTCTTGATAATAAATAAATATACACTTACTTTTGAGTTCATGTTGGAGAGGATTCGCTGGAAATTGTATATCGACCACCGATACTTCTCGGTTATGCTCTGCTCCCCATCCTATGAATTGCACTTCAGACTTCTCAAATCTAGCCCCCATCCCCATCATTTCCCTCAGAATTCTGGCACGTTAAAAATTATTTTTACTTTGTTCACCTAACATCAAACATAACGACAACTAGAGGTGCTTCGCAGGTCCATCGGGAGCACCAGAGGGCAGGGCAACCCATATTTTCGGGGTTTTTTTCCCCAGGGCAGTGTGCCAGCTATGCTCCCAAATACGCCCTCTCTCCATCGGCCTGGGCACTTCTAAAGATATAAAGGTCAATGGAGGAGGGGCCGGTTAGCAAACAAACGGGGACAGGTGTACTTGGTGAAAAAAACAGTAGGGGGCAAGGTGTCCTAGGTAAAAAAAACAGCAGGAGGCAGGTGTCCTAAGTAAAAACAAACAGAGGGGGTGGGGGCAGATGCCCCTGTTAATTAATTTTAATAGGGGACAGTTGTTCATGGGACAGGCGTCCATATCCCATTGCCCATCTTTCCAAATTTCCTATGGTACCTAACATTGACGGAAACAACGGGAAACCCATTTGCAGTAAAGCTGCAAATATAAACTTGATTTTATGACCATTCCATGGACAGTTTAAAGCCTACTTCGATATCAGCGTTCCATACTCTCGTCCTTTCACTGCATCACAGCAGTATTTCATGCGAGTCAAGTTCTGACGTCATGCAAGTTTAGCCGACATGCTTTCAGTTTTGTTATTGACAACAACATATTTATAATTTCGTGATTACTGATTAAATACCCTTACTACTTACAAAACTGATCCTCTGTGAATTCTACGCGTAGTAAAAGAAGATTTGGTTAGCTTTTAATACCCTTTGGGTGCTGTTGGTGGCTGAAAACAGTACATTTTATCAAAATGATGTTTAGCACCCGTGGATGGTTAACAAATACTTTACGGAATATTTTGTCAATGCAAAATGTAGGTTCAGACAAAGACCTGCTAATGGTCATTTTTTCTTCAAAGTCTGCAAGATGTGTTTTGAGAAATCTACAGAAAATGGGAATTTTAAGCTTTTAATGGGTATCTCTCTTTAACCAACCCAAAAATGGGTTAAGACTTGGATTTTTGAAAATCCTTACCACATACAAACATGTTCCCTATACATTTTACGTCTGATAAAATAAGTTATGTTTCTCTGTTACATATCCATTGGATGCTGTTGGTGTCTGAAAACAGCCCATTTCATCAAAAGTTTAATATTTAGCAGCTCGTGGAGAGTTAACAAATCCTCACTGGAATATTTTGCCAAAGAAACTTGTAATGGCACACCTAAGACCTGTGAATGGCCATTTTTTCTTGAAATCTAGAAGATGTTTTTACAGAAATCCAGAGAAAACATGAATTTTTAAGCCTTTGGTGGGTATCGCTGTTTAATCAGCCCAAAACGAGTTCAGGCTTGGTTTTTTGAATACCCGTATGTATTACTTACAAGAATTATCCTCACTGAATTCCACTTCCCATAAAGGAAGTTCTGTTTATTTCCCAGCTACAGGTTGGGTGCTATGGGGCTGAAAACAGCCTATTTTATTAAAGTGTTGATATTTGAGAGCCCGTGGAAGGTTAACAAACGCTTATCAGAATATTTTGTCCTTGCAGTTTGTAATGTCACACAAGACCTGCGAAGGACGAGTTTTTTCTTGAAAATCTACTCGACATTTTTGGGGAAATTCACATAAAACATGATTATTTAAGCATTTGAGGGAAACACTCTTAAACCAGTCCAAAACGGGCTAACACATGGTTTTTTGAATAACCTTATTACTTACAAAAATGACCCTCGGTGAATTCCACTTCCAACAAAGGAGATTATTTTTATTTCTCAGATACACAGTGGGTGCTGTGGATGCTCAGAAGCGGCCCATTTTCTTAAAAAAATAATAAAATTACTTTGCTTGACCGTGTGTAGAGGGTTAATAAATGCTCATCGCAATATATTTTGTCCATGCAACTTGTAATGTCACACCAAGACCTGCGAATATCCAATTTTTCTTGAAAACCTACAATATGTTTTTAGCGAAATCCACAGAAAACGGGTATTTTGAGATTTTAATGGGTATCTCTCTTTAACCTGTCAAAAATGGGGTAAGTCTTCAACTTTTGAACACCCTTACCACTTACAAAAATGTTACCCTATCAATTTTGTGTCCGATAAAAGAAGGTATATTTCTCTATGGTATACTCATGGGTGTCTGTTGGTGTCCAAAAACAGCCCATTTTATCACAATTTTTATTACGTGAGTGGGTTAACTAATGCTGACCGGAATATTTTGTCCATGCAACTTGTAATGTCACACCACTACCTGGGGGTGACCAATTTTTCTAGAAAATGTACAAGACTCGTTTAGAGAAGTCCACGGGAAACATGATTTTTTGAGCTTTTAGGGGGTATTGCTGTTTAACCAGCCCAAAAAGGCTTAACGCTTGAATTTGTGAACACCCTTATTACTTACAGAAATGATCCTCTGTGAATTCCACTTCCAATAAAGGAAGTTATGTTTATCTGTCGTGTATTGTGTGGTTGCTGTGGGGGCCCGAAAACAGCCCATTTCATCAGAATTTCGATGTTTAGCAGCCTGTGGAGGGTTACCATAAAAAAAGTGCAAAACGTGAGTGTGGCCAAAAATGTTGAAAGAGGGTCATTCTCATGTCTCAAACATAGTATGCTACATGTACCTGGATCCAACACGGAATGAATCGAAACTCAATGGAGGTTCAAATTATGGATCGAGGTCGTTGGGCTCATCATGTGTCATGGAGTGCATTTTCCAGAATTGCTGCGATCAATCTTGTTTTACCCCAATGCATTCCAGAAGTTTATACGTGTATTTTTGCATGGATATAACAAACAATATCCATTGCTGATTCCTTTATATAAGACATTTAATGACAGGCACAGAAGTTATTTCCAGTTTCTTGAAAATGTTTATCCGAATCGTGTATGAAAATCTTTAAACACTGTTTACAAAAATCTGTTTCTAAATTCTGTAAATATATTTTAGTCTGGAAAATAAGTCTCCATAAATTCTTTTTCTATATAATATAGTTCTCATGCTTTCACCATCTTTCACCATCTTCACACAGACTCAAATTTACTGGTTGCAGTAAATTCTGCTTCCCTAGTTGAAATAATTCTTTGCTTTTGATTCCCAACTTGAGTGTGTTTGGGGACTAGTTTAGGTGGAATTTGAAAGAGGTTTTCGAATCATTTCTGGGGTCTAAATGAAAACCCAAGTTGATATATAGGGAGAGTGGAGGTGTCGAAGCGTGGGATTTATATTAGGTTTTCTGTCGATAGTTAGAAATGACTGGAATCTAGTGCTGTAAAAGTCTCATGATAATGATTTTAAATGATGTGATTTTCTTGAAGTGCATTTATTACAATAAGGAACGTACTATAGAGGGTTAAGCAGTGGGGATATTGTGGTGATCTCCGTCCGTCCCGCTGGCGTTTCCGTTCGTCCGAACTTCATATCACCAACAATATGTAATTCGAAACATTTAAACTGTGCTGAGGTAGCATCTATAGTTGCCCATAAAGGTTTCCGAATTTTGATTTGGCTGAAAGTGGTTCCAGTGGAACAACTTTTATTGATATTGTTAGAAAATCAGTTTTCCTATGGAAGGCTTCTAGGGGTTTTAATTCGAAACGTTGGAAATGTTCTGGTATCTGGTATCTGGTAGAGTGTCTAGATGTGCATAAAGGTTTCGAATGTTTCATTTGACCCCATCTGGCACCTGTAGCGCCATTTTTGTCGTTAGAGAATCGATTTCCGGCAAAGGGTCCTAGGGTTTTTAATTCGAAACGTGGAAAGTGTGTCCATATGTTTAGGTCGGGTCTCTAGATGTGCATAAAGGTTGCGGATTTTTTATTCGGTCCCACGTGGCGCCCATATAGCCACTTTTGTCGTTAGAGAATCGATTTTTTGGCGAAAACCTCCCAGGGTTTTGATTCAAAAGGTTGAAAGTGTGTTGATATGTTCTAGCAGGGTCTCTAGATGTGCATATCGATTTTGGTCCGTATGTGGCACCCGTAGGGCCACTTTTGTCGTTAGAGAATCGGCATCCGGCGAAAGCCTGCTAGGGTTTTAATTCGAAATGTTGAAAGTGTGTTCGTACGTTCCAGTAGGATGCCTATATGTTAATAAAGGTTTTGGATTTTTAATTCGGCCTCATTTGGTGTGAAGCGCCACTTTTGTCGTTAGTGAATTGTTTTTCGGCGAAAGCTCCAAGGGATTTTAATTCGAAATGTTGAAATGTTGTCCATATGTTCCGGTAGGGTGTCTAGATGTGCATAAAGGGTTTAGATTTTTTATTCGGCCCCCATGTGACAGCCGTTGCACCACTTCTGTCGTCAGAGAATCAATTTCCGGCTTATTACCAGAGCAGTGGCCGGTGCACACACGCACACATATCTGTGTCCAATGTCCCGATCTCACCAAGAGGAATATCGCTTATAATGCCTTAGCGCGAACGTTCTTCGGTGCCATATACTGGGTACGGTGATACTGTCGCTGAACCGATAACATCGCTTCCATAAATTTAAATGGTTTTCACAGATAAATTCTCATAATATACACGATTTTTGCAATCACTGAAGGTCGCTCCTTCCCATCGAGTAGGCCTCTAGGGATCAGATATCCCGACAACTCCGACATTGACAGTGGTGCGTTAACCGAATGCGGAAAGCGAAAACGTTCACTCAGAAACATTAATTAGAAGCTTTTTACTATGTTTTATTAAGGAACCAAGATTCAAATAACTTGGACTGTTTATGTTGAATCTTCTTCCCTAATTTCGCTGTATTTTGCCAACTAAAATATAGATATTTTGGAGTTTCGAGGCAAATGCATATAGTACCGGTAAATAGTTCTACTGTGGGTAGAAATAGGTACAAATTCCGTTGAAAATCGGTGTCTGTATGAAAATGAATGTGTTGAGAAAAATTCCAATTTCGCGCGGCCAACTTGCCCGCTATCATGAATATCTGAAAATGCCTAAGGTTTATTAAGTTGCATCAACTGGACTCGGAATTGGTGGGCAGGGCCTTAGTATTCATAAGGCTTGGCTAGGCTGAAACCTAGGGGTCCGAGGGACAGGGGACCCCCAATATGTTTTTCTGAGGCACTTTTACCAACGCATTAGGGCTCTAATGGTTAAAGAGACTTTGCACTCTGCGCCGTAGCGATACATGTAGTTGTAGTGGGATGAAAGACTGAAGTGCCGGAGGAGACCCCGGATCCAGATTATCACAGGGAGAACACTTCTTAACCAGTTGTTTTATCAATAACTTATGTTCAAATGACACTAAAAGCCTCGCCCTCTGAATGCATAAGGGTTCGATAAAATTTTATTTTTATGTTTACGGCTCCGGTACCACACGTTACCGTATGACGTCACCACTCGAAATATTTGAAACGAGGCTTCCCATTTCGCAATTATTCCGTGAACGGAGTGACTTGCAAACCGTTTCATTTTTGTAGATTTTTCAAACGTGCAGTACATGGTGTTCCGTATTAAATGTTGTTTAAATTACAAATCGTTTTACGATTTGAACTAAGAAGGAGTGACCTCGACCTTTATCTGATATATTGATTATTTGTCTAGTGCCCTCGTGGGGTGCGTATACGTGTATTTACTACACCCGTGATGTTTAAATGTTGCCTTGTCCATTTCACGATGTGGGTTTGGGGCTATGGGAAGGGTCTCATTGGAACATATACGTTGTTGTGATGAATTGACGGTTACATGGTCTGAGGTTTGCGGCTAGGACCATATGTTCAACCAAGACGCTTCGCGCTTCCTAATAATGTTTGTTTTGGATAAAATTAATTGTCGAATCAATGAATGTCACCTGACAGTTCCATTTTCAATATTTCGGGCGACGAAAATCCAGCAAATTGTAATAAACTGTGACGTTCAAATAGGAAAACACCGACCCCATTATAAAGATTTTTCTGTGATTTCCGGGGGTGTTGATGATCGGCATTTTTCACATGCTAATGATTGATGAATTCTACGTTTAATAATTACCAAGCGCCGCCCGTTGTAGATGGCCTTAAACAGTTATTATAGCTAAAACCTACTTGTATTCGAAAAATTGGCGGTCATCTTAGAAAGACGCATCCAATCGAATTCCAAGTCCAAATGGTCACGGATATGTGTTGTCTATACCCAACTACGTATTAAACTTTTATTGGGCAAATAGCCATTGAGAAGACATTATTTATGTGTCACTAAACACCAATAATAAATAAAAAATAAATAATAAATAAATAAATAAATAAATAAATAACAATGTAGTCGACAGGACAGTGATCAGGGAATTTCCACCAGATCACGATCAAGTCGCGATCTGGTGGACATTCTCTCTCTGCTTCGGTAATAAAGGAACCGAGGGTAGTTCAACTCTTTGTAATACACGATCTATCTAACGAAAGACGACAGTTTTCATTTATCACGAGCAAGGTGTTTAATGTCACATAAATTATGAAGCCTTTCCCGTTCAACTTATCAGCCCTCTCTCTCTGAGATAAATTAAAGACATCATCGCAGAAATTTGTTCTCTGAACAATTGAGTTGACAAAGGCAACACGCCCCTGAGATCAATCTTTCTCACGAGATTTGTTTTGATACAGACTACAACTTGCGGCGACAGATAAATTAACATCGGTTTGCAGGGCGAATGGGAATAAACCTCATATTTTACCAATAAAACAGAGCCTGTTTACCAATGTCTGAAATGAAAGTCCTCTAAAATGGGCAACATGGGTTTTAACGATCAATTGGACATGACTTTATATCCATGTTGCAGGGCACAATTGGCAATTGAGCAGACATAATTTGGCTTATTCCCATTCACCCTGCAAACCTCAGACATTGGTTACCGGGTTCTATTTTACCAATAATCGTAAACAGGCTCTATTTTATTGGTAAAATAGGACCCGGTAACCAATGCCTCTATTTATTTATTTATTTATTTATTTTTATGGTCACATATGTCTGCTCAATGGCTAATCGTGCCCCGTAACATGATATAATGTCAAATCCAGTTAATCGTTTACACCCATGTTGCCCATTTTAGAGGAAGTTCACCATCGGAATTAGTTACCGGATCCTATTTTACGAGTAAAATAGAGCCTGATTGTGGTAAACAGGCTCCGTTTTACTGTAAAAATAGGACCCAATAACCAATGCCTTTATTTATTTATTTATTTATTTATTTATTTATTTATTTATTTATTTATTTATTTATTGGTGTGCAAGGTCACATATGTCTGCACAATGGCTAAGTGTGCCTCGCAACATGGATATAAAGTGAAGTCCAGTTAATCGTTTACACCAATGTTGCCCATTTTAGGGGACATTCACCTCGGGCACTGCTTACCGGGTCCTATTTTACTAGTAAGAGAGAAACTGTTTACCTTTACCACAATAAACAAGCACTGTTTCATTTCCCGGCGTTTCCACGGGCTGTACCGGATGCCCTCGCGCGTTTCTCTTTTACGCCGTCTTCATTTACGATATTTCATTTATGAAATCTCATTCCACTGGTGCAAATTTGATGCGATCAGTTCAGAATTTTGGCGAGAAGACATACAGCTTCAATGATCACAACACAGTATTATATTTTTTAAAAAATCCTTGTTGTTTGTTTGCAAGGAATATAAATTATATAGTTACTGATATAAAGTTATTACCACAACTGAGTGGATATTGTTTCCAACCCATGTAATGCAAAGGTGTAAGACCAACAACTCAATGTCATGTAATTAGTCATATTATAATCAGATATAAGTACTTAATTTTATTTTGAACTGACCAATTTGCTCTCAATAAGGAGGCTTTCTTTTTCTTCATGTTTGTTATGACGACTAAAAATGAGGAGCCACGGGGAGTAATACTACAAAAAAATAAGTAGTACGGGTTCGACAGCTATTTACTCTTTCAATTCGGAGCTCATACAGACTACATTGAAACAGTCACGATGTGGAGTTACCACCCGAGTAATAATTTACCAGGGGCGGATCCAGGAATGGTAATTGGGAGGGGCGTGGTAGTCCAAACTAAATTGTAGAGGGTTCTGGGCCTTTAAAGTGACCAGGAAGCAGGAAAATTCTGCATGTCCTTGAAGGGAAATTAGCCAGGTACACAACTGTATTATCCCAAATAATTCCATGGCTCCCGGTTCTCTTTTATGAGGCATTCTTGGTCCAGTAGGTACATTTGAAACTAGAAGTCATGTCATGAAATGCGCACAAATAGCACGTCGATCTGCGCGTTAATCTACGCGTTATGGCCATAGTAAGGCCATCAAATTCTGTACATATGGTCTGTGTACAAGCAATGTTTCAGCCAATGGACCTCCGGGTAACCGAGTTCCATTGGCAGAAACATTGCCTGTGTTTGCTATGGGTAACCGGGAGAACCTTCCGTGCTTTGGATGCAATTCGATATGACAATTGCGCGCAATTCCTACGCGCAGTTATGCCTAGGTAAGCGCACAGTTCGTGACAGGACTTTTAGTTTTAACTGTAGTAGTGTCGTTATTACTATTTCATGTGCTAACGTTTAAAATAGAGAACAATATAATATATATAAAAAACACCCGACCTATAGGGTCTATATTTGACAAATAACGTGAGTACTCAGGGTTGTACTCACATACACTTCGACATGCTCACTCTCGTACTCTTTTATTCACTCACATACCCACTCGACAGGCCACGCTACCCAGAGAAACACTACACCCACATATGAATTCCATACGACCCCCTTCTCACAACTCACTAAGACCTACTCGGTCCCTTGCACGCTCGCATATTCATGTTGTCACGACAAAAAGTTTTTTTTTACTGAAACCCCATTCGCTTTGCTGTTTCAAATATAAACAACCAACCCCGACATCGACCCCTGGAATTTGGAAAACCACGATTCAGACACTTTCCAGGAAGCAATGTCATGGATGGTATTCTCAACAGCAAAGAATGAGAGACATTCCATTCCTCTGCTATAAATAATAAATAACAACATGGACTGTCGTCATTTTGTCATAAATAATTTCCAACCGTCACACCCCCTCCCCTGACAAACCCTATCGTACCTGATTAACATTCACAATCGTTGCTTGTATATCAGATTACTGGATTTGGATGGTAGTAGGTCTGCTGACGTTATGCGAAAAGTAAGATTATAATCACGTAGTTTCTTGGTGAGAAAAAGAAACAACAAAATTATTCATGGCACCCGCCTGTTCCCACTTATTAGGAATAGGGACCGATAGGGCGTACAACGGATCCATCACTGAATCCGTCACAGCTCACATCCTCTGAATAAAGCACAAGAAACACAAGCAACTGATGATAATTCGAATCCGTTAACTAAAACTGTGCTTTACTCTCGCATGCTTTTAACAGCCCTGTGGTCTGTGAAATATGAGGTATTATATTGGAGGAAACGTCACTCCGGTAGCGTATTTTGTTAAACCACCCTACAGAGTAGAATGGAAGGCGGCGAGGGTGCAATATACATTATCATGCACAGGTGAAATGTATCATTAACCCGTCATTACTGTGTTATCGAATCTAACCGTACACCAGATGTGGGAGCGCCTAAATAATGTGACGCGAATGTGAAAATGTGTGGTAGTGACATTAGATTTATTAATCTGCGCAAATTTAAAACAATCTCTTGATTTGTGTGTATAACAACCATCCGGTTGAATAAGGTATCTGTCAATCGATAATATATATATGTATGAAACATTGACTGTTGGCGATAATCGGAGAAAAACACAACGTTGTGGTCAATTCTGGTGTGTCTACAAGGACAATTCACATAGCGAGAAATGGTCGGGAATAGATTTTTAATCGGGGATTATTTCCCACCAAATTTTAGTCGGGTTCATTTCCGGAAAGTTGTCTACGTTCACATGTATTTTGAGATAACGTACGGCCGCCGTGGACTAGTCACTTTCCATAGCTGGGCAATATTTCCACGGACGCAATAATATTATATTCCAAACATTAATTATAGGAATAATCATCAAATCTTTTCTTTTCTTGACGAAGCACAGGATATTTATTTATTGGATTTTAACGACACTTTCGACAGCCAAGGTCACCACGTGTCGGAACCGGGTACAACTCGGTGCTTCATTAATTGAAATTTTGCTGATGATGATTTTTATTAGCTACTAAAAGCATTCGTAGACATCACTGTCCACACGTGGATTACAACTACTCCACGGCGACTGTTATGTATAAAGACAATTTGAAGGAAACATAATTCTCTTGACTCACAGACATCGGGAGGCTCAGATTTTGTCCACATCCTTCGAAAGTGCTATTATTATTACACAAGAGATCGACATGGCAGCGACCTCGTACCAGCTTTTAATATAACGAGATTGTTTAACTTTATCTCGCCCCTGACAAATTCATTCGAGCATTATTCACATGTGTGCCTTTGGACGATTTGGTTCTGACTGTACGGATATGGCCCACTTTATGAGATGAGATAATGCAGTCCCCGACTATTTGCAGTTATATGGCGATTTGGTGATTTTTTGGTCCCCGACTATTTATTTAGTTCCCAAACCGATCTAGACGGGGACCAAATCAGATCATGTCAGTGGTGTTTGAGTCTATTCTAAATGAATTTTTGGTAAGATCTAGAATGCATGATGCGTATAAATACAGATAAAAAGACAATCGTTTTCAAAAGTAATACCAAAGAAATCCGATATCCTTAAAAACTGGATAATAACTGGAAATCAGTAATCGTCAATAATTGAGTATTGCGTGAAGTTCTAAAAAAATTGTACAGGGTATTGCTGACGCTATGCACTGGAAAATGTAACACCGTTACTTGTTTATTTTTATTTATTTATTTATTTCATTATTTATTTATTGGCGTTTGAGGTCACATGTTTTTGCACAATGGCTAATCGTGACCACAACATGGATACAGAGTCAAGCTAATCGTTTATACCCATATTCCCAATTTTAGAGGACTTTACAAGTGAAACAGAGTCTTCTTACAATAGTAAACAAGTACTGACAAAACTACCTCTAGTTCCAACAGGGAGCAACGATAGTTAGAGAAATTGACCAGCTTGGTTTGTTGGTCAGTACGGATATAATCGACTCGCGATTTGCGGACGTAATCGGCTCGGGGACATAATCAGCCTTGCATGATTTCTGGAATAGCAAAGGAACTGATACAGAGAGAATACCATAACGTGTTTTTGTATTTAGTTAAAGGATGTACCTTTTACATGGTGTTAACATTTTTAGTTGCACGTTAACGATACTTGTCAGGTTACCATTCTGGTTAACATATGCTTTGAGACTCAACCTTGAAATCGCGTACACTATTCACACATATTAAAATGATGCGTGTCAAGTTTGGGTGGATAGAAAATACAAAATAGGGAAATAGCGGCCATTTCCTAATGTATTTTAGAGGTACATTTCCCCCTCAAGCTAGTAGCTTTAAGGTGCTTCGAGGCTGCACGCTGAATTGTAGAACATCAATCAGGCTTTACAAAAGAAAGACGGATTTATTTTTGACGACAAAAATTACCCAAATAGACCCGACAATTGTTTTACTAGTTCTGATTCTTTCTTAATCCTCTGCTCTGCTTCTATCTACACTACTCAAAGTTCGCTATGCACCAAATATTGACACAATGTCATCATTGTGAAATTTGCTTGAGACATATTTGCGTGGATATGATTGAGAAATGTATGGGGATGGTCCCCAGTGTTTACATTAGCTCTCTTGACAGGCAGACTTTTCGTGACAGTCATGGCAAGCAGGTACTCCTTGATTTTCATCATGTTTTCGTATACTGTCTACATGTACATGACATGTGTAGGGTATTCAATCTTCATTTCAACACAAACCCTTGTGATTTAATGATTAAATATGGCAAATGCAAACGTAGGAAGACACTTGTCAGAAGCAGAAGTGTCGCGGGCTGTAGGGGTGGTGGAGCAGGAGTCTACCCATCGTCCGGTTGGCGAAGCCCTTGGTGCGCACCAGGCGGTGATCACCAGAGCCTGGGCAAGACTTCAAAAGTATGGCAGACCAGTAAGACGCCTTGGTGGTAGTAGAGACAGGGCAACATCTGCAGCTGAAGACCGCTTTTTGATCATTCAGGCCCTTAGGAACCGCTTTGCCACAGCACCCTAGCATCGCAGTGACCTTTAGAACGCATCCGGGGTAAATGTTTCGACGCAGACTATCCGGGCAAGGTTGCACGAAGGTGGTCTCCGATCGAGAAGACCACGTATTCGCATTCCGCTGTCACAGAACCGCCGCCAGGCACGATATGAATGGGCCATGGACCACGTTGGATGGACCAGAGAAGATTGGCGACCTGCCCATTTTACAGATGAGTCAAGGTACTGCCTAGAACACACAAATAGGCGTTCTAGGGTATGGAGAAGACCAGGAGAGCGATTCCATGCAGCCAACATGGCTGAGCATTACCGCTATGGTGGAGGGTCAACCATGGTCTGGGACGACCTCAGCTGGAATGGACGTACAGAGGTCTGTGTCCCTGAACGTGGTACATTGATCCTGGATGTCCACGTCAGATTGTATGCAGGTGTAGCGGGTGATAGATAATATACCAATAATATCCATTTTCCACGGCTATCGTATTCAAAAGCTAAAAAATAACGTCAAACACAAATAAACTCATAATTTTGGTACTTAAATCATTAAAGATATAATTAAATAAAAAAATATACACTTTTCATTACAATATTTCAACTAAAATGTAAAACAGGTAGATGGATGTACTTGGTGCTTAGCAAACATTGAGTAGTATATGTATCCATGTTATTGTTTTTCTGTCTATCCAGACTCTATTCGTTTCTTTTGGAGTATACTCCAGTAGAGTAGAATTTCATACCAGTTGTAACAGTTTTGCTTATTGATTGATGATTAACCCAACGTAACGACCCAAACCGGCCAGTGCTATTCTCATAAATCGCCAATTAATTTTCATTATTTTTTTCTTTTTTTTGTCTCAAAAACATAGGTTATGACCACTCATTGGAACGAGCTCGTCGAGCACGTTCCAATGAGAGGTCATAACCTATGTTTTTGAGACAAAAAATGAAAAATATTAGTTATTCAAGATTTTTTTGCAGGTGTCGTCTGCGTTTCTTGTTAGGTAAAGGGTTAATGATTTTATTCTGCGGTTTTTTTTTATATATACAGGTGAAACAAATAATTCAAGAAGTACAGAAAACAATATGTAATCGACGACAAACCATAATGACATGTGATCAAAGTAAACATGTACACCGTAAGGAGGCGGCATGGCCAGTTTGGCAGCATTCCTGTTACCCAAAAGTTTGAACATGTGTAGCAGACCTGTCGATTGGTGTAGAAATACTTCCCCTTTGAGCTAGATCTATTACATTCAGTTGATAGGGAAGTTAAGTAACCCAATCGGATGCTAGGGACGGGACTCAGAATAGGAATACGAGTGTACTAATAGTTAATATAAGAAATGTAAGTGTTATGATACGAGTGAATTTTACATAGTATTATAAGTAATTCCTATTTGAGTCGGTTGGGTCAACAGACCACTGTATACCCAACCAATACGTTGGACCTATAAGCAAATAGGTGAAACCTAAGTGTCAGACTTTTAGATCAGTCTAATTTGGGCACAACGGCAAATATGGATGTGGCCTGCATGGTTGGAGAAAAAGCACCGGTATTTTCTTCTTCTTGGCGCCTGTTTTCGGTTTTAGCCCCCCCCCCCCCCCCCCCCACTCTTAAATTGCTAGTTTACAACCCCTTGTTATAGGTCTTCACCATTATCACCGGTTCCCTCCCACCACATGTTGACGTAAGTTTGCTCGACTAACTCGAGAAGGCTTCTTAGTTTCCCAGTGTCGAGCCAAAGTTCTATTTGAATGTAAATTACGCATGGCTTTTACTGAGAAATGCCACAAACATGCATTTAATAGTTCTCAAGCTTTAAGTGCATGATCATATAGAATTCGCCACAGAAAAGCAATCACCGTCGACAGTGTCATATACGACACTGTCGACACAGATTGCTTTTCTATGACAAACTCTGTGGGTTTTTAAAACAGTTATTTATCTGTTGCATTGTTTGATTCTTGGGTAAGCTCTAAGCTATATTGCAAGCATCAGGAAAACGTGGTCAAACTATGTACTGCCGAAGCGCTGCAAAACGTTGGGAAAAGTTTCAAACGCCGCATAATTTGGGCGCAATTATCTTATTTGGGCACGGCGTTTACCGTCGTTAGTTGAGAAGAATTTAAAGGCCTGCTAAGTGTGATGAAGCCTGGAGGATTTAGTCAAATCGTCAAGTTTAGAAAGCAATCAACAAACTATCCACAGAAAAAAAGAAATGAAAGAATAGTCTTTTGAACTGCCTATTACCGTACTAATGGCCACTATACAGTTAAAACAAGAAGTCCTGTCACGAACTGTGCACTTATCTAGACTTAATTGCGCGTAGGAATTTCGCGCAATTGCCATATCGAATGGCATCCAAAGCACCGCTGGTTCTCCTGCTTACTCATAGCAAACACAGACAATATTTCTGCCAATGGACTTCCAGGTTACCCACAGATGAACGTGCTATTTGTGCGCATTTCATGAACTTTAGTCTTCGTCCTTGAACTCTTTTTGACAGTGTTCGCAATTCAACCAGTAAAAGTCACCGAAGTAAATGAAGGGACGGTAACTCTACCATTTGAAACTTACAGCAGCAGATTTCAAATCTCAGATTACTCACTCTAACACTCTATTAATAATTTAGGGTAACCATCAGTTATCGTTAGAACAATCTGCACAGTATGGGTTATTCCTTTGCACGTTGCCGACATATCTGTTTAGAAACTGTTTTCTCAATTCATTCCAAAATGTACGCCTACATGAGATTTGTTGTAATTCCTCATCCAGACCATTCCAGAATTTAGGGTAGGTGAATGTCGGAAGGGCTTCAAGAGATTTGGTTTCTCGATCTTTCCTTTTGCAATAACCGCACTGTCGAGTTGACCTTCCAGGTCTGTCACCCATTGCTCCGAAAAAAATTGTTAAAAGATACTGGCAGATTGTTGTTTCGCCAATTTCAGATGAAATGAGACACCTGAAACGCAAAAAGATCGCCTATTTTTAAGATTTTCTCTTTGAGAAATAGAGGGTCGGTGTGGGAATTGTATTTCGCGTTGGTTTTTATACTGATGGAGCGTTTCTGCTGTATAAAAATTTATTTAAGACTCTGCTATAGCCCCACACCTGAATCCTACACATCAAATGGCTTCAGTTAAAACTATAAGTCCTGTCATGAACTGTGCGTTTATCTAGGCGTAATTGCGCGTAGGAATTGCGCGCAATTGCCATATCGAATGACATCCAAATCACGGCAGGTTCTCCTGGTTACTCATAGCAAACACAGGCAATGTTTCTGCCAATGGACCTCCGGGTTATCCGGAGGTCCATTGGCTGAAACATTGCTTGTGCACAGGCCATATGCACAGAATTTGATAACCTTTACTATGGTCATAATGCGTAGATTAGCGCGCAGATCGACATGCTATTTCTGCGCATTTCTTGACATGACTTCTAGTTTTAACTGTATGCACAAGTGTAAAATACAAAATTCTGACACAGTAATGTGGTAGAATGTATTTTACCTTATTTAAGATATAATTTCCCCGAGCTATTTTAGAGCAGATTTTTGATATGTGGGCCTTATATGAAAGATTCTCATCGATTATAATGTCTTGGAATTTTAGTGAACAAATCTGATGCGACTCCAGTTATTGTTTTGTTATTTATGATTACAGTGCGTGGAGAGTGTATTATCATTAAATCATCCACGAGGTGGCGATTCCACCCAAGCAATAATTACAAATTTGTTGCAAAACGTAACCATCACAAGCAAAGTTCCAGCCCATGGACTTTTTTTCATATGTACAGGATTTGAAAGTGATACTTTGAGTGATAACTCCTCGATTTGAGGTCTCCAAATAGAGTAGAACAAGCCTCATTGAAATTTACTTATCACTTGAATAGCGGTGGAAACGAATGAGTTGTGATTTGATTATACCTTTAAATGTATGTTGAGGGTGAAATGATTTTGTGTGCAACAATTGATGTGAATCAGTTGGTTTAAAATATACTTTATAATCTAAATGACCGGACGCCTGAAATTGCTTGCCTTTAAACACGGTCACGTCGAGAAAATCAACAAACTTTTCACTGATAGTAGCTTTTAATTTAATGTTTGGATCATGATTGTTCAAAATGTCTAAAAATTCATCAAAATCTTCATTTGAATGTTCTCAAATAATAAAAATATCATCTAAATACCTGGGATATACGAGAGGAGGCTTTGCACATTTGCCAAAGGTGTTTTACTCCCATTCCGCTACATAAATGCTTGCAAAATTAAGACTGAATCTTTTGCCCATAGGACAACCCATTATTTGTAGAAAATATTCTCCATTGGATTGAAAGTCATTACCTTTTACACTCAGCTCTAAAAGATCCATAATTTGTTCTTCCGGGTGTTTTGCATCCGGATATTTTTCAAATGCATTTAACCCCTTTAGCAATATCAATGTTCGTATACATACTGTCGATATCCAAAGTAGCCAGAATTGCATTGTTCGATATTTTCAATTTCGAAATTTTTGACAGGATATCCTGTGTATTTTTGAGATAGCTCGGATGTCTATTTGCATTTGGTTAAAGATGTTAATCAATTAGTTCCGAGATACCCGGGTGGAGTTAAGTCATCCGTCCATGAAGAACGGTCCTTGGGGATCTTTGGTAGAATGTAAAATTATCTTTTTTGAGCACTGAGCTTAGCTGTTAAATATTCCCATTGTTTTTTGGTTATGTGACATTCGTCGAGGAGAACTTTTAAGATCTTATTGAACTGAAATAAATTTTAACTGATCTAAACTTGACCCTGATATCGCTAAGCATATTCCGCAACTATTAACTACGAGATCAGTATTATCACTCCGACAATTCACGCCAATATTTAATAATATTTTTGGAGACTGGACTGGCCCCCTGTGCCCTTTAAATATAGATCGAAAATGATTGAACTTGGCGCCGGGGTAACACTCCACCTGGATGTCCGGGTGAGTTTTTCGATCATTGCTTCCTAAATTTGAACTACCAATCATAAGAATGTTTTTACAAACGTCGGGGAGGCGTCAGTTTTTTTATGTCAAAATTAACTCCGGTCTTATGCCAAAACTAGGAGAATTTAGAATCAAATGAGCGGCCTAAGTTGCGGCTCGGTGACTTGACTTTCTCTGAGTACGATATACCTGGTTGAACCACACTAGGGGCAGGAGAAGGAGGAGAAGAAACAGAAGCAGGAGAGGAAACAGAAGCAGGAGAGGAAGCAGGAAGAGTTCTATTGAGAGCACTAGGAGGACCGGAGAAGAAAGGTTGGGAAGGAGGAGTAGGAGGTAGAGGAGAAAGGCGAGGCAAGACAGCGTTACTCAATTTGCAAGCATCTTCAGTCACAATATGGACCGGGGATGCTTGCAAATTGAGGCGCTTACTCTGAGAGAAAGCAGGAGAAGTAGAAGGAAAAGAAGAGGGAGAAGTACTTTGCCTTAAGCGTTTCTTATTATGCTTTTCGCGTCGGGGTAAATGGACAACATGGGTCGGAGTTTTCTTGCTCCCTCCTGTATTGTTCCTTACTCTAGACGATGAGCGAAGTTCCCAAATATAAGACTCACAGGCCGAAATTGTCTTATCTGTCAACTTAATTTTATTTTTGAAGTTTATTTGAGCGCAGATCAAGGCCCGCGCCGAAGCGCTGTTGAAGTCTTTTATTTAGAGTCCAGGAGGTGGTCGCATATCCAAAGTGGATTTAGACTTCAACTCATTTCAATTTTTCTTGTAATGCGCAATTAAATAAAGCATTTAACGTTTCGTTGGCCCATCCCACACTAATCTGTCGAAAACAGAAAAAATGTGTGGGGTAGGAAGAGCTGGCTTTAGAAAGCCATTTGCTTTCTTCTCCAACTGCTTCGGTAAATCCCGATTTGCCAAATGCTGCTCTAAGAGCCCAATGTGGTGCAAACACTAAATCGCCTGCAAAAGGGCATTGACCAACCTAGAATAGGCCTGGAATGATTATTCCTGGGCCCTTCTAGACTGGGCAACTGCCTTTCCCTGATGCTTCTGTCTTCTATCAGCCATTTGAAGAATAGGTAGATGAATTGACAATAATAATATAAAATAAATGAAAATGAAAACCTAGATATTACCTATTAAAGAAGATACCTGGATTGGTTACAGTCTTCAGCAAAGGTAGAAAATTATCCGTCTGTCTCGACGAGTTTCGCTTAGTCTAGCTTCTTCAAAGAGACTTTGAGGAAAATGATTCCAATTTGTGGAGGGCATGACTGGTGTGTGTGTGGGGGGGGGGGTTGTGTGTGTGTGTGTGTGTGTGTGTGTGTGTGTGTGTGTGTGTGTGTGTGTGTGTGTGTGTGTGTGTGTGTGTGTGTGTGTGTGTGTGTGTAGATGAAGGGCTGTATGTGTGTATGTGGTGGTTTGGAGGCAAATGTGGGGTCAAAGACTACGACCAGGGGGCAAATACACTGTATGCGCCCTTCTCCTTAGCACCATCACTGGTTGGAAAGGGGTACATTCTCATTTTTAAATGTACACGAATATCGCTTCAGGCTAGAACATTTGAATTTTGATTTTAGACAAACTAAATCTAAAGCTTAAATGCACTTAAAGCAACAATAGGACCACGGTATAAATACAACCATATACATTTATATCGTCAGAGCAAACAAAATATCCTGGTGTGACATTCAATCATCTTGCAACGGTGATATTGGGTTTTTTAAAATACTATATGAGCAAAACTATTGTGTTCTGGTGCAACCAATAAGCCGACTACCTGTGTATTCGGAATGTTGGGAAGGAGTGATCGCCAAGTCTCAGAAACGATATATGTTTGTATCAGTCAAAGACGCCGTTAGTACAATCGATCACACTGCCCACTCGTAGAAAGTGACCAGTCCACGGTGGCCGTACTGTATAACATGATCTTATATATACAGACCTACGCATTCTAGCTGGCTATTCACACAACCACCATGCATTAGCCATAGAATCTATAACACACGCTAAAAACTAAAGTGTTAAAAACTACACTTGAAGTGCTGTATTTAACACTTACTAAGTGCTGAAATAGCACTTTGTTCAAGTGTAGATATCCCAGAACTTGACAAGTGTTACAATAATACCACTTGACAAGTGTAATGTCGCGAAACTTAAAAAAGGAAACAACGCAGATGACGCGGATCAGGCTCGAACTCTCGAGCCTGATCCGCGTCATCTGCGTTGTGTCCTTTTAATTATGTACCCACCAAGCGCAAATCAAATTATGGACGATTCTGGAAGAACCACCAATGCTAGACACATGGGAAGTGCCATCCATTCAAGTTTCAGATGTCTAAGTGCTTAAAGCATTGCATTTTGATTGTTAAAATCAAACCCTAAGAGTTAGAATGGGTTTAACACCTTGAAAGTGTCAATTTTAACACTTTAGTTTTTAGTGTTCATGGTCTTATGTATACATAACTACACTTTCTGGCTATCTGTTCAGGCCAGGATTCTACAACTTGCCTGTCGAATGCCTCCAGAACACATTTTCATTTTGGTCTATTGCGATATCGTAGAATATCCATTTTGCCCAACAAATTACGTTTTCTGTACTTAAATACACGCGTCAACAGTACCTTGCGGGTAAATAAACACAAATAGCAATTTTAAGTATGCCATTTGGTGGACTTGGCTGATTTGTTAAATAAAAACTCGACACGCGTGTTTTATTGAGACACAATCTTTATTTATAACGATTTTGCTTTCGCACAAAACTATACTGGCATAACTCCAATGAAATACGTCCATGCAATATATTAACCATTTAATTGTGACATACAGCCTTTAGTTTCCGTAACGTGAATCGGGGGCGTCGGAAGCACTTCTTGGAAGGGGGTCAGACTCCTATTGTGTCTTGCTGATACGAAGATGGAAAATGCATAACACAAACGTTTCGCTCGCCAGGCTTCTTTTTAATAATAATCTCTAAACCAAAACATACAATACAAATCAACATACAGAGGACATGGAACTCGGGTCATTTTTTCATTTGGGACCGAATGTACATTACTGGATTAAATGTCAGTCTTTGCAGTCACTATATCCCTCCTCATCTTGGATTTGATGTAAATTTGATATTAAAGTTAAGCCCGCTTGCACATCAACTATAACTGTGTGTAAAGGTTCTGTTGGGAATAACCGACAGTCCAAAATGTACAGGGACATGGTGAAACTGTGGTTTAGTGTCTTACAGAGTTCAAGATTCTCAAAATTACTAAACCCCTGGAATGCATATACATGTATCACGAATGTTCTTAGTGTATTACTTTACATCAATAAAAGTGAGAGTTTTTTCAACATGTTTTTTTTTCTTAATGATTTTTCCAGTCACCATAAAATATGAACAAGTGAAATTTATAAAGTAAATTGTCCCTATATCACGATAAATTCTGTTTTTTGATTGGTCGGAATACCTTGGACAAATAGTTATGGTGAAGGGTGCTCCCAACATCCAAGGTATGAGTGCGTGCAACATCCAGGGTATAAGCGCACGCGAAACATCGGGGCTATATGGTTTCAATGGTTCCACTTGCCTCATTATAAAACTCGAACCAAAGAAAAAACGAAAATAGTCACAAATATCATTAGATTTCCTACAATACAATCATAAAAATAAAATAAGAGCAAATAATTCGTCCCCTGAGTACCAATGTGTTATATGTGCCAGTAGGCACGTAGAACACATTGGTACTCAGGGGACGATATGTCAACAAAATACTGTTTACTCGTTTCCTTAGCGACCCAAGGGATGCAACTCTATATGTTGTCTTCTGTGGTTATAACAACAAAATTATTATCACGAGTTTGGTCCAAATAATTGTGAAGCAGCGAAATGCATCCACAAATTTATTTCCACTAAGTTGTATTGTGTTTCAAACGGGACAAAAATGTTATCTCCGCCAACATGTACGGTATATGGAGATATAATACCTGGATGCCTCATTTAAACATCTCACTTAAACACCTTGCCTGCGGCTAGGTGTTTAAAAACCGACATCCAGGTATTAAATCTCCATATACCATACATGTTGGCGGAGATAACTTAGAGTTGCGAATCCGTAGAGGCTGGTCGAGAAGTATCCGAAGATTTAGAATGGTTTTCTGATGTGATGTTTGGAATATCAGGTTGTAAGATCTCTTCCCTGCATTCTGAAGTATTGTCTTCTGTTAAAACAGAGAGATTTCTTAAAGCGAGAAACATTTCTAGTGATAAATGGTTAAGTCCATCTGAAACTGTTACGATATTACCTTTTCTGGCGCTTACCACATGTGGTTTAGAACTGTATGTAGGTGAGATCTTGTTACTTTTGGTGTCATTTGTCATCACCACTTTTCTGTTACAGTCACATAACTGTCTTTTGCTTTATTTTGTTTGTCAGCATAACATTTCAGATGATACTTATGTCTTTCATCATTTTGGCTGATTTGATCATCAGTTATAGTTTGAGATATGAGAGCCTTGGGAATTTAAAGTAGTTTTCCTTTAGGTTTTCAACCAAATATTAATTCGAAAGGCGGGAATCCAGTCGTTAGGTATGGCGTAGCACGATGCTGACGCAAGAATAGGTTAAGTTCTTGTTTCCAATTTATTTTCAATAAAGAAAGCACGAATGTTTTTCATTTTCATAAGTGGCTTAAAGAAGGATTCTGCTTGCGAGCTGGGTCTTGACCAGCATGGCGTAATACGTCGATGATCAAAACCGGTATGTTTGGCACATTATTTGAAATCAAATGATGTAAAAGGACTACCATTGTCACTTTTGAATACACATGGAATACCAAATGAAGAAAAAAACTTTGTCCAGAACTGTAATCATAACATTGGCTGAACAGACTTAACAGTTTCAACAACTGGGTATCTTGTATACTCATCAATGATATCGAAAAGGTAATCACCTGTAGGAAGGGGACTACAAAAGTCACCCATGTTAAATGCTACCATGGTTTAGCAGGCACTTTTGACATTTTCAGAGGTTCCATATGTTTAGGTTCATTTGGAACATACTGACACGCAATGCAGTTAGTAACAGAGTTCTCAACACGAGAATTCAAATCCGGGAATCATACTTTTGATCGAATAAACGCTTTGGTTTGGGTCATACCCTGATGTCCCTCGTGAGCAATTCTTACAGCTTTGTCTTTCAGTTCAGTAGGTAGAACAAGCTTTTGCCATTTCCTAAAAATATATTTTATCTGAATGAACTGTCAGTTCATCACGAATCGCATGAAAGGAAGTTAATTCTTGAAATGGTTAACCGATTAATCGATGATAAACATCTTCATCGATCCCAAAAGTAATTGATTGATTAACCATTACTTTTGAACTACTGTATTATATAGGTTAACAAAGGAACAAACTTGCTCTGAAACTGGCAAACAATGTCACTCTGACTCACGTCAATTATATGAGACAGAGTAAAGCATGCAAGTTACTTGCTGACATACTTGTTTACTTGCATGATCATCATACTGTACCAGTGGCTGGAAATTGTCATTCTTAACCCTTTACCCATTGCAGACAGCAGACGATACTTGGAAAATAAATTCATGAATTATTAAAATTTTCAATTTTTGTCTCCAAAACATAGCTTATGACCCCTCATTGGAACGAGCTCGAGCTCTCTCCAATGACGGGTCATGAGCTATGTTTTTGAAACAAAAAGTGAAAACATAATATATTTGAATGGAGATGCTTGCATATAGGTCTAGTCGGTTTTGTTTCTTATGCTGGGTAAAGGGTTCATACTTTAAATCATCAATGGTATGGCAATTATTCAGATATCTATTTGGACAAGTGATTAATCAGTTAACCGAGGTTAATTCACGTGCTTAATCTATCAAGAAAACCCCTTAACCATTTCAGCTCTACCGGTGATATTGATTTTTTCAATGGCTTCGCTTCCAATGAAATTTACTAAGTTTCAGCTGCAATCTCCTGTTGAGAAGAACAACATTTAAAAGGATGTCTTGACAAATAGTCTGCAATATTCTCTTTTCCTGGTCGATATACTATGTAGAACCTGTAAGGCTGCAGTCGAAGATCCCAACGTTCAATTCGAAGTGGCCGTTGTGATTTTTTCCAAATGCATGCTAACGGTCTGTGATCACATATGACAGTAAAAGTTGGAGATTATCACAAGGACATGTTGAAATGTTCACCAGACCAGACTGCACTCAAAGCTTCCCGTTCAGTTTGGCTGTAACGAGAATCAATAGGTGTCAAAGATCGGCTAGCAAAGGCCACAGCCTTATTGTCATGAATAAGCATTACCCCAAGTTGTCCTTCGTCTTGTATCTACAACCACTTCAGTTGGTTTCCTAGGATCATAAAATGCTACAACCACGTCACTGGAAAGAACATCTTTAAAAGATGCAAGTGCTTATTCTTGGTCAAAGGATCATTTCCATGGGGTGTCTTTGTGAGCTAGTCTTCTCAAAGGTTCACATGTTGTGGCATAATTGCGAACAAACCTTGAACTATAACTTGTCACACGAAGGGAACTTCTCGATTCTTTTACATTTTGAAGTTTTGTAGCTTCTTTAATTGCTTGCACCTTCTCCAGATCAGGTACCATCTTTGCTGAACACAATGTCAAAACATTTTATTCAGCCCTTATTAAACTCCCATTTTTGTTTGTTTAATGCTAAGCCACTATGTTGCAGTTGATCAAACTGCATTTTCAAAGACTTGTCATGACCTCCTTGTATTTCAGAATATACCAAAATGTGATCCGATAAGTTCTTGGTGCCCGGAAAATCTTTATTACATTACAAATTATCTCTTGAAACACTTCAGAAACACATGATATACCAAAATTTAATCTTTTGTATCGAAAGATACCAACATGATTAGAGAATGTGGTTAGGGGTCTTGATTGTACATCGAGTTCATGTTGGTGATAGCCTTTAGTCAAATCAACATGGCTGTATACTTCCACACCATTCAAGTCATGAATAAGCTCATCAACTGCTGAAAGCAAGTGTCTCTTGTATAATAGATTTATTGGACTCTCTAATGTCAACACAAATTCTAATTTCATTTTAATTTTTCTTGGGTGGTATTATAATCGGTGACACCGAGGGTGTGGGCTCATTCGCGACACGTTCAATAACGTCAACTTTTAAAAGTTTGCCAAGTTCATTTTCCACTTTATCACGTAGATGAAAAGGAATTCGTTTCTGCTTTTGGGCGACAGGTTTTATTGTTTCATCAATGTCTAACTTTACTTGTTAACCCTTTACCCAACGCAGATGATATCAAAGTTTATTATTTGAAATATCATTTTTTTCAAATTTTTCAAAACATTTCAGCAAAACCATATCATGTGACCCCTCGTTCCGACGAGGGGTCACATGATATGTTTTTGTTGAAATGTTTTGAAAAATAATATTTTTTCAACTGCTGAATTTGCATATTATGCAGATGGTTGCGGCCGATTCGTTGGGTAAAGGGTTAATCTGAACATGTCCCAATTTTGTAGCAGTTTGATAACCGATGAGTGAGCCGTGATTCTCAGCAACAACATGGAATTAACATGAGATGTTTTTTGTTTGGGATTCTGAACCAACCGATACTACACACTGCCACAATTGTTTTAGTGCCTTACACACACCATAAGGAATTAGTTTTCGGAAGTCTGTAGATTCTTCAAATGGCGGACAATCGATCACATTGATTGAAGCTCCACTGTTATTCATCAGATTACATTTTATATTGTTCCGAAGGAAAGTCACCTGTGAAACGTTTACCGATAACACTGATCAGTCAATTATGTGCAATAGAGTAGCACATGGGGAGATGTTTGAGATTCCATATCAATTACACAAATAGTTTTCTTGCATTTGAAACAAACTTTACGAAAAGTGATTCAACTTGTGACAAACATTGCAGCCCTTGCCTTTCGCTCGGCATTCATGTGGATGAGGAAAATTGCCACCACAATTCTTATATGTAGTTTTCTGTTTCAAAAAGGAATGTTTTTCTTGTTTCTTTATATTATTAGCATGTGGCCTAACTTGATCAGAAAGTGAGTTTTCAGATTTAGGATTAAATGTTTTTTAAAAGGTTTTGGGTCATGCCCCAGTCACTTTTGCATTGATTTTATTTACGGATGGTATATTTTCACGATCCATGGCCGTTGCATGTATGTCAGCAATTTCCATCACTTGACCAAGTAAAATAATATCTGAGAGAGACATATCAGGTTCCCTTAAAGCAAGCTGTTTGATTTGCAGTGCTGTATGATTTGAAACAAAATGTCTTTCTCAACATTGTAAAGTCACAGTCTTTTGATACCTGCATCCCTTTAAAATAATTATTTATGACTTGTTTTGTATCCGTATAATTAGCTTCAGTTTCACCCTTTTCGATCTCGTACATCTCATACACACGTTCCCCTGCACTATGAAGCAACAGGACCCTTTTTCGATCATTGTTAGTAATATCCATGCCCAGGAACAAATTTTCCAATTGGCCAAACCATTTTTCAAAATGCAGCCCATAATTGGTTTTGTTGCTTTCTGCATCGAACGAAGGGAATGCTGGCAGAAAGTTCATTTTCTAAACTTAAACAAGAAATGTTCAAATCCGTCGTGGGTTCCGACTTCGGCTCATCGCCAAAATTATTGTATCATGCTGGTAAGAAGATGTAAAATGGATAACAGAAACGTTTCGCTCGCCATGCTACTTTTTAATAATAATCTCTAAATCTAAACAACAATGTAAATCAACATACAGGGACATAGAAATGGAACTCGGGTCATTTAATAATTTGAGACTTAATGTACATTACTGGAGTAAATGCCGTTCTTTGCAGTCACTACACCCCGAGAAAAGGGCATTTTCTCACTATCATCCCCGATACGACATGCCAAAGCATGCTTGTCTCGAAGGCCCAGCCCACCCCTCCCCTCCTCCCACTGAATTTTGAAAGCTCCCATAATGGATGGGGGATGTATTTTAGCTTTACTTCGATAATAAATCAATGAAAAAAATGAGCGACGGACCTGCAAAGGGCATTGTCTGCTCCCCCCCCTCCCGTGGTCCAAAGGCAAGGAGGGCAGATGTCCCCTCTGCTTCCGTGCCTCCGGTGGTCCTGACATGGATTATGTTAAGAAAGAAGAATACAAGGAAACAACAGCGAATTAACAATTATCCAAAAAATATGCTGACAAAAGCTCAAAGACTTTATCACACTACTTGCCCTTTCAAACTTAAAAAAGGCAAATAAAACTAGAGAAACAGAATTTACTACGATCAGTAAATACAAGTCTGTGTGAAAATGGTGAAAGTATCAGAACTAAGCTATATAAAATTTAATTGCTGTCATTTTCAATTACGACCATTCAGGATGATGGGTAGGGCATGGTCTATTGTTTATGTACTGAAGGGTGTCATTCCCTACACCAACATCTTTCAGAAGCACTGAAATAGTCCATTAGGAATACATATGTTTTGTTTCTTGCGATGTCATGTGACTTGGATTGCTACTACAATAACGATACACGATCTTTTTTGTGGAGTTTTTATCGCAACTGTAAATTGTAGATATAAATCAGAACATTGGCAAAAGAAATAAATATAGATCTGAAATGGTTAAGGGATTTTCTCGATCGATTAATCACGTGGATTAACCTTGGTTAACAGATTAATCACTTTTCCAAATAGATATCTGAATAATTACCATACCGTTGATGATTTACAGCATGAACCCTTTACCCAATGTAACAAACAAAACCGACTAGGCCTATATACAAAAATATCCATTCAAATCTATTATGTTTTTAATTTTTGTCTCTAAAACATAGCTTATGACCCATCATTAGAACGAGCTCGTTCAGCTCGTTCCAATGACGGGTCATAAGCTATGTTTTTGAGACAACAGTTGAAAATTTTTAGTAATTCATGAATTTATTTTGCAAGTATCGTCTGCTACTACAATTGGTAAAGGGTTAAGAATGGCCATTTCCAGCTACTGATACAGTATGGTGATCATGCAAGTGAACAAGTATGTCTGTAAGTAACTTGCATGCTTTACTCTGTCTCATATAATTGATATGAGTCAGTGTGACAATGCTTGCCTGTTTTGGAGCAAGTTGGCTCCATATAATACAGTAGTTCAAAAGTAACGATTAATCAGACAATTACTTTTTGGATCGATCAAGATGTTGATCATTGATTAATCAATTAATTGGTTAACCGTTTCAGCTCTAAATGAAAACATTAAATATTCTGACAGAGCAGCATAACAAGATAAGAACGTGAAGCAAAAACATTTATGGACGAAGCAGATCTTGATTACATTACAAATTATCGGTATGAAGAATGTTGTAAAATTCAAGAACTACTTTTCCCAGACTATGCCATTAACCCTTTGAACTCTATTGGTATCTTCCCTGCCAGTTCAATGACAGCAATTACAAGAGTCCATACTCATTATTTGGGGTAGACCAATCAGTATTTTCAACGTGCAGCCTCGGGGTTGCACGCTGAAAATACTGATTGGTCTACCCCACAATATTTACTGAACAGCCATCCTATATAATGACGTTAGGACGTATCATGTTCCTATGCTAAAAAGTGTGATTTTATTTGACTCACCTGAAACTACAAAGGATAGTAAAGCCATTCCTACCTATCAACATGGCCAGCATTTTACCCCATCTCTTCACTTACTTGGTTTCTAGGATATACATACCATTGTGAGTTTTGCAACCTTGGATTTACCAATAGAGAAAGGCATAGATGTCCCAACAGATATGCTTGCTATGCTCCATCACCGTGTACTCCAGAACACTTTGTTGAATGTTACACATGTAATAGAAAGTTTGTAAGTTCAACCTGCTATTAAAATCATTGAGATAATACTCGTTGTCAAGGAAAAAATTGTCACCACTTGGTCGAAGCTGAACATCAAAGTACATTCCAAAATACACTTCATCTTTGGATGTAAAAAAGGCCTAAAGTACCATTCACCTTTTATAAATGTGAATGTATTCAAGATTCAGCAGATCATTTTCCAAATTACTGTCATGCTCAACATGCTTGTGGAGATAGCATTTGTAGCTTTGTAGATCAAAGTGGTTATTGTGTAACAAAACTAGAAAAAGAAACGCATTTTTAAAGAGGAATTTGCTTTTATTATACGCTAAACGATAGATTATCGAAGAAAATGTGGAAAGATAGAAATCATATCCCCCACTGTGAAGATACAGAAGTTTTCACTTTCACGGTGTCAATCAAATTGGCGGCTTTCAAAGCATCACTTCCAGGTGAATTCGAGTGAAATGATCACTGGAAATGATCAATTTGTTTTAAACATGTATAATGAAAAATACATCTAGTGTTTTTGAGTGGATACCGATCATTTCCAGCAATAATTCAACACGTATTCACCTTGAATTAATGCATGAAACCCGCTAGTCCAAACATGACCTGAAAATCCATAATATACGTTTTTGGTTTGGTACGTCCTTTGAAAGGACGTACCGAACCAAAGCCTTATTTTAGGGACTTTCAGGCCATGTTTGGACTAGAAACCTGCCAGCTGCATCAGATTGCAGGACGCTATCTGTTTCGGGTATGGATCAAATCACATCCATGATTCAATGTGCTGTTTACTTACATGCATCAATTCAAGGTTGAAACGAGTGAAATTATCGGATTCTTATAAAAATCATATAATAAAAAGAAAATCTGGTGTTTTTGAGTGGATACCGAAAATTATCTCACTTGTGACATAGATAAATGTTTATTATCACTCGTGCAAGTGCTCGCGAAAAATAAACATTTGTCTCCGTCACTCATGAGATAATTTCGGTATCCACTCAAAAACGCTAGATATCCTCTATTTTACTGATTTTTTGTGAACGGCGTATCAGCAAGTAACATTCAGGAACAACAACAGTTGCTCATAATTCACGATGGTTTCATGGTCAATTTATTTAAGACATATTATTGAACTGGTACAGCACAACCCGATTTCATCATGAATGGAAACAAATTTTTTTCCTTGAAAGCTTGTTGTGTTCATATCATTGATTCATTGAATTTTCCTAACATGAAATTGGTATAGTTCTCAGACATGTGGGCTTACTCGCAAAAAGAATTTCCGTTCTCTGGCAAACACATAGGCTTATCAAAATTACATTGGTCCTTGTTTAGATACAAAATTTACATGTCTGATTCTATGTCTTCACCAGTAAGATACAAATTCATCAATATGTGCAAGCAAACATTTTCTAGTAATGCTACTTTCAACTTTCTACAAGAAATGAGCATGCACTGTAAGTCAGATGCGGATATTTTATGTAGAGGTTATCAAAAATTTAGGAAAAATTTCTCATTAGTGATGGGGTAGATACATTCAGGGAAGCAGTTACTTTAACTGATACCTGTGATAAAACTTAGAAAAAGAAATTTAATGCCAGAAAACAAACTTGTTCTCGTTCCAGATATAGCTTACCCTATTGCAGTAAGATAATTAACAATACATACACATACAACAAACACTAAATGGTGGGAGAGGGGGGGGGGGGGGGGAGGTTAAAATAAGAGATTATTAAAGAGATTATGATGGAGATGAATTTTACAAAGACGATGGCACAATTTACAAACTATATGGTTGCCTGACAGATATGAGAAAAATCCAGTCAATTCACAATACTATCAACATTTTGTACAACAAAACACTGCCACATACACAACACTTCCAGTCATCAGGGTATAATGTACAAGCAGTTTGGGAACATTAATTTGATCGTGGTTGCAAAACACATCCTAAACTTGAAGTTTCTTTGGACATAATTTCCACACATGGATCCTATTCAGCAATATGAAGGTTTATTTGGAGGAGAACAAATGTCATCGTATTATATTTCAAGGTAGATCAACGTACAGTGCGGCCGCCGTTGACTGGTCACTTTCCACGGGTGGCCAATATCCCCACGGAAGCCATAATATTAGATTCAGAATTTTAGAAGATATGCAGCATTTTAGAAGTTAAAAAGCTCAGTGTACTAGATTACTCCCTAATCCCCAAGTTACAAATACAGCAGAACTTCAGAATAAGTTGTTATCAGTGTTTGGGAATGCAAAGCTATCAGAATGTGAACTTGATATGGTGAAACTTTGCAAAAAATTCAAATTTAACATAAGACGGTATTATAACCAAGATTGGTCACACCCAGTGTCAGAAACAAATCATTATCTTTACGAGACGTATTACAGTAAGTGTTCCTGTTCCTCTGAACTCTGCACTGCGGCACAGACAGGGTTAGATTGGTTGAAGACATGTGCACCCTCGACGTGCAGTACGCCCCCATGTAGGCAATCGGGATTGAGTGCTTTGCCAAAGGACACAACGCAGGAGCACGAGTCAGTAGTTGAAATGGTCACCCATCCAACTACCAACCGCGCTCGACGTTTCTAAACTTCGGTGATCTGACGAGAACCGGTTACCGCGACGCCACCGCGCCCCCAAGTGTTCGTGTTCCAATGAGACGTACAGCAATGCCATTATTATCTGCTTCATCAAACTACCCATACATGAGTTGGGAAATTCAGTTATAATGGAGAAGTCATACAAGCTCAAACATTATTGATTTAGTCAATTATATCATTCGACGCTGAAAAAAGTTTCAAACCGAGATGGTAGGGAATTAAGTTCGGGTTTGAAAGGTATAAATATCTCCCAAGATTTTGTTGCAAATCGTAAGCGATGGTTATGGATACATATATAGCACACTCACAAATACAACAGTAAATATTAGTGTTCAATCGATTAACAAAAATGGCCGCTGACCGATTACATGTTATTTAAGCTCACAACCGGCCGATTCCGGTGCCGAATCGGATTGTAACACCGTGCACTACTTGACAAGCCAATGCAGGAAAGAACTACATTCAATTGAACTTAATTTACGGGTTTACAGTCCGTTCACTACTAGATACGTCGGGACTCGAAAGAACTACATTGAACATATTTCACAGTGTTAAACACTGTTAAATCAGGTCCAGTAAAATTACCAGTCGCGCACACTTGGGCGGTAAACGTGCACGCAACTGGTAATTCGTACTGTGACCTGAGTCGATGGAGTGCAGCCTCCACTTTTTGGGTATGACCTAGCGATTATCACAAGTACGCTAAATTGTAAGCTTTACATGTCGTTTAACTTGTAAATCCCGTAAATGGGCGTCTGGAGAGATTAAGAATACGCACTGTGGTGGTTTTTCAAATTTATTGAATGGTATCATTGACATTATTTTACATTAACAATTGAACAATTTCAGAAGATAATGGAATGTGGTTAATGAATCATCACGAAAAATGCTTGTCAACAATCGGTTGAACCGACGTTCCAGGAGCCGTTGTAGTTATCATCCGATTGCCCACAATCGGCCGATTGTGGTGGTCGATTTCGATCATCTCTTGAACATTAGTAAATATCACAGTTCTCCAAAAGATAGATGGTGAGAATGTCTTTTATCATCAACTACACGACGTAACATATGTAGAAGGAAAACATACCATTTGGTGAAGCCAATACAAAACTAAATTGATCAGATGTAAAATGTGTAACAAAAGGGAGGTCGATTGAATGACTTATTGACAGAATTGTATTACAATACAAAACATCTTACTAATTATGATGGTGTGTAAAAACTTTACAAAGCAGCTAATCGGAAATATACATCCATTACACTTGATAAAGTGAAAGATTATTTGAAGGGAGAAAGAACAGATGCTTTGCATAAACTGATTCACAGAACATTTTCAATATGTAAAACTATAGTGGCTGGTATTTATCATCAGTGGAAAATTAATTTAGAAGATTTATAAAGATTACAGTCTTACAATGACCAGTTGCGTTATTTAATTTGTGCCATCAACGTATTTTTAAGTATACATTGGTTTAGTCTATTTATAATAAAGCAGGAGACACATTAACAAAATCTTTTCGATCAAGTATGAAAGCTTCTGGATACAAGCAGCTATCATTATAATCTGATAAAGGATCTGAATTTAATTTTAATGATGTACAGAAATATTTTGAAGAGGGAAAATATTCATTTTGAGGCGGAAAATTCTGAAACAGAAGCAGATATAGTGGAACGTTTTAAACGTACAATGACAAGAGATATTTGGACATATTTCACACACAGACGTACATTAAAGTACATTGATGTGTTACCAAACATAGTTGATAATTACAACGACAGTTTCCATCACATCATTCAAAGACCTCCTGCTTCTGTATCTGTAGAAGATCAATGATGTAGAAGTATCGCAACGTTTGTATAGGGAAAAAAACAAAGAAAAAGTACACTTTCCAGTTGGTGATATAGTACATATTAATTAAACCAAGCCTATGTTTGAGAGAGGGTATTTACCAAATTGGACGAAACTTTATTAAAATTACTCAAATTAAGCACGCAATACCACTCACTGACATACTTGAAAATTTGGCAGGTGAAAGTATTCAGGGTACATTTTATTCACAAGAAATCCAATGTGTAAAAGATGCTGAAAAATATCTCGTTGATCCACTTCTTACACGACGGGCAAGACATGTGGGAAAGAAAATCATTAAAAAACCGAAAGTACAATGGGAAGGTTATCCAAATAAATGTAATGGTTGGATAGCAGAATCAGATTTGGTATAAAAGGAACAGCAAATGAAACTTCCTTGAATGCTGAATGCACGTGTGTTGAAGTACAACGTCAACAAAATCAATAAAGTCAACAGCAGCAATTCAAAATTTGTATGATTTGTGTTGCAAGAAAATTAAGTTACTTATTTCATACAAATTATTGTCATTTGCGCTTATAATAACTGCTACTGCTCATCTTACTTTATAAAATCCCCCCAAAAGAATTGTGATTTGTATTATTGTGCAGGTGTTTAGGATATACTCTTCCAATTCCATGCTTAAAATAATTGAAACAGCACAAGAAAATGAATTTGTTTGACGTAACACTTTTGAATGATAGTTGTATGAATGTGTTTTCAAACAACACAAAAAGTTGTTTTCAAACAAACTGACCCAAACTCATTCATCTTGATAGAGAACAATGGAAAGTAGGTTTAGTTGATGCAGTTTTACCTTCGGAGTCAAAAGTTATTACCAAAAAAAAAATACAATGACAGATTCAAAATATCGAATCGTGTAAATAAAACATCTGTGAAACATGTATTTCACAAGTGTATTGCTGCTGTTCAATTAAATATTTTACCAGGTGAATTTTCAAACGACAGACATGTCACAGATGCAACTGAAGCAGAAATAAATTAAATTCAAGAAAAACATGAAAAGATATAACAACCATTCATTGCATTATTTTGTTTAGAATATTCAATGTGCCAACCCCGCATAAAAATAATAGGCAATAGTATTGGAAAAGTTGGGATTGAATTATCATTGAATATTTATAAAAACTGGGATGTAAAAATATTTTCCATTACTTTTTTCCAACACACCAAGAGATGCATTTAAATATAATGTGGATTTAAATGTTGATTTCAGTCAACTGTTTATTTAGTCTAATATTGCAGACTATATATTTCTATGTGACACTGAAGCACTTATTTTGTAAGTATCACCTTTAAAAACAAGAAAAGCGGGTCAACACACTCACACAAAAATTACATACCAGAATCAAATTCTTACTTTGATCAGATTAATATAAATGTAGATTGGAACGATGGCAAACACATCCAGTTTGTAATTGGCAAGACGGTACTAAATTGTATTCTAGAGAGCAGAGTAAATTACATTCATAAATATGATACCAGTGTATCTAGGTCCATATCAATATCCGGGTTAGATTCTATTTTTGTACAACAGTCAAAATTGCTGTGCCATTAACTCCATGAACGCTAGCGGCCTCTTTCCGGCCGGGAACGTGATACGCCATTATATAGGGTGGCTGTTCAGTAAATGTGTGGAGTAAACCAATCAATATTTTCAACGTGCAGCCCCGAGGCTGCAAGTTGAAAATATTGATTGGTCTACCCCAAATAATGAATATGGACTCTTCTAACTGCTGCCATTGAAATGGCATGGAAGATACCACTAGAGTTCAAAGGGTTAATAAAGACATGTTCAAAAATGCATTGTGAGCTATAAAGAGAGAAGGGTTGAGCCATGGTGTATAGATGAAAAAGACATTTTCGGAAAACGTAAATCACCTAAGGATGTATTAATCACTCATGGAGCACATGTTTTGAAACCTATGGGTGAACCCACTTTAGGTTCAAAAAGACAGAAACGGTTAGCGAAACTATGACTAGTTGTCGTGGAGGTAAGTCACAACTAAAGCCACCGCCTGTAGAACGAAATTCTAGACCACTTGATGTATTTGATTACAAATCATGATGTAACACAGATCATGCGAACATGTTGGTAGTAGTTTTGATCTAAATAATGAATCACCAACATCAAATGGTATGGTAAATATTGGCGAAAATGAACAATTTCCAATAAATTCTTTAAATAATTCTTCACCAATAGAATCTTATTTCCGAGAAAAACAGCCAAGTAGTTAGATATTGCAACATCTATGCCGGAAATACAATTTAAAATTATAAAGCAGAATGAGTGTGTGTTAGCTCCAGGTACACAAATTCCTCCCATCAATAATCCCTTTTCTATAGTGTGTTTAGCAAAAAATGATGTCACATTGATTGGTAGCATTATAACCACTCAAACAAATATGAGTCCTACTGATGATGTTAGAGGATTTTCCCAGCTATTGTAAAACTATAAAAGAATGAGTTGGCTGTTAGTGAAATGTTGCATGCATATACCTCTGAGCAGCACGCAATAACACAAAAAAATCATCTAATAAAGGACGGAATAAGGATGCCAAAATAATTGCTGGTATTAAATTCGTGCAGTTGAGAGGAAAACTACATTTAGATCTATTTGTGAAAGAAACATATTCACCAAAGAGTGTGGAAATAAGGATTAAACTACCTCCAACTGAATTGCCTTATTAGTGGTGAACATGGAAAAGTTGAAATTCATAAAACCATTTTTTACAAAACAAGCATTAAATTTCATTCAAAATTTGCAAATAATCTTAATACACGAATAGATCAATCATATTATAAAATCCCCATAAGGTGAGTTGAAATCAAAATATTCACAATTGAAAATGGTCTTCGTTGAAAAATTGAAGCCTATATGTTTCATAAACAAGTACCAAAACGAATCATTCTTGGCCTAGTATCTAATAGAGAGATAAACGGAGATATTGGCACCACCCCATTTAATTTCCAACATTCCAGTTTGAAAACGTTGGAAGTAACAGTAGTTGGACATTCCATTAACCCTTTACCCAATGTAATGGACAAAACTGGCCAGCGCTATTCACAAAAATCACAAAAGTATGAACTCAAAGTCAGTAAAACGCAAAAATAAAGCTGATAAAACAGATCAGACTTCTCAAATTTCTCAGTCCAAATCTTCACAGCCTGCAAAAAACATAAACAATCTACTTTGTCTGCTTTCAGTCAGGCATCTGTTAAAAGCTATACATCTGATAAACAGCCATTTGTATCTTTTCTAGCTGAAATTAGCAAACAGTTACAGTCTTGTCACAAATGAGGCTGCTGATGAAGTCATAAAGTGTCTCATAAAATTGACGATTTTAAAATCCTCAATTGGTATGAGTGAAGAAATATGTGATAAAATAAATAATGTTTGTTTATTGCTGGAAAGCAGAATGTATGACAGAACAAAACAATGATAAACTAGTACAGGAGATAACGTCGGCTGAGTGCTAGAATGTTCTCTGTCCCCGACATAGAACATTCTAACACTCAGGCGACGATAAGTGAAATAAAACTAACATCCTACGCGGTTTCCATAATAATAAATGTAATGTAGAAACCAACTATGATATCTTTCTCAACCACCATAAATTCACAGATTTGGTTGACACATTCATTAGTGCCCGGTCATATCCCCAAATTAACACGTCCTTGGTGAACATCTGTTCAGTTTGATTATTGTTCGGCTTTTGATTCTAATGTAGTTTTTGCCTTGGCTTCCAGCTTCTAGCTGACCCTTACAGCAAAAGCTCCAAACACACATCCGTTTTAATTTGTCAGGTACTAACCAATTTATTCATTCTATATGGGAAAATATGGGAAACCATAAAATCGATGGTCACAGTGCACTAATAACTGGTCCTCACCTGGCTCATTTCAAGTAAACCATGGTGCCTGTCACATAGGCCATGGTGCCTTCTAGCAATTCTGTTATACCTATTTCAATGATACAACATTCATTCCGTCGATTACTATCTCGCTGTTTTGTTTTGGAGAAAAGTGATATCTCGTCGTGCCAACTCCAACGTCATTTTTCTGATATGCTACAGCTTACAAAAGTGTCATCTTCCTGCTGGATCCATTTTCCAAATCACAATGTATGCTTAACCAATGTAATCTGTAGTTTATATACTTGTTTGGAAGTTGAATATTGTCAATCAATCAAGGTATGCCTTCGGCGAAGACATACCCTGATGATGCACGTGGAATATTTTGCATTGAGTCGGGCCTTGAGCCATCACCTCACCTCCAAACCTCACCCCACCATCGGCTACCTTCTCGACTATCCCCGAGTCCTCTCATTTCGTGTCAACAACCGATTTTGTTTCCTCTCATGAATAACAATTGAGCCAACCATGGACTTCTTTATTTATGATCTATATATCCCGGGGCCAATGGGGGAGATAAAAAAAATAAATTGATGTGATTTTTTTTTATATTTACAGTTTTCACAGTAAATTTCATTAACACATATATATGGACAAAATACAATGTGTAAAGAATAAGTACAATCTTCCGATGTAAATTCAACATAGGCCAGTGTGGTTATAGAAGAAATTTACATCAAACTAATTATTTTAGATATTGTTTCCCACCTCAATTTGATTTTGTTTGCCTTGCTGAACGAACTGTTCGGAAAAAGGCAGTAAAAATCTTTATTAACTTTGACAGTTAACTTTTAGCAGGATACTATTGAATACTCCACAACCTCATTTTTGGTGTACATTCTTGGATTATTTTTTTCAGTGTTGGGGTATTGCAATTATCACTCCCAAAGATGTAGGGAACGGGATATCTAATTTATGTTTGGTTTTAAAAGCACCATGTGTTAAGAAATTTCTGTTAGAATCTACAATATCGTTTATAAAAAACACACCAGCTGCAAATCATTTTTCTAAATGATAACATACATTGTTTAATTCGATACTTTTGTTATAAAATATTGGTTGTGATAAAATATCTTCATTTGTTCATATAGAATAGTCTAGAAGGAGTGACCAGAAATTACAACATTCCGTCAGAATGGGGGCATTGATTCCGATAATTTTTGTAAACCGTCCTTTGTAATATGCCAAAAATTGTTGAATACAAACTTTTCAAAGTTATCAAGTGCGAGTGTTTTCCACTGTGGTGAGTTTTTCCGGGTCTAAGAGCTTCTTAACCCAAACAATTTCTAATGAATTACATAGGGTTTTAAGATGCGAGATTTTGAGACCACCTTTCTCCACTGGGCTTATCATTGTAGAGCCTTTGACTGTGCCTTTCTTATGTGACCAAAGGAATGTGAAATCAGATGGTTTGGGTGGGAATGTGAGAGAGTGTATGATAATTGGAAGAGCAATAGTTTTTAACACCATAGCTTTTCCAACAAGTGTAAGGTTTCTTAATGACCAATCATTTAAGTTTCTGAATTTTTTCTATCTTTTCTATAAAATATTTTTCCAGGTAATTTATATCATTTAGGTTGTACTTTATTCCTTAAATGGTAAAATCTTCACCGTGATTCCATTTTGTCAGGTTGTCCGTTTTCAGTTCCACACCGCAGCCCTTACGAGAACTGATCCATACTATATAAGTTTTGCCAAAATTTACTTTTAGACCTGATAAGCGAGAAAACTCGTCAACAACATTTAAGGCCGCGTTGAGTGATTTTTGATCATTGTCAAGAAATAAGGTGTTGTCGTTTGTATACTGGTCGATTATATATTCAGAATTCATTATTTTTATACCATTTATTTCCGGACTAAATTTTAACCTAGCACTCAATATTTCTACACACAGGATAAACAGGTAAGGGGAGAGTGGGTCCCCTTGTTTTACACCTCTTTCACATTGAAAAACTCTGAAAGATGACCATTGTTTAAGACACAGCTGGAAACGTCACTATAGAAAGCCCTAAACGAACGATTAGATTGGTAATTAGGCATGTAGATTCCCCAATAAACCCCCCTTTCACAAAACCCAACTGACTTTCGGAGATACGTTTCGGTAGGACCGTTTTTATCCGAGTTGCTATTGCAGAAGAGCCAATTTTAAAATCAACGTTTTGAAGAGAAATAGGTCTCCAATTTTTAATGTACAATTTAGATTTTCTTTCCTTTGGAATACATGCTATTATACCATATCTTTGTGTAATTGGGAATGTACCGTTTTCGTAACCAGCATTTAGAGATTTAACCAAATAAGGACCAAGATCGTTCCAGAAATATTTGTAAAATTCGGGAGTAAATGCACCTGAGCCGGGCGTTTTATTGCATTTAATGTTTTGTAAAACAGCCAAATATTCAGAGGCTGTCAATGAACCTTCTAGTAAAATATTGTCTTCGTCGTCAAGTTTTCTTAGAAACGGGTTATTATTATCGAAAAATGTGTCATCTGTATATATTGACGGAGTATTTATCTTGGAAATTTTCTAAATTTTTGTAAAAACGTTTTTGTTCTGAAATAATATCTTTAATATCTGTACATTCTGTGTTGTTGTCTTTTATTAATTTTGCTATTAGTTTTTCTGTATATTGTCTTTTCTCCAAATTCCAAAAGTATTTTGTCGGTTTTCCCCTTCTACTTTCCACCTTGCTTTTGTTCTTATTATAATGTCTTGCACTTTTTTGAATCGTAATTCGGAGTACAAAGATTGAATCTTATCTCTTACTGTTTCATCCCCACTATCTAATTTGATATATAGTTCTTTTAATTTATTTTCTATATATGTTTCAGAGTTGTAATTTTTTCGTTTCAAGTAAGATGCATATGAGATTGTTTTACCGCGTATCATTAATTTTAGTGTTTCCCAAAAAAGCTGATCATTTATATTTAACATTATGTGGGTTGTTAGATATATCACTGTTACTGTTTATACTGTATTGTTCTATTGTTTCAAAAATGATATATATTTCTGTATTCGGGGTCACATAATTAGCTATTATTAAATTTCCAAAGTCCTCTACCTTTTTCTCGTTTTATACATTTGAGTATGATGGATACAGGAGAGTGATCTGAGCGGTAACTAGGCTCGATGTCGGTTGACTGAACTAGGTCCTGCAGGTCAGAAGTTACTAAGAAATAATCCAATCACGCAGACTTATCATTCGGATGATTTCAATACTGACTTATTAAAGTTTAATAGCCACGCTATAACTAATATTTATGTTGAATCAGTGTTCAGTGCAGACTTCACGCCTGTTATTACTCGTCCAACAAGGGTCACCGGTACTTCTGCCACTCTAATAGATCATATTCTTTGTAATAAAGTTAATAAATATAACGCCGGAATCATCATCACGGATGTTTGTGACCATTTTGCGACGTTTTGTATCGATGAAATGGCCATATGTCAACATACCCCCACACAAGACCACAAACGCGTTTTCAATAGACAAAATATTAACTATTTTAAGAGTCTTCTGTCTGATAGTGATTTTACACATGTACTTAATAGTAGATGTCCAAACACTGCATATGATGCATTTCTCGGCAGCTTCCAAAAAGCGTTTGACCAAGCTTTCCCTCTAAGAATAAAGACTACGCCAAAGAAATACGTGAGACATGAACCATGGATGACACATGGGTTGCTGCACTCCTCTTTATATAAAAAAGGTTGTATCTGAAAAAGCTGAAAACACCCTCCGATTTGAATATTCTAGAATATAAAAACTACTGTAGAGTGTTTAACAGTTTGAAACGTAAGTGTAAGGCTGAATATTACGACAACATTTTATGGGAAAATAAAAACAATATAAAAATGACCTGGGAAATTTTGAAGAAAGCTATTAATAAATCAAAGAGTTCCCATGTTCTGCCATCAACCTTTTCTGATAACGGGGATTAGCTAAGCAACCCCCCAAAAATTGCTGATTAATTCAGTCTCTTTTTCATTAATATCGGCAAAACATTAAATGACCAAGTTCCCAACAACAAAAGGTCATTCTCTGAATATCTGGGTAACAATAATAATACCGACCCCTTCTTTTTGTCTCCCACTAATATCCAGGAGGTAATACTCTGTGCGAATAGCCTCCGAAACCCAGTATGGACTATAATAACATATCCACAAAATTGTTGAAGGAAGTCATACTCGATGTAGCCAATCCCATACCTCATATTATTAATCTTTCCTTTTGTACTGGTGTTGTGCCGGACCAAATGAAGATTGTCAATGTAATGCCAGTATTTAAATCGGGAGATCCCCAAATGTTTAATAATTATAGACCCGTTAGCATCTTACCGGCCTTCTCGAAGGTCTTAGAAAAAGTGATGTACACAAGACTTACCAGTTACCTTAACACCCACGACACACTATACGACCTCCAATTTGGCTTTAGGAAAGGACAATCGACGATACACCCAATCCTGCACCTTGTTAATAGCACAGCTGAAATAAATGGTAAGCAACCCAAGGATTGCACTTTGTCTCTGTTCCGAGATTTCTCTAAAGCTTTTGACACTATTGACCATCATATTCTGATTAGTAAACTTGATCACTATGGTATAAGAGGCCTTGCTAAGAGTTGGCTTGCTGATTACTTGTCGGGAAGAAGTCAATATAATATGTTCAAGTTATGAATATTACATCTGAACCCGGAGCTATAACAACCGGCGTTCCCCAGGGATCTATTCTTGGACACATTTTATTTCTGATCATATCAACAACATCTCAAAATCGACAAATATGAAAGTTTTATCATTTGCCGATGATACAACAGCTCATACGTCATGTCACAATGTAGGAGACCTTTTTGATAATGCCAACACTGAACTACACCATATCAACGAATGGTGCAACGCAAATAAATTAGTGCTAAATGCTAAGAAAACACAATACATTTTGTTACATTCCAACAATGACTCGTATGACATCGGTAATAGACGTCTAACTCTAAATAATACAAATATTGAAGCTATAGGTAAGCACCAAGAAAATTCTACGGTGAAGTTTTTAGGTATCCACATGGATGAAAACTTAGGTTTCAGACAACACATATCGATAGTTTGTTCCAAAATCGCAAGAGCCATTTATGGAATTAACAGAGCGAAAAATATACTTCCACAGAGAGCATTAAAAACCTTGTACTTTTCACCGGTTCATCCGCATCTACTATATGATATTCACGTTTGGGGCCATGCGTCAACTACCAACAGAATTTTCCTCCTGCAAAAAAGACAGTCCGCATTATCAGTAGGAAATCCTACACCTCTCATACCGATCCTCTTTTTCGAAAGAACGGTATCCTAAAATTTAACGATCTCTATAAACTCCAAGTACTCTTATTTATGCATGACTGGTCAACTAGAAGATTGCCAGCATCTTTCGAAAACGTTTTTACAATATATAATAATCCTTCCGGGATGGATACAAGACAATCTGGAAATATACGAACATTCAAACCCAGAACCAAATTTTTGGCTGATCTCCCTATTCACACTTTTCCTCGCCTTTGGAATTATCAAATACTTTTCTCAACTCGTACTCCATGCATGTCGAGTGCGGACGCCCTGGATGCTTTGATTGCAACAATTTACGGACACAACGTACGTATCAACCGAAAGGAATATATTGCGGACTTTGGACGCAGAAATTAATTCAACTTAATACAGCCTGATGTTTCGCCTGACAAAACTTATTGGGCCCTGCAGTCGGGACATGGGACATGAAGATGAATGAGTTCTGCTTTCTCCTTGGTTAAAAACGCAAAAATTGATCCAATTTCACGCTCCGGTTGCCAGGGCTCATTGAGCACTGACACTCGGGACAAACAGTTGATTAAATCCTGCCTCCCTCAAGAATAAACCCTACCTATCTGGAGTACAAAAAGTTACAAAAAATCACGAATGGCATTGTTGTCTCCTCTCTGGTATCTCATCATTCTTCACTTAATTATTCCTGTATATTTCAGGCTCAAAGAATATTATTGAACGGTTTTTTGCTGAAGTATTCTAAACTCTGCTGTCGAATCATTATTTTAATATTATTTGTTTTTCTCCATTGGGGAATGGCAGGAAGACAGCCAATAAGGCTGTGCTATTTCCCGCAGTATACATAGACAGAACCGCACAAGCGTTTGAATGGGTTAATGTTTATCGCACGAGTTTGGTTGGGTGCAATAATACCACGAGAGGCGAAGCCTCGAGTGGTATTCTGCGCCAAACCAAACGAGTGCGATAAACATTAACCCATTCAAACGCTTGTGCAGTTCTGTATTTATTACACACCTTCGCAAATTTCTAAAACAGACCTTTTACAGTAATACTAAGTGAGAATTAACCTATCCTTCTGAGAAGTAAAGGAAATAAAATAAGACAAAAATCCAAATTATTCTTCACAAGCAGGAGACCAGTCTTATTGTTATTTCGTACGCTGATTGAACTTTCATTCATAGTTTCAACTTGCAAATTGTAATGCGTCACCACTTCGATCGATTAAACACTGTTCATCTGAAATACAGTTCACCGTCTTTTTGTGCCTCAATTTTACAGCGCGAATTCTGAACGGTTGATGTGATCCCCACCAAAAAAGTTACCACACATTCACAAAAAACAATATGGTGTAAATTCGAAAAATCCATCAATGAGACATTATAAAAAAAACTCACATGTTTATCTGACTTCCAAATTCCCTGCGTCTGTTGTTACTCGACTTCTTGACAGACCGGTTAAGATTTTAGTCAAGGTTACAGTAGCCATTGTCAATTCATCCCACGTAAATTAAATTTATATCCTTATTGTCCAAGAGAAATTATCGTATTGTTCACTATTCCTGCTCAAAATGTATTAAAGTTCGTGTTATAGCCTTTAACAGGGGTACAGAATCCATACGAATTCAAGTGAATATCGACAGGCAATTTGTTTTGGATTTCGATTTGATGACCTAGAAACTTGCTCGCGCAACGTCATTCATTCGAAATGACGTCACTCATAGACGCTTTCATATTCTGTTTACATTGTTCTTTAGTTTGAACTGTATGTCAGTCATTTCCATATCATACTTTAACCCATCGGGTTATTTAGTCAGTCAGTATTGTTCACGTTAAGAAAATAAATTAGAAAGTTTCTTATGATGGTCGGACAGTCATTACTACATGAGTTTCTTCAGAAACAATATAAACGCAGATACTATGGACAGCGAACATCCACTTTACAACATCAAAATAAATGACCCATCGCATCGAAACGGGCCCATGTACTGTATACCCAGAAATAAGACTGGTTCCATTCTTTCATTAAAAAGTGCCAAAATCTGTATCCCACACGTGTGCAATAAAAGTTTATTTTTATCACACATCCTAGAATGCCGTAGACAAACCTTAATTTTAAATGGGTGTGTAATAAAAATTATCTTTGTTCCATCTTGTCAATAATTTTTACTGCAAAATAAAGATTTCAATTTCAATTTCAATTTCAGTTTCGGACCTCTTCACGTGAAACGTTTGCAGGATGGATTCTGTTGTCTCCATACGTCATACAGATCTAAAAGTTCCATGTAATTAGATACACAGTGTTCGGCCTTTACATTGTTCTTATTTTTCGTAGTTTTTGGTGTTAAGACGATAGTCCATTGGGACACAATCACTACTAATTATTATATAAGTGTTCCCTTCGCTTTCTGTTTTATCGAAACAATCGTAAGAAAAATCCGGTACGTCATTATTTGGGCCATATACTACTGCAATTGTCAGACAATTATCCTGAACAACGGTGTCTAGTATAATGAAGTTTCCAGCAGTGTCATAAATCTCTTTTTTATTTCGTATTTAAATGTGTTTCTAAACAGTATAGCTGTACCTCGCTTGTGACTTGTATTCGAGCAGAGAAAGGCCTCTTAACCCCATTCGTGCGTCCACGCTAATTCGATCTCCTCACTGGAATGGGTGTCTACTAAAAAGGCAATGCCATGCATGTTCCTGCATCGGGAGAAGAAATCCACCCTCTTTCCAGTATCTGAAGCGAGGCCCGGCAGTTCATACTACAGACATTGATCTGACTCATCTTTGGTTAGTTTTGTAAATAATCACGACCCTTTTGGCAAACACTTGTAACATAAACGAACAAGGGATTTAATTTATATGTCACATCAAGGTATACTGTGTTTTGGTTTTTTTTTTGTAAAATAATAACAAGAGGGGAGAACCCAAAAGTAGGACATGTTTTACCACTTTTATGCCAGGTATAACTTTGCAATTTGGAAGATTGTAAAAGCACACTCACGGAGGTACAAAAAATAAACTGGTTATGAGTTCTCAAAAAAAAAATAAAAAAATAAAACCCCTACATCTGGGGGTCAACAGCACATTCACATAGGTGATATGTGGTCTGATGGAGAAAGCGATAGATGGAGAGTGAGGGAGATGTAGAGAGAGCGAGAGAGAGGGAGGGAGAGAGAGAGAGAGAGAGAGAGAGAGAGACAGAGGGGGAGAGATAGAGATGGACAGAGGGAGAGAGTGAGGGTGAGTGGTAGGAACATGTTAAATCGAGAATGTGAGAAAGAGAGGATAAGGGACAGAAAGATAGAGTGACAGGCACGCGGACATAAAGACAAGGATATATTTGGAGTGATCAAAAGAAAGGCATATCTATATACATACATGCTTGCACACTTGTACCCAACATACATATATACATGGGATTCTGCTTGACATCGACTATATATATACATATAGATGCTATACATTATGCAGGGATAATAAAACTTGTAACTTGTACATCTGAAAGTAACTATATCCACTAAGGCGCTTAAGCATCCCCGACATTATTTTTTAAGATCGTTGCCAGCGAGTAAATATGTTATCTTAAACTCGCATCACTCAACCTCTGCCATTCTGGACCGAGAATGGAGAGCACGGTGAGTTATGGCCTTCAATCCTCCATTCTATAACCTGAGGGGTTGGCCTGTGATCCATCGTGGGGACGAAGGGATAAGAGAGAGAGAGGTAGGGAGAGAGACAGAGACAGAGAGACAGAGGGGGACAAACAGATAGAAGGACAGACAGGCAGACGGACTGACCGACAATGATATATTTGAAGTGATCGAGCGAAAGGCATATATACATATACATATATACACATATATACCCTATATATATAAACGTGCTATATATTATACAGGGATTATAAAACTGTACCTGAAACATATGAAGGTAACGATATCCACTAGGGCGCTTTAGCATCAGGTTAACAGTAAGATCACTGCCATCTAGTAGATAAGCTATTTTAAATTCACATCAGACAATCCCAGCCTTACTGGACAGAGAATAGAGAGTACGGCGAGTTCTGGCCTTCCATCCTCCATTGTGTAACCCGAAGGGTAGTGTTGTGTCTCATCGTGGAGTCGGGCTGTCCAGGGTGCTGATGCTATGTCGAGGTCTGACTTCAAAATAACAGCAAAATATAATAGCAGTTTGACCTTGGTTATTAAAGAATATAAAAAAAATGTTTGTTGACAAGAGTGGAGAGAGAGGGAGAGAGGGAGAGAGAGACGCATGCTTCGGGTGGGCGGGCGGGCGAGCGGACTGTCGGGCGGGCAGGTTTCGGGCGGGCGGACGGACGGACGGACGGACGACGGTTTTGTTCAGTAGAAGCTGTCCGACTGGCTGATACGGGTGCCAGAAATGCCTGATAATTGAGTCCAGTTACATCCTCGGTAATGTTCATTCTAGTATTTTTTAGTTTTTTCCTGTTTGTTAAACTTCCATTTTTGAACAACGTGACAACAATTTTACAAGAATAGGTCTATGTGGTCTGTTTGGTGAGGGCTTGTGAAACCTATGAGCAGTGGACATGTCGGAATGTGTTAAGTTAGTCTCTAGTTTGGAGTTTAAAGTGTTCACTACGGATTGAATGCATTCATGAATCGACTTACGGGGAGGCTCCTTTATTCCGTAAATGTGGACATTGTCTTTCCAAGTGTACTGTTCTTGATCATTCATTTCTAGTTTGTTACCATCGCCAAAGGAATATATCGAGGACATGTTTTTTACCGCTCCTTCAATAAACCGCAATATCAAGAAAATGATGTTAGCTACAAGTTCAACTTCGCCATTGGGATATGTGAAGCCACGTCGAGGAATATTAGCTTCATTGTGGCCCTCTTCTTACGTTTACTGACAGTTTTAATTAATTGGCAGTAACGGAGAACAACTCGCCACTTTGCACCAGTGACTGTATTTGTGCATCCATACATTTTCACACTCAGCTACTACTCACGACTAATTTAACCGTGGACTATTCAAAGCAATTCGCTGAACCAATTACCTAACCTGAAAAGCAGACGACACTTGCAAATAAAATTCTTGAATAACTAATTTTTTCCATTTTTTGTCTCAAAACATAGGGTTTGACCCCTCATTGGAACGAGCTCGATGAGCTCGTTCCAAAGAGGTGTCATAACCTATGTTTTTGAGACAAAAATAAAAAAACTAATGAAAATTAATTGGCTATTTTTGTGAATAACGCTGGCCGGTTTTTGCAGCTACGTTGCGTAAAGGGTTAACTACTGATGGGCAAAAAAGAAAGAAAGGTAATCGTCATTCGGAACGACCCAGTTCAAACAAGTCATCCTCTGGGGCTGAAAGTGAAAGCTCGGTTAATCCGACACCGAAGAAACAACTGACAATGGGTGACTACTTAAGTCAAGACAGTGCCGCGAGGCGTCTGTTGATGTTGCCTCTGTAAATGAAAACGATAAACTGAAAAACATTGAACGCCAGTTAAAAGTTTTTGCAAGCCGAATTGACACATTGGGATCCGAAACGACAATAAATTTCAAACTATTCTCAGAAAACCTTGTTGAGAAAAATGGTCTTTTAAAACTAAAGGACTGTATTATGGAGTCACTTAAGGGGTCGTCCAACCTAACTTTGGTCAATTTTTTGACATTTTTCCCAATGCCTCAGAAACAGATAAGAGAAGTAAGGAAAGGCAAATTATATATCAAATTAATGAGTCAAGTGCATAGAAAAGGTACATATAATTTTTTTCAGGACAAAAAGTGAATTTTATGATTTTGAAGAAGATTAATTTGCAAATGGCATAAGTAACGAAGCGGTAAAACCACAAAATAATCGGTTCGAAAGCCTTGTCCTCAATATAATGGTAACATACTACAGACTCGGAGAAAGCATTTTTTTGACACACACTCTGGTGGGTTTTGACGTTTGAATGTAATAACATCAACACAAATTTTTGATGTTCCGGATATGGCCATGTTTCAACGATGTTTTTCCGGTCATGTGATTACGATGTGGTTCTTGCAGAAATACTCAATTTGGGCAATCGTAAGAATGCAAGGACGTGATCACGCCCTTTATTTGTTCGAGACAATGTATGAGCGGATTTGCAAACAGGTGACAGCAAGTACTTGAGCTGTTAATGTCATAACTGCAAAATATGGTTCGAAATTCCCTCTCGTGTTTACAGGCCGTCTGAACTTTTTTGTTGACAAAAAATCTGAATTATTGCGCACTAGAAAGACAACATGAACCACTTGTAAAAAAAATAACCGAGTGTATAAAATCGGGACGATACACATAAAATAAGGCAATATTCATAACAAAGTAAGCAGAATGCTTCAGAAACCACTTTTTCACGAAGTATATTCCAAGTGACCTGGAACTATATTGAGCGTGTTAATTTCCACCTGTCGCTGCGAAGTTATTTACTTCCTAGTAACCATGGAATTTGAAGGCGAGTATGTTTGATGTCTGCAAAGGACCGATTGAAGATGGGTTGAAAATGATGCATTCGTGCTTTTAAATAAGGTGCGCTTGGACGATGCTGGGAATTTAGTTTTTTCTTGCAACCAACCATAGTAATACAAGCGTCGATCAGTGTCTTTTATGATCGTTTTACACTGACAAATGTGACAAAATCTCCTTCACCGGAAACCATCCCCCAATTTGCATATCACAATAAACATAACCGCTGTCACGGAGTGTCAGCGTGGCCGTTTGGTCAAAACCGAAACGAATTATCGAATGCACGGTCAATATTAGCTGCAATTGGCTTTTAAATAAATGAAATACACGAAATATTCGCAATTTCTTCATTATTCATGCCGAGTTACTTTTTAATCAAACCACATGCGTTCAGTTTCGTTTGTCGGCATCAAACTGATATTGTTTGTGGTAATTAAATAGTACGAGAAGGCGAAGGAAGCCAAATATTTTCCATCATCTATTATTTAATTCAAATTGATAATTTCTTTTATTTTACTGAAATTATGAACTGATAAGGTGGGTGTGTTGCGATTATTATGCCCCAGACCTGGAAGTTGGAAAATCAAAGGTGCATCTAGGGCCGTGCAGTGGTGACCCCTGTCCTCTTAATCTTAGTCTTACCCATTCATCATTACATGTACCAACATTCCCCCTTGTATCTCAACCATTGCTACTCCAATTTGAAGGATATTTGGTTTTGTGATCGAGCATCATGGGGAAACAATGCCTGTGTAGCTGCTGTAGCATGTGTTTCGTCCCACATTTTTTCAGAGTTGTGGTACTTTTTCACTCTTTTGAGTTAGAAAATTTTGTTTATAACTAGTTGATTTGTTACAATTTGTTGCAAAGTGCCTGCTAATACCCTCAATTGTATTGCTACAGAATTTCCTTGTGAAGATTTTGTTCCTATTACTTATCAAGCAACAACCTAATGAATATTCTGTATAAAGCCACCAATCTGATGTTTGACACTTTTATCGGAGCTGTTTTGAAGGCTTATGGAACTCAAAATGTTGATTATGGCAGGACTTTTCTATTCACCCATTAATCAATAAATTAAGTGTTATAGATGGAAGTAAGAAGCATGAAAGGTCCAGAACTAAAACTCAAAAAAGAATGTTTTGCAATGTAACATGATTTTTGCAGATACACTTATTTGGAGGTTTACCTGTCTGATAGTGTTTGGAACATGTGTGCCCAGGATCTTCAAAAAGAAAAAAGAGTTAAACTTTGAGAAAAAAGGCATATGCCTTGAGTGCCGGAGGTAGAGTCATACCAGGAAGAGAGCCCCCCCCCCCCCCCCCCAAAAAAAAAAAAATTTTTGTGTCAAATGGAGCTCACTTGTCATCTTTTGGGGGATTGCTTTGTGTACTGCGTTCTTGAAAAAAATATGTGAGACCCTCTGGATGTGCCCTTCTGATCTCAATATGTCAATAAGCTTCCTTGGGGAAAGTACATGCAATAATGGTTATGTAAGGTTGATTTGATGTGTTTTGAATAACAGTGTACTTTTAAGTACATTAGATGGTTTATTGCAGTGACAGGTTACAGTTACCCTTATTTCTTCTCCAACAGATATCATGAGTGTATTGGTGTCCAAGAGTTAAACAAAGCTAATATACTTATTGATAAACCAGACAAATTTAACAATTTAATCACTATCAAATTGATGCATGGGATAAAAGGGGTTACAGTGCAAGGGGTTTGTAAATATATTTATTCAACTACAATGTATGACTTTGCAGTGCATTCTACATAGGAGAATATCATATTTTCTTTCGAAACCATTACAGTAACACATACATCTTGATATTTCAACGATGTTTTTCCGGTCATGTGATTACGATGTGGTTCTTGCAGAAATACTCAATTTGGGCAATCGTAAGAATGCAAGGACGTGATCACGCCCTTTATTTGTTCGAGACAGTGTATGAGCGGATTTGCAAACAGGTGACAGCAAGTACTTGAGCTGTTAATGTCATAACTGCAAAATATGGTTCGAAATTCCCTCTCGTGTTTACAGGCCGTCTGAACTTTTTTGTTGACAAAAAATCTGAATTATTGCGCACTAGAAAGACAACATGAACCACTTGTAAAAAAAATAACCGAGTGTATAAAATCGGGACGATACACATAAAATAAGGCAATATTCATAACAAAGTAAGCAGAATGCTTCAGAAACCACTTTTTCACGAAGTATATTCCAAGTGACCTGGAACTATATTGAGCGTGTTAATTTCCACCTGTCGCTGCGAAGTTATTTACTTCCTAGTAACCATGGAATTTGAAGGCGAGTATGTTTGATGTCTGCAAAGGACCGATTGAAGATGGGTTGAAAATGATGCATTCGTGCTTTTAAATAAGGTGCGCTTGGACGATGCTGGGAATTTAGTTTTTTCTTGCAACCAACCATAGTAATACAAGCGTCGATCAGTGTCTTTTATGATCGTTTTACACTGACAAATGTGACAAAATCTCCTTCACCGGAAACCATCCCCCAATTTGCATATCACAATAAACATAACCGCTGTCACGGAGTGTCAGCGTGGCCGTGTGGTCAAAACCGAAACGAATTATCGAATGCACGGTCAATATTAGCTGCAATTGGCTTTTAAATAAATGAAATACACGAAATATTCGCAATTTCTTCATTATTCATGCCGAGTTACTTTTTAATCAAACCACATGCGTTCAGTTTCGTTTGTCGGCATCAAACTGATATTGTTTGTGGTAATTAAATAGTACGAGAAGGCGAAGGAAGCCAAATATTTTCCATCATCTATTATTTAATTCAAATTGATAATTTCTTTTATTTTACTGAAATTATGAACTGATAAGGTGGGTGTGTTGCGATTATTATGCCCCAGACCTGGAAGTTGGAAAATCAAAGGTGCATCTAGGGCCGTGCAGTGGTGACCCCTGTCCTCTTAATCTTAGTCTTACCCATTCATCATTACATGTACCAACATTCCCCCTTGTATCTCAACCATTGCTACTCCAATTTGAAGGATATTTGGTTTTGTGATCGAGCATCATGGGGAAACAATGCCTGTGTAGCTGCTGTAGCATGTGTTTCGTCCCACATTTTTTCAGAGTTGTGGTACTTTTTCACTCTTTTGAGTTAGAAAATTTTGTTTATAACTAGTTGATTTGTTACAATTTGTTGCAAAGTGCCTGCTAATACCCTCAATTGTATTGCTACAGAATTTCCTTGTGAAGATTTTGTTCCTATTACTTATCAAGCAACAACCTAATGAATATTCTGTATAAAGCCACCAATCTGATGTTTGACACTTTTATCGGAGCTGTTTTGAAGGCTTATGGAACTCAAAATGTTGATTATGGCAGGACTTTTCTATTCACCCATTAATCAATAAATTAAGTGTTATAGATGGAAGTAAGAAGCATGAAAGGTCCAGAACTAAAACTCAAAAAAGAATGTTTTGCAATGTAACATGATTTTTGCAGATACACTTATTTGGAGGTTTACCTGTCTGATAGTGTTTGGAACATGTGTGCCCAGGATCTTCAAAAAGAAAAAAGAGTTAAACTTTGAGAAAAAAGGCATATGCCTTGAGTGCCGGAGGTAGAGTCATACCAGGAAGAGAGCCCCCCCCCCCCCCCCCAAAAAAAAAAAATTTTTTTGTGTCAAATGGAGCTCACTTGTCATCTTTTGGGGGATTGCTTTGTGTACTGCGTTCTTGAAAAAAATATGTGAGACCCTCTGGATGTGCCCTTCTGATCTCAATATGTCAACAAGCTTCCTTGGGGAAAGTACATGCAATAATGGTTATGTAAGGTTGATTTGATGTGTTTTGAATAACAGTGTACTTTTAAGTACATTAGATGGTTTATTGCAGTGACAGGTTACAGTTACCCTTATTTCTTCTCCAACAGATATCATGAGTGTATTGGTGTCCAAGAGTTAAACAAAGCTAATATACTTATTGATAAACCAGACAAATTTAACAATTTAATCACTATCAAATTGATGCATGGGATAAAAGGGGTTACAGTGCAAGGGGTTTGTAAATATATTTATTCAACTACAATGTATGACTTTGCAGTGCATTCTACATAGGAGAATATCATATTTTCTTTCGAAACCATTACAGTAACACATACATCTTGATATTGGGAGACACTCTTTTGTCCTTCCATACTTCTTCTGCTGGACTCCTTCAAGTTGACCTTTGTTGAACTCCCCAAATCAAAACATAAACAAAAGAAAATGTCTGCCTTCAATCAGTGAGCACTCCACTTATAACATTTGGTCTGAATCTTCATTACTTTCATGAATTAGGAAAAGATTTCTTCGAGTATGTATTTAAATGTTTATAGAATACAGCTGTTATTTTATTTTGAGGTATTTTATTGTAAAAATTTTGTTCTCTTACTTATGCCATAGCAGACTTTCAGGTGGTGCTTTTTACACATGGCAGCAGTTCCATGGCAAATTTCAGTTTCCACATGTTCTATGTTTCATTCCAAGCATTTTGGTATATAATTTATTGGAGTTATTCATTTTGGGCCTTTTTTAGACTTGAAAGAAAATTACATGAAATTTGACCAAAGTTAGGTTGGACGTTCCCTTAACCGGAAAATAGAAGTTTTGGAGTGTAGAGTTTTCGAATTAGAGAACGAACAGGATAATACTCGGCAAATACAAAATTTTGAGGGATGAGAACAGTGAGATACGGACACAGTTAGACGCTCAAACCCTAGAAATAAATTTCTGTGATGTTGTTACGTGACGGGCAATAAGCGAGCCTAACCATCAACCCAATTATATCAGTGAGCCCTGTCAAACAATATGTAGCTGATTGAATTGTCAGTTGTACAATGAGATTTGGTGGTTGCTGAAATCGTCAGTTTTTCTGTATCCGCCAACCACATCCCGTCATAAAATTGGAAAAAGTATTGCCCGAGGATCGAGAAAGTTGTTTTTTGTAGGCCATAAAACATTATATAATTATGTCTTATTATACGTCTGTTGACATATTAGTAATATTTATCCTGAAATTCAATATTTCCCTGTTTTTTCTTTCCCACGAATTGCTTTCTGGTGTTGTTCTTGTTCTCTACTAGCAGGAAAAGGGTAAGCTGAACTGTTCTTCTCAGGGCAGCTTGGCCGTTGAACCCAAGTGCATAAAGACTGGGAGTATGAAGTATATATAATCCCTTATAATTTATACATGGTTTTTGACACTGGGTAACCTTTCCTCAAAATTGTACGTCATGTGTATTTTGAATTCATTGGAAGTGTTCTATAGTGCAATCATTTTCAGCACACTCCTTTATATATCTAACTTGCGCAAAGGAGATTATTTGACGCATGAATGAAATGGGCGTGTTTTTTAATAAAACAGAACACCCTCTATTTAGTGTTCGACATGAAGTTATTAGTCTGGTCGTTTGGGATATAGTCCATTGATATATTTATAGCTTATTCTGTACGTCAATTTGAAAGCCGTAAATCCTCTAACTAGCACGCCTTTTGAATGTCAGTGTTAATCTTTCTTCCCGTACTGTTCAAAATCAACATTAAAATTACGGTAGAAGTACTGGTAGGTGCCGTTACGTCTATCGTAAATTTTCGTAGTCAGGCCTAAAATAATTAAAAATCTGTTTCTCAGGCCCTTCCGCATGGTTCTTTTGGATGCCGCGTGCTCTCTTTTTATAACCAATTAAAAAAAAAAATTAAATGCTTATGTCTGATATTTTACCCAAGTTAATAAAATTGACAAATTTGTCCCTTGAGTGCAACAAGGCTTTGCAATGCTTTAGTATTACAAAGCCTTCTTGCCCTCAAGGGACGAAGTACACCACCACCTATGCTATTCTGTAGATTATGGGGCCTAAAAAATAAAACAATCCAAGAATATGAACTTTTGATGGCAAAGAAATAATTACAAAGATAAAAAATAAATGCAATTTTTCGAAAACAATGGCCCGAGAAACAGAAGATCTACTTTATGGGGCCTAATGAATGTTATTTTCTTAAAGTTGAAATCATACAAAGAGTAATAGTGGAGTGTCCATGTACAGTTTAGCATTCCTTTTTCGGAATAAATGCAATAAAATCGTTAATTTCTGTTTTTGCAGCATGCCGAAAGATGCCTTGTTTTAGAAAACTCTGCTTCTGAAAGTAGACCAATTGAAATTTGTCGAAAGATGCCTTGTTTTAGAAAACTCTGCTTTTTAAAGTAGACCAATTAATATCTTGCGAGAGAAAGTATCGTTTTTTTCTTTATTTTACGTGACAAAATCGATTATTTATTACGCGCGTGGTATAAATAAAACAAATAGGTACTAAGGTAGGTAATCAGATTTAAACCACAGGTAGAATAAGGAGTTTAACCACTCGGCACAGCCTCGTGGTTAAAACCCTTATCCTACTCGTGGTTTAAATCTGATTACCGGCCCTAGTACCTATTTATTCTATTTTTAAATTGTTATAACAGTTTACCTGAATTATTTGAACAATTTAGCACCGTCGATGTATTTTATGCTAAATTGTTATAACAATTTAGTTAACAGTCACTCCGTAACAGCTTTCACCTCACCAAATGTCACCGTGCTTACCAAGCACGAAAACTATATATACGGTATCAACTTTCCGATGTCAGTGTCAATAATAACTCGACTCCTGAGTTCCAATGTGTTCTATGTGCCTACTGGCACATAGAACACATTAGAATTCAGGGGACGAACTAACACATGTTATAAATATGTATTTTGTATTGACGCACATCATCAACATATTCTTTCATCATATCAAAATTAGGGCTTCGCGAATCACACATTTTCGATTCGAATCGAATGGGTCTATTATTCGAAATCAAATCTAATTCGAATCGAATTCTGGGCGTCTTAAAGATGACCCATAAGGGAAGGGGGCTGTAAACTGGGGCGGCTCAAGTTCCGTGTGATAAAATATTCCAGCCACATCATCAAGGCATGCTTTCCTGGAAGATGATGTAGTTGAAAAATTACCCGGGTGCCAGACTTACTGGCATGAAACACTGCCCGGAACTAACTGCTAGCGACAGCTCATCGTCAACATTGTTTCGAAACTTCCACTTTGTTATCAACAGTGGAGGAGTCTAATGAGAGTGGAATTAGCAAGGATGGAGAGCATGGGCCAGATGCTATTTATGTTAGTATAGATGAAATTACACTGTCTTTATTTTAAGTATTAGTTACGTACAAATTCCATCTGAACTACAGGTTTTGTGAGAGGCGACGAGAATGGCTAATACCAAGCTATATTCCCATATAAATATTCGAAAGGAAACGAATTTGGCAGCTTGTTTCGAATCGAATCGAATATCAATTTAAGATTCGAAATCGAATCGAATCTCGAAGCTTCGCACGGCCCCAATCAAAATATATTCATAAATTCTTTAAAAAGTAATAGGCGATTACGAGGCGTCGGAAACTGCAAACCATTTTTTTGTTCTTTAACATTGTTTATTTATGGCAACACCCCTCACACACACACACCTCAAATGACGGCGGTTGAGACACTTCTCTTTTTGTGACCATGAACGTTCCAGCAATCCAGTTGCATAGGGATCAGTGCCAGAGGCCCAGTACTATAGAATTTTTACAATTAAATTTTCTAGAATTGTATTTTATAGTTACGACTTTAACCCTTTACCTAACATGAAAAGCAGACGACACTTGCAAAAAAAAATATTGAATAACTAAATTTTTTCATTTTTTGTCTCAAAAACATAGGTTATGACCCCTCGTTGGAACGAGCTCGACGAGCTCGTTCCAACGAGGGGTCACAACCTATGTTTTTGAGACAAAAAATGAAAATATTTTGAAAATTAATTGGCGATTTTTGAGAATAGCGCTGGCCGGTTTTGGCCGTTACGTTGGGTAAAGGGTTAAATGGACTGAAATGAACCATTAGCATTTCAAAGATGTGGCAGTTTGCCAGTTGGCAAACTGCCATATCTTTTAAAATGCTAATGATTCATTTTAGTCAGTTATATTAATAAGTAGAAATACAATTCTAGCAAATACAATTGTAAAAGTTTTATAGTATTGGTCCCTGGAATTACATTACTGCTTTGTTTGGCAGAATGCCCGCTCCAAAAAACTACTTCCCAAAATCGTAAATATCCAGCAGCATTCTATAATTTATTGTTAATAAATCAACAGTGGAAAACATATTAATTGGTGCCATTGGGAGTGTTTTTATTTCATTTCTCATGTCTGCACCACTGTCAATGATTATGTGAAGTCACCTACAACTTCAAGAATACAACTATGTGTACACCATGCCAGCTGTTGAATATTTATCAGGAAACGTCTCTTCTTTAGTGTGAGTTGAATGGAATGCATGGATTGGATCAGATCGCGTGATACATATGTTTCATTATATACCTATGATTGATACGGACATGCAGTGGCAGTGCCAGTATTTCAATTTGGGGGAGGGGGCAAAGTAGGATATGGGGGTCCAAGGTCAAGATGCCGAAGGAATCTCCCGAACGCCGCAGGCCTGAACTAGAGGAGGATGGTGAGAAAGTAGTTCAGCGATGTGAACATAGTGGCTACCCCCTGTAAGGGGTAGCCACCACGTTCAAATCACGGAACTAGGGAAAAGGGTGTCCCTCTCCCGTTTGGGGGATTTTGGGGATCTCCCCAGGAAAAATTGTCATATTTGGACGCCCTGGGAGCGATATCTAAGCGTTTCTACAACACCTGACATGATGTGTGTTGTTGTGTTGAAGTTTGGTTTTGGGGGGGCCCGAGGGAAAAGTGGGGGCCCGGGCCCTCCGAGGCCCCCCTGTGGCGCAGCCACTGCGGACATGTTTTCGGTCATTGATTCCTTATCCAGTTTTTTACAGACAACATTGTAGAATTTCACCTACAGAAAGAGAAATGTGCCACCATTGAATCTCAGATGTTATTTACTTTTGTGACCACAATACTGCAGTAGAGCTTTCTGGTGACATTACAGTGGTCCTCTAAACTGACTACAGTTAGGCCTAAAAAATAAAAGTTTGTTTCCTAGGCCCTGGTCCCTTTGGCTGCCGCATACTCTCTTTTTATAACCAATGTAACCTTAAAAAAATAAAATTAAATGGTTTTTGTCTGATATTTTACCCAAGTTAAAAAAAATGATAAATTTGTCCATTGAGAGCAAGAAGGCTTTGCAATGCTTTTGCTCTCAAGGGACGAAATACACCACCACCCATGCTATTCCGTAGATCATGAGGCCTAAAACATAAACCAAAAACATGAAATTTTGTTGGCAAAGAAATAATTACAGAAATAAAAATAAAATAAAAAACCGCTCGCCCGCATGTAATTTTACAAATAATGGCATGGGAAACAGAATATCTACTTTGTGTGGCCTTATTTACTAATGTAGCGGCGGAACTAAGATGAAAATGGTTCTGGAGGGGTGAGGGTGGGGGGGCGAGGGAGGCACACGTTTTTTTTCACAGATGTGAGGGTTAGGATAAAAGTCAAAAGCTTCTGGATTGGAACAGAGACCGAAAGAGAGGAAGACATGCTGCGCATAAAAAATCAATTTAACACTATTTTGGAATTTTTTCATGGGCATAACCTGCATGGTGCTTTGGAGACCACGCAACTGCAGGTTTTCAATCGACTCTTCGTCACATACACTTAGACTCCCTCCCCAATCTGGCATCACCCCTCCTAGAAAATTCAGTCTTTTATTTTAACAACGACGTAAACTGTTTGTTTTCTTACCAGGAGACTAAAAGATGTGTTTGTCTGTGTCTGTGTGTGTGTGTGTGGGGGGGGGGGGGGGGGGGGGGGGGGGGGTGCTACCAGGCTACTGTGCAGACGTTTTAAAAATGTAATACACCGACCCCAGATTTTTGCCGCCCTTTTGATTCTGCTAAGTCCTTTCTATGCTGTGCATGCCATGTTATAACCCAATTCGTAGAACTGATGACCAATCGAACACACACTGTATCTTTTCCTCTGTAATATTGATTCGGCTATTATGCCCCCAACCCAATATTTGTGCCATCCTGATCGAGAATGTTACTCTAATCCTATATCAATCGCATAGCCATGATACTATAGTAGGTTTTTTTGTGGAGGTGGGAGAGGGTGGGGGTGTATGTAGAATATTATTGTGGGGCTTTGGGGGACCTCCCTCAACAAAATGTTAAAAAATTCGATACTCTAAGGGCGAATTTGATGGGCCAATGTTGGGAGCAGCGAAAATGTCTGGAGGTCTCAGCTCCCCTCTCCTCCCCTGCCCCGGATATATCACTGTCCCATATTAATTTTAAAATCTCCTTTAAGATAGTTTCAGGTTATTACTTGGTGTATTTCATATCGACCGATACATGAAAATCAGCCAGAGGTAACTTCAAATCAGTCTGAGGCCAAAGAGATCACTGGGGAAGCCGCGAAGTTCGGATAGTTGAACTATCTGCACGTTGTCCCACTTCTTCCACTTCGACACCTCTCCCTTTACGACTCTGTATTTTAGTATGCCTTGAATTTTCTGTACAACACTCTTCTTTCTCTTCATCCACCTAATCCTTATCCGTTAAGATTACTACAGCACATGCAAAGTTAACAGTGGTTTATCTGCGGATTAGGTCTTTATTGCATCTGAAGTGACTGGGAACAAGCAGTTTGTTTCTATTTAGTTCAGTCAACAAATTTTTCAACGGGCTATTTCTCTCACGTGTAAGGGTAGAACAGTCCATAATCGGGTGGTTGAAGTCAAGGATGATTCCTGGTGTTGTAGGGTACGAGGAAAGGGAACAACGAGGGCAGCGTTATGACGCAGACTATATTCGTGAGACTCCGACGCTAGCGGAGGAATTAACATGGATATTAATACAGGGACCCTTCTGTGGGACATCTTGAAATACTTTTTCAGTTTGGGTTTCTCTCTTCTTACTTTAAGAGATTCCCACTCTGTTTCCGCATAAATAAGTGCTTTACTAGCACTCCGAGTCGCGCCTGTTACACTTCTGGCAGCTTCCATTTTGATGCGTCCCAGTTCATCGGATTCAGATTCCCTGCAGTTATCTCATACTGTATCTGAGCACTTGAGAAGTGGCCTAATGAACGTAAGATATATTGTTTCTAAGGTTTTGCCATCAAGTTTATATTTGTATTTTCTCATAATCCAATTATTTTCCAGGTTTGGCAGATATCATTTCGATGTGTTCTTTCCAGGAGCCCCAGTTATTTAAAAAGTACGCCCAGGTGTGCAGAACAGTTGACCGCTGTAATATTCTCACTGCACATTTTCAAGGATGGGTGATTATATCGAACAATTTTAAGGGACATTAGCAAAGACTCAGTCTTTGATGGGTTAAAATCAACAAGCTATTGATTCGGCCAGTTGCGACAATTCATGGTTTTGAATGTCCGCTGCCATGTCAGGGTTTTCTATTATTAAGTAGAGACTTGTATCGTCGGCAAACAAGCGGAAGTTGCTCGAAATATTGTCAACTATATCATTGATGTATATTATAAACTGCAACGGACCCCGGGTTGGTCCTCGTGGGACGCCATTTGTTACTGGTCTCCAACTGGAGGCCTCAGAATTAATGACGACACGCTGTTGACGATTACACAAGTAAGATTCGAAATTTCTTGTTATTCCTATTTGTTCCAACTTGAACAGAAGACCTTTGTGCCAAACTTTATCAAGTGCCTTGCTCACATCACAGAAGACAAGATTGATTTTTTTGCCTTCGTCGAGTTATAAATATCGGTAAGTTGTTGCGTAGTCTTTAGGAGTAAATCTAGATTGAACTTGGGTAATCAAGGATTTTGAATGAAGGAAAGCAAGTCCATGTTTGAATATACACTTTTCAAAAACCTTGCCGACACAACTAATCAACGATATGGTCGTATAGTTAGTGACCAGGCTCGGGTTATCCTTTTAAGTTTTAGAGTTACATTAACTATCTTCCACTCTGCCTGGAAGTAACACTGAGCGAGGAGATAGTTCAAAATGTGAGCGATTTTGTTGATCTACATTCTTTGCGAAGTCTCGGACGTACATTGTCCGGACCACACGCTTTGGAGCTTTTAGAGAGCTTAAGGCGTCGCTGACATCACTAGTTAATATGTTAATATTTTCTGAGGTCGAGTTAGAATTATTGTGACTACGGATGGGTATAGAAGCGCATGAGCCATCCACGTATAATCATATGTGACTGGATGGATATGGACTTGAGTCCATTATTTTGTGTACCAGCATGGGTATGTAGTTTTACCTAGTCTGACATTGCACATTCCAGTTAGGACCAATTCTGAAATATTGCTACAATACATATTTGTTACCAAGGTCATGGGTAGAATACCACAGAGTCCTTAACAGTAAATTAACGCATCAAACACGATTTCGTTCTGATTTAATACCTGCTGCCGACAGCTGCTTATGCCCGGAATCCGACTGGGAAGAAGTAAAATGGAGATGAGGCAGACAAGAGTTGATACAATGGGGATCTCGAGAAGGGATGTCTACAAAACGGATCCCGAGGTGTTGAAGGGTTGGTGAAAAAATGGAAAGGACTTTGTATAAATACTAAAACAAGAGCAATATCGAGAGAAAAGTTGAAATCATCGCACCGTTCAAATGGTTTGTGATATTTTCACTGGCTTTTATTACACGCCTGTTCTATGTAATATCCATCTTCAGCAACACTAAACCATGCGGAAAATAAAAATCTGTTCCGCACATATGTGCGGATCGGATATCGTTGACGGACTATTTAGAAGCGAAATTTCACTGGAAATTTCTACTTTAAAACGTGCACCGCAATTAAAGTTTGAATCGCTCGCTAGCAATAGCTAAAAATCGCCCCCTGAGTTCCAATGTGTTCTATGTGCCATTAGGCACATAGAACACATTGGAACTCAGGAGTCGAAATAGTAACACGGGTTCCCCTCGCAAATTTGGTTGGTGATAAAATGTGTTCTTTTTGTTGATATTCGTCAAATAAATTGCTGAGACTCCTTTTAATAATTGCTTTTATAGACGTGAAGGTGTGCAACAAACACAGAACGACACGCGTGTGTGAATGGATTAATCGGTATGGCACTTTTGCCATCGCGGACACCTTCTAGTACACTTGGCATCTTTTGCCATCGCGGAAGGATAAAACCCGAGGCTCGAGGCCTCTCGCTTTATCCTTCCGCGCTGGCACTCGTGCCATATCGATTCACACGCGTGCGTCGTTCTGTGCATTTATCCAACACTAACAATTTAGGCGCGTGTTCGTTCCTTATCGGTTTAGTGAGGCGACGTAATATACGACATTCCAACAAACAATTGTTTTTTTACAACTTGTCAAAGTGCGTCAGCTAGTACATTTCAAGAAGATGATTGCTGTATAGGTAGGACGAGTCAGCATTAGAAACCAGCTAGGTAAGCATCCAAACGACGTACAGATGTTTGATTACAACTTTCCAACGGGTTCTAGAAGTCACTCCCCAACGTACTCCAAACGAACGGACAGTACTTATGATAGTTGGAAAATGACTGCCGTTTAATTGGTTCAAACGAGATGAAAGAACCGGGGTTGACAATAACATCGGTTAGTTGGAAAATAACTGCCATTTAGTTTATTCAGGTGAGAAGTGTTTCACACCCAGTTAATTTAGAACTGACAGTTTCGATTGCTACCTCTAGAGCACAGCACTGGCCACCATGTCGCAGTGAGGCCATCGAACGCGTCGCTGCAGGGAGTCCGTTATGTTCAAGGATCACGGATTCAGCACCCAACTCGCTCGTAATCAACAGGAAACACTTACATTCAAATAATACAATACATGTGTTGGCCCATCAAGCCCTTCCATCCAACAGTCAGTCCTATGTTCGAGGAGTAAGATTGGAAAGAAGAAAAACAAATGAAATAAAATAATATTAAAGAGGGAGAAAAAGGAGTTCCTTTCTTTTTTACAATGATTCACCCACGAACAAACTTCAAGTGATCAGTAGATCAGATCTGCACTGAGAATAGTGTCAGAGATTAGGTCTCTGAGTAGTAATTGGAAGTTTGGAGAGAAGGGAAAAATATAAATGAAATAAAATAAAATAAAATCTAAGAAGGAGAAAATAAAACAAAGGAGTTCCTTTCGTTTTCCTTTCGTTTTACAATGATTCATGCACTAACAAACTACAGGCTACCAGTAGACGAGATTTGCACTGAGAATAGTGTCTGAGGGTTCGTCTCTGGGAAGTAGTTTTTAGTCGACAGGTTTTTCAGGTAATCCACGCCCAGTCGACAATTCCAATCCCGAGAACACTGTGACAGAGTTTCACGCCGTGGCACGAACAAGACTTTTGTGACAAACTGTCGACATGTTGGCGTACACGACAGTCCACAACCCATTTTGTGGACAAAATGTGATACTGGGCTGTGAGATTTGCTTAGATCTGGAACTGAGCAATGCAGTTCTGTGCAATTCACAGAGTTTACGTCGGATGGGGGAGGTGTTCGTTGTTTCTCAGGACAGTGTGTTAATAACTTAATAAGGAAATACATGGAAATACAAAGAAATACATGAATGGGTATATCATTTTGTTATTTTGGAAGGCCTTCTGTGTAATGAATACTGAATCAAGAGGAGTGGGAAAAGGGACATCAGAGACTCCATAAAAACACTCGGATCGGGTGAGCGATGACACCGCCAGGGCACAGCTTGCATCTTCCCGACATGCGTAGAGTGGGGTGAGAGGATAAATTATATAGGTTAAATTAATACCGTTCATGTTAAAGTGCAAATCGTGTGATACGTTTACAATCACTGGCACATAAAGACATAAAATAGACGTGTCCTGAAAGGAACAGTTGCAGCAGAAACAAGCGACCATTTTTGCATATATTCCTACCGAGGTAAGCAGACAGTTGCTCAGCAGTACAGTTCTAACAGAAATAAGATGAAACGATCGATCATATTTACGCACAGTTCGGTTCCCACCAGAACGAGTTGTTACAAGTGCTCATGTTTGTGGCTGAGTGTTACGATGTGTCGACATAATCCGAAAATCCTACTCAAGCTTGTCAAATTCTTGTGAAGTGGTAACACGCCGCTCTTCCTCTTTTTTTTCTTTTTATAAAGATGACCCCGTCATGAGTCCTTTAATTACTTTCCTCTGACAACGACCCGACACCTGAATAGACTGGAGCAGGTGGTTGTAAGAAGCTTATTTATTAGACTTTAGACCCACCCGGCACATGCTTGAGCTTTCGACGAGCTCTGTATTATCGGCCTCTATCACTGTAACTATACAATGTTACGAGAATTGTCCTTGGTTGACTTCGGTTGAGACCTGGGCCCCGATCTATGGCTACGCCCAAGCTCCCACTTCTCAAGAGGCACGTCGATTTTCTTTGCAAATTCAAGGACAACCTCATCTGTCCGCTCATCTGTTGATTCTGCCACCCCTGAAATCATGTGTCTATTCCTCATACAAAATTGCCGTAGGTCGTCGACTTCGTTTTCCAACCGAGAGATTTTCTCTTCCCTCGAGCTTAGCAAGTCTTCGAGTTCACCCACTCTGCTCTGTAACTTCAACATAACCTCCGTGAAAGTAGTTAAATTCCGGAGGACATGAATCACACTGGGATTCATGAAAGCACGGAGTAACGGCTCATTCGGGTCATTTTCATTGGGACATTCTGACGCCATTTGCCTAATACTTCCAAGACTTTGATCTAATTCATAACTGGAGATATCAGAAACCGATTCACCTTTAATCCTGTACGTTGCACACCTTTTTTAAAAAATAAAGTAAATTTTTGGATAAAAATTATATAAATTTTTCAATAAAACCATACAAATATGGATATCATAAGAACGGGCTCGACGAGCCGGTTCTCATGATATCCATATTTGCATGGTTTTAACGAGACATTTGTAAGATGTTTTTGGCTGTTGCAGACTTCTTTTGGTTAATTTCCTGTCCGGCCGTTTTTGCCGCTATGTTAGGTAAAGGGTTAAATTGATCTCGGTACTTCTTAGATATGTGATGATCGAGAACGCTGTCGTTGGAACCTCGCCGACGTTTATCACTGTCGTGTAAATCCTGTAAACCATGTTAGTCCTGCGAGACATAGACAGAACAGCATTCGCGTTCGAACTGTAATTTTTTACCGCTCTCGATCGATTGGGGCGGAGGGATAATATTGAACTCGAATCCGACGCCAAAATCGACAAAATGACAGTTCGAACGCGTATGATATTCTATATTTATTGCACGCATACAGTTTAAGAAAAAAATATTTTAAACACAAAATACAGCCAAAAATAACCAGAACTTAAAAAAAGATATATTATTCTGTGGCAGTTAAAGGGTCAATTTGTTAAATAGTCCGCGCATGTGATCCTTATAGTTCAAGGACAATACAGAAAAAATTATTGTTCGCTTCGGTATTTGTAGAAAAAACGTGTATTTTATGAAAATAAAAGCACTCATGTGCAATAAAGATCCATGTTGACTGTTTCGATCCAAAAGCCCAGAATGCAATAGAACAAAGAAGTTACAAACAACAGAAGAGCTTGAAGTCAGGTAATATGCTCCACGTCCCACTAACACCGGCTCAGTTTAATATTTTTCACACATAAAGCTATCTTGCATCTTCATTAGAAGTTCTATTGACAATTGTGTCACATGCACGACGCCCGAAACATATATGCAATCACACTCTACACCATATTGAGAATCAAGCCAGAGAGAAATAAAAAAAACTACCTATCCGACATAAACAACCACGTAAACCTCATGTCATGTAGTCTGGGAAGAAAGAAAATTGAGAAGTGAGAATCAAGAACATATTTTTAAAAACAGGTTTTATTGCCAACTTTGAATCACCTCACCGGTCAACATAGAATAATTTTTCATTTTTTTCAAAAACATATCCATGCAAAAATGCAGCCTTGCAATACACAAAGACATTTATCAATATATACAATTCTAAGACATACACATATTCTATTATACCTTACAACACAATTCTGTTAACCCTTTACCCAACGTAACGGCCAAAACTGGCCAAAGCTATTCTCAAAAATCGCCAATTAATTTTCAAAATATTTTCATTGTTTGTCTCAAAAACTTAGGTTATGACCCCTCGTTGGAACGAGCTCGTCGCGCTCGTTCCAACGAGGGGTCATAACCTATGTTTTTGAGACAAAAAATGAAAAAAAAGAGTAATTCAAGAATTTCTTTTGCAAGAGTCGTCTGCTTTTCATGTTAGGTAAAGGGTTAACCTAACACATTTATACTGGTAGTAAATAACCATAATTTTTGTGAGCTATGCTAATATTAGCAGATTTCACATAAATGGAACCAACAGGAACAATTTAATTTTTCACTAATCCATACTTATATCAAATCAAGTCGTAACTTCTGCTATGAAGTCAAGATTGAGCTTGATGCAAATATTGACAACTGCAGTAACATGCAAATGTTCAGCTTCTTGTGTTTAGGCCGCCAAGCCAACGGCCACCAAAAGAAACAATTCACACAATAAGTCGCCAAACAATACATGAATTAAACATAAAACACTGACAGTAAGACTGACATGCGAAGTAGAAAATTCTGGTCTTACTTGACTTTCCAGCAAACCTCAGGAATCAAGGCACCAAACTCATGCCTCAATTCTTCTGGAAAATGATTATCCGTCTCAATGAAACGGTGATATTACAAAGCCGGAAATAAAACTATAATAAGACTCAAACTGTCCGCAAGGTATTATAATAATCTGTTCATGACAATAATGAAAAAATACCTCAGTCTTACAGGTCCTTCCTCCTCGAGGTTAACCCAACATTTGGTGCAAATAACTCAGGTGATGCTTTTCCTGACTTAACGAAAGGCCCATATGATTTGAGAACTTGGGGGGCGCGATGGCGTTGCGGTAACCGGTTCTCTTCAGATCTCCGAAGTTAAGCAACGTCGAGCCCCTGTAAGTCCTTGGATGGGTGACCGTCTGAGCAATCGATTCGGTCTCCCGCGTTGTGTCACTGGGCAAGGCACTGAACCCCGATTGTCCACATTGGGGGCCGATGACGCCGTGCACTGAGGCGTACTGCACGTCGATGGTGCGCATGTCTTCAACCAGTATAACACTGCCTGTGCTGCAGTGCGGAGTTATGATGTTAGGGAGCTGGCAGCTGCTCGTCGTTGCTCGGTTGTTCTCCCCGGGTACTCCGTCTTCCTCCACCCGTAAAACTGTCAACGACACGACATGACCTTGGCCGATAAAGTGTCTTTAAACCTTAATAAATAGATAAATAAATTTGAGAAATTGGACATTTCTTTCATACAATAACTTTTCGAGTTTGTTGTTGATGTCGATTACCTTCCTTCCCAATAAAGTAAAATCTTTGGGACGTGGTAGGATGGAGGAGGCTGGTATTGTGGCAGGTAGATTCTTTTTACAAACAGTGATTAAATTATTATAATATGATATAATACACTCCAAAGATTTCCATTCTACGTCGTTAGTTCCCACGTGAAATATAATATGGGATAACTCATCAAATTGATGTTTACAGTCACAAATTAGGTAAGTTATATTAGTATATCCTGGGAATGCTTTGACCTTTGCATTTAAAATGTGATCAATCCTTTTACAGAATGAATTCGACACTATTACGACGTTTCTCATTTGCTTACCTGACACCAAAGAAAACAATAAATTAAAGTTGGTGTCTTATAAGGATTTTTACAGTAACAAAGAAATAATTTGGTCTCTCGTTTGTTGAGCTACCTGTATTCTACTATTGAATGAGAAATGTAAATATTGTTTATAAGTTTCACTTGCCCAATCACATACTAGCTGAATTAATTCTGAGGGAACAGAAGACCGAAATGTCCATGTTGCTCCAGCACGGCAGAGACTATGTGAGGAATACAGTCTGCAATAGTTTTAAGAAGTAATCTTAAATATCCCTGTAACTGTCTGTAAGAACATGGTCTAATCTTTTTGTCCTCCTGATAAGCAGAAGCCGGGTTTTATTTGTACCTGGCAGTGAGTTGATCATGTTTAAACAGGCCTTAACTGGACAGAAATTGGAGTAGAAACCACAGGAATCGTACAAAAGTCTGGCCGAATTGTATAGTTTTACTCTATTAAATAGTTACTATTAAGACATCTTCCTTTAAAATATATCCTGAGGTGTAAGTTGTCTATTATCATCAAACGTTTTACAAACAATTGATACCAAATTTGATTTTCGAATCATTAAAAAGAGCCAACAGAGCAAAGAACACCAAAGGGATGCCTCAAAACTATCTTGGTAATTCACTAAACAGTGCATTTTATCTAAAATTTTATATGTCATATGCACGGCTTGATGAACGTGATGCGATTGAGTCGTCTTAAGCCTCTAAAAATTAATTTAAGCTCTTAATGGTTAAACTGGTCTGTGTTTTGATTTGTCAATTTATGTGAAGGTTTGGCCCCACTAAGGTAATCGGCTATAGAATCCACAGACCCAAATATTCTACTTAAAGCCTGCACAAACAAGCATAAGGTTTCAGATGTGGCAGGTAAAGGTTCATATTCAAAATGATAACAAAAGATTAGAAATGAAGTCTAGTGGATCTTCGGGTTCTTATATGTTCCCTCAGCACAGGAGAAATTCATTGATTTTCCATGTCTTGTATAAGTACCTTGTGTTGAGCTTCTGCAAAAGAACAAAATACCAGCCGTGTTGCAAACTGGAGTGATCTGATGGCAAATGACGTTCATGAAATATATATCCATGAGTAAGTATGGTCAATTGCTCAAGGCTGTATTCCTAACTATTATCATCCCATCTGGACAGTAAATCTGGTAGTGTGTTTTCGCGACCAGGGATGTGAACTGCACGAATACCAAATTCATAGATTGCTCCCAGGAAACAAATGGTCCCTTGAGTTTCAATGTGTACCGGAACATAGAACACACTGGAACTCGGGGGGGGGGGGGGGGGGACAAAATGTCTCGCAAGCAGGACTATAAAACTGTGTTCCTGGTAGAATCGTTGTTTAATACTTGTACAGATGTGGAACTATCACAGCGAACTAACATTTTTAAACCCCTTAATTTAGGAGCCCACAATTTAACAGCTAATACAATAGTCAATAATTCCAGCTGATTGTAATGCCTTAACTTTTATTTATTCTGGATAGGAGAAATGAAAATACCCATCCCAGCAGACTCCACCACCACAATCTGACTAACTTGAATCAGTAGCAAGAATTTTATCTGGCTTACAACAATCTTCTCATAGCATCATTGATTTGCCATTGCAAGATTGTAGGAAATGTGGCCACCAACCTACGCCCTTAATAACGTAGTCTGGTGTTCTTAGTTCCACCCTCTCATTATTCTTCAAATTTCTCAACAAATGTAAATTCTACCGATGAAAGTTTTTCCAGGTTGAACACATACCGATACAAATTTCCATATTAATGTCTGAACTTCTCAAAGAGTTAACGTTTCTTTGTGTAGCCAAATATTGACTAATTGCAGGATTTCATCTACCCTTTCCATAGTTATTTCCAGCATCAACTTCTCTGTGTCAAATATAACTCCTAAAAATACCATTCATGCAGAAGGTTCACATGATTTTTCGGCAGATTCCTCTAAAGCCATTAACTGTAACAAATCACCAAACTTTTTAAATACAATAGTAGCTTTTTCAGAATTATCGGCTCCGGCTAGATTATCCAGATAATTAACTATATTTATTTTATCTTTTTTACAAATAAATAATATAATGTCTATAATGTCTGTCATTCGTTGGCAATCTGAGCTGCAGATCTTAACCCTTTACCAAGGTAACGGCCAAAACCGGCCAGCGCTATTCACAAACATCGCAAATTAATTTTCATTATTATTTTCATTTTTTGTCTCAAAAACATAGGTTATGACCCCTCTTTGGGGGTATCGTTCAAAGACAAAAAATGAAAAAAATTAGTTTTTCAAGACTTTTATTTGCAAGTGTCGTCTGCTTTTCATGTAAAGAATTATTAACCCAAGAAATGTGTGTCTCCCGTGTCAACAGGAATTTGTCGATAAGCCCTCTTCAGATCGTTTTTAAATAAAAGACAACCTCTGCCTTTTAATTTTAACAGATCAGTCAGGTTATTCAGTGAAGAGTATTTGAGAGAAACTTTCTCGTCCAAATACACATCCTTGTATATCCCATCGTTTATCGAATTCCCAACAGGAATGCTGAAATCATCAATAATCCTTTTATCTGTGTTATCTCTCTTTGGCACTGAATTTAGAGGACTAAGAGACCAAGTGGAGATTCAAAGTTACCTTTTTAACACATTTCGTCCCCTGAGTACCAGTGTGTTCTATGTGCCAGTAGGCACATAGAACACATTGGAACTCAGGGGACGATTTGTCGGCATCAGAATTAAACAATTTGTCTTCATTCTCAGACAAGTTGCTCAACTCGTTGTTGGCGAATGGAACTATGACACAATAATTTTTTGCCAAAGTTACAATCACAAGTTTGTTGAAAGTGAATACAATTTGAACACTGTGGAAAGAATTTTCCAGACGAAGAGTTTAAATTTGATTCACACTTACCAACATCATTTCAGAGCATTACCCCCTACACTGTCCGCTCTACGTAAACATCCGTCGTGAACGCTTGGCTGTCTGTCAATGCAAATATCTTCCGACACGTTGTTATTTGGTTCAGAACACTTCACCATTACAACAAATAGTAACATTTTAAATGTTGTTCACACATTTGTTGTGCTGAGCAAACGCTTTGACTGGCCACTCTGTATTGGACTCCAGAGCAAGTTAACGTGATAAAATACTATTCTTGGCAAGAAAATCCTTTCTTGTAATATTCCGAAATCGTGTCAAGGTTTCGTGATGATAGTTACCGATACACTCAGCAATTGCTGCCGCGAAATCACGACATAGTTTTCAAGTTTGGTGTTCGCATAGCGGGGCGGCCATTCAGCGGGACTAGGGATGAGATTCCTGGGGGCTGCTGTGGTCGGGGGCCACACCAAACTTCATGATCACCGCCCTCCTGATCAGTAATCGGCTGGTTGTGATTGCAGGACTGGGTGGTATACCTATCATTGCGATGTTTGGGCGCAGGGTTGTACGGATTTTATCGTTGTGATTTTCATTGCCTAACTTCACACTACCTTCGAATGGGACGCACAAAACAACACGAATGTGTGGCATGTCTGCTCTGCCGACCCTAGATACAAACCCTTGGTCTCCACTTTGAATCGACTTGGCAATCACCCATCCACACCTGTAACTGTATACATTCTCAATTCTTTCTAAACTGTTGTTTCATTTCTCTCTTCCTACTCTTAATGAGAAATGATATTGGATCCCGCCTGAGTCTTGTAATAAAACTGTGTATATTTGCCACTATGCAGGAGGCGACTTACAAACTTGCTGTCGAATCCTGTTCTTTTGTTATGTTTACTTTCAATATTTCTTTTTGGATTTTATATTACTGCTCGTAGAAGATTGTCAATGAATGGAACAGTTGAGAGTTTATTTTTGTTCAGATAAGCGTGACTGTTCTTTTATGATGCCGTTGGGGGAATTCTTGTATAAACATTTGTTTCACTGATAAGCTGAACAGAACCTGGTAGTACAGTGGAACCCTGTTAATTGAATAGCTACTTTGCCGATAAAAATTATTCAATTAACAAGGTTATTCAATTACCAGAGATTGTGTTACTTCCCTGCATTCTAGAGATAAACTTAGCATTTATTCTATTATATCTTGTTTGACAGAGCTCCCTGAGGTCTGTCAAACAAGATATAATAGACTAAATGCCTGTATTGGATGTACTGAGATCAAATAGGTCTATAAACAAAGGAAAACTGAGAAGGGCCAGGGTAATTTCTCGACTGGTTACAAGATTTTTTATTCATTTAACAGGAGTTTACTCTATAACCTATTTTCAATGAACAGGTCAAATTTGTACTGGAGGTATGGTAAATGGTTATGCGTTGAGAAATTATATTCCATTAACAGGGATATACAATTAAGAGATATCCAATTAAGTGGGTTCCACTGTACTGGAATTTGCTTCCCCATTCGACCTCTGCAGCTTGAAAAACTGTTTGGTTTGAAAGGTAGTGGATTTAATAAATTTTGCAAGAATAGGTGTTTCAATTATGCTGGGATCATGTGTCCTGGTGTAAAGTCGCAGTTCAATTCGTCTGAGCCAATCTGAATAAACCTGTTGTAGGGCCTTCCAGTCATATATTGAATAAAAGTATGCTATGTTTTTTTTAGCAAATTCAGTCAGCCAGCTTTCTCTGTTTTAGAAATCCCCCATCTTGTTGAAGTCCCCAACTCTCCAGCAATAAACTGTTGGAAAGTTAGGTCCTTTGAACTCGACCGAGGCATTGATATACTCAAACTGCAAACTCGAGTGAGGGATAGTTTGGTGGAAAAGCACTTTATATGAAGATTTCACCTTCAACCCAGATTTACATTTTTTATGTTTGGATTTGGAAGCCGTATTTCCCGATCGGTCTATAAAATTGCTCATGTCCTCTATCTCAGAATCCGAGACAGACCCAGATTCCAAACCGGAGGAAACACTCCATTTTCTATGTGATTTGAAACGAGGAGCATATTTTGATTTGGATATTTTTTTGCTTTTACGAACTTTCGAATCGGCACCAACTATATCGTCTAAGTCAGAATCTGAATCAAACTCAGATGCAGAATCCGAAGATGAAGCTGATTTTCCCTTATGTTTAGATTTCTTACTTTTACCACGTTTTAGCTTGAGTTTTTTTTAATTTTATGAGTCTTCTGTTTAGAAACAGAATCTTGAGTATCACTCTCGTTGCCATTGTTCTCATCAGATGCATTTAACCATTTGAACCCTCGTTCTCTGTAATTGTATCGCCTTTCTGTACACTTAAAGTGAGATGGGTCAGTCCAGTATCAATATATACCTTATTTTATCATCGATGCTCTGTGCATAGACCTCTTGTAATAAGACAAAGATAGGAGGAAATTATGCCTTGGACCGAAAAATCGGTCTTACGAGTTCGAAGAGTTAAATCTTTGGAACTTCCATCTAATTAAAAAGATTATAATTTTTGGCTAGTTTACGACACACGTTTCTGTCTTTTCTCAAGTCATTTATATTCAGGCGTTTGACTTTCGAACTTAGGTTTTCAATTTCTGTTTTGAACCTTTTAACTTCTCCACTCGTTTGTTAGTTTTCTTCAGTTCATTGTGCAGTCTTTGCTTTTCGAGTTTTTTTGTTCAGTTTTCTGCCCTACGAGCACTTTATGACTGTGTTTTTAACTCCTTAATCGTCTCGTCGTCGGATTTTTCAATGTCAGATTCGTTTTCAATATCATCCATATCAAATGTCATTAATTGTTTAGATTTCTTTTTTACCTGTTCTTCAATATCGTTCCCCTCCTTCTTTATCGCGAACTCCGGACTAAATATGTAAGAGGTTTCTCCCCCATTCTGTTTGTTTTATAATTTAATTTCTTATCATCCCGCAGATTTCTCTCGGACATGTTTACTAGAAGTGACCTTGACAATCAAACAGTCTATCTAGTTTTTGGAATATAAAGCGGATCGATACAACAGCTCACCACGGAACGTCAACACACGGACATGGACACCTCTTTAATTTTGACCCTGGTTTTCCTTCCCGAGATTCGACATTTGCAACTTGATAACGACAACGCTGCAGCAGACAGAAGATGAATAAAATGGCAGTTGAGACGAACTCATATATGCCAAATTTAGGAAAGTATAATATGATTTTGGACTGTGTGTATGGTGTGTGTGAGTTCGGGGGAGGGGTGGTGACCTATGTTTGGCCTACCTGGATTTGTATTTGTCTGACATGTCGTCTCTTGAGTTCTAATGTGTTCTATGTGCCTACTGGCACATAGAACACATTGGAACTCAGGAGACGATGTTTTTTACGTAACATGCGTACGCTCCTGGATGAGCCATTCAGAGAAGGAGTCTACTATCAACAAAATAAGTCACGACAAACGGTAATGTCATTGTAAAGGCCACGGCACACATAGCGGTGCTTCCCCGTACGCTATAGCGAAGATCGTAACTATCTAAAAGTAATGTGGAGGATTGGGACTGAGACGACCATGGCCTGAATTTGCCCGATGGTTCTTCTGCACACATACCTATTCGTCTCAAAGAGTGTATCAAACAAGTGGTCTAAAATCACCTGGATTATTCACGACAGTCGAAAATGTCTTGATAAACTCTGGTGAACTGGCATGGCGTTTGCCACAGCATTGTGGATTGTCATGGATAATTCCTGAGCCTGACTTGACTCACATATCCCCAAACTAGCACGCAATCGCTCTCTGAAAGGAACCACCTGTTCCAATATCGAACGATGTTCAAGTATTGCATTTGCAAAAAAAAAAATAGGATAATACTGTGGCAAGGTTTTGACGGTACGAGTTCCAACCGAGATGAGAGAGAGCATTAGAGGACCATGTTCATGTTCAAAGATAATTATTTTCAATAATAAAAAAGGAACAATGCAAATAAATAGAGAGTAATCACTTGACTGGACTGGTTATGTGAAATAATTCATGAGAGGTGAGGGCGTTGTACAAACACGAGTGCGCGAATGCGCACGAGTGTTTTACAATATAGTCCCTCGCCTCTCATGAATTATTTCACGTAACCAGTCCAGTCAAGCGATTACTCTGTTTATTACTTTTCATTATTAACGCTAATTATATTATTTAACCCTTTACTTAACGTAACGACCAAAACCGGCCAGCTCTATTCTCAAAAATCGCCAATTAATTTTCATTAATTTTTCATTTTTTTTTCTAAAACATAGGTTATGACCCCTCATTGGAACGATCTCGTCGAGCTTGTTCCAATGAGGGGTCATAACCTATGTTTTTTACACAAAAAATGAAAATAATAGTTATTTAAGAATTTCGGCCTTCATTACAAACATTACGAAAAGCCGATAAAGGGAATTTGGGTGAGCTCACTTCTCATCGGGATCGGTTCAATACCTGTTAATCTGGCTGACTGCGACACAACAGCATCGTGAATATCAGATGTCAAGGCTTTTAGTTTCTTCTTGAAAAGCCAACGCTTCTCAAAAGCGAAAGTCAAGGTACAATACATTGTCGTTCAGTATAATGATAGGCTTCCATGGACTTCTTTTACTTTAGCCTGTCAACTCATCAGATCCACGCTTTGAAATGAGCAGACGAAATTTGAATCCCAATCCAACAACAAATATCTCGGTCGAATGGTGTAGCAAAGATCTAATGAGTTTTGATTATAGGATATTTCTGTGTGCACAATCACTGTTTTGTCAATTGAATTCATTTGGCATATCAATCATCTGACAATAAAAAAAAACATTATTTTATTTTGCGTCTTTCAATTCCACCCATATACCTTTTCATTGCACAACCTTTTATGGGACAACAAAAGTTTATTCCAGACTACTGTTAACCGTTCCCGTTCTGGATAGCAATTCTACTAGACAGGGATGTCGCGAATATGTGCGATTTGTCGTGTGGGGAGGGGAGGGGATGAAGCTGATTTGTTCCAGAAGCGGGCTAGCTGTATGGTCCACTGGCTGGGAAAATTCCCGATGTGCCCCCTTTTGGGTCGTCCCCGGGGCCCCCAAAATTGATGCAATCAAACACCTGTTGGTGCTTGAAATTTCGTGAAAATGCCCAACAGTCGAAATAGATCTGATTGCACAGAATGCCGGTATATTGAAATGTTCTCAATGTCTCCATGGAGAACATTTCAATATGCCAACAGTCTAGTCTGCCACCGACCGCTCAGATGTAAGGAAACAGCGCTTTTTTATTTTTAAAAATCAAAATCTTCTCCGATTGGGCCGAACTATGGTCGGTACAAGGGGTCCATACACCCTCACCCCCTGTTAATACCATTCTTGCCGAATGAGTGATGCGCATGACATAAAAATGCCACCAAAATGTCCTCTGTATGAACTGCCATTGGTCACTCTGATGCAAGGAAGGGGCGTTCGTTCAATTCGAAAAAGCAATACACAGAACGACACGCGTGTGCGAATGGGCCAATTGATATGGCACGAGTGTCAGCGCGGAAGGATAGAACGAGAGGCCGCAGGCCTCGAGTTTTATCCTTCCACGATGGCACAAATGCCATATCGATTAACCCATTCACACACGCGTGTCGTTCTGTGTTTACTACACGCCTTCAGCTATTATTAGAAGGACACTCAGCAATTCATTTGACAACTACATGTCAACAAGACGAACATATTTTATCACCAACCAAATTTGTAGGGGGAACCAGTGTTGCTATTTCTTCCCCTGAGTTCCAATGTGTTCTATGTGCATACTGGCACATAGAACACACTGGAACTCAAGGGACGATTTTTGTCTATCGCTGGCGATTCAAATTGTATTTGAAGTGCACGATTTGTAGAAAATTCCATTGACATTTCGGTTCTTCATAAAAAAAAAATAGTCAGTCAACGATTTCCGTTCCGCACATGTGTGCGGAACGGATTTGCATTTTCCACATGGTTTAGTGTTGCTGTAGATGGGGATATCATAGAACGGGCGTGTAATAAAAAACTTTTTCCAGGTCTGGGGTTATCCTTAGCTCATTTGCCGGTAACTTTTCCTGGCCCAGTCCGCCACTGATTTGTCCTGGCTGTGATGGCTTAGTACGCGGATGTTAAATATTTCTGTTCCCTCATGATGTCTTGCCTTGGTGATGTAATTGGACTATACGTCCGTCAGAATTATAGTGCAAAGACTCGGGACCTTTCGGAAATTTATTTGTTGATAAATAAAATATACAGTCATGTGGTGAAGTATTGACGCAACTTCTGAATTAATTGAAATTTAATTAATCGTGAACAACTGGACTTTCCGGGTCCCAAAATTGTAGCCACTGATTGGAATCAGCACCGTTTGGAGGACTGTCGCGCCAGAAATTGGAACATTTTCCGACATTTGTGGAAGTACAATCATACTCATCAAACAGTCAATAAGAAGCAACTTACCGCGGATGGCAATGCAAATGTATCTCCCTAAATTTGGAAATACTGTGGCTATCAGTTCAATGGACGGCAGGGTCAATGGACGTGGAAGAAGACCAATTTAAAATTGCAGAGTGACCATATTGAAGATCTTTTTTGTCACTTTCCTAGTCGATAGGAGTACACGAATACTTCTAGTTCAATATTATCAATTCGCCAAAATCAATCGAGTGCTGTAAAAAAATGACAGTTTGAACGCATATGCTGCTCTGCATTTATTGCACCCACAGTATATTAAAAAAATATTAAAAACACAAATTATTGCAAATAATAAACAAAACGTAAAAAAGAAATATTATTCTGTGGCAGTTAAAGTGTCAATTGACCGTCTCGCTGGGAACCAGTCTAACTTCCGACGAGCAACCTTCGCCTACGTAGCTTGTGGCCCGACTGGAAAAAAAAAACGGCCTCTGGGGTTCAAAGGGTTAACATGCTGGACATTGATATTTATGACAACTCCATGTGCGACAACTTTAGGTAAGTGTTGTTACATGTGCAACATGTACAACTATTGTGTGAATTTGTATCAGGCCATCAACCAGCTCGTGGGGGCACGGTGGCGTTGTGTACTAAGGCGAAATGCACGTCGATGGTGCACTTGTCTTCAACCAATGCTAACCCTGCTTGTGTGGAGTTAGTATGTGTATGTTGGGGCAGCTGACAGTTGCTCGCCGTTGCTCAGTGGTTCTCTCCGGGTACTCCGGCTTCCTCCACCCGTAAAACTGTCACGGCCATGATTAGCGATTGTGCATAAATATGTGACCTTAAACACAATAATTAATAAATAATCAACCAGCTTAGAGAATGGGCGTGTTAAATAGTCCGCGCACGTGATCCGTATTGTTCAAGGACAATACAAAACAAATTATTGTTCGCTTCAGTTTTCGCAGAAAAAGCGTGTATTTTATGACAATAAAAGAAAAGACGTGCAATAAGATTTCAAGAGGAGAAACTTCGTAGGATTTTTGAGAATATCTCGACAATTCGAAAAGTTTCGAATTAGCGCGAATCGAATGGAATCGCCACTCAAATTTGATTCACCCACGTATCCAGCAGTACCCGGAGTCTGTGTAAAGGGGAAAGAATAAGCGTTACAATGGTGTTCTTGTGTTGTTCATAATAACTTAGAGAAGTCTCAGAAAAGGCCGAAAAACATCAGTGACCAGGTGTGGATTACGATCAATCCACGGCGTACATTAAATCATCGTCATTAAAAGGTTCTACTTCCATCATAGGGGCGCGGTGGCGTTGCGGTAACCGGTTCTCGTCACATCACCGAAGTTAAGCAACGTCGAGCCCGGTTTGTCCTTGGATGGGTGACCGTCTGAGTGATCGATTCGGACTCCCGCGTTGTGTCCTTGGGCAAGGCACTTAACCTCGATCGCCCACATGGGGACACGATGACGCCGTGTACTAAGGTGTACTGTACGTCGATGGTGCGCATGTCTTCAACCAATCTAACCCTGTTTGTGCTGCAGTGAGAGTTACGATGTTGGGGAGCTGACAGCTGCTCGTTGTTGCTCGGTGGTTCTCTCCGAGTACTCCGGATTCCTCCAGCCGTAAAACTGTCGCCGAAACGATATGACCCTTGGCTGTTAAAATGTCCTTAAATCTTACTAATAAATGAATAACTTCCATCGTAATTATCACAGACAATGGACAAATGATGTAAATACATTTTTTATTTGGTACGTTTCGTGGTAATACACCTGGAGCCAATACTATAAAACATTTACAATTGTATTTTCTAGAATTGTATTTTTTCCTATTAATATAACGGACTTAAATGAATCATTAGCATTTTAAAAGATATGGCAATTTGCCAACTGGTAAATTGCCAGATCTTTGAAAATGTTAATGATTCATTTTAACCCATTTAAGGTCATAACTAGAAAATACAATTTTAGAAAATACAATTGTAAAAGTTTTATAGTATTGGCCCCTGGTTTGTATTTTCAACAAAACGATTGCCCATGCAGGGGCATGGTGGCGCTGTGTAGTAAGCCGCATTGCACGTCGATGGTACACGTGCCTTCAACAGCTGCAGTGTTTACAATAACGTTTTAGAGAGTCCCTGTGACTGTACTGACGGTGCCTCAGGAGAAGATAATGGGTATTCCTAAATGTGGGTTCACCCGATTTGGAAGGCTTTAAACCTGGCAAATCTTCAGTACCGTCGCCGTGAAAAGGTCAAAATCCACGCCTGGGCAATATTTCCACGCATGCGTTAACAATGAATCTCCGACACAAAACAGCGGAATCGCCTTCACATTTTCAGTGAATGAAGCACCGGTACGACCCGGTGCTTCTTTCATTGAATATTTGCTGAAAACTACTGATTATTGATTGACAAAAGTGTCCGTGGACAACAGTTTCCCGCGTGTGGATTTTTACCATTCCACGGCGGCTGCAATGTAACCCAACTATACTAGTTCCGTCTGATTTCTTCGACTTTTTTCTAAGCTATCATATTTTGTGGTTTGCTGTACAGGAGTCCTACTTTAAACACCAAAATGATACAGCTTGCTTGATCTGCCAGTCTACCTGTTCGTTTGCTTGTTTGTTAGTTTTACTGTATAGTATGTGCATATTTTTTCTTCTTTTTCTTGCTCTTCATTTCCTTTTCCTTCGTTCTCTCTCTTCCTTTGGAACTTTGTCTTTTGTATTTATTCCTTTGAAGCTGAAATCCCTCCTACCTATACAGGGTTATTTATTTATTTATTTATTTATTTTTATTTATTTATTTATTTATTTATTTATTTATTTATTTATTTATTTATTTATTTATTGGTGTTTAAGGTCGCATATTTCTGCACAATGGCTCATCGGAAAAGATTATGATACGATCTGAATGGAGGAGATTAGCATCTTTCATGTTAATAACGTATGCCCCTCACGTGTGACCTTTCTTCACAAAACAAATCACACATGGAACAGTAACAGTAAACACGCCTTGTCAGAAAACAGCCGACGTTAGAGCGATTCCACTTTAAAAAAAAATCTTTTTTGGTACGTTAGGTGTTTGAATCTTTAATTAAAATTAACCTTTGAAGTAAGTATCAATTGTAATATTATAACCGGAGTCATTTAACCCTTTACGTAACATGAAAAGCAGACGACACTTGGCAAAAAAATTCTTGAATAACTATTTTTTTTCATTTTTTGTCTCAAAAACATAGGTTATGACCCCTCGTTGGAACGAGCTCGACGAGCTCGTTCCAACGAGGGGTCATAACCTATGTTTTTGAGACAAAAAATGAAAAAATAATGAAAATTAATTGGCGATTTTTGAGAGTAGCGCTGGCCGGTTTTGGCCGTTACGTTGGGTAAAGGGTTAACCCATTATCTAAAATGAAAAGAAGACGACACTTGCAAACAAAATTATTTAATAACTAATTTTTTAATTTTTGGCGTCCAAATCATAGCTTATGACCCCTCATTGGAACGAGCTCATCGAGCTCGTTCCAGTGAGGGATCATAAGCTATGTTTTTGAGGCAAAAATAATGAAAATTGAATGGCATTTTTGTGAATAGCGCCGGTTTTGGTGTAGGTTACGTTAGGTAAAGGGTTAATGATAATTTGTTTTGTTAACCCCGTCCGGGCCGGTCTAGAGCTGATGCCGCCCCGCTAACATGACTTCCATAGTAGTGGTCACTCAGCGAGTTGACCCTCACTGGGAGAGTTATGTTGACGGGACGACAATTGCTCAAGTGCTGAAGTATTAGATTTCTAAAAGGGAATTAGTCCACTTGTGTATTGCCTGTTCGCTTGGCTGTTACTTGGCTGTTGCTTTTACAGCCGCACTATGGAATGGCTTTAGAATGGGATCTGTGAATGAACACGCTGACTTACAACACAACAATTTAAGTTTATTTACAACTCTCTGAAATGCTAATTTACAAACACAATTTACATTTATTTACAACCCTCTGTACATTGTATCTAATGACGTAATTAACTAATAATAATAATAATAATAATAACAAATTACAACCAGTTGCTTAAGATTACACTGTTCCAGTGTGAGAGTTAGAAAAGAGGATAATCTTGCATCAGTTACAGTTACTGATGCCGTTCACGATACGTATCTGTAAACCGACTTGTTGGGAATCTGATAACCTAGCGCTTCCTTATCTCAGTCTTATAATCCACTAGTCTATCGTGGTTACCCATTGGGACCTTCCTAAAGCGCCTGGTCCTTTTCTGAATGTGGAATGCACTAACTGTTCGTGACAACCCGACTAATGATAACATAATGCAAATCATTAAAATACACTTGGGGCTATCCTGTGTGTTCCGTCAATATCCGCATTCGGCCACTCTCAGCCATCCTTCCACCAGCACGAAGTAACTCACTGCATAGCATCTCCCAGAAAGACCTAGATTTAGCTTTTGGCGTGCGTTTTATAGAATTTCCCCACCTTGCATGTTCCGGGACTAACTGCTTATCGCCTTTCAATTGAGGAAGTTGGATCAAGCTCCTTTTTTCTTAAGAATTAATTAGCACTTATCTCTATCATTCCAGTTGTCTGTTGATATGAATGGATGTACATCCTTTTGTACAATGGACGCAACGAACTTCCTTTCGCCTCTTATGTAACTAAAGGATGATTGAGCGATTGTCTTAAATTTTAGAATTGGGTAATTCAGTTATTTTTCACTGTTATTTGGACTAAAGGTAATAAACTGCATCTTCCCCCCTACAGCTGATTACGTTACTGATAATTTATTTGTTAATTTATAGCAGATCTTAAATTACGTCACTATTAATTTCCTTGTTAATAACGAGATCTTAAATTACGCCCTGTGATAATATTAAAAATAGCTGGCCTACCCGCCCATGGACGGAAAATAGACTGTCCCGTCCGTGTAAGGACAGAAAGTTGCCCATTGCATATCATGGAGACAATAAAAGCTGGAAATTTTTGCTGGGCGGAATCATAGACCCTGGGACATGGCTAAAAGTTTTCGATTGGGGGGTGTAGGGTAGTGAATTTCCAACTAGGTGGGGGACCGGGATGGGAATCCTCCCCTGGTTGGAAATTCACTACCGAGAAAATTTGTGAAAATGAGGCCATGAAAGGGAGCATAAAATTGATTCTAGTAACTAAAATGCCAACACATTTATTATAGAATTATTATTATTTGGTATTATTCTGGGAATTTAATATGTGCTAAACAAATGCACACTCTCCTAACATTAAATCAAATCTTATACAGGAATGATTAATTTTCGATGTTTTATCATTTTGTAACTGTGAATGATGAAATTAACTCAGGATAACGATTTTACATAATGTGATTTTCTTGAAGTGCATTTCGAGGTTTTTTTTCTATTACGATAAGTAAAGATACTAAAGAAATCTCGTGCAGATTGACATCATGCATGCCTATGAAGCTCAATATTGCATACACTGTAGTAGTAAATAGTAACAGTCGGAATTTTTGCCGATTTGAAACCGAGTGAAATTTTGGGAAGTAAAGGAAACGTCAGTACCACCAAAGAAGCTCTAAAATCCTGACAGATGGAATTTCCAACTTCTCATGACTTGCCCTCCGAATTTCCAACTATAGGAAATTTTTGCCAGAATTGGGGTGGTGACCCCCCCCCCCCCCCCCCCCCCCCACACACACACACACTCCTTGTCGCCACGTCCCTGCATAGACCTCCCATTTATACAACAGCTAATATAAAACGGAGTTGAAAAGTGAAACTTTAGGTAAAGAAGGCATTGAAATGTCACTGCGTACGGGCTAAATAAAATCCCGTATTATTGCTGCTTTGAGAAAGGAAATATTACTCCTAATTATGAACTACCATTACGAAAGTCTGCCAATAAAAACAGTAAGATTTTGATGAAAAAAGTATTGAATATTGCCAATAACACTCATTTAGGAGTTTGCAAAGTTGAGTTTTACGTTTGGAAGTAAGTCGAATATGAAGCTACGGACAGCAACATGCCCCGTTGTCTCTAGATTTTCTTTCTCACATGTTTATTATCTTGCAAATAAAGGTCACACGAGGGGATATGTCATTAATATGGAAGATGCGAATAAATGCTTTTCATGAAGTGGGTGGTGATTGCGCAGCGAATTCGTATGATAGACTAATCATAATTTTCAACGTGCAGCCTTTGGGCTGTACATTGAAAATTGTGATTAGTCTATCATACAATATTAATTAGTCTACCTCGAAATAACGAATATGGATCCTTCCAATTGATGCAGTTGAACGGATATGGAAGATACCATCAGGATTCACGTGGTTAATGTTAATAATTGATTTATATGTCATAAGGAAAAGGAAACGGAAAAATAAGTGTTAGTTCCAAATTTGAAATCTTTGCGGTTGGAAAAACTCCTAGCCTCACGTAAGGTTGACACTTTTATACTTTTTGCCCCGATGCCTTATACAACATGGGGAAAACTGTTAGACTGCAATTTGGAACTCGCCTTCACTTGTATTTTATTTTATATATCAGGAAAATAAACAGGAAAGGTGAATGCTGAGTTTCATTTTTTGCAAGGAAACCAATTTCCTCGTCAGTATTTGATGAGAATACACAAAGGGTACATTAGGACAAATAGCGTGGACTCATGACCAGGAAGCATTTGGAACTTGTGTGGGGAGGAGATAGAGACACAGTCACACAAAGGCACCCACACACTTATATATATTGATAATGGCCCTTGTGTCTGAGTGGCATGGTAGCAGTACTATACATAAACTAGGGCACCTTACCATTGAGTGGAAAATGCAAATTTTGGGCTCCATACTTATTGTTCACTAAATGTTCCCACTGGACCGAATAAATGTGTCGGCCAAATGGGGAAATGTGTTAAATATGAGGCCAAACACGAGTTCTTTCTCGACTTTAACCCTTTCCCAACGCACTGGATATGAAAATTTAATTATTTTTCTTTTCAGTGTTTTCAAAACATTTCCACAAAACCATATCATGTGAACCTCTCATTGGAACGAGCACGACGAGCTCGTTCCAATGACGGGTGGCATGATATAGTGTTGTTGAAATGTTATGAAAAACAATCCTTTTTCAACTCCCAGTCTGTAAGTTATGTGGGCAGTTGTGTCGACTCCTTAGGTAAAAGGTTAAAAAGGCTGCGCAAAAGAGAAATCACAGAAAGGAATCTTCGGTAACGTCTTAAAAAGTAAACGGTGTGTTCATTCGTTTCTTTCTTATTGCTGATATAAGATTGTAGTGTCTGGAATCCAAAGTGAATTACGATTTTAAGGTGACTACACGTGATTCGTGAGCACCCACCTGGATTTTCTGTTGGTGTTCCCTGTGCCACCAAAATTCGGTTCTTGGGTTACTGCTTTTGTTTTCTAGAAACAAGTGTTATCGCTGTTGTCTCTGATATCAAGAAAGTGTTATGGCAGACAACTCCACCGACTAATGAAAGTTCTAAGTGTTATATGAGTTATTTCCCCTCCATACTTTGTGTTTAAAATTTTGAAGTGGATCAGATCGGGAACAGTGAGACAAAACTAGGCCCGTCGTTTTTTTATGCATTTGTTTTATTTATGAGAAACCATTGTCAAATAGAAAAAAGCATATCGTAAGGCGGGTGGAGCGTCCGTGTTTGGACCTTTTTTACACTTTCTTCAACGGATAGACACGAAATGTTCTGTCTGCTGATTTACACCCCCCCCCCCCCCCACATTTAACCGATTGTTATAATTTTCCGCATTGTATTTTTTTCCTTTGACTTTGTTATAAAATCGATCAATGGCTGCTTAACAACAGCCATAATTCAATTTTATTACAACTTTTGAAGGTTTTGTTTTCCAATATTTCTTTCAAATATTTTTCGCGTACGGTTTTGTTGATGAAGGCGTAAAGACAAAGATGTCATCACTGTTCTATAATCTACTAGCGGTACGTAGAATGTGCTGGTAAAGATATCATCCTTTCATTTTTTACCAAATGATAAATTTCAACATACAAAGAAACATTTGAGAACGCTCTGCCACCCACTTAAAAAAGCATTGTTATTTCAGGTTGTTGCTGACCTACCTGAAAAAGGGTTGACCACTTTGACATTGTCACCACGTGGGAGGACTTTCGATTAAGTTGGTTATTTACTTTACCTACTGTTTAACCCTTTACCCAACGAATCGGCCGCATCCGCCCGCGTAATATGCAAATTCAGCAGTTGTGAAAAAAATATTATTTTTCAAAATATTTCAACAAAACCATATCATGTGACCCCTCGTTGGAACGAGCTCGTCGAGCTCGTTCCAACGAGAGGTCACATGGTATGGTTTTGTTGAAATATTTTGAAAAATTTTAAAACATGCTATTTAAAATAATAAATTTTGATATCATCTGCGTTGGTAAAGGGTTAAGCATGTCCGTGTGTGATTCAGCTCCGTACAAATAACTCCAATGAATATATTGAAAGTATAATGCAAAAAAGATATACGATATATGTATGGGTTAATCTGGCCTGTAGATATGTTTTCTGGCCAAGGTCTGCAAAACGGTTTTAGTTGATCTGTATTATATGTGTGAACAACTACCAATGCTGTGATTCTCTCATGGTTGAAGTAACACTGAGCTAAAGGTGTTGGTTGAAGGATATTTTTAAATATGTTTGCATACTTAGTTTAATTTAACAGCTAAATGCTCCCTTCCGTTTGTAAAGTTGATATTCTGCGTTTTAATGTTGTCATGTACCAGAAAAGACTATTTCGACAAGCTATTATAAGTTGTCTCCGCCAACATGTATAGTATATGAAGATTTAATACCTGGATGTCGTCTTTGAAACACAGAGCCGCAGGCGAGGTGTTAAAATGAGACATCCAGGTATTAAATCTCCATATACTATACATGTTGGCGGAGATAACGTTTTTGTCCCGTTTGAAACACAATAGAAACATATTAGAAATAAATTTCCGGACGCGTTTACCAACGCTCCTGAATTCAGTTGGACCAAATTCGTGAATAATTGTTTTTGTTTTTACCAACGCAGAAGATAATAGAGACGTTTAGGAAACACGTAAACAGTATTGTGTTGACATATCGTCCCCTGAGTTCCAATCTGTTCTATGTGCCTGCTGGCACATTTATCCCGGTTGCCTACTGGCACATGGAACAGATTGGAACTCAGGGGACGATATTTGCTCTTACTTTTATTTTTCTCAAGTTGTTTCATTAAATTATTCGACTATTTAGTTTATAACGAGAAAATATGATTGAATTGTCGGAAATCTGATAATATTTGTGACTTTTTTCATGTTTGTGGGTTCGATTTTTATAACGAGGTGAGCGGAAGCGAAAAGCTTTCATTTAAACCATGTACCCCCGATGTTTCGCGCGCTCTTATGCCCTGGATGCTGCACGCTCTCATATACGTTGGACACTGGGTGCACCCTTTGCCATGGCTATGTGTCCAAGGTATTCTGTCCAATCAAAATACAGAATTCATCGGGATGTAGGGATAATATTGAATATCCGACAGTAAATTGTGAAAGTATTGACAACCGTTGCTACTGAATGCCGCATGCTACAACAGAAAGAGTCTGTTTTTAGGTGCAGCTGGGCGTCTAGGGATGGTTATTTGTAAATACTGGCCATTATTTATTAGATATGATTTTCTTTCACATAATTGCCCATTATCAAGCTTGGCTGATATGGCGCCGACCTCGGCTGATATGACACCGATCTCAGCGGATATGAACACGCTAGAGTTGCCCCTCTTGATGCGTTACTAGACACAACCAATTTGTTTATAGCGAAATCACCCACCGTTATTTATCGAACGCAATCGGAAAAATTTCCGCTACAGGGTAAAAGGGTATGATCTCTGTATGGTGAGGAATTAATGGTGGCAATAAGTAAGGATAAGGTGGGTGAATAGCAAAAATGAAGAGAGTTGTACACAAAATTCAACGCTAACTAAGATTCTGAGTCGTAAGTATTTGTTTATATTCATTCATTGGTGTTTAACTCTTTACCTAACATGAAAAGCAGACGACACTTGCAAAACAAATTCTTGAATTACTAATTTTTTTCATTTTTTTGTCTCAAAAACATAGGTTATGACCCCTCGTTGGAACGAGCTCGATGAGCTCGTTCCAACGAGGGGTCATAACCTATGTTTTTGAGACAAAAAATGAAAAAATAATGAAAATTAATTGTCGATTTTCTGTGATTAGCGTTGGCCGGTTTGGCCGTTACGTTGGGTAAAGGGTTAAGGTCACATACTTATGCACAATGGCTAACCGTGACTGTGACAGTTTTACGGGTGGAGGAAGCCGGAGTAAACGGAGAGAACCACCGAGCATCGACGAGCAACTGTCAGCACTTCAACAACTCTGTCCAAGCTCCGCTCAAGCGGGGTTACAGCGGTTGAAGACATGAGCACCATCGACGTGCAGTAAGCCATAGTACATGGCGTCATCGTGCCCCATGTAGGCAACCGGGATAAAGTGTCTTGCGGGTCGTCCCGGACTGGGATTGAACTCGGAACCTCTAGCATAGAAGTCCAACAGTCTACCACAGAGCCACCGCCATCCCTCAAGTCGTAAGTGAAGATTCGTCGAAATGGGAGAAGAGATAGTTCAGCTATCCGAACGTCTCGGCTTCCCCATTAGGGAAGCCGAAATGTTCGGATAGCCGAAGTAGGTAAAGAGAAAACTTCGGACTTTATGAAAAGAATGAGAAACAATAACACTGTCAGAAAACTGCAACAGATCTTGGAACATTTTGTATATATTTGTTTAGTATTAATAAATAAAGAGGCTATTGTCTGATTTGTTTTATGTAGCAGCAATATCAGCCCTAGGTAACTTCACATTCGATTTCGGTCTCAGGCTGATATGAAGTTACCTCGAGCTGATATCTCGGTCGTTATGAAAGTAATCAAGTAATACCCTCTAATTACCCGGTCGTTCCCTTATCTGCTTGTTTTCTTTTTGTCACTTCTTTTAGAAGCCACCCAAGAGTTGATCCATTGGAGCCCGAAGAGTGTGTTACGTGCACAGATTCTAGTTCTTTGTGTTGTTGGATATTACTATAATTCATTGATAGCTGCCACCGCTATATCAGAAGGAAAACGGGCGATACATCTATGAAACAAAACCCCTAGTTATCACTTTTTTTAAATTTTTGACTCTATGACCCCTCCTATGGCGTCATCTGAGAGTTCGACCGTAACGGTTGGGAATTTCCCATGACGGCTCAACATTTTTAGATATGTGTTTTTGTGGAGATTATATTCTCGCAATTTCGAATGGCTGATGCTAAAAATGGGGTTGAAATTAAAAGATTAAGAAGAACAAAATGAAATCGGCATCCCTCGCATAGAGGGTGGACATATGACAAAGTAAAAAGACACCTAAAATTAGGGTAGTTATTAGGGCTGAAACGGTTGGGTCATTTTCACAACCGACTAACCGAAAGCTAAAACCGGTTAATATCCGGTTACCCATAGCCATTATTTCAACGAATCTGGGATCAAAATTATAGGAATTGGAATGCAGTATTCTCAGAAACTATTCCGTAGTGTGTATATAAACGAACGTTGTCGAGTTTCTGCGGTTACTCAGTACTTACGGAAATTGCCGATCATTAATAAAGTCTTGAAGCCGAATTCGATTATTTCTCAATATATAGAGCGCTGCTTCGAGGTGTAATCTACTCCAAAGAAACAGCGGCAGATTTACTTCGTTTTATTTACTACGCTTTAACCATGGAATGACGATCACTATCGATATTTCTGATAACCGGTTGAAGTTTTTTTTCAAATCGGTTAGGTAGGTAACCGGTTTCAAACCGGTTATCCGGTTAACCATTTCAGTACTCGTAGTTATCTACAACTATGCCAGAATGAGTGTGGGTGAAGGGGAAGTACCTTCAATTTTCATCAGGAAAAAGAAAAATGGCTAACGATGGTTACAAGTTATTTCAACTTCGTTGAGTGACTTAATTATGGTAACTGTTAGAAAACTTAAAATCGGCATCCCTCGCATATAGGATGGAAATTTGACAAATTAAAACGACACCTAAAACTATGGTAGTTATCTACAACTAAGCCAGAATTAGTGTGGGTGAAGGGGAAGTGCCTTCAATTTTCACCAGGAAAAAGAAAAATGGCTAACTATGGCTACAAGTCATTTTAACTTCGTTGAATGACTTAATTATGGTAACTGTAAGAATATAAACATGATAGGAAAAACAATATTCTTGCCCGGCCATCCAGAACACTTCGGCTTCAGAGTTCCAATGTGTTTTATGTGCCTACTGGCACTTAGGACACACTGGAACTCACGGGACGGTTTGCAAATAACCAAAGTTAACAGTGTTGGTCCAGTTGGATTCAGAATCAGTAGGAAAAGTTCACATAGGGAGGGCAATAAAATGTCTGACGCATCTTTAGGCAGGGAACCCATCATGGCACCGAGATTATCACTGGAAAAATAGTCCTGAATCAATGCTTCAACCAATCTCTAATGTTTATTTCGGATTTTATTAGTTGTACAATTAATGACTATAATACACTTCTCAATGTTTCTAGGAATAAAAATCCTGCACACTGTCATAAACTGAGCACATACATATCGGTTAAACACTGACATCTCTATGTAGGCTTTTTTAGATTTCCGGGGTAGTGTGTTTTTCATATTTTATCTCACAATCAACATGTATTTTGTCTGTATTAACCCCGCAACTGTCGTGTATCCGACCCCCTGATACAGATGTTTGAATCAGAGGGTCGGATACAAGCACGTTCCTTTCGCGTGAGTTCCATTTTTTTTCTTTTTATTCATCCGTACGAACAAATAGTTCGTTATGTATTCGTCTGCATTCTTGATTTATTCGCAATATATGTAAGATAAAATGATTATTACCATTATGTGGATGTACAAAATATGTATCCGAGTCTCGCTCCGGGTTCAAAGGGTACTCGTATTCGACTCGTCGTGATCTGCCATTAGAACCCGGAGCGAGACCCGGATACATATTCTGTACATCCACATAATGGTAATAATCTCTATGTATCTAATACTACCGATTGGTGAATTCAACATCTAATGATACCACTCTTCACCAATGAGGATGGTTATTCTATTGGCAGTTATTATTGCAAAACATCTACTTTTCTTAAAAACATTGGAAGCCATCATGGAATTTTCCGTCTAAAAAGTGTTGTTGTCCCAAATTGGAGGTACAGTCAACTTTCAATTCTTTTTAATGCCTTAACCCTTTACTCAAAGCAACGGTTCATATTGGTCAGCGCTATTCACCAAAATTACCGTTCATTTTTCATTATTTTTTCATTTTTTGTCTAAAAAACATAGCTTATGAGCACTTATTTGAACGAGCTCGTTCTAGTGAGGAGCTCGTTCCAACGAGGGATCATAACCTATGTGTTTGAGACAAAAAATAAAAAAAATAGTTATTCAAGTATTTTTTTTTGCAAGTGTCGTCTGCTTTTCATGTTAGGTAAAGGGTAAAATCTAGTTCACCCGTCTACCGTGTTTATCTCACATTTTCTTTTATTTGCTCCCGTAGATGCACGCGTGTGGAGATATTAGCATTTGTGAAAACCGGTTGAGTATTTTTGGACCAAATCCTTCCAGAAAATTTCTGTCTGGAAAAATCTAATTATAACATGTATAGGGCGCAAATACAATATTGTCTCTACTACTGGCGATGTGGAATGGCACACTGACAACCGAGTCGTGTGTGAAAACATGTAATGTTAATGGAATCAATTTAATTGGAGGAGTGATATTAAATGCGCTCTACCCAAGCCGGCATTAACTAATCCAAACAATAAATACCACCATTCCTCATTCCATCGTCACTCACCTCTTTTCTCTCAAACGGTTATCTTCACACCCACAACCCCCCATCACCACATTCGACTAGATCACACCACACTCAACCACATCACACCCCATCATATCTCACTACATTACACCACATCCCACATAACCGCCACACATTACACCACTTCACACCACAACCTACTTCATTCTACCACAATCTACCAGAGTCCACCCGATTCCACCACATCCAAATATATCACACCACACCCCACCACACCCCAACTCACCAAACCACATCTGCATATCCCGCATCATACCACAACCCCCTCATTCCATCACATTTCACCACATTCTTCCTAATTTCACACATTCCACCATATTGCACCACACTCTACCTTCCACCACATCCACAACTAACACCACATTCAACTAATCCCACCACACACCACCATATCCAACCACATCAGACCACATCCCACATATTCCACCACATCACACAACAACATACACCACTCCACCACATTGCATCTGATTTCCCATCCCCTCTATTACAGGAAAAGTATGAACGTTATTTGTGGACATGTGGGCATACACCCACAGTTACAAGTGTTAACACGCTAAACATGAATGTATACTTGTGTTGCAATAATGAGGCTAAAAGAGACCTTACACGCCAATAAAACTGCAATATGGAGTTGAATATTCAATTTTGAAATGCTAGCATCCCTACACATTTGATCAGTACAAATTGTACGACATGTACAATTTTTTTACAATTGTATTTTCCCAAATTGTACCTTCGACAAGTGAATACATTGTGACGGAAATGAATCATTAGCATTTTAAAAGATATGGCAATTTAATAATTGGCAAATTGACACATCTTTGAAAATACGAATAGTTCATTTCAATTAGTTAATTCCACCAATAGAAAGTACAATTCTGAAAAAATACAACTGTAAAAACATTTTATATTGGTGCCAATATCAACTATTAAATACCCGTGTTGAAGGAAGCGTTGAACTGATGTTTCATGTACAGATTTAGGTTCGCTGATGGAACAATGTGAGGCGGAACAGTGCCTGTTTGCTGCGGAGAACAGGTTCAGTTCTAGCAGTAAATGGAGACCTACAACAATGCCTGAGTGGAAGTCTTCTTCAGCGGGCATTGATAGCATAGGTATAAACAATTGACTAAACTTGACTTCATACGTGTGTTGTGCTTATGAGATAGCCAGCCATGCTGAAAATGATCTTTAACATCAATAAATAAATAAATAAAAAAAATAAGTAATTAAGACAGGCTTAGGAAAATGTCTGAGAGAGCTGAACTTGTTCTTCGTTCACTGCGACGTGCATTATCGGAGAAAAGGGATTGTTTTTAACCAACAACATTTCTTTGTGTATTTTAATATATCCAAATCATAGCAACTGGGTAACAGATGATCGACATTGAATGTTGAAATAAAACAATCCATTATATATTGGGGATGGGGTGGTGACAGATGGAGGATAAGTAGTGTTTGGTTGAGGGTCGTCCTAAGCCAGTATTGTCTGCCTCTGGATTGCGTGTTCTTCGGGCAAGTAAGACCTGCTGCTGGGTAGATTCGAAAGTCGTTGAGTTGAGAGTCCTTTATCGGCAAGTATATTCTACCTCTGGTAATTTTCTAGCGATTTCTGATTTCTGAGGAGTGCACACACATGCGAACAACAGCCCAAGACGGGGTTACACCAACCCGAACTGCTTCGAGGAGAGCCCTGCATTTCCTATATAGGATTCGGGAGGGAACGCTTCTCCATTCCGATTAAGAAAAGGACCAGATTTTCGGTTCAGCAGGGCCGACGCTATTGTCAACCTCGTGGGTGGAGACCACTCTCTAGGTTGGGAAGAAGAGTGAAGAAAGAAAAGAGACCCGTAATGGTTATTTGGGGGGGGGGGGAGATAAAAGGGATATATGTGGCGTATGTGAGATTAATGTTTAGAGTACCTTGTGGAAGTGACCCGTATTCGTTGCCTTAACTTTGTTATATTTGCGTGCCTTTTGGATGGGTTCGTTATTCTATTAAAAGAGTAGGTTTGGGCAGGTTTCCGCTTAGAGCAGCGTACATGTCGGTGGATCAAGTGCCCAGTCGGTTGGAGGGGGGCGCAAAGAGAACCAAGTTTCGCTTTTGACCATCCAATAACAGTCTTGGGTTTGCATGAATATCTGAATAATATATGTGTGGGTTAGATGCATTTTATAACTGCTGTTTGGGTGTCGTGTGGATGTGGTGGGTGACACTTACTCACTGGCTTGATGTTGGGTTCCTTAGTTCATGGGTGGGGCTGGGCAAGTTTCGGCTCTTTACATCATACTGGTCGGTGGACCAAGAACAGAAGCAGTTGGGAGGGCGAGAGTATAACAAGGTTTCTACTTCCCATCGCTTTTCCCGTCCAATCTCGCTCTTTTCTGTTTGCATGAATGTTTATGTACGTGACTACATGTAGTAGTCGTGTATGGTATGCTTGCTATTTGGTTTTGTTTTACGATAAATTGGCTCTCCTGCAGTCTGTTTAGTTGTTTTCCTCGAGAGAGTTTACCGTAGATTCGCTGGTTTCCACCTTCGCCGGCTCATGTAACTCATTCATTGGAAAGTCGAGTCGAGCGCGGAGTGCCACCCGGTGTGCATGAATTTGGGCTATTTGGAGATTATGGATATGCCTCTTTTGATTTGAGGGGCAACAATAGAACTGTTGCGACTTCCAAGTGCCCCCCCCCCCCCCCGGTTTACCACAATCATTTTGAGGAGGCTATAAGGAGGGAGATTGTGTAGTTAACTTCGTCTTCACTTGGGAGGAGGTTTTACACTTTTCTGTAATATAAATGATTTCGCCTCTCCATCTTCTTATTCCATAGAGTGCCCGTTCAGAAATTTTTGTTCCTCTGGAAATCAAGACTTTTTCTTTCGTTTGTCCTGTTAAGGGAACCAAAATTGGTTACATGGAAGCAAACATGCACATGTTTTGGTTCTTCGGTCTTACTTTAACTGGACTGTCAAGGCCTCTGGATATTTGAAAATATACAACCGCGCTAATTTGAAGATTTAACCCTTTGAACCCAGGTGGTATCTACTCTGACAGTTTAATGACAGCATGAATTTCTATTAGTGTGGTTGAAGTTAGGTTTGAGAAATATCCCATCGTTATTTGAAACAAATTAGTCAATCTCGCTTATGAGGGTACCATCGTGTATGTGTCCCCCAAGAGGACTGTGAGTGCCAGTGCGTCCTCGTGAAGAGTCCAGCGAAAGGGTCGTTCTTCGCTTTATCATCAAAATCAAGTGACTCATAGTGCTTACGGACAGGTTTTGAGTTCGTTTTGGAACTTCGTTGCAGATGGCCGCTTGTTGTAGTCGAGAGACGGCTGATGAGATGAATCTATACTAGGGCTCAAACGGTTGGGTCATTTTCACAACCAACTAACCGAGAAATATAACTGGTTAATATCCTGTTATCCGTAGCCATTATTTCAACGAATCTGGGATCAAAACTACAGGAATTGGAATTCAGTATTCTCAGAAACTATTCCGTAGTGTGTATACAAACGAACGTTAGTAATCGCGGAAAGTATTCCGTAGTGTGTATACAAACGAATGTTGTCGAGCACTCGACAACATTCGTTTGTATACACACTACGGAATAGTTTTCGCGATTACTCAGTACTTACGGAAATTGACGATCATTAATGAAGCCAAAGTCGATCATTTCTCAATATATGGAGCGCCGCTTCGAAGTGTAATCCACTCTAAAGGAAAAGCGGCAGATTTACTACGTTTTATGTTCTACGCTTGAACTGTGGAATGGCGATCACTATCGATATTTCTGATACACTGTTGATGTTTTTTTCAAATCGGTTAGGTAGTTAACCGGTTTCAAACCGGTTATCCGGTTAACCATTTCAGTACTACACGGTCCTTTCTAAGTTTTGTTGGTGGAAAAACGTCATACATTTTAATTGAAAGTGCGCCATGACAATGAGTTGTAATAAATATGATTTGAAGCTCTTTAAAAATTAGTAAGCTGTGTATATAATTTGTAGTGCCATAATCTAGAATAGAAATAGTCGACAATGCTTGTCACAATTTTCACATTCAGATAGTATTGACAACAGTACTGAATTGCAAAGCAAACAACTTTTTGTAAAACAGTAATCTCCCCGAAAAGATTCCGACATTAAAGGTAAGTGTCAACAAACATAAAAAGCATTTTAAAAAGAAAATTTTCTCTCTGTGAATGTGTAAATAGCCGACATTAATCGCTATTATATACCTAACACGAAAATCGATCCGATACCACTTTTTGCCACGCCCCCCACCCTCCACCCCACCTTCAATCCTAAAATGTGGCTTTCTCAATCTAGGCTAATGAACTATTGCGTCTACGTTTCAATTACGTCCCACTCCCGCTGGGTTCATGGGAGTTATGGGCGGTATTGGAATTTTGAGTTCGCCAGCTATTTCGGTATTTTTAAAGGGGTATACCTCGGTATCGGTTCGGCATTCGGTATCTGACTTCACTGAGATTGCGGAATTCACACCAGGAAAATACAGAATAAATTGTTCTTGTATCCTCCTACCACAGCGCCACAAATGCCAATGCCAATGAACTCAACAGCGGGCATTTCTTAACGTACCTTAACCTTTAAAACCCTATTTCAGGTACAGTACAGTCGCCGTGGGCGGGTCATAATCCACGCGCGGGCAGTGATGTCCACGAATACGTTTACCAGATACTAGAAATCATAATCAGCAAAATTTAAATTAATGAAGCATCAAGTTGTACCCGATGCTTCATTAATTAAATTTTAGATGATTATTCCCACAATCAGTGTTTGGAATCTAATATTATTGCATCTGTGGAAATATTGCCCAGCCGTGGAAAGTGACCAGGGCAGCCGTACTGTATATGCAATCTTAGAGGATGTACCCTCACCAAGCCATCGTCGGGGGGCCCTGATGACAATAGACAAGGCATCTGGGCAGTGATCTCTAGACAAGTCTTGGCTGCCTGTCAGACTTGGCTAGAAATCATTGCAAAGCTGCTGGTCATGTACAGGTTGTAGACTAGTGAGAATTCAGGACAATTACATAGACCATGAGGGTTAACAAAATTGAAAAGAAAATCAGCCACTTCTTTCATCAAAATGAACCCTTCAACTGTTATCAAGCATCAGTAGGGGCTTATAAATCATGAATGCAGGAAAATTTGAAATTTCAGACAGTTTCTGTATTCATTGATTGGTTCGGTTCGATTTTTCGATGTGTGCATGATATCGGTATCGGTTTGGTTTTCGGTATATTGCCCATCTATAATTCATGGGAGTGAGAGTTATGCTCAATAAATAGGCAATTGTTTGCAATCGGCAGGCGACTTTATGACTGAAAAATTATCATCTACATTTAATAATCAGGTGCAAATATTAACCCTTTACCCAACGTAACGGCCAAAACCGGCCAGCGCTATTCTCAAAAATCGTCAATTAATTTTCAAAATATTTTCATTTTTTGTCTCAAAAACATAGGTTATGACCCCTCGTTGGAACGAGCTCGTCGAGCTCGTTCCAACGAGGGGTCATAACCTATGTTTTTGAGACAAAAAATGAAAAAAATTAGTTATTCAAGAATTTTTTTGGCAAGTGTCGTCTGCTTTTCATGTTAGGTAAAGGGTTAAGGGGCCGTCCAACAAAACTTTGGTCGGTTTGTTACCATTTTTACTGATGGCTCAGAAACAGATAAGAAGAAAGGCAAATTATAACTAGAGAAACAGAATTTACTGCCACAAGTAAATTCAAGTCTGTGTGAAAAGGGTTAAAGAATCAGGAAAAGCTATATAGAAAGAGAATTTGTGGAGGCTTATTTTTAGGAGTAAAATATTTTTAAACAAATCAGAAATGGATTTTCATTAACAGTATTTACAGATATTCATACAGGAATCAGAACAATTTTTATAAGAAACCAGAAAAGGCATAAATGTGACCAGCATTCAAAGGGTTCGATACACGAATCAGAAATGGACATTTTTGGCTCTGCCAATTATTTGAATGATGAAATACATGGATAATCTTCAGCATTGCATTAGCTGTTGTAAAATGCAATTCCCAATAGTTCTGAAAAATATGCGCTTAATGACCTCCGCTTCCCGCATTGAGGTGGACCACATTTTGAACCTCCAGAAGGTTTCAACTCATTCGGTGCAGGTCCCATGTCTATAGGTCATTCCAAAACTGAAGGACAAGCGTATCCCACTTTAAACATATTGGCTCCACCAACTCCGGATATGCCATGTTTATAGATGATAGCAAATATTCATATTACCAAGACAACGTTAAGGTACATGATACCTCTGGAAAATATATTGCGAGTAAAATAATTCAGTAATGTTGGAATATAGAGGTAAACGGCCCCCAAGAGCCCATGCGTGTTTAGAGCATCATTGTGAGAACATTAAGTGTTATCATTATTCCTGCATTGCAAAAGTAAATGTTTGGGGACCATATTAAGATATTGAGAGGGTTAAAATAATCCCTTTAAATACTCCATTTTAACCTTTTAAAAAGGAGCTCATTACAATGAGAGGTGATCAGCAATGTTTTTCAAGCAAGAACGAAATGAAAATTGAATGGAAATTCAGTCAATAATGCTGGCTGGTTTTAGCCGTTATGTTGGGGAAAGGGTTAAGAATGCCTTACTTTGGAAGGTGAACCTGGAAAGGTGTCGCATTCCATATAGATTTAAATGTTACAGAAAGGAAAGCGTAAAGGCATTCTGTTGCGATGAGTTAAATGAAGGGTGTTTGTACTCACACTGAAGTATTAAGAGGGTTAAAAACAGACCATTCAAATATTTCATTTCATTACTTTATAATTGTGATAGGTGTTTTGAGAAAGCCACACACCATTCCATACCGAAACCTGTTGAGTTATGATTGAGAATAAATAAATCTTAAAAATGCTTTGAAATGTGAATGGTTCTATTTTCAACATGGTTAATTTTGTAACATGATATTAAATAAATATACAATGATATTCGATGTAAAATTTACAGCATTCTCTCTAACCACTTTGTTTATGAGAGATTATGGCTATTGACTTCAGTGAACTCATTTGCAAGTACAGTCTATCAGTATAACAAAACTTTAAGATAGGATTGATTGTATAAGGTTATCGTGTTGACAAACAAGGCATGCCTTCTATGAATGTTATTTTTTATGGGGCTCAACGTCACTATTGACAGCCACTGTCACCTTGTGCCGGACAGTTTTTTGGGAGAAGGAAGCTGGAGTACCCTGAGAAAACCACTGAGCAAATGCAAGCAACTGTCAGGCTCCCCAACAGACTGACTCCACACAAGCAGGTTAGCATTTGTTGAAGACAAGTACACCATCGACGTGCAGTACGCTTTAATGCACAATGCCACCATGCACCCAAGTGGGCAATGGGGGTGAAGTATGTCAAGGACACAACAGGGTTACAACAGCTGGGATTCGAACCGAGGACCTCTCGGTTTTCAGCTTCGCCTCTACCTACTGAGCCACGGAGTCCCTTCTATGAATGTAATTGGAATACTTTGGAGGCTTATTTTCGGAAATAAAATATTTTAAAGAAATCAGAAATAGGTTTTCGTTAACAGTATTAGAGATATTCATTCAGGAATCGGATACATTTTTCTAAGAAACCAGAAAAGGCATATATGTACACAGCAAAAAATGATTCGATCAAGGGAATGCATTAGGGGGCAAAAATGTGTTTTCCAGCAATTTTGAAGAGTGCACTCAATGACCCCAAGGTGACCTCAGCGGCTTTGATCCATATTTTACTCCCCCCCCCCCCCCCTCCACCGAGGGTCGCCTCATTTGTTGTTGGACCCAGGTCCATTCATCACACCATGCTTAAGACGAGTGTGTCCACTTTCAACATGTTTGGCCACGCCCACTTTTTTCATGTAGTAATGCATGTATGGGTTTTTGGAATGCATTAGGGGGGTTCAAAATGTGGCCTTCAGTAATTTTGAAAATTCAGACTGGTGGAGGATGGGTTGAAGATGGTGTATTCGCACTTTAAAATAGGGTACGATTGGGTGATGCTGTAAATTTAGTTTCTTCTTCCATACAATCATACCAAGATGAGCGAGGATCGATGTCTTTTGTGATCGTTTTAGACTAACAAATGTGACAAAACTCCTTTTCCGGAATTGGTCCACAAATGTGCATATCATAATAAACATAACGGCGACCAAGAGGGCCGTGATAGACAAACGAATTATCGAGTTTATGGTCAAAACTACCCGTATTTGAAAGTTAAACAAATGCAATACCTAAACTTTCGTTCAGATCTTCGCTGAGTTGCATATAAACCTGAAACAACAGATCACATGCGTTCAATTTCGTTTGTCAGCATCACGGTGTCTGCAGATTTGTATTGTAATAGTTGGAGAGGGCGATAGACGCCAAATAGTTTCCCCGTCATGTACAAATTAATTTATATTGGTTAAGTCTGTTTATTTCACTAATATAATTATGAAGTGATAATGTGGGTGTACTTGTTCTGAGAATTTGAGTTTGTATTGAAATTCTATATTATTATTATTATTAATATTTTCATTATTACTAGAAAAAACGTACATTTGCAGGAATAAGGGGAAATATTAACGGAGAAATTATGTAATTGATACTCCGATATTTTTATTGGAAGTAAAAACTCAGAAAAAACACCCTTGCCAAAACACATGTAATGCACAATGTCTTAATTCAGTGGTGTCGGTACAGAAGAAGACGTCCATTCCCCGCCAAAGCTTTTTGTGAAGATTTTTGTAATGCGTAATTATTTTATCCATCTGCATGGATATGGAAAAGGCAGTTTTGTCAGAAATTAGGCATAAAATCGACTAAGACTTTTCAAGGTGAGGGGACCGGGCATTTTACACAAAGTTCATTGAAGTTTTTTCTTGTTTTATTTTCACCAAAACGTTGGTCGAAGCGACCCTAAACCATATGAATGTAGTTCATTGGGAATTGGGGGGGGGGGGGGGAGTTTTGATTTTTCGGTCCATTAAAGGTTGGGGGGGGGGGGTGCACTGTGGTGCTGTGTACTAAGGCGTACTGCGCGTTGATGGTGTCCTTGTTTTAAAAAAAATGCTAACCTTGCTTGTGCGGAGCTAGTTCATTGGGAGTCAGATAGTTGCCTGCCGTTGCTTGGTGATTCTCTCCTGGCTCCCAGGCTTCCTCCACCCGTAGAACTGTCCGACAAGAGGTGGCCTCGACTGTCGAGAGTATCGTTAAATCCCAATAAATAAATGATTAAATATTAAGGGGGATTTAGGTGTTTAGGACGACCCGACACGTAACTGGTAACTACAACATTTTGCTTTGAAACTGTTTCCGAGACGTCGTTAGAATGAAGTGAAAATTCATAATAACTTGCTTGAGAAGTGTGATTTTCTCTTTTCCATCTGTTTGACTTTCTTGGGCGATACGGGATATCTGTATGCTGAATACATGTTTGAAGCAACAATTCGTCCCCTGAATTCCAATATGTTCTATGTGCCTACTAAGTCAGCAGTAGTGTTAAGATATCTAAAAAGGTGTGAGTCGGTCTAGAAACTAGAAGGCCAGAAACGAGTGGGGTCCTTGGTGGAGCAAGCGCCCAAGGGACAATTGCATGTGGATGGGGCTGAGGGGCCCTCTAGGGGATAGTAAGGGTCTCGTCACACATGGGAATATTTAAAGGTAGTGCCTAGCAGGGTACACGACCGCTGATGAGCTTGAGCTGGGTGGGGCATCGCATCGAAGGATAGAGGTCAGTTAGTAACGTGATTGGAGTTTGGGCAATGGGCCCATCGACTGGTTTGGGTGATGGTGGATTCCCCTCGCTAATGTTGTAGAATCGTTCCAGCTGAGAGAAGCTTCTGTCGGTGAGCTGTATTCACTATGACGCTCGATCGCCTTTTGACTGATTGATGGACAATTTTAATACCTGATTGGTAAGTAATGTGAATGTTCAGCTGTAAGTACCTATTTTTTGTTGACTGTGTGTCTTGATATTTTGTACTGCTGTGTGCGGTATTTACTGCTGTGTGCCGTAAACTTGGGTTTTTGTCATACATTTTCATGTTTAAAATGTCAATTCATTCATGCTATGTTTCTGATTTGGAATATCTTGAAAATACGACACTAATATTTATTGACGCAGGTGATGTGTGAGTAATATATATGTGGGAGTGCAATATATTAGTATGATATTCTGCCGTGGGAGAGAGAGAGTATAGAGGGACCTGTTGGCTGCTTGTGTACCAACGGACCACCTCCTATCGTTTGCCAGTGGATGTATGGGCGCGAGTTGGTGTGAGATGTGGATAGACGCATTTGTTCCAATGGGGAACCGAGTCAGAGTACTGGAGGGTTATTTGTGATGCGCGTCGGGGTGCGCGTGTGCATGACTGTGTGTGGGAAATTATGCGTATTTCGGAGTACTAGTAGAGCGGGTTGTGAGATAGTTCTAGGAGAGAAGGGTGTGGTGAGTTTACATGAAAGCTATCCCCTTGGGTTATTTCGAACAACTAAGAGTATGTTCCTTGGAAGAGGGTCAACAATGTGGTAGTTTAAATTTACGATTTTGTTGTTTAAAAGTGTTTTCAATTTGACAATCTTTCTCACTCGGGCTAAAGGCGTAAGAATGGGTATGTGACGGACCCCAGAAAATCGATTTGTCAAATAAGCCATCTGCGTATTTAATTAGAAATAGATCAATGGAGCCGCAACAAAAGCGATAACGTTAACCCTTTACCCAACGCAGACGATATCAAAATTTAGTATTTTAAATATCATTTTTTTAAATTTTTCAAAACATTTCAATAAACCATATTATGTAACCCTTCTTTGGAACGAGCTCGACGAGCTCGTTCCAAAGAGGGGTCACATGATATGGTTTTGTTGAAATCTTTTTGATGTGGCCGATTCGTTGGGTCAAGGGTTAATGGAACGGAATCTCAATAGGAGACTGTAACGCCAATTCTCTGGTCTAAAACAACGATCTTGCCTGATAAGCTTAAAAAAGTCACTCGTTTAGCCATCCAGTCATCAGTCAGGTGATCAGTAATTATATGGTCATTAGTGTCGATCATCGCTTAATCACAAGTAGCGCACATGTTGTACCTGTGTTGTATGGACATCATCACTTTTTGACAGTGGACTGTGACAAGTGTCAATGTATAGCGAAGGTACGATAACGTAAAAGAATTTGAAAGAAAATTTTAAATTAAGTCAGATCTATAGCGGCCAAGTTCAAGAGAAGAAATTAAAATTGGAAGTAATGTCCTTGCGATCGAATAAGAGTCGGGTGTTTTCTCGAAAATTTCATTCCAGTCTCAAGGCGTGGAAGACTGTAGGTCGTAAATGAGAAGCTGAAAATGCTAAATGCTAAGTTAGAGGAGGTGCCGCATCGGTACGAAAGTATAGACACGTTATGATGTAAAGGGATCCACAGTGCTCATATTTATAATAGGAACAGTCGCGGACCAAGTCGGCAGTCATATAGTGTAGGATTAGCATAGGGAGTACAAGCTCCGGGAGCTCACGAATATTAGCATTCAGGTAGACGGTATTACCTTTTATAAAGGCAAGCCATACGTAGACAGAGGAGGCTTTGCTTGTATGGACATTAGTCTGAGGTAACTAGAGGGAAGCAGTTAACCCTCAAACTAGCGTCTGTTAAAGTAAAGGTGCCCAGTAAAGTGGCAATGCGTTAGCGACTGTGCGACGGCAGTGATAGAGTGCTGTTCCGTTATATGTTTGCGAAAAGGCGACCAGAGTCCAGAAACACTACATTGAACCGAGAAGATCAAACACTAGCGACAAGGAAAGGAAAATAGAGACAACAGAGAACGCTGGCCCGCAAGGTGACTCAAAAACTGTGTGGGTGGGGTGGGATTTACCTTTGTGTTTCATTCATTGGATTTCATGTAAGTTACAATATTTTTCTATATGTATTAATAAAATTGTTATTTTCAGTGGAGCCCTGATGATTATGCTTTTTGAGGGAAAGTTACTGCCCCTTCAGGATAAGAACCACCCCAACAAAAAGGAACGGGCTGGTTCAAAATGGCGAGACATTATTCGTTCGAGTACGGATTCGGGCGACACTCCCTGAGTCTAGGCTGAATATGCAATGTGAATCTATTTCTCTCAGTAACGACCACTCGCTCGGTTTCCAACACCTGCCCAATCCCACATCACCCGTCACACAAATTTGATGTACTTATTTATATGTGGTTTAATTAACTGATAGGAATTTTAAAATCAGTTGTTAAAAGCAAGTTTTGCTGCACTGTCTGCTCTGGTGTTACCTGAGATGCAGACCTTTAGATCAGTCAAATTTGGGCACAACGGCCAATATGGGATGAGGATGCGGTAGCCGAGAGCGTAACGCGTTGCGCGCTGAGTCCAAGGTTTGCGAGTTCGAACCCCAGCCGGGGAAACGTAACGTAATGCAATACCGGCGTGGATTCAAAACCACACTGCTCCTCCATAGTGCCATGTTCGGGGATGGTGCTATGCTCGTCCTATTGAGTGAGGACGTAAAATGGCTGTCTCGTGTGCAGTAATTACTGTGCACGTTAAAGAACCCTACTATGGCAAAAGAGCTGCGGCTCGGCAAAATTCCCCCAATCCCCTCCACCCCCCCCCCCCCTTGTGTATAGTGTATATAGTGTAGTTCATTACCTGTATAAAGAACCACCGCAATGAATCAATCAGGGTCCTCCAAAAAATCAACGGAGGAGTGACTGTACATGCGCATTGAATCGTGCAACTACCGTAAAACAGGTGTAAGACGCGAACTGCAGCTTCAGTCCAACGAAATATACCTGAGATGATTCTGGTGATGTGGGGTTCTCACAGAGTGCTCCGAAAAATTAACGGAGGAATTTCCAAATAACATTACATAACATATGGATCCGCCAATTGTGATTTGCATGATTGAAGAAAAAGCGCCGGTATTTTCGTCTTCTTGGCGTCTGTTTTAGGTTTTTGTTCCCCTCTGAAAATGATAGTTTACAACCCCTTGTTATCCACTATCACTGGTTCTCACCAACCCTTGACGTAAATTTATTCAAGAAAGCTTCTTAGTTTCGCAGTGTCAAGCCAAAGTCCTATTTGAATGTAAATTACGCACGGCGTTTAATAGGAAATGCCACAAACATGAATATAATAGATCTCCAGCTTTAAGTGCATGGTCATATAGAATTTGTCAAAGAAAAGTACTCTGCGTCGACAGCGTCGTATACGACACTGTCGACGCCGATTGCTTTTCTATGGCGAACTCTGTGGGTTTTTTTAAAACTTATTTATCTGTTGCATTGTTTGATCCTAAGGTAAGCGCTAAGCTACATTGCAAGCATCGAGGAAACCTGACCAAACTATATATTGCCGAAAACTGCAAAACTTTGGAAAAATTTTCAAACAGACATGGTGAAGCCTGTTACTTTGTTACTATTCTGGTACCAATTATACGTTATAAGTGTCAGACTTTACATGCCTGGAAAACACATCAATAGCCACTTACTGTAACCGGTAGGGTGGCTGATTGGGCCCTGCTGGCTTTAGTCGCTCCTTTGCCTCTCCACCTGTGCGACTACTGGATGTGAAAAGTACTACTGTAGTGATAAAGACGTCGTAAAGGGCTAGTTTACCCCACACCGCCCCAGAGTGGCTTCGGTTCGCTAAAACCTTCGGTTTGTTTTTGCTTGTATTCTGGCACCAACAGCATGGTCTCTGTCTAATTTAATGAGAAGGTAATCTGGTGCGCCCGCCCACATATCATATGCATATTCCAGTGGGTGTGCGGGATAAATGACTAATACTATTTCCGGATGTTTTGCTACTTACAATGAATTTGATTTTCTTAGTGGAGAAAAGCCTGGACTTTGCCTTTGTGTAATCGGCTTGCCAAAGAACACGAGCAGTCCCCGTTGTTTGGGATCGAGTCATGGACCATTCGGTTTGAAGTCCAATGCCCCATTCACCGAGCCACCGTTCTCCCGGTTGTCGTAGAAAATTAGAAGACAGAATGGAGCGTCACATCACTTTTCTCCTAAAGGTTAATACCGTGTTTTATAGCCTTATCTTCTAACGTGTTACGAACTAACCTCATTATTTCTGGGTCTGTGTTTAACATTTTTCATCCTCTGGGCCGAACCGGGGTAGGTCCGATTTGTCTTGAAGGTTTGAGCCTCTCTATTTTGATCGACCTTCTATCGCCTCTGATTGTGGGAATGAATATAAATTCGAATACCATTCATACAATATGCATGATCTGATTTATAAAATGTATGCACATGTTAACTGTATAAGGTTTGATTGTGTAAACAGATACGAAAACAACAATTTGCATTTGATTTCATGTTGAATGATCGTGTCCTTGCAAGTTGTTATATCCAGACAATAGAATGTATTTTGCGTTTGTGGAAGACTGCCAAAACTTAATTTTATTTTATAACTGTATCGCCTTATTGACTCTTGCCAGGCCCAGAACTATCTTCAAATATTGGGATACAGGAACTGTTTTCGCTAGCTCGAAAAAGTTTGGTTTTTAATTTTTTAGCCATCCTGGTTTTTTGGGGGTGCCACACGATGTATTTTGGTGACAAAAGGACGACTTGGCGGGGAAGGAAGGGGTGTTTGGGCAAGTAGGTAGGGCGAGTGCGAGACAGGTTATTCATAAGTGGGATAGATATGTATGCCTTTGTGTGTATGTGTGTGAGTTTTTGAGCGCGATTAAGTACAAATGGGGGGGGGGGGGGGGGGGGGGTACATTTTCAGACACCAAATGCCCATCTCTCTTCCCCTCGTCCCCAGCTGGCACCTCCGCAGTCTGATATGTATAGAGATCAGTGGGTGTGACTCACTTTGACCAAAACGTGAAATCAACCCCCCCCCCCCCCCCCTGTGGCAATGTATGTCTGTTGATTTATACGGAGGCTTTGAACATTCCGACCCCAAGGGGTGGTATTGGGAATGGAGTCCCATTGACTTGATGTTTTTACGCTCTTTATTCTTTTGACACGCAGCGAGTGTATCTGTCTGTCAGTATATAATTACCAATTGTTTGCGTTTCCAGTCATCATACCAAACGCCAATCAACTGCCCATTTGCCAGTAAATATAAACGACGGTATTATGCTACGATTTCACATACACCATGTCCATGTTCGAGAACGGTTCCCGTCTATATTAGGATTTCGGTCATTCGGAAGATTGGTTGTGCAGCGACAACATTGGCTCACTTTAACACTTTTCATGTATTAGTCTATGTTCATGATGGATAAAAATGTGTCCTATCGTGGAGATGTTGTCGTCTCAACTTTATAGTGTGGTGGTCAAGATTTTCAGACGAACTCACGAAGTAGATTATGTTCGTGTCATACTAATATCTTCTCAGGTCGGACAGTCTTCCCGCGGAGATTGCCCAGTGCCGTCGAGAGAAAATACGGGCCGCCGGGGAGGGAGGGGGGGGGGGGGTCAATTAGATGGTACCACCTGGACCCCCTTGTTTCAAACCCAACTTACCAAGGACCCATGAAAATATTCACCCTTCCCCCGACCGATATCTATTATGACTCAATTGCCTCTCAAAGACTAGATTATTGTTCACGTCACTTTAACTGGGATATGATAAAGCATGTGAGCATACTCTAGTGCATACAGATGGTACTGTACATTGAGGATAAAAATAACTGCAAGCTGCAGCCGCACGACTGCATCTTGCAGTTATTTTTACCGTCTTTGTCTCTTTTTATGGAATTTTTCCTCTTACCTAAAACATTATACAAAGGCGTTGCCATGTGGAAAGGATTCTCAGCATTAAGCGATTTACTGTCATGTTACATATGCTGCATACATCATAGCAGAATGAATCCGTTGAAACTCTTTAATTCTGGGTCAACTGAGCTCCAAACCAATCAGCATGCATCATGCATGCTGATTGGTTTGGACGCTCAGTTGACCCAGGGTTAAAGAGTTTCAACGGATTTATTCTGCTCTCGGTTCTATATACCTGACAAACTAGCTGTCTCGTGTGGCGCAGCTTCGTCCTCGCGCCCCCCCCCCCCTATTACTGCCGGACCCCGGGGTTACTACCCCGGCTGCACCCCCCCCCCCCCTCTCGGCGGTCATGAGGTTGCCGGAAAACCCTGTCAAAACCACAGTAGAGCGACGAGCAACTATCATACTCCCCAATGTACTAACTCTGCACAAGTAGGGTTAGCATTGGTTGAAGGCAAGTGCACCATCACCGTGAAGTATGCCAAAGTAAACGTCACCACCGTGTCTACACGTGGGCAATCAGGATTAAGTGTGTTTCCCACTGACACAGTGCAGTTACCGCTGGACGAGAGAACCGATGACTTTTCGGTTTGAAGTCCAATGTCCTAACCACCCAGCCACTGTAATTATCAGACGTATCATACTGTTATTGTAATCTGAGTATGATAACAGGTGATGATTAGATATATTATCATACCGTTGTTATACTATGAGCATGATAACAGGCAATTATCAGATATATCATACTGTTGTTATACTGTGAGCATGATAACAGGTAATTATCAGATATATCATACTGTTGTTATACTGTGAGCATGATAACAGGTAATTATCAGATATATCATACTGTTGTTATACTGTGAGCATGATAACAGGTAATTATCAGATATATCATACTGTGTTAAACTTGGAGCATGATAACGGGTAATTATTAGATGCATCATACTGTTCATATACTATGATCACGATAACAGATACTTATTAAGGAATAGTGCATGGCTTGGAGTTGACTGCGCCCATATAGTGCCCAGTGAGGTGGTGTAGTTCCCGCCGCGAAGCGGCGGGAACTACACCACCTCACTGGGCACTATACGGGCGTAGTCAACGACAAGACATGCACTAATCCTTATATTATATCGAACACCCATCAAGAAAAACATCTGTCCAATTTGTTAATCTATTACCAAGGTCGGCTAGGGTAAACAAAACATTTCCTCCAAACGGAACTGTGTATTCTAGAATCGCGCAACTCGTGAATGAAAGCTAAAATTTTCGAAATTTGACAACACAGTTTGATAATTTCCACACATTTGTCACACATATACATTACCGTACTGGGTCGGTACGGGATACCAAACTCCGAACATTCAAATGAATTCCATTATTTATTCGTTTACTGCCCAAAACATACAATTAAATAGCGAAATAATATGAGCAGCGAAACAAACGATTTTTCATATCCGGACGCGTTCTCATGAAAGTTGAACCCAGGTATGGTTCATTCTCTTCGAAACGAGCTATGGATCATCTTCTCAAGGAATAAAATGATGCATCATACTGTTCATATACTATGATCACTATAACAGATAATTATTATGTATATCATGCTGTTGTTATACTATGAGCGTGATAACAGGTAATTATATATATCATAGTGTTGTAAAACTATGGGCATGATCAAAGGTTGGCCTGAGTAATACAGAGACCAATAGAAGAAACATGCATTGTGATATTGCTGCCTTGAACTAATTGCAGTGATAGTTCAGTCACTGTACACCGTATTGTGTCGGGGTATTCTCGCTTTGCCAGTAGATAGTGTTTTAAAAAAAATGTGCTATTCCTTTAGATAATTGAGATATGAAGTATAGACTGTACTATGGGTATTTAGGGTGATTTATTATAAAGCATTAAATGGGACGCGGTGGCTCAGTGACTCAGTGGTAATGAATGGCATTGGCTTTCGAACCGGAACGTTGACGGTTCGATCCCCGCCAGGGATAACTGCGTTGTGTCCCTGGGCAAGGCACTTAATCCCGATTGCCCATGTGGGGGCACGGTGGCGCTGTGTACTAAGGCGTACTGCCCGTCGATGGTGCACTTGTCTTCAACATATTGAACTGCAAGTCCTCCTAAATTAACCCTTTACCCAACGCAGACGATATCAAAATTTATTATTTTAAATATCATTTTTTTTAAATGTTTCAAAAAATTTCAACAAAACCATATCATGTACCCCTCGTTGGAACGAGCTCGTCGAGCTCGTTCCAACGAGGGGTCACATGATATGGTTTTGTTGAAATTTTTTGAAAAATAATATTTTTTCAACTGCTGAATTTGCATATTACGCGGGCGGATGCGGGCGATTCGTTGGGTAAAGGGTTAAGAGCCAGAATTTAGAGTTGTCTCCAGTGATTTTTCACGTATCAAAGCACACACGATCATATTTGACATGTAATTGTCACCGCAGCGTCAGAGAACCAAACCGTCCCCAACAAAAGTTCCCTGTTAACTTTTTTTATCTTCCTATTAGAGGTTTTTCTCTCTTTTTTGTTGAAATTTGTGGCAAATGAAAGTTTTTCTCCCATTGTCGTCTTCACTAACACATGCGCATTCAAGGGAGGAGAAATAGTTCAATATGCCAGTGATAACCCTGCTTGTGTGGAGTTAGTACGTTGGGGAGTCTGACTGTTGCTCGGCGTTCTCCACTGGTAAAACTATCCCACAAAAGGTGACCCTGGTTGCCGAAATTGTCGTTAAACACCAATAAATAAATAAATAAATAAATAAATAATTTAAATTAATCTCCAACGCCCAACGTTAAGCTTACTTCACGGTCTTTATCTAACTGTCTAACACAAGCACCCAGGGACCTAATCATACAAAAAAGGAATTCATCAATAGTGCAAAACTGATTATTGCAATAACTAGAATGTTCAAAGCCGCGACTAGTGAGTAGCCAATGTTAACCATTTTTCTCGTCCCATTTATTCTCACTGTGTTAATGAACAACCGATGTGGGTGCCTATGTGGCCAGTGGACACATTTACTGTCGTATTTATTGTCACACCTTAATCAATTCACGCCCACGACTCGGTGATCAGGAACAACGCTGATTGTAAAACAAAAGTAGTCCCAGATCAAACTTACCTCTGGAGTACATAAACAATTTTGGGGAGCATCTGTATTGAGTATGTGGACTGGGTCAACACTATTTGTGGAACTTCAGTACTCGAAGGAAATATTGTGTCAATCATCATGCAATTTCAAAACATATGTAGCGACAGTGTGGCTAAAATCTGCCCCTGTACTTCTCTTCACTCGCCAGCTACTCGTGACAAACGAAGATAGGTATGAGGTAGAATTTCGGCCAGACTGTGCTAGATTACGATCAAATCTTGCAAAGACCGATTTTGACACATCACTTACTGTGTTGTTTTACCAACATCTGGGCAAAGTTGGTGAATGTGAAAGACTTGAAATTTGTCTGAGCGAATATATAAAATTGGATAAATCTTCTCGTAGAAATCTTAGAATGTAAAGCAGTGCTTTTACAGCACGAACCAAGCTATGTTTTATTGGTAAAATAGGACCCAGTAACCAATGTTTGGGGTGGAAGTCTTAAAAAAATTACAACATGGCTAAAAACAATATTGACTGAACATGACTTTATATCCATGCTGCGGTCACGATTAGTCACGATGCAGAAATGTGACCTTAACCATAAAGCAATAAATGAATGAATCTGACTGAATCTTAAATCGTAGGTAAAAGATCAAAGAAATAAACGAATGAAAAAGCTATCAGATTTTGGTATTATTGATTTCCAGTAGACTAGTCACCCGTCGTAAACATCACAATTTTCACAGCATAATGATCACCATGATTTTATTTATTTATTATTGGTGCTGAGGTCACATATATCTGCAGTGGGGCGTATCATGACAGCAACACAGCCAAAAAAGTCAAGTTTAGTCCAATTGTTCACAGCCATGGTGACCATTTTAGAGGACGTCCACCAAAAACATTGGTTACTAGGTCCTATTTCGCCAGCGAAACAGAATTTGTAAAGAAGCACCGCTTTACTGTCCAGGTCTCCCATGAGATTACCGTGATGGCTGTGAGATACGAATACGAATTGAAATTGTGACGAAATATCTTATTTTAAATAGCTCTCACTCAGATGGCAGTATGATTTGATATCCTCCAGGCAAGTTATAAGTCCTTTACTAATACCATGCCTGATATTGATATGAAATCATACTTAAACTTCGAGAAATATCTTGATGATCGAAGAAAAATCCCCAAAAGCAAGAAAGAAAATATAAAAATAAATAAACAAGCAAACGTGAACGAATTTAGTTTGTGCGGATATGCCTAGTTACAATTTGTAGGAGACTGCCTATGTGCCCCTCCCATAAACTGTTTCAAAGCAAAGGCATCTGAAAATATCTAGAAGACTAAAAACAATCTTGCACTCCACCAGTTAATGTGATACAAGACACGAGACCCAGACCCCCTGCCTTGCATCACATTGAGAGACCATGTTCGAGTATTATTTTGGTGTTTTCTGAATACTGGATAGCTGTCTTTTCATGATCTCTTAATGCAATCCAAGACCCGGGACCCTGGCGCCTTGTCTTGTAGCACACTGAGAGGTCATGTCCAGGTATTATTGCAGCTTTTTCTAAATACTGGATATTTTTATTTACCACTTAAGATCGTAGACCACCATGTATGTGGAGTCGATGCGGAGCGCAGGCTTTAGAGTTTTAGGTTTCTGCCCCCCTCCCCCCCCCCAAAAAAAAAAAAAACACATACACACACTTCGGTAAACATATCTGCGCCCGTGGCAACAAAGCAGTGTTCAACAGCACTAAATCGAAACTGCCATCTTGGACTTTAATCCGACAAGGGGGTGAATGTACACCACAGAAGGGTGTAACATTCAGTTCCACATTGATCGAAGTAAACATTTTATGCATGCAATGTCAATTAGGACAAAATGGAATCGTTCATTTGGTTGATCATCAAAAGTGGCAATATGGAAGCATATTGTTTCAGCAGAAGTCTAAGATGGAACTGAAAAATTGTGCTACGGATGCACTTGGGACAAACAATAATCACTTATATTTTTATAGGGATGCGAGATACAGTCTAAATTCCATCAGAAGTCGACGCGCAATAAAATTCCGGTTCCACCGGTACCCGAACCTCATTTTCTCCCAAAATGTCACTTGGGACAACCTGGAAATCAGTTCGCGCAATGTAGATTAAGTACTGCAAACAAGTAAGGGTTGTCGGTAAAGTTTCTAATTCCAACTTGCTGGCAATTTGAGAATATACCGTTATAAAAACCACGGGCATGTAAGCCTATCAGTAAACTTTACTGATGGAAAAACGAAATGCAAGTTCAGTTTTGGTAATATAAATTTTTTTATCTGTAGACCATATGTAGTACTGGGCAGAAGGGTTAGGAAGCACGTCAGCGTCCCAAGCACGTCGTTCAGCTCCCACAGGAGTGGAATAACACTCCACAAAGGACATTAATCAACTTCATGGTGTTAATGATAGGGAGAGTTAGAGCAGCACACCCGCTTTTGATTTTGATCGGGAAATGGCATTGGGCTTCCACATTTGGACGTGAACGTTATCCATGCAAACGCCATCTGCGTCAAGACAACAAAACTCGTCAAAATTTAATCAGTAAAATCGAAATCCAAACAATGAAATAATCATCCATAGCACATTTGAAGTATTTTACCACAGATAAAAGCCTGTGTTTCTTTTTTCTGTATTTAATATTGCATGTGAAAAGATACATTCGTCCTAAGAGAAGAACACATATTTTCCAAAGTATTTCACTTGAGTATCTCCGATGACCAGGGGCAAGGACTATAAAACTTTTACAATTGTATTTTCTAGAATTGTTTTTCTAGTTATGACTTTAAATGGGTTGAAATGAAGTATTAGCATTTTCAAAGATATGGCAATTTGCCAGCTGGCAAATTGCCATATCTTTTAAAATGCTAATGATTCATTTTAGTCAGTTATATATAGGTAAACAATACATTTCTGGAAAATACAATTGTAAATTTTTTTATTGTATTGGCTCCTGGTCTGAAACTAGGATCTTAAAATTTTCCCGACATGTAGGGGCAAGAGAAAGAATTGTCCGACAGTGTTGCGGGCCATTATCTAACTAATCTACAGCATCCTTCCGCGAAATTTACAAACTGAGCAGTACAAATTGTTGGCTTTTGTCCCCCGAAAAAAATATTTCGGGGGACTATTAAAACAGCAGCTGCCGGTCCGTGCTTGCGTCCGTGTGTCCGTCCCACTTTGGTTTCCTGATGATAACTTTAGTTATAGTTGGCGAAATCCTATGGCATTTGGTATGTAGGTGTATCAACATAAAATACAGGTCGGTTCGAATCGGGGTGCGGTGCCAGAGTTTTTTCAACTTCGAATATTTGTTGTTGTTGTTCTGGTTTCCCGATAATAACTTTAGTTGTTGTTGTCCGAATGAAATAAAATCTGGTATGTAGGTGTATAAACATAAAATACAGGTTAAGTGTGAATTGGGGTGTGGTCCGACATATTTTGCTATAGTTATGTCCTTTTTTCTACTTCGAAAATTCGTTTTCTTTCGTTTCCCGATAACTTTAGTTGTTGTTGACCAAATCAAATAAAATTTGGTATGTAGGTGTATCAATATAAAATACAGGTCAAGTTCAAATTGGGTTTGGTTCGGCTTTTTTGTCATAGTTCTGTCCCTTTTTCCAATTCAAAAAATTCATTTTTTTTCAAATACCTCGAATTGCACACTTTTTCGTCGGGGACATGTGGCAGTTCGGTCTTTTTTAAAACAAAAAATAAATAAACAAAACCATTTCCTGTGAACCCTCATTGGAACGAGCTCGTTCCAGTGAGGAATTACATGATATGTTTGTTTTAAAAAACATAGAAAACATTAAAAAAAATAACAAATTTGAATATCGTGTTCGTTGAGTATAGGGTTAATCCTTTACCCAACGAATCGGCCATATCCGCCCGCGTAACATGCACATTCAGCGGCTGAAAAAATATTATTTTTCAAAAAAATTTCAACAAAACCATATCATGTGACCCCTCTTTTGAACGAGCTCGTTGAGCCCGTTCCAATGAGAGGTCACACGATATGGTTCTGTTGAAATTTTTTGAAACATTTTAAAAAATGCTATTTAAAATAATAAATTTTGATATCTCTTGCGTTGGGTAAAGGGTTAAAGTGGTTAACTTTTTCAAGTTAGCGGCTGTCGGGGAAAATATTAGTATTCGATCGACCCGCAATTTTTCCAACGCAAAAACTTTTTCGGCAAACGTGGTCATGGTAGGCGGACTTCCTCCCCTTACCTGCACACCCACAAGCTTCCGACATGGTGGCGATAGTTTTAGCTCTCCAAACGCCACATCTTGATAAATTTAGGTGCGCGATTTCTTTATGCTCGCCTTGAATCGACGGAAGAACGACACTGATAGGCCTACCTCAGTAAATATAGAACTCCTTCTCTGGGCTCTTTCTAACAGTGTGTTAGATAGGACAATATAATGTGAATAATGAAACTGTTGGGGAAAACCTGTTGTATTGAAAGACATTCAGTTGAATATTGACACGAAAAACGGTTAAATAACTGTTTACAGTTGGAAACTGAGAATGAAATTTTATGGGCAAGCAGTAGTCAAAAACTGTGTTAAAGTTAAGTTCTATTTTTCTCTTCCTTCCGGAATTCACATGATATATGTGTACATAAAACATGTCAAGTAAATATTTACTTATAGTTTCTACACTTACACCATGGTTTTAAGTTTCCCTATTATAAAATTGGAATGTCGACTTGCTCTGTTCAGAACTGGTGCCCGGAAGCCATTTTTTTTTCTGCTCCACTCCTTAAGGGGAAGTTCTTGAAAAGTGCATTACTGACGCAAGTTACTTCGTGACAACAATTTTGATTGCTCAGACAAGGAGAGCCCACATTAAGTAGGTAAATCGATCTCACAAAGCGTACAGTGGGTCACAGAATGTTGTTTAACCTAATATCAACTGACAAATACATCTCGTAATATACGAAGGACAAACATTTTGAATTTATGTGAATTACTGTACCTGGAATATAAGAGATAACCGAATATTCGTGAGGATTTTTAATTTAGAATATTGGTGAGTCTAGATTTGTTTTTTTTATTTCCTAACACGAAAGGCAGACGACACTTGCTAATAAAATTCTTGAATGACTATTTTTTTTTCATTTTTTGCGTCAAAAACATAGCATATGATCACTCACTGGAACGAGCGCGATGAGCTCGTTCCAATGTGGGGTCATAAGCTATGTTTTTGTGACAAAAATGAAAAAGAATGGAAATTGAATGGTGATTTTTGTGAATAACGCTGGCCGGTTTTGTGAAAGGGTTAAGAACAATTAATGTACAATTAGGTCTCGAATAGGTATGTGAATAAGTCACACATTCTTTATCTGTAAAACTTCACCACAATATTTTTTACTGTCGGGAATTTCTGTTTGCCTGGAGTTAAGATATCGAATCGTCCCGGTTGGTAAGACTTTGTTATGAGCTTGGATTTGATACTTAGAAACACACAGTCGGACATGGACGGCTGTCGAATCCCATTCCTTCTGCTGGACGTCGGCACCTGCTGTGAGTAGATCCCTCCTGGAGGTATAACAAGCTGACACTGCGGATGTAGCCATAACAAAGTGATGATGGAGTGTTGGGGTCAGTGAACAAATATGAATAAAATGCAGCTTTAAGGGAATAACTCACGAAATTTTGTTGAAGTTTGAAATAATGGTCGTGTGAACATACAAAAGGGTTAATTTTCACAAGAATGCATTTTTCGATTATGTTTTCTTTTTATTTAATTTTTTCTTTTTTGTTTTTATTGTTCAGGCAAATATTTTTTTTTCTAAATTAATACATTTGAGCTCAACATTTTTATCGATCATAACTTTCTAAAGGGAAAGGGTCACATAACAGTATATCACATACTACATTGTCCCCATTTTATCGTAATACTGGATATGAACGACACTGGTGTCACTAATGTGGTGGGGGAGTGGGGAGAGTGGGGGTTGATCGGTTGTAACAGGGATATCAGGTGATGTTACATCGTGGTGCATAGTGGTTGTCACGTGAGTTGTCATGGTAGTCCACAAGAGCGACCATTTTTGACGTCATTGTCATGGTGATATGTGGTGTTAAGTGCTCTTCGTGTGTCAGGAGTACACGTTTTCTGTCATCATTTTGTTCTGTGGACGCGGTGATCTTTGTCTCTTTGGTGGTAAGTGGTTACTTTGTGACTGGATGTTCTACAAAAGGGCGGGGATTGTGTTCGGAGGATATGTTCGATTCAACGGGAGAAAAAAATAATCACCGAATTATAATAATTGCCTCGGATTATGCCAGAATTCTCATTTTTATTCCCAGCTTGTGTTTATAACAGTAACGCTTTTTGTTGTAGTGTCTTAAATAGTGCGGGTGTGTCCATATTCATTGGGTATATGTCGATTTGCCTCAAACAGCCTATCAAATACCTAAAATTACCCACATGTACACGGCCACTGTTTCATCCGGCTCCAGAATCCATGATTAAATATGCCTACCATGGGTCTTATTCCTGACTGCCAGAGCAGTCGATCTTGTTCTAACCCCTCTCTGTTATCTCTGATCGTGGTGTCTGCCCTCTACCACGTTTGAATGAGGCTTCGCCTTTCACCTTAACCGATATATGTCCGTAATTTAGTCTACACAACCCCTTGCCCAAGTGGAATCGAAACATCAATGGGATGTGCTAATGTGATTGTTAACAACGTGTTTACAACACATGGAAGACTTAACACATGCTGGAAGTCCTGACATGTGCTTATGTTATAGTACACATTATGCAATAGCATACACACACACACTAGCTGCGCCGATATGTGCTCATGTGATAGTGCACAATATACCTCAAAGGATATAGCACATACACTCATATGGATGTTTCTGGAGTAAGGCCTTGAAATTTGATCTGATCCTCGGGTATCGGGTTTGATTCTCGCGAACTCTTGACGCCAGAATCAATTCTCTGTTACTAAATAATCTAGAATTTCAGAGCGAGTATTGATATATTCTTGTAGGTGCAACTTGTACATAATAAAATCTCAAGCTTGTTTTTTATATATTTATTAACGTTTAACCCTTAGGGCCTGGTTTAAAATATGGGGTAAGTGAAGCGGTGCGTGTTTATTGTGGTAAACATGCTCTGTTTTACTGGTAAAATACGACACAGTTACCAGTGCAACATGGGTATAAAGATTGGCTGACCTTGACTTTTTATCCACGTTGCGGTCATGCTTATCCATTGTGTAGAAATATGTTACCTTAAGCACCAATAAGGTTAATAAGGTGAGTTTCTTGTCTTACATGTAACGGAGACCCCCATCGTTCAAACATATAGGATTTTTGATGGTCTTGCTGTTGGAAGTTATAGTACCTTGGAAATTGTTTCTCGTGAAGTCTTGTCTTCCTATATAGACAGCAAGTTGTTTCTCGTGAGGTCTTGTCTTCTTATATTGACGGCAAGTTGTTTCTCGTGAAGTCTTGTCTTTGGACCTGAAATGGTTAAACGATTAATCGATTAACCAATGATCAACGTCTTGATAGATCAAAAAAGTAATTGATCGGTTAACCGCTACTTTTGAACTATTGTATTATTTTGCTTAACAAAGGAACAAACTTGCTCCACAACAGGCCCATGTTGTCACACTTACTCTCATCAATTATTGTAAAGCGTGCAAGTTACGTGCTGACATACTTGTTCACGTGCATGTATCAGTTGCTGGAAATGGTCATTCTTAGCCCTTTACCCAATGCGGTTGATAGACGATACTTGCAAAATAAATTCTTAAATTACTAAAAAAATTCAATTTTTTCTCTCAAAAACATAGCTTATGGCCCCTCATTGAGACGAGCTCAACGAGCTAGTCCCAATGAGAGGTCATAAGCTATGTTTTTGAGACAAAATTTGAAAACATTATAAAATTGAATGGAGACTTTTGTGTATAGCGCTGCCCGGTTTTTTCTGTTATGTTGGTAAAGAGTTAATATGCTGTAAATCATCAACGGCACGGCAGTTATTCAGCTACCTATTAGGGTAAGTGATTAATCGGTTAACCAAGGTTAATCCATGTCATTAATCGATCAAGAAAACCCTTTAACCGTTTCAGCTCTCCTTGTCTTCCAATATGGACTCCAAAAGTTACCACTGCTGTGTTCGAAGCTTTAACTTATTATGAGGGAGAAAAAAATAAGTTGAATCCTCAAGGCCTTCAAGTACATTTTCAGAACGTTTGACAAGAATGAGCATTTTGTGAGAATCAATGTAGATTCTCATTGTTTTTCTGCCGAGAATCATTTGGGAGAATCGACTCTGACGCATGATTTCTAAGCCTTACCAATACACGCTCTTACGTGTTGTTTTGATGCAAAACCATCACGCAGATTTTCACATGTCACCATGTCAGGACACCTGAGGCCCCGTAAGGCCTGGGCTGACGTGGGGTTATTTAGTCCCGCTGATGAAATTGCGGGAAAGTTAGACCAACGTGGAGGGTCGGAATCCAAGTGTCGCGAACTCGGCGCTGGGAGCTGAGTTAGAGCGACGCCGTGATTCCTTCTCTGCCAAATTGGCCTGAAATAGGTTCGATTTCCGTTAGGTGTGATTCCTAAACACTTCAGGCTGTGTAATGGAAAGAATGACTTAAAGTAACAACGATTCTTTTATTTACACATAAAATAAAGCCGTTTCAATATTTCAACAATCAACAATTCGATTTTTTTCACAGAAAATGGGTTGCTAGGGTTAAACAATTCTCAACAATTATATAGTCATTCTATAGCCCCGTACTGGCACTATAGTCTACACACTGGAAATGTTACTACCGTGAGCTCGCCATAAGAGTTTCACAAATCTGAAATGCTATTACCGTGAGCTCGCCATAAGAGCTTCACCCGCTTAGGCTCAAATTTCAACGTCTGCGCGTAACTGTACCTCTGGCTGTCGGAGGGTTCCGACCAGCAATGTTCGTCATCTATAAAGCCGCCGTACTTCTGATTTGGGTCAGATATTGTCTACTCATACCATATGTGCCTTTTGAAAGTCCTCCGTGAAAGTCCTATTGAAATATTCACTGTTCCGGGTTGAATTCACGATTCACAAATGTCACTTTTTGTGCTAGGGCGAAATTGTCACTCACACCGATCTCCAGTCGGTATTACGATGCTTCGACAGCAAAACAAACTACTCACAACGCAATCAGTCTGACGCTTCAAAGGGTTAATACGCACAAAACAATTAACCTACACTTTTGACTATTGCAGGTTGATACCTGCTACTCGACAATCTAAACTTTAACGTTTCACCTTGGGTTTTCCTTCTCAACAAATTTGGCACTGTAGCCGCCTATCAACCTTAAGCTAAATCAATCGTGGAATGCCCTGTCTGGCGATTCCAGCTGTTTCAGGGTCCTGTGATCGAAGGTACCCCTATGCCAGGAAACAGAGTCCGCCTGCCCTGGACTTCACCAACGTGTGTGTGACCCCAAGTGTGTGTCTAATGCTCTGCTCTTCAAGGTATATATACTTTTTACCCTAAACTGTCAGGTGGACGGACGCTCATCTGTCCATCTGTCAAAACGGTGGGAGATGACGTATATCGAAACAGAATCAATACAAGTCATCTCGCGCGTGACTTAACGGTGATTTCACGTGTCGAGAAAACCGATTCGTTCCTGCCATCTCATCGCAAAACTAATGATCAGGTGACGACACGACAGACATTTCTATCTTTTAGAATCTCGTTTCTCAATTGGCCGTGACGATATCCTGCCACCAACCGATTACGTCTCGTAAGACTCGCGACTACTGTATAAATTAAATGAGATTAGACCTTATCTAACATACCGTTTCTCCCCTGGGTCCCTGCGCTGAAGCAGGATATACAGCACGTGTGTTTTTTTTCCATGTCCAGCTTCACAGAGAAGTGAAATTCATGTAGGGTTTTCGCCTTGATGTGGAATATCTTTTGAACTTACACTATCTTTATATATGAGGCCCCTTGCCCCTATATTTAGGCTGGCTTTGCCCTGACACACCCATATGTATTGAAGAATCAGTTTCATACAGGGAGTCTTCTGTCCTCTTTAGGAAAGGGTCCGGGCCCATGGATTGGGAAAATCCACGCCATGAAGGTTCCAATAGGGAATTCGTTTGGGAAAAGAAACACACAAAGAATATGAAATGTTACCTTTATATTGAATAGATGGAATTAATTTAGCAATCTAGTACACATGTAGTGAAGGTAGTAAGTTTTATAACAAACAGTCGCATGAAAAAATGCTCAGTCTCTGCAATCTCTATTAAATAATTGTTCTTATTTCCAAATGCAACAAAATACTGCATTTTGATTGGCTGAGAGGTACGGTGTAACTTGCAATCCACAGTAGCTTTTTTTTACACGGTGGTTAACCACGGTGTAAAAACAAGAATACACAATAGCAGGGAATATGTCTAAAAAAAGTACCCATTTTTAATTATTAATTCATACTTTCTTCTCGGGTATGTTAGAACAAAAATAAAAATTCAGGAAATTTAATATTTATGTATAATAAACTATTACAAATATGGATGTCATTGGAAATGGCTCATCGAGCCAGTTCCAATGACATCCATATTTGTCTGGTTTTATTAAGAAACTTACAAACTACAAATTTTCTGTCAGTTTTTCCCACAGTGAAGGTTGAAGTGTTAAGTACACCAAAATTCTTGGAAATAAATCCGTTATCCTTGTGTTTTCCAGGGTGTATGAGAATTTACACTGGTCTGGGAACTCGGCTTTGCCTCAGGGTGTATGAGTTCTCAAACCGGTGTAACTTCCCATACACCCTGGAAAACACGAGGATAACTAATATTATCTTATTTAATGATAAAGATATTTATGCATTCTGTTACACTTCGATAGTCTAGATTCTGTGGTTTTGCAGTTATGTTATATATAGTCAGTCAATACTTGTCTAATAACAACGGACAGGTTTCTTGGGACGTAACTCGCAGATGATTGAAGTCGAAATAAGGAGTTCAAGAGTTAACAAACAATTAAATTTTTATTTGAACGAGTACTGAGATTGGAAATATCTTGGTTTGAATTCGGAAAATGCATGCCAAAATGTCATTTGGAAAGGGTTAAGGGTCCCATATTCGGCGCTTGTAGACACCAAATACAAAATCTCTGGCATGCCTTATTTTTCTTAGAAACACAAACCTGAAAATAAGTTTGCATTGTGTTAAACATGTTTGATTAGTTCATGGTGCCATGGTAGTGACATATAAAAGGGATTTTTGTTCAAATGATGAGTTATGGGGATTTCATCTCTTTAAATTATTGTGCCATTCATCCAGGATTTTCGATTTCAAGACCATCTGAATGCACACCTTTGCCCTATTAATGTTATCACAATGGCTGGAAGCAATGAAACGATATATTCAAGTGATTTGGATAGATTAATAAAACGTTTGATGGTGAGATATCCAAGAAAAGAGACTGGATCTCAAAACTTAGGTTCTTACCCCTAAAACAACATTCTGGGCACTTTCGTTAAATAATTCTGACGGACTATCAAACCAACATTTGCGCACTTCCGTTAAATAATTCTGTCGTCACAATGAAAGTCTTCATCAAAACGCACCCTGGAAGCCACTCTCGATATCAAGTAGACACCATTTTCCAAAATAGTGTAGCTCCGAGATCAACTAATACCGCTCAGTTATATGAACATGACACCTGATTATTATGATAAGTTCAAAACGTGTGATAATATCTTAAGTGGACTACACGTGATAACGAATGATTGCCTACGTAAAATATTCGCGCCTTTTCTCAGTTCCAAGAACTCGAAGAATTAATTTCGCACACTGTGTGTGTATGTTTATTTTATGTATACCCACTGTATATACCCAGTATTTTTGTACACACCTGTCACCTAGATTGCGTTGATTGAGGGTTCATTTTGTTCAGTCATGACATTTCCCCAGGGCTGGAGTCTAAGATATCGATTCTCACTTATAATAATTATGCACTTTTTATGCTCCCCGAAACAATTTCGGGGGACATTTTTAGTCGCCGCCCTGTCCGTCCGTCTGTCAGTTTGTATGTCTGTCCAAAACAAATAGTTTCCGGATGATAACTTTAGTTTGACTGATCAAAATGAAACACAATTTTATATGTAGGTTTATAACCACATAATACATGTTGGGATTGATAGTGGGTATGGTGCATTATTTTTTTGGCAGAGTTATGGGCCTTTTTCAACTTAGAAATGTTGATATTGATTTCCGGACGATAACTTTAGTTTGAGTGAACGAAATGAAACAGAATTTTCTACATAGGTTTATAATCACATACAAGTTGGGATTGATTGTTGGCTTGGTTCGATATTTTCCGATTTAGAAGACATATTGATATTGCTTTCCGGGCGATACTTTTAGTTTGAGTGAATGGAATGAAACAACATTTTACACACGATTTTATACCACGATTGCCTATTCTACTATATATGAAAGTCATATGACATAAATTTTAGCTTTACTCACCAACCGTGATGAACACGCCAGCAATGGGATTTCAATAGTAAAATTTACACCTACAGTAGAACTACGTCCCCGTTGACCTTTGGTGACGTCGACCTGAATTCAAACTTGTCGAAATTTATCGCACGTCGCCTCGCGAAGAGTGAAATGGAAGTGGCAATTATTTATTACGTTTTTAAATGTGTTTACCTCATAACATGCCAACAATTAACAAAGATGCATTGTCTCATGTTAATAAAGCATGCACAACTCGAAATAGTATGTTATTATGTTATTAAAACGAAAAAGGCTCAGTTGCTTTTTTTCATTTCGTTTCGGCGATACAATTCACAGCCGAAGTACCGCCCACCGATGCTCGTGTAAACAAAAACAGATTCGCTCGTATGTACGTCTGGCGCTTAGTAAAATCGAGAAAAAATAATAGCGACTCTTAATAATCTGACGATCATGGTATAAATAAAAAATACCCAAAGTAGCTTGGTGTACCAAATGTTCACCACTCGTGGTGAACATTTGGTACAACAAGCTACTATGGGTATATTCTATATTTTCAGGCTGAAATTTGTGTAAAACAAAATTTTATACACATGTTTATCACCACAAAATACAGGCTGTGGGTGATAGTAGACTTGATCCAATAGTTTGTGACAGAGTTATGACCCTTTTTCGACTTCGAAAACATGTTGATATTGATTTCCGGGCGATAACTTGAGTTTCAGTGAATGGAATGAAACAAAATTTTATACATAGGTGTATAATCAGAAAATACAGGTTGGGATTGATAGTGGGTTTCATCCGATATTGTTTTACAGAGTTATGGCCCTTTTCCGACTAAGAAGACATATTGATATTGGTTTCCAGACGGTAACTTTACGGGTTGACTGAACGATAACTTTAGTTTGACTGAACGATAACTTTAGTTTGGGGTGAACGGAATGAAAATACAATTTTATACTTAGATTTATAACCACAAAATACAGGTTGGGATGAATAGTGGGCTTGGTCAGATATTCTTTTAGCAGAGTTATGACCCTTTTCCGACTTAGAAGACATGTTGATATTCGTTTCCGGTTGGTAACTTGAGTTACAGGTATACGTTTTTTTTTTAAACTTAGAATAGCGCTTACTGTACAGTACGTGGAAAGTGGATTGTTACTAAATCACCCGCGGAGTGGAGTTATCACCCAAGCTATTACTTTCAAATTTTGTACATATCGACAAAAAACACAAGCAATGTTTCAGCCAATGGACCTCCGGGTTTAACCCGGAGGTCCATTGGCTGAAACTTTGCTTGTGATGGTTATGCTTTGCAACACATTTGCAATTATTGCTTGGGTGGAATCTCCACTCTGCGAGTGATTTAGTGATAATCCACTCTCCACGTACTGTAGATAGTATACCACACATGTTGGATTTAGAGTGTAGTGCGATAATTTTTATCTGAGTTATGGCTCCTTTGTGGACTTTGTTAACCACTGAATTATAGTTTTTCATAAAGCGGGAGTGTTAGTGTTCTATGGACACATTTGGTGGCCTGCTGTATTGTTGCTATGGTTTAATGGAGATAAGATAAGATAAGATATTTATTAATATTAATTCAATATCAACAAAGGAAAATGACTAGAAACTCATGCTTGGCAATTGTGTGTGCGTATGTGTGTGTGTGTGTGGGGGTGGGGGGGGTGTGGGGGGGGGGTGGTATTCACCCTTGAGTTCGGGGAGCATCTTCTGGTCATGTCAACTCATTGTGTTTTGTTCTAAAAGACTATATTTGATACGTGAAGTTGTGTTACACACAAACAGTTGATCATACAAATAGAGGTATGTGGCACCCGATTTGGGCTTTTGGGGAGGCGGGGAGCGTGACAAATTTGGAGTGCATGTACGGTACGAATCAGTAGTGAACATGTACTTGCACTTCCTCCATCTTGTTGACCTCGGCTTTTGAACTTAGGCAATGACGTCATGCCGCCTTGCATTTGTGGTATCACGTGATTGTCATGGTAGCTAAAAGGAACTGTCATGTTGTGACGTCATTGTCATGGCGATGGGTGATGAGAGTGCGCATGCACAACTCGGGTTGCTATGATGGAGGCCGCCTTGTTAGTTCATGTGGTGGTACGTGGTTGTAATGAGTCTACATGTCCAAATGAGCCGACAACCACCACAAATTACCCAGTGGGCCCTACTACTACCTAAAATGTCCCAAATAAATTCCGAAATCAGTATATCCGATAGCACGTGGTGGTATGGGCCTGAGAGGTATCAGAAAGGTGTGTTCGATTCGACGACCACAAATTACTCAAATGTATCCTACATCTACCTAAAATGACCCAAACGAACTCGTAGATCCTCTTCAGGGCTCAGCAATTTTCGATTTATAGTGTGGCACGTAATGTCATAGTGCCATGCGGGCTCTTTATTTCGCTCGAATTGTGTTATTCTTAGTCAAAATCCTCGTTTTTACCTACGCCAACTAACATCTCCCCCCTTACTCCTTGGGTTTTAACAGTACTGTTCCGTTCTCTTGGAGTATACAATTACTAGTTCTTTAGTATTTTCTGTTGTTCCGGTTGCTCTTTTTCCCATTTGTACAGTGGCGGCCGGGGTCCGCTGGAAAGGGGGAACCTGGTCTGAACGCACACGGGTCCTGCGACATGTTAAGCACGGGCCGACCATGGCTCGGCCCGGCGAGAGAAAAATTTTGAAAATTGGCGCCAAAAGAAGCTGCATTCTTCACTTCAGCAATTACCCAGAGGTGATTCATACTGAACCGAATGCCACATATTATCCTTTCGCTAACTGGCGTTGCAAAGGATGCCTATTTATTTACTGACAAATGGACAGTTAATTGGCGTATGGTGTGATAATGGAATACGCAAACAGTTCCCAATGGCCAATGCCCCCCCCCCCCCCCCCCCCCCACACACACACGCACACACATTCGACCACCTTGGCCCATAAGGTGAGCCGCGATTATATTTGATACCATGTATCAGTTCATTTCTTACATTCTTGATACAAAATGCGAATGTAATCAGTGAGAGGATGGAGAGCGCTCAGGGACATGGAGACGGGTGTATGTGTGTGTGTGTGTGGGGAGAGGGGGGGGGGGGTCACCCGCCCCCCAATCCTGACAAGAATTTCCTACACTTGGAAATTTGGGGGGCAAGTCATGAGAGGTTGGAAATTCCGTCTGTCTGGATTTTAGAGCTTCTTTGGTGATGCTGATATCTCCTTTACTTCCCAACATTCCTATTCAGTTTCAAATTGGCACAAATTCCAACTGTTACTATTTACAACAAACATTGTACGCAATATCGAGCTTCATACGTATGCATGATGTCAATCCGTACGAGATTCCTGTAGTGTTACTTATCAAAATAAAAAAAAATCCTCGAAATGCACTTCAAGAAATTCACATCATGCAAAATCGTTCCTGAGTTAAGTCCTTTATTCACAGTTACAAATTGATGAAACATCGAAAATCGATCATTCCAGCATAAGATCTGATTTAATGTTAGGACAGCGTGAATTGCTCAAAGTTCTCAGCTTGAGCATTTGTTTAGCACATACATTTCCCAGAACAAATACCAAATAATAATAACCTGATAATTCTATCATAAATGTGTTGGCATTTCAGTTACTAGAAGCAATGTTATGCCCCTTTTCATGGCTTCATTTTCAAAGTGTTTCTCGGTAGTGAATTTTCAACTAGGGGGAGAGACCGGGAGGTGAACGCCCCTCTCGGTCCCTCCCCTACCCCTCCTGGTCCCACCACAGTTGGAAATTCACTACCTTACCCCCCCCCCCCCCACCCCATATAAACGGAAACCTCTAGCCACGTCCCTGAGAACGCTGTGACGTGTTGGTTGATTGGGCTTCAGAACGAAAAATTGTGTCCCTGGGCAAATTCAGTGAGCAATTATCTACTTTAGGACGTCATGTCGTATCATGATCCTTGGCCAGAAAAAAGGCATTTCGGTTTCAAAGGGTGAAATGTGTTTTTTGTTTCTTTTTAATTGTTGCTCTTTTTGTTTTTAATTTTTATAACCGGGACTATCAGTGCAATTACTCTTATGCAGGGACGGTGTGGGGTAAGTCATCCTCTTTCGGCGCAGTGGCACCGGAAAGGCGGTGCCCAACTTTCCTGTACCGTTGTGTGTCTTTCTTAAGAGCGGAAGTCATTGGCTGTGATGTTGTGTGTGTATTGTTGGGTTTACCATCTGGAATTCCAGTTACCGCACCCCCTCCACACGGCAATATTTATTTGGTGTTAAATTTGCATAAATGTTAGGTTTTTTTATACCTGCTGTGGAAGATCTGAGTTACAGAGGCTGCCACAAGAATCTGAACTTTATGGTTTTATTTATCTCTTGAATTGAGTATGTATTAACTTGTGTGATGCAGAAGATTGCAATGTTTACACACAGTTGCTGCCCAGTGTCCTCGATCCCCACGGAGATATGTGTAGTTGATTCATCAAAGTTGTTTTCCAAACAGTTTAAACAGTTTAAACTTTCGAAAGTTAGCGATGGCTTGCTTGCGCATGTCCTTTTTGAACAGACACTTCCAGGAGCGGGCAGCCAAGAAAAGTTACTGGGAATGCACCGAGGAGGGGGGGGGGGGGGGGAGGGGGGAGGCAGTCCCGGTGAAAATTTAGATTTTGAAAACTGAACGAATGGCAATGTCAATGGCAGTCCACATAGAGCACATTTCGATGGCTCTTTTGTATCATCTTCATCGATCATTTGACAAAAATGCTTCCACTACTCGAGGTACGGAAGACAATAGTTTTGCCCAATCGGAGAAAATCTTTAGTATGAAATTGAAGGAAAGCTGTTTCCTTTTATCATAGCGATCAATGGACTGCTGTTATATTGAACTGCCCTCTGTAGACTGCCAATGACAGCCCACACAGAGAACATTTCGATATACCGGTGTCCATGTAGACTGATCCATTTCGCCTTTTGGTCATTTTCACGAAATTTCTCGTACCAACAGATGTTGGGCTGCATCTATTTTGGGGTCCCCAGGGGAAACCTACAGGGAACCCACCGTGAATTTTTCCGGTGGACCATACGGCCAGTCCGCCTCTGGACATTTCCAAAGCTAATGGTCGATTTATCTCTTGGGGAGTGAGTATAAAAGACTTACATTGAATGTATGCTTTCCCTTTATCAACCGATATGGATCACTTAACCGCCATGAAATCTTTATAGGTACTATGGAATCTCTTTTCATCCTTCACTTCATCCCCTCGAGGATGGTCTGTTACCCCTTGGGATGAGGGCTTTAGTCCTCGACCCACCCACCTACCCACCCTCTCTCTTTTTTTTTCTTTTCTGTTTAATTAAACGTACATGTGAGGTTAGTAACCCCTATGAAACACACAACGGGGCTGTTATCCAAACCAGCGAAGTTCGGGTTGGTGCAGCCATGCCAGGAGCAGTTCTATGCTCTCAGGCAACCAGTCTAATTCTAGGTCTAATTTTATTTATCCCCGTTCTGTGGAAATATGCGTGCAGACGACAGTTTGTTTAATGTGATGAGTCTTTACCTGCAAAGATATACAGGTATTCTTTCGTATCGCAGTTATAGATCTCTTCCAGTCAATAAGTATTTAATTCCCTGAGAAATGAACAAGATATTACATAATGTGTGGAACTTTCGGCGTAATTTTAATACTATGGTTGTGATGAGTCTTTATTTCTGATTGTAATGTCATCAAAATGTCGATCAACTCAAGACTCGATTGAGTAACATTTCTAGCTTTCATTCACGCGCAATGAATCTTTATGAATTTTTTGACATTCAATCGCCCGGAAGGTATCGGTTGATCGGGAAACCAACGGAAATATTCTAGTTGAGTGAATCTAGACGATGACCTATTTGTGAGCCAGACCGTTTCCAGGCCATGACAGCGTCGAATTTCTTGCAGTATTAGACAAGTGGACTGAGGGCTTGAGATAATCAGTCCGAAGAATAAACACCAGAAGGCCAACCTCTTTCCCTCCAACCTTACTCATCGGTCGGTCGGTTGGTCCATTATTTATTTATTTATTGATGTTTAAGGTCACATAATTGTGCACGATGGCTAACCATGACCGTGACAGGTTTACGTACGTACGGTCGGTCGGTAGGTCGGTCCATTATTTATTTATTTATTGATGTTTAAGGTCTCATACTTGTGCACAATGGCTAATCATGACAGTGACAGGCTTACGGGTGGAGGAAGCCGGAGTACCCGCGGAGATCCACCGAGCAATGACGAGCAGCTGCCAGCTCCCCAACATCGTAACTCTGCACTGCAGTATAGACAGGGTTAGATTGGTTGAAGACATACGCACCTTCGACGTGCAGTACGCCTTAATACACGGCGTCATCGTGTCCCCATGAGGACAGTCGGGGTTAAGTACCTTGCCCAAGGACACAATGCGGGAGTCCGAATTGATCGCTCAGACGGTCACCCATCCAAGGACTAACCGGGCTCGCCGTTGCTTAACTTCGGTTATCCTACGAGAACAGGTTACCGCAATGCCACTGCCCCCCCCCCCCCCGCCCCCCGGTCGGTCCATACCTGACTTATGTCGTCATGAAAGCGCCCACTCGATAAAGTTATCGCCCTTGAAAATATTGGATACACGAGGAAGATCCAATTAAAACACTAGTAATTGTTGAGAAAACACCTATGACATCAGTAGAGAATTAAACCGAATTTTCTGGTGCCTGTTGTTTTCATTTATTGTAAGTAACAAAGGGAAACTTAGCTTTTTATAGCAAGCTAATCACAAGAAATGGGTTCACAGTTAATCCGCCATTACGAATATCTATCAGTATCACCTCCCAACACTCTGTGTCCGAGTTCGCTCTTCATTTAGCGAGTGTGTTTTTACGGTAATTTCAAGGTTTTATTCTTCTCAGGAAAAAAATAGCAAATCTCACCTCCTAGACTTTTATAACAATCAAGCGTAAGTATTCAACTCTTGATAGTGGTCTATTTATAAAAAAAACCGGTCACATGGTACTCGAGAAGGCGTGCACTCAATCCCGTAATGAGCTGGGCGGTTTACCGGTTTGGTTTGGGTTATTACGGCAAACCGAAAAACCGAACAGCAAGACCCATCAAAAACCGGCCTAATGCTTTTACTGTGTTGTTTCATCAACTGAACAAACTACCTTACTGGGAGGGAGTTGGGACTAGTGACCACTATGGATTCTTGTCACTTGGTCTATCCCATAAAGTGGCGGATGAGTCGTGTTTTAATTGTCATATTTTCTCCTTTCCGAGTCAGTAAGGGAGAAAATATGAGTTGAGAACACGACATAGATAAGACAAACTTTATTCATTTGTCATTCTAACTTATGTGTTTTTTCTGATTGAATAGGCTTAGCAACTGACCCCCAGAGTCTCTCAGAACTGTGGTACCTACCAGACGATCTTCACTGGACATCTCAAAAGTTCCTCTGGCGCCTTGGAAAATGACTTTAAAACCTTTATTTGTTTGCCGCACTAAAACTGAGGAATCCGAACTGTTAACATTGTAACTTGATACTTTTGTCTAACCTGCGTTGCAGAAACCTGTAAGTGATATCATCATGTAGGAAAATCTCAACATTTGGCGTAGATGAAAAAATGTCGGGGATACCCTTGATTTGTCTTGAATTTCTATTGAAATTTCAGTCGCGACATATCGTGACAAATCATCGAAGTTCATCACTTTCCTTTCAAATGTTTACATTTGTTCTCAGTTGTTTCATTGGTTTGAGTTGGAAAAGCGATGTTTTAATACTCTTTTATTTAGAAATTGATGGCAGTCGATGAAATATTTTTGGATTACGGTAAATTTTAATTTTGATATAGACATGTTTCCTTTGTTTACAGTACGTGGAGAGTGGATTGTAACTAAATCACCCGCGGAGTGGGGTTATCACCCAAGCTATAACTTTCAAACTGTGTACACATCGACAAAAACACAAGCAATGTTTCAGCCAATGGACCTCCGGGTTTAATCAGGAGGTCCATTGGCTGAAACTTTGCTTGTGCTAGTTATGCTTTGCAACAAATGTGCAATTATTGCTTGGGTTGAAACTCCACTCTGCGGGTGATTTAGTGATAATACACTCTCCACGTACTGTATATCGTCAACGTCCAGTGTAAGAGATAAAGGAGATTATCACACTGGCACCATGAATTAAATACACACTGATATTTCACTGTGAAATGGTAATGTTTGTTTTCATTATTTGCTGGACTACCCGGATATATTGAGTATTCTTTTAACCCTTTGAACCCTAGCGGCTGTTTTTTCCGGCCGGGAACATGATACGTCATAATTTCATTAAGGGGTTATATAAGTAATGGAATTTTGTTTATTTTGAAATTCCCACCTCTGATATTCCTTAAATTCAAATTAAATATACACAAATTATACACTAAAATGAAGGTTGGGCGATAGAGAACACGAAAAATATATGAAATCAGCTCATAGATTTGACAGCAGGCACCAATGGTTCCTGGAAGTCTCCTACTGTACTCGTACCAGAACTGATAATAAAATAATATTTCCTGAGAACAACTTGTGACCAAATGTGCTTCACATATCCAAGAACAAAGCTTGGACATCAAAATCCTTCAAAACACAGCGACAGAGCTGCATGGGGGTAAATTCTCAAAGCGACTGCTTTGTTTATGTATATTGTTACTTTCGATTTCCGGTCCACGTCATCGGACAGGAAAAGCATCTAAAAACAACGCCATCTAAAATCAAATAATGAGAAAGATCGCCTTAATACAGCATACTATCAATATATATAGACTGCAAAGTTGCCATATTCAATACAAGGTATCATGGCACCTGGTGAAATTTCTTAGAATTACGATTTTGTTTTTTATGGAAATTCGTGGTATTGAGTGATTTGCGCATGTCCATTGAACATGGAATCCATCTTCAATAAAAAATGCAGACAGTGTTGTCCTTTTCCCAAAATGCAGTCCTATCGCTGCATTCGAAAGTGTTTTGAATGCCTAGCTTTGTTCTTACGGTAGCAGACTTCCAGGAACCAGTGGTGCCTGCTGTCAACTCTATGAGTTGATTAAATATGTGTTTCGTATTCTATACATCTCAACCTTCATTTTGATGTATAATTTGTGTATATTTAATTTGAATTTAAGGAATATGAGAGGTGGAAACTTCAAAATAAACAAAATCCCATTACTTATATAGCCCATTAAATAGGATGGATGCTAAGTGCATGTGTGTGGTAGACCAATCAATATTTTCCAAGGCTGCACGTTGAAAGTATTAATTGGTCTACCCCTAAATAATGAACATGGTCTCTTCCAGTTGCTGTTATTGAACTGATATGGAAGATACCACCAGGGTTCAAAGGGTTAATATGACAATGCCATTACATGTATTTATGGCAAAGTTTAGCAACTTGCAATTGTTTCGAAATATTGTAAATCTAAATTTCGTACTCAGTATTTTCAAAACCACACTCGTTACATGCACCCTTTCTGCCAAATATTACATGCACAATGATTTGTAAACTTATTCACGCACGGCAGGTTATTGTTCAATTTGCCATTGTCTATTCAGGTTGTCAGAAAAGCCGGAGATCAACCCACTTTATTTCCTATTAATTGTTTGACTGACATTGTACAGAAAAATCGCTTGTTACTGTAAATTGAAATACGGTTATTGCCAAAATACAATTGTGCATTTGCTGAAAATACATTTTCTCTTATTTTTTTTTTTAAATACGTTTTAAAATTAAATATGGGTCGAATAAATATTCAGACCGCCAACGTCAGAAGAACTCCAGAACCGGATACCAGTTGATGAAAGTGCTGCACATAAATTGTTAAAATGTAGAAAGCGAAAGAAAATTAAGAACTTTCTGGGGCTTGATGATTTACAGGAGAAAACGTAACGGCCAAAACCGGCCAGCGCTATTCTCAAAAATCACCAATTAATTTTCAAAATATTTTCATTTTTTGTCTCAAAAACATAGGTTATGACCCCTCGTTGGAACGAGCTCGTCGAGCTCGTTCCAACGAGGGGTCATAACCTATGTTTTTGAGACAAAAAATGAAAAAAATTAGTTATTCAAGAATTTTTTTTGCAAGTGTCGTCTGCTTTTCATGTTGACGATTTGTCTCATTTGTTAATTGCTGATTCATGGTAAAATCACCATGGAAATACAAAGTCTGACAAGCAATCGAAAACGACACTGAAACTGTTAGTCTGGCGTAAAAAAAAAAACAAACACCGCGGAAAATAGTCGCTGGTATCAGTCAGTACTCCTTCTTCGGGAGGAAGTGAAAGAACTGGAAGCAAAGCTTAACGAAAATGAAAAAGTTTCTGAAGCCAGTTATTGGAGTGGAGGATACTGAAAATAAATGGGAAATGTTTATTTCAGAGCGCTACATGTTGCAGGAGGAACACTTAAATGCAATGAAAAAAATACAAGACCACTGGGAGAATAAGCTGGAAAAACTTTAAAGAGCATGCAAGGAAGAATTTCCTCCCAAAGCACACCAAGTTGAACGATAAAGTAACAGCAGCAGTCAACTGCAGAATTTCTGGTACCTGCCAAATACTGATGTCCGAATTTAATGAATATTTAGTCGAAAATATCATTGGCAAGAAAACAAATGCCTGCCCTGAGAGTTCAGATCTTGTTACCTCTGCACAGTCTCTCAGTACTACGAGCTTTGATGTTCGAGATACCTTCAAAAGCGAATTCGAAAGATTGGTTGGCAGGCCTTCTCGAAGCTTTAGGTTTTTCGACTGAACAGTGTGGAATTGGAACCTCTGGTAATTTGGGTTTGATGTCGTCATGATCGATTTCAGATGAGACAAATGACAAATCTGAACAACTTGTGGCATTATCATCAAGCAACAGCCAGGCATGCAGTCGTCCAGAAAATAAATAATCTAATGGAGGAAGTTATTCATTTTAATACCAAAAAGTAGACTTCAGTGCCAAGATCTGCAAACTTCCCCAAGATTTCAGTTACTCGACAGACGGACGAACCTAATTCCATAAGTCTGTAAGAAATTCCCAAGAATGATAAGACTGAGGTCTCGTTTGTCTCGTGCGAGAAAATCTTAACAACTGCCGAGCTGAATCAAGGCAAGTCATGTGACGAACATCTTGAGCATGGTGGGCTGTCACATAATGCAGACGGTTCTAGAACATCCACTCTGAATGAAAAGCCATGTCATTTTCTTTCTTCTTCTTCTTATAGGAGAAGAAAGGTTATTAAAAAATCCCACCGCAAACGACCGAGTAGAAATAGATGTCCATGTAAGGACGGTCCAGTACAATCTGACCGGCAAACACCTACCAATACAACATATTTAGATTTTGCCACACCATAAGATACCAGGTACGAAACTTTTTCTGTTTCTGGCATTAAAGTTGGAGTACCTCCGTATCCACCGGAACCATTCAGAGATGACACTGGACGCAGTTCTAGACGGATTATCGTCAACATTCCGACTATTGCATACAAAACATTTACCACCAGTTTTGTCAGCCAGTACAAGAGAGTGTCCTGTTCCAGGAAATACATATGGTTTCAACCAACAGAATTCACCCTACAAGATAGCCAGTGGTCACAAGTTGATAAAGCTCTCCCTGTATTTGATACCTTTAGTAATTCCGACCTCTGTCATTGGACCGCAATTCCAACGGACACCCAGTCCGTTCTCATTGTTCTATTTGATAAACGCTCAACTATTTTAAAAATAACCATTTTCATGACACATTAGCTGCAAATTTTGACCGATACTCATCATTGTACAGTGTGGTGAATCCGAATGTACATAAGCTGTACAATCTGCCGAGAAAATAACTTTCACGATTTTTATAAATTGTACATTTGTACATATTTAAATCATTGTTAACTGGGGGTAAGAGCTTTAGGTTAATGGTGATTTTTTATCAATCATTCATGCTGATGCCTCATCAGTGAAAATTGGAGGTTACAGCTTTAGATTCTTGCTGATTTCATATGAAGGAGATTTTCTGGCTCCTGAAAGAAAACTACTCTGTGCAATGTACAACGGCACTAAGATAGTTGCTCATTCAGATATGTATGAATATCTACGAAAGTACTCCAGCACCTTAACACAAAAAGGTCCCTTCTCTTTTCTGCGCACTTCTCTGTACTTTACAATGCACTTTATGTTTATGTTTGTACATGCAATACTGCAAATCTCTTACCACAGCTAATCATTCTGTTCCTTAGGGTATGTACGCAGCTCGACTTTGATTAGTTTCATATGCATGCTCTAAATTAATATTAGATGCTCGAGCATTGCATCAGACGCAGTAACGATTTTGGCCAGTGTGTTAAGAACAGTTTTAAAGTACGTGTACGTTTGCAGGTTGAATGCTGCCAGTGATGAATGGAGATCATGGGGATATAATCTATTGATAACCACACTATACATATCTTATCATACTAGTAACTCTCAATCTTCAACAACGAGTACAGATGTTTTAAGTGTAATTATAAAAATGTAAAAAAGTTAATAGACTTTTATGTCTCTTAATAATTTTAATTATCCGGTCAGAAACCTTCTAGACACCTCGTCCCATGAGTTCCAATATGTTCTATGTGCCAGTAGGCACATAGAACAGATTGGAGCTCAGCAGACGACCTCTCTCAAACATCGACATTTATAAGTAGAGAAATATTGTGTTTTTGGTCCACATTTCTCCGAATTGGCTAAGAGTATACAATTTGTAATGATCCTTTCAAACATGGTATATTCTGCTTTTAGTGGCGATGCATGAAGTATACTTATAAATATTTGACTAATGTTGGGCACAGTGGATGATTTTAAATTATTGTTTCTTGTGGAAATGTACCACTGTAGCGTTACTTCTTTTAAAACCCCAGTTTTTATTCTACAAGACGGGGAGGAATGTGCCACCAGATGGTCTTCAGTGGACATCTCAAATGTTCCTCGAGCGCATTCGGAAATGACTTGAATACCATTGTTTATTTGCCGCACTTATACTGAGGGATCCGAAATGTTAACATCGTAACTCGACACTTTTGTCTAATCTGCTTTGCAGAGACGCTTCTGTGTAAGTAGCATTACCATGTAGAAAAATCATTACAGAATGATCAAAGGGAAGTTAGGCTGATCCTCTATAAGAGATACTTCCATACAGGGCTTTTATAATCCTGGTGCCACGCAACCTATTGTGGATTTTTTCCAAATTAAAGAGCCTGTAGTGTTATTTACTATCTGTTCTTAACACATAGAAATAATGAACCGAAACCGAGGTTTTTTCCTGAAACTGAGCCGAAACCGAATCTGAAAAATCAAAACCTCTCGGCTCTAATGCCGAAAAGCACAAACGTGGCTTTAACGCTTTGAACCCTCGTTTCCTGGAATGGTATCACCTTTGTGGACACTTACACTGAGATGGGTCAGTCCGATATCAATATACAGGGGAGGGGGGGGGGGGATAAAATAATAATCGCAGTCTGCAGCCGTCTGGCTGCAGACTGCTGTTATTATTTTATCAACAATGCCACGTACATAGACCTCTTATAATAATAAGACAAAATGGGACGAAATTATGCCTTGGACCGATAAACCGGTCTTACGAGTTCAAAGGCTTTAAAATGTTGAACACTTTACCTCACGTTTGGGCTAAATTTAGACTAAGGCACCAAAAACAATACAAAAATAATCACAAACATAACTGACTGATCTCAATGAGAGGCCCCAAGCCATGTATTTGAGGAAAAGCAGATTTTTGTTATTCAGGCGATTATACTCTGTTTAGGTAGAAGGTTATACACGTGTAAAGGAGGAAACAAAGACCCCCCCCCCCTTCCCCCCCCCCGAAAAAAAATTGAAAGAAAACGATACTATGCACGTGTCGCCAAGCAAAGACTCATGTAAAAGATTATGCGAGTTTTTACGTTTGGAACCAAATCCAGCTGTGAAGAAAATAAGACAACAAAGAAAAGAGAGAAAAAAAGATTAAATCTGTCAAGCATTTCGCCTGTCAATCCAACGGTCGGATAAAAGATGATGGAAGCTTTTTTCAGTCTATTAACCCTTTACCTAACGAATCGTCCGCATCCGCCCGCGTAATATGCAAATTCAGCAGTTGAAAAAATATTAATTTTCCAAAAATTACAACGAAACTGCCTCATATCACCCCTCATTGGAACGAGCTCATTGAGCTCGCTCCAATGAGGGTTCACATGATGTGGTTTTGTTGAAATATTTAGAAAAGTTTGAAAAAATAATATTTAAAATCATAAATTTTGATATTGTCTGCGTTGGGTAAAGAGTTAAAATGTAAGTAGTAATCTAGAAAACGCATGTTAGTTAATTAATACTCATCCCAGATACTGACAACAAGTGGACACAGATAACCCCATCAAGTACAGTGAGAAAGTCCAACAGAGATTAAATCAATCGATTACGAGCATAATGGCTCAGAGAAAGTCAAATCACCGAGCCGCAACTCGGGCCGCTCATTTGATTCTAAATTCTCCCAGTTTCGGCATAAAAGCGGAGTTAATTTTGACAAAAGGAATTGGCGCCTCCCCGATGTTTGTAAAAACATCCTTATGATTGGAAGTTCAAATTTAGGACGCATTGATCGAAATCCCCATCCGGATATCCAGGTGGAGTGTTACCCCGGCGCCAAATTCAATCATCTGCGCTCTATGTTTAAAGGGCACAGGGGCCAGTCCAGTCCCCCAAAAATATTATTAAATATCGGCGTGAATTCTCGAAACGATAATTCTGATCTCGTAGTTAAGCAGTTGCGGAATATGCTTAGCGATATCAGGATCACGTTTAGATCAGCCAAAATTTATTTCGCTGAACTAAACTTTTCGCAAAAACTCCCTCAGGCTGAGAGGAGAACCCTGAGCATCATCAACGAAACCATTCGGAAAGTGAAGGACGTTAACGTGATACCAAAAATTGATGACGCGAAGTTTGATGTTGCTCAGGATTTCATCCATTGGACCACGAGAACCGCCAATATTATGTACGATCACTGGTTGAACCACCTAAATTTAAACTAAGTAAAGGCAAAGGTAACAGCCGCCTAACAGATGTGGGATTAGGAACTAATGTGGTTAACCTGTCTGGCACCAATGACCTAACAACCCAAGAGAAATCTCTTTTAGATCGCGGTTTAACTTTTGTACCAGCACCGAAGCCTAAAACTGATAACCAAACAAATTTACCATCATACAACTGCAATTTTCTTAGGCAAATGAAATTAGCCGACCGCTTTAGAAATTCCAGCGGTCGGAAACTTCCTTTTACAGAATCATCTGGTTGGTCACCTCCAGATAGTGAAGTAGATCCCGAAATTATTGAGGCTAGCAAACGAATCATCAAAAAGGTGTTCAGCATGAACATACTCTCCGATAAAGACAATTTAACAGCTGGTGAGCGGAGAGCCCTCACAAAACTTCGAAAAAATAAGAAATTAGTAATTAAACCAGCCGACAAAGGTGGGTCGGTAGTTGTTCTATCTCGGGATAATTATATAAAGGAAGCCATGAGACAGCTCAGCAATACTAAACATTATAAGAAAATAGATTCAATTATTTGGCCTAGTAATATCGAAAAATTCAATAAGATCTTAAAATTTCTCCTCGACGAAGGTCACATTACCAAAAAACAATTGAAATATTTAACAGCTAAGCTCAGTGCTCAAACAAGACAATTTTATATCCTACCAAAGATCCACAAGGACCGTTCTTCATGGACGGATGACTTAACTCCACCCGGGAGGCCAATTGTATCAGATTGTAATTCGGAATCTTATGCGATCTCGGAATTAATTGATTATCATCTGAAACCTACAGCAAAAAGATATCCGAGCTATTTAAAAAATACACAGGATTTCCTGTCAAAAATTTCGAAATTGAAAATATCGAAAAATGCAATTCTGGCTACTTTAGATATCGACAGTATGTATACGAACATTGATATTGATAAAGGTGTTAAATCAGTTAAAACTGCATTTGAAAAATATCCGGATGCGAAACGCCCGGATGAACAAATTTTGGATCTTTTAGAGCTGAGCTTAAAAGGTAATGACTTTCAATTCAATGGAGAATATTTTCTACAAATAATGGGTTGTCCTATGGGTAAAAGATTCAGTCCTAATTTTGCAAGCATTTATGTAGCGGAATGGGAGGAAAATGCCTTAAGCAAATGTGCAAAGCATCCTCTCGTATATCTCAGATATTTAGATGACATTTTTATTATTTGGGAACATTCAAAAGAAGATTTTGATGAATTTTTAGAAATTTTGAACAATCACGATCCAAATATTAAATTGAAAGCTACTATCAGTGAAAATTCTGTTGATTTTCTCGATGTGACCGTGTATAAAGGCAAGCAATTTCAGGCGTCCGGTCATTTAGATTATAAAGTATATTTTAAACCAACTGATTCACAGCAATTGTTGCACACAAAATCATTTCTTCCTCAACATACATTTAAAGGTATCATCAAATCACAGTTCATTCGTTTCCACCGCAATTCAAGTGATAAGGTAAATTTCAATGAGGCTTGTTCTACTCTATTTGGCGCCCTCAGATCGAGAGGGTACTCGCTGCGCCTTTTGCGTAGCCTGAAATCCCAAACCCTGAAAAAGCTCGAAAGTCCAGCTGAAACTACCGATTTCGAACCACTGAAGATTGAACACAACAGACCGTTGCATAATAGTAGTGGCGCGGTATTTAATTGCAAAAAGCCTCGTTGTAGACTGCATACATTTATGCCTGATCAGAAAGAGGAATTTTCCTCCGAACAAACGAAAAATCATTATCAGATCCGTAACCCCCTCCATTGTGATTCACCAAACATTATTTACCTTATCACTTGTAAGCGATGTCGGAAATAGTATGTGGGTCAAAGTCAAAATCCTTTCCGAGAACGTGCTACTAGACACAAACAGGATATAAAACATAATGCTGATGCCCCAGTAGCACAACATTTTAACCTTCCTGGCCATTCTTTGGACGATTTCGAAATCCACCCAATTGAACAACCACCAATTAAAGACACATTAGAAGAAACGGATGAATTTAGAAAAAAACGTGAAGCTTTTTGGATCAATACGCTTCAAACCCTCTGGCCATTTGGTATGAACATATCAGAGGGCGAATGCGAAAGGAGGTCCATCATTCCTTTCACTTTAACGTACAACAGAATGAATATCGAAATAGCAAAAATGTTGAAAGATGAATTCAATTTTACCAATGCTAAATTAAATGAACCTTTGAATCTTCGACCTGTCATCGCCTATAAGAAAAACAAAAGCTTGCGTAACATCCTTGTAAGGACTAAATTAGAGCCCATCAATGAATAACATAATTTATTGCCAGTCAGTTTAACCAGTTCCTAAGCTCATCACTTAGTTTAAATCAATTTTATGTAATTTTTTGTCATGTTTGAAACCCATCAGGGTTCAGTAAATGAAAACAATTTTTCGGCGGCATATTAAAAGAAAAAAAACGTTTCAGTAGGAAATGTCTGTGCCAGTGCGATTTTTTAACCTCAAACACACACAGGCGAGTGCCAGAGTTCATATATGCCCAAAAACAAAATAGGTTCCAATTTCTATCATGTGTATGTATTTCCTAAATAAAATTATTATTTATTTATTTATATATTTATTTATTGATTATTTTTAATTTTTTATTAATTTTTATTTATTTATTTATTTATTTATTTATTTATTTATTTATTTATTTGATTGATTCATTTATTTAAATTATTATTTTTATTTTTAATTTTTCATACCTTTCACACAATGTAGAGGTTCACAAGGTAAAACACACAATTTCTACGTGGTGTAAAATATTTTCCGTCATAAACCTCCGTCGGGGGATACTCATTCCAACTGATAAAATTCGTGAAGCATCATGATCTTTGGCGTTATTTTGTCATTTATTTCTTTAGTCTCAATATATTTTATCAAACCATTTTTTCATATTATTTTCACATACTTCAGAAGCCAGTAAAGCAAACCGCTCCCGATTGGTTTTACTTAAATCAAAGCCAACCAATAGGGCTTCATGGGGTCAGTAAAGCAAACCACTCACTGGCTGATTAAAATTCAATGGAAGCCAATCAATAGGGCTTCATCTAATTTGTTTGGACGACACAAACTGAGTTGTGAAAAACAAACTTGGGACATCTCAGATTGAAAAGAATTAATTAGATGAGTGACATTTGTCAGCTTGTTACCGAGTTTAATTATGTACTGAGCTGTGAAAAAACACCCCCAGCCCACATATGGATATATACCATGCATGCCCTCCCAAAGTTGGAATCCTATTGTTCTCTGTACCACTTCTGTGCACTCTAGTGTAATTTTGTAAGTGTTTATCTTTAACTCTATCTATTTTCTGTTTGCTTTTCTCTGTTAAAACTAAATATACTTCAACGAAATATTTTACCAATAATTTGCTGATAACTTAGACAATAACTGATAACTGATAACTAAACAGAGTGACATGGCAACTAACTCCACCACTGAACCCACTTCGGGAATGGATTTAATATCGATGATATCTGGATTTCAAAAAGAGATAGCTAGATTGAACGACACTATAGAGGGTTTGCGCTCGGATATTAGGGCTCAAAAAGAACAGTTCGAGAAAGAAAAAATGGAATTAATAAAAGCTTCGACGGAATCAAAAAAGGAAAATAAGTCGGCATCTGGAAAAAAGGGAAAAGGAAGAAATAATTCTGGTTTGGGTTCGTGCCCCAGCAACGGAAACTCTAAACAAAAGGGCAAGGGTGTGGAGTCCAACTCGTTGGGCCCTAAAACGAACACAGTTACGGATATCGCTAGTGTTTCTAAACCAGTTGAAACAACTCAGCAGTTTTCGAAAACTAATCCTAGCAAGGGGATGGTGGGCAAAACTAATCCGACACCTGTTTCGCCCTTTATAGATAATACCGCTGAGATATGGAGACCTGTGCACGCCATCTCTTTGGAGGTACCACCAAATCAGGGCTCGGAACTCGTTACCACCAGTCAAGACAACTGGTTGCGTTCGCTCATAGAGCAAGAGGCAACTACTGTTCCCACCTGTGATGTGGTCAATCAGATTACGCCGCGCCCGAAAAGGAAATTGGATACAGACTTCCAGGAAAATGGCGAGTCCCTGGAAATAGAAACGGTGGCTAAGAAAACCCGGAAAGCGTCGACACACACCGATAACCCGGGTGTTGTTGTCGTTGAGAGCTCGGACACCATGGATGTTACAGTAGTAACAACCAGTGCGGAGATCCACAATGGTGGGAAATCGGCAGACAGTCACGCAACGGAAACGATACCGGCGACGCCAACATTCACCACTGACGGTGGTGTATCTTTTGCCGACAAGGTAAGAGCCCTTTCTAAACAACCTCAAAAGGATAATACGGCCAAACACCGGACGAATAAACAACCACATCAACCGCTGCAAAACCCCTGCGTAGTCGTCACAAGGGTTCCCACAAAGATCAATGATGGGGATATTGATGAAGCCCTGTCGGGATACTCGTGGGGGAGACTAATATCTAAGACTACAGGCAACCCTACGTGGAAAATTAAAGTAAAATGCCCCAATAGAGCCATAAAACTTAACTTCATTAACAAAGGTGTTTGTATAAACGGACAAAAATATGAGACTGAGGAGTATCGTGTTTTGCCTCAGCCCACACAATGTCATAAATGCCAGAAATTTGGCCATATGTCGAACAGATGCAAAGGAGAGTTGCGTTGCATGAAATGCGGCGAAAAACATATAACAAAGTCGTGCAAGGTTTCAACACTGAAATGCCCAAATTGTAACGGGCAACACCCAAGCAATTATCGGGGGTGTCCCCACTACAAAAAAGTTAAAACCGACATAGAACTCAAAGCTATTAATGTCAACAGCGTAGAAAACTCAGCCTCTCCACATTCGATGTGCAGCCTAATGGCTGGTTCAATTTTTAATATAATGAACAAACACTTCGACGTCAGTCTTTCCGACATATGTAAAGAAGTTGGGAAAACAGCATCCAAATTATATCGAACTCAAATTTCTTCCTCGCTAATAGAAGCCGCCATAAATAAAATATAAATCACACCCACAACACGTTAACTAGTAAAATTACGTCAGGTACTGAACACCTATGGATAAGTTGAAAATAATTCAGTGGAACGCTCGAAGCGTTAACTGCAAAAGCTCACAGATGTCCGATTACTTCACCAACGTAGATGTAATTGGTATCAGCGAAACATGGTTAAAGCCAAGTAAGACATTTTTGCTAAGTGGATTCAACATCATTAGACGAGACCGTCCCACACAACGTGGAGGCGGAGTCGCTCTACTCATAAGGCAGGACTTAAAATATAAAACGATATCAAGCGATCATCTCAACGCAGAGGTGATTGCCGCTGAGATTGAACTAGATCATAAAAAAGTTGCCGTAATCTCATATTATAATGAACCGAAAAAAAACAGTTGACAGCAAAGTCTTTGAATTCTTTGTGAAAAATCACAAACACTGTATTTTCTTAGGTGATTTCAATGCCAAACATCAGGTTTTCGGATGCAATAAAACGGAGCCCAATGGCGACGCTCTCTTCAATATCATCGAACAATTTGATCTTTTTGTATTAAATAACAACCACGACATTACTCACGTCAGTAACAACACCCTCCACCAATCCGACATCCTTGACCTAATTATAACCAGTAAATCACTAACTAATCAAATGCAAGACATATATGTGGGGGACGATGATTTAGGTAGCGACCACCTGCCTGTTCATGCTACATTACACGGTTGCAGCGGACCCGCAAGATACCCCACAATGAGGAGGAGGAATCTATCCAAAATTGACTGGGACCTCTTCAGAAAAATAATTCAGGTTAAAATAAACAAAAACGACCCAATGAATACCTGCGAGCTCGAGCAAGCATGTACCAATCTCAGTGAAGTCATTAACAACACTCTTGATGAGATTTGTCCCAAACAGACAGTTAAACCGCGGGCCAACAGAATAACTGAAACCACACTCCAAATAATAAAACAAAAAAGAAAGGCCTTCCGTGCATACAAATCAGAAAAACTTCCAACTAAAAAGGTCGAACTTAAAGCCGTGTATAATCGCCTCCACGGCGAAGTTAAAAAAGCAATAGCAAACGACAATCGCGTGAGATGGAAAAATGCAACGGAAAATCTAAATGGACTCAGGGAGACTAAAAAGTTTTGGGATACTTTTAAAACCCTTACTGGACAAAAACATAAAGACGCCAACAGTAAGGCACTAAAGATCAACGATGGAACTATGGCCCTGGATGACAAGGCGAAGGCTAGCGCCTTTGCTGAGCTCCTTAAGAAATATCATCGTCCACATGAGGGCGATAGGTTTGATGACGAGTTCAAAGAAAAAGTAAACAAATTTGTTCAAGACAACAAGACAACGTTTAACGATGCCAACTTCAGCCAAACGCCCGAGGACGGGGATGGCCATGAACTCACGGAACCGATAAGCAAAGAAGAAGTGGCTAACACAATTAAAAAATGTAAGTCTTCTTCTTCCCCAGGAGGGGATGAGGTCTCATACAAAATCCTGAAACAATGTCCCAACACTTTTTTCGGTAGACTCACTAACCTCCTAAACTGCTGTCTCTCTAGTGGATACTTCCCAAAATGTTGGAAAGTAGCTACAGGAGTCATGATACCCAAACCCGACAAGGATTTGAGCAACCCAGCTAATTACCGACCAATCAGCCTACTCAGCTGTATTGGAAAAATTTTCGAACGGATTCTCACGACTAGACTCCGCAGCCATCTCGAATCAATCAGCTTTTTCAACAAGTGGCAAAGGGCATACAGGAGCCAAAGAGAGGGAATCGAGCATGTTTATAGACTGGTAGATTATATGAAAACGGCGTTCAGTCAAAATGAAATAGGAACCGCGCTATTACTCGACGTAGAAAAAGCGTTTGACTCTGTCTGGCACAATGGCATGAGATACAAACTAGCTAAAATGGGGCTACCTACCAAAATTCTAAGGATCATATCATCATTTTTATCTGATCGAAAAATCAAAGTGAGAGTCAACCGCGAAGTGTCAGCCGAGGTAAAACTCGAAGCAGGCACTCCACAGGGTTCGGTCCTCAGCCCGCTTCTATTTATAATATATGTGAATGACATTGACAAACTAGGGAAGAACCATGTTGAGCTATCTCAATTCTCAGACGACAAAGGAATGTGGACGGCCAGTAAGTCTGGAAACATAATACAAAACCGCCTGCAGGATACCATCCGCGACCTGCAAGACTGGTGCGCTCTGTGGCGCATCAAGCTAAATGCCACGAAAACACAAAGAATCACATTCTATAAAAAACAAAGGAAAAAGCCTGTCCCTAATATTGAGCTTAAGCTTTACGATCATAAACTTGAAGCTAGTAATGAGGCAAAGTTTCTGGGATTCAACCTGGATAGCAGTCTCAATCTAAACAATCACATAAACTCAGTCACCGTCAAAGCCACTAAACGCATCAATTTCCTGAAAATGATCAGAGGTAAAAATTGGGGAGCCAATAAAGAAATTCTCCTCAATCTTTACAAATCATATATACGCCCAGTACTAGAGTATGGGGCCATAATAACAAGTGACCTGAATAAAACCAACATTGAAAAACTACAACGGGTCCAAAATCATGCCTTGCGCGTGGCTCTGCGCAAGCCCACGTGGACATCGATAAAACAACTTCACGAGATAGCAAAAATAGACACTATAGCAATGCGCTTAAAAGATCTTCAAAGCAAAACTCTAAATAGACTTCAAGACAGCGAATTAATAATAGAACTCAATGCGCATCGCGTCCTCAATAGGAAAACTAAATAATCTGGGGCATGTCTATCGAAAGGGTTAAAGATTACATCATTGTGATGGGGTGAGCCAGTTATTCTGTGACCTAAATTTAGAACTGGCTGCGGGTGACACGATACGCACGAAAGCTTGCCTCTGTTACCAGTGGGAGTTGCAAACAGCGAGGAAAATCTCCACCTGCTGCCGGGTCTCCCCTCCTTGAGATATAAATCTCGGGGAAAAAATGCTGGCTTCCCCATCCAAAAGGACGGAAAAGGTGTAAATTAAAAACCGAATTGCTCTAATTTCCAGCTCTCTATCTTTTCTCCCTCCTCTATCTCATCAGACACACGACCAACTGAATGACATACTATGAGGGATTGAAACAATCCTCAAGCAAAGATGTGCAGAAAACCTAACAAGACCAAGGCAAGGATTGAAACAATCTTGCCAGCAAACAGCCCTTTTTTTTTTTTTTTTTTTTTTTTTTTTTTTTTGGGGGGGGGGGGGGGGGGGTGGAGGTCATTTGGAATTCCCGAAGGATAACCAGATACCTCAAATCACATACGGCATCCTATCTCCCAGAAGGCTTGATGGATGACTCCCGGTTTTTTTCAAACAACTGTTGGAGCTTTCTCCATTCCTTTTTTGTAACCGCTATGGTCATATACCGGGGCCGCTACCAAACCGGCGTAGCTGTTTGGTTTTCTTTTTTCCTTTTCCCTTAAAATTGCCATCGCACAACATTATATTCTGGCTCGCCACCATGGTGGGACTCAAACCTCTACCATCGCCAAGCTGGAACCGAATAGAGCCCACTCTCCAATAGTCTTAATGGTGTTGAGGGTTTGGTCTTTGACAATCTATCACTCCAATGCCAACTGCCAGGAATTCTAACCGCGTGCATACCCCTTCAGACCCCATTTGAGGCAATAGGAAAGCTAGGCCTTTGTGATCCAAGATCCAAGTGAAATAAAATAAGGCTAACCGGGTCGCAAGGGATTTGTAAATCCCACATCGTCCCTGCGCGCCTTTGGCGCGCTAAAACCTTTCATTCATCAAAGTTGGAATCATTTTCCTCAAAGTCTCTTTGAAAAAGCCAAACCAAGCGAAACGCGTCGAGACAGACGGATTATTTTCTACCTTTGCTGAAGACTGCAACCAATCCAGGTATCTTCGTTAATAGGTAATATCTAATTTTCCAATTTTATTTATTTCATCACTTTATATTTTATTTATACTTAATTCAGCTACTTTCTTTAACAATGGCAAGAAAAGGACAGAGGCATCAGAAGCAGAGAGTTGCCCAGTCCGGAACTGGCCAGGAACAATCGTTCCAGGCTTATTCTAGGCTGGTCAAGGCTCTGTTTCAGGTGCTTCAATGTTTGCACCACATTGGGCTATTAGAGCACCATTTGGCAAATCGGGATTTCCCGAAACAGCTGGAGAAGAAAGTAGATGAGTTAGGTGGCTTTCTAAAGCCAGCTCTTCCCACCCCACACATTTTTTCTGTTTTTCGACAGATTAGTGTGGGATGGGCCAATCAAACGTTAAATGCTTTAATTGGGCATTATAAGATGTATTTAATCCAGTTGAAGTATAAGATAACTTTGGCTATGCGACCACCTCCTGGACTCGAAAAAATAGACTTCAACAGCGCTTCGGCGCGTGCCTTGATCTGGGCTAAAAAGAACTTTAAAAATAAGTTGACAGATAAGACGATTTCGGCCTATGAGTCTTACATTTCGGAACTTCGCTCAGCGTCTGGAGTAAGGAACAATACGGGAGGGAACAAGCAAACTCCGGCCCGTTTTTGTCCCTCTACCCCAACGCGAAAAGCAAAATAAGAAAAGATCAAGGCAAAGCACTTCTCCCTCTTCTTTTCCTTCTACTTCTTCTTTCTCTCAGAGTAAGCGCCTCAATTTGCAAACATCTCCGGTCCATATTGTGACTGAAGATGCTCGCAAATTGAGTAATGCTGTCTCGCCTCGTCTTGCTCCTCTACCTCCTACTCCTCCTCAGCCTTCCTTCTCTGGTTCTCCTAGTGCTCTCACTAGAACTCCTCCTCCTCCTTCTGTTTCTTCTCCTGCTTCTGTTTCCTCTCCTGCTTCTGTTTCTTCTCCCCCTTCTCCTGCCTCTAGTGTGGTTCAACCAGGTATATCGTACTCAGAGAAAGTCAAATCACCGAGCCGCAACTCGGGCCGCTCATTTGATTCTAAATTCTCCCAGTTTCGGCATAAAAGCGGAGTTAATTTTGACAAAAGGAATTGGCGCCTCCCCGATGTTTGTAAAAACATCCTTATGATTGGAAGTTCAAATTTAGGACGCATTGATCGAAATCCCCATCCGGACATCCAGGTGGAGTGTTACCCCGGCGCCAAATTCAATCATCTGCGCTCTATGTTTAAAGGGCACAGGGGCCAGTCCAGTCCCCAAAAAATATTATTAAATATTGGCGTGAATTCTCGAAATGATAATTCTGATCTCGTAGTTAAGCAGTTGCGGAATATGCTTAGCGATATCAGGGTCAAGTTTAGATCCGCAAAAATTTATTTCGCTGAACTAAACTTTTCGCAAAAACTCCCTCAGGCTGAGAGGAGAACCCTGAGCATCATCAACGAAACCATTCGGAAAGTGAAGGACGTTAACGTGATACCAAAAATTGATGACGCGAAGTTTGATGTTGCTCAGGATTTAATCCATTGGACCACGAGAACCGCCAATATTATGTACGATCACTGGTTGAACCACCTAAATTTAAACTAAGTAAAGGCAAAGGTAACAGCCGCCTAACAGATGTGGGATTAGGAACTAATGTGGTTAACCTGTCTGGCACCAATGACCTAACAACCCAAGAGAAATCTCTTTTAGATCGCGGTTTAACTTTTGTACCAACACCAAAGCCTAAAACTGATAACCAAACAAATTTACCATCATACAACTGTAATTTTCTTAGGCAAATGAAATTAGCCGACCGCTTTAGAAACTCCAGCGGTCGGAAACTTCCTTTTACAGAATCATCTGGTTGGTCACCTCCAGATAGTGAAGTAGATCCCGAAATTATTGAGGCTAGCAAACGAATCATCAAAAAGGTGTTCAGCATGAACATACTCTCCGATAAAGACAATTTAACAGCTGGTGAACGGAGAGCCCTCACGAAACTTCGAAAAAATAAGAAATTAGTAATTAAACCAGCCGACAAAGGTGGGTCGGTAGTTGTTCTATCTCGGGATAATTATATAAAGGAAGCCATGAGACAACTCAGCAATACTAAACATTATAAGAAAATAGATTCACTTATTTGGCCTAGTAATATCGAAAAATTCAATAAGATCTTAAAATTTCTCCTCGACGAAGGTCACATTACCAAAAAACAATTGAAATATTTAACAGCTAAGCTCAGTGCTCAAACAAGACAATTTTATATCCTACCAAAGATCCACAAGGACCGTTCTTCATGGACGGATGACTTAACTCCACCCGGGAGGCCAATTGTATCAGATTGTAATTCGGAATCTTATGCGATCTCGGAATTAATTGATTATCATCTGAAACCTATAGCAAATAGACATCCGAGCTATCTAAAAAATACACAGGATTTCCTGTCAAAAATTTCGAAATTGAAAATATCGAAAAATGCAATTCTGGCTACTTTGGATATCGACAGTATGTATACGAACATTGATATTGATAAAGGTGTTAAATCAGTTAAAAATGCATTTGAAAAATATCCGGATGCGAAACGCCCGGATGAACAAATTTTGGATCTTTTAGAGCTGAGCTTAAAAGGTAATGACTTTCAATTCAATGGAGAATATTTTCTACAAATAATGGGTTGTCCTATGGGCAAAAGATTCAGTCCTAATTTTGCAAGCATTTATGTAGCGGAATGGGAGGAAAATGCCTTAAGCAAATGTGCAAAGCATCCTCTCGTATATCTCAGGTATTTAGATGACATTTTTATTATTTGGGAACATTCAAAAGAAGATTTTGATGAAGTTTTAGAAATTTTGAACAATCACGATCCAAATATTAAATTGAAAGCTACTATCAGTGAAAATTCTGTTGATTTTCTCGATGTGACCGTGTATAAAGGCAAGCAATTTCAGGCGTCGGGTCATTTAGATTATAAAGTGTATTTTAAACCAACTGATTCACATCAATTGTTGCACACAAAATCATTTCATCCTCAACATACATTTAAAGGTATCATCAAATCACAACTCATTCGTTTCCACCGCAATTCAAGTGATAAGGTAAATTTCAATGAGGCTTGTTCTACTCTATTTGGCGCCCTCAGATCGAGAGGGTACTCGCTGCGCCTCTTGCGCAGCCTGAAATCCCAAACCCTGAAAAAGCTCGAAAGTCCAGCTGAAACTACCGATTTCGAACCACTGAAGATTGAACACAACAGACCGTTGCAGAATGGTAGTGGCGCGGTATTTAATTGCAAAAAGCCTCGTTGTAGACTGCTTACTTTTATGCCTGATCAGAAAGAGGAATTTTCCTCCGAACAAACGAAAAATCATTATCAGATCCGTAACCCCCTCCATTGTGATTCACCAAACATTATTTACCTTATCACTTGTAAGCGATGTCGGAAACATTATGTTGGTCAAAGTCAAAATCCTTTTCGAGAACGTGCTACTAGACACAAACAGGATATAAAACATAATGCTGATGCCCCAGTAGCACAACATTTTAACCTTCCTGGCCATTCTTTGGACGATTTCGAAATCCATCCTATTGAACAACCACCAATTAAAGACACATTAGAAGAAACGGATGAATTTAGAAAAAAACGTGAAGCTTTTTGGATCAATACGCTTCAAACCCTCTGGCCATTTGGTATGAACATATCAGAGGGCGAATGCGAAAGGAGGTCCATCATTCCTTTCACTTTAACGTACAACAGAATGAATATCGAAATAGCAAAAATGTTGAAAGATGAATTCAATTTTACCAATGCTAAATTAAATGAACCTTTGAATCTTCGACCTGTCATCGCCTATAAGAAAAACAAAAGCTTGCGTAACATCCTTGTAAGGACTAAATTAGAGCCCATCAATGAATAACATAATTTTTTGCCAGTCAGTTTAACCAGTTCCTAAGCTCATCACTTAGTTTAAATCAATTTTATGTAATTTTTTGTCATGTTTGAAACCCATCAGGGTTCAGTAAATGAAAACAATTTTTCGGCGGCATATTAAAAGAAAAAAAACGTTTCAGTAGGAAATGTCTGTGCCAGTGCGATTTTTTAACCTCAAACACACACAGGCGAGTGCCAGAGTTCATATATGCCCAAAAACAAAATAGGTTCCAATTTCTATCATGTGTATGTATTTCCTAAATAAAATTATTATTTATTTATTTATATATTTATTTATTGATTATTTTTAATTTTTTATTAATTTTTATTTATTTATTTATTTATTTATTTATTTATTTATTTGATTGATTCATTTATTTAAATTATTATTTTTATTTTTAATTTTTCATACCTTTCACACAATGTAGAGGTTCACAAGGTAAAACACACAATTTCTACGTGGTGTAAAATATTTTCCGTCATAAACCTCCGTCGGGGGATACTCATTCCAACTGATAAAATTCGTGAAGCATCATGATCTTTGGCGTTATTTTGTCATTTATTTCTTTAGTCTCAATATATTTTATCAAACCATTTTTTCATATTATTTTCACATACTTCAGAAGCCAGTAAAGCAAACCGCTCCCGATTGGTTTTACTTAAATCAAAGCCAACCAATAGGGCTTCATGGGGTCAGTAAAGCAAACCACTCACTGGCTGATTAAAATTCAATGGAAGCCAATCAATAGGGCTTCATCTAATTTGTTTGGACGACACAAACTGAGTTGTGAAAAACAAACTTGGGACATCTCAGATTGAAAAGAATTAATTAGATGAGTGACATTTGTCAGCTTGTTACCGAGTTTAATTATGTACTGAGCTGTGAAAAACACCCCCAGCCCACATATGGGTATATACCATGCATGCCCTCCCAAAGTTGGAATCATTTTCCTCAAAGTCTCTTTGAAAAAGCCAAACCAAGCGAAACGCGTCGAGACAGACGGATTATTTTCTACCTTTGCTGAAGACTGCAACCAATCCAGGTATCTTCGTTAGTAGGTAATATCTAATTTTCCAATTTTATTTATTTCATCACTTTATATTTTATTTATACTTAATTCAGCTACTTTCTTTAACAATGGCAAGAAAAGGAAAGAGGCATCAGAAGCAGAGAGTTGCCCAGTCCGGAACTGGCCAGGAACAATCGTTCCAGGCTTATTCTAGGCTGGTCAAGGCTCTGTTTCAGGTGCTTCAATGTTTGCACCACATTGGGCTATTAGAGCACCATTTGGCAAATCGGGATTTCCCGAAACAGCTGTAGAAGAAAGTAGATGAGTTAGGTGGCTTTCTAAAGCCAGCTCTTCCCACCCCACACATTTTTTCTGTTTTTCGACAGATTAGTGTGGGATGGGCCAATCAAACGTTAAATGCTTTAATTGGGCATTATAAGATGAATTTAAACCAGTTGAAGTATAAGATAACTTTGGCTATGCGACCACCTCCTGGACTCGAAAAAATAGACTTCAACAGCGCTTCGGCGCGTGCCTTGATCTGGGCTAAAAAGAACTTTAAAAATAAGTTGACAGATAAGACGATTTCGGCCTATGAGTCTTACATTTCGGAACTTCGCCCAGCGTCTGGAGTAAGGAACAATACGGGAGGGAACAAGCAAACTCCGGCCCGTTTTTGTCCCTCTACCCCAACGCGAAAAGCAAAATAAGAAAAGATCAAGGCAAAGCACTTCTCCCTCTTCTTTTCCTTCTACTTCTTCTTTCTCTCAGAGTAAGCGCCTCAATTTGCAAACATCTCCGGTCCATATTGTGACTGAAGATGCTCGCAAATTGAGTAATGCTGTCTCGCCTCGTCTTGCTCCTCTACCTCCTACTCCTCCTCAGCCTTCCTTCTCTGGTTCTCCTAGTGCTCTCACTAGAACTCCTCCTCCTCCTTCTGTTTCTTCTCCTGCTTCTGTTTCCTCTCCTGCTTCTGTTTCTTCTCCCCCTTCTCCTGCCTCTAGTGTGGTTCAACCAGGTATATAGTACTCAGAGAAAGTCAAATCACCGAGCCGCAACTCGGGCCGCTCATTTGATTCTAAATTCTCCCAGTTTCGGCATAAAAGCGGAGTTAATTTTGACAAAAGGAATTGGCGCCTCCCCGATGTTTGTAAAAACATCCTTATGATTGGAAGTTCAAATTTAGGACGCATTGATCGAAATCCCCATCCGGACATCCAGGTGGAGTGTTACCCCGGCGCCAAATTCAATCATCTGCGCTCTATGTTTAAAGGGCACAGGGGCCAGTCCAGTCCCCAAAAAATATTATTAAATATTGGCGTGAATTCTCGAAATGATAATTCTGATCTCGTAGTTAAGCAGTTGCGGAATATGCTTAGCGATATCAGGGTCAAGTTTAGATCCGCAAAAATTTATTTCGCTGAACTAAACTTTTCGCAAAAAACTCCCTCAGGCTGAGAGGAGAACCCTGAGCATCATCAACGAAACCATTCGGAAAGTGAAGGACGTTAACGTGATACCAAAAATTGATGACGCGAAGTTTGATGTTGCTCAGGATTTAATCCATTGGACCACGAGAACCGCCAATATTATGTACGATCACTGGTTGAACCACCTAAATTTAAACTAAGTAAAGGCAAAGGTAACAGCCGCCTAACAGATGTGGGATTAGGAACTAATGTGGTTAACCTGTCTGGCACCAATGACCTAACAACCCAAGAGAAATCTCTTTTAGATCGCGGTTTAACTTTTGTACCAACACCAAAGCCTAAAACTGATAACCAAACAAATTTACCATCATACAACTGTAATTTTCTTAGGCAAATGAAATTAGCCGACCGCTTTAGAAACTCCAGCGGTCGGAAACTTCCTTTTACAGAATCATCTGGTTGGTCACCTCCAGATAGTGAAGTAGATCCCGAAATTATTGAGGCTAGCAAACGAATCATCAAAAAGGTGTTCAGCATGAACATACTCTCCGATAAAGACAATTTAACAGCTGGTGAACGGAGAGCCCTCACGAAACTTCGAAAAAAGAAATTAGTAATTAAACCAGCCGACAAAGGTGGGTCGGTAGTTGTTCAATCTCGGGATAATTATATAAAGGAAGCCATGAGACAACTCAGCAATACTAAACATTATAAGAAAATAGATTCACTTATTTGGCCTAGTAATATCGAAAAATTCAATAAGATCTTAAAATTTCTCCTCGACGAAGGTCACATTACCAAAAAACAATTGAAATATTTAACAGCTAAGCTCAGTGCTCAAACAAGACAATTTTATATCCTACCAAAGATCCACAAGGACCGTTCTTCATGGACGGATGACTTAACTCCACCCGGGAGGCCAATTGTATCAGATTGTAATTCGGAATCTTATGCGATCTCGGAATTAATTGATTATCATCTGAAACCTATAGCAAATAGACATCCGAGCTATCTAAAAAATACACAGGATTTCCTGTCAAAAATTTCGAAATTGAAAATATCGAAAAATGCAATTCTGGCTACTTTGGATATCGACAGTATGTATACGAACATTGATATTGATAAAGGTGTTAAATCAGTTAAAAATGCTTTTGAAAAATATCCGGATGCGAAACGCCCGGATGAACAAATTTTGGATCTTTTAGAGCTGAGCTTAAAAGGTAATGACTTTCAATTCAATGGAGAATATTTTCTACAAATAATGGGTTGTCCTATGGGCAAAAGATTCAGTCCTAATTTTGCAAGCATTTATGTAGCGGAATGGGAGGAAAATGCCTTAAGCAAAAATGCAAAGCATCCTCTCGTATATCTCAGGTATATCTCAGGTATTTAGATGACATTTTTATTATTTGGGAACATTCAAAAGAAGATTTTGATGAATTTTTAGAAATTTTGAACAATCACGATCCAAATATTAAATTGAAAGCTACTATCAGTGAAAATTCTGTTGATTTTCTCGATGTGACCGTGTATAAAGGCAAGCAATTTCAGGCGTCGGGTCATTTAGATTATAAAGTGTATTTTAAACCAACTGATTCACATCAATTGTTGCACACAAAATCATTTCATCCTCAACATACATTTAAAGGTATCATCAAATCACAACTCATTCGTTTCCACCGCAATTCAAGTGATAAGGTAAATTTCAATGAGGCTTGTTCTACTCTATTTGGCGCCCTCAGATCGAGAGGGTACTCGCTGCGCCTCTTGCGCAGCCTGAAATCCCAAACCCTGAAAAAGCTAGAAAGTCCAGCTAAAACTACCGATTTCGAACCACTGAAGATTGAACACAACAGACCGTTGCAGAATGGTAGTGGCGCGGTATTTAATTGCAAAAAGCCTCGTTGTAGACTGCATACTTTTATGCCTGATCAGAAAGAGGAATTTTCCTCCGAACAAACGAAAAATCATTATCAGATCCGTAACCCCCTCCATTGTGATTCACCAAACATTATTTACCTTATCACTTGTAAGCGATGTCGGAAACAGTATGTTGGTCAAAGTCAAAATCCTTTTCGAGAACGTGCTACTAGACACAAACAGGATATGAAACATAATGCTGATGCCCCAGTAGCACAACATTTTAACCTTCCTGGCCATTCTTTGGACGATTTCGAAATCCATCCTATTGAACAACCACCAATTAAAGACACATTAGAAGAAACGGATGAATTTAGAAAAAAACGTGAAGCTTTTTGGATCAATACGCTTCAAACCCTCTGGCCATTTGGTATGAACATATCAGAGGGCGAATGCGAAAGGAGGTCCATCATTCCTTTCACTTTAACGTACAACAGAATGAATATCGAAATAGCAAAAATGTTGAAAGATGAATTCAATTTTACCAATGCTAAATTAAATGAACCTTTGAATCTTCGACCTGTCATCGCCTATAAGAAAAACAAAAGCTTGCGTAACATCCTTGTAAGGACTAAATTAGAGCCCATCAATGAATAACATCATTTTTTGCCAGTCAGTTTAACCAGTTCCTAAGCTCATCACTTAGTTTAAATCAATTTTATGTACTTTTTTGTCATGTTTGAAACCCATCAGGGTTCAGTAAATGAAAACAATTTTTCAGCGGCATATTAAAAGAAAAAAAACGTTTCAGTAGGAAATATCTGTGCCAGTGCGATTTTTTAACCTCAAACACACACACACACACACATCTTTGTCTACCCCACATACCGAGGTACCCCATTGTTTGTCCTTTGTGTGGACTAACGGTTTCTACCTCGTTTTGCCGGTACAGTTCTGGAAAAACAGACGAGGTAAAGGGTTTCTTTTGTCTTTTGTACCTCGGTAAGGCAAAACACGCAAACTCGTTTGTCTAGTTACCTCGGCAAGTTGGTAAGACAACCCCCCCACACACACACACACACGCACACACAGACACACACACACACAGACACACACACACACACACACACACACACACACACACACACACACACACACACACACACACACACACACACACACACAGTCTTGTTTTCCCTACATACCGAGGTACCCCATTGTCTGTCCTTTGTGTGGACTAACGGTTTCAACCTCGTTTTGCCGGTACAGTTCTGGGAAAACAACCGAGGTAAAGGGTTTCTTTTGTCTTTTGTACCTCGGTAAGGCGAAACACGCAAACTCTTTTGTCTAGTTACCTCATCAAGTTGGTAAGACAAACGCACGCACACACACACACACACACACACACACACACACACACACACACACACACACACACACACACACACACACACACACACACACAATACAATTTCTTGGTTAGGTTCGATTTTAAACAAGTTGGACTGAACCGCTCTTTATCAATCTTTGTTGGACTTTTAATTAGTGGCTCCTCTCAGTAGATACAAGTGGCGCGTGCCTCTTCTCAAATAAGGACAACTCGCTTTGAGAACACTCGCTTGCTATGAAAAATAGGCATTTGCTTAGGGGCAAGGAAAGGGGCAAGTTGCCAACAGACGTGGCATCTGTCCAAATGTTAACCGACTTGCGTCTTGTTCACACAATGCAAAAATTATCCTCTATTTTCGCGTTTAGTGTTTCATAAAAAACTCCGGTGTTTATGTTAAGCGCTCGAAATGTTTATCACTAGAAAACTTAGTTTCTAAAAAACACTGTTGTTTTTTGGTAAAATACCTCGTAAAATAATAATAATGATAATTATAATAATAATATAGCCTGAAACTCACACACGGTGTTCCATGGTTGTACAAAATTGAAAAAAAAGAAGATTAGAGTTTGATGCCCCTCAGGCTGAGAGGAGAACCCTGAGCATCATCAACGAAACCATTCGGAAAGTGAAGGACGTTAACGTGATACCAAAAATTGATGACGCAAAGTTTGATGTTGCTCAGGATTTAATCCATTGGACCACGAGAACCGCCAATATTATGTACGATCACTGGTTGAACCACCTAAATTTAAACTAAGTAAAGGCAAAGGTAACAGCCGCCTAACAGATGTGGGATTAGGAACTAATGTGGTTAACCTGTCTGGCACCAATGACCTAACAACCCAAGAGAAATCTCTTTTAGATCGCGGTTTAACTTTTGTACCAGCACCAAATCCTAAAACTGATAACCAAACAAATTTACCATCATACAACTGTAATTTTCTTAGGCAAATGAAATTAGCCGACCGCTTTAGAAACTCCAGCGGTCGGAAACTTCCTTTTACAGAATCATCTGGTTGGTCACCTCCAGATAGTGAAGTAGATCCCGAAATTATTGAGGCTAGCAAACGAATCATCAAAAAGGTGTTCAGCATGAACATACTCTCCGATAAAGACAATTTAACAGCTGGTGAACGGAGAGCCCTCACGAAACTTCGAATAAATAAGAAATTAGTAATTAAACCAGCCGACAAAGGTGGGTCGGTAGTTGTTCTATCTCGGGATAATTATATAAAGGAAGCCATGAGACAACTCAGCAATACTAAACATTATAAGAAAATAGATTCACTTATTTGGCCTAGTAATATCGAAAAATTCAATAAGATCTTAAAATTTCTCCTCGACGAAGGTCACATTATCAAAAAACAATTGAAATATTTAATAGCTAAGCTCAGTGCTCAAACAAGACAATTTTATATCCTACCAAAGATCCACAAGGACCGTTCTTCATGGACGGATTACTTAACTCCACCCGGGAGGCCAATTGTATCAGATTGTAATTCGGAATCTTATGCGATCTCGGAATTAATTGACTATCATCTTAAACCTATAGCAAATAGACATCCGAGCTATCTAAAAAATACACAGGATTTCCTGTCACAAATTTCGAAATTGAAAATATCAAAAAATGCAATTCTGGCTACTTTGGATATCGACAGTATGTATACGAACATTGATATTGATAAAGGTGTTAAATCAGTTAAAAATGCATTTGAAAAATATCCGGATGCGAAACGCCCGGATGAACAAATTTTGGATCTTTTAGAGCTGAGCTTAAAAGGTAATGACTTTCAATTCAATGGAGAATATTTTCTACAAATAATGGGTTGTCCTATGGGTAAAAGATTCAGTCCTAATTTTGCAAGCATTTATGTAGCGGAATGGGAGGAAAATGCCTTAAGCAAATGTGCAAAGCATCCTCTCGTATATCTCAGATATTTAGATGACATTTTTATTATTTGGGAACATTCAAAAGAAGATTTTGATGAATTTTTAGAAATTTTGAACAATCACGATCCAAATATTAAATTGAAAGCTACTATCAGTGAAAATTCTGTTGATTTTCTCGATGTAACCGTGTATAAAGGCAAGCAATTTCAGGCGTCCGGTCATTTAGATTATAAAGTATATTTTAAACCAACTGATTCACATCAATTGTTGCACACTAAATCATTTCATCCTCAACACACATTTAAAGGTATCATCAAATCACAGCTCATTCGTTTCCACCGCAATTCAAGTGATAAGGTAAATTTCAATGAGGCTTGTTCTACTCTATTTGGCGCCCTCAGATCGAGAGGGTACTCGCTGCGCCTTTTGCGTAGCCTGAAATCCCAAACCTTGAAAAAGCTCGAAAGTCCAGCTGAAACTACCGATTTCGAACCACTGAAGATTGAACACAACAGACCGTTGCAAAATAGTAGTGGCGCGGTATTTAATTGCAAAAAGCCTCGTTGTAGACTGCATACTTTTATGCCTGATCAGAAAGAGGAATTTTCCTCCGAACAAACGAAAAATCATTATCAGATCCGTAACCCCCCTCCATTGTGATTCACCAAACATTATTTACCTTATCACTTGTAAGCGATGTCGGAAACAGTATGTTGGTCAAAGTCAAAATCCTTTTCGAGAACGTGCTACTAGACACAAACAGGATATAAAACATAATGCTGATGCCCCAGTAGCACAACATTTTAACCTTTCTGGCCATTCTTTGGACGATTTCGAAATCCACCCAATTGAACAACCACCAATTAAAGACACATTAGAAGAAACGGATGAATTTAGAAAAAAACGTGAAGCTTTTTGGATCAATACGCTTCAAACCCTCTGGCCATTTGGTATGAACATATCAGAGGGCGAATGCGAAAGGAGGTCCATCATTCCTTTCACTTTAACGTACAACAGAATGAATATCGAAATAGCAAAAATGTTAAAAGATGAATTCAATTTTACCAATGCTAAATTAAATGAACCTTTGAATCTTCGACCTGTCATCGCCTATAAGAAAAACAAAAGCTTGCGTAACATCCTTGTAAGGACTAAATTAGAGCCCATCAATGAATGACATCAATTATTGCCAGTCAGTTTAACCAGTTCCTAAGCTCATCACTTAGTTTAAATCAAATTTGGTGTAATTTTTTGTCATGTTTGAAACCCATCTGGGTTCAGTAAATGAAAACAATTTTTCGGCGGCATATTAAAAGAAAAAAACGTTTCAGTATGAAATGTCTGTGCCAGTGCGATTTTTTAACCTCAAACACACACACACACACACACACACACACACACAGAGAGTCTTGTCTACCCTACATACCGAGGTACCCCATTGTTTGTCCTTTGTGTGGACTAACGGTTTCTACCTCGTTTTGCCGGTACAGTTCTGGGAAAACAACCGAGGTAAAGGGTTTCTTTTGTGTTTTGTACCTCGGTAAGGCGAAACACGCAAACTCTTTTGTCTAGTTACCTCGTCAAGTTGGTAAGACAACCCCCCCCCCCCCCCCCCACACACACACACACACACAGTCTTGTCTACCCTACATACCGAGGTACCCCATTGTTTGTCCTTTGTGTGGACTAGCGGTTTCTACCTCGTTTTGCCGGTACAGTTCTGGGAAAACAACCGAGGTAAAGGGTTTCTTTTGTCTTTTGTACCTCAGTAAGGCGAAACACGCAAACTCTTTTGTCTAGTTACCTCGTCAAGTTGGTAAGACAAACCACACACACACACACACACACACACACACACACACACACACACACACACACACACACACACACACACACACACACACACACACACACTATCATTTAATTTCTTGGTTAGGTTCGATTTTAAACAAGTTGGACTGAACCGCTCTTTATCAATCTTTGTTGGACTTTTAATTAGTGGCTCCTCTCAGTAGATACAAGTGGCGCGTGCCTCTTCTCAAATAAGGACAACTCGCTTTGAGAACACTCGCTTGCTATGAAAAATAGGCATTTGCTTAGGGGCAAGGAAAGGGGCAAGTTGCCAACAGACGTGGCATCTGTCCAAATGTTAACCGACTTGCGTCTTGTTCACACAATGCAAAAATTATCCTCTATTTTCGCGTTTAGTGTTTCATAAAAAACTCCGGTGTTTATGTTAAGCGCTCGAAATGTTTATCACTAGAAAACTTAGTTTCTAAAAAACACTGTTGTTTTTTGGTAAAATACCTCGTAAAATAATAATAATGATAATTATAATAATAATATAGCCTGAAACTCACACACGGTGTTCCATGGTTGTACAAAATTGAAAAAAAAGAAGATTAGAGTTTGATGCCGTAATTATAAATGTCTCGTGAGTCAGTTGGAGCAGGGTCATTGCACTAGCAGCAACAAATGCTGGCATCTGTTGTGTGTGTGGAAGGGGAGAGGTGGGCTGCGGTGAACGGAGTTCATGCAGTAGCTGCCGGTCGCTATTGCTTATCCGTATCCACTCATGTGTGACTGAATATGTGTGTTCGTAGCTGTTGCGGAATCGATTTTCTGAAAGTATGCGCGAGTGAAGTGTGATTTTGCTACCGTGCGATTCTTATGAGTAAATCGGGGCAGGGTCAAGTCACAAACAGCTCCCAGCATCCATGCTGGTCCACTTTTCTTAGGATAGTGCGTGGGAACAGAGTTTATACAGCTCGTCGCTATGTCCGATCCGTATCCACTCTGTCGTGACGGCATGCGTGTGTTCTCAGCTGTACTGAAGCCCATATTGTCGGAAAATACACGAATGGGGTGTGATTCTGAAGTGTGGATCTCATAATAATAATAATAATATTTCATGGCAATAAATCCCTACATTGTTTTCTATAGCTGTACGAAATTGCAAAATGCCTTGTGGAAAAGGCACGTTTTAATACCCGACTTAAGTGATCCTGGGAAATCCATTTCTTTTTGGACGGTTTGGAAGAGAATTCCATAGCTTTGGCCCGAAAGCGGCAAATACCCCATCGACAGCAGGACCTAATTTAGATGAGGGCTGTAGTTGAACAAGGTGTTAACACTTACGCTGCCGAAAGCGACTATTGTCACTTATTTTATGATGATTATCTGTTCCTTCTGGTATGCGCAGATCAAACCTACCATCTGATTAATTGTTGGAAAGTGCTCAGAAAGTCCTTTCCAGCAATTAATCAGATGATAGAGTTTCAAGTATGTCATAAATTGTATGAAACTTCCTCGCATACAGCTGTACATAGATGTCCCCCATATATGGCTAAAGTGGGCGTGGCAGTAAAAGGGTTAAATTTATATGATGACTGAATAGATCTTTATAGCTTGTGATTGATAAACAAATTAGTCATGTAGGGAGGTGCAAATCGTTTGATGCATTTAATGATAAGAAGAATTGAATTCTCTGCTGAATCGGAAGTCAGTGGAGATGTGAAAGGACGTCTGTGTTACGCCCTCTTTTGAAATAACTGACGACTTTTGTTATAACTCCCACGTTTGTATTAGAAATCGCCAGGTTTTGTTACAGCTTAGCACGTTTGTAATAAAATCGCCATATTTTGTTACAAACAGAGGTCACGAATCGACAGGTTTTCCTAAAAAGCTTGTCACTTTTGCCATGGACATCAACAGGTTTTGTAAGACAGTGTCTTACACTGGATTATGACAATTATGTAAACCCATCCATTTCTCAACATTTTACCTGACATTTCCTCCCATGATTTAATTTTGTGCTGGAAGTAAATTAGGCTGGGTATCGACCGTCCCGACGTAACTGACGTAACACATTTGTCAACTTTGTCGTTCTCCGACACCTCAGCACTTTCAAAAATGTAAGCCTTACCATCTGACACCAGGAGTAATTTTGCATTGGAAGTCACTGACGGACGATTTGAGACCACTGACGTGGTCATAGTTTAGTGCAGTTTGTCATCTGTCTATCTACTCTTCTTCGTTGTTCCCCCATTTATTGAGATACTGATATGACAGTTTGATTATTGGTGTATTTTATTCATTGGAGTACTATTAGTTATCCGTGTGTTTTCCAGGGTGTATGGGAATTTACACCGGTTTGGGAATATATGAGTTCCCAGACCGGTGTAAACTCCTATACACCCTGGAAAACACAAGGATACCAGATTTATTTCCAAGAATTGTGTTGTACTTAATATTTTAACCTACATTGTGGGCAAAAACTGACAGAAAATTTGTACTTGTATGTTTCTTAATAAAACAAGACAAATATGGATGTCATTGCAACTGGCTCTATGATGCAGTTCCAATGACATCCATATCTGTAATATTTTATTGCACATAAATATTAAATTTCCTGTATTTTTATTTTTATTCTACCATAACCGAGTTAAAAAATTCTAACATAACCACGGTGTAAAAACCCACTGTGGATTGCAAGTTACACTGTACCTCTCAGCCAATCAAAACGCAGTATTTTGTTCCATTTGGAAATAAGTCACATTATTTGAGGAGTTCACCTGTTACAAAGTTATTCGGAAATGATGCAATCTTCGAAACACAGCAGCCTTGATCAAACAAAACTTTAATTTAACAAACCTTTGAAACAAACTTCTGAATTCGTGTCCTATTGCTGAATGTTGCAGAAAAAAGAGGAGTGATTTAACGAATTTTGGGGCCTAAAAAGTACAAATGACTATTGGTGTGTTTTTGTTGGAAATTCTCTGAAAAAAATATGCCTGTGACTGGTAGTTTCCTTCGTGTCAATGTTTCTCTCTTATTTGTGGTATGACCCTCCAGTATCGAATTCTCTTCCAAACCACCTAAAAGAAATGGATTCTCTAGAATTGGATTTTTGTAGTCAAAGTTCCTCAGAGGTTATATTTGGTTTTTAATTAATCGGTCGAGTTCCAAGTCTCATTCCTGAATTTTGACTATGATTCCCCGTGAACGTTATTTAGAGGTATAAAAGTGAATGTGGGTTGGAAATTGAAATCATACGTTCAATATTAAATGAAAGTGTCAATGACACTGTAGCTCAACTTGACAAACTTGAGCCTGGTAAGTTATAAGTGAAATGGCAAAATTGAAGATCATTGGTACCAATGTTATTTGATACAATTTCAACATAACAGCATTGTGTGTGCACAACGTCAGAGTAATCTATGCATTTTAAATGCAAACTGTAAGACTGGCTAAAAGAAGAATGTTAATACACAAATTCAGTAGGTTTAAAGGTTATTGTAAATGGCAACTTTTTCACAGAAATGAATTCTAATCAGTAGCTCTTATCCAAAAGTTTCCTAACGAGCACACCAAGTTCAAAAACAATCCTATAATAAATGTGGTATGTAGGCCATGTTAAAAAAGAATGTTGATGCACAAATGCAACAAATTCAAACATTGTTGCTAACAGCAACAGTTTTTGATGGAACTGAAAAGAAAATCGATAGCTCCTATCATTGTCACCCTGCATAAGCATACAAAGTTTCAAAACAACCTGATAATGAATGCGCCCTCTGAGGATGCCAAATGAAGATGTCAATGCACAAATGCACTAAGTTTGAAGGTCATTGCTTGTGGCAATGCTTTTTTCTCTCTCTTTTTTATGGAAATTCATAAATATACCCTACGGAAAGTGCAAAAGGGATAAGTTGCTGCACGAATGCAGTACGTTCAAAGGCAAGTGATAACGACAATAATTTTTAAATAAAATGAAAACAATCAATAGCTCACATCTAGAGGTCACACATACCACGTTTCAAAGTAATCCGATCATAAATGTGCCCTGAAGGGTGTGCCAAAGGGAAATATTGAAGCCTGACTAAACTAAGTTCAAAGGTCGTTTTTGACGGAAATGGAAGAAAATCGATAACTCCCATCTAGATATCACCCCACACAAGCACACCAAGTTTCCAAGCGATCCAGTTATAAATGTAAACTGCAGGGTGTGTCAAAGTTAAATATTGATGCATAACTGCACTAAGTTTTTACTAAGTTCATCAGAGGTCGTTGCCAATGGCAACTATTTTTGACATAAATGGAAGAAAATCGATACTCCCATCTAGGGGTCACCCCAAACAAGTACACCAAGCTTCAAAGTGATCCTGTCAAAAATGTGCACTGCAGGCTGCGCCAACGGTGAAATATTGATCATCAAAGGTCGTTGCCATCGGCAGCATGTCTTGGCGGATATCGAAGAAAATCGACAGCTCCCATCTAGAGGTAACCCCCCAAAAACATACCAAGTTTCCAGCCATGCTGATCATACATATGCCCTGTAGGGCATGCCATAGGAATATATTGATGCCTGACCATACTAAGGTCGTTGCCAGCGACAACATGTTTTTGATAGAAATGGCAGAAAATCAACAACTCCCATCTTGAGGTCACTCCAAACAAGCATGCCAGATTCCAAAGCAATCCGATCATAAATGTGCCCTGTAGGGTGTGCCAAAGGGAAATATTGAGGTCTGACTAAACTAAGTTCTAAGAACGTTGCCAGCTGCAACATTTTTTGATGGAAATGGACGAAAATCAATAGCTCCCATCTAGAGGTCACCCCAAACGACCATACCAAGTTTCAAAGCGATCCGATAACAAATGTGCCCTGCTGGGTGTGCCAAAGGGAAATGTTGATGCATAACTGCACTAAGTTCATCAAAGGTCGTTGCCAGGGGGAACATTTCTTGGAGGATATCGAAGAAAATAAATAGCTCCCATCTAGAGGTAATCCCAAACAAGCATACCAAGTTTCAATCCGATCGGATAAAAAATGTGCCCTGTACGGCGTGCCAAAGGAATATATTGATGTCTGACTAAACTAAGTTCAAAGGTCGTTGCCAAGGGCAACATGTTTTGACGGAAATTGACAAAAATCGATAGCTCCCATCTAGAGGTCACCCCAAACAAGCAAGCCAGGTTTCAAAACAGTCTGATCATAAATGGGCCATGCAGGGTGTACCAAAGGGAAATATTGAGGTCTGACTAAACTTAGATCTAAGAACGTTGCCAGCGGTAACATGTTTTGGCGGTAATTGAAGAAAATCGATAGCTTCCATCTAGAGGTCACCCCAAATAAGCATACCAAGTTTCAAAGCGATCTGATCATAAATGCGACCTGTGAGGTGTACCAAAGGAAATACGTACGTACGTACGCCGACGCACGAGAAGTGAAGGCAATAGCTCAGCTTGACTTTGTCAGGTTGAGCTAAAAAACTGTAAAGCCAATAGGGACAACGGAGGTTACGTCACAGAACACACCAATTTGCATTTTTGGCGTGACGGGCGGAGTTAATGCATCAAACAGATTGTTTTTATCTCCACTTCTTCTGAATCCTGCATTTCTACATGAGTACCGTGACTTGGTAAAAGGAACAAACCCAAGTGACACCACGTTTACTTCTAAAAATGTCGATGGGATTTCTGGACGGAATGCATTGCAGACATGGTTGCAGAATACTGAAATACGCGTTAAATTTAGAAACATTTACGCCATTTTATTATGCATTCGCAATATAGAAATAGTTAATGTAAAAGGAATATAATAGTAAAAACGAAAACGAGAAGTAACAACGAATACCGCATATTAGTGGATCCAGTGTATGTAGGCTTCCGTTTTCCTTTAGCACTTTTAAATCAATTGAATCGACCTGAGAATTCAGTATTGCATGATCTGGGGCAATTATGATCCCACTATGCACACGCGCGCTAAATAAAACTAATTTCCCAGCTACCCAACCATTTTCTCTCCAATAAATCTTGCTGGATGAGAAAGTAGTCTTGTAGAGCCACGCTCCCAAATGTTATTGCTGAAGCAATACTTGCTTAACACACGCAAACGAAGAGCTAAACACCGACTTTTATAAATATATGTCTTAAAACGTCCATGTATTTGAGAATCTTGTGAAGCTACTCGCGGCTCTCATTGAATCGCTGTCGACACGTTGGTGGAGATGGGAGAATTATGGTCACCCTAGATCTCGGACGAAATCAGAGCGTACTACCTAGCCTTTGAGTGAACATTAGTCTCGCCACCTCGCTGTATTTTGGATGATGTTTCGTCATCTTGGGGCGTAACTGACTTAAGGACCTCAACACCCCCCCCCCCCCTACACACACTGTCAGCTTCACTGTCCCAGCTCTCCTGGGCTATTACAATATTATTTACCGATCACACTTATATGAACATATTTATTTACATATATACATACTAATTTCGAATCGATCTTGACAATCACACACGCTATAAAATAAATGTCTTATCAACTCATAAACATTTACCTTAGCTTGACGCTGCAATGCCTCCTGGGGTGACTACATTACTCGATATGCCTTCGCGTGCATGGATCTACACTATAGCGTATCCCGCCTAATTGTGTGTTTAATTCACTTAGATCATTTTATAACCACAGCGTTCGCACTGACTACGCAATGCGTACTCACACATCCGGATCTATTTGTAGGCCTTATTAGATTTTCTTGCTATGCTAAGCTAATGAAGGCTGTTTTGACGCACCGCTTGTCTTCTCCGAGTGAGCACCAGAGCGCTGATGCAGACATGGCAAATGTGGAGCATTCGCTATATTTTACAAGTGACGTGGTCAGGAAAATAAAAGATTGAATAGAAATTGATGTATAACTAGTCTTTATGATTCTGGAGAATCAAGGCTTTTACAGATGAGATTCCATGATTTTTCATGACTCCCGATTGTCCGATGATTTTTTTTACTGTCTCACTGAAGTTCGTTCCTTTATTGATGTTATGAGAAACGTTGGTACATGCAGTAGTCTCAAATATCTCAGTTTGATAAAAAAAACTGTTTAGGTAAAAACCATCATTAATGGTGGAGAGGGTTAATATCAATATCGTCGTCCGACAAGTTAATGACCGAAAATACCTAGAGAGTGCCTTGGTTATTAGAAAATGGTCAATTTTATCTCACATATATCTAAAATATTGATGTCTGGAAGCTTGTAGAGGGTTAACAAGTGCTAAGAGAAGTATTTTTCCATGCAACTTATGTCACTCCAAGAACTGCGAATGGCCATTTTTTTTTAAAATCTACATGATATTTTCAGAGAAATCCAGGGCGAACATGAATTTTAAGCCTTTGATGGGTATCATTGTTTATCCAGCCAAAACGGGTTAAGGGCTGTTTTCTTATTACTTACAAAATTAATTCTCAGTGAATTCCACGTCCACTTATGTTGACCTCTCCTCTTAACTTTGGGTGCTGTGGGTACGCAAGCACAGAACATTTTATCAAAATGTTGATGTTTGAGAACTTGCATAGGGTTAACAAATGCTTACTGGAATATTTTGTACATTTAGCTTGTAATGACACACTAAGATATGAGAATGGCCATTTTTTCTTGAAAAACTACGAGATGTTTGTAGAGACATCCTCTGATAACATGGATTTTTAACCTTTTGAGAGGTATCGTTCTGTAACCAACCCTAAACGGGTTAATGTTTGATTTTGTGAATACCTTCCTTACTTACAAAAATGATCCTCGGTGAATTCCATTTCTAATGAAGGAGGTTATGTTTATCTCGCATGTATACATTGGGTGCTATGGGTGCCCAAGAACAGCCCATTCTCTCAAAATGCCTATACTTGGCAACCTGTGGAAGGTTAACAAACACTTACCGCAATATTTTGTCCATGCAACTTGTAATGTCACTACTAGACCTGCAAATGGTCAATTTTTCTTGAAAACTTACTAGATTTTTTTGAGAAATCCACAGAAAAGGGGCAGTTTTAGCTTTTAAGGGTACATCCCCTTAATCAGTCGAAAATGGGTTAAGACATCGATTTTTGAATACCCTTACTATTTACAAAATTTTTCTCTATCAGTTTTGCGTCCGGTAAAAGAAGTTAAGTTTCTCTGTGGCATACCCATTTGGTGTTGTTGGTGTCCAAAAACAGATTATGTTTTAGAACTGTTGACATTGATCAGTCCACGGAGGGTTAGCAAATGCTTAACGGAATATTTTATCCATGCAACTGGTAATGTTACTCCAAGACCTATCAATGCCCATTTTCTCTTGAAAACCTCCTGGATGTTTGCAAAGAAATCCAGGGAAAACATGAATTTTTTAAGCTTTTGATGGGTATCGCTGTTAACCACCCCAAAAGGGGTTAACGCTTGGTTTTTTGAATACCCTCATTACATACAAAAATGGTCCTCGGTGAATTCCATTTCCAGCAAAGGGGAATATGTTTATCTCTCGGGTATAAATTGGTTGCTGTGCATGTCCGAAAACAGCTCATTTTCTCAAAATTATGATGCTTGACAGCATAGTGAGGGTTAATAAATGTTCACCGGAATATTTTGTCCATGCAACTTGTAATGTCATACCAAGACCTACGAATAGTCAATTATCCTTGAAAATCTACAAGACGTTTTCAGACAAATCCACGGAAAATGGGAAATTTAAGCTTTTAAGTGGGTTTCTCTCTTTAACCAGCCCAAAATGGGTTAAGACTTCGACTTTTGAATACCCTTACTATTTACAAAAATGTTTCCCTATAAATCTTGCGTCTGATAGAAGAAAGTACTTTCTCCGTGGTATATCCATCGGGTGCTGTTGATGACCAAAACAGCCCATTTTATCACAATTTTGAATTTTGGCAGCCCGTGGGGGGTTAACAAATGCTCACCGGAATATTTTGTTCATGTATCTTGTATTGTCACATCAAGACCTGTGCGTGGACAATTTTTCTTGAAAATCTACAAGACTCATTTAGAGAAATCCAGAGAAAACATGCATTTTTGAGCTTTTGAGGGGAATCGTGGTTTAACTTGCCCAAAACGGTTTAACGCTTTGTTTTCTGAATACCCTTATTACTAACAAACCTGAGCCTCGATGAATCCCACTTCCAATAAAGGACTTCGGGTTTATCTCCCCCGTACCCTGGTGTGCTGTGGTGGCTCCAAACCCACCCATTTCATCAAAGTTTCGATGTATGGTAGCTTGTGGAGGGTGAACATATGCAATGCCTAATATCTCTTGTATATGAATGGTCGTGTCACAGACAGGTCTAACAATGATGACTGTTTAAAACAAATATGCAAGACGCGTTTCGAGAGAGTGCCTATAAACCCTAATTTTGTCAGTGTTTTGCCAATTCTGGCGAAATACGGGCTAAATCGAAAATTCCGCTTCGGTACATGTTTAGATGTTCTGCCCCTATATGCGTGTGCGAAATTTTGTGAAAATCGGTACAAAAATGGCTTCTGCTGAATCGTACGGACAAAATGTGTGGAACCCCCCCCCCCCCCCCCCCCAAAAAAAAGTTGATAAGTTAATGACCGACAAAAGGAGTTATGTTTGTTTGACACATACCTACTGAGTGCTGTGTCTATTTGAAAATGGTCCATTTTATCTCAAATGTATCCAAAATATTGATGTCTGGCAGGTTGTAGAGGGTTAACAAGTGCTAACAGGAATATTTATTCATGCAACTTGTAATTTCACACCAAAAACTGCGAATGGCCATTGTTACTTAAAATCTACGAGATGTTTTCAGAGCAATCCAGGGAGAACATGATTTTTAAGCTTTTGAAGTGTATCATTGTTTATTCAGACCAAAACAGTTTAACGTTTGTTTTTGTGAACACGCTTATTACTTACAAAAATAATTCTTAGTGAAATCTACTTCCACTAATGTTGAATTCTCCTCTTAACTTTGGGTGCTGCGGGTACGCAAACACAGCCCATTTTATCAACATTTTGATGTTCGAGAACCTGCATCGGGTTAACAAATGCTTACTGATATTTTATACATGCGATTTGTAATGTCACACTAAGATCTGAGAATGGCCAGCTTTTCTTTTCTACGTGAAATGTTTAGAGACATCCTCGGTTAACATGAATTTGTTACCTTTTGAGGGTTATCTCTCTGTAACCAGCTCTAAACGGGTTATTGCCTGGTTTACAAAAATGGTCCACGAGGAACTCCACTTCTAATGGAGGACGTTATATTTTTCTCGCAGGTACACTTTGGGTGCAATGGGTGCCCAAGAACAGCCCATTTTCTCAAAATGTCTATGCTTTGCAGCCGCTGGAGGGTTTACAAACGCTTACCGCAATATTTTGTCCATGCAACTTGTAATGTCACTCCAAGACCTGCAAATGGTCAATTTTTCTTGAATACTTACTAGATTTTTGGGGGGAATCCACAGAAAATGGGAATTTTAAGCTTTTAAGGGGTACATCTCCTTAACCAGGCGAAAATGGGTTAAAACCTCGATTTTTGAATACCCTTACTACTTACTAAAACTTTTTCCTATCAGTTTTGCGTCCGATAAAAGAAGTTATATTTCTCTGTGGCATTCCTATTTTTGTTGTTGGTGTCCAAAAACAGACTATTTTTTTTCAAAATGTTGACACGTAGCAGCCTATGGAGGGTTAACAAATGCTTACCGGAATATTTTATCCATGAAACCGGTAATGTGACACCAAGACCTATCAATGGCCATTTTCTCTTGAAATCCTACAAGATGTTTGTAAAGAAATCCAGGGAAAACGTTATTTTTTAAGCTTTTGGTGGGCATCGCTATTAACCATCCCAAAAGGGGTTAACACTTGAGTTTTGGAATACCCTTATTACTTACAAAAATGGTTCTCAGTGAATTCCACTTCCAACAAAGGAGATTATGTGTATCTCTTGGGTATACATTGCGTGCTGTGTGTGTTCGAAAACAGCCCATTTCAACAAAATTATGATGCTTGGCAGCCTGTAAAGGGTTAATAAACGCTCATCGGAATATTTTGTCCATGCAACTTGTAATGTCACACAAAGACCTGTGAATAGACAATTTTTCTTGAAAACCTTCAAGATGTTTTTAGAGAAATCTACAGAAAATGGGAATAGAATAGAATAGAATAGAATAGAATAGAATAAAATATTTATTTAACAATATACCAATTTACAAGAATAAATTAAAACAATATAATTTTTTTTGTGTGCAGATTGGAATGGTACATTGTAGGGGGGACATCATAGCCAGATTGGCTGTCTTCCTGACACCCCCCCCCCCCCCCCCGAAATACAATTTAAAAAACAACACTCTTGGTCGGAGTAGACACTCTTGTCAATAGCATTACCCTTGCCTTTGGCTGATATGTTAAATGTCTGTGTATCTGGCCTCGTGGCCGTAATTAGAATACTTACTGATGTCATTATAATTATGCGGCTTTGGATGAGCTTACTTATAATAAGAAGGGTGTTTAGTGGGTTTATCCACAAAATTGAGTTGAGGAGCAGTGTGTACTTTTTAGAAGTTAATATCAAGAAGATTGTTTACCGTGTACAGTTGTTAGATATCTAAGGCCGTCTCCCACATCCATGTTCATCGCTGGCCCTCGGAACTTGGAGGTCCGCGGTCCAGACAGACATGGGTGTGGAAGACGACCTCAACCTGCAATAAGTTAGTAAGTTTACTTACTCCAAATGTTGATCAGGCGGCCCTTGACATATCAAAGACACGACAACAAGCTTTACCGCTGTGGACAAGCATTACCCCACTTCTTGGACTTCAGCGAGTAAATCAATGACTCGGTCTACAATCTGGGCACATGCGGTACGAACATGCTACACAAGAAGAGTAACTATTTAGATATTTGCGAACAAGCTGCTTTTTAAAGAGACGTCGAGAGGGTTGGTCTCGGATATCGTTTTCAATTTCATTCCAAATCTTTGGGAAGCTGTGGTTGGGAAGTTTGGCTGAGAATTGAGTTCTGGCTTTTTGTATCTCTATCATCCCAGCTTGTCGTGTAACCATTCCACCGGAGGAGTGAATATTGAAGTAAGTTTCGAATGATTCTGACAAGTTTATATTTGTCCAATCGTGCATAAACAGAGACACATTTAATCTGTAAAGGTCGCTAAATTTCAGAATATGGGTGGCTTTAAACAGAGGATCAGTGTGACTGTTGTATTTTTTTCGGCAAATAATTCGTATGGCACGCTTCTGTAAAGATTCTATTTTGCTACCAGATAAAGCATGGCCCCCAGATTTTGATAGCTTACAGAAGGTGACCATGAACAAGCGCGTAGTATAACGATTGCAAAGCTTTTCTTGGGAGAACATTTTTCACTTTGTTCAAGCAATAGAGTGTACTGGACATTTTTGAGCATATGGTCGATATGTGGTTAAGATTTTCATCAAGAAAAACGCCCAAGAATTTAACCGCTTTGTCTTGCTGGGAATTACCAACTGGTGAGAGCGTAGTGTTGTTAAGAAGTATATTAATCTTTTCGGCTTTATGGGGACTATTGTGGGGATGCATCAAAATGTATTTACACTTGTTGGCGTTAACTTGCAGTTTATTGCAGCAGCCCCAATTAAATATTTTAGACAGCTCAGAGTTAACCGTGGACTCCAACTTTTTCAAATCGTGCCCAGCTGTATACGTATTTGTGTCATCAGCAAATGATCATAAGTTAAGCAAAGTGCAGTGACTCGTATCATTTACATACACTAGGAAAAGTATTGGTCCTAGTACAGATCCTTGCGGGACACCACAATTTACTTCTCGTTGTGTTGACTGGTGCAAATGATAATCAACATACTGGTGCTTGTTTGACATATAACTTTGGAACCAAGCTTTGCCTATTCCTCGTATCCCATAGAATTCCAATTTTTTCAATAATATTGCATGGCTGATCGTATCAAATGCTTTGGACAAGTCTATGAACACCGATAACGTGGAGTCTTTTGTTGGTTTATCATTGCTTTCAGAAATATATTTCAGGGGGTGCATGATTGGGTGAATAGTGGAATGGCCTTTTCGGAACCCATATTGGTGTTTATACAGAATGTTAAAGTCATTTAGAAAATTGTTTAGTCTTTGGCACATAATCTTTTCGAGCACTTTTGAAAAAAACTGGAAGGATACTTATTGGTCTATAGTTTCCCATTTCATGTGAATTTCCTCCTTTGAAAATCGGTATTACTTTCGTCGTTTTCATTTTTTCGGGAACTTCACCTTGGATGAATGACAAGTTGAAATTTTAAGCTTTTAAGGGGTATCTCTCGTTATCCTCCAAAAATGGGTTAAGACTTCGACTTTTGAATACCCTTACTACTTACAAAAATGTTTCCGTATAAGTTTTGCGCTCGATAAAAGGAGGTACTTTTCTTTGTGACGTACCCATTGGGTGCTGTTGCTGTCCAAAAACAGCCCATTTTATCACAATTTTGACATTTAGCAGCCCGTGGAGGGTTAAGAAATGCTCACCGGAGTATTTTGTCCCTGCAACTTGTATTGTCACACCAGGACCTACGAGTGTCCAATTTTTCTTGAAAATCTACAAGACTCGTTTAGAGAAATCCACAGAAAACATGATTTTCAAAAAAGGAGATTATGTTTATCTCTCTCGGAAATATTGGGTGCTGTGCGTGTCCGACAAAATTACGATGCTTGGCATTCTATAGAGGGTTAATAAACGCTCACCAGAATATTTTGTCCATGCAACTCAAGATGTTTTTAGAGAAATCTACAGAAAATGGGAATTTTAAGCTTTTAAGGGGTATCTCCCGTTATCCTCCAAAAATGGGTTAAAACTTCGACTTTTGAATACCCTTACAAAAATGTTTCCGTATAAGTTTTGCGCGCGATAAAAGGAGGCACTTTTCTTTGTGACGTACCCATTGGGTGCTGTTGCTGTCCAAAAACAGCCCATTTTATCACAATTTTGACATTTAGCAGCCCGTGGAGGGTTAACAAATGCTCACCGGAGTATTTTGTCCCTGCAACTTGTATTGCCACACCAGGACCTACGAGTGTCCAATTTTTCTTGAAAATCAACAAGACTCGTTTAGAGAAATCCACAGAAAACATGTTTTTTTAGCTTTTGTGGGGTATTGCAGTTTAACCAGAGCAAAACGGGTTAACGCTTGGTTTTTTGAATACCCTTATTACTTACAAAAATGATCCACGGTGATTTCACTTTCAAAAAAGGAGATTATGTTTATCTCTCTCGGAAATATTGGGTGCTGTGCGTGTCCGACAAAATTTCGATGCTTGGCAGTCTATAGAGGATTAATAAACGCTCACTGGAATATTTTGTCCATGCAACTTGTAATATCACACAAAGACCTGCGAGTAGGTGAGCATTCATGTGGATTTCTCTAAAAGCATCCTGTAGGTTTTCAAGAAAAATTGACTACTCGCAGGTCCGGACAAATTATAAGTTGTACGGACAAAATATTCCGGTGAGCGTTTATTAACCCTCTGCAAACTACCAACCATCGTAATTTTGTTGAAATGGATTATTTTCGGACATGCACAGCACCCAGTGTATACCCGAGAGACAAACAATCTCCTTTGTTGGAAGTGGTATTCCGAGGACCATTTCTATAAGTAATAAGGGTATTAAAAAAACCAAGCGTTAACCCCTTTTGGAGTGGTTAATAGGGATACCCATCAAAAGCTTAAAAAATATTTTTTCCCTGGATTTCTTTACAAACATCTTGTACGTTTTTTTTCAAGAAACAAATGGCCATTCAAAGGTCTTGATGTCACACTACCAATTGCATGGATAAAATTTTCCGGTGAGCATTTGTTAACCCTCCATGGGCTGCCTAATGTCAAAATTTTGAAAAAATAGTCTGCTTTTGGACATCAACAACATCAAATAGGAATGCCACAGAGAAATGTAACTTCTTTTACCGGACGCAAAACTGATATGGAAACATTTTTGTAAGTAGTTAGGGTATTATTATTATTATTATGCCGGTAAGCATTTGTTAACCCTCCATGGACAGCTAAATGTCGAAATTTTAAAAAAAATAGTCTGTTTTTGGACACGAACAACATCAAATAGGAATGCCACAGAGAAATGTAACTTCTTTTACCGGACGCAAAACTGATAGGGAAACATTTTTGTAAGTAGTAAGGGTATTCTGAAGTCGAGGTCTTAACCCATTTTCTACTGGTTAAGGAGATATACCCCTTTAAAGCTTAAAATTCACGTTTTCTGTGGATTACTCCAAAAACATCTAGTAAATTTCAACAAAAATTGAGTTCGCAGGTCTTGGGGTGACATTACAAGTTGCATGGACAAAATATTCCGGTAAGCATTTGTTAACCCCCCAGAGATTCCAAGCATAAACATTTTGAGAAAATGGGCTGTTCTTGGGCACCCATAGCACCCAATGTATACATGCGAGATAAACATAAACTCCTTCAGTGGAAGTGGAATTCACTGTGGATCGTTTTTGTAAGTAATGAAGGTATTCACAAAAAACAAGCATTAACCCATTTAGGGCTGGTTACAGGGCAATACCCCTCAAAAGGTTAAAAATCCATGTTATCCGAGGAATTCTCTAAAAACAGCTCGTAGATTTTCAAGACAAAATTGCCATTCTCAGATCTTAGTTGATATTACAAGTTGCATGTAAAAATTATTCCAGGAGGCATTTGCAGGTTCTCAAGCATCAAAATTTTGATAAAATGTTCTGTGTTTGTGTACCCACAGCACCCAAAGTTAAAAGGAGAGATCAACATAAGTGGAAGTAAAATTCACTGAGAATTACTTTGTAAGTAATAAAGGTCTTCAGAAGCAACCCTTAACCCGTTTGGGGCTGGAGAAACAATGATACCAATCAAAAGCTTAAAATTCATGTTCTCCCTGGATTTCTCTGAAAACATCTTGTTGATTTTTTGGAAAAAATGGTCTTTCACAGTTCTTGGAGTAAAATTACAAATTGCATGGAAAAATATTCCTGTTAGCACTTGTTAACCCTCTACAAACTGCCATACATCAATATTTTGGATACATTTGAGATAAAATGGACCATTTGCAAATAGCCACAGCACTCATTGGGTATGTGTCAAACTAATATAACTCCTTTTGTCGTTCATTAACTTATCGGACGACGATATTGATATTAACTCTCTCCACCACTAATGATGTTTTTTACCTAAAGATTTTTTTTATCAAACTGAGTCATTTGAGACTACTATACCTTCCTTTCAAATAACATCAATAACGGAACTTCAGTGAGACAGTTAAAAGCAATTCATCAGACACTCTGGGGTCATGAAAAATCATGGAAACTCATCTGTAAAAGCTATGATTCTCCAAAATCATAAAGTCTACTTCTTTTATGTTTTTGGAATTTTGTCGACTTGCACAGATGTCGTTTAGTTGGATATTAGTTTGCTTTCCTTAAAGAGTTCCCATTTTTGGTAGCTAGAGTGGCTAAACGGCCTTCAATGGCTGGGATGTCGTTCCATTCTCGGAGAAGTTTTGTCGGGGTGTGTCGGGGGCACGGAGGGCAATCCTGAGCGCGTGATTTTGGACCTTTGAAGGTGACTGAGGTTTGTTTTGTGCGTTTCGCTGAGGACAATGGCCCGTATTCCAGTACAGGTCGAACGAATGACTTTATATAATTTTAGAAGGATAGTTTTGTTGGATGCCTATGATGTTCCTAGTAGAATTTTCATCAGATTAATTCGTCGGGTGGCTTTAGTGGCGATGTTGTTAGTGTGTTTAGTGAAGGTCAGTTTTGAATCAAGGGTGATACTGAGGAATTTAGCCTCGGTGCATTCTGTGAAGACTTTACCTTTTAGTTTCAGATCAAAATCGCGGTTTTTTAACCTACAGGTAAAGGGATTTCTTTGAGTTTTGTTTATGTTTAGTTTAATTCTCCAATTAGCGCAGCATCTCTCGAGGTCGTCCAATCCGCTTTGGAGGGATTTCTGGAGATAAGAGGGTTGACTATTAAAGTCACATCGCCCTTTGTCATCCGCGAATTGTGAGATTTGAACCCGTTTCTGAGATGTTAAGGTCATTTACAAAATTAATGAAGAGAAGGGGGCTGAGGATGGACACATGGGGGTACCAGCCTTCAGGGGAACGCTGTCGGACTTTTCATTGTTGGTCCTTACTTTGATTTTTCGATCATTATGGAAGGAGGAAAGAAGTCTTAATAGTTTCCTTGCTAGGTTCATTTTGGAGAGTTTATAGCTTTCTCAGCTGTGTCAGACGGAGTCGAAGGCTTTTTCGACATCTAACTGGACGGCTGTGCATACTTGTTGATTTTCGATCGCAGTTTTCATTAGTTCCACGAGGCGATGGGTGTGGTCCATTCCCCCCTTGCGGTCCCTATAGGCTGGTTGCAGTCATTGAAGAAATTAGTGTCTTCGAGATGTCCCCATAGCCGATTGGTAAGGATTCTTTCGAATACCTTGCCAATGCAGCTAAGGAGACTGATAGGACGGTAGTTGGCTGGATTGAAGAGAGATTTATCTGGTTTAGGTATCATGACACCTATAGCTGACTTTCAGCATTTAGGAAAGTAGCCATGGGCAAGACGTGCATTGTATAGAGTTGTAAGTCAAGAAATGAAGGAGTTGGAGCTTTGTTTGAAAATCTTGTAACTAATTTCATCGTCCCCTGGCGAGGAAGGGCTTTTGCACTTTGTGATGACATTGATGATTTCGTCATTTGTGATGGGGGTAACGAGGCCATGATCGTCTCCTGGTTCTGGTTCAGAGTCAAAATAGGAATCTTGAGGCTAGACTGACCCTTTTATAATTCTCTTGTCCTTTTAAAAACACTCTTGTTCACCAGGTAACAGTCGTATCTCGCAGATGAAATGGTTTCGTGCACCGAAAGCGCGCAGAAACAATGTGAGGCAAGGCCCTTTTGACCCTCTTTACCTGTAGAATATAATTTTTGGCAACATGTCCAAGCGCATCAAAGGAGGAAAAGGGTGGGGTACTCAGCAGATGTCCGGAATTATGGTGTTCTTGGGAGTTGTGGTGGTCTTTTCGATGTTCTTTTTTATCTAAACCCTCGGGTGAGGACCAGTGCGAGAGGGGGATCCTCTCAGTAAAGATGCCACCTCTCCCCGAGGGTGCAGTGATGATATATTCAGGCAAGTATAATCTGCCACTTATAGGATGTTCTTGTTGTGGTGGGCCATCATTGGCAAGCATAGTCTGCCTCAGGTAATCGATGGTTGGCGGAGTTGGCTTCTTTGTTGGGTTCTGTTTTTAGGATTGCATCAGATCGTGGAGAAGAAACAACAACGGCCTCTTTCGGGGACCACCAAGAGAAAGACCCCAACTTCCCTGGTTCGGGCTCAGGCCTTTCTGCTTGGTAACCTATTGGGCCGGGGTATGAATGTGCACTACTGGCGTTAACCAAAAAGGGCAGCAAGTGGTTAGCAGGACCAACACTCGCCCCCAGGAGGTGGGTGACCACTTTTAGGGATGGAGTGAAGGATGTTCAGTGTTTTGACTCAGGTCCATAGCGGTTATTGGGGAGTTGGAGGTGAAAAAAGAAAACATCTGTGTGTACCTGCTAATATATAAAAAACAAAATTAGTGGGTTGAAAATAGTATAATAAAGAAAATATGCTATTACATGGTTATCAGTAATCGATCTTTGAGGGCAGCCCATAATATTCGTATGGTCTCAGCTAGTCTAAATTCGCTGCCTGGTTTTTCTATTCTATAAGGAAGTGCCTCTTAGCATTTTTATCAGGTTAATGAGTCTAGTGTCTCTGGTGGCAATATCGTTGGTGTGTTTATTGAACGATAGGTTTTGGTCAATGGTTATGCCAAGGAATTTCGCTTTATCTTGGAGTTTTAGGTCAAAGTCGCGATTTTTTACATGTGAATGTGATTCGTAGGATTTTGTTGGCGTTCAGCTTAATTCTTCAGGTCGTATCTTATTTTTGAAACCTTTTATAAAAGGCGACATTGATTTAGACTCCATTAAGCTTTGTTAATAAATCCCTTTTGTCAGTCACAATCGGTGTCACTTTTGCTCAAGGCAGCTGCTTTGAGTTAATCGTATTAATACATGCAGAAAATTGCACAAATCAAGTAAATTGTTTACACATAGTATATGCATGACACACGGTGGAATGTCTTTTATCTCTGGTGTGCTGGACTGTTATTATGAATCCTTGTGATACATGTCTTGGCGTTTAAAATGTAGCGTTCATTTTTATTGCGTGCATTGTATTCTATGTCATGCGTGAAACTAATATACAGCTGCATGTCATCAGCATAAAATTGAAAATGAAGGCCATTGCTCCGAACAATTTCACCAAGAGGGTAGGGACCTGCGAATTGCCGATTTTGATCGAATCGAGTATCGAATCGAATTGGAGAAAACGAATCGAATTGCGAATGGAACTTCGAATTGAATCACAATACGTAGTCAAAAAAAGTTTGTTTTTTCTAAAAGCATACCCCTATTATCAAAAGACCCACAGACATGTAGAGTGTATTCTTCGCCTCACCACTTCCCACCTTATAAACTGATATAAACCATTATCTATTGACTAAAGTGAATTTTTTGATTTTACTGGATGATAGATACGTGGTATGAGACCATATTCATTGAAACCCACGATACGTCCGCCCAACCACTGACAAATTTCCCATACCCAGTGGAAGCCTCGTTCCGAAATCTACAAATTGTCCATACCCCGTAGAAGACGCGTCATTCCAGTTTTACAGTGTACATGTATTAGATTTTATTTTTTTATCTCCAAAATGTAGCTCATGACCCATTATTGGAATGAGCTTGTCGAGTACCCTCCAATGTGGGGTTCATAAGCTATGTTTTTGAGACAAAAAAGAAAAAAATAAATTCAATAATTTTTTTATACCAGTCATATCGGCATATTTTCACAAAAAAACTCTTTTGCACAAAAATTCCACAGAAACCTGTATGGCTCAACAATGGAAGATAAAAGATCTCATGCTGTGTGTATTCACACATGAAATAGATTGTACTTCTAAAACGGAAAGTCAATAGATAAATTCGTTACCCCGTGTCTGATCACGTGGTACGGGTTTTTACCTACCCGAAGCCAGCCGTATCCCATGAGGCCGAAGGCCGAATGGGATACGGCGGGCTTCGGGTAGGTAAAAACCCGTACCACGTGATCAGACACGGGGTACCGAATAATATACATGTACTGGCTATTGATTGAAACTATTCGAATTGTTGACGTTATGTCTTCGAAACTGCAGCAATAAACATTGTTACAGGAACCTGGCCGGTAGAGCTTGATACCTCACTTTTATCAAATGTTTTCTTGGAAAAAGAAACTTCGTTTCAAATCAGATGGACTCCATTCAGCCGTGAAGCCATTTGTTTTAAATAAAAACGCGGAATGAATAAAACGAAACGATAATTTAACGCCGAATAGATTCGATCCGCTTGCAAGTTAAAGTCTGCTCGAATTCTGTTTATACAACAATCAGGGGTATTTTTTTAGAAAACCGTTGCTTTTGACGATGTATCCAGTAACTGTGAATGAACAGAACAATACTCAATATAAAATAATGTGATCAAGGTGTGGAACAAATCATTTATTGAAGTTGAACTGCTGAATAACTTTTCAAAGTTCGAAACATGAATTTTTTATAAATGGTCACTGGTCATAATGCACAATGCGTTGAAATGAACAGTTGTAGCGGTGACAGTGTCTGTAGCGATGTAGCTACAACTGTTGTACAGTTGTAGCTACATCACCACACAAACACTGTTAACGCTACAAGTCAGTTGCGTTTCTACTCAGAAGAATACTCAACATAAATAATGTGATCAATTACAATCTGTAAACATTCATGCACGGTTATGGCCGAAGTATATTCGAAAATATTCGAATTTCCGATTTCGAATCGAATATTGACTTTCGAATCAAATTTCGAATCGAATTTCAAATTTTCGCAGGAGCCAACAAGAGGGTGAACATTAATAGTGTAGAGTCATGGCCCTGACACGTATCAACGCGTGGATTTGGAAAGATTGAAAATTTTGTTGATAAATTTCTTATGTTCGGAAACAGGATTAAATATTTATCCCCAGCAGAGAGTATACATTCCTTCTTTGAGTGTTAAAAGTAGAACCCATATCTTTCTTTAAATTTAATTCAGCGGCGGCGGAAGCTCAAAAAGGTGGGGGGTCAGACCTTTCTAGGTACCGCAAGGGTGTAGGGTGGGAAATAATTTTTCTTGGGGTGGGGGTGGGGTGTCAATGATGGTGAGGCGGTGTATTCATACAAAATATATAAATTTATATTCGCCACCCCTCACCCTTGAACCCACCCTATTTAAGACACTAACCTCCGCGTATTTATTTTGTTTTGATTTTACTTAACCCTTAGAACCTTGGTGGTGTCTTCCACATCAATGGCAATTGGAAGAGGTTCTATTCATTATTTGTGAGCAGACCAGTTAATATTGGCTGAGGATGCACGTTGAAAATTTTGATTGGTATTCCCCACACATTCACTTACCAGCTATCATACTTGATGCATATATACAGTATAATATTCATGGGCCAGGAAAGCGGCCTCTCGGATTCGAAGGGGGCTAATTATACCTTTGAAATATTACGCTCCATTTGGAGCTTTCTCAGTTTTTTTCTATAAAGTCTTGAAAATCAGTGTGGTCATATATGTATAGATAATATGTAGTGACCACAGGGGTTGTGTATGTTATGTCGGGAAATGCCGTTCGGGTACCTATAAATGGTGGAGAGAGTGTGGGGGGCACGTGTCCCCTGTGCCCCCCCCCCCCCCAGGGCACGACCGCCCTGTTTAATTCAAATTTAATCCAGAACGATATACGTTTTGGAAAAGCGTGTTGTTTATTCAAATTTCTTGGCAATATTGCGGGATTCTGTCGAGTCATTGTTTATGTTCTTGGGTCAATCGGAATGACGCAAGACAGAACCATTCTTAAAACAGAAAAACAAGATCTTAACCCAGAGTAATTCAATTTTCAGGTTACCCTTTTACAAGGAAACTTTTCTTGACGCATTTCATAATTCGTTGTTGTTCCACCTTTAAGTTCATACACGTTACCAAGCACGAATAGAACGCGGCGTTTGCTAAAAATATTTATGATTTTGAGAACATCTCGACGAATCGAAAATTTCCGAATTAGCGCGACTCGAATCGAATTATCAGGATGATTTCAGATCGAATCGAATTTCGAAGCTTCACAGTAATGACGCGGACCGTACCAGACCGCCGAACGCGCTCCGGTCCAAAAATAGCGATCCGACACAGTCCGGAACCTAGTTATGCGGTCCGGGGTTATCTTACTAGTCTGATCCAAGACACGACAGTCTTTTTAACCAATTCAGTTTTTTTGTGGTTATTAGACATGTTTGATAAACTGTCAGCACCATGAAGAACTCTTTAATCCTTTGAACACTCTTTTCATGTATGGTATCTCCTTTGTGAACACTTACAGTGAGATGGGTTAATCCAATATCAATATACCGGGCGAATAAAATAATAACTGCAGTTTGCAGACATCTGGCTGCAGACTGCAGTTATTATATTACCATCAATGCTTCGTGTATAGACCTCTTATAATGAGACAAAAATGGGACGAAATTATGCCTTGGACCGAAAAATCGGTCTTACGAGTTCAAAGTGTTAAGGCATTATGGCTTTGTAACAATCGAGTTTTACATCTCGCGCTGACATTGAGTGCAGCAGTGAGGCGCCATCTGAAATGCTTTAGCACTGTAGATAACGCCTTGTTGCTCTCAAGGCAGATCAGTTGTATCCCTTATGCCTTCATTCGTAATGAGAAGAGGACTCCTGTCTGGAACGAATTGGATCTTTGAATCATGTTACAAGAACTTGACCTGATCTCCTACTTATATCACAGGTTGGAAGGTACGGTCCAAAATGAGCATTGTGTTCCCGAACTAGCGATAATTTGACACATTAAAATGCCCTCTGGACCGCCTAGACTGGCCTAACTCGCTTATATTCCGGTGCAGCAGGGGTGGTACAGTCCGGAGCGCGGTTCAGTCCTGGACCGATATTTTGCGGTCCGATCCACAACACTTATTTGCAGTGTCCTAGAAACAGCCCTCGAATTTATCCACGACATCTGGCAATGCAATAGTTAAAGCCATTGGCGTCTACCACGATGGTTACCACGACGTTACCAATGGTAATAACTCATTTCACTGAATATTACATCCTTGCTTGATTTGCTCACTAAAAGCAAAAGTACCTTTAGAAGTACATTTCGGCAACTTCATGTTTGTGTTGGCCAAGCATAGATCGCACCCTCCGGTATGTGTACTTGAACTCTTCTTCTGCTGTAGTACATCCCCCGTGGGCTGGGGCCAATACTATAAAACTTTTGTTATTGTATTTTTTAGATTTGTTTTTTCTAGATATGACTTTAACCCTTTACCTAACATGAAAAGCAGACGAAGCTTGCAAAAAAAATTCTTGAATAACTAATTTTTTTCATTTTTTGTCTCAAAAACATAGGTTATGACCCCTCGTTGGAACGAGCTCGACTTCAAACATTAATTACAGGAATAATCCTAAAAAAATAATGAATGTGCTTCATTAATTAAAACTTTGCTAATGATGGTTTTTATTACCCGGTGAACGCATGCGTGGACATCACTGCCCACGCGTGGATGACAACCAGTTCACGGCGACCGTACTATATGACCAGGTGTCCTGTAAGGGGAATCTGGAGATAGAAGAAGAGTTCACGGAGGATTTGCTTCCGAAACTACTTAAATTCCGTTCTCCAATATTCCAGTTTTTTCGATTGACATTCCCGAAACCGACGAGTCGCCAAAGAATTCAATAATCACGTGAGGACTTGTTTATTGTTGTAAGACGATACACTATTCACAACTTAACTCACGGGATGATTTTTAGTTATCTCTATGGATTCAAGTTGTAATTGCGGTACACGATTTGCAGAAATTTCCAGTGAAATTCCGCTTTATTTAAATAGACAAATTTTGATATCGTGTTCCTGCGGTAAAGGGTTAATAAATATTAGTATATCCAACTCTGCGGCCCTGGATGGAATATCGCCTTATGCAACACAGTCAATGGCTAAATGGACGAATTCATTCTGTCTTTGAAAGGTAGGTTCAGTATTAATTTAATCTTTACAGCTCTGTAGGGGGCACGGTAACGTTGTGTACTAAATAAATAAATAAATACAACTCTGTTGAGTTCTGTAGAGTCCATTTGAGCTCTGCGGAGCTGTAAGTTGAAATTATTGCACCTCCTCACTGTCGATTTCGTTATCTTCTGGTTGTCCGCTGTAAAATTTGTATTCACTCAAAAATTATGCATTAACCCTTTCCTAACGAATCGCCCCATGCTCCCCATCCCTTCACCCATCCCCGCGTAATATGCAAATTGAATAGTTGGGGAAAAAAATGTCAATACATTTCAACAAAACCATATCATGTGACCCCACATTGGATCGAACTTGTTCCAAAGAGTGGGTAACATTACGATGATATGTTTTTTTTTAATATCTTGAAAAATTTGGAAAAAATACTATATTTAAAATAAACTTTTGATATCTAGTGTGTTGGGCAAAGGGTTAACGCTTAACAAATGGACACGAACAACGTTTGGAGAATTCTATCCACATTCTAGTTCTTATTTATTTATTATTATTTATTATTGGTGTTTAAGGTCACATACTTCTGCACAATGGCAAAACGTGACCGTGACAGTTTTACGGGTGGAGGAAGCCGGAGTACCCGGAAAGAACCACAGTGCATCGACGAGCAACTGTCAGCTCCTTAACATTCTAACTCTGTTCAAGCTCCGCTCAAGCACGGTTAAAGCGGTTGAAAACATGTGCACCATCGATGTGCAGTACGCCTTAGAACACGGTGTCGTGCCCCGGGATAAAGTGCCTTGCCCAAGGACAAAACGCGGGTTTTACCGGACGGGGATCGAACTCGGTACCTCTAGCATAGAAGTCCAACAGTGTACCAATGGGCCACCGCGCTCCCGCTATTTCTTATTCCAAAACAGACTATCCCTAAGGCGAATGGTGCATATATCTCGGTTGAAATGATCTCCCTTTAACACTTTTGCTGCCGAAAGCGACCATAGTCACCCACTTTATGATGATTATCTGTACGATTTGGTACGCGCAGATCAAACCTACCATCTGATCACTTGTTGAAAAGGGCTCCGAGAGCCCTTTCCAACAATTAATCACATGGTAGAGTTTCAAGTATGTCATAAATTTTACTAAATTTCCTCGCATACAGTCGCACATAGAGGTGCTTCATATATGACCAAAGTGGTCGTGGCAGTAAAGGGTTAAGTTGAAGAGATACACGACCTCAAGTGTTATTAACTACATGCATTTATTGTTGGAAAGGTTGAATATCCGAGTACAAATCTATTGACAATCCTTTTGTACACATGGATCGACTATTTCTCTGTCATACTTGTTTTATCAAAACTTTTATCCACATTCAATGTATTTCTGTTGGTAAAGAAACACTGTCACAGTTCTCTCTTTGAAGCAACGGAATAGCCTTGCCGAACAAAGTTAAGCGGCCCAGTTGTCATACTTGCCAGAGTGGATATAATGTTAAATCTGACTGATCAAATATATAATAGCTATTGAATAATAAGGTTCCAAATGTGCACTTTGTACTATGAACTTGAAACCTTTTTATGTGCTATCAAATGACCAAACGATTTGAAGTGATCAGAGCTATGTTTTGATTTAGGAATTTTTACCACGAGCATCGAAACTAAGTGCTGGCTTAGCGCTCATATGTGGTCATTTTAGTCGATATTTAAGTAAACAAGCAACCAGAGATGAGGTGCTCACCTGATAGAAATGTTCCTGACAGAAATGTTGGGTAGTCCATTTTCTACCACTTTTTTGATCACGGAACACGTGTGTGTGTGTGGGGGGGGGGGGGGGGGGGGGTATTTCATCCCATGTAATAAGACTTGACATTTCTATCGCACCAAGTTGGGGTGTTAATATAAGTTGCATAACGTGCTTGCCAAACCTTGTAAGACAAATAATAAGCTTAAAGACTTGGCCCGAATGCTGGAGCGTCGGTAAGGGCTGTTTCGTGGTGTGTGATCCCCGCCCCATCGTCCACCAATATTTTTTCCAGCCGGGACATTTTCGTCTGAGTTGAAGACTTAGATGTAGATCCACCCGTGTTGGTAATCTTACGAGACACGATTTGATACGTGGACCTAGGCCAAAACACAGATGGCAATACAAATGGAGGTCTGTATATCCGATTCGGGCTGTTGGGGTCCCAACATTACCAATTTGGAGTGCAGGTGCGGTACGTGTTAATTAAATATACAGCTACGTCACGACTAGCATGTATACTTATTCCCAGTTCCTTATTCGACATTCGTTATCAACCGATTGTATCGGTTGATAACGAATGTCGAATAAGGAACTGGGTCTAAGTAACGGTTGTCACGTGTTAATTGGATGCGTCTCGCCTGTATCAATTGGATGCGTCTCGCCTGTACCACTCAGTGCTATTATCTGCGAAAAAATAACCTTGAAGTTATTTTTCACTTAATATAGAAGCCATTCAGAAAACATGGATGTTCTGGGTTGCATCGGTGCTTACTCTCCCGGATATGCTCTTTTGAAACTTACAGTTTGCTGCTAATCATGTACCGTACCCCGTCCACAAAGCACATGCGATAGATCAAGTGCAGAAACAATCCCGATCATCAGTAGCACATTCCCGACGAGTTATCTCCCTGTTTTGGGCTAATGACGGTACTTGTTCCAATTATCCGATATCCGTGTTCAAAGTGTCAATAATTCAATTTGCTCCGTGGGTTTTAATGTTTTAGTGCTCATATTTTCAACCCCCACGTTCTTAAAATGCATCTTATATAGATATCTGCTGACTGCTTGAAGTTACCTCTTTCAAAGTTGTTTTACTGGACATTTCGGAAGACAATGGGCAAAACAAATAGCTGCGAGTTGCTAAATTTAACATGTGACAGGCGAGCATTTTGCGTATTTCATACAAAAATGGTCAAGTGACATTTAATGATAATCTTCTCAATTTAATAGCCATTGTTCATGGCTGAAATTGTATCACAGCATAAGTTAACCAATACACAACTGAGTCATAAAAACTTTCAGATAGATTATTTCTTCTGAATATGTTTTTCTTCGCAAAACTCACACCTGTCTCTCCCGCCACATTCTCTGCTCTGCGTTCTTTTTGTCGCTCCGGTCCCGAGTATCCGAATACCCGGAGTGTGAGAACCACCCCGCAGCAGCGAGCAACTGTCAGACTATCCATTTACTTACTATACACAAATAGAGTTAACAGCGTTTGAAGGAAAGTGCTCCATCGACGTGCAGTTCGACGTACATAGCGTCACCGTGACCCGACGTGATCAATCGGGGTTAAGCACCATTCCCAAGGACACAATGTCTAGACCTAGGTCAGACCCTGGCACCCAGAATCCCTGTGTCCGAGATTATTAACCCGTTTCCCCACACCGCTCCCAACAAGCACTGCCCGGGATGCATTTCGATGTGCGAAATCGTTAGAGTAACCGTGCAAGGGTAAAGTTTACGGTGTTCAGCACAAACCGATTGGCAACTCATACAGGAACGTCGCTAAGTCGGTTTTGAAAGGAGGGTCGTTTGACCCCCGTCCCTCCTACCAAATATTTTTTTCAGAATAGACATTTTTCGATTTTCGTTACGAATGGGAGTCTAAGATATCAATTCTCTCTTGCTAATAATCATTTGTGGATGCTTTCTTTAAAAAAAACCTGTATTTGATGCTTGAACATGTGTCAAACACACAGTCTGTCATACAACAAGGGCCGGGCAGACGAAATTTGGGCCCCAGGGTTAATTCTGTGACAGGCCCCCTTTTGAAAGTGTCGGGATACTGATGCAGATGCTTAGTTCCTGAAGTGAAGAATTCTTGAAGAGATAACACTGGGTCTGGTGCATATGTAAAAAGATAACAGTCAATTAACCAATCACCTAAGCTAACGGCCAAAACCGGCCAGCGCTACAGTTAAACCTAGAAGTCCTGTCATGAAAAGCGCACAAATAGCACGCTAATCGGGCGTTAATCTACGTGTTATGACCATAGTAAGGCTACCACATTCTGTACATATGGCCTGTGTCCAAGCAGTGTTTCAGTCAATGGACCTTCGGGTTACCGTGAGGTCCATTGGCAGAAACATTGCTATGTTTGCTATGAGTAACCAGGAGAACCTGCCGTGCTTTAGATGTCATTCAATATGGCAATTGCGTGCAATTCCTACGCGCAATTAAGCCTAGATAAGGGCACAGTTCATGACAGGGCTTCTAGTTTTAACTGTATTTACAAAAATTGCCATTCGATTTTCACTTTTTGCCTCGAAAGCATAGCATATGACCCCTCATTGGAACGAGCTTAACGAGTCAAGAGCTATATTTTTTGTCGCAAAATTTAAAATAATAGATATTCAATAATTTTGTTTGCAAGTGACGCAGGTTTTTCATTAAGTAAAGGGTTAACGGATTGAAAATCTCCACCGGGCACGCCCATGCCTTCTGTGCGTGAGTGGCAACTAGTATTCCAATGCGACGGGCAATTTATCTTGCTGATTCTCGCTCAGGGATTGGGGATTGGGGGGGGGGGGCAAAGGCTTGGAACATGAGTCAGAACATTGGAAGACTGAGCATTGATCCAAGTATCTTGGACTAAGTGCGGGCCCCACTAAAGTTCCAGGGATACTACCCCGCCCATCTCCCCGGCCATGTATACAACTGGAGGTCTGTAGTACCCGATTTGGGCTTTAAGGAGCCCAGCATGATTGATTTCGAGTACCGAGAGATATGTATTAATTAATTAACAAGTTATGTCACAACTGCTACATCTGTATTTTATTATACCCCCACTTTTTTTCAAAAAGTGGTGTTTACTGTATTGCGCCTGTCCATGCGTCCGTCTGTACGTCCCTTACTTAATGATAAACCGGACAAATTTAACAATTTAGTCACTATCAAATTGATGCATGGGATAAAAGGGGTTACAGCGAGAGGGGTCTGGAAAATATTTGTTCAATTACAATGCGTGCTTTTGAAGTGCATTCTACAACAAGAGAAGATCATAGCTTCTTTCCAAACCACACATACATCTTTATAGTGGGAGATACTCCTTTGTCCTTCCATACTTCTTCTAGTGGACTCTTTCAACTTCACCTTTGTTGCACTTCAACAAAGCAAAACATAAACAGAAGAAAATGTCTGCCTTCAGCCAGTGAGCACTCCACTCATAAAATTTGGCTCACTCTTTATTACTTTCTGGAATTAGGAACAGATTTCTGCGAGTATGTTCTTGAATGTGCTAGAATACAGCTGTTCTCTTACTTTTGACACAGCAGACTTTTTAGGCGGTGCTATCTACCACATGGAAGCAGGTCCATGGCACATTTCAGTTTCCACGTGTTTTATGTTTCATTCCAAGAGTTTTGGTATGTAATTTATTGGGGTTCTTCATTTTCGGCCTTTTTTAGCCTTTGAAGAACATTATCTGAAATTTGATCAAAGTTAGGTTGGACGTCCCCTTAGCACAACTGCAAAAAATAAACAGGGGGCACTTTATTAAGTTCCAGGTGTATATAATACGCAATCATTAATACTATGTACTGTGGTCTAAGAATTTCCAGGGTATCGTGATTTACTTTCGGAATCGCATGGCTGACAGTTTTCACCATTAGAAGAGATTACCTGTAAGTGAGCTCCGCTTATTTTTCAATTGTGCCAATCAATTTAACACTAAAGGTGTGGAGGTTTCGTGTAAACATTCAAATCTAGAAATGTTAGCGAAGTTGTATCATCGACGTGCGCGGCGTTGCACAGGCATTTTTCCGTAAAGCAGGATAAAAATACAGAAGGTTTTTTCCTTTTCCCAATCAGTTTGAATGTTTGACTTTTATTCTGTGTTGAAATCCATTTAAAAATAAGAAAACGTCGCTTTTACCATCTTGTGCTGTTTTGTAACAATTGTTCTGCTTATTATATCTGTCAACAATGTGCGCAGGGTGACATATTATGCAGAAATTATCCCTTACATTAATATAAAAATCAAAGAGGAAATATTAGTCGAAGCCGAAGGATGTATGAGTTCCCAGACCGGTGTAAACTCTCAAACACCCTGGAAAACACAAGGATAACGGATTTATTTCCAAGAATTTTGGTATACCTAATACTTTAACGTACATTGCGAGTAAAAACTTACAGAAAATTTGTTCTTTGTAAGTTTCTAAATGAAACCAGATAAATATGGATGTCATTGGAACTGGCTCAATAAGCCAGTTCCAATGACATCCATATCTGTAGTATTTTATTGCACCCAAATATTAACTTTTCTGTATTTTTATTTTTGTTCTAACAAACCGAGCAGAAGATATGAATTAATAATTAAAAATGAGTACTTTTTAATCCCTATAGCGAGCTATTGTGTAATTCTTGTTTTTACACCGTGGTTAACCACGGTGTAAAAAAAGCTGTGGATTGCAAGTTACACCGTACCTCTCACCGTACCTGCCAATCAAAACGCAGTATTTTGTTTCATTTGGAAATAAGATTTGTTATTTTTTTCTGAGAAGAATAAAACCTTGCAAATTATTGTAAAACACATTCGCTAAACAAAAATCAAAAAGTAGAATTTTCTTAGTTGTTTCAAATTAGCTTGCCATAAAAAACATGTTTCCTGTTATAAATTTTAACCCTTCGTACCCTGGTGGAATCTTCCCTATCAGTGCAATGACAGCAACGGGAAGAGTCCATAATCTTTATTTGGGGGTAGACCAATTAATATTTTCGTTGTTCAGCCTTGGGGCTGCACGTTGAAAATATTGATTGGTCTACACGACACCTTCACTCAAAAGTCAACCTACTTAATGAAATTATGAAGTATTATGTTACCGGATAGGAAAAGTGTCCTCTGGGACTCAAAGGGTTAATAACGAAAACAACAGACAACACCCAAAGCTGTCTGTGGCTCTCGTTTATAAAAAGGAACAAAGGAAACTTCTCTTTATTTTCCACTGATGCCATATGTGTTTCCTCAACAATTACTTGCTTCACAATTGGACTTTCCTCGTCAATCTAATAATTTCAAAAAAAATAACTATATTCAAAGTCGAGTTTCATGACTAGATAAGTTAGGAATGGGAGTCGAAGAGTCGTAAAATTTCCAATCTCGTAATTTACTGTAATCATCGTTCGGTCTACATTGTTTTTCACATTCGATGAAAGCTAGAACAGAGTGCGCGGCAGCCTCTAGATATGAACTAAAATACTTGCTCAGTCAATTCCAAACTTTTGGGAGAGGGGTGGGTTGTGCGCGTTGGTGCAGTCGGTATGGTCTCTGAACATTTGGGGATAGACGAAGGGCCCCGTAGACCCAAGTTCGAACCCCATCGATGCTGTCTTCTGGAAACTTCTACATGATCAGACATAAACCCTGTGGGCTAATTGCTTGATATGAATGATATATAGTTCAATTCGAATAAGGGCATCCTCTCGGATTTTCCATCAGTCCCGGAAATAACCCAAGAACGATCACTTAGGTTACGTTGGGGTTACCTTGATCGTAAAATACGCGAAGGAACTTCGGATCACGACAAAATAATACAACATGAATTAAATTCCTAATCTCGCAAGTCAAATTTGACAATCTTTCGGAACTAACTCGACATAAAGCTTACCCATTATAATATTTTTGAAGAATGTCTTGATGGCCCCTTTGGTGTGTGTGTGTGTGTGGGGGGGGGGGGGGGGGGCACTGTTGTTCAAAATGCGGTCGCTGAGGCTAAGGGGAAAGACTGCGAAATACAATGCAAAGGAATGCCAAATGTGTAATCTAGGCACAGTGAACACTTTCTATTAGAATGTCCAAAGTACCAGTCTAACAGAATAAGATTTACCGGGAGTATGATGAGGAAGTGGGGTGGAAGAATGAAGGACATGTGGTTGGCAGGTGACACAAAGGAGATGGTTAGAGTGCTCATCGGATAGATGGGAAGAATGGGGTATGGGATGTCATCAAGCAGTTCGTCTCAGAGTGTTGGGAGGAGAGGAGAGGCCAGAGGATAAGGAGGAATTTGGAACACAGAGCTAATCAAGGCCTTCGCACTTGACACCCGCGACAAATCAGCGGCCAGCTAAAGTGTTATGATTATTATTATATCCACATTTGAATAGCGTGGCATGACAGATTTTCGCCTTATTAAATATCAGTAACCAGTTGTTGTTTTTCATTTTTTCGGAAATTCTCTTTAAACGTGGACAGCATGGCTGGCGTTGTAAAACACAGAGAAGACTGGAAAGCATCGCAACTATTTTTCCTATTGGTAGCCGGCATATTATATAGCCTGACCTGTAAACGGGTTACCAGATAAGCTCTTTATTTCCAGGCCTGTTCCATTAATTGAGATTTCCGCGTTAAAACTGTGACCGCGGGCCAGTATGACAGTGCTCTGTTCCAGCTTGCATCGAATGTGGAAGCAAGCGATCCGCAACAGATCGCCGAATAAAGCGGAGGATATCGCACACACTTATCCTTAACAGTCACAACATTCAGTAATTGTCAGTTCTCGAACATCTTGGACATAGGGCGGCTTATATATATATGTTTACAAAGAAAGCAAATAACGTGAAATGAACCTTCAGTACTATTCATTTTCTATGACCGTTCTTAAGCAGCAAACTGCAATGTGTACATACCAAACTTGCTATAAGTTTTTACTTTTGTGAGCACGACTGCCAAATGAATGAAATATTTTTAGATCAAATATTTGCTGTAAAAAATAAATGTGTCTCAATCGCATCAAAATGGTTTGATTCAATTTACCCGTTATCGTATTACACGATTTTGTTTTGCTCTGAAACTATAATGAATACGATATGATTAATCAATGTGTGTAAATAATCGAACTTAGTCGCGAGAGATGTGTTAACACTTTACCCAACGCAACGGCCAAAACCGGCCAGCGCCATTCTCGAATATCGCCAATTAATTTTCATTATTTTTTCATTTTTTGTCTCAAAAACATAGGTTAGGACCCCTCGTTGGAACGAGCTCGTCGAGCTCGATCGATTGAGGGGTCATAACCTATGTTTTTGAGACAAAAAAATGGAAAAAAAATAGTTATTCAAGAATTTGTTTTGCAAGTGTCGTCTGCTTTTCAAGTTAGGTAAAGGGTTAACAGTGATCAACCGGGTCAATAACATATACCGACTGAATATCTGATTCGGGTCGAATTCGGTTCGAAATTTAGCCTTAAACACGCGATTCGATTCGCATTCGATGCGAATAGAAAACGTCCGATTGACAAGGTTTTATATTAGCCCCTATCACATCTTGGCGATTTTGTGACACGATCTACTGCGACATGAAAATATTGGACAATCGTGGATGTCTGTACTGAGATCCGTACTGCTTCGTAATCATTCTTAAGTATTATTGCTTAATCGGCATGCGCGTACAGAACTTTTAAACTGTTCAAAACTTTCGTACTCCATCGTTCGATTTTTCAATTCCGCACTGCATTATACTGCTGTCGTACTAGACCGTACTTGACCGTACGGGCTATTCTCGGGTATTCTTGAGTGTTCGTGTTCGTGCGCACTTGGCCAGTACGCCTGCGGTAAGATTCACTAAGAACTAGTAAGATCTGGTAAGATCTACTTCCACGTCACGACAAGATTCGTACGACTCCGCCAAGTCTCCGTACGACTTTCTCAAGATTATAGTATGATGTACCAAACTTTATAATGATACCAGTAGGAACTAGTACGATCACACTAGGAATCTTTACGAAGTTCAAGATTTTGGACAATTTTGATACGATTCCAGTAAGATGCAGTAGGATACAGTGGGAAGCTCCAAAAACTCACAGGTTTTCACCACGATTCCCGACAAAAAGGATATAACTCCCGGCAATCAGCGGCTGTGAAATCATTTTGTTCTCACTGTCAATAAGTCTTGCTAGATCCTGCATCATCATACTAGTTCGTACCGGTGTCGTGTGAGGACCGTACAAGGTCGTATCGATTCGTACGATTCGGCTTGGAAACTCTTTGTAGACTCTTACCACAGTCGTGATAATCCGAATATCGTCGTATGAAGGTCATGTGAAGGCCATGTAAGGTCCGGAGAGAATCCGATTCAGGACGTTGTTTTTTCAAGAACTCGCTGTCAATAATCGTGAAAATTTGAATTCCCTGCAACTCTCGGACATTTGTACTAAAAGCGCAAAGATGTCACAGTGTCTTTAAAAGGCAGATACAAGTAGATTTTGTAATAAGAAACGAATAATAATTGTTTGTGATAACATCGTTAAAGATGTTAACATGTTTGGGTGTTAGGTATTTTATCTATATTGGTCTTTAAACACACGAATCTCAATTAATGGTAGATGCGCTAGAATGCAACTGCTTGCGTTTAATTTTATATACCCCATTACAAGCAGAAAATCAACCAGGCGTTGTACTATGTAAGAGAATGTTCAACTGCAACCCAAATGAAAGAAATACATTTCTTCAAGTGGCTGAGACAATCTTGTCTCAGTTTGTTGGTAAAGACCTTGCCTAGTACAAAGCTGCTGATGCTAGAAAACAGCCGTGATTTTTTTGTTAATACTCATTAATCTCTTGACCCCCGGGAGCCCTTCTCACAGTTACACACCCAACGTGAAACCCATAACCCTGAGCCCAAAAGAATAGAATCTCTCCCTCCTGTGAATCCCAAACGTCGCAAGTTCGGCATGACTAACATTGTTTCCGCACAAAATCCAAATCGTGATGAAATGGGAGACAACACTAATGGCGTTGCAGCCAGTCCCGCGCACACCAGGATAGATAACCTGAACCCGAATGCCAGTATCCCTGAACAAGCTGAAGCCCCCTCAACGTCGCAACAACAATGCATCCCAATTAACAACACGATTCTTCAAAATCTCATACTCTCACCCGGTGTCACGAGAGGCCCCAACATGTGTGACCCCTACCCTCAACGTCAACCCATAAACCTACCGGAAGACAGAATATCTCATCCCATAATTGGTCCCCTATGCTTTGCCCAGTTGAAACCCGTGAGAACATAATCCCCACGCCCCGTAGACCATTCCCTCCTAACTCACAAGTTGACTCCAACTTACACATCCAAACCCAAATAGTACAAAACACCATAAACCATACACATCCCACACTCTTCTAGAGGGATACCCAAAGACGACATCTCAAATAGTGAGGTAGCCCGTCCCGTGCATATCCAGAAAAATAATCTGAACCCGGATTCCAGTATCCCTGAACAAAATTAAATTCTCCTTCCCCAACGTCGTTATAGCCACCCCTAATAAGCTACTACAAGGCACCTGACTTAGCAATACGACCCTCCGAGATCTCATACTCTTACCCGATCACATGAGAGGTCCTTACACTTGTGACCCCCAACTTCAACAACGTCAACTCATAAAGCGACAGTAAGACAGGACATCCTGTCCCATAATTGGTCCTCTATGTTCTCCCTGGCTGAAACCTATCCCACCCTGGGAGACCATAATTTCGACACCCATGAGAGCATAATCCCACCTGTTTACTTTACGCTTTTTAACCCTTTACCTAACGTAACGGCCAAAACCGGCCAGCGCTATTCTCAAAAATCGCCAATTAATTTTCATTATTTTTTTCATTTTTTGTCTCAAAAACATAGGTTATGACCCCTCGTTGGAACGAGCTCGTCGAGCTCGTTCCAGCGAGGCGTCATAACCTATGTTTTTGAGACAAAAAATGAAAAAAAATTAGTTATTCAAGAATTATTTTTGCAAGTGTCGTCTGCCTTTCATGTTAGGTAAAGGGTTAAAATGAGGTATAATAAAAAAGAGAATTTCATATACCTGTGAAAAGCTAAATGGGGTATCCGTTGGCATATTACGCCACCCTCACCAGGTGATTCGCGAAGAAAACCTCTTGACAGTAAATATCGTTACCACACCGATTCTCTAATAATAGACAGCAACCATTCGAGTGTGGGAGGAACGGGTGTACTCCTCCTCTAAACTTTTCTTAATCTCGCCAAGTGGATACACGCGATTAAATTTAATTACTTCAAAACGATTCTCACATTTTGTATTGAAGTAAATCTGTGTTTACGATCCCCGAGTTTGTTTCAACAAACCTATTTCACTTGCTCACAAGACCATACTAAAGATGGGATGGTGAAGATATGGACATAAACTGCGTTTCATTGCTATTTCATTTTTCTTCAGGTTCTCCATGCCATCATACTCAGTATCTCAGCCAGAAATGATGCCTCCTGATCCAAAAAAATCAAAAACTGGAAGTGAAACAAAATCCAATAAGAAACGAAAAGCTGTCATCGGTGGTACATTGTTAGGTGTTTCAGCAGTCGTTGTATGCTCGACACTTTGTGCTGTTTATTGTGATAGAAATGATAAAGGAGGTGACTCTACAGATGATGGTGGAAACAACACAGGCACCGGTAGGTATCTTTTTTCAGTTCAAAAACGAAAATTGTATTACACTAGAAGCAAACCGATTGCATTCAGTAAAGTGAATTTCAGTTGGTATGCTTTCATGCAATTTCCTTTCTCCATGCCTCTCATCAACATTTGTAAATATTTGAGAGCAAGTGGCTTTATGGCGTTCAATTTGAAAAGTGGTCGGTCCCTATTTTTAGAGGTATGTGATGCGGTGCTAAGTTTTTAAAGTCAGTTATGGTGGGTGTTTTGCAGGCATCCGCGGCACAAAACCTTTGTGTTAGTCAGTCTTTTTATTTCGAGATCTTACGTCACGACCATCTGCAGCCAGCTCTCTTACAAATATTTGCCAATTAAGTTATGTTTTTTTTTTATTTTATTAGTCAGTGGGGTGAGGTGGGGGTATTGAGAGCCGTCGCCGACACGTTCCCTGAAAATTTCAACCTTCTGTACATTCAGGCCCGAAGTCCCTGACACTTGTTCCTAAACTCTCACCCTGATATTTCTTTGGTCATTTTGCTACAGTTTATTCCTTGTGGATGTGACGACCTATATTTATTCTCAGTTTTGTTTCTGACATTCGTTATCAGCGATAAAATCGGTTGATAATGAATGTTGAATAAGGAGTTGGGAATAAGAAAGGGTTGTCACGTCAGCTTTTCTCTTCACTTTTTGGTTTGTAAAGCCTTCAAATTTACCGAAGGTTCTTCATTTGCCATCAAAAGTTGATAAAAACTACTTAAAGTTTGCTAAGCACCAAGTATATCCAACTACCTGTTTTACGTTTTAGTTGAACTATTGTAATGAAAAGTGCATATATTTTTTATTTAATTATATCTTTAATGATTTAAGTACAGAAATTGAGATTTTATTGTGTTTGACATTATATTTTAGCTTTTGAATGCGATAATCATGGAAAATGGATATTACTGGTAAAAGAGGAAATTTTTCAATATGCCAAAAAGTTGACGGAGCGAACTGGTATGGGTTCAATATCGAGTATGAGTCCCATTACTGTTAATTGATTGCCGTGACGCTTGACAATGCCTTCTCATGCTCCCAATCAGGTTCCTGGTGGTCCTTTGTAGGATGTTGTTCCAATCTTAGATCAGCATGGCACCCAGTTCCTGAACACTTCTTGGCTGGATTTGACGGGCTGGAATTGCAAACTGTAACTCATTCCTGACATGTTCGATTGGATTGAGGTCAGGTGATCTTGCTGGCCAGTCCATACGCTCAATCCCCTCCCTCTGACGGTACTCCCCGACAGCATGGGCAACGGGAGGACGGGCATTATCGTCCATCAGAATGAATCTATCACCCATTGCACCTGCATTCAATCTGACGTGGACATCCAGGATCTCATCAATATACTGTAGTACAGTCAATATACCACGTTCAAGGACACAGAGCTCTGTACGTCCATCCCAGCTGATGCCGCCCCAGAGTATGATTGACCCTCCAACATAGCGGTCATGCTCAGCATTGTTGGCTGTATAGAATCGCTCTCCTGGTCTTCTCCATACCATAGAACGCCTGTCTGTGTGGTACAGGTAGTACCTTGACTCATCTGTATCACATCGCGCCTGGCGGTGGTTCTGGGACAGCGGAATGCGAATACGTGGTATTCTCGATCGGAAACCACATTCGTGCACCCTTGCCCGGATAGTCTGCGTCGAAACATTTACCCCGCATGCATTCTGAAGGTCACTGCGAAGCTGGGTTGCTGTGGCAAAGCGGTTCCTGCAGGCCTGAATGATCAAAAACCTGACTCCAGTTGCAGATGTTGCCTTGCCTCTGCCACCACCATGCCGTCTTACTGGTGTACCATACTGCTGAAATCTTGTCCAGGCTCTGGTGATCACCCTATGGTGCACACCAAGGGGGCTTCACCAACCCGAAGATGGGTAGACCCTTGCCCCACAATCCCTACAGCCCAGGGACGCAAATGAAAAAGAGGGGTTGCTGTTCCCTACCATGAATTATTCCCCTTTCTCCCTCTCTAGATCCGTGTGTATTTGAAATAGTTGTAACCTTGTTACAGACGTGTAACTAGGGGACATTCGAACACACCATTCCACAAACTAGGCGCTCCACTTGAGAGACTATCTTCCATTTGTGATTTGAAAATTTTGGTTTATTTATTTATTTATTTATTTATTTTTGTTTTAAGGTCACATATTTCTGCACAATGGCTAATCATGACCTCGATAGTTTTGCGGGTGGCGGAAGCCGGGGAACCCGGAGAGAACCACCGGGCAATGTCGAGCAACTCTCAGCTCCCCAACATACTAACTCCACACAACTAGTGTTAGCATTGGTTGAGGACAGGTGCACCATCGACGTATAGAACACCTTAGTACCCAACGTCCCCGTGCCCCCACGTTTACAATGGGTAAAGTGTCTTGCCCAAGGACACAACTCGGTTGCCGCAGGTGGAATTCGAACCGAGGACCTCTCGGCTTGCAGCCTGCACCTCTGCCTACTGAGCAACCGCGCCCACCGAAAATTTTGATAAAATGGGGTGACCTTAATTACCACGACATAATGTCGACGGCTCAGAAACAAAATGTTGTCTTTGCAGTGTCATAGTGGGGGTTCGATTCTATGGCACTCGGGAAAATTTGAAAAAGATACACTCTCGCCGATTTCATTTAGTGCAGTATGTAGACTTGAGTGATTCAAATTTTTGATGAATATATGTTTTCGTTCCCACGCCTTGGAACGACCTTGATATTTTTTTATATGGAAAAGTATCAAAGTGCCTGGGACAGTGTGAAGGCGTGTTAGGTGGGAGGGTGGGGGTTGAAGATCAGGAAGAAACACTATTGCACCACTGAACGGCAAGCTTCGAATGATCAGGAAACAACCTGAGCTGAAAAAACAAGTGCAGTAACGAACAACACGGACTGCGAACAATTCACACAGATGAAAGCGACATGGAAAAACGCAATTCCACGTCAGTGGGCAGACATCCGCCGACACGACACATATACAGTGTGTTCAAAACACCCCTCGACCACACGATGCATGTGATCCATAACTTTTATAAATATACTGAGTCAAAAAATGAAAATATAATAGGAACAAATGTGAACAAATAGCATGAAGGATGAAATATAATAGTTTTAATATTGCATGTTGGTGGACAAGAAGTCGTGCAAAGAGTTTAATGACATGTTGTTGTCCACCCAACCGTATACAATTTTGCTACGAATTTCAAAATAGCACGTGCTACCCGGGAATGTTAAATTGAATAGGTGACCGACGATTTTCTTTGTGTTATGTTGTGCTAGAGAGCCTGGGTTATTGAGAAAACACACCAGTTTTTGTCTTCCGTCATTTTAAAAAATGCCAAGGTCAACAGAAAACAGAGGTTGCGTGCCATTCATTTTATTTATTTATTTTATTGGTGTTTAAGGTCACATATTTCGACACAATGGCTAATCATGACCACGACAGTTTTACGGGTGGAGGAAGCCGGAGTACCCGGAGAGAACCACCGAGCTACGGCGAGCAACTGTCAGCTCCCAACATACTAACTACACACAAGCAGGGTTAGCATTGGTTGAAGACAGGTGCACCATCGACGTGCAGTACGCCTTAGTACACATCGTCACAGTGCCCCCACATGGGCAATGGGGGTGAAGTGTCTTGCCCAAGGACACAACGCGGTTGCCGCAGTGGGATTCGAACCGAGGACCTTTCGGCTTGCAGCCTGCACCTCTACCAACTGAGCTACCGCGTCCCCGGTTGCGTGCCATTGGTATGCATGAGGCAGGGATACCTCCAGATGAGCCCACTACTGAGTTTGGAGTCACTGTGGCCACTATTTACCGTCTCATTGGAAGGTACAGAACCACTAGATCTACTGCCGACCGACCGCGTTCAGCTCGACCAACAACTGTGAACCCTGCACATGACCGGCACATCAGAACGTCCCACTTGCGGGATCGCTTCCTTCCGGCGACGAGGACAACAGCAATTATTCCTTTTTAGAACTAGCAATAGAATCGGTGCACAAACTGCCCGCAACAGACTCTCTGAACACGGCATCCGCAGTAGGTGTCCATATCACGGACCAATCCTTACACAACGTCAGCGTACCATGAGAATGGAATGGGTACGTCCACGTGTTCCCAGTTCGTTTAGTGATGAATCATGATTTTGTCTACGGCGCGCTGATGGTAGGGCAAGAGTGTGTCGCCGACGAGGAGAACGGTTTTCTGATGGTTACGTGCGGGAATGCAACCGTTTCGGTGGGGGTAAGTGTAATGGTTTGGGCAGGAATTTCCGTGCACCATCGAACGCAGCTGATCCGCCATCGATGGTAATCTGAATGGACAGCGATATAGGGACGAAATTATTAACGCTGTTGTTGTCCCGTTGTTCAACGTTAACGTCGGATTGCGGTTATTCCATCAAGACAATGCCCGATGTCACGTGGTGCGTATCTGTCTTGACTTTCTCGAGGAGTAGAGCATCGAACTTCTTCCCTGGCCCCCACATTCGCCAGATTGGTCGCGAATCGAGCATCTTGGGGGTCAATTTGACCGTCCGGTACGACTTCATGATCTTCAGACGTTAGGCGATTTACATAATGTTCTAAGGCAGGAGTGGAACGCAATACCACAGGGTGACATCCAGAGACTTATTAGGTCCATGCGCTGTCGATGTCTTGCCATCCAAGAGGCAAACGATGGACATACACGCTGTTGACTGCATGTGTGAACTTTTCATGTCACCCATGTGTGAATTGCGATGTCCTGACGTGACGCTGGCAACAGTAAGAACATAAAGTTATGCAAATGCATACAGCCGGACTTGAAATATGAATTTACAATAATTTGTTTTGGGATTAAACTCGATAATACTAAAAAAAATTGCTCCTCAAAGTTTATTATACTTTCTTATTTGACTCAGTATATATTGACTAGAGTGCTTGTTAGTTTAAACAACATTTATTGAAAAATGGTTAGTAGTTACATGGAACAAATATAATTTATAAAATATACATGAACAATAGAAGGTATTGTACTGTAACAGGAGGAGAGATAGGTGCGGGAGCCCGGATTCGACCCGTCGACCTCTAACACACACAACGACTGATTTACTATGAGACTAAGAGATCCGAACCAGCCAGGCTGGTTTGTAAATAGCCTTTATACCTGGATCGCTACACTACTCTCCCCTTCTTTTGAGATTCACAACATGTGAGCGGACGAAACATCCACCATCCTTAACCGCATGTCCACAACGCCACCGACAGCTGAGGATTGGACGAGCCCCCAAATGTAACAGGAGGAGAGATAAGTGCGGGAGCCGGGGTTCGAACCGTCGACCTCTAGCACACCAAGCGACTGATTAACCACGAGACTAATAGATCCGGACCAACCAGGCTGGTTGGTAAATAGCTTTTATACCTCGACCGCTACAGTACTTTTGTATAGTTTACTGCAATAACGCCATCAATAACGCCATCAAGCCTAAGGCTTATATAAGTCGTCTCCTAAAAGTGTAAAGTAACAACATAATACTTTATGGTTTTGAGTGATGCAATAGAGGTACACGTATTTTCCAACTGGTTAAAGAGATGGAGGAAAAAAGATTGAAAGGGAAATAAATACACAGAACGACACATGCGTGTGAATGGGTGAATCGGTATGGCAATAGTGTCAGCGTGGAAGGATAAAACTAGAGGCCGCAGTTTTACATCACGTCTATAAAAAACAATTATTAGAAGGACACTCCGCAATTCATTTGACAACTACCAACAGAAACAACACATTTTATCCACAACCAAATTTGCGAGGGGAACCCGTGTTACGCTTTCGTCCCCCGAGTTTCAATGTGTTCTATGTGCCAACTTGGGGGCGCGGTGGCGTTGCGGTAACCGGTTCTCGTCAGATCACAGAAGTTAAGCAACATTGAGCCCGGTATGTCCTCGTATACGTGACCGTCTGAGCGATCAATTCGGACTCCAGTGTTGTGTACTTAGGCAAGGCACTTAACCCCGATTGTCCACATGGGGGCACGATGACGCCATGTACTAAGGCGTACTGCTAGTCGATTGTGCGCATGTCTTCAACCAATCTAACCCTGCCTGTGCTGCAGTGCGGAGTGACGATGTTGGGGAGCTGGCAGCTGCTCGTCGTTGCTCGGTGGTTCTCTCCGGGAACTCCGGCTTCCCCAACCCGTAAAACTGTCACGGTCATGACTAGCCTTAGTGCATAAATATGTGACTTCAAACACCAATAAATAATAAATATCAATGTGCCTACTGGCACATAGAACACAGTGGAACTCATGGGACAATTTTCAGCTATCGCCTGCAATTCAAATAATTGCTTTGCACGATTTGTAGAAAATTTCACTGTAATTCCGCTTCTATTTAAAAATAATCCGTTAACGATTTCCGTTCCGCACATATATGCGAAACATATTTTCATTTTATCGCGTGGTTTAGTGTTGCTGTAGATGGGTATTTCATATTACAGACGTGTAATAAATGAGGAAAGTGAGGTCAGCTTGTCAATGCCATGATGCCAATGATCTGGCAGGTTGAGACTCGATCGACAGGGCGGTCACTAGTAATTCACATCGCGATTAATCGGTAAGATCAACGATTGCTTGGCGGTTAATTCCCTGGGTAGGTTACCCTGCTTATCTACTACATTATGCATCATGAGGAAGGTTTTAGTTACTCAGTATGCAATACCCATGTAGCTGAAGTGAGCACTGCCACATCTAGGCGGAACGGAACTCTAACTCAACCTTAAGTCGACTTAGTGATGAAACGCTGAACCGTGTCAAAAGTGTTTCTATTTTCGTGTTCCGTGAAGTGTTCTGATTCAAACATTAGAACTCTCGATGTTAACTGGTTTGGGAGTTGGTTAATTGTTTCTTGGCATGCTCGATCATACAGTGGATATTTCAATATGAAGTGATGTGTTGATTCGATTTGACTACAGCTGCATAGTGGACTATCAGATAAGTAGTTATTGAAGAGGTCTTCATTTAAGTTACTACAATTTAATCGCATTCTGCAATGGTATATTTGACTACCACTAGAGAAGCAGTGATAATAGAATTTAGGTGGCCTGTTAATTTTATATATTAGAGTTTTGAAAGCTCGTGGCGATATCGTTTTATGCGTTACAGATAACAATTCATTCCAAAGTTTTACTGATGATGGTATAAATGATTTTTGCCTCAATGCTGTTCGGGAATGTGATATAGTGAGGTTTGGGCTATTTCTTCAGTTGTAATTCTGTGTTTGATATACATGTCGTGGTACCAAGTTAGAAAGATAGTTTGGCAAATGGTTGCGGTACATTTTGTGGAAGTGGATAAGTTTGTGTTTCTGACATCTCTGGTATAATGACCCCCACCCAGTTTCATTGTATAATTTGGATTTGCTGGCACTCTTAGTAGCTCCAGTAACAAGTCAGACAGCTTTGACCTGATTTTTTTTCTAGCTCATCCGATTCCGTGCTAGTGCAATTGTCTCAAACTGGCGACGCATATTCTAAGACTGGTCTCACGAAAGAAAAGTATATTTGTTCTATAGTCTTCCTACCAAGTTTAAATATGAACCTTCGAAGCATACTTCGGCGATTCCATCCTTTTTTGACAATTAAGTCCACATGCTCGCTCCAAGTACCAAGGCTGTTAAACGCCAGACCGAGATGTTCATGGAACGAAACATTTTCAAAGAGCGGATGTTATGAGGATAGTCTAAACTTTTGTTATGGAACTTTCCTCCTGCTCCGTGTCCTCCAACCGTGGATTTCGTATCACGAAAACTTGAAAGATCGAAGTATACATTTTGAAACTACGTTTAATGTGGCAATACATAAACTGTTTCGATCCAGGTTCTCGTCTGGTTTTATATTCACTGTCAGTGTGTATGCAAGAACTTATGGCGAAGTGACAGACGCGATCGTCTGACCCGAATTTACAGCTGTTAATCCAAGCACAGTTTGGGTGACAGTTCGTACTCAAATGTGGGCTTTCATTTTCTTGTAACCCGAAGGAGCAGATGATATGAGTTCGCCCCTGTTGCAAAGGAGCATTTATTATATGGTAGACCGTGAATTATCGCAAATTATCCAGAAGATATTTCTCGATATCCATCGACTCGATGGCTATCGAGGAATATCCCTCAGTAGCTCCCCAAATGACGTCACACTACGCCACATCACGTCGCCTTGAAGGAACGATAAGCTGATTTTTCTCACTGTTTTGAAACGTACTCATTTGGGGTAGAACTGGGCTGAATATTGCGTAATAAAATGTCTCGTAACATATAATAAAACAAAATCTATTCTATTTTAGTCAGTATCTGGAATTATATCATGAGTGTAGACCTGACAGTTTTATTTTTCACGAGTGTTTGCGTGAGTGACAAATACTATTTTCAGGTCCACGTGATGAATTTTTTTTTCAGTAGCTTCCTAAATGAGGTTACGCTTCGGCGCATGACGTCACCTTCAACGCCGACTTGAAGGAACAATCAGCAGCTTTTTGTTATTGTCTTGAAACTGTTTAGCAGTCGAATTGGGCTGAATACTGCGCAGTAAAATGTCATGTAGCGTATAATAAAAGGAAAATCTACGCTGTTTTTGTGAATATCGTGAATTATATCATGATTATGAACCTGGAAGTTTTACAAGCCCTCGCGAAAAATAAAACTTTCAGGATCACACTCGTGAGATAATTCCCGATATCCACTAATACAGCGTAGATATCTTCTATCTCTTCTGTTTGATTCCATTGTTCTATTAATGAAAGCTACATTTAAAAACCCAGTACTCTTTGACAAAATGACGACGTACGTTATGTAGCCGAGGTGCAAAATCACCAGAGTTACGACGTGTGAGTCAGACAACATCGAAAGTTAGCCAAGCAATGCGCTACTGCCACAGTTGGCCAAGCCAACACACCCAATCTGTGCAATAAATGACAAGTACCACCAAAAACTGTTGACTGTCCGGATGCAATGTAGAGGAGCCCAGCCGCCGTTATCGTTGTGGCTGATGTTGCTATAAATATACAATGCTCAATAAATAACAAATTCTGAAATGTTGCATTCAATAAACACTGCTCTACAAATAACAAATTCTGAAATGTTACTTTCAATAAACAATGTTCAACAAATAACAAATTCTGAAATGTTACTTTTAATAAACAATGTTGAACAAATAACAATTTCTGAAATGTTACTTTTAATAAACAATGCTCAACAAATAACAAATTCTGAAATGTTACTTTTAATAAACATTGCTCAACAAATAACAAATTCTGAAATATTACTTTTAATAAACAATGCACAACAAATAACAAATTCTGAAATGTTACTTTTAATAAACAATGTTGAACAAATAACAAATTCTGAAATGTTACTTTTAATAAACAATGCACAACAAATAACAAATCCTGAAATGTTACTTTTAATAAACAATGTTGAACAAATAACAAATTCTGAAATGTTACTTTTAATAAACAATGCTCTACAATAACAAATTCTGAAATGTTGCTTTTAATAAACAATGCTGAGCAAATAACAAATTCTGAAATGTTGCTTTTAATAAACAATGCTACAAATAACAAATTCTGAAATGTTGCTTTTAATAAACAATGCTCAACAAATAACAGATTCTGAAATGTTACTTTTAATAAACAATGCTCAACAAATAGCAAATTATGAAATAATGCTTTTGATAAACAATGTTCAACATATTCTGAAATGTTACTTTTAATAAACAATGCTCTGCAAATAACAAATTCTGAAATGTTACTTTTAATAAACAATGTTCTACAAATAACAGATTTTGAAATGGTACTTTTAATAAAGAATGTTCAACAAATAACAAATTCTGAAATGTTGCTTTTAATAACCAATGCTCAAAAAATAACAGATTCTGAAATGTTTCTTTTAATAAACAATGTTCAACAAATAACAGATTGTGAAATGTTACTTTTAATAAACAATTCTCAGCAAATAACAAATTCTGAAATGTTACTTTCAATAAACAATGCTCTACATATAACAAATTCTGAAATGTTGCTTTTAATAAACAAACCTCAACAAATAACAAATTCTGAAACGTTGCTTTTAATAACCGATGCTCAACAAATAACAAATTCTGAAATGTTACTTTTAATAAACTATGTTCAACAAATAACAGATTCTGAAATGTTACTTTTAATAAACAATGCTCAACAAATAACAAATTATGAAATGTCGCTTTTAATAAACAATGCTCTACAAATAACAAATTCTGAAATGGTGCTTCTAGTAAACAATGCTCAACAAGTAACAAATTCTGAAATGTTGCTTTTAATAAAAAATGCTCTACAAATAACAAATTCTGAAATGTTGCTTCTAATAAACAATGCTCAACAAATAACAAATTCTGAAATGTTGTTTTTAATAAACAATGCTCAACAAATAACAAAAATTCTGAAATGTTGCTTTTAATAAACAATGCTCAAGAAATAACAAAAAATCTGAAATGTTACTTTCAATAAGCAATGCTCAACAAATAGCAAATTCTGTAATGTTGTTTTTAATAAACAGTGCACAACAAATAACAAAAATTCTGAAATGTTGCTTTTAATAAACAATGCTCAACAAATAGCAAATTCTGAAATGTTACTTTTAATAAACAATAATCAACAAATAACAAATTATGAAATAATGCTTTTGATAAACAATGTTCAACAAATAACAAATTCTGAAATGTTTCTACAAAAAAGCACAGCTCAACAAATAATTTTTTTTGAATGTTTTCAATTTTCCAACGCCTCGCAATCATCCACGTTTTTTTTTTAAATAGCACTTTCTTTGAAATCTGGAAAATGATTATGTTGACAGCATGCACATTTTTCGCAACAGTATAAATTGATGTTTTGCCATGCATTTCAGTTGTTATTGACAAAAAACCGAGATTATAAAGTTGATACCGTGTTACTAGTAAATACCATGACATTTGACAAAGTGAAAGCTGGTACGGTGTGACTACAGTCTGTGTCATCTCTTGTTATTATTATTATCTCTTGTTAGGAATCACCAGGTTGATTGACTTGATGCTATCTTGGGAGGCAACAGATTGAGTTGTGACATTTTTTGCTGACGTTCCAGTTGTATAGAGATCAGTGGGTTCCCGGACAAGCTGACGAAGAGGCTCCCGGATTTGCATTCTAAAGTCTCAAACTACAGTAGTAGCAGAGCGAAGGAACGCGCACCATTAGCCGAGCCCCGCCCCTGTCACGGATGTGAAATCAAAATAACCCGATTAATTACATCATATGTGATTGTCATGGTACTCCATGTCAGCGGCCATATTATGACATCATATACCTATGTCAGTGCACATGTATATTGCGTGTAGTTAATGTGACACGTGTTGCCGTCGTCCATATTGTTCACTAGAGGCCGTCATCTTGGTTCCTATGGTGGCACGTGGTCGCTGTGTGACCCATTGTCCTTTAATAATGTGTTCGTTTCGACTGGAATAAATCTAATCACCCACACAGATGCAACAGCGATCCCCAAATCATCCAAAACACTTTATTTCAATCGGATTTCGGGAGAATCCACATTATAATAATAATAATAACTCTTTGGCCAGCCGCTGATTTGTCGCGGTCCTCATAAGAGAAGGCCATCATTCCCCCTGCACCCCACCCCCTCTTCCCCTCCTCTCCTCCCAGCATTCAGATATAAACTGCTTAATAGTGTCCCTCACTTCCTCTTTTTCAATTTCTTCAATAAGCATTCCTACCCTCTCCCTCGTGTCCCCCTTCAGCCATCTATCCTTTGTTTCTTCACCCCACTTCTGCATTATTCTTCCAGTAAATTTTATTCTATGAGGTATATACTGTGGGCATTCCAAGAGAAAATGTTCCAGGGTCTCCACTACTCCAGAGTGGCACATTTGGCATCCCTTTTCCCCATCTCTCCCAATTTTTCCCCGAAGCTCCAGTGATCTTGATCTCAGTTTGAACAGCAGTGACCCTCCAAAGGTGCCATCTAGGTACTTCTCAAAAGCTGGCTTTTCTTTATATTGTAACCCCTGCAGTGATCTTTTCACGCTAACCCCTGCTCGCCAGTTTCGATTGCAGTCTTCCATGACTCTCTCTTTGACAAACCGTTTGCCTTCTTTCAGTCCTACTTCTATGTTTGTGACCTCTATAGAGTAATTGTCCATTAGTTCCCTCACATGTTTTGACCACCCCGTTTCTATATTAGAATTCCAAATGGTATCGAGCATCAATTTGCACCACCGCATAAGAGTAGAATGTAGCGCTATAGGACTGTGGGTGTTGTTCCTTTGCATAAGAGTAACTTTAATCACCCCAGTGGATCCGACAACTAATTATCTTGTTCGTATTCCTTCAGATTCCTCTGCTTCTAACTATTCGGGCTACTCTCACCCCAGCATTCATGAGCCAGTACTTTCTATGTTTTAACTTCTATCTACTTCAGACTACTTATTGCGAATTTTTCAGATATGTCTGTGTGCTTCTACACAATACGATGTGCAATAGTGTGTACACGTCGGATGCAGCACATGGGCACACGCTTAATGTGCGGATATGTTTGCTAGTGGACAATATGTGCACAACACATGGGCTAATACGATGAAAAAAAGAGAGTCTGTAGCCATAGACATATTGTACTAGGGATTTAACGAACGTGGAGCTTGTGTTTGGTGGAATGTACTTGTGTGCTAGTGCACATTGTGTCACAATGTGTACACATCCTGTGCAGCACATGGACACAATTTCGCTGTGCTGATATGAGCTTGCGTTTAATTGTACAATGTATCCGTAGTTTACACTCCACATGTAGCACACGAACACATTCCGGGTCTGCTGATACGTACTTGCGTGCCACAACTCATGCAGCACATTGGCACATACGAGCTCATGAACAAGTATATCGAAAATGGAATGGATAAAGAAGTTGCAGTCGATGGTGATGTTGTACTGCAGGACATCTATTCTATTGGAAGATACCTTTTGGTTATATTTGTAGTTCTTTTTGGTTATATTTGTAGTTCCAACATCCGGGTACTTCACGTTACATCTGGGTACTTCAGTGGGAGAAGGATAAAAGGGTGCGAGCTCGGCTTCAGCTCATTTGTGCCATGACCATTGTTCAGTGAAGACATGCGGAACTGAAAGACTGAACAGGAAAACTAGTGTGATTTCTTTCTCACGCTGGCCTATGTGAAACAAAGACCACGATCAAGACAGCTAATGATGATTTAGTTCAAGCAACATTTATTTCCAATTATCAGAGAAAAAGATATGCAACAATGAATATGTTTTGATTCGACAGTAAGCTGAAAGCTTGTAGCGGTTGTTTCCACCAAAAGTACTCTTACAGCTCTGATAGCACGAGATGGCACATAGAACACATTGGAACTCAAGGGACGTCTTACTATGCATAGCTTCTGCTATGTCTATTCGATATAATATCAGTGTGCAGTCATTATTTCGGAAGCAAATATTACTACATTGGTTTTCAAGTTAAACAGACTGAAGAAGAAGTTAGAACAGGTGAAAGAGATAGTACTAATGAGCTCAAGTTTTAAGAGGCCTCAATGGTTATTCGAGTTGAAGGCGAGCAAGGAAAGCCTGGGGCAGTTTCTATGAGTGTACATGGCCACGGGATGAGTTTGTAGTGATGGGCCAATTGTCGGAAACTGTTTATCGGTATCGGTCGGATACTTGTATGTATTTATAACGGCATTAGTAATGGCCGTCAGCCAAGGACCTCATTTTAAGTTGCAGAACCGTGGTATGCAATTTATTATGCATATTAATTCTATAGTCCACGGAAAAAACACTACAAGTTGGTGTTGAATTGAGCCTTGGTAGCATGACGGTGCCAACTGCAATATTAGGGTATTGCAGTTGGGTTCAACATGTCCTCAAGGGACATGGCAGTGCTATTCCTTGAAGATTATTTATTTATTTATTGGTGTTTAAGGCCACATACTTATGCACAATGGCTAACCGTGACCATGACAGTTTTACGGGCGGAAGAAGCCGGAGTTCCCGGAGAGAATCCACCGAGCATCGACGAGCAACTGTCAGCTCCCCAACATTCTAACTAGGTTCAAGTTCCGATCAATCAGGGTTACAGCAGTTGAAGACGTGCACCATCGACGTGCAGTACGCCTTAGTGCATGGCGTCATCGTGCCCCCGTGTAGGCAACCGGGATAGAGTGTTTTGCCCAAGGACACATCGCGGGTCGTCCCGGACGGAGGTCGAACTCGGGAACCTTGGAGGTTCTATTAGGACAAGAGCTTATACTGAGTCACAGTTGCTCGGTGTTTATCTTTAAGTATCAATTGCAGCATCAAGGTATAGCAAGGTATATTTGAAGATTTTAAGCTAATCGCTAAAGTAGCTAGTGATGATTTGAATGCATAGTGATTATGCCGGAAACACATTGAATTAGAATGTGGCAATACCCAAATCCGATAGATCTCACGTGACTACGTACAATACAAAATCCCGAGGGTAGCCTTACCAGAGGATAATCTATTTGTGATTTGACCTTCGAACAGAGCAATGCAGTCCTGCCGTCATTGTTTGAGAAATTATTTGCCAATGCAAGATTCGGAATCCGATGGTTCGGGATTATCTAAAACCCAAGAAGATGTGAAATCTAAGAAAGAGGAACCAGTGGACGGTTCTTTTGATTCAATGGTAAGTATCGTCAAACGTGCTTACAATGATTGCCAAGTAGAATTTGAAATTATGTCGAAAATGGAATGGAAAGAAAAAACAGTGGAAGATAAAGACACTTCACTTGAAAGCTATCCCAGAGAAGCCATAGGAAATACATTAACCCTTTACCCAACGTAACGGAAATACCGTCCACTGCTCTTCTCAAAAAAACACCATTCAATTTTTTTTTCATTTTTTGTATCAAAAACATAGCTTATGACCCTCTCATTGGAACGAGCTCACAAACTATGTTTTTGTCGCAAAAAAAGAAACCAATTAGTTATTCAAGAATTTTATTTACAAATGTTGTCTGCTTTTCGTGTTAGGCAAAGGGTTAATATCGTGGTACACATTAAGATTTTTTTTCTAAACCCAATTAACAATAAAATTCAAAAGACTGCCGAACGTCTTCGTGTAGAAGAGAATTATGACTTTAAAGAATTGAAGAAATACGCCTTGGGAAAGAGAAAATATCTGCTAGTGGAAGGTGAATCCGAAGAAGATGATGACGAAGAATAAGAACCAAGGAGAAATGTAGATTAAATAGGTACTAGGGCCGGTAATCAGTTTTAAATCACGAGTACGATAAGGGTTTTAACCACTCGGATTACCGAGTCGTTAAAACCCTTATTCTACGATTGGTTTTAAATCTGATTATCGGCCCTAGTACCTATTTGTTTTATTTGTCCCATGGTCTTAAAAAAAAATCGGCATTGTCACTTAAAATGAGAGAAAACGATACTTTCTATCGCAAACACGCGGGTTTGTTTTATTTACATCTGCGCCAGTGGACAGAACTACCGACTGCACGTGAATGCTTGACTGACAGCTGGACTCATCGTCAAAGTTGGTTGAATTTACCTTGCTTTTCAGTCAAATTATTGTTAACAATTCTTAAATTTTATTTAAATATTTAATTATAAGTATTTTAAAATTGATAAGTCAATGCACGTAGTAGGTAGTACCGAAAAACGTTGTTTGATTGAATGAAACATCGCGAAGAGTGAATGTATCGAAGTTAGCAATTTGCGTCATTTCAAAAGTCAAGTTGAGTGAACTTGCTACTTTCAGTGTATTTTTTTAAACGCAGAAGACGCTTACACCGGTAGTGTGGTTAAAAGATAAAATTTAACATACTGGCTTTTCACAGGGAGTAACACAGGCGACCATGGTATAAAAAGGACTCTCCGCTCGAGAGAAAAAACATAAAATGACTGTTCGAGTGAAAATAAATTCAGGTGTGTTCGGAACGTCAAAGAGTGAAGATATCAATGTCCAAAACAGTGCTCAGATTAAAAGATGATTTACACATACAGACCTTCAAGAATAATACTACATTGAAGTTGACATCCCAGGTATTGGCCGAAATGAAACGCGTGGTGAACCGAGTTAAGGGAAGAAATCCAGATCAGCGCACTGGTGTTTAGAGAACAAGATATGTGGAGACGCCGTAATGCGTGGGCCGATTCTTAACCAAAGAGGAGTTGACAAACGAAAAATCAAAGAATGTGATGGATTTATCTGCTCACAGAGTGCCATAAAATAAGAGAACGAAAGAGGCGAAAGAACCCATCAAAGTGAAGATACTAATGTTCAAGAAAATATAGTTGAGAAGAACGAAGTTACCACTCAAACTGCAAGGCAAAAACAACAATGGAGTTTCCACGCCACCGACAAAACCCACCAAGAACAATGATGTTCATGAGATTGAAGTTGTCTCCTAGCCTGTAGACCCGACCAAGGGAGAAGTGCAATCGGAAGAGTGAATGAATTTGGCACTCGAACTACGGAGCCTAAAATGAAACAACGAAAGAGACTAGAACGACAGACCCCGCCACTAAGGATGACGTGATGGGCTTACCTGTCTTCAGAACTCCTGGGAACAAACCAAACAACACAAAATACAAGCTACCGGTATTTAAAGGGCGAACCACTATAATGGAAACCCCAACCAGTGTAAAGCAACAAGAATAAGCGCCTCCGGAAATTGAACAAACGTCTTTGATAAGACTGTTATCAGTTTCTCCGAAACGAAGAGAGCGGATGAATTACATACCACTCAGAGAAATTTTCGATTGACTGTAAACTGAACAAAGTGGTTGTACCAGAGAACAGAATAAAATGGAATGTCATGTATTCTTATGTTGTTGTTTTTTCAGCCAACAGTCCAAGAACCCGGAGGTGGCGTGATGTATCTGCATGTAGAAACCACATGTTTCTACTACAACTACCTTCCAAAAGGTATACTCCTTTGTGCCCGTGTGTTGTCCGCACATTGTATACTAGCACACAAGCACATATCAGCGCATCCAACATGTGCTACATGTGATGTGTACACATTGTTCACTAATACACAAGCACATCCAGACTGTGCTCATGTGCTGCACGCTATGTGTACACATTGTGGCACATTGATCACTACCACACAAGCCTATACCACCAAACACCCCCCCCCCCCCTCCCCGCGTCCGTGGAATCGCTTCTATGGTCTGGCTTTGCCCATAAAATCCCTTTTCATTGTATGTGTCCGCGTGCTGCATGTTTTGTGCGCACGTTGTACACTAGCAAACAAGCACATATCACCACATCCAGTATGTGCCTATTTGCTGCTTGCGATGTCTACTCATTGATAAACATCGCGTATTAGCACACAAATATAGCCGGGAGAATCGGAATAGGTAGTAGAAGGAGAGAGAAATCAAAACATGGACAGTACAGGCCAAGAAGTGTTAGGAGGAGAGTAGTCAGAATAGTTTGGAGCAGAGGATAAGTAGTTTTTGGTTCCATTTGGGTGATTATAGTCGCTTTTATACAAAGGAACAAAACCCACAAAGTCCCTTAGCACCACTTGCTACTCCCATAACGACGAGTCTCCAAAAAACCGAACCAACTAAAGTGTTTTTTGATGATTTGGTGTCGTCGTTGAGTCTAACTGGGTAATTAGATTTATTTCAGTCGAAACGAAAACACACTTAGACCGCACTCCCATCCTACTGAAGGACAATGGGTCACATAGCAACTACGTGCCACCATAGAAGCCAAGATGATGGCCTCCGTTAAACAAAATTGACGACGCAACACGTGTCATCCCAACAACACGCGCTGAGCACGCGCACTGATACCTCGTATCAATGTGGGGATAACTTATGCAAGTACATGGAGTCATCATAAGTTTCATTTTTGTCTTGAGAGATACTATATCACTCTGCTACTGTGTCTTTGTTATCTTATCACGTCTATGACTTCCTTTAGCAAACATATATGTAACAACCCAAATCTCGAAACCGAGAATGTAGATGTTAGACGGAGGGGGCTGAACTCAATCTAGTTGCTCCCATTTGGTGAGCCGATTCTGTGGTTATTGCTAATATCTTGTCGAATTGGCTCGCTGGGAAGGATTTCAACTTGCATCTCTGTTTCCGTTTGTATTCACTTCGGAGGTAGGGGTTTCTATATGTAGATGAGCTGGAAAAAAAGACGCTACGGCGGAGAAATGCATTTTTTCACAGATGTGCTAAATGAGCATACATTGAGCATAAATATTGGGGAGTATGCAAAATAGAATGTTATTTTCGTTTGTTTTTCTTCACATGGTCTTGATTTCGCAATATATTTTATTCATCAAGGTTCAACCTATTAGTGTGTAAGTGTGTCGTGACTCGACCACGATCCAATAGTGAATAAATATACAGAACGACACGCGCGTGTGAATGGGTTAATCGATATGGCACGAATGCCAGCGCGGAAGTATAAAACGAGAGACCACAGACGTGTGTCGCTCTGTGTTTATTGCACGCCTTCCCGTATAAAAACAATTATTAGAAGGACACTCAACAATTCATTTGACAACTCGTCCCCTGAGTTGCAATGTATTCTGTGTGCCAGTTGGTACAAAGAACACATTGGAACTCAGGTGATGAACTATCAACAAAAAAGAACACATTTTATCACCAACCAAATTTGCGAGGGGAACCCGTGTTACTATTTTTAACTATCGTTATCGATTCAAATTGTAATTGTGTTGCACGATTTGCAAAAAATTCCAGTGAAATTTCGCTTCTATTTAAAAATAATCCGTCAACGAGTTCCGTTCGGCACATGTGTGCGGAACGGATTTTCATTTTCCGCATGGTTTGATTGTGCTGTAGATGGAGATTTCATAGAACAGGCGTGTAATAAAAGCACTGTTTTGTGAATGATAAGTATTTCTGTCAGTGGTTTCAGGTATCTTCTCTTCAGTCATGGACTTCGGCGCGGGAAACTCGCCTCTCTTGCCCTTGTCAAGGTGGTGTAGAATACATACGTGTATGGACGTCACGAAGATGACTGATTGGGGGTGGGGGGGGGGGGGGGGGTCGTGTAAACACAATTTGTCTCGAATGTTATCAAGTCACTACCGAAAACTTATGCCAACCACACCATCAATGTCAGGGGAGACCTTCTCTGAACTCATGCTCAATTGCTTCTAATTAGCTTTGCCATAAAAAGGCAAGATTTCTTTTGTAACTTTTAATAAACGAGAAAACATTCGCTCCCGTAACAAAAGGAAACTTGACTTGATGGTCTCTTGGTGTCACAGGTGACAAATACATGCTTCCTGAATGGACGAATAATCTCAAGGGAGATAACTTTATTGAAAGTCGATTTTCATGGCGATGTTAGTCCGCGGTGCATGAACGTTTGGTTGCTGTGATTTGATACTTAGTGTGCAGCTTCATTTAGTTGTGTAGACCGAAGTTTGTTCAAAGAAGCTATCTCGGGCAATATTTGGTCTCATTCTCAGTGGGGCGAAAAAATTTCCAGAACTGAACAATTAAACAAAATCGGAAAGCAGTATTTTCGGAAAACATATACTCTTAATTCATGAGTTTTTCTTTCACTACTTCCCCATGGGAACACAGGGAACTAAAAATAGACAAAAATCAAACGCTATTATATTTCTTGAACTACATGAGACATGTGCTTAACAGCCCAACAACGCAAGGTGAGCTATGGTGATCACTCTTCGTCCGTCCATCCGTCGTCCGGCGTCCATCTTCTGTCGTCCGTGAACATGGTATTCACTCAAAGTCGCTGCACATAGTTCAGTGAACCTGGAAATGATTGTTTGTTATCACATCGCATTTTGCTTTTGTTCAAGTCAGGAGGCCTCGTCCATAGGGCGAGGGTAGGGAAATACTCTAAAATTCTAAATATCTTCTTCTGGTGAAGCGATTTGTACAGTAAATTGATATTTGGTTATGAACTTTCTGTTGAGGTGGAGAATAAAGTTTGTTCCAAAAACATTCGTAGGGCCATAGGGCAATATTTGCCTTTGTGATGGGAGGGGCGAAATTGTTGGCCTGCCCGAAATTTCTATAGTATTAATCAATGCAACAGTGCGAACCAAATACAAGTATCATTGAGTTATTAGTACTTGACTCACACCAAGCAAAACATCCCCGTGGGAACCTTAAGAGCTAAAATAGAATATTTTCAAATATCTATATTTCCTAAAACCATACAGAACAGACAACTGTTATTTGGTATGGAGTATTCTTAGCACCATCAGAATCTAATGACAAAAACGTAATCTGCTGTGCAATTTCCTATCTTGGGACAGGGGTGGAGGGTCAAAAGAATTCTGAGTTTTAAAAAAAATTGAACAACTGTTCTTCCCCACATTCACCAGTCAGAATCTTTTGGAAAATTTGGTATACATCATTTTGAGATGGATCAGATTCTAGTTTGTTCAAATCAAGTCCATCGGTATATATTTGAGCTCCAAATAGGAGCCCGAATTTTAATTTAACACAATACACGAATATTCTTTTAAAATCTTCTCCAGAAACACCGTTCATAATCTTTTCATATTTGGTATATATAATTCATAGGGGATGTGGGCAGTTCAAATTTGTTCAAATCATGTGCACAGGTTCATATTTGGGCCCCTATGGTATGTTTAAGAATCTTTTCCAGCTCCACCAGTCAAATTCTTTTGATAGTTGGTACATAATAGCAATAACCTTAAAGAGGTCTGATTCAAGTTGGCGCAAATGAATTTCTGGGTTAATATGAGGGCTCCTCATGAAAGCTAGAATTTAACTTGCTGCGATATTATATTTTTTTAAAAATCTTCGTCTACAGAACCACCGATCAAATTTTTTTGACAGTCGATATACAACATCTTTGAGCTGGAGTAAGATTCATTGTTTGTTCCAATCATGTCACTGGACCAATATTTAGTCTCCCTATGCGAGCCTGAATATCTACTTCAGATCCAGCAGTCAAAATCAAACATCCTGGGAGGTTAGATTCGAACTATTCTTTTAAAATCTTCTTCGCTAGAATCATTTGGGAAAAACACAGAACGACGCGCGTATGTGAATGAGCTAATCGGGTTAATCTATCCCTCCGCGATGGCACAAGTGCTATATCGATTAATCCATTCACACGCGTGTCGTTCCGTGTTATTACACACCATAAAGTCTGCAAAAACAGTTCTTAGGACACTAAGCAATTCATTTGACAACTATCAACAAACACACATTTTATTGCCAACCAAATTTGCGAGGAAAAACCGTGTCACTGTTTCGTCCTCTGAGTTCCAATGTGTTCCATGTGTCTACTGGCACAAAGATCACATTGTTGTAACTCAGTGGACACTTTTCAGGTATCTCTAGCGCTTCACATTGTAATTGCGTTGATCGATTTGTAGAAAATGCCAATGAAATTTCGCTTCTATTTAAAAATAGTCCGTCAACGATTTCCGTTCCACTTGAATGTGCGGAACACTTTTTAATTTGCCGCATGGTTTAGTGTTTCTGTAGATAGGGATTTCATAGAACAGGCGTGTAATAAATAAGATACTCGGGATGTCAAAGTTCAATTTATTATAATTAAGTGCCTGGCTTCATGTTTGGGCTCCCTATGGGTAACTCAAATTTGAACTTAGTGCAATATGAGAAATACTCTTTAAAAATCTTCTTCCTCGGATACACCTGTCAAAATCTTTTGATACTTAGTGTACAAAATCCTTTGGCGCGGGTAGAGGGTGAGATTCAGTCATATTCAAATCAAGGCCTTGAGTTTAAACAAACTTGGGCTCCTTACGGGCCCTTGCATTTAAAGTTGAGGACTTTTTTTAAAATCTTCCCAGAACCACGTGTGAGGATGGTTTCGTATTTGGTGTGCAACATACTTAGGGGAGTCAGATTCAAGTTTTCTAAAATCAAGTCAATGTGTTAATATTTGGACTCCTTATTTGAGCCAAAATATTAATTTACTCCAATATGAGGAATACTCTTTTAAATTCTGCTCCTTAAGATGCACCGCCAAAGTCTATTGACGCTCGGTACAAAACATCCTTATGGAGGTCACATTCAAGTTTGTTCAAACCTAGTCCCTGGATTCAAAATTGGGATCCACGTTGGAGCATGAATTTTAACTAAGTGCAGTACGGGGAATATTCTTTGAAAATCTTCGTCTAAAAAATTATCAGTAAGAATACTTTTGATATTTTTAGATATTTGGTATACAACATCCTTGGGGTAGATTCAAGTTTTGGCAAATTATTTAGACTCTCCACCAGAAGCAGATGCTGAACGTTGTGCATTACAATGAATATTCTTTAAAAATCTCATTCTCCTCTCCAGAACCACCAGTCAGAATGTTCAGACATTCCGGACGCAACGTCCTTACGGTGGGTTAGATTCAAGTTTGTTCCAATCAAGTCCCAGGATTAATATTTTGGCTACCCATGCGAGTCCGAATTTTAACTCGGTGCAATATGAGGAATAATCTTTTTAAAAACTCTACTTCTTCTTCAGATCCACCAGTAAAAATCTATTGATATTTTGAATATATTACCTTAGGAGGTCCGATTCGAGTCTTATTCAACTCAAGTCTTTGACTTAATATTGGGCTCTGTATGGGAGCCTCAAATATTAAGTTACTTCAATATGAGGAATAATCTATAAAAATCTTCTTCAGATTCTGCACTCCAAAATGTTTGATATTTGGTATACAATACATTCAGGGCTCAGACTCAAGTTTGTTCGAATCAAGTCTTTGGATTCATTTTTGTGCTCCCAGCAGGACACCGAATTATAAGGTACTACAGTATATTTAGGGTTCAGATTCAGGTTCGTTCGAAACAATTCCATGGGTTCATATTTGTGCCCCCCCCCCCCCTTCCCCCGCCCCACCCAGTGGGAATCCGAATTTCAAGTTAATGCAGTTCGACAAATAATCTTCAAAAACCTTCTTCAGATCCACCGTTGAAAAGCTTCTAATATTTGGTATACAGCATCCACCCGCTGGGGCTGGGGAAGAAAAAGGTCGATTCAAGTTTGTTCATATCAAATGAATTTGAAATAAGTTTTTGAATTTTCGTTGAAAAGTTGTTGATATTCGGAGAATTATATTTAACTACGAGTTAACTTTATTACTTTACTGGCTAATACAATACCGGTTGATTTATTTTACATCACTGGTTGCTTATTGCCCTATCGATTTATTTTTATTACAATACTGGTTAATATTACACCAGTAGTTGATTATTACACTGCTGGTTGTAACCTCATAAATATCAACACCTAAGAAAACCAAAAAACCTTGTGTCCGAGTATGATTTTTATGTAAGTGCATATGTTCATAGAGCTTCAAAATGCGTGAAACACTATTTTGCGTTTTGGGAATTAAACTCTATTTCTCGTTTTTATTTGTATTTTCATTTTCAGACCTGTAAATAAAGGAGTTATATCGTAACCCAGTGGCAGGTTACGCTATATAACATGGTGGTAACCCATAGGAAAAGGGGTCTTGTCATGTTTCTCTGCCTTCTCTGCTTTTACTACCCCAGCCATCATTTTTACGTCTCAACGAAATTTTCGACTATATAAATATCAACAACCAAAGCGCGATCTCGCATCGGCGAGATCGCACGTTATTGTTTTGCTATTTAATTTGGCGGAAATTATTTTAAGATTGAAACAGCATTCCATTCTATTCATATGTGGATAGATATACATGTGAAATATTTCTATTTACACGCGCATTAATTCGAGTCAGTGGTATATGTATGCACCGATGAGATCGCTCGATATATAGGTCAAGCCAACCAGGGTGCGCGACTCTCCGATAAGCAGTGAAACTGACACGAGGTTATATAAATTGGTAATTCATAAAGCTGAAAAATACGAAACGATTACAAGTGCAGAAAGAGGTCCAGTTATATGATAAATATACATTTCCATGACCATGTCCATGTCTTGTAATTTGTATCAGATTCGAGGTCGTGTTTACAATCAGATCGCAACGAGCCTGTCAGGGCGAGTTGTGATCCGATTGTAAACACGACCGAGAATCTGATACAAATTACAGGACATGTATTTGGTTATGATAATACATTTATCTAACAATTCCGTTACATAAAGCCTGTTTTTCCGTTTTTCAGTTTAAATTGGGTTGAAATTGGTCAAAATTTTGAATTTCATATTTTAATGCGTAATAACAATGCATATTATTATATTATTTGTCATAGCGTGGTGTTTACCGGACGTTGGATCTATATGATACGGAATCAGAATGAGTCGTCTATATGATACGGAATCAGAACACATTATGTGATACGTACCGTTTCTCGTGGTTTTCAGGCCAAAATCTATATGATTGTCAGATAAAATTCTCGACCTTGGGGTAGAGATATTTCCGAAACATTGTAAATCTTTCTGGTAAAACATGTGAGATTAGTAATTTAAGAAAGTTGTATTGTATTACTTTGGCGTAGCCTGTAGTTCCTTTGCATGTTTTACAACTGACGTAACCCACACGTAACAAAAACGCTCGTTCGTGGGTTATTTCCAGAACTGCGTTTTAGCCCTTTTAGTACTGACAGTTCCGATTTCGTAACACCTAGAACGCTGTACTTATGAAACAAACAAAATCTGAAACGTTTGCGCAGATTTATGTGTTCATTATTTATAAGTCAACCGTTTTAAAGATCTGATTTGTTTTCCAATTCTTCCAGTTTTTTGTAATTAATTAGGTGTACGCCTTTGATGATTTAGAAATATAATTTTGAACATAAACCGTATTCAGAAGTATAATTATTGTTCTGCTAACCGACCAAAACCTTTGTTGTCTCGACAGGTGACGGTTTGACATCAACGTTGACAAAATAAAAATGTGGTCATTTTTCATAAATTTTGTTTTTATTTTCATGGTATTCCATGGAGACCGTATTTCCAAAATATCCAAGGCTAATTATGAGAAATTAGAAAAGAACGCCCCGTCCTTCAAAACATTAAGCTGCGCCATTCCAATCATTAATACGATGGTCTGTGAAGTTTCATAGCTGTAGCTTTTATCAAGTTGCTGATGTCATAAAGTCTAGGTTTTCAGACTGACACGGGTTAAATTATCAGTTAATGTAACAACGTCAGAAAATGAAACAAATAGCGGGTTTCGAACTGTTCAAGCTCCACAGATTACTAAAATTTCATAAAAGACGGCACAATTTACGTTTTTCGACGTTAGCTTTATACCGTCATCCCGACTTGCCCGAACAGCGTGGAACGGTTGCTGTGGGCTGAAACTTATTGTTTCTTATGATGTTTCACATTGGAGATTATATTTACAAAATGTCAACGGCATGCACCTATTTAATTAACTGGCTGAGTGCTAGGAGCCACTATCAGGGCTATCAAAACCTTGAGGGTACCAGAGAAAAAAAAACAACATTTTTCTTGCTTATGTTTCATATGCAATCAAATGCAAATAATATTTTGTTTAGATAAATTTGTTTTATCACAGATTATTGAAGATTGTCTATGGGCACTCTTCAATGATTTGTAATAAAAAAAATTTGATGAACAAATTCAGACCATCAAAAATAATGAGGCCGTCCACTAGTTCATAGAAATTGAAAGAACCCAAAAAGTACGTTCCGTCCCCAAGACCGTTAAACTACTGGAGTCATTGGAGAGTGCGGTGGCTCATTGGCAATGACCTTCAGATCGAGAGTTCGTAAGCTTGATCTTGACCCTCGTATTCTAAGCTGTGTCCCTGAGAAAGGCACTGAATCCAAAACTCAATGACGCAGTGTGCTAAAACCTACTACATATAAATGATCCACATTATTTCAACTGATGCTAACACAGCTTGTAGAACGTTAGAATCTGCGATAGTTACTGGCCGCTGCCTGTGGGTTTTTTTCAGGATACTCCGAGTTCATCACCCTTAAACTTGTCCGAAACGACATGATCCTGACTTTTGAAATTGCACTAATAAAGAAAGTTAAAAAAGAAAGTGGAGCAGTTGAGTGTGAAACATTTTTATTGTATGCAAAATGAGAGATTATCAAAAAATTGCGGAAAGATAGAAATCGTATCCCCCACTGTGAAGAAAAAGAAATTTTCACTTTCACGGTATCAATCAAAATGGCGGCTTTCAAAGCACCGCTTCAAGGTAAATACGAGTCAAATTATCACTGGGAATGATCATTTTGTTCTAAAAATGTGTAGTGGGAAACAAATCTGATGTTTTTCAGTGGATGCCGATCATTTAGAGCAACAATTCAACATGTTTTCACCTTGAATTGATGCATGAAACCTGCTAGTCCAAACATGGCCTGAAAGTCCGTAAAATAAGTTTTTGATTTGGTACGTCCTTTCAAAGGACGTATCAAACCGAAAACTTATATTACGAATTTTCCGGCCATGTTTGAACTAGAAACCCACCAACTGAATCAGATCGCAGGACGCAATCTATTCCGACTATCAATCAAATAACTTTCGCGTATCAATGATTCAATGCGCTGTTTACTTTCATGCAGCAATTCAAGGTTGAATTGCCATTATGTATGGTATATGTGGAATTATCAGATTCTTATATAAAGCGTATAATAAAAAGAAAATCCAGTGTTTTTGAGTGGATACCGAAAATTATCTCACTTGTGTCCGAGACAAATGGCTGAATTCGCTCGCTCTTAAAAAAAAACAACATTTGTCTTGGTCACTCGTGAGATAATTTTTGGTATCCCTCAAAAACACTAGATATCCTCTATATCTCCACCAAACGTTAAAGAACTGAAAAATATAAATCTAAATCAAGTCAAGAGAGACCAAAGTGTCTAATTCAAGGGAAAAACGTCACGTCTAAAGACTGTACAGAGGTGATCCAGGAATAGTGATAGGGGCGGAGGATGGAAGTTCCATCCAAATTGTCGAAGGCTCCATGGCCACTTAAGTCACTCAGAAACTGAAGGGTTGTGTGTGTTCATTATGAATGGTACCATGGTACGTCGTGGTATTGTCCCCCAAATACTATATGATATGAAAGTATCAAGCTGGTATCAAGGGATATTTTACAGTGTATTCAAATACACCCGGTTGCATGCACTACCAGACTTGCACCTGTTCTTTGCGATAAAGGTCACGGACATTTTCAGGTGTTGTAAAGACGAATGCCAAGATCATAATTACTGAGTTTTCATCCTGCGCAAAGTCCACTCCCTCCTGAGGCCCTTGCTATTGTAGCACGTTTTGATGATAAGAGTAATGACGAAGCTCTCAAACCACCAGTCACATTATGTGAGGCATTCAACGCCTTTTATTCCCTATATCCCGTAAATTCTGTCTTTTGATTGGCCAGAATCCTCTGGGCAAATAGACATGGCGAAGGGTGCACCCAACATCCGAGGTATATGAGAGCGCGCAACATCCAGGGTAGAAGCGCACTCGAAACATTGGGGGTACATTGTTTAAAATGAAAGCTTTTTGCATCATGTACAACTTTTTTCTATCCCCGTAGTTGCGCATGCGTGAAAAACAGAGCTATCTTCATTATCCAATTTACTATAGAGGTCAATGGGAGAAAGCAATAAAACTTCATTTTTCATCCATATTTGCTTTTCAATAAAATTCGCGTACATATGGTCAAATAGTTTAGGGCATCCTCTTTAAAGTGATGTGTAATACTTATTGCTAGACAAACTTCTTCATGTTTCCATTTTTGTTTTAAATATCTTATTTTATCTGTGTGCATTTCCTTATGAATTTATTAAAAAAGGCCGACTGGGGTAGCTTTAAAGTTAAAAATATATATTAACCATCAATAGCATGCATTCCGCGCACATCATTCGGAATAAAGTAAACTTTAAATTATTTGATTCGATAAAAATATTTCAATTATGGTTTTGTTTTAATGTTTCCATTTCACTTTGAAAATAGTGATTTTTATATTTATGCGATTTCAACAGACGATTCTCCACGGCTAATATTGTCTTCACTGACGTGAATGAAAGGACTTGAAAGCTCCATCATTTCTATTGACTCGTTAATATAAGTGTTTTGCATTGAACACAATGTATGTGATTTTAACAAATTAGAATTAATAACTTTGCTGACGGTGTACAGGTTTAGAACAATTAGGTTAACTTGAAGTTGACAGCTAATTGGAAAAACTTTGATGTGGGTGTTGTTTTTTTTAACAATTACTCAATGTCAGGTTTCTAATTATTATAAAACCAGTACATCTTCATAGGTGATAGTTGAATGAATTCATTTCTTCCATAACTGAATATATAAACACTGAGCCATGGCAGAGCGGTCACTCCGTCTTCATAAAAAACTGACTGGAAAAAATTATCAGAAGGAGAAGAACTTCCTCGAACTGAACGCGTTATATCAACAAGAAATGTTTTACCTTCAACGTACCAAGTTGAAAGATTCGTAACATACAAAAAAAAACAAAACGGTGAGTTCATTATTATTTATCTTCTCTAAGGATGTCGAAGTGAGTGGAGCCCAGGCCCGAAACCAGACTCAGGCTTTACCTTAGTGGGGAAGGGGGGAGGGGTGGGGTCGAGAGAATATGGCGAAGTTTGAAAATTTTCGACAAAATGTCTGAAAATATTGGGAAAATAACCCCAAACCCTTCATTTTCCTCACAAACTCTAGTGAAAAGAGGCAAAAAACTTCTAAAATTTCAGTAAACAGAGGTATAAATTGTTTCCGGCAGATTATCATGGGGGCGGGGGGGGGGGGGGGGGGTCGGCTCCTTCGGCCCTCTACTAGTTTGGGTCCCCTTGGGCAAAAGGTTCCCAAGGAAAAATAATGACCATTTCTTTTGTGAGGCTATTGCAATTTTCAACTCCATCCAGATACTCACCCCCCCCCCCAAAAAAAAAATATATATATATATATATATAACCTATATTTATAAGGTCTGATGTGACAAATGCATTGGAAGGCTTACCAATTTTTGTTATATATTGTAAAATATGAATTATAATAATTTGAATTACAGATAACTCACTGGACCGGTGTTCTACATGCACGAATAAACTCGTAATTTCCTTTTATATATAAAAGGAGATTAAAAGTTTATCCGTACAAGTATAACAATATTTTAATTTTTTACAATACATAAACAGTCTGGTAAGCTTTTTCAGCACATTTGTGTCTCATCAGGCCATATATGTGTGAGATTTATTTGCTGATCTACGACCTGGGTGGAGGGGGTGTAAATCTACATGGGGCGAGTTGTAAATGACCATACCCCCCCCCCCCCCACCATCCCACCCAGATATGGCCATTTGTCGAGAGGAAATCCCTAAGAAAGAGCGCAAAAACCGCTTGCAAGCTTGCTATTCATGGATCGCCGGGTTTACACGGTGGTGTATTAACAAAAAAAAAACCTGCGAGCGGTTCTTATGCTCTTTCTCAGATATTGAAAGTTGAGAGGAAAATCTACCTGTGGGTGTGCAATTGTAGGTTTATTTTCCTGGATGGAAATTATAGTCTGTATTGGTCTTGTGGTAATCCTATTTCTCCCCACTGTAGGTTTCCATTCGACAGAGGTGTTAACTAATGATATATGGCTCACAATAAAGATGAATTACTTCTGTCTGTTTAGTAGGGCATTAAATAGTTATGATTGTGTACAAGAATTAACGTGGCGAAGTCTGCTCATTCTGTGGTGACGCTGAGTACTATCCCGCAAGACGGTGATCAGTACTAAGTCCGAGTCCACCATGGGTGAGAGTAGGAGTGTCTGTAAGGATTAGCGTGGCGAAGTCTGCTCATTCTGTGGTGGCGCTAAGTACCATCCCGCAAGACGGTGATCCTGCACTTAGTCCGTGTCCACCATGGGTGAGGGTGTGTAAGTATAATAGTAACGAAGTCAGCTCATTATGTGGTGACGCTAAGTACGATCCCGCAAACCGTTGATCCCGTACTTAGTCCGAGTCTACCATGAATGGGAGTATGAGTGTATGCAAGGTCTAGCGTGGAGAAGTCAGCTCCTCCTGTGGTGACGCTAAGTCCGAGTCTACCATGTGTGGAGTATGAGTGCATGCAAAAGCTATGATGATAATAATAAAATACGAATATAAAGTACCAGAGTGTGGATTTCCCCACCCCCCAGCACCCCCCACATCCCCCAAGGAGCTGATTCTCCACTCAGCGAAAATGTACAAATTCTGATTAAAAGCATAAGAAATCCCAGCAAAGTTTCTGTTGATGGACCACCGGGTTAATTAGTATTTTTGATTTCTCAACAAAAATATTAGTAACCCGCACTTTTGTGGCTTATATATTGGGTAACTGACTCACTCAACATTATAGTAGTGCGCCGTTCAGGTTTATTCCAGATGCGTAGCCATGGGGTCCTTGGAGGGCCAAGGTTCCTTAAAATACGCCCTCCCCCCCCTAAACATGATGCAATGCAAGTTTCACATAATGTAAAGCCCACAAAATAGTGCTACATATGCCACAATTTTTTCGACCTTAGAGCACTGGATTTTGCAAAATGTTCTTGGGGGAAGTCTTGTCATAACTAGGACCCTCGGGTCATAAAACTAGCCTTCCACTTTCCGGGAGAAAACTGGAAGGGTGGGTAACGACAAGAGAGAGTCCTAGTTAGGGCTGGGGAGGACAAACATCATTGTTTGCCGCCCCCCCCCCCCCCCCCCCAACAAAAAATGATTTGGCTCCCAATTATAGAATCCTGGCTACGCCACTGGTCTATTATGGGCCTCATAGGGACTACCCCATTCCCCCAACCAACTCCCACATCAATTCAATATAGTCCAGTATTATTAGCTACAAACACTTGACTTGTGACTTTTTTGATTTCCGACCCAAAATATTTTCCTACACATACATGTTACAAAAGTGCACCCTTGCTGCAGTAGTACATCATTGTATGTTGCATGCACCCTCAAACACCCCCGCCCCACCGCCACACCGCGTACCACTCCATCAGTGTCCAAAAACGTGCTGCAACAGTCTTTTGTTCTTATGTAAATACGTGTAAAAATATGTATGCTCTTTATAAAGATATATACATAATTTTGTTGTTGATATTCTGCTAAGATATTTGTGCTTTAAATAGTGTGTGAAAAGAGAAAAAGTTGTTTATTTCCCATTTTACTACAACTTGTAACGGTTTTTTTTTCTAAGTGATAAATAGATAAATTTCAGTGCAAGGTAACTATCGTTCTTGTTATTACCATATGAAGAGAATGCGTAAAAAGGTTGCCTTTCTAACCTCGCATTTGCGGAGGAAATCATTCACTTTTGAGGCCAAATATATTTTTGAGCAAGTTCAGCACCCACACACACTCACATGGTTCTAGGGAGCCAATTTTTAGGGCAGCCAAAGTTGTAAAGTTGCACTGTGAAAATCGATTTTTCGGGCGATGTTCATATTTTTGGGGGGCAACACAAACTTGCCCGAAAAAAATGAAACTGCCCTAAAAAAATCCTTTTTTCGGGCTATAAAATTGTTCTCAAATTCATTTTACTCTACTATTGCAAACCAAGAATTCAAAAATTAAAATATGAAGAACGCCACCCCACCCCTCCCACTCCCAGTCCTCACATCCCCTTATTTAAGATTTGCGTATGCTTTTGGAAGATAATTGTTTGTAAATATTTACTTATTTGTTGTGTTTAAGTTTTTGAATTTTAATAATAAAAACATTTCACATCAAATTTTAGTCTTTGCTTTTCATTTTTTATCTTTACAGTTCTGCAGATGACGCGACCGACAGCCAACTGTAAAGTTGTGAATTGCATTCAATTCCAAACATACAAGTATACCGAGATATGAATACGATGTGCAGGTAACGAATGGTCGCCGACTATTGGTAATCACATTTCGTTTTCATATTCCAAAGTGCTTGTGCATTCGAGACGACTGTAAATTAATTACTTCACCGATGGTACACAGCGAGGTGCGAAGATTTTTAATAATTACCCGTGCAGTCAAGTGTGAAAAAATAGGGGCGACAACTCGAAATTTAATGTCTGACTCAGGCAATAGAAATAGTTCAGTATGTCACTCGCCTCGGTATAAAATTCGAACAAAAACAAAACTGAAAATAGATGATCAGATTTCCTACAATTCGATCATATTTCGCTGTTATAAATTAAAGAGGCGAATAATTAAATGAACCAACTCGAGAAAAATAAAATAAGAGCAAATATCGTCCCCCCAGTTCCAATGTGTTCATAGAACACATTGTAGCAAAGGGATGATATGTCAACAAAATACTGTTTACTAGTTTCCTTAACGACCCAAGGGATGTAACTCTATATGTTGTCTTCTGCATTTGTAAAAACAAAACAATTAGCGGACCGTGAGAAACGCGTCCCTAAATTTATTTTCACTATGTTTCTGTTGTGTTTCAAACGGGGCAAAAACGTTATCTCCGCCGATATGTATGGTATATGGAGATTTTATACCTGGGTGTCTCATTTAAACACCTCGCCTTCCGCTCGGTGTTTAAAAACCAGCATCCAGGTATTATATCCCCATAAAGCATACATGTTGGCGGAGATGACTTATAATGCACTGGAACCAGGCTAGCCCTTAAATAGTTCATCGTCCAGAATATTTTATTTGTTCGCAAGTGCGAACTTACGGTTCGTTTCTGTGGCCAACTGAAATATCCCATTCGACTGAAACTAAAAATAAAATACCATAAAACATTCATTTTCTTTAAATCAATGCAAGAAATGTTTCCCAAACGAGACTTGATCGGATTGAAACTTTATCAATTTGATGACTCTACCAATACTATTCAACACGTTTTTTTTACTAAATAATTATGAACGAAGACTCACCACATTCTGCGAAAATGGGCAAGCCAACAACTCACTACGGCGGCGAATTCCTAACAGAATCTGACACTGGTGGCATGAGAGCTTAAGTAATGGCACTATTTTCTCTGGCTCAATTCTTCGTTTTTTTTCGACTTTCTTCAATGATCAGCAGGCAACCAATCATTGGCCAACCGCTAGCGTCATGAGGTTTTTTTTTTTGTTATTTTTATTTTTTATGTAATTCTTTAGTGTTTATCTATTTCCTCTGGACACCATTTTAAATATTCAAACGCAAATAGTTGCCTCGCCTCGAAAGAGGACACCATAAAATATACTTCAATTATCGATTGTCATTTTATTATTTTCAGTGAACGAAACGTTGACGTCAACATTTACACCAAGTTCGTGTAAGTATGAACGTTGTCATTTAATTTCAGCTTCGGGGAAAAATATGTTTCTTATATGCTACTAGTTTTTTTCTGAAAACAAAATATCAGTGAGCGAAATCCACCCCCTCACTAGTGAAATATATAAACTGTTCAATCCTCCCTTGTCGCTGCTATACGATTCAGAACGCTTTTTCGCGTTCATTAGTCATTTTGGTTTCAGTAGTCCATGTTACTGAAGACCTTGATTTTTACGTAACCGTTCACCTAACACCACCGACAGACGACACAGGAAAACAAATTTCAAAATGACATAAGCTATACCACGATTGTTATGTGTATTCAACATTGCCGACAGAACAGCCGTTGAAAATGTGCTGGATAAACCATGCATGGAATCCGGGCTGCGTTCAGGAACATCGTGTAAGAATGCATCTGATTGGCCATTACGCAGCTGATTTGCGTTTTGACGTGAATAAAATGTTTCGAAACAAAACAGTGTTGCGCAAAAACGAAAACAGATTGAGTTGTTTTTTTCTTTAAAAATCTTTAGCTTCGTTCACTTTATTCGGGTTTTATCGTGGAATAAATATATAATATATCCATAGTAGCTTGTTGAAGCAAATGTTCACCACGTGTGGTGAAGTGGTGTTAACCGCGAGCCTTCGGCGTGCGGTTAACACCACTTCACCACGAGTGGTGAACATTTGGTACACCAAGCTACTTTGGGTATATTTTATTTAACCATAATCGTCAGATTATTAAGAGTTGCTATTATTTTTTCTCGATTTTACTGAGCAGCAGCCGTACATACGTTCGAATTTATTTTTACTTACATTAGCATTAGTGGGCGGTACTTCCGCTGTCAATTTCATCACCGAAACGAAATAGAAAAAGAAACAGGGCCTTTTTCATTTTAAGAACATAATAACATACTGTTTCGAGTAATGGATGCTTTATTAACATGCATGTTTGTTATTTTTTGGTATCTTATTAGGTAAACTTATTTAAAAACGTAATAAATAATTGCCGGTTCCATTTCACTCTTCGCGAGGCGACGTGCGATAAATTTAGGCAAGTTCGAATTCAGGCCGACGTTACGAAAGGTCAACTTGGATGTAGTTCCACTGTAGGTGTAAGTAGTAAGAGAGGGATGGATCGTGCTATATTGGATGGACCCTGGGCTGGACCCAGGAAGTGACGTCATGCCACGTGACCTAGTTACGTCATGTTTGGTTGGCATGGTAACCCGCGTGAGCAGCCATCTTGTGACGTCATCTCCATAGTGATACGTGGTGTGAGTGCGCCTGCGCACCGCGTGTTGTTAGGGTGACACGTGTTTCCGTCAGCCATTTTGTACACTGGAGGCCGCCATCTTGGTTTCTATGATAGCACGTGGTTGCCATGTGACCCAAAACCTTCTAACAAGACAGGGGTATATTCGGAGGATGTGGTCCTTTGTACAGAAGTAATTTCCCGATTCGTAGAATTACCACAAACAACCCGACAATCCCTCCAAATCGCCAAAATTGACTTTATTTCCACATATTATCGGTGTAGCACGTAGTGCTATAGTACCAAGGGGTACAAGGGGTGCGTTCGATTGAATAGGAGTAATTGTTTGGCTTTGTATTTGTCCCATATGATTTATAATAGTACCGAGAGAGCCCCGTGGATACGTTCCTTTAGACTAGAGTAATGTTATTTTATCCAATGAATTGTATAAGAGTAGTGCCATACGACAAATTCCTTTGGTCATTACCCAGAATTCTCTATTTTTTATATAGTTTCTATTTTTAGTAACATCCTTAAATGATCCCCCATCACTATTTTAAAAAGTTCATTAACTTTATTTTTTTTTAATGTGAGGATCAAGATTACTTTTTGGATCTCCAAACTGACCAATGAAATAACAGAATTATCAACCAATCAGATTAATGTATTCCTATTGTGTTTCTTTCCCATTACTTTCTATACTAATTTTCTAATTTTTCTAATTTTAACCTATAATCCTATAGGAAACAAACACAAACCCAATCAAGAATGAAAATATCGATAAAAAAACGCTGTGACGTCATGACGTTTTCAGAAACGTCCGTCACGTCTAAATAAATTCAGCGACTTTGTGGCGTCGGCTTCATTCCATTTTCATCTCTTGACAGAAAAGGATCGACACACCAAACATAAACATATTTGAAAACAGACTCGACAAGGTATGGGGAAATCAGCACGTGGGATATGACTACACAACTGAACTGATTAGTGGCAGATAGCCAAACAAAGCGTACACTGTAGCATCCCAAAACGCTGTACCTATAGTAGTAAACACCGCAACAGAGACAAATAGAGATGGCGGACAACGCCAGCGTCCATTATCAACATAAGTAAAACATAAATAAGTATACTGAAGGACACCATCATGTTTTCGAAGAATTTGTAATGTTGAATTCTGATCCCCGGCCCGGAATCGAAACGTCAGCAATCCCGCCTGGCATTCAGAAGTTCAACTGAACCATTGCACACCGTCAAAATACGATGGCTGGAATCCCCCTTTTAGATGATGCTCTCCTGAATACTTTCCTTACGGCAGCTACATGAAAGTGTGAAACACGCTGTAGTACGACGAAAGTGCTGCGGCTGACATCAGACGATGACTGGCACAGGCCTGTATGTGTATATTGAAAGACACAATCTTGTTTTCGAAGAATTAGTAATGTTAATAAGTAACGGGGAACAACTCTTATTATAAAACGTCATTCCTCATCCACTGCACTCTGCAGTTCATGGCGGCAGCCGAAAAGGCTCCCACGCTTATGTTAATAAGTAAAGGGAAACAACTCTTATCATAAAACGTCATTCCTCATCCACTGCACTCCTCAGTTCATGGCGGCAGCCGAAAAGGCTCCTACGCTCTAAACCGTATGCGTAACTACATATGCGTACTTACCCCACCTCTGACAAGCTACTACAGAAATATCATAAAGCGATTGGTTGAATAGGCGAATTTAGTACACTCCCACAGACCCGATATTTTTAATGCCGGGTGAGGGCGAGCATGAAAAGAACGCATAAAGTTATCTCACTTAGATTGTAAACAAAACAAAATGTCATATGCTCGTGGCAAATGCTTCGCGGAGAACATCGCCAGTGAAATTGATGAGAAAAGACTGAAAATAAATTCGACGTAGACTATTCGCAGTAACAAGAAAGCAGCAAAATGTTAAAAAATCAAGATGTCGATTTTGAGAAATATGACATTTATCAGCTAAATGAAGTCCTGCAACACTTCTACTTGGATACAAGAAAGACTGACGGGGCTCTTTACAAAGCAACATCGCTCAAAGACGTTAGACATTCTTTAAATCGCTATCTTCGAAGTTCCCCCATAAAAAAGAAAGTAGATATAATTCAATATACAGACTTTATTGATGCAAATGAGGCCTTCAGAGCTGCTCTTGCGGAGCTGAAACGCTTTGGAAATGGAAGCATTGAACACCACCCCATAATCAATGAAGCTTATCGTATCGCGAGAAGCTATATTTTTCCATGCATCTAAGCCCAAGTACACCCGTCGTTGGACTTCAAAATAAGGTACAATTTGACATTCGTTTATACTTTTGAAGACGAGCTGCCGAAAATATTCATGGAATGTCAAAAAGTACGTTTAAAATAGAAACGGAACCCAAATCTGGTTTAGAATTTGTCACGAAGATCGAGTACGAACTCAGTAAGAATCACAGAGAGTATGATCGAGAGGCTTCGTATGGCGTTATGCCTGAAATCAAAGGTTCATTTAAAAAGTACCTTGGAAATTTGCACCCCGGCAACAGTGCCCTTTCGTTCGCCGAAAATGAACCAGTATGGATGGCACTGTAACAACAGAGTTGGCAAAAAAACTCTCAAAAGTTCATGGGTGGATTCAGTGACAAATCTGACCTTTCGGAGAAATACACTTACCACTCAGTACTTGCAACAGGCGCAATTATACTGTCAAAGACCATATTTAATGCTTCACAAATAATGGCAGTCACGGGCCACAAATCTACACAATCATTAGCTGTGTACTCGAGAACAGGCACCCAGGAGAAAATAGAAATAGGCCTAAGTATTGGTAAAGATCTCACCACGAATAATAGAGCAGCCATATCTACCAACTCTCAGTTGGAATTATGTGCACCTCCGACTACAAATACCAAGAGCAAAATTGTAACGGTTGGCCCAGCTACATTACAGCACAGGATTAAACATAGACGACATCTCCTCGCATTTCTTGGTTGACAATAACATCTCGAACATTGTCAATAAGACTCTCACGCCTTCATCCCATGGTTGTACATTCAGTGGTGCAGTTAACTTTAATATAAACGTTCATGAATGATCAACCATACACGTATGAACGTTAAACATTAAACATCGCTGTATTCTGTTATATGTTATTACATACAAGTTCGCTACAACAGGCAATTATCTTCATGTTGATTTACAATACATCTTTATTGTCAAACATTGAAATCTGGTGGCCAAGAACTCCTGATATAGGAGGGTGTTACCTTTGTGGGAATGATCAGTGTGCGTTGATCATTGTGGTTGTAGGGTCATCGGTGGGGTAAATACGTTACATAGTCTCTTAATAGACCGGTATTTATATAAATTCTACTGACCCTCTCTCATCCCGTACCAGTCCATTAAGGGACTATGTAATTTATACTATTGTGCCTCAAAGTTAGTTTGTCCAATCAGAACGTTTGAATACCATCTAAGGGTTCCGCTGTGTCAGATAACTCACCTGATATTATTTAGTAGCAGTCATTACTATTTTGATCAAATTGAAACATTTCCACTCGCTTCGAATTCTCAGAATTTGAAGTGACATATAATAAGAGAATTTATCATATGACTCGTCCCTTGTGTTCACTTTAAAACATTTGATATTTTGTTTTCATATCAACCAGTGATAAATAAAGCCTTCCGTCAAGTTCATTGGTCAATTTCAAAACTAGACAATTTGATTGGCTGAACAAACTAAAACTGGGACACATTTTCATAATTTGCATAATTAGAGATGGGAGCTTTCATTGGTCAGTTTCAAAATTGGACAATTTGATTGGCTAAACAAAATACAACTGGGTGACATTTGCATTTTTTCAGTTGGAAGAATTTACGTTATCTGACCTATTTAGGGTGGGTAATATTGTATTAATCTTTTACCTACAAGAAAAGCGCCATTCATTTTTTTTATATTTTCACTTTTTGCATCCAAAACATAGGTTATGACCCCTCATTGGAACGAGCTCGTTCCAATGAGGGGTCATAACCTATGTTTTGGAAGCAAAAAATGAAACTTTTTAGTTATTCAAGGATGTTTTTTCCAAGTGCCGTCTGCAACTCCAAATTAGGTGATGGGTTAAAAAGTCATACTAATTGGCTAATTTGTGCGTGTGTGTGTTATATGATAAACAGAATAGAAAATGAGTGTTTTTCTCATATAATATTTATGAAACTCGTCCGAATTTTCCGTTTGGGCTCGCCAGAGGCTCGCCAAAACGGAAAATTCTTAGACTCGTTTCATAAATATTATATGAGAAGGACACTCATTCCATGTCCTCTATTTAAGAGTCAAACATTTTCAAGGTACCGTATTTATTGATTTAAAACATTACATATTTAAAAAATGAACAGAAAATGTTATTTGTGGTCCCAAAAGGTCTTCGTGTTTTTACCACTCTTGCCGATACCGACAAAACTTCAAAGTCTATTGATTTTTTATGCTGAAGCGAACATTTTCTTTATAATTTACTCAGTAGATTAATTGAAAGTGATTTTTGAACATTTAAACGCTAACCCTTTCCAGGTGGTAATGAAGTAAATGTATGTAAGATGTATTTCAGATATGTTTGTAGCGAAGAGTTTTATTTGTAATCAAATCATCTCCTGAGCTCCAAATGTGTTCTTTGTGCCTGTCGCACTTCGAACAGCGAAGATTGTTTACTGTCACCATGGATACATACCGGTGGCAGTTACTGTTGATGATTCGGCGCGGTGCTGTCAATTTCACCTTCTAAAAAATAAACGCCCGGTCGTCCTTTGCTTCTCGTGAAAATTGATTAATCCCTTGATTTACATTACTTTCGACATAATAAATATGTTACATGACGTGTAGCTGGCTGATACACTTCCATAGAGGGCTGTGTGGCTTCCCCTCACATGAACTCTCATCGCCTTGCATGGAAATGTGTCAGCCAGCTGCACGCCATGTTACCAGTAATATGTTGATTGTACACTTCATAATTTAGGTTATTCACTGTAGGTCTGTCCTGTCAAGTCGATATGTGGAACTACCCTGCTTACTGCATACCAACGGGTAGACCTGTCACACGACAGGGTAGCTTCGCCCTTGCGACCGAAAATAGCTTGAATTTCTCGCTGGATTGAGCAGACACAGTCACACAGTCCCCATTCATATAACAGATAGACCAAAAGGCCGATTGACACGAAGAAGGATGAAGGGGAAAATAGGGACCAACTAAAAAGTTAAATAAAATACTTAAGTCCTCCCATCATTCTAGATTTTGAGGACATCGGAAATACTTGTGTTGCTTGGCTTCATAAATTGATTGCGACTTTTAACTAGGGCCCAGTACTATAAAACTTTTACAATTTGATTTTCTAGAATTGTACTCTCTAGCTACGACTTTAAATGGGTTGAAATGAATAATTAGCCATTTTCAAAGATGTGGCAATTTGCCAGTTGGCAAATTGCCACATCTTTTAAAATGCCAATGATTCATTTTAGTCAGTAACATTAATAAGAAGAAAATATAATTCTGGAAAATACTGTTGTAAAAGTTTTATAGTATTGGTCCAAGCCTGTACACACGCACGGTCAACAATTTCTGTTTGTTCATTATTTTTCTCTCGGTATTTTCAGCAACACAGGCGCCAATAACAACAACAACAACAATGACAACAACAACAAGTGCACGTGAGTATGTAGAAAACTACAATCTCATTTTTTCAGTAGCAAAAAATGTACCGGTGTAAATTAGATTTGATTAAATGTCTTTATAATAACGAATTTCAAGAGAACACAGATACTTCAAGTGAAATAGTGGCTATGTTTCTCGCACAACATAATCTTGATCTCCTGGTATTTCATCGCGTTTGAGGATTTACACGGTTAATACACAGTGCACAAAAGAGCCATTTGGTACTCTTAGATTCCGCGGACGGGTATCAATCCATACTGCTGCTAGTTTGTCCAGTAAAATCTTGGAAAATGAGGATGTAACCTTTTCTACACTGGTGCACTGAGTGGTTTCGCCCTACACCCTACTGGACACAGAGAAATGTGCGTATCTGCATTGCATTTGTGTAGAGGTTCCTCGCGCCCCCCTCGCAAGGAGAGGAGGAGGGTCAGAACAGCCCCTCCCCTCGCCCGCGACAGAGAAAGAGGTACACAGTGAGTATATTTCATTTATACCAAATCAATAACAGTGTTCACTCTGCCGGGGACCAGTTCAACCAGTTGCACTAAAAAATTGATAGGGCATTCAAACATTTGCCTTTGATTAAAAATTTGGCACCCCAAAATCTATGCTTTTATAATACGGAATTGTCACCACAGGGTGACGAGAACTCTTGATGATAAAACAAACAAAGGAATTATGTTATTACTTGCCATAAAATAAAATCATCAGTTGGTAATTAAGGCGGTGATAATCGCAGGTTTTTATGATGCACACCAAAAGCGGTGTGGTTGTGGCAATGAATTTAAAGCTGATTGGCGAACATGATTGACATATAGTTTAGTTTAAACAATAGTTTTATTTCAGTTAACACGTTATATGTATGCAAAATTTAAGATATGGGATACAAAAACAATACACATCATAATGGCTATACAATATAACAGAAGGCTAGGACACAAATTAAGGATGGGATTCAACAGAAAGCTTGAAGCTTATTAATGGTCGTTTCCCAATCAATGAAATATGTACACAAATGAGGCTTTGACAGTAATCAGCTATAAAAGGAAATTGTTCAAACTAAAGTGAACTAAAGTGAACAGAAGAGAGAGAGAGAGAGAGAGAGAGAGAGAGAGAGAGAGAGAGAGAGAGAGAGAGAGAGATAACAAGTACTAACAACTGTCGAAAGATGGGATAGAGAGAAACACGTCATGCAGATCACTTGCACATCGTACACAAGTAACGTCAGTATACAAACATCACACCATTTCATCCATGCCAACATCTACGTTGGGATAGAAGCCGGCATGGATGAAATGGTATGTCATCTCTATTTCCATCAATGGAGTTTTGCCTTACTTTCAGACAATGGGTTTCTTCGTAGTAAAGTCTACGAACTTATAGTCCCCCATTTCAGAAGAGAGGTGGTGAAAAAGGAAGAAAAATTCAAACAAAAAGTGAATAGAAAACAAAAAAATTAATAAAAGTGGAGGGGGTTACAGTAGTAAGCCAACTTGAATAATAATAATACAAGGACAACACAGAAAGGTCCGAGTAAGCCACGGGGCGCACCAAGCGGCGCCACGCCACACTCAGATGTCCCTGGTGTATACGACCCCATTTAGGAACAACAAATCACTTCGTACTCAAATTGCGGCAACCCGGTGCAGCGCAGCGCAGCACAGCCCAGAACGACCCGGTGTCCAGTTGGACCAACATGGATAAAATTAAAAGTTCTGGATACCATTATTTAACTGCATAATGTATAAATTATATTTGGGAGAGCGTCGACGATAGTAACTGAAGCAACAGAGATTACTAGGGTCCTGTACTACCCGAAGCGCCCACTTAGCAAAATAAATTTCTGCACTTCTTCAAAAATACGACGGTTCTCGGTATTCCCAAGTAAGTTCGAGCCGAACAGAAGAGTTGGAGAATCGAAAACAAATGGCAGAGCCCTAATTGAGTGAATGCGAGCATTCAGGTGGCGGGGACAATATAAGAGAAAGTGATCAGTTGTCTCAAGTTCTCCACATTGGCAGAAAGGGGTGATTGATAAATGGTTATCGAATAGATGGGCATTTAGGTTACTACAACGCAGACGCAACCTACAGTGGTAAACTTCGGCTACACGAGATCTATTGCTACTATAGAAATGAGGTGGACGTGTGTTGCCGCTATTAAGGAAACATTTAAAGTTGCTAATAGATGAATTGTTACGGATAGATAGAGGCAAGTTATTCCATTGACTAGTAGTATTAGGAATGAATGACCTTTGGTACAAATTAGTGCGGCAGAACGGAATTCGGTGGTTCTGGGAAGATCGCAAACTGTGACGAACACCGGTGGACGAAACAGGCGGCGGGACTTTAGTTGCAATGTAGGGTGGAGTAATATTATGATACATCTTAAGAAATTGCACAAATGTATGTTTTCGTCGTCTTTCTTGGAGAGGCTCCCAACATGTTTCAGTGTATAGTAGTGTCTTGCTCGCACTCACAGTTGCACCAGTTATGATTCTCGCAGCAGCTATTTGAATTTTCTCTAAGTCTGCCGCCTTGAACGCAGAACAATTGTCCCATACGGTATCTGCGTATTCTAAGAGAGGTCTGATAAATGCAAAGTAAATTTTCTCTAAAATCTTGCGATCCAGTATGAATTTATATTTCCTCAGTAAATCTACACGTGTCCATGCCTTGTTACAGACATGGTCAATGTGATCATCCCACGTGCCAGTATTATTTATGGTTAATCCCAAATGCTTGTGATTATTAACCTCAGAAATCCGAGTACCACAAAACATTAGTGGAGGGTGAATTAGCTGATTTTGTTTATGTGATAGCAACATGCATTCTGTTTTCTTGGGATTAAACTCAACTAGCCACGTTTTCGCCCAGTGATCTATTGATGTCAAGTCACGATTCATTAAAATTGATGTTTGGTCCGGATTTTCAACAATGAGGTATAACGACGTATCATCTGCAAAGAGACGTATAGAGCTAAGTAAATTTTCGGTGATATCGTTGATGTATATTAGAAACAGTAAAGGCCCAAGTATAGATCCTTGAGGGACCCCTGCATTAATGGGTTTCCAGGAAGATGATTCAGAACCAACGACGACTCGTTGTCACCGGTGCGAGAGATAGGTTTTAAGAAACAATAGGAGATCACCGGAAACTCCGATTCTTTTAAGCTTGTGAATAAGCCCAACATGCCACACCTTGTCGAAGGCTTTACTGATGTCGCAAAATACTACTCGAACTTCTTTACCTTCGTCTGGAGCTCGACAGAACTCATCGTATAAGTCAGTCAACTGGGGAACAGTCGAGTCTCCAGGAGTAAAACCAGACTGGAAATTACTTAAAATATTGTTGTCAGCTAAACATTTCCATAAGCGTCTAAACACACATTTCTCGAATATCTTGCCAACACAGCTAATTAGAGATATTGGACGGTAATTAGTTACCAAATTGGCAGGGTTCTTTTTCAGAACTGGGGACACATTTGCCTTTTTCCACTCAGAAGGAAAATGGGAATTATTTAGCAGAATATTAAACAAGACCAAAAGAGGTCCACACAGGGACAATTTATATTCTTTAAGCAGTCGAGGGCTTATAAGGTCAGGTCCACATGCCTTGGATGCTTTAACAGATTTTATCGCTTCATACACCTCGCTATAATTAAGGGTTATGCTATCAAGGGTTTGTACGGGAGTAGGGGCAGAGGTCGGAATGTGGGCATTTGAATCATCAATAGTTGAGATCGAGCAGAAATAATCATTGAACAACTCAGCCTTCTCAGTATTAGAGGAGTAGAGAATATCAGAATGACAGAGAGGGGGAATTGCAGGTACCTTATTATTTAGGAATGACTTGAGGGTTTTCCACCAGTGAGACGGGGCTGTTTCGTGGCTACCTAATGTTGATTGGACTTTTGAAAGGTATGAATTTTTTGCCCTCCTAACGGCCGTAACTACTTCATTCCTTTTTATTTTGTATTTCTCCCATGCTTGGGGGTGCCGTTACGTTTTGCAATACGGTATAAACGTTTACGCTGCCTAATCAAGAGACGAATTTCATTATGCATCCATTTGGGCTGGGATGCCCCGAATGTAATTAGTTTGGTGGTATATGCTTGGCTGCAATATCAAGTATCTTACTGGTGATGTTAGTCACAATCCTATCGAGGCAGGGGTCGTCGAATAGGATGTCCCATCTTTCATCACTGTACGCAGCATTTAACGTTTCATAATTTCCTTCTGAATATAACCATATACGCCTTTTAAATTTGACTTGGCATGGCTTAGTGAATTCAATATCAATGGAAACTGGACAGTGGTATCGGATCATTTCGGGTATAAGTGGCTCAAGTACTTCACAGGCTAGTACGTTGACTGAATTGCTTACCGCAAATAGATCAATCAGCGAAGCAGATGACTCAGTAAAGCACGTTGGTTCACTCACAAGCTGACGGAGGTTATAACACCTAATTATATTGGACAATTGGCTGTTTGGAGATGTTAACTGGTTATCATTGAAATCACCTGTAATGATAATATCGTCAATTGCAGTATCTTTAGCTTTATCAATTGATGCTTGTATATTCTCCCAAATTTCAGGAACACTATTTGGTGGGCGATAGAATACACCTAGAAGCAATGGTCTTCGATATTTTGTAGAGATTTCTGCCCACAGGCATTCAGAGTTCGGAGTTTCCAGATCTGGTCTATGGCGAGCGCAAATATTATCTTTGAAGTAAATGGCAACCCCACCTCCTCTAGTTGAGCGGTTAAATCTCAAAGGTTCCTGCAAGCCATGCATCATAACATCAGAGGAAGGATCAGCATTTTGAAGCCACGTCTCAGTAAAAGCCAGAATATCATTTCAGAAAATTCACATTGAATACGATCAAGTTTAGGCTTTAAACTCTGGATATTCTGATGCAGAACTCTCAGGGTATTAGGATTGTTTACTTGTTTGGTGGGACACGGGCCTGGATTTGTTTCAATATCTCCTGACAATATGAGTAGGAAAATCAGGATAAAGAAGCGCATACAGCAAGTGAGGGCTAAGGGTAGTACTATGGATAACATCACATTTGAATTTGGATGAGCACACATCAGTTTAAGATCCGGGCAATGGGATTGTGAATCATCTCGACGACACTCTAAGTCGATAGGATTCCCCAGTGACGTATCCGAGGAATATTCCACCTTGATATAGAAAGACAGAGCAACCATACAAGTAAAGCTTTTACCCAGCTCTACACCACTCAGTCTTAAAAGAGTGTAAGTCAGAGTGCACAATGAATGATGACGTGACAGTCTATGTTTTAAACAACGTACATAAACAGCAGCATTGAATGTTCCAATACGAGCACGGTATAGGTCGTTATTACACATTTAGCAATTTTGAATTTGTGGGATAGTAGATATTGTATTGATTCAAGTTGGCTAATAAATGTAGACTTAGATAATAACAAAGGTGTTCCAATTGAATAACAATTAGAAAGATAATTTAAAGAGGAAGGTACATCAACATATATACATATTTGGCAAACAGTATTCGACAGAAGTGAAGACCCGAGAATATCGGGCGTTTGGAATATTTGTATTTACAAGTGCTACAAAGTCATTGGAGTTCCGGAAAGTTGATTCACAAAGGATTTATATGCAGAAGATTATCAATAGTTAATGTTGTCGGGGGAATTTTGGGCAGTTGTGGACCCCAATTCATATATTATTAGTGACATCGTGAGATCAAGTGTGAACATATTGCCTTAAACATAATCAACCATACTTGATATGTGTGTGTTGGGGTGGGGTGGGGTGTGGATGGGACAGGGGGCAGGGGTAAACTAATCTAAAATAGTTGAACTACTTTATGAGAATAGGGGAGCAGAGCCATGTTTCGGTGGTGTCAGCTGTTGCCTCAGGGTGACAAGTGCTTACTTTATCTACCGCCCAAAGTTCACATCTCAAAACGAAAAGAACCCTATAAGCTTCGCAACCATTCTTGATGGAGTGAGACTAAACCTAAGACGGTTGAACTGGATTCATTTGGATAGGGTAACAGAGCCAAGTGTCAGTGGTGTCAGCTGTTTGCTCAAAATGGCACGTATTTGCTGTAACTACAGCCCACTGATCACATCCCCAGATAAAAGAAACCGATAAGATTTGCAAGGGGAAGGGGGTGAGGCTGCAGGGTGAACCATGAAGTTAATAATAATAATAATAATAATAATAATAATAATAATAATAATAATAATAATAATAATAATATCAAAAGTAAAATAATAATAATAATAAAGAAAATTGCATTATCGAGGATAGCTGATTGACATATAGAGGCTCCGGTGATAGATACAAAAATATGAAATGGTTGTTCCTTAAATCGCGTTAATTTTCATTGATTGGTAATCAAGCTTCCTTTATGAAACATAAATTATTTGCGATGAGTTGACGGTAAGATGGTCTGAGGGTTGAGGCCTTGACTGTCGAGGTTGAACATACTATCCGAGCCTCAAACCTCAGACCATGTTACCGTCAGCTCATCACAATAATGTATATGTTCCAATAAGACATACCCATAGCCTAAAACCTACATCTTGAAACCCGAGAGGCTTATTTACTAAACTTGTGATCGTTAAAAGTTGCCTTGTTCAAGGCAACTTTTAACTATCGCAGGTTTAGTAAATAAACCTCCCATGTATCCACGATGGCTATGGATAAATAATCAATAAACCAGATAAACTCATTCCATCTTAGTTCAAATCGTAAATCGGTTTGTAATTTTAAAAAAACTTCATCCAGAGCACCGTTTGTCGTACACGTGAAACATCCAGAAAAATGCAGCGGCTTGCTAGTCACTCCTTTGATGAAGCACTTATGAAACGGGCGACGTCATTTCAAATATTTCACGTTGTGACGTCAGACTGTAACATTTGCCACTTGAGCCGTAAACATAAAATATACTAAGCGAGCTCTCGTCCAATCAAAGGAGGAGGATTTTAGTCCTTTTCGAACATAAGTAACCATCCAGCCACCATTAAATTAGATAAATATTCCTCACCATCAGCTCGTTTAGTGCAGTTGATTAACAGTCATTAGGTATTGGTATTATTTATTTATATTTATTTATTAAGGTTTAACGACACTTTACCAACCAAGGTCATATCGTGTCGGTGACAGTTTCTCAGGTGGAGGGAGCCGAAGTACCCGGAAAAAAACACCGAGCAACGACGAGTTGCTGCCAGCTCCCCAACATCGTAACTCCGTATTGCAGCACAGGCAGGGTTAAATTGGTTCAAGACATGCGCACCATCGACGTTCAGTACGCCTTTAGTACACGGCGTCATCGTGCCCCCATGTGCACAATCGGGGTTAAATGCCTTGCCCAAGGACACAACGCGGAAGTCCGAATCGATCGCTCAGATGGTCACCTGTCCAAGGACAGTAATTAAGTAAATAATATAAGATTATCGGAGTACAACAAGATGTGTTGTTATCTTTACAAAGCTGTCCATCCTGTCCAGTTTGGGATTAACGTCAGTAGTAGTGTTCGGGCTTTTCACCCCCCATTGGCAGGACCCCGGTGCAGGACCCCGGAAGTGACGTCATGTCATGTGACGTAGTGGCGCCATGTTGTGTTGTCATGGTAACCCGCGTGAGCGGCCATGTTGTGACGTCATCTCCATAGTGATACGTGGTGTTAGTGCGCATGCGCAGCGCGTGTTGTTAGGGTGATACGTGTTTCCGTCGTCCATTTTGTATACTGGAGGCCGCCATCTTGGTTTCTATGGTAGCACGTGATTGCTATGTTACCTAAGGCCTACAATAGGATAGGGGTATGTTCGGTGAGTATGTTCCTTTGTAGAAGAGTAAATCTGATTACCACAAACAACCCGACAATCCCCCAAATCACCAAAATCCACCCAAAATCACCGGAATTGACTTCATTTCCCCAATTGATCGGCTTAGCACGTAGTGCTATAGTACCGAGAGGGTATCGGGGGTGCATTCGATTGAACAGGAGTAATGTTCTGGCTTAGAATTCTCCCAGAATCCCTTTTTGGATCTCTATCCCATGACGTTTTCCCCTATTAAGAATAGCACATAGTGCTATAGGACAAATTTACCCAGAATTCTCTGTTTCTGTCTATATATGCAATAGTTTACGTCTATCTGGCCATGTTCCTTTGTTCTAGAGTATACTCCAGTAGCGTAGAAGACCCTATTATTGGAACAGTTTACCTTATTATTACTATATTTAGCAATTTCTGGTCTATTCTTGTTAGTTCTGACCCTATTCCGTGTACTCTTGTTGTTTCATTATCTAGATCCTATTTATAGAACATAACTAACCAATCAGATTGCTTGATTTCCCATAATCTGTATACCGAGTTATCTCCCTTCTGTATAACAAAAGCCTATATCCAATGGCACCCCAATTTTAGCACCCCTTTTTGAAAAACATATGACCTTCGGCACCCCTTTTTGTCATATGTGCTTATGTGAAAAGGCACAATGTGACACAATATGCCCTATCACATAGGCACATGCTTTATGTGCCAATATGTGCTTATGTGAAAAGGCACAATGTGACACAATGTGCCCTATCACATAGGCACATACGGGTATTTGAGGATACCTATGGCCTGGTATTGTATTATTCGAGGATACCTACTAGAGAATCCCTTTTTTGTCATATGTGATTATGTGAAAAGGCACAATGTGACACAATATGCCCTATCACATAGGTACATGTTTTATGTGCTTATGTGAAAAGGCACAATGTGACACAATATGCCCTATCACATAGGCACATACGGGTATTTGAGGATACCTATAGCCTAGTATTGTATTATTTGAGGATACCTATCTAGGATACCTTCTTGAGAATCCCTTTTTGTCATATGTGCTTATGTGAAAAAGCACAATGTGACACAATGTGACCTATCACATAAGCACATGCTTTATGTGCCGATATGTGCCTATGTGAAAAGGCACAATGTGACACAATGTGCCCTATCACATAGGCACATACGACCAAAATGGGATTCCATAGCCACAGGCGTTTTCGAAAAAGGGATTCCACAAATGGGATTCCAAAAAGGGATTCCACAAATGGGATTCCGTTTCCATATTGTCGCCAAAGCTCCACCGCCACTACTGGTCTATGGTCTATCTGTCCTATCATTAGCTTCAACAACAGTCTTGTTCCACTGCGGCCTTGTACCATTACTATTGGCTAAACTACCATCAATTACTTCCTAGCTATACCTTCGCTGAAGCTTTCAAAATGTTCCATCTGATTTCCCCTGTATACATATAAGGCATTCCGCAAGTGGCCCAGTCCGTAAAAATTGGATTCCGTGTTTTTACATCGACACTTGAGGGTATGGAAAGGGATTGGTAACACTCAATGACTACAGGACTCTGAACAGAGACAACCAACCACTACAAAACAATAAAGGTACAGATCCAACATAACCAATTGTGAACATAACAAAGTGAAAGAATGTCAAACTAGTCGGATTGATCGAACAAGTTTGACAGACTGAACAAAGATCCAACACAACCAAGATCGAACTGATCAAAACAAAGTGACGAAAATCGAACTGAACAGATACAAGACAACTGTTCGAATGAAGTGAACGAAGATCCAACACAACCAAGATCGAAGTGAACAAAACAAAGTGAACAAAGTTTAGGACTATAACCCTAATGAAGGTATTAACACCCTTTGAACTGTTTGAATGAACTTTTTATATCTAATATATAATTAACCCTCTTGAACTGTTTGAATGAACTATATGTAATATAAATAAACAGCTTTTGAACTGAACGATTTTTAAACTTCATGACAATATAACGAAAGGTGATATGAATTTTTAAACTACAACCCATTGAACTGAATTCTTCCAATAGGGAATGGGAATACCCTCGAGTGTCGATGTAAAAACACGGAATCCAATTTTTACGGACTGGGCTACTTGCGGAATGCCTTATATGTATACAGGGGAAATCAGATGGAACATTTTGAAAGCTTCAGCGAAGGTATAGCTAGGAAGTAATTGATGGTAGTTTAGCCAATAGTAATGGTACAAGGCCGCAGTGGAACAAGACTGTTGTTGAAGCTAATGATAGGACAGATAGACCATAGACCAGTAGTGGCGGTGGAGCTTTGGCGACAATATGGAAACGGAATCCCATTTGTGGAATCCCTTTTTGGAATCCCATTTGTGGAATCCCTTTTTCGAAAACGCCTGTGGCTATGGAATCCCATTTTGGTCGTATGTGCCTATGTGATAGGGCACATTGTGTCACATTGTGCCTTTTCACATAGGCACATATCGGCACATAAAGCATGTGCTTATGTGATAGGTCACATTGTGTCACATTGTGCTTTTTCACATAAGCACATATGACAAAAAGGGATTCTCAAGAAGGTATCCTAGATAGGTATCCTCAAATAATACAATACTAGGCTATAGGTATCCTCAAATACCCGTATGTGCCTATGTGATAGGGCATATTGTGTCACATTGTGCCTTTTCACATAAGCACATAAAACATGTACCTATGTGATAGGGCATATTGTGTCACATTGTGCCTTTTCACATAATCACATATGACAAAAAAAGGATTCTCTAGTAGGTATCCTCGAATAATACAATACCAGGCCATAGGTATCCTCAAATACCCGTATGTGCCTATGTGATAGGGCACATTGTGTCACATTGTGCCTTTTCACATAAGCACATATTGGCACATAAAGCATGTGCCTATGTGATAGGGCATATTGTGTCACATTGTGCCTTTTCACATAAGCACATATGACAAAAAGGGGTGCCGAAGGTCATATGTTTTTCAAAAAGGGGTGCTAAAATTGGGGTGCCATTGGATATAGGCTTTTGTTATACAGAAGGGAGATAACTCTGTATACAGATTATGGGAAATCAAGCAATCTGATTGGTTAGTTATGTTCTATAAATAGGATCTAGATAATGAAACAACAAGAGTACACGGAATAGGGTCAGAACTAACAAGAATAGACCAGAAATTGCTAAATATAGTAATAATAAGGTAAACTGTTCCAATAATAGGGTCTTCTACGCTACTGGAGTATACTCTAGAACAAAGGAACATGGCCAGATAGACGTAAACTATTGCATATATAGATAGAAGCAGAGAATTCTGGGTAAATTTGTCCTATAGCACTATGTGCTATTCTTAATAGGGGAAAACGTCATGGGATAGAGATCCAAAAAGGGATTCTGGGAGAATTCTAAGCCAGAACATTACTCCTGTTCAATCGAATGCACCCCCGATACCCTCTCGGTACTATAGCACTACGTGCTAAGCCGATCAATTGGGGAAATAAAGTCAATTCCGGTGGTTTTGGGTGGATTTTGGTGATTTGGGGGATTGTCGGGTTGTTTGTGGTAATCAGATTTACTCTTCTACAAAGGAACATACTCACCGAACATACCCCTATCCTATTGTAGGCCTTAGGTAACATAGCAATCACGTGCTACCATAGAAACCAAGATGGCGGCCTCCAGTATACAAAATGGACGACGGAAACACGTATCACCCTAACAACACGCGCTGCGTATGCGCACTAACACCACGTATCACTATGGAGATGACGTCACAACATGGCCGCTCACGCGGGTTACCATGACAACACAACATGGCGCCACTACGTCACGTGACATGACGTCACTTCCGGGGTCCTGCACCGGGGTCCTGCCAATGGGGGGTGAAAAGCCCGAACACTGCTACTAACGTCAACAACTGCTAACTTATGCCGAGTTAGTTAGATGGAGAGTCTGACGATTGCTGGGTTCTTCTCTCCGAGTACTTCGGTTTCTTCCACCCTTAAAACTATCCGACACGATATTCCCCTAGCTGTTGAAAATGTTAAACTCCAATACACAAACCAATATCACTGCCAACTGATTATCTCTACTTACCCAATTTTCTACATACACAATTCACACCAGCCGAAAGTCAGTAAAACCCATATAAACCATCAGTAAGTATACTGAAAATATATCGAAAATGCGGGGAAGGAGAAGAGGCCTTAAAACGAAAGTAATTAATCACTTAATTCAGCACATGCCTAAGGATTTCTCATCCGTCTCGCCAGTTTTGCACGAACCATTTCATTTGGCTAAAAAGAGTGGCTATAAATACTTTGCACCGCAATTATGGGCCAGCGTGAACGATGATCGATGATAAACACTGCTATGCAATGCGCATGGTCTAAACTGGAACATGCCATATAGTTTGCTAACAATAATTATTGCCGGCTGGTCTGCCTTAACTATAGAAACAACAACAATATTTGGCCAGTTTACATATACTGAATTGACGTCAGTAACTGAACAACTGAAACAAAATCTGTCGACAGTGATCACTTATGGAGCAGCGTTTACTTATCGAGCAGTGATCACTTATCGAGCAGCGTTTACTGCTGAAACAGGGATATCAACGGACTGCTGATAACAACTACAAAGCTGTTGGCAATAACTAAAAGCAACCTAACCAACAGCAATAACACCAGCAGCAAACATAATAACAACATAATAACAATAACTGTTGTGTTCTCGGCGACCACCCGGTTACCACAACAATAAGTATCGACGAAAATTGAAAACAACAACCATGGGCAGTGGACATAAACTGCAGAATGGTCGACAACAGTTTATAGTCGAAAAACAACAACATCGTTCGCACTTCAACTGCAGGCTCACTGACACGACTACTATAGAATCAGTAGGTAGCACTGATTCAACAACAACTACTGAAGAATAACAGCTACAATGCAAGTAATGAGACATCAGCCGAAGCAAACCCTGGAGCGGTTAAAAAATTCTCCATATCAGGTTAAATGTTTAATAAGAACTGTTATGTTACCGATTAACTGCTCGATACTCTGCAGTTAAACGGAAGATGCATTTGCAAAGATGTGGAACCGTGATAATGTGGCCAACACCTGGATTGAAGTATTTTGGTTTTCTGGACTCGGACAGTAACTGGAGAAAAACTTGCATGAGATTCTGGGTTCTGAGAGAATGTATATTCAGGTTAATGATGAGGTCCGAATATTACTGGATTGCTGGCATGCCAACAGAAAGCGTCGCTCCTCAAACTGCCCCATCCTAAAATAGAGTCAAGTGTATCATCGCGCTAACTCATTCACATCCATGACGTTTGATCACGTGAAAGCCGTTACGCTGACTGTAGTCGCAGCTTTCAAATCATCTTACGTCGTGGTCTTTCCACAGCACAAACTGTATTGTCCATAAATCCCGATAAATTCCGTCTTTTGCTTTGTCAGAATGCCCTGGACAAATAGCTATGGCAAAGGATGCACCCAACATCCAAGGTATATGAGAGCATGCAACATTCAGGGTATATGGGCACGCGAAACATCGGGGGTATATGGTTTAAATGAAAGCTTTTCGCTCTCGGTCGCCTCGATATAAAAATCGAACCAAAAAACCGAAGATAGTCACAAATATCATCAGATTTACGACAATTCGATGATAATTTGCTGTTATAAATTAAATAGTCGAGTAATTAAATGAAACACCTTGAGAAAAATAAAATAAGAGCAAATATCGTCCCCCTCAGTTCCAATGTGTTCTATTTCATATAACACATTGGCACTTAGGGGACGATATGTCAATAAAATACTGTTTACTCGTTTCCTTAAAGACCCAAGGGATGTAACTCTACCCGTTGTCTCCTACGTGTGTAAAAACAAAATAATTATTTACGGATTTGGTCCAATTGATCGCAGAGCGTGAGAAACGCATCCGCAAAGTTATTGCCACTATGTTTCTTTTGTGTTTCAAACGGGATAAAAACGTTATCTCCGCCGACATGTATGGCATATGGAGATAGAATACCTGGATGTCTCATTTAAACACCTCGCCTGTGGCTCGGTGTTTAAAAACCGACATCCAGGTATTAAATCTCCATATACCATACATGCAGCCGGAAATAACTAATAATAACGCTGTATTACCTTTCCAACCTCCGCACTTATTTTTTGTCAGTGATATTTAAAATATGTTGCAAATATTTAATTTGCATTGCCAGGAAATGTGTGCACATCATTAGTGTTCAACCAATGATCGGAATCGTCCACCCCAAGTGGCCGATTGTGTGCAATTAGATGACAACAGCAACGGCTCCTGGAAAATCAGTTCAACCGATTGTTGCCAAGCATTTTTTTTTGTGGTGATTCATTAACCAGATTTTATTATCTTCTGCACTTTCAATTGTTAATGTAAAATGATGGCAATGATACCATTCAATAAAGTTGAAAAACCACCACGATGTGTATTTTAATCTCTCTAGAGGCCCCTTTGCGGGATATACAAGTTAAACATGTGAAGCTTACAATTGAGCGTACTTGCAGCAATCGCCAGTTCATACCGGAAAAGTGAAGTCTGCACTCCAGTGACTCAGGTCGCATTAAACAATTACCAGTTGCGCACCCTTGGGTGGTAACTCTGAGAGCCACGTTTACCGCCCAAGTGTGCCCGACTGGTAATTTTACTGGACCTGAGTCGACGGTGTTTAACACTGTGAAATGTGTTCAATTTAATGTAGTTCTTTCGAGCCGAGACTTATCTTGTAGTATTGAACGGACTGCAAACCCTTAAAATAAGTTTAGTTTAATCAGTTCTTTAGAGCTTCGACTTGTCTAGTAGTGCACGTCATTACAATCGTAATCGGCATCTGAATCGGCAGATTGTGAGCTCAAATAACCTATAATCGGTCATCGGCCATTTTTGGTAATCGGTTGAACTCTACACATAACCAACATATTCATTTTTCACAGACCGCAAAGTATATCATTCAAACAGCGATCGGTGATTGCACGTCCCTGGAAACTTGAAAGCCACCGAGAAATGCTGTAGTTGTTGAGCACAGTTTAATTATAAGTTACTCCCTCCCCCAAGATGGCGGCGATGACGACGCATTCTTTGTGTGACCAATGAGCATTCAAGCAATCCAGTTGTATGGATATTAGTGATCTGAATCTACAAATGGAGAATAATTCCATACCTCTGTCGAGAGTGAGCGGTTAACCAACAGAAAAGAATCGTAACCGGAAAAGGCGTGTAACTTTCCGGCACAGGTTAATTGATTACTTGTTCCAACGCTAACAGCAACTACCCTGAACCAGCGTTATTAACGTTTGTTGCTATGAGACACTGCATGCTGTTTTTGAAGCATATGATGAAAATTTGTTTTTACCATTGAACTCTTTTTAATTGAATTGCTGGAACTTTATCGCAAAACGTCACAAATCAAACTGCCCCTTCAACAGAACAGCCGCCGTAGTAATTCACGCGTTGGAAGTGATGTCCACGCAAGCGTTCAACAGGTAATAAAAATCAGCAGCAGCATTTTTTTTTATTAATGAAGCACCAGGTTGTACCTGGTGTTTCAGTAATTAGATTTTTGATAATTATTCCAAAAAATAGCATTTGGAATCTAATATTATTGCGTCCGTGGAAATATTGCCCACCGTGGAAAGTAACCAGTCCGTATCTGCCCCTCACCCGACCTTTCCGAAAACTCAGTTGATAATTCTAGCTAACGATCGAATCGACACATATAGGTCTAGCATCCCTCCTTCACAGGAAAAAAATCTTATGAACCTGTATCTTATTCCATATAGATCATTTTGATCTATTAACGCGTACTTTCTGACGATAATAAATTTGATTCTTGGACTTATCGTCCCGTGAGAACTATAAGGTTCTATCTTCCTGTGGAAGATAGAACCTTATGGTTCTCACACGACGTTATGTCACATACTTAGCAAGTCACATGGGTGGCGCTCTTTCGGTATTCGGTACGGACTGTTGGGTGACCAGGGTGACCAGCGCGACCAATTTAAGTATGTTACATGTTAATTAAATAAGAAGTTTGGAAGCTCATACATCACGACTATTTATATATTGAATAAATAGGTACTAGGGCCGGTAATCAGATTTAAACCACGAGTAGGATAAGGGTTTTAACCACGAGGTTCTGTCGAGTAGTTATAACTTTTATCATATTCGTGTTTAAATCTGATTACCGGCCCTAGTACCTATTTCTTTTATTTATACCATGCTTTTAATAAATAATAGACTTTCTCACTTGAAATGAAGAAAAAAAACGGTACTTTCTTTTTCAAACACCTTGCTTTGTTTTGTTTACATCTGCGGGATGGGCAGTACTTCTGGCTGCATGTGAATGCTTGATTGACAGCTAGACACATCGTCAAAGTTGATTGAATTTACATGACTTTTACAGTGAAATTATTATTAACAACTCCTAAATTTTATTTTAAATATTTAATTATCGGTATTTTAAACTTAGTAAGTCATTGAACGTAATAGGTACTACCACAAAACGCCGAATGTTTGAATGAAAAATCGCGAAATGTGAATGTATCGAAGTCGGCAAATTGGGTCATGTCAAAAGTAAAGCTGGATGTAGTTTCCACTATAGCACTTTAGATGTAATTTTTTGTGATGGAATTCCCATCGAAAACGTTTTAACCGCAGTAGAAGCTTTACATCGGTTGTGGGGTTGAAGGCTAAAATTTAACATACGGACTTTTCACAGGTAATAACAGAGGTGAGCATGGTATAAACACAAATAAAGTCTCGAGATTTAAAACTTTTGAACAATAAACTTGACTAACTAATATATTCCAACCGCAACGTCAGGATATGACTTCGATGACGTCGTGCCTTGCGGGTGTAGTTTGAATATCATACCAGTCGACAAATCAGGTTTACCCAGCACCCACTACCTAATCGGCATGTCCGCGATGTGCCTGAGACATACCACACATTCGACCTATATGTACCGCGTCCTCGTAATGTCCTCTTCTAGATTCTAGACCGAGGGATAACATATTGAACAAGAGGATAATATCTTCTGACGACGTTTTTTTTTATTTTCTAGAGTTGGCGTCAACTTGTCCCGTATCAAATAGTAAGTATTTTTCGATATGATTTCTTAATATATCAAAGCTGGAGAAAGTTGGAAACCTATAAAGTTATTTTATTAGTGTCGGTTATTGTTCTAAGACATAAGATCTTTTTGCTATGAATGAGAAAATGAAGGAACAAGATGAACGTTCGAAGATTCATTCATTCATTCATTCATTCATTCATTCATTCATTCATTCATTCATTCATTCCGTTACAAGCGGCGCATCAAAGCAAAAACGTACGCAAAAAGTAACAACATTTGCCAACTGTGATCGCAAAACTTCTTACGTGCACATGATTATACCCATTATGTCTGCAAAGATCAATCGGATCAACTGAGGACTGGGTAGACAGAAACAAAGTGGGGGAATATGACCGTGATAGAAAGCAGAGGATTCTAAAGGAATCTGTACTAGTTAAATAGTTGTCGGTGCCATTTTGGATATTAGATTCACCCCCATTCAAGTTAACATACCCTCCGAACATCATCATTCTATTAGAAACCTTTCAGTACCACGGCAACAACGCGCCTCCATAGAAACTATGATGGCTACCCCAGTATAAAAATGGACAACGGAAATACCTGTCACTCAGTCAATACGCGCGAATTTTACATAACGTAGTTACGTAATACGTAACCATAAAGTCATCACCATGGTAATGATGTCACAACATGACAAAACAACATGACGTAACTGGTCATATCTCTAGAACGTTGCTTCTAAGGTTCCCCAACCTATTACCTGAAACATCCATCACTAAGTCCTCATTTTCGATGTAGCCAGGATTTTTAGTTGAGGGAATCAGTATCTGCGAAGGAGCATAACGTGATCCAGGCATATCCCGATGCGCAAAATGTATAGCAAGAGGTGCCCCCTTCTATCTTTGGAGGTGGTCGCACCTGGAACACTGACAAAACTCGTCCTCGTAGAGTGACACAGAGGCCTGCTGAAGCTTTTTTCTCAACTTTCATGCTACTTGATTTCCGAATTTTAGGGAGCACATGGAAATATTTCGCAGGTAAATGGACGCAATGGGTTTTGTGAACGTAATGGCTAATTCTTGCTAAAATAATTTGGGGGGGGGGGGCACAATGGGATAATTCTTGAGGACATAATGGGAAATCCGGACATGGTGAGATATGTGTTTTCTGGGCACAGAGGGATAGCTCTTGTGGGTGGTAACTGGTTTTGCGGACACACTGAGTCAATTTGTTGTGAACGTAATGGATTTTACGGATGCATGGCTTTTGCGGACGTAATCGGTTTATGGACATAATGGACGTATTCCTGCGGACACAATGGACTTTGCGAATACTATGAGATTGCTTCGGGTGCAGTGGGATTTGCGGGCACAGTGGGTCAACTTGCTGTAGACAAAATGGGTTGTGCAGACACATTGAGCCAATTATGGGTTTTGTGCGGCCGCAATTGGCCAGATCTTGCGAGCGTAATATGGTTTGTGGATACAATGGGCCAAATGGATGCGGTCGTAATGTATTTTGCGGACACAGTGGTTCAATTCATGCAGACGTAATGGATTTTACGAACATAATGCTTTAGCACTTGGTTTTGCGAACACAGTGGGTTACGTGTATGTGGGTGTAATGGTTTTTCGGACACAAGCGGTCAATCTGTTGCACACGTAATGAGTTTCGCGAACACGATAGACAAAATCTTAAAATTGCAAAAAGTGGCAAAATGATAGTTCCAGTTACTCCGCTTTACTCTAACCCAACCAGTTCCCTCGATACCATTTTATATTTTTCAACGACTGTTCGATTTCTATTCATTAGAGTATTGTCTGGACATTCGAACCTTTCATTCGGAACAGCGGTGTTGATCGATAGACATTATCCACTTTGCTTCAGGAACATTGTATTAGTATTTTCGCATGCAGTGAGGTAGCTCCCGGTGCGTCGTTCGAATCGCACACGCCATGGCAGTGTGAATGGGGCCTATGTGCATAGACATAATCAGAATAGTTCGCCCCTTGAGTAGAAAAAGGTGACATCCGAATACTAACGCATTATAGATGGCGCTTTGTTCCGCTCCAGGCATGAGTTGTTTTCTACTCCTTGGTATACTGTACTTCGTATGTGTTGTTCTCAATCAGAGGCAGCTCACCCGGTGGGAGTGGTCTTGAGTGGGTCCAGTGGACCGGCTCGAGAGGACCCCAAAAAGGAGGTAAAACGATAAAACAGTTGAGGGAAGAAGAATAAGAAGAACAAGAAGAAGTAGAAGAAAAAACGAAAGAAAAAGAGGAAGGAGAAGAAAGATGAAGACGGCCAGATATGGGACCTTTTTTATCTGGGGCTACTTGCCTCATTGTTCGCACATCAATGCCGACATTTTCTGTCCGATGTCAATGGGATTTTCTGCGGCAAATATCCGTTTCGTATATCAAAAAAACTCACACTATCTACCTATCCACTGAAAAATGTGGGAGGGGTGAATGTAAACATATAGCTTATTTAATGGCCGAAAAGCCATCCGACTAGCTCAAAGGGCATTGATTTTTAAATTTTTCTCTGGGAGGCTCCCCCCGGACTCCCACCAAAAGAAGGGAGACACCCCGTCTTATAATTACCCCCATCTCAACCCAGCGACCTTCCGATACGCGTTCGGTATATATGGGTCCCTTTCGTAGGTATGTCCGGGGAGAGGGGGCCGACATTCTTGAGTCGCCACTGTTTTCAGTTTTTCTTTCCTTCAGGAACTAGGTAGCATCTACAATGCTTTCGATTTGCAGATGACGCCTTATTACATTCAAGGGACGATATAGTCCATTCTCTCATTCTTTTGATTGAGGGAGACTCATTCAAACGAACGTACGTGAATAAGAAACCACACCTTACGGTTTAGGTATCATTTTATGGGGTTATGTGGGGGCGTGGTGGTTCAGTGGTGACGATGGACTTCAAATCTAAAGGTTAACGGTTTGCTCCCCGCCAGGGGTAAGCGCGTGGTGTCCTTGGGCAAGGCACGTTATCCCGATTGCCATCGTGGTGGTACGGTTTCGCCTTGTAAAAGGCATACTGCACGTCGATGGTGCTCTTGTCTTCAACCAATGCTAACCATGCTTGTGTGGAGTTAGTACGTTGGGGAGTCTTACACTTGATCGCCGTTGGTCGGTAGTTCTCTCTGGGTACTCAGGCTTCCTCCACCTGTAAAACTTCCCGACACGGAGTGATCCTGGCTGTTGAAAGTGTCGCTAAACCCCAACAGATAAATAAATAATGGGGTTACCTGTCGTTAATTGGTGCTATCAGTTTGGCGCTTTAAGTTTCAGTTCAATGCAGTCGTTTATCCCATAACCTATGTTTTTCAGGCAACAAATGAAAAAAAATGGCAGTGTGAATGGGGCAATCTATTCTGATTATAACTCAAAACATGCCAAGCACACTGCAACTTCTCCGAAAATTTACAATCGGCACGGAGTCCAACTCTCAGTCCCGGGGAGAAATGAGTCAGACAAAGAACAAACTGAACATTAACTCTACTGAGGCAGTCATAGACCCAATGACACAATATATTACTACCACTTTATAGGGCGTTTCCTAGTACATTAACAAAGTTTAACAGGCCATTACAAGAACGTAACGCTCAACTTAAAAAGTCACGTGATATGTCGGGCCGTTAATGAGTTAAACATCTCATTAATAGCCCGACACGTCAAGTGGCTTTTGTTCCTCGCTGTCGTACACTCGAAAATGGGAACAGTTTCCAGAAATGGTTTCATTTAGTAAACAATATGATTTTTATTTAAATTATTAAATATTTAAAATGTCCAGCAAAGTTAATCACATAAGAACAAGCAGCTGTATATAGTAAGTAAGTCTGCATAGATTTTAAGCCTTTATTCCTGACTTAAAAGTGGTGAATATCGGGTTTGTTTTTACGTTTTCTAACTTCGTTGCAGTTGAAAGAGTACCGGTGCAAATCACGTGATAATCATGTCACTCCAGTTTGTTTGAGAACAGACGATAATATCATCTGCCAAAATTGAAAATGTTAACCCTTTACCCAACGTAACGTCAAAAACCGGCCAGCGCTATTCTCAAAAATCGTCAATTAATTTTCAATATTTTTTTTCATTTGTTGTCTGAAAAACATAGGTTATGACCCCTCATTGGAACGATCTCGTCGAGCTCGTTCCAATGAGGAGTCATAACCTATGGTTTTGAGACAAAAAATGAAAAAAATTAGTTATTCAAGAGTTTCGTCTGCTATTCATGTTACGTAAAGAGTTAAATATGTCTCAATCAAGCGAATTGAATGAAGACCAATTGGCAGTTTGTAGCTGCCATGTAAGGTACCGGGTCAAAACTTTCTCCGAATCGCAGTGGTAATAATAGTAATAACATGACTTTGTCGAGCCTTGTGGTTTATTAACGGCCCAACAGGTGTGAATAACAGCCCTTCAGCTTATAAGCTTTCGGGCTGTTATTCACACCTGTTGGGCCGTAAATAAACCACAATGCCCTCCAAAGTCATGTTATTGTTATATTCAAGTTTTTTTTTTTAAATTTAAAATAATATTCACTCATATCATGAACATTAGGAGACTGATGTTTTTATTCCCCTGTATTTATTTCTCATAAGTCACTGCTTTCTACGGAACTTAATATTTAATTTACGATTTGATAAGATTGGAACACAGGGCAGAAAAGGATGAGTTCCAGATTTATTAACTCCCCGGACAAATTAGATTTATAACTTTATAATATGACCGAGTTCACGAAGTTGTGACATAGGACCGTGCGAATTGGAATTGTTATCCCTAAGTCGATTCTCAGGTCGATTCAGTACCCTGTTGTCGACAGTGGCGTAACGCCCATTCAACGAGATAGATTGTCTCCTATAGGCCCTCAAAATTGCACGTTTTTAGCATCAAAGCGACCGATTTACCACGCGACTAAGAGATACGGACCGGCCAGGCTATTTGGTAAACGAGCCTTGTACCTCGACCGCTACACCAGTATCGCGTTCTTTTGCGGTTCATCCTCGGTGAGTCGCACGCCAAATCGCATCTTGAAGCTGTCGAAACATCCACGGTGTAATCACCAAAACACGTGCAATGCCTTCACCTGCTGAGGACTTGTCAAAGACCCTAATGTAACAGATCGAGAGAGAGAGAGAGAGAGAGAGAGAGAGAGAGAGAGAGAGAGAGAGAGAGAGAGAGAGAGCCGAGGTTCGAACCGTCGACCTCTAGCCCAAAGCGTCCTATTCTCCACGAGACTAAGAAATCCGGACCAACCGGTTAGTAAATTGCCCTTATACCTCTACCGTTACAGCAGTCTCACCACGGCCCCGCGAATCGCACCCGAGGTTCCATCCCAGAGCATCTGAAACATCCACCGCGTTTCACCTCAACATGCACAACCAACCAATCAATCAATCAATTCTTTATTCACAGCATACATAATATGCAGATTTTTGAGTGTTCAAGTTTTATATAGGTCATTTTATACTGCAGGGTGTGTCATAGCCTGATTGGTTGTCTTCCTGACATCCCCTAAGGACAGCATGTAATACGAACTTTATGCTTGGCAGCAATGTGGGAATTTATGTGGCTAAAGTACTTGTTTCAGTTGATCGAAATAGATATGATAGGTGCGCCTATACCTTTTACTCGATCATAATACAGCAGTACAGTAGAATACAGTAGAAGCTTGACAACCCGAAATCCACGGGACCGACCGATTACGTCGACTTATCCTGATGTTTGAGTTATGCACTTCGGGTGTATTTGAGGAATAGAGAAATCTTGAACACAGTACAATGAAGCCTGGGATCAGGGCCCATGAAACCATCTCCACATCTTCCGAGATATCCAGACCATCGTTGACATTGTCATCGACGGTCTGGAACTCCCGAGAAATGTTAATGGAGATTCTAGCACCTGGTTGCCCGTACCAACTTCCGACTTCGACTTATCCCTCATATTCGAGTTATCGAGATTCCACTCTATACTGTATCAGAACTATATTACGGCAGACATTTTCATAATGGACGCTTTAATGCTCCAGATTCAGCTAGGAAATGGAACAATTCACCACTCGGGCGACAATATAAAAAGATGGCCTGAAAATTTATATTTCATCCCTTAGTGTGTCTACATCTGGAATTGTCTTGCAATCGGTGCACATTGGATTATGACAGATTATAGTATCTGAGTACTTGTTTAAGTAACCGTCTTGTATTGTTTTCTTCAATTCAGAACAACTGTATTCTTGGTTAGTGCGAGGTATTTCATTCCAGGCTCGGGGGAACGTATGTAAGGGAAGATCTGCCGAACATTTTGTTCTTGGTTTTCCAGGGTAGATTTTGCCGTTCTGCCTCGTGGTCATGCCTCTGGGGTTTTCATATATTTTAAATGTTTCATGAAAACTGAAAGGGAGGTTGATGTGTGACCAATCATGTATAAATAAAGGCACTAGAAGATTGTAGAGATCGTTAAACTTTAGAATGCGATGGTACCTAAATAGATGATCCGTATGGGGTGAGTATTTCCTGGTACTGACTATGCGAATGGCATTTTTTTGTAGTTTGAAGATTTTATTAGCTGAAGGAACATGGCCCCAGACCTAAATTCCATAGAGCATATGACTATGTATAAGAGAATAATATAGCATTTTGAGAGCGCTTAAAGGATGGCATTTTGGCCCTGTTAATAGAATATATAGCTGAGGCCATTTTTGTGCAAACAACGGAAACCTGTTTTTTGAAATTAAGATTTTCATCTATGTGAATTCCCAGGAATTTTATACTTTTATTATCTTGTACGTTGCCAATCGGCGTTATAGTAGTGTTGCTTAATGAAAGAGATTCATTGCCGACACAGTGGCGGTCATTATGGAGGTATAGAATGATGAAATTTGTTTTTTTAGCATTTAGACCAAGTTTGTTCGCACAACACCATTCGTTTATCTTCTTTAATTCTATATTTACATTTTTAAACAAAGAACCAACATTATCACGCGAGGCATGGGCTGTGGTATCATCAGCAAACGATAGAATGTTTATGGCAGTTGAATGACTTAGGTCGTTGATATAAAGCAAAAAAGAAGCAGCCCAGTACAGATCCTTGTCGAACACCAACAGACATACTCTCGTGGGTCGATTTGGTATCCAAAAATTGTACAAATTATTTACGCTCGGTTAAATAGACTTTGAATCAATTTAATTTCGACCCCCTAACCCCATAATATTCCAACTTTCCTAAGAATGTCGGGTGGTCAATTGTATCAAAGGCTATTGAAAAATCTATAAAAACTGATACAGTGTAGTTTTTGGTTGGTTTATCGTTTTCACTGGCAACGGTATTTAGAAGAAGATGCAATATAGGGTGTATAGTCGAATGCTTTTTTTCTAAAGCTGAATTGATAATTGTATAAAATGTTTTGAGAGTTCAGTTAGTCGGAAAGACGGCTGTGCATGATCTTTTCTAAGGACTTTGGAAAAGGTCGGTAAAATACTTATAGGCCTGTAGTTGGTGAAAAGTTGCTTCTCTTCGGATTTAAATATTGGGATGACTTTGGCTATTTTCATTTCTCGGAGGAAAATTCCTTTATTTAGGGATATATTAAGAATGTGGGTTAAGGGGTTAACAATATCTGAAATGGTTTCTTTTCGTACTTTAGTTGTTAAATCGGTATAATCTCTGCTTGCTTTAGAATGCAAACTCTGGACAACAGAGATAATTTCCTCTTCACAAGTTGGTGAGGCAAAACACGAATTGGGGCTGTTGGGGTTCGAGTAGTTCGAGACATGCATTGGTTAAGGTGGAATGTTTGCGTGCAGTTTCTTTCCAATGTTTCCAAAAAAAGGAATTGAATGAATCGGCAATCATTTGAGGGTCGGATATCTCAATCCCTCCATCAACAAAAGTAGATGGCAAGGATTCAGAGCTATTTGTTGTGTTGATGGCCTTACGAAGAATGTCCCCGGTTTTTGAAGGTTATTTTTGCTTTTCATCAACGCCATTTTGTAATATTCTTCCTTGCATTGACGTTTCAAACGATTAAATAGGGTGATGTAGTTTTTGCATCGCTCAGCTCTGATGACTTATACCTCTATACATGTAAAGTTTCTTTTTAGTGAATGATGACAGAATGAGTCCAGTAGTCAGTCACCCATGGTTCACGTTTGATATATCGTCTGGCAACAGTCGTACACTTTTGGGACTGGTGGAGTTTACTACATTTGCGAAGTCACATTCACTCAACAGAGTTTGAAATGATTCATGGTTTCTTCTCTAAATGATCGTTTCATTTTAAAGCCTGCATCAGACTTCTCCTCAGCTAATATAGAATGTACCAAAATGATCAGTAATGTCTGTAATAATGATTCCAGCTTTGAATGTGTTAAGGTTATGTGAGAATATGTGGTCGATTGTAGTCGCCGAAAAGACCGTCACCTGCGTTGGTCTAGTTTTTACAGGCATAAACCCTGAACTGAACATGGAATCAATATAAGTATTAGTCTTTGAATGGTGGTTATAATTTAACAGGTCAATATTAAAATCTCCCATGAGGTATACATTTTTGTGTTCGCTGTTTATGCTCTCTAGTACATCACTTAAGGTGGTCAAGAAAAGGTCTAAGTCTGCGTGTTTTGGTCTATATATAATCCCAAGTATACATTTGTGTTTAAAAGTAAATTCCACAAAAACAAATTCAAAACCATGCGGGATGAAAACTGACACGTCTTTTCGTACTTTGAACGAAAGGTTATCCTTAATAAAAAGCCCTACACCCCCATGTCCGTCATCCTCAGTCGGTATATTTTTTTCTATTTTGAAAACTTCGGTTAATCCGATCGCATTTAGGAAGTTATGACTGGGCAATATGTCGCAGAGTAGGTTGTGCGGGTCATCCCAGTTTGCATTGAGACTACGACAGTTAAAATTGAACAGAGAGAAGGATTTGCTACTCGGCAATACTAAACTGTTTACTTCCTCATGACTAGAGAAGTTGCAACTGTGGTTATCTAGATTGAACCCTGATGTCAGTAAATCATCAGTATCGGTATGAACGTCGGATAGAGAATCGTTGAATATATTTACAAAATTGTAACAGGAATTATTCTCTATCTCATCGAGAGTGATTTCATTCGACATTGTTAATTATTCTTACGCATTGATATAGAGATGTAGCCAATGGGGAGGGAGTGAGTTCATTCCAAGAAATCGGAGAATTGCAAATTGTCTGAAAACGAATGGGGTTTATACTGCCAATCATAAAAGAAACATGTATATAAACAAAGAACATTGTGTACAAGAACATCTATAAAACCAGTTTATACATGAACATAATTGTATACGAAAGCACGCATAGGATAGACTGGGCTTGTCCGTCCAGCCCCTTGACTATTTCACGGGAAAAAATGTTTCGGAAAAAAGACTTTCTTGGCCGAGGAATATCCACGCAATGTGGCGGTAACATTACCTGGTGGATGGGGGTGGGGGTGGGTGGGAGCTCCAATTTACATATCAACAAAGATCACAACATACAGTGGGCAAGGGCTAAGAGTGGGCTGTAGTGCATGACTACCATAATTAAAGGGTAAATAAAAATACTCATACTACAAGTACAAGATAGTATTTGCTCGTATCGATTGCTAAATAACTTTCCGATGACAGCTACGGTATCACTGTAGAACGGTGGGACAGGCAACTGAAATCCACAACTGACTATACTCACATATAGGCACATAAGGACCACCGCAGATTTTGTTAATATTGTCGGTATCTGGGTTTTAATGTGACACGACATAAATATAATTTCCATCATGTTCACTTAATTACGAATTGGACCACGGCAGCGTTAGTTAATATTGTCAGCATTTGTATTATATTGTGACACACACTAGTTATAATGCCTATGATGTCCCCTAAATTGGGGATTGATCGGTATAGTGACAGTTTTACGGGGTGGAGGAAGACGGAGTATCCGGAGAGAACCACCGAGCAACAGGGCTAGACTGGTTGAAAACATGCTCACCGACGATGTGAAGTACGTCTTAGTATGCGGCGTCATCGTGCCCACATGTGGTCAGTCAGGGTGAAGTGCCTTGCCCAAGGACACAGCGCGGGAGTCCGAATCGATCGCTCAGACGGTCACCCATCCAAAGACGAACCGGGCTCGACGTTGTTTAACTTCGGTGATCTGACGAGAACCGGTTACCGCGACGGCACCGCGCCCCAGACACTTTGTTATTTCTCGCGTTTGTACATGTAATTTTTACGCACAGTACTGATCCCTCAGTTACCAAATTCTTAGGGCAATAATCGCAGAGGAGAGATATATTGACTTCATTTCTCCAGTCGGGCTGCAAATTGTAGAACGTAATTTGGTCAAAAGCTGATTCAGCTCGGGGAAGTCGTCAATGGGTTATATTCCATGTATCGCGCTGGGAAAAAAATCATTTTTGACACAATCACTCCCATCAAGCGGCAAGTCGGACAAAATGATTTGACCAGTTATTGCCTGACACAATTGGATATCACCAAATCTATTGCTATAAACACGAGGACTTCATTCTCAGTGCGTTCACCGTACATCCCATGGGGAACTATTACGTTGCCGCGAAATTCATCGTCACTGGAAGTATTAATTTGAAAACTGATTGGATCTTATTTATACCACATTCCTAATAGTTGGGTCACTCAGAAAAATGTTCAGTATTTGACACTATTTTACACCCTCGACATACTAAAGATTCGCAAACGGACGGATAGTTTACTCAAGTAATGGGTGGCGTATATGATAATTATCACCAGCTGCAATACGATAATTGTGAATGCGGTACCTATATTAATCATCGGTAGCTGTAATAAGATAATTATGGCATCTGATATACTTTTGTTTTGAGATAAGTGGGTTATGCAATCATACTCAGTGTGGTGTTGGTAGACAGACTTGTATCAGACTCAGGTGAAAAGGGCACCGCGATTGGCTGTATACAGTAGCATACTTGTATATTGTGGGCAGCAGCTGTGTGACCATTATAAATAGTCTTGTGGTTGAGGGGGGCATTATAAGTTAGATTCCATAAAGTGGTACAGCATGCACAATCAGGAATAATGCAATAAACTTGGTAATTAGGGGCTACAGCCGTGTAAATAGTCGCACTTGGGGCCATTATAAACAACGTGTATAAAAGGTTGTTGGGTAGTCATAATCTCGTAGTTGGCGGAGGGAAGGGGGGGGGGGGGCATTATTAGCTAAATTCCAATGAATGGTACAGCATACACACTCATGACTCTTAAATATGCTATGTAATTATCAGCTAAATTCTGTTGAGTGGTACAGTAAACACAATCATGACTGTTATAATGTATTTGGCAATTAGAAGCCACAGCCGTGTATATGGTAGTACTTGATGGGTATTACCGGATTATTACCCTCTATTTCCGTATTTCATTGTGTGAATGGTATTACTTAATACTTAGTCTTGTACATATTAGCCACTAATACAAAATACTTGCTGATTAGGGAATCCGCTTCGTGTATGATAGTACTTGATAGATTTTGATCACTGTTGCAATATTCTTGTTACTTTAGGTAACTTTTGGGCTTTAGCGCTGTGTGGTTATAGATGGACTTGAGGTGAGGGTGTTCGGGAAGCATAATCAACAAGCTGCTTATTATATATAACAAGATGGGTTTTAAGATGGGGTATACAGGCTAAAACATGGGTTGGCCTGTGACTTATGGACTTGTTAATACGTTTTAATTCAGGAGGAGGTGGGGGGGGGGGGGGGCATATCTGATCGAATATGACAAATTGTAATATATGACATATGAGAATGCCTCATCTGTGATATAGAACAGTCTGTTCCTGAAGGAGATCCAATGATGACGAAGAAGGCAGGAGAATGGATTGTGGAGAACTCTCGTACATTCCTGAAGGGAGATCTAGTGAGAGAGAAGGCATTAGAATGGATTGGAGGGTGGGGTGGGGGTGGGGGGATATCTGATCGAATATGACAAATTGTGATATATGACATATGAGAATGTCTCAACTGTGATGTAGAACAATTCCTAAAGGAAGATCCAATGAGGGATAATTCAGGAGAATGGATTGGGGGGGGGGGGGGGCATATCCGATCAAATATGACAAATTGTGATGTATGTCATATGAGAATGCCTCATCTGTGATATAGAACAATTCCTGAAGGAAGATCCAATGAGAGCGAATAAGGCAGGAAAATGGAATGGACGGTGTGGGGGTGTCATATCTGATCGAATGTGACAAATTGTGATATATGACATATGAGAATGCCTCATCTGTGATATAGAACAATTCCTGAAGGAAGATCAATGAGAGAGAAGGCAGGAGAATGGATTGTGGAGAACTCTCAAATATTCCTGAAGGGAGATCCAATGAGAGAGAAGAAGGGAGGAGAATGGAACGGACGGGGGGGGGGGGGGGATTCATATCCGATCGAATATGACAAATTGTGATATATGACATATGAGAATGCTTCATCTGTGGTATAGAACAGTTCCTGAAGGGAGATCCAATGATAGAGAAGAAGGCAGGACAATGGACTGTGGAGATCTCTCATACATCATGTAAACTTTCGCGTGGTTCACTCATGTCTAATTATTATATTTATTAATATATTTTTATTTTACTTATTTTTATTTATATGTTTACTATTCGATATGTTCCCTCCAACGACCTGTTAATGACTCTCTCAACTCCAATACTACCATGATACCAATGACACGTATCCTTGTTTTCATTCCCTTCTTTGTTCTCAGTTCGTAAACAAGAGTTGAGAGTAGACCTCGCTCTCTCTTCAGAGAAGTGGTAAGGTCAGTTCTAACTGATTTTCTACTTTTGGCAAGGATAGCGGAGGCATTCAAGAAAAAACTGTTTGTCACGGTCAGTTCCATGTTTTACAATGATTGGCTTTGTTGAGATAACTGATCACTTCGTACTCCTACATTGGAACTTGGAAGACTGTGGACGTTCACACAGCGATCCACGATACCAGAGGCAAGTGAGGGGGTAATTTTCAGGTCATCTGTGATAAACTTGTTGAAAGTGTTATAGGTGTTTTTACTTTGCGCTTCTGGGATTCCAAAAACAACAGATTATATTTTCTGTCGTGGATTTCACTCAACAAACTTTTCTCATCCATTTCTGAGATCCTGGCTAGAAGAGCCTTTTCGAGTCTGGGAATGGTGCTATTTTCCAACTCCTCCACCTGTTCAGCGTTGTAATCCACGCTGTGGGTCAAATCATTCTGCTCTTCAGTTAACATTTTGATATCATATTTAACACGTTCATTATCTTTCTTTATAGATTTCAATTCCTCCTTCACTTCCTTTATTTCTTCTCTCAATGCCACCAACTACTGAGGGCTGGTCAAAGACACCAATGAAATAGACTGAGAGAGAAGAGTGGGAGCCAAGGTTCGAACCGTCGACCTTTAACACACAAGGCGACCAATGTTCCACTACACTAAGAGATCCTTACCAATTCGGCCTGTTGGTAAATGGCTCTTATACTTCTACCTTTACTCCAGTTTCACCACGACCCTTCGAATCGTACCCCAGATTCCACCTCAGAGAGCGCGAAACATCCACCGCGCTTCACCAAAGCATGCACAATGCCATCAACTGCTGAGGGCTGGGCAAAGGCACCGATGGAGCAGCTCGAGAGACAAGAGCGGGAGCCGAGCTTCGAACCTCGACCTTTAGCACACAAAGCGACCGATTTACCACGAGACTAACAGATCCGGGTCAACCAGACCTGTTGGTAAATGGACCTTATACATCACCCACTACACTACAATAATAGTGGATTCCCGCACCCCCTCTTTAAGTGCTGTTGTAACAATATATCTTGTAAAGGAGACATGTATGCCGATAAGCTGGTTGAACGGAAAACTCGACAGGCAACTCGTCTTTCATTTCTGCGGCATGATGCCACCGATGGAAGCCATTTATTTACCATCGTTCTCTCGCGAAAACATCAGTTACCCGATTGGAGGTAGATACGAATCAGGAAGCCGATTCGATAGCGATCCCGACTCAGGCTATAGATATCGACATCAAATCGAAACTTCGAAGCTTCAAACTGTTATATCGTCGCCTGAGTGCTAGAATGTTCTATGTCTCATAGAGGACAAAGAACATTCTAGCACTCAAGCGACGTTACGATGTTCTCATTTTATTCACACGTTAGGGACACGTGAACTGACAGACAGATGAACGATTGGAGATAAACGGCTGAGGTTTTCGAAAAGTGTAATCTGAAGAGAGGTACGCTGCAGAGTTTTTTTTATAGTACAGACACATATAACAAAATTTTACCACACAACCGACCCTTATCACTATCGTGTCGATATGTACTAACATCTTCCCCAAATTCTGAAATAACTGAACAAATCACTAACATCCCTCGGTGTTGCGTTAAGCCAGATACAACGGTTAGACGCCCCAACATACTGACGCACGGTCAGATGTCCTACATGTATACCAAAAAATAGGAAACTGAGCAACAATAATAGTTTGCGTGTATGAATTAACACACAAATTAAATACTTTGACTAGATTCAGATCCAATTGCAACACAAACAAGCTAAAGAAATGTGTAAATGCGTTTTGTTGTTTTTTAGATGTCATCAACATGTGTAACAGCTCAGTCTCATTCGATGTAGTTTTTTATATCGACACATACTTAGCATCAGTTGCTGCCACCAGCTGTTTGTGCACCTTGACCTCATGGGTATCTGCTACTTTCGAAATCCTAAACTTTACATCAACAGAGAAAAGCTGCACGTCACAGATACAGTTTCCAGATATACCAAAAACATACCCATGTCCACCTAGTACCGATAGCTTTACGCACACTCCGCCTTTTGCTACTGGATCAATGCAACTAACCTTCACAAAAAGAACTAATACTAGAGCAAATTACTGCATAAAGGTGGATCCAAGTAAGTATAAGTTTCTATATTATGCAGTGAAGTAGCCAGGGGGACCTGTGGCCCCCACCCCCTCAATGTCGACGCCCTGCCGCAAGTACAGTGGAAGCCGTTAATTGAATAGCCACTTTGCCGATGAAAATTATTCGGTTAACAGGAGTATTCAATTAACAGGGATTGTGTCACTTTCCTGTCTTCTAGAAATATTCATAGCATTTGTTCTATTATATCTTGTTTCACAAAGCTCCATGAGCTCTGTCAAACAAGCTATAATAGATTAAATGCCTGTATTGGATGTACTGAAGTCAAATAGGTTTATAAACAAAGGGAAACTGGGGGGAGTCAGACTATTTTCTCAATAGGTTACAAGAATTTTTATTCAATTAACAGGAGTTTACTGTATAACCTATATTCAATTAACATGTTAAATTTATACTAGAGGTATGGTAAATGGTTTTGTGTTTGGGAAATTTTATTCAGTTAATAGGATCATTCAGTTAAGAGATATCCTATTAAGTGGGCTTCACTGTATCCTGAATTCTGCGATCTGCATGGGACGTCAACTTATGGAGCTGTAGAAATATACCACGCTTGATAAAACAAAGTTCTTTCAAACCTCAATATTTATTCTAAAGTGCTATTCGAGTCTTATTTTAAAAAAAATTCTCGTTTTGAAAAAATGTCCCTTTCCTGGTCATACCTACGCAAGTGGGACAACACCACCTCCTTGCCTTCCGCAACTCAAGATTTCGATCTTCGGGATATACGTTCGGAGTGGTAGGAGAGAGATGGATCGTCCCTGTTTGAACGGAGGGAAAGGTGGTGAGTGGCGTTGTAGTTACGTGACCTAATTACATCATGTTCGGTGTTCATGGTAGCCCGCCTGAGCGTCCATTTTGTGACGCCATCCTCGTTAGTGCACATGCGCAATGCGTGTTGTTAGGCTAACATGTTAGGTCAGGAAATAGAAGAATAAGCCACAAAATAGATCGGCGTAGGCATAAAGTTCCTCTTGAACAACGGAACGCGCCTCATAGCACAACGTGCTACTGTTATAAGCCTAGATAGTGGCTTCGCCTACTCCTATTCAATCATACGCACAATCCGAACATATGCCTGTCCCAGTGTTGGCCTTGGGATCACATAACAACCATGTGCCTCCACGGACACCACGATGGTGATCTCCAGTATACAAAATCCGTCGTTCTCCTACTACTCTGTGGCATAAAAATGCTTGGACCCCAAAAGATCCCTGTGCACTGCTCCCTTCCCCTCCAAATATAGATACTTGCCTACGCGCCTGGAGTATTATTGAGCGGTTATTACTTGGCCGATATATCATCCCGAGGTAACGTAATATTAGCCTGAGAAGGTAGAAAACTGTTGTGGGTTACCGAAGGCTGCTATCTCGGTCGATATGAAACTAACCAAGTAATAACCTCGTTATTTATTGAACCAAAACAAATAATTACTCAGATCTGTTACAGTTTCTGTTTTGTTTCTCGTTCTTTTCACAAAGTTCGACGTTTCCTCTGATCCTACTTCTAGTTCAGCTCTTTGAACGTCTCGAGCTTATCCAATGGGGTAGCCGCGATGTTCGGATAGGTGAACTACATCTTTTCCCAGTTCGACGAATCTCCGCTTGCGACTCTGAATGCTAGTTTGCGATGAATGTTCCGTACAACTCTCTTCTTTCTTCTTTTCTTTCTTCCATTCATCCACCTAATCATTACGTGTGGCCATCATTAATTCCTCAGCATACAAAACTCACCTACAAAGCACTCTACCATGCCAGGTAACGCACTTTTTCCTGACTGTGTTCGACGATTAACTATGAACATTTCGATGTTAACAAATTGGTTGCGACTAGTAATTAATCAAGGGGGACAACTCTAGCTTGGTCCATATCGACCGACATAGGCGTCATGGTGGGTAATTCTGGACTGTCCTTCCAACCAACTGAAATATCCCATCCAATTGAATCTAGAAAATACAATGAACATTCATTTTCTTTGAACCAATGCGAGAAATGTTTCACAACGAGACTTCATTTCGATGAATCTCTAATGCCATTACCCATACTATTACACATATTTGGTTACTAAATAATTGTGAATTACGACCCATCGCAGCTGTAGTTTTGTGATTATGCCGTGTACTTCCACCAATTGTGTTAATTATTGGATGTTTTGGTGGTGGATTACAGTTAAAACTAGAAGTCCTGTTTCGAACTGTGCGCTTATCTAGGCTTAATTGCGCGTAGAAATTGCGCGCAATTGTCACATCGAATGGCACCCAAAACACGACAGGTTCTCCTGGCTACTCATAGCAAACATGGGCAATGTTTCTGCCAATGGACCTCTGGGTAACCCGGAGGTCCATTGGCTGAAACATAGCATGTGCACAGGCCATATTTACAGAATTTGATAGCCTTACTATGGTCATAACGCGTAGATTAACGCGCAGATCGACGTGCTGTTTGTGCGCATTTCATGATAGGACTTCTAGTTTTAACTGTAATACTCCATGATTGGAGTATCCATAACTGGAGCCCGAAAGAATACTATTATATCTATTGTATTAAAAGCTGTGTGGAAAAGTAGCTAAAAAATTTCTTGTCGACCAGACACATTTATTTACATTCAGTCAAGGAAACCGACCGTACTTCCATTCTAGTCGGTAACTGGTCTACTGATTTCAGGAAATTACAGATATTGTATTCAAAACATGAATCCTAAACAGTAAATATAGCATGAGCAGTAAAACAGTAAATATAGCATAGTGAAGACAAGAGTTGTCAAGTAGCGTGTTAACCCTGTTGTCAAATGACAAAGTTTTCAGCAGCAAATATTTCCGATAATGTAGTTTGATATTTAACCAAATATATCTTGTTTGTCTGAGCCCAGAGAGCTCTGTCAAACAAGATATAATTGGTTCAATTCATAGTTACCCAGGAAAAAACAGAGTGATTGGGGAACATTGGGTTGAACTACTGGAGTGCGAGAAATTAATGTTATTCGAAGGACTAAACAGCGATTATCAGTTTATTCATGAACTCTAAATATACTGAGCACTCCACAATCAAATACAATAATTGCAGTCTAATCATCAGAACAATCAGCACTTACGTTTTTATTCTATAATAAAATGAATACGGCGTGGAAATAGTTATCCTTCGGAATTTATTATCTTGAAACCCCTCCTAGAACATATTTTTGTGCTTAAAGGGACATCGCTGGTTGAGTGCCAGAAGCTACTATCGGGGCTTTCAGAAAATGAGGGTACCAGAGCAAAAACCAACATTTTCCTCGCTCATGTTTCATATTCGTTCACACGCAAATATTCTGTTTATATAAATTCGTTTCATTGCAAAATTTTTGGAGAGTAACTGTGGGCACTCCAATAATTTGCAATGAAACAAATTTTGAATAAAGAATTCAGACCACCAAAAATAATCAAGCCCTCAATCATTTGAATCAAGGGTAGTCTGCTTACACACTCCACAAAAAGTGGGTGAGCATACTCCCATTACCTGTTACAATACACTTTGTCTTCAAAATTGTTGGTCCTCCAAAGGGAACGTGAAATGATTCAACAGTCACTCTTGGTGTGATAAGTTCAAGTCTTTCTCACCACGAAACTTGGAATTGCGAAAATACTTTGCATGACGAAATTCATTTCAATCCTGAGAATAACTTGAGGAGCTGATTATTCGTCGAATGTGTTACGTTAACCCTTTGAACCCCAGAGGCCTTTTTCCGACCAGGACACAAGCTACGTCATAATGTCATTAAGTGGGATGGCTACAAGGTAAATGTGCGGTGTTGACCAATCAATATTTTCAATGTGCAGCCCCAAGGCTGCACTTTGAAAATATTAAATGGTCTGCCCCCAAATAATGAATATGGACTCTTCCCACTGCTGTCATTGACCTGCAATGGAAGATACCACCCTGGTTTAAAGGGTTAATATGAAAAACACCCAGTTATTTATCGTTATTTTAGCATAAATCATGGCGTTTCAATTTTCAAAAACCTTTCAAAGTATTACAAAATGTAACCAATAGTTCGAACATTCCGCCATGGGTCTCTTGTATTCCCTAAAACATTGTTCCATTGTGTGTGTTGATAACCTGTCCATTTAAGGAGACAATGTCTGATGCCATATTTATATTTCGTCTTGGGGAGCTTGTCGACATGAACGATAATCTTGTATGTCTGTTTGAACAGTTTGTTGTTTTCAAAGGTTTTGAAGGGTTTTTGTCACTGCGTTCTTTGACACTGTCCGGGAGCCAATACTATAAAACGTTTACAACTGTACTTTGTAGAATTGTATTTTCTACCTATAAATTTAATTGACTAAAATGAATTATTAGCGTTTTAAAAGATAAATTGCCAGATCATTGAAAATTCTAATGGTTCACTTTAACTCATTTAAACTCATAAAGAGAAAATACAATTCCACAAAATACAATCGTAAACGTTTTATAGTATTCACCCATGGTGTCAATACTATAAAACTTTTACAATTGTATTTTATAGATTTGTATTTTCTAGATATGACTTTAAATGGGTTGAGATGAACCATTAGAATTTCCAATGATGTGGCAATTTTCCAGTTGGCAAATTGCCATATCTTTTAAAATGCTAATGATTCAGTTTAGTCAGTTATATTAATAGGAAGAAAATACAATTCAAGAAAATACAATTGTAAAAGTTTTATAGTATTGGCTTCTGGTCATTCTGGACAAGTTTCGAAAAAACGTATGATTTTTCACACTCGTTGTTTCCTGTACTATTTGAAGAAAACTTGGCCGGAATAATGATGTAAACTCGGGTTTTGTTAGTTTGTCTACTGTTTCGACAATAGCGTCTATACTAACATCATTGAATATTGAAATAATTTTTGTGTTGTTATTCCAGGGTCATGGTGACGGGGGTGCCCCCCCCCCCCCCCAATCCTGGCCGAAATTTCCTGTTATTGAAATTCGGAGGGCAAGTCATGAGTAGTTGGAAATTCTATCTATCTGGATTTTAGAACTTCTTTGGTGATATTGATGTATCCTTTACTTCCCAGAATTCCAACTCGGTTTCAAATCGGCAAACATTCTAACTGTTAGTAATTACAGCTACACCGTACGCAATATGGAGCTTCACAAGTATATAGTACGTTTACTTATCGTAATAAAAAAAAATCCTCGAAATGCAATTCAAGAAAATCGCATCATGAAAAATCGTTATCCTGAGTTAATTCCAATATTCACAGTTACAAAATGATGAAACATCAAAACTTGATCATTCCTGCATAAGATCTGATTTAATGTTAGGAGAGTATGAATTGCTCAAAGTACTCAGCTTGAGCATTTGTTTAGCACATATTCCATTCTTAGAATAATACCAAATTCTAATAACAACCTGATAATTCTATCATAAATGTGTTGGCACTTCAGTTACTAAAATCAATTTTACGTCCCTTTTCATAGCTTCATTTTCAATTTTTTTTTCGGTAGTGAAGTTCCAACTATGGGGAGGGACCGGGAGGAGGAGGCCCCTCCTGGTCCCTCTCCCTAGTTGGTAATTCACTACCCTACACCGCCCTCCCCCAATCGGAAACCTCTAGCCACGTCCCTGTGGTTCTAACATTGATACTAGCATTGGAAATCGTCTATTATTCCTCCGAGGGGTTACCTTCAACACTTCGATCACTTTCTTGGTTCTCTGTTCTCCCCACCGCATGTGACCGGCAGGATTTCTTTTTGTTCCAATTATATCATCTTGCGTTTGTGGTCTCTTTCCACTTTGCTCTTGTTCTGCGTTTATTTATTCGCCCCATCGACAGTTTGTTCCAAGGTAACTCGGGAAAACTGGCTCTTGACGACATCAAACATTCATCAACACTGAATGGCAGTAACGCGCCGTACCTCTGTTCAAATCGGTGACCGGACTACTGATTTCAGGAAATTACAAACATTGTACCCTAGACAGTTACTTGTAACAACAGTAGATGAGCTTAAATCCTAAATAGTTATTACAATTTACTGAAATACAAGATTTGTCAACCAACATGTAACTGTTATGCGAAGGACTGATCAGCGATTATCTGTTTATGTATCAACTCTAATGTAATCGTCACTCCACAAACAAACATTTTAATTACTGTCTAATCAAAATGACAATTAAGGCCAACGTTATCATTCTTTTAAGAGACGTAATGGAACGAGTATTTTGGCCATACTCTATATATGAAACGAGTCTAAGAATATTCCGTTTTGTGGAGCCTCTGGCGAGGCAAATCGAGAAAATTTGTAGACGAGTTTCATAAATAGAGTATGAACAAAACACGCATTTCATATTCTGTTCATCACATGACACCACAGTTACCAGAAACACAACTTTTGGACAGAAAGGAAGGGTTAAAGAATGGAATTTCACCTTGAGCATCACTCATTTGACTGTGAGGCATCACAGTTGCACTCAATCATGCGTCATAACCGCGACAAATTGTAGTTCCCCAATTCGGCGTTACAAATACTATTTTTCGAGTATTTATACATTTCTTATCACTGGGATTCTAGTGAATGTTTATAACAAATAAAACTAGGCATCCTGGCGTTGTTGATGTTTTGAAATAGTTCTATTTGCACGCGCATTAATTGGACACAGATCTTTTCGGTTATAACCATTCAGAAAGCGTTCTTTTGAAATTGACCAATCAAATTAACCTACGGTGTTATGAAGCACAAATTAATATTTTTTTGAAAATATTAAACGGTAATAAGCCGAGAAAACGGAGATGTCATATGATAAACTTAAAATCCGGGATTGGAATATGTACCCTTCGGAATTTACCAAGAAAACCCACGTATAACATATCTGTGTGAGCAAATGGGCATCACATTCAATCAACGGTAGTTTACCCGCAATCTCTTCGAAAAGTTAGTACGCAAAACGTCCTGGGAGGTGAGGTGATAGCCTACTTCAGATCCGAGAAGAGGGATCCATAAAGACTGGCATGCGATGCGAATGCCAGAATAAAGTTTTATTGGCGAATTCGCCGCTCAGTTTACAAATTAGAGGACACTGTGTTATGTGTACGTTTGAGTTCCTTAGCAAATAAACAGAGTACTTGATAAAACTTATTCTAATACCCAAGGTTAACTCCTTGCATGCTGCTGGGGGATATTCCTGCCAGGACACGATTCCTCTAGCCACTGAAATAAGTATAATTTTGGCGCATTTAATCAAAACTTCCCCCTGTAAATTTTATGGATTTTTGCACCAATGGTTTCTTGATTTAAATTTAGATGAATTTTTCATCAAATCTAGTCATGGCTGCTTCAGAGCAGCCATGACTAGATTTGATGAAAAATATCTTGAAAATACTCAGCGGGTTAAGAATTAAACATGCAATAACTGACTATGACTACAAACAACTCCAAATCAAACTACAAACCTTCAAGTCAAAATTTTAATCATTGCATTCATGATTCATTTTGCACAATGGTTTCATTGGAGTCAAAATTTGTGTTCGTTGTAAAGAAATTCGTCCCAAACCATATACGAAAAATGATCACACCCCACCTCATGGCTTTGTTTAACTCCTTGCATGCTGCTGGTGGATATTCCTGCCCAGGACACAAATGCTCTTGCCCCTGAAATAAGTATAATTTAGACACATTTAATCAAATTTCACCTGGTAAATTGCCTGGACATTTTGACCAATGATTTCTTGAGATTAATTTAGATAAATTTTTCATCAAGTCTAGTCCTGGCTGCTGTAAAGCTTCCATGACTAGATTTGATGAAAAGTATTTTGAAAATACTCAGCGGGTTAAGAATTAATATTTGTAGTTTCAGTGTCCTGACACTAAATCCTAAACATATCTTCATCTGATATTATTAACTTGGGGTTGTACTCGTTAACCCTTTACCTAACGTGAAAAGCAGACGACACTTGCAAAAAAAATTCTTGAATAACTAATTTTTTTCATTTTTTGTCTCAAAAACATAGGTTATGACCCCCCGTTGGAACGAGCTCGACGAGCTCGTTCCAACGAGGGGTCATAACCTATGTTTTTGAGACAAAAAATGAAAAAAATAGTGAAAATTAATTGGCGATTTTTGAGAATAGCGCTGGCCGGTTTTGGCCGTTACGTTGGGTAAAGGGTTAACCGATAGAGTGCTGAATTATATGTGGTATTCAAAATGTGTTCACCTGTCTTCACTTTGTTGCAATTTATGGGAGAGTGCCTATGGGTACTCTCCAACAGATTGCAAATATGCAGATCCATACAGGCTAAACAATTCCACTTCAAAGATCATATGAAGCTTATCCACAGAATATGGAGACTTTATGTTGCGGTACCTGCAGTTTAAAATAACTGGTGGATATGGGCTTCAGCGCTACACCAGTAAAGTACCTGAAATCTCCGGTCCTGTGACGATTCGATTCGTTTTTCGAATCGTCAGTAGTTATTTGGTTCGATTCGAAATCGGCTTTTCAATTCGCGTCCTTTTAAATCTTTTCACATGAATATCTGGCTTGTTGTCGGTCATCTTCATTGTCTCACGAAACAGTTCGAATGACGACTGTTTGTAAATACTGCTGCATGGTTTCATTGCATCTTTATTTAAAGGGTAATTTCCAAATGTCTCTTTTGACATGGAAATTGTACATGCATTATACCTAAAATAAAGATCGTTGCTAACATAATTAACACATGCACCCGTGTCACCACCCGTGCTAATTCCAGCCTTAATAAATAAATAAATAAATAAATAAATAAATAAATAAATAAATAAATAAATAAATAATATGTCAAAGACATCTGTGTTCACCTGGATATATTTTAGATAATGTCATAAACAATGTATTTCGAAAGATATATTTTAGTATATAACACATATTTTTTTCTCACATCCCATATCATCGCAATTTATATGGTACGAGTATAAATTCTTTATTTTGAACACATATATCGTTATTGCGTCTTCCAAGTGGCCATGTGTCAAAACCACGAAGTCACTTTTAATTGTTGTGCATAAAATGGGACTTGGGTTCCACGGCATTATGCCGCACTGCATTTTACAACAATTTTGTAAAATGTAAAATTATTTTATTTATATTTTCTATAGAATCGGTATTGCTCGTTATTGTATTAGACCTTTGTGATATGAGTGGTGTAGCAATGTTCCTCATAATTGGACCATAACCCCTGGGCGAAATTGGCAATTTTTTAGTTAGGAAAAAAATAAACAAAGCTAAACAATTCATAAAACCCACCCATTTTTCTTAATCCTCCCTTTTCCTTGTGTCTGATTGCGGCATTTTGCGATCGCTGCGGTTGTGTAAACTGCCACATAGTGTCATAATGTCGAGCGGCAAAATGTCAGGAGACTAAGTATGGTACATACTGTTATGAGATGTTTACTCTTTTCTTCTTTTTGTGTGTTTTAGGTGATTACTGGGCGATCGAGTGTACTTGAGCCAAGAACGACGACAAACCACATAACAACAGTAAAAAGATTAAAAAGCAAAATATCCGATCCACTGAGGATATCTAGTTTTTTGAGTATATACCGAAAATTATCTCATGCGTGGCCGATACAAATGTTTATTTTTCGCGAGCGCTTGCGCGAACAAAAACAACCATTTGTCTCAGTCACAAGTGAGGTACGTTTTTTTTTATCCATGCAAACACAACAAATTTTCTTTTTATTATACGCTTTTTATAAGAATCTGATAATTCCACTCGTTTCAAACATAAATTGATGCACGAAAGTAAACAATGCATTGAATCATTGATACGCGGATGTGATTTAATCGATACTCGGAACAGATTGCGTTTCGCGATCTGATTCAGTTGGCGGGTTTCTAGTCCAAACATGGCCTGAAAGTCCGAAATGTAAGTTTTTGGTTTGGTACGTCTTTTAATTTCCAGGTGCCCACTCAAGAACACTAGATTTTCTTTTCATTGTACGTTTTTAGAACAAATGGATCATTTCCAGTGGTAATTTGACTAGTCGTATTCACCTTGAAATGATGCTCTGAAAGCCGCCATTTTGATTGATACCTTGAAAGTGAAAATTTCTATATCTTCACAGTGGGGACACGATTTCTATCTTTTCGTAATTTCTTCGATAATCGATCGTTTAGCGTATAATAAAAATTGTCTTTGTGATCATAATTCACTTAATATCTATATACCAAAATTTAATATAATAATAACTATATATTTATACTAAACACCATTTGACTGCCCGGTCGTCTTCGAATGGGTTCATTAGTCATTGTTTCGAGGTCTGAAAGATACTCGATAATCGCACATTACTTCACTGAATAAGTTTTGTGTTACAGTGATAAACGTCGGGTCTTAGTTGTCTTTCTGAAACCTTAATTTTTTAAAATAACATCATTACATGGGAATATGACGGACTGTTTTGGGGAAGTGACAACCGTTACTTATCCCCAGTTCCTTATTCCACATCCGTTATCAACTGACAACGAATGTCGAATAATGAACTGGGAATAAGTAACTGTTATCACGTCATCGAATGTCTTGATTCTCTCACAAACGCGATGAAAGTATAACGAAACGCCTGCCTGTTTTAATACTAAATCCAACCTTAACCCTTTAAACAAATTAAAATGGAAGACGACACTTGCCAAAAACAATTCTTCAATAACTAAATTTAGTATTTCTTATCTCACAGACATAGCTTATAACCCCGCATTTGAACAACCATAATGTGAACATTTCAATTAATGCCTTAACCTGGCTTAACTATTAACCCGCTGACTATTTTCAAGATATTTTTCGTCAAATCTAGTCATGGCTGCTATAACTAGATTTGTTGAAAAAATCAGCTGAATTTAACACAAAGAATTATTGGTAAAAAATTCAAATCCATTAATTTAAGGGGAGATAATTTGATTGAATCTGCGCATGTTATACTATCACTGGCAAGAGAAAACCTGTCCTTGGCAGGAATATCTACCAGCAGCATGCATGGAGTTAAGCTATGTCTTTTAGGTAAAAGTTTAAACGAAAACAATGTAATTTGAATAGTGATCTTTGTGAATACCACTGGCCGCACTCAGAGAAATCGGCGCCTCCGGTAGAACCAAAACCCATCAAAGAACCAAAACGAATAAGTCTTCAAGTGATTTAGAACCAGGCATGTTCTTATAGAGTTACCTGTTTGTTCATGTGAAAACTTGCCATTGTCGAGCATCCTAACCCATTATCTAATTAATCGGCATCATCAGCCCGCGTAGATTCAAAATTAAGAATTTGCAAAAACTATACTTTTCACAACTTTTCAACAACACATATGATAAAAATAGTTAATTCGATATCGTGTGCGTTGGGTAAAGGGTAATAAATAAAACACATGCGTGCTGGAACAAGTGAAGACATGTTTCTGACGTTGCTTCGTCGCCATTTTAAAACTTGCCGCGGCTTTATATTTTATTGTTGATACAATGTCCCATTCCTTGACAGTCCAGTTAATGTTAAGAACCAATGCAATTGTGTGTATGGTTCCCCTACCAGGAGAAACTGTAAAACCAGTTTTGATTCCCGGAGGAACCAAAATTTGCTGTTACTGTAGGTAAAGGGTTAATTTCCGAAGGTCTCTTTTGGCATGGCCCAAGAAGCACTTTTGAAAGATCTCGTCTATCTGACAATTGTATGGCAAAACGAGTCATGGGATCTCAAAAACACTTGTTCTGAAACTCAAATGTAATGACTTTAGTCTTAAAAATAACAAAACCAAAAACTCTTTTCTAAGACTCCTCTCCTTCAAATTAAGTGAGAATGGAATAAAATGTTAGCTTACACCTCAAAAGATGTTAAAGCATATGTTAATTTATGTTGTTGCGCCAAAGTTTGCATCTCACTAGCCCAAACATTGACAGTAGGGCCATACGTCAATTTTGGCGTGGAACGTAAGCTTGCACCTCAAAAGTCCAACGGTAGTTTGTGGTCTCGTTGCACCTTTCCAAATCTGAACAGCAAAGGCCGTAAAATAATTTCTGGTGTGGTAAGTAAGCTTGAGCCAACTAGTCCAAACTTACGTGGTAATGCCTTACGCTTCCATCACAAACTATTTATTTATTTATTTATTTATTTATTTATTTATTTATTTATTGGTGTTTAAGGTCACATATTTCTGCACAATGACTAACCATGACCGTGACAGTTATACGGGTGGAGGAAGCCGGAGAGAACCACCGAGCAACGGCGAGCAACTGTCAGCTCCCCAAAATACCAACTCGACACAAGCAGGGTTAGCATTGCTTGAAGACAGGTGCACCATCGACGTGCAGTACGCCTTAGTACACAACGTCGCCGTGCCCCCACGTGGGCAATGGGGGCTTGGAAGGTAAAGCCGTAATTTATTTTTAGTGCGGCACGTGAGGTTGCACCTCACGAGTTCATACTTGAAATATAAAGCCGTAAGCTTGCATCTCAACAGTCCAAACTTGGACAGTAAAGTCGTAAGTTAATTTTTTGTGTGGTACGTAGGCTTGTATCTCAGGAGTCCAAACTTGAATGGTAAGGTCGCAAGTTACGGGGATGTCTGGTTGGGGTACTTAAACTTACACCACACCAATTCGAACATAAATGTTAACGCCGGAAGGTAATTTATGGTGTGCTACGTCAGCTTGAACCTCATTAGTCCATACAGTAAAGCCATAAGTTAATTTGTGGTGTGGTACGAAGGAAATGAGTTATATTTTGTGTGTTACGTAACACGTAACCTTGCTTAGCAATAGTCCAAACGTGGATGGTAAGGGCGTGTTAATTTTTGGCGTGGAAGGTACCCTGCACCTCACTAGTCAAAACTTGGACGAAAACAATAAGGCTAAAAAAAATAATGTTTTGTTCTCAGGCCCTCCCTCATTGGATTTTATTATGTCATGTTTTTTAAGAATTTGTGAAAACTTGGAACGGTCATTTTTTCACATTTCACGACTTATAAATATTTAGCTGTTTGCAGTAAATTGGTTTTTCTTGTTGCAGTTTATGGGAGAGTGCCCAGAGGCACTCTCCCATAAACTGTAACAAGACAAATTCTGACATACTGGATCATGATTTAGTTATTTATTTATTTGCTGGTGTTTAAGGTCATATACTTCAGCACAATGGCTAATAATGGCCACAACACCGGTATAAACTCAAGTGTAACCAATCCTTTAGAGCCATGTTTCCCATTTCAAAGGACTTCCTACCCCAAGCATTGGCTACTGGGGCCTATTATAATGGATCATGTTTGACAGATCTATACCATTAAAAACAACAATAAAATACAAATCCTTTTAGCTGTTGTTATGGCAGTTAGTTATACAAGGTATACTATAATTACACTAAAATACAACCTTTTCTCTTTTTCAAGTGGAAAGACAGCAAAAAGATTTACTGAGTATACTCAACCCTTTACAGGATAAAAAAAAATTAAAAAAAAATAAAAATAAAATCCTCCCTCCCTCACTGATTTGAAAAAAAAAAATTGCCTGAGAATCAATTCATTTTTTTTATTTGGCCTAAGGTCGTAAATTTATTTTTTTGTGTTGTACACGAGCTTGCGCCCCACTAGTCCAAACTTGGATGGTAAGGCCATGATGTAATTTTAGTGTGGCACGTACGCCTGCTGCTCACTAGTCCAAACTTGGACAGTAATGCTAATGAGTTGATGTTAGGTGTTTTACGTAAACTTGCTCCTCACAAGTCCAAACTTGGCTGATAAGGTCATGAGTTAGTATTTTGTCGCTTGTGTGTACTCGCACCGCACTATTCCAAACTTGGATGATAGGGTCATGAGTTCATTGTTGATGTGGTATGTAAGCTTGCACCACACATGTCCAAACTTGGGTGGTAAGGCCATGAGTTAATTCTTGGGGCGGTACATAAGCTTGCACTTCATTAGTCCAAACTTGAATGATATAGCCATGAGTTAACTTTTAGTGTGGTACGTAAGCTTGCACCCCACCAGTCCAAACTTGGGTGATATGGTCATGAGTTAATTTTTGTGTGGTGCGTAAGCTTGCACCGCAGTTTTCCAAAGTTGGATGTTAAGGTCGTGATTTAATTTTTGGTCTCTTACGTAAGTTTGCAACGCACTTGTCCACTCTTGGATGATATGGTTCTGAGTTAATTTTTGGTATGGTACGTAAGCTTGCACTTCATTCGTCCAAACGTGGACGAAACGATACGACCGTGGGTTTATTTTTGTGTGGTACGTAAGTTTACGCCTCCTTATTCCAAACTCGGACGGTAAAGCCGTTAGTTATTTTTTGTTGCGGTATGAGAGATATTTGTCCATACTTGGACGGTAGAGTCGTAAGTTATTTTTTCAGCGGCACGCAAGCTAGCACCTCACTAATCCAAACTTGGACGGTAACAATCTTGACGGTAAGGTCGTAAGTTAATGTTCGGTGTGGAACGTAAACTTGCGCCTCACTGGGCCAAACTTTGACGATATGGCCGCAAGTTAATTTTCGGTGTGGTGCGTCGGTACGGACGTATCACACCAAAATTTAACTCACGGCCTTACTGTCCAAGTTTGGACTGATACCACGATGGGCCGTTTGAAAGGTGCCGCTATCAAGACAAAACAATATTATAGAACCATGTGGCAACATTTTATTCAACACCTGAGGAGATTTTAGACAACTTAGTTTCCGAGCTCTGTAATAAAGTATATAATAACGAATTTTATTACTTTCCAAAGTGTGATTTACTAGGATTTCCGGATTTGATTATATTATAAACGATATCTTAAGTGAATTATGCAATCAACAATTGGGTCATGTATCCCTGCGCGCAAACGAAGACACATTGCCGTGGGTGTAATGGGGACTTCATTGTTTTTTTGTTTGTTTTGTTAACATAAATAGCAGATGACACATGCAAAAAAAAAAATCTTGAATAACTATTATTTTCATTTCTTGTCTCCAAAACATAGGTTATGACCCCTCATTGAAACGAGCTCGTTCCAATGAGGGGTCATAACCTATGTTTTGGAGACAAAATATAAAAAAAATAATGAAAATTAATTGGCGATTTTTGAGAATAACGCTGGCCGGTTTTTTTTTTTTGCCGTCACGTTACGTAAAGGGTTAAATAATATAATTATCGTTAATAATGAAAAGTAATAAACAGAGTAATCGCTTGACTGGACTGGTTACGTGAAATAATTCCTTCGAGGCGATGGACTATATTGTAAAACACTCGTGCGCATTCGCGCACTCGTGTTTGTACAACGTCCCTCATCGCTCATGACTTATTTCTCGTAACCTGTCCAGTCAAGCGATTACTCTCTATTTATTCTCACTTTGCAATTTTGACACAATATTTGAGTTCTGATTTTTGATTTGTGCCAAACAATAAAGAAAATAGTCACCCGATCTTTGTCCATATGTCAGATGTGGAATAAAAAGTCACTTAATTTAATTTGACGCAACTATCAGTGATTTTATATTTCACTCTCCATATTGTCTCATTGTACAGTACGTGGAGAGTGCATTATCACTAAATCACCCACAGAGTGGAGATTTCACCCAAGCAATAATTCAAATTTGTTGCAAAGCATAACCAGCACAAGCAAAGTTTCAGCCAATGGACCTCCGGGTTAAACCCGGAGGTCCATTGGCTGAAACTTTGCTTGTGTTTTTTGTCGATATGTACACAATTTTAAAGTTATAGCATGGGTGATAACTCCACTCCGCGGGTGATTTAGTTACAATCCACTCTCCACGTACTGTACGAAGTGTATATCTTTGTTCTAGAGCGAGGCTCAAATTAGAGGCATCATACAATTGAGTAATTGAGTAGTTGTCATATGGGATGAATCTTGTTACCTATTTATTACTTTATCGTAACTCTCACATCAAATTTATTGTTGGAAATGTCTTGAAAGGTTCGTCGGTTTTTCATAGCGGATGTTGCTAGTATTGTGTATAATGAATGTCGAAGATATATTTATTTGTTTGTAAAAAGAACAAAACAATAAACAATAAGAATTTAATATCAACTGAGAAAACTTTATCGTGTAGTGGACTACCGGTAAACCACACCACAAGCAAAGCTCATTTTAACCCTTTACCCAACGTAACGGCCAAAACCGGCCAGCGCTATTCTCAAAAATCGCCAATTAATTTTCAAAATATTTTCATTTTTTGTCTCAAAAACATAGGTTATGACCCCTCGTTGGAACGAGCTCGACGAGCTCGTTCCAACGAGGGGTCATAACCTATGTTTTTGAGACAAAAAATGAAAAAAATTAGTTATTCAAGAATTTGTTTTGCAAGTGTCGTCTGCTTTTCATGTTAGGTAAAGGGTTAAATCTGTGTGCACGATAAGATAAGTGGATTTTCTGCCCCGTGTTCTGGGATTCCAAGTTTAATGCTATTCAATTCTGTGTTTCTGAATTATCATATGCCCACCCGCAATACTTTCTACATCAACCGGAAATAAATCTGGCCTGAAGTTAACCCTTCAACCAAGGTAATGGCCAAAACGGGGCAGCGCTATTCTCCAAAATTGCCATTCAAGTTTTATTATTTTAGCTCATCTGACTGAAAGTGAGGGTGAGCTGTTCTGTTCTCTTTTTGTCCGTCGTCTGGCGTGAAGATGGTGTTTGGGTCTTTTTCTCCCAAACCACTCGTCACATTTGTATGAAATTTCACATGAGTAGTGGTTATATAGGGGCATTTGGGTTTTTCTTCAAATTGGGTTTCTGCTCGTATTGAAGATGGGGTGGTGCCAAAATGCCACATTTTTAAAAAAAAAATCTTCTCATGAACCATCTGTAGCAGAGATTTGATATATGGAATAAGCTTCCTTTGGATGTGTAAACACAAGTTTGTCCAAGAGAAGTTCGAGGGGCAATATTTGTGGTTACGGGAGGGGCAATAATTTTCTCCCTGCCCAAATCTTCTGTTTTTCAAATCGAGAGGCCGATTTGAACCAAATTTGATATGAAGTATTAATGGGTCATAAATACTTGGTTTATGCCGAAACAAATTTCAAAAATGCCCCGTGGGAACCACAGGAACTAAAAATAGAAAACAAACATTCAACTGCCCATATCTCCCAAACTACACGGCACTGAGAATTAGTGTGCTGTGTGAAGCTTCATTAGGACCAACAGAATGGAATGGAATGGTTAAAAAAATTGCTATCAGTTTTATCATAGCGTACTGTTTCGGGACTTTGAAAAAATGCCGAGTCAGCATTTTTTAACACTGTGCGTAATCTGGAAACATTTAAGACTCTTCTTCTCCAAAACCACTGCTCCAAATCTTTCAAATTTCACATGTAACATTTTTGGAAGATTGTTAGTAGTATAGCAGGAGAGTTTCGACCCCCATTACCCGGACTTTTGCCTGTGCAGCTAGTGTTAAATTCCCATAGGAACCGGTGCAACGTTTGCCGGTGCAAAGGTTCGGCTCCATGAAGCTAAATCCGACAAGTAGCTATTGCATATATATTATGCTATGGCATATATAGTGATATACGTAAACACAGGGCTGCGGGTGTATAGTATGGGTGTGTGATGGAAACTTAATGGAAAAGTAAGATTTTTCTTGAATGTTTTTCCTGCGAAACAGTTGACGTTGCTATTGACGTCGTGACGTCATGATGCACACGCGACGTCATAGAGATGCTGACCACTGTTATTGTCCACTATACAATCTGACATAACGTTGTTCGGGTCAGGGGGTGTCGGACTTCTCGTAAGTGTGTGTGTGGGGGGGGGGGGGGGGGGGATCTGGTAGTGGTGGTATATATCCATGTTGGTATACTATTAGCCCTTGAGTCTTCATAGTATCCTATGTCTGCTATAGCTAGATCAAGCAGTATTGTGGGAATGGGGTAATGCATGGTCGCCCAGTGTGGTATTGCGAGATAGTCCTTGATGGTTTAGACTGGCAGTATAGGATGAATGGTCTGTTGGCCTATTACCCCCTTAGTACTATTTACCTGCCGAATCCTTTGAATTATCTTATGGCTGGTATTGGTAGTTCGTAATGCTAGGTCAGGCAGTACTACAATCGTTTGTTTAGAAGTGGGTGCTTAGGATGCATTGAATATACCGCTGTAGGTCCTTTGTTAGTCCTTGGTATTATTAACCAACCGATTGCTTTATATTGATCTATGACTGTTATAGGTAGTACGTTATGGTAGGTCAAGTGGTATTGTGAAGTGAAGTAGGGGCGGGGTAATACCTGGCATTATAGAATAGCAGTATAGTATGGACGATATATACCTCTGTGGGCCCCGAAAGCCGTTTGTTCTACTAATTGACCTCATGCTTTATGTGACTGGTCTAGGTAGTATGTAAGACCAGACGTTATTGTGGGGGGGGGGGGGGGGTGTGCAATGCATGGTAGTTTAGTGTGGTAGTATAGAGTGTACGCTTTGTACCCCTACAGGTCCCATGTTAGCCCTTAGTACTATTAATGTACCTAATGCTTCATGTTATCCTATGAATGGTACAGGTAGTATGCAATACTAGGCATGGGGGTAATGCCTGATAGTTTAGAACGGTAGTAGATTATGGGTGGTATATTCCCCTGTAGGCCACATCTTAACCGTTACAAAGGCAAGCATTTTCGGGCGTCCGGTCATTTAGATTATAAAGTATATTTTAAACCAACTGATTCACATCAACTGTTGCACGCAAAATCATTTCACCCTCAACATACATTTAAAGGTATCATCAAATCACAGCTCATTCGTTTCCATCGCAATTCAAGTGATGAGGTAAATTTTAATGAGGCTTGTTCTACTCTATTTGGCGCCCTCAGACCGAGGGGTACTCACTTCGCTTTTTGCGTAGCCTGATTTCTGAAGCTCTGAAGAAACTCGAAAGTCCAACAGAAACTACTGATTTCGAACCACTGGAAATTGAACACAACAGACCGTTAGAGAATGGTAGTGGCACGGTGTTTAATTGCAAACATCCTCGTTGTAGATTGCATACTTTTATGCCTGATCAGAAAGAGGAATTTTCTCCCGAACAAACGAAAAATCATTACCAGATCCGTTACTCCCTCCATTGTGATTCACAAAATATTATTTACCTTACCACTTGTAAAAGTTTTCGGAATCAGTATGTTGGTCAAAGTCAAAATCCTTTCCGAGACCGTGCTACTATACACAAACAGGATATAAAACATAATGCTGATGCCCCAGTACCACAACATTTTAACTTCCCTGGCCATTCTATGGACGATTTCGAAATCCATCCTATTGAACAACCACCAATTAAAGACACATTAGAAGAAACGGACGAATTTAGAAAACGACGTGAAGCTTTTTGGATCAATACGCTTCAAGCCCTCTTGCCATTTGGTATGAACATATCAGAGGGAGAATGCGAAAGGAGATCCATCATTCCTTTCACTTTAACATACAACAGAATGAATATCGAAATAGCAATAATATTAAAAGATGGATTCAATTTAACCAATGCTAAATTAAATGAACCTTTGAATCTTCGACTTACCTATAAGAAAAACAAAGGGTTGCGTAACATCCTTGTAAGGACTAAATTAAAGCTCATCAATTATTGCCAGTCAGTTTAACCAGTTCCAAAGCTCATCACTTAGTTTAAATCAATTTTATGTATTTTTTGTCATGTTTGAAACCCATCAAGATTCAGTAAATGAAAACAATTTTTCGGCGGCATACCTAAAGGAAAAAAACGTTTCAGTAGGAAATGTCTGTGCCAGCGGGACTTTTTAAACTTAAAGATACACACCCGCACACACGCGCATCCACATCTACATCCACCCCTCCCCCCCCCCCCCCCCCCCCCCCCACACACACACACTATAAGGATCAATTTTATGTACCAGTAAGGTATGTGTTAATTAAATAAGAAATTACCTCAAAACTACTTCGTGTATATTTTATTTAGTCAGTCGGGACTTGCGCTATCGCAGTCGGGAAATATTCCCCACCCCACCCCCACCCCCCACAAAAAAACCCCAAAAATCCGTCATCTTCGCGACGCCACGCATAACACCGTCAACTATGCAAGACTCTTAACTCCGACTAACGACGTTGGGATACAGTGGCATTGCGTATAAAGGCGTACTGCACACATCGATGGTGTTGTTGTCTTCAACCACTGCTAACTCTGCCTGTCCAAGGTTAGTATGTTGGAGAGTCTGATAGTTGTTCACCTCTTCTCGGTGGTTATCTCTAGTTAATCTGTCTTCCTGCGTCCGCACAACTGTCAGACACGATGTGCCTCTGACTGTTGAAAATACCGTTGAACCCCAACAAACAAACAAACACATAGGAATTTGCTCAACTCGAAAAATTCGTCTTTGGAGTCCTAATTTTTATATCAACACACTGTGGTGCGCTTGAGCCCCAAAATAAAATTCAGTCATGCCCACCCCACCTCCACCCCCACCTCCAGGTGAGGTGCCCTAATTATTGATGCCTTACACAATTGATATACACAATTCCCAAAAAAGTAGCGGATATCCAAACTGATGTTGATATTTTGGGAAAATGGTATTGGATACGCGTGATTGGACACATTTATATGTTACCAAGTTTTGTGTGGATCAAAAATGTCACCGGCCCACGAAAACTTCGTGCAGGTTTTTCGTACGAGCGCCGCGTTAACCCTTTACCCAACGTAACGGCCAAAACCGGCCAGCGCTATTCTCAAAAATCGCCAATTAATTTTCAAAATATTTTCATTTTTTGCCTCAAAAACATAGGTTATGACCCCTCGTTGGAACGAGCTCGTCGAGCTCGTTCCAACGAGGGGTCATAACCTATGCTTTTGAGACAAAAAATGAAAAAAATTAATTATTCAAGAATTTTTTTTGCAAGTGTCGTCTGCTTTTCATGTTAGGTAAAGGGTTAATGACTGTGGGATACGTTTTGAAATTTTCCTTTGTACTGGACAGGCTTTTTCGGAGATCTAGCCGTTCTTTTCTTGGTATAAACTCGTTCATCAATAGTTTCTGGTCGAAACGTAACTTTTGAGGTATGTGGAACAGCGTCATGTTTTCCGATGAGTCGTGGTTCACTCTCGACTCCCACGACAGGCGAGACGGAGTGTGGCGGAGGAACGAACGATACCATGACGTAACCGTTAGGCAGCACGATCGTTTTGGTGGTGGATCGGTTATGGTGTGGGGAGGCATAACCATGACAAGCAGAACAAAACTACATGTCATCCAAGGGCGTGCCACAGGGCAGTACTGCCGTGATAGCATGCCATTTGCGCGACATCACGGCCGTCAATTCATTTTCCAAGATGTCAATGCAAGAGCACACAGGGCCCATGGCCCTACATAGTTCCTCCAGGAGCAGAACATCAATATGCTACCTTTGCCAGCTCGAAGTCTAGACCTTTCAGCAATCGAGCACGTCTGGGATATGCTTGACAGGCGCCTACCGCAACGCCAACAGACCCCTACCAATGTCCAGGAACTCGCTGCTGCACTGCAGGAAGAATGGAATAGCATCAGTCAAACTGATATTGGGCGTTTGGTGAGGAGTATGCCACGTCGGATCCGCGCTACTCTCGCGAACCGAGGAGGATTTACAAGGTATTGAGGTCTTGGACTGAATGTGGTAAATTCTCTGACTGACCGTCCATGTCTTCTACAGAACAGTGCATGAAATGTGTGCTTGTCAGACAAACCAACTATCGCTGAAATCATTCACCAGATGTCACAGTGCAATGGCTCAACTGTCTTTTTGGTGAAAATATAAATATATTTCTTTTGAATCGTATATTATGGACACAAACGGACTCAGAGTCAGGGAAATTGCCTTTTATATCTCGAATACGTCTCCCTCTTGTACTCACCTCAATCTCAACGCTGCGTGGTTTGAATGATGCTGCGCAACCTATTCCGTATGCCCCCCCCCCCCCCCTCACTATTTCAGCGATCTGAATGTAGCGGCTACTACCCTACGTAGCCGCTACGTTCAGATCGTTGAACTAGCGCCCCCCCCCCCCCTCTCCCCTAGATACTCTTGCCCCCTAACTTTGATATCCCGGCTACTCGTTTACTTGAGCCTGATATACAAGTACAGCTCCTGTGCGAACATCTCCGAGTGTACGGCACAAAATTCTGTAACTAACGTCAGGAGGGTCGCGATGATTACCGATTGGGGATGGGGCACTTGAGTTGTCCCGACTGTGATGGCTCATGTTCCGAGTAGAAAAATAGTTCAACTCCATCACCAAGTCATTTTTAGGCGAAGGTATGCCTTGATGACTTAGTTGGAATATTAATCAGTCTGGCTTGTAGTTAAAACTAAGACTTCATGGAAAGGTTTTCTGTGGATAAATACTAGTAGTCGTAGACGCACTGGCGTCTCAGCTTCTTGCTTAATCCTCTTCCTAACGTGACGGCCAAAACCGGCCAGCGCTATTCACAACAGTTGTCATTCAATTTTCATTATTTTCTTCATTTTTTGCCTCAAAACATAGGATATGGCCCTCATGGGAACGAGCTCGTCGAGCTCGTACCAGTGAGGGGTTTATAAGCTATGTTTTTGATGAAAAAAATGGAAAACGATTAGTCATTCAGTAGGTTTGTTTACAAGTGTCGTCTGCTTTTCATGTTATTTATTTTTATTTATTAAGGTTTAACGACAGTCTAACTGCCAAGGTCATATCGTGTCGGTGATAGTTTTACGGGCAGAGGAAGCCGGAGTACCTGGGAGAACCACCGAGCAATGACGAGCAGCTGCTAGCTCCCCACATCAGAACTCCGCACTGTAGCACAGGCAGGGTTACATTGGTTGAAGACATGCGCACCATCAACGTGCAGTACGCTACCGTGCCCAATGTGGGCATTCGGTGTTACGTGTCTTGCACAAGGACACAACGCAGGAGTCCGAATCGATAGTTCAGACGGTCACCCATGCAAGGACTAACCGGGCTCGACATTGCTTAACTTCGGTGATATGATGAGAAAAGGTTACCGCAACGCCACCGCGCGCCCTTTTCATGTTAGGTAGAGGGTTAAACAGAACATACAATGCTCCAACGGTATATAGTATACAGTATATAATAGAATATGTATCTATTTCTTCTTTATGTGTTCTAAACACACGTTTTAAGCGCCAGTCACAAATGGCCTGGGGCGTGTAGGCGGCGGCCGTAAGTTCCCAAAATTGCCATAACCCTGCGGTGTCCGCACAGTTGAACACGGCAACCGTGTGGTGAGCTCAAGGTTTTGTGCTCGTCGCAGGGGCTTGCGATTTTTTTTGATTTTTTTTTTTTTTGACTTGGCATTAAATTTTTTCGGAAATCGCAAGGCCGGAGGACGCAAACCCACCGCAGGAATCATCGCAAGGTCACTGCACCTTATATACCCATCGCAACAAACCGCAAGTGCGCCGTGAGGCGCCCGCAAGGTCTCGATTCCGCGCTATTACGGTGACCGCAACAACCGTGCGGGCGCCGTGCGATTGATTGCCTTGCAGTCTCCTCACTGATTTTTATTTCATGACTTTCACGATTGCCGTATGGAGCTCCGAACATTTGTGAACACTGCTGCCGCAGCCCGCCAAGCCCTACGAATTGTACAAATCCCTTCTACAAACGGCAGACCGTACAAACGCGCGGCGGCTGCATCATATGTGACTGAGCTTAGATAATTAGCTTTAAGCAAATCACAGTGGGATGCTCAATTGGCATACTACCAGTCAGATTTGATGTCTTGCCGTGTTATCATAGGTCAATTAATCTGGGAGTGATTGCCATTTATAGATTGATTCCTATTGACACGGCTGTCAAGTATATTATTTCTCTCTTTCTATTACGCTTGATAGCACATGCATTGGTACATTCTATTTCTGTCGGCACAGCGTGGAGATAGAAATATTTGTCTTGTCGGTGTGGGAATGACACGGGTTAAATGATTGGTACTCAGTCAGTATTGCACGTGACTGGTGAAGCGTGTAGAAAAATCAGTTCTAGCGCAGCCTTCGTGCGGATCAGTCATCTCCACGATATGGACGCCACTCCTAACGACTTGATGGACCAAAAAATTCATCATGCAATTTCATTGTCACAGCAAAAACGTTTGGACAGTTTAGATGTATTGATTTCCAATAAGCTCGGAACTTTTGAAGAGAAACTTCAGGAGAGCCAAAGAAACATTTCAGATGGACAACTTCGTAAAATTAATGCTGCAGTGTCACATCAAGATAGTTATCTCTTTAAAAAGAAAAGTTGTGAGGACCAATTCAAGTTTAATAATAAAGTCTTGGATACGCTCATTACTGCGGACAGTAAGTTGGAAGCAACTGCGGAAGAGAACGCGAGTATGAAATCGCATTTACGTGAAGGTATGGACTTGATACACCACAGGCAGAAAGTTATTAAATTAGCAGATATGTCAGAACTAGGCTGGGCTGTGGTTAAAGAGGCTAACCCGTTAGCAGCAAATTCCGAAGAAGAGAAGAAAATGTATAGAGCAGACATCAGAGCTACCAGAAAATCGTCACAGGATAAAAAGAAGAAAAGGGAGAGATCAAAGCTTCAAAGTCGTTTTCATCCTTATAGTAGAGTACCAAAGGAGACAGTGCCAGACGACACTAGAAAGCCCGGATTATGTTTTTCATGGGTTTGGCGGGACACTGGAATACGAGTTCCCTAGGAGGAACGCTATAGAAAAGATAAGTAGCTTCAGTAATGTTAAACCTGAAACTTACACTGAGGTTGAAGGGGGGTACCAGCAAAAACTCGGAAGCAGGCAGACCCGCAGCTTTTTTGAGCTCAACGTTGAATTCTGGTTTGAATTATGAAAATTCAAACAGTGACCATGGGGTTAGTAATTCGAGGTTGGAAGCGCCCGTTTTTAGTCATTCCACGATGGACGGTGTACAAGGTGACGGACAGAGTGATGAATCGCCCGCGGATAGGTTAAATTCTGCGGTTCACGAATGAATTAAGATCGGTGCTTGCAGATTTGTCATAGATATTATTCGGGAGGGGTATAAATTGCCTTTCAGGGACATTCCAAAATCGATAATCGTCAAAAATAATCGTTCTGCAAGGAAAAAATGCGAGTTTGTTTCCAAAATTAGTGCAGCTGGGTTGTCTATCAGAAACGCAGACGGTCCCCGCGATTGTTAACCCAATTAGCGTAGCCTTCGGTAAGACGGAAAACCCGCGTTTGGTTCTAGATTGCAGGGAAATTAACCCCTAACTAGCAACATTTAAATTCAAGTACGAAGATGTGTTAATAAGTACTCAGTTATTCACAAAGGGAGATTTTGTTTTTGTGTTCGATTTGAAATCTGCGTACCACCATATTGACATTTTTCCTCTACATCGGCAATTTCTGGGACTCAGTTGGTCATCGTTTGGCAAGAGCGTTAAATAGTATGTGTTTAACGTTCTTCCTTTCAGATTATCGACCAGCGGTTATGTTTTTAGTAAAGCTCTGCTCGAGGTTGTTAAGTATTGGAGAGGAATGGGGCTCAAGGTGATAATGTTTTTGGATGATGGTATGGGTGGGGCTCCGGATTTGTGTGTTGTACGAGATACTTTGATCAGATTGAGGTTTCTAATAGTGGAAACCAAATGCCATTGGGTACCAGCAGTGCGACAGATTTGGTTGGGATATGTTTGGAATATGACGGAAGGTAAACTTTACATAACCGACGATCGGATAAAGAAGGTGGAAGTGTCAATAAAATCATTGTTCTTGCAACTAGGGAAAGAACACAAGGAAAGGGTCCCTGTGAAATGGTTGGCTGCTGTCGTAGGGCAAATTATTTCTCTGCAAAATGTATTGGGGAAAGATTGTCCGACTGAAGACAAGGTTTTTGTATCAATGTATTCAGTATAGAGCTATCTGGAGAGCTAAGATTTTGCTTTCGAGTGACGCACTCGAAGAGTTATCCTACTGGCGGGATAGGGTGCCTACGTTACATACTATGTGTCGTGTCTGGGAAAATATTTTTTCCCCAGACATACAGATTTTTACGGATGACTCGGCTGGAGGTTAGTGTGGATACATTGCAGGAAATGCCAATACTGCCTTGGCTGAAAGTAGTGAGGTTTACGGTGCCTGGGGTGAATATGAAACTTCTAAGAGTTCTTCATGGAGGGAATCTATGGCTGTGTTGAAGATTGTGGAGGCGCATAGTCAAGCGCTGTCGAATAAGATAAAAGTATTTAGTGACAATAAAAATATTTCCACGCTTTTGGAAGCTGGTAGTTGCAAACCTGACCTGCAGGACATAGCCTTAAAATTATTTGACACTTGTAATAAAAATAACATTGTTTTGATCACGCAGTGGATTCTCCGACGTGACAATCAGACGGCTGGTCTGTTGAGTCGATGGTGTGATTTTAAGGGCTTGGACGAGGCATGGGGACTGTACACAGTAGATCGTTTTGCGTCGGCGTTTAATACCAAATGTCAGAGGTTCAATACAAAGCAATGGTGCTTGGGAATCGAAGAGGTGAATGCTTTTGACCAGATGTGGTGTGGGGATTGTAATTTGTTGGCGCCACCGCCTGGCCTTATATTAAAAACGGTACAAAGTTGAAAGCAGAAAAGGCTGTGGCAACATTAATCGTTCCCCAGTGGAAGTCGGCGCCTTATTGGTCATTTCGTTGCACTGATGGGTGTTTTGTGCCTTTTGTAGTCGACAAAGTGGTATTCCCCCAGTTGAATGTAATCTTACCATGTCGACATAAAAACTGTTTGTTTGCTCAGAACCCTCTAAAATTTTATTTGCTAGCTTTGAAGATACGTTTTCTATGATGACCGTGGAGTACACTATTAAACTCAGGTTGGTTGATACACTGAAGAAATCCAGTTGGGTCTTTCATTGTACTTTTGTCGCCTTTACAAATTATGTTGAATAAGATCAATACAACGATGCATTGGGTAGCAGGAGTCGACTCCATAAGAGTCAAAATGGTTTAATTATATGTAGATGGCTTTTTATTCAGACGACGTTTTCTGGGTTTTTTTTCAGCAAGCTCAGATTTGAGGCAGACTGTTAAGCAACAGTTGAATACGTCAGTGGCGAAGATAAAGGGGGAGGAGCGGAGCCCCCCCCCCCCCCCCCTCCACCAGAAGTTTTGTCGTAAATTTTTTGGGACCATTTTTAGGCGAATTTATGCCTAATAACATTAAAATGCTGGCTTTGGGGATAAAAACATGCCATTTGGGGTAAATTTGGGGTAAAAAAGACCAAGTTTCAGTACATTTGCAGTAAACAACAGATTCTTTCTGTTTGTTTGGGTTTTTGTTGTTGTTACATCGTCGGAAAATTTTCGGTCTGTCGGAAAATTTTGGGCTTGCCCCTCCGCCAGCGAAAAGCTATCTACGCCACTGGAATACGTCAGGTGTATATGACGATGAGCTGGCTGACGGACATGTGTTTTTACTTAATGAAATCGAGAGCGAACAATACCGTCAGAAAATACAGTGGTAGTTTTAGGAGATGGAAGGACTTTAGCGCGGTGAATGGTTTTAATTGTTTACCGGCAGAGCCTATGTATATAGCAGTATTTATCCAGATTTGAAGTAGCCATTTTTCCCATAATGCAACTGTGAATTTAACCAATTCAATCTTGTTTGACAGAGCTCATTGAGCTCTGTCAAACAAGACAGAATTGGCTAAATTTCTAGTTGCATTATGGGAAATATTTGCACCCTGAACTTTAGATATTTCGACATCAGTGTGCAGGGGATTAATGAACGGCGTTCTTTTCACGTCATTTCTGGGGCTGTATATTCTCTTAAATGGTTCCATAACTTACATGTTTGTTTGGACCCGACGTCTAATAATTTCGTTCATAATTTGGTTGAATCCGCCAAACGTTTACGTTCTGTTCCCACGGTCAGGAAAGACGCTATTCATTCCCATCGTCTGATTGAACTTTGTGAACGCGTCACTGACAATACAGATTTACTTGAAATTCGCGATTTATGTATGATATTGTTGGGCTTTGCGGGGTTTCTGCGATTCGATGAGCTCAGTTCTTTACCATGTGATCATGTTGAGTTTTTTTTCAGGACTACTTGTCTCTATATATTGCCAAGAGTAAGACAGATCAATACAAATCTGGAAGTAACGTGCTTATTGCTAAGGGCACCACGTCCGTATAAAATGCTTCAAAGATATTTGGCTCAGTATGGCATGGATACATTTTCCCAGGTCTATTTGTTTAGACCTATGTACCGATCTAAGGGAAAATGTGGCTTAATTTCGGCAAACAAAAAGTTAAGTTATAGTAGGGCAAGGGAGTGTGTTGTAGCCCGGTTAAAAACAGTAGCTCCCTATCTCAATGCTGGTCTTCATTCACAAAGATCGGATGGGTCCTCTGCTGCTGCCAATTCCGGGGCCAGTGAGAGGTGTTTGTCACGTGGAGAAGAGACGCTAGTAAAGACAGGTACATCGAAGATTCCTTGGACGCAAAGTTGGATTTGACGCGAAAATTTGGCTTGTAATCACATAAAGTGCAACGTACATACAGTAGTTTTTTTTTTCTTTTTTAGTTTCTTTTTACCCCTATCATATTCTCCGGCTTCATGCTTTTATACTTAGTACGCTGGGTCGCTGTCTCCGGTAATCGTTGGTTGACGCGTTTTAGTGTACACACAGTTTAGACAATCTATTTCTCTCGGCACAGCGTGGAGATAGAGATATTTGTCTTGTCGGTGTGGGAATGGCACGGGTTAAGTGATTGGTACTCAGACAGTATTGCACGTAACTGTTCAAGCGTGTAGAAAAAACAGTTTTAGCGCAGCCTTCGTGCGGATCAGGCATCTTTACAAATAGATCGCGTTTGGCGATGGAAGTGACAGTGCCTTGGCAGTGGGTTATAGTGGAGTCTTGGCTGCCTGTATAGGCAGCCAAGACTTCAGTAGACTCCACGGTCAAGTCAAAGTGTTACCCACATCAGAACTCCGCACTGTAGCAGGCAGGGTTACATTGGTTGAAGACATGCGCACCATCAACGTGCAATACGCTATCGTGCCCTATGTGGACATTCGGTGTTAAATGTCTTGCCCAAGGACACAACGCAGGATCTCAGTGTTGGTCTTCATTCACTAAGATCGGGTGGGTCCTCGTCTGCTGCCAATTCCGGGGCCAATTGAGAGGTGTTTGTCACGGCAGGTGGAAAAGAGAAGCTAGTTAAGACGGGTACATCGAAGATTCCTTGGACACAAAGTTGGATTTGACTGGAAAATTGGGCTTGTAATCACACAAAGTGCAACGTACATACAGTAGGGTTTCTTCATTTTTAGTTTCTTTTTACCCCTATCATATTCTCCGGCTCTATGCTTTTATACTCAGTACGCTGAGTCGCAGTCTCCGGTAACCGTTGGTTGACGTGTTTTAGTGTACACACAGTTAAGACATTCTATTTCTGTCGGCACAGCGTGGAGATAGAAATGTTTGTCTTGTCGGTGTGGGAATGACACGGGTTAAGTGATTGGTACTCAGTCAGTATTGCACGTGACTGGTCAAGTGTGTAGAAAATTCAGTTTCAGCGCAGCCTTCGTGCGGATCAGTCACTTTTACCGTAAAAATAGATCGCGTATTGTATTGTCCGGTCTCTCGGGTCTTCGCGTTTACATTAGATTTTCAAAAACTGTATTCAGAGGTTGCAAACCAGAATGGTATTATTATTTGTTAACCCTTTACCTAACATGAAAAGCAGACGACACTTGCAAAAAAAAATTCTTGAATAACTAATTTTTTTCATTTTTTGTCTCAAAAACATAGGTTATGACCCCTCGTTGGAACGAGCTCGACGAGCTCGTTCCAACGTGGGGTCATAACCTATGTTTTTGAGACAAAAAATGAAAATATTTTGAAAATTAATTGGCGATTCTTGAGAATAGCGCTGGCCGGTTTTGGCCGTTACGTTAGGTAAAGGGTTAATGTATAATCTGTTGAAACAGTTGGATATGAGTCCGTCATCCTGGTCAGAGAGGGCTTATGCATTTTTCACCGGATACAGGTTTCCAGAGCATTTTTCTAGTTAGATTTATTTCTGTTTTTTTCCTGGGAGGCATGGTTCTCAATGATGGCCGAATGTACAATGTGGCTTATCAGTATTTAGTTAATGAAAATTTTTTCATACGTTAATATGTGTTATGAAGAAAGTAAATAAAAGTAGTGGCTCGCCTGCATATAATACGCTGGGGCTCTGTCTCCGGTAATCGTTGGTTGACGTGTTTTAGTGGACACACAGTTAAGATATGCTGTTTTCTATCTTCCGGCATGTCGCGTGCCTTTTTAGGCAGCTAGAAATACTGTTGTCTGACATCCCAGGACAAGATATAAAAGTGTGGAAAACTAGCTAGTACACTGAGACTTTGGTTTCGGCTGTTTAGGAGACGCCATAATAGGGTCTAGTGTGAGTAGGATTACTGAGCGTTGTATGCCACTGTTCTCAGATAAGGCGGACGCAGGAGGGCGACAGGACCGAATTCATAGAATAGATTACGAACCCAAGCACAGGCTCAGTTTAGATGTCGTTAGCGAGGATCGACTCGCACCTCTCTCAAAGTGCAGTCTATTGTATTGTGGTATTAACGCTTAGGAGCGAAGAGGTTGATCGCGTAGTAGCCTGATTTACTGTCAGAGTGTTGTGAATGTCGACTCGAAATCGACCATTGAAAATTGGCGAAAGTACGGAAGCGCACCTCGAAGTTGTGTGTTCTGTCATGAACTGTGTGAATTCCAAAGGACAGCAACATTCAAGGAGAGTTCGATCAAAGGACACATGTAAAAGATACGTGATGTATATTTGTTAACCCTTTACCTAACCTGAAAAGCAGACGACACTTGCAAAAATAATTCTTGAATAACTAATTTTTTTCATTTTTTGTCTCAAAAACATAGGTTATGTGTGATTTACCAGGATTTCCGGGTTTGATTATATTATAAACGATATCTTAAGTGAATTATGCAATCAACAATTGGGTCATGTATCCCTGCGCGCAAACGAAGACACATTGCCGTGGGTGTAATGGAGACTTCATTGTTTTTAGCTCACCGAAGGGAGCTTAACTTATCACTTGCCGTCCCTCGTCCGTCGTCGTCCGTCGTCTGTCGTCCGTCGTGAACTTTACATTAACGACTACTCCTCACAAACTACTGGATCAAATTGAACCAAATTTGGTGTGCATGTTCCCCATCATATGTCAATTCATACTGGTACAAAGAAACTTGCCGTACCCACAGGGGGCACCACAAGGGGCACCACAATGGGCATAACTCTGATAGCACCCATGAATTTCTTTCCAAAATTCAAAAAAAATCTTCTTCTTCAGATCCACCAGGCAGAATTCTTTTCTATTTGGTATACATCATCTCTAGGAGAGTCAGATTCAAGTTTGTTAAAATCAGCCCCCTGGATTCATATTTGGGCTCACTATAGAAGCCCAAATTTGAATTTAGTGCATTTCAGACAAATTTCTTAAAAAATCTTCTTCTCCAGATCCAGCAGGCAGAATCTTTTGATATTTGGTATGCAACATTGTGGGGTGGATCTGATTCAAGTTTGTACAAATCGCCCCCCCCCCCCCCCCATCCTGGGTTCATATTTGGGCTTAGTATAGGAGCCCGAATTTGAACTTAGTGCATTTCAGGCAAATTTCTTTAAAAATCTTCTTCTCAAGATCCAGCAGTCGGAATGTTTTCATATTTGGTATGCAACATTGTGGGGTGGATCTGATTCAAGTTTGTACAAATCGGCCCCATGGGTTCATACTTGGGCTCAGTATAGGAGCCTGAATTCAAACTTAGTGCATTTCTGGTAAATTTCTTTAAAAATCTTCTTCTCAAGCTTTTACAGGCAGAATCTTTGATATTTGGTATGCAACATTGTGGGGTGGATCTGATTCAAGTTTGTTCAAATCGGCCCCCTAGGCTCACTATAGAAGCTCGAATTCGAGACTGCATTGTTTTTAGCTCACCGAAGGGCAGAATTCTTTTCTATTTGGTATACATCATCTCTAGGAGAGTCAGATTCAAGTTTGTTAAAATCGGCCCCCTAGATTCATATTTGGGCTCACTATAGAAGCCCAAATTTGAACTTAGTGCATTTCAGGCAAATTTCTTAAAAAAATCTTCTCCTCCAGATCCGGCAGGCCGAATCTTTTGATATTTGGTATGCAACATTGTGGGGTGGATCTGATTCAAGTTTGTTCAAATCGGCCCCCTGGATTAATATTTGGGCTCACTATAGAAGCTCGAATTCGAACTTACTGCATTTCAGGTAAATTTCTTAAACAATCTTCTTCTCCAGATCCAGCAGGCAGAATCTTTTGATATTTGGTGTGCAATATTGTGCGGTATATCGGATTCAAGTTTGTTCAAATCGGCCCGCTGGGTTCATATTTGGGCTCAGTATAGGAGCCCAAATTTGAACTTAGTGCATTTCAGGCAAATTTCTTTAAAAATCTTCTTCTCAAGATCCAGCAGGCAGAATCTTTTGATATTGGGTATGCAGCATGCTTAGGGGGTGAGATTCAAGTTTGTTCAAGCCAAGTCCCTAGGTCCATATTTGGGCTCACTATAGGAGCCCGAATGATAACTTAGTTCAAAATGAGGAATCTTTAAAAATGGGTTCATATTTGGGCTCACTTTGGTAGCCCGAATTATAACTTAGTTCAAAATGAGGAATTTTCTTGAAAAATCTTCTTCTTCAGATCCAGCAGTTGGAATGTTTTGATATTTGGTATACAGCATCCATAGGTGGGTGAGATTCAAGTTTGTTCAAGCCATGTCCCTAGGTCCATATTTGGGCTCACTATAGGAGCCCGATTGATAACTTAGTTCAAAATGAGGAATCTTTAAAAATCTTCTTCTTCAGATCTAGCAGTCAGAATGTTTTGATAGTTGGTATGCAGCATCCTTAGGGGGGGGGGGGGGGGGGGGGTGGGGGGGGGAGATTCAATTTTGTTCAAGCCATGTCCCCAGGTCCTTATTTGGGCTCACTGTGGGAGCCCGAATGATAACTTAGTTCAAAATGAGGAATTTTCTTTAAAAATCTTCTTCAGATCTAGCAGTCAGAATGTTTTAATATTTGGTGTGCAGCATCCTTAGGGGAGTGAGAATCAAGTTTGTTCAAGCCATGTCCCTAGGTCCATATTTGGGCTCACTATGGGAGCTTGAATTATAACTTAGTTCGAAATGAGGAATTTTCTTAAAAAGTCGTCTTCTTCAGATCCAGCAGTCGGAATGTTTTGATATGTGGTGTGTAGCATCCTTAGGGGGGTGAGATTCAAATTTGTTAAAGCCAAGTCTCTGAGTCCATATTTGGGCTCCCTGTGGGAGCCCAAAATATAACTTAGACAATATGAGGAATTTTTTTATTTTAAAAATCTTCTTCAGATTTAGCAGTCGAAATGTTTTGATATTTGGCATGCAGCATCCTTGGGGGTGAGATTCAAGTTTGTTCAAGCCAAGTCCCTGGGTTCATATTTGGGCTCACTGTGGAAGCCCGAATGATAACTTAGTTCAAAATGAGGAATTTTCTTTAAAAATTTTCTTCAGATCCAGCAGATGAATGTTTTTGATATTTGGTATGCAGCATCCTTAGGGGGGTAAGATTCAGGTTTGTTCAAGCCATGTCCCTAGTTCCATAAAATGTGTCTCATGATTCCATTCCTTTGTAGTGTTGATTAACCATGTCTAACTGAATGTGACCCCAAATACTTCTTTGAACCACTTTGGCCGGTGAGCGATTAAGGCTCTTTGGGGCCTCTTGTTTTGTTTTGTTAACATAAAAAGCAGACTACACTTGCAAAAAAAATTTTTGAATAACTATTATTTTCATTTCTTGTCTCCAAAACATAGGTCATGACCCCTCATTGGCACGAGCTCGACGAGCTCGTTCCAATGAGGGGTCATAACCTATGTTTTTGAAACAAAAAAAATGAAAAAAATAATAAAAATTAATTGGCGATTTTTGAGAATAGCGCTGGCCGGTTTTGGCCGTTACGTTAGGTAAAGGGTTAATCTAGCCGACCGAGTGGATGAACCGAATCCAAATCAGAACTATGGTGACACGAGATAATTAACATTGCTAGTCAGGATCCCCGACAGGCAAGGCTGCAAATACGCACAGACGTGAAAGTTAAGGCTCCATGAAGCTCCTCACAGGACAGGGGGGGGGGGCTGTTTTTTTCCTGAGGCACTGTTACCAAGCGCCTTACGGCTCCATTGGTTAAAGGCACGTTGCACTCTGCACCGTAGCTATACATGTACATATGTATTTGGAGACCCGCAAAATGGATATAGGGCCATGTACTCTGTCTGGCATAGTGCCTACCGTACAAGGGTCGGGCTATCAGCTGTTGTGGAGTGAAGGATTGAAGTGCCTGAGGGGCCCCAAAGTACCTAAAAGCCTAGGGGCCATGGGTTATTACGGTACTGTACATACTCCTTAACAAGGGCTACTTCTGGTTCATTGCTGTATTATACAAGGTGTAGACTACGAGCGGAGGAGCTATTGGGTTACACGTAATGTCTTCCGATCCACCGGGATGGAGGTTGGGGGGAGGTGGATATGCTATTTAGAAGGTCTGCCACAGTCACCCCGTCCGTCATCACGTCGCCATGCGCAGTTTCCGAAAATCACAAACGGAAACGGAACCACACGCGCGGTTCACCGTCCAGCATTGTCGGGATATTGAGATGTTATTGTAGCACGTTTTTGTCGTGGCTATTGTGGTTTCGATTACCAGCCGAGGGAACTGTTTTTGTGAGCATACCTGATTGCAATCATTTGGGTACAGGATTGCAACCATGACAGGCTCACTTTTAAAGAGCATTTTTGCGGGACAGTTATTCCCATTCTTGTGCACTCCAGCCTTTACAAAAACTTGACTGACAATTCGTGTCCCGAGTTTCAATGTGTTCTATGTGCCCACTGGCACATAGAACACATTGGAACTCAGGGGACGAATTGTCTTTTTTAGTGTAAATGGGCTGATACCTAGAGTTTTAATATGTTGTGTCATGAAAGAAACGTGAGTAGTGTTTTTTGGTAAGTATGCAAAATAAAAGTCTTGTACACTATGAATCTTTGGTAACAGGGAGACGTGACAAACGTTATTTTGTCCCATTTCCTAGAAATAAGTGACGGTTGTCATGTTAGTTGGTAACATTTGTTCCACACATTAACACAAATAATTTCCATAAGTTGCATCATCGCTGACATTCCCGCATTTCTTTCCAGCACAACTGTGTTAGTTGACGACATCTCTTCCGAGTAATTGTGCTCGCGCAATGAGTTTCATAAATCTCTTTTCCCGCCCTGCGCGAAAAAGGTTACAAAAAGAGGTTGCATTGTGAGGCAAATAACAAATGTTTATTCGTGAAATTTAATAAAAAATTATTGCAAGAGGAGACATACAGTAAGTAGGTTAATTGTTCCGTCGATGCGTGACAGACAGGAGGCAGTTTCTGTTGTTTGACCTAATATTCACCGAAATCAAAAACATGGCGTGATTTTGTGAAGGAAGCAACCTTGAAAATTGGAGAAATACAATTCCTAAAAAGACGACTGAGAACGAAATAGTTGTGCTTGCATTGTTTGGTTTAAACCGGAAAAAAGGTTAGTGGAGATTTAATCTTTTTTCCCATCATGCGTTCGATAAACAACCGATTGCTCACCATTGCATGTACAGTAAGAAGTGGAAAGTGTGTGAATAGGTTGTATTATCATATCGCCCCTTGCAGTGGCGGCTCGTCCTATGGGCTAGGGTGGCCGAAAGCCAGAGGTCCCCGCCTATAGGTTGGAATGGGGGTCCCATTGACTCAATGTATTTTTGCGATCATTATTTTTCTATTGACATGAAGTGAGTGAATCTGTCTGTCAATAAATATTTATGAATTGTTTACGTATTCATGCAATTACCACACCGTCCAATTAACTGTCCATTTTCCAGTAAATAATGGCCCATAGGCAAGTCATCCAAGGCCAGTTATCGAAAGGAAAATAAGTGGCATTTTGTTCAGTAACACACCTCTTGTACAGTTAGACTCTCAGAGTGACGGATTTTGCATATTTTGGCACAGTGGCGTGCTACCTGGGAGAGGGGGCTGGGTGGGAGTTGGCCATCCTAAAATCGTCGCTGCTCCCCTCTCCAAAACCATTAGCCCAATGCAAGTTTTGCATAACAAAGAGCTCAAAATAGCCTCCAATATAGGGGGCCTCACACGCTACAAATACTCAGATTCGCTCTTAGAGCACAAAATTTTCTCGGGGGTGTGGGGTTGGGACTAGTCCTAACTAAGACCCTCCAGTCATTGCCCCTCCTCCTCCTCCCACTTCCTTTCAGGGAAATGGGAGGTGGACTACGACCGGAGGGTCCTAGGCAAGAATAGGAGTAGGCCCCGAAACCGCACACAACCCCAATCAACGGTCTTTCAAATATCACCCCCACGCCCCCCAAAATAAATAAATAAAACCTGTTTTGGGCGCCCCATATTATCGAATCTGGCTACGCGCCTGTTATGGCACTATTGTTTCAAAATTTTATTCCACCAGGTTGAACACTGTCCAATGCAAGTTATGGCCAAGCCCCCGAGGCCCCAGCCACCGCCTTTGTTGTACTCATGGGACAATATATTACTACCGGGTTTGGAATGAGTTACATGACATGACAGGTTTTTTTTCCATCTCGATTTCTGACTTAAAAGCAAGAGCACTATGAGCGTGTTGGAAATGTTTCACTTTTTTCATCATGTTGCATTTATAATTTTAAAGCACGAAGGTAGTGGCGTGATAGGAGTTAGGTTTTGTTCATGTTCACACTGGTCATGGCGAACAACATCGGGATCTCCGTCAAAGTTCACAATTGACTGATGCCAATGATATCACCAAATTATTGAACTGGCTCAGAGTGCATTCCCCCTTTCAGAATAGAGATCCACTACAATTAGTCTCTATAGCGACCGGGCTTGTGGCCGACGAAACTGTGAACTGTGACCAAGTTCGCAAAATTGGTGAATGTTGCGTATCGAATGTTGTAAGCAAAACGTTCAACAGCATCAAACTACGACGTGTTGACACCGTGAAGTCTTTCGCATCGATGGCAAATAGCATCAAAGTCCGTGGAAGTAAGGTAGTGATTGACCCCACAATTCTGTTCAACCGCATCACATGTGTTATTCAGTCACAAGCAGAGATGGAAGAGTATCTCAAATATGAACTCGCCCCGAAACCACCAGCATTGTTTGATTCTGCTGGAATGAGGAAGACACAGAAAAGCACGCTCAGTAAGATCCTCAAAACATACGGTTCCGAGCAAACTAAAATCCCAGAACATTCTCTGTTTGTTGTAGATGGTGTATTTTTATTGAGGGCAGTTGTATGGCCTAAACAGTCGTCATATAAGGACATATGTACATCATATTCCAATTATCTAGTGAGACATTTTGGGGCGAACGTCGTGGTTGTTTTTGATGGTTATGCTTGTACAATGTCGACAAAGGGCATGGAACAAGCCCGTAGATCTAAAGACAGGTATTCCATTGATATCAATATCTCACCCGAGTTACCAGCCACCACACCCCAATCCGATTTCCTTGCAAATGCCAAGAACAAAACCCAACTGATCGATCTTCTAATGCAGGAGCTATCTGCTATCAATATTCAGTCCAAGCAGGCCGAGGCTGATGCTGATGTACTGATAGCCGAAACTGCACTTGACATCGCTCAAGATGACAACAATGTTGTCGTTGTGGGAACAGACACAGACTTGTTAGTCATTCTTACCTCTCGAGTTCAACCGGGATGTAATATTCACATGATGTATTCCATTACTCCAAACTTACTTGTTTCAGTTAGTGAAATAGCAACCAAAATGGGTGACCATAGAGGCAACCTCCTTGTAGCACATTCTATAAGTGGTTGTGACACTACTTCTGCACTCTTTCGAGTTGGTAAGAAGAAAGTATTCAATACAATTGTCTCCGATGTTACTAGCGACTCACAACAGTATGTCAACACAATTTTGGCGGATGACAGTACTCCAAGTGCAGTAGCCGCTGCCGGGGAACAACTTCTCCTGATCTTGTACGGGAGTAAAACTGTTTCCTCTCTCGACCAATATAGATATGTCACTTACAAGCGTTATGTAGCAAAATCTAAACTGAATAAACCCATCGACCTAGCCTCACTCCCACCAAGCAGCGATGCTGCACAACAACATGTCTACAGATGTTATCTCCAGGTCCAACAATGACTGGGCACTTCGCTTCCTCCGACGGATTGGGGGTGGTCGCTAGACAATGGACTTCTTTTACCGACTGCAGCCACAAAGCCATGTGCCCCCGATAACCTACTGAATCTGATCAGTTGTGGTTGCAAGAGTGCTTGTACAAAAAGGTGTGGGTGTAAGAAGGCAGGACTCTCTTGCTCAGGTTTGTGTAATTGCAGTTCGGATTCTTGTAACAACCACAGAAACACTGTCCTGTCGGAAATTTCTGAGTTCGATGAATAATATGTATATAGGTCATGTCATTTCTGTATATAGCGTTGATAATAGTCAATGTAACTTAATCCATGTTGATTGATTTGTACATTCTGTAAATATTATTTATTGATTTTTGTACATTCTGTAAATATTATTTATTGATCTAATGCTGCCAGACACAGACGTGTCTGTTCGGTCCCAAGCCCGAAAATAGTTGAGTTCTCATGCTGACGAATTTTATGCCAAAAGGGGAACTCGGCCAGAAGCAGAGGGGGTCTTCCATAATGTCTATTTTGTAAGCAATGATAAAAGTCTTCAAATGGTGGTGGATTTTTTATCGTCTGTCCAACTAACATCCCGTTCTGTACTACGACCCTTTGGGCAAATCCGTTAGGAAAATCGTCATTTTTTGCGTAAATCCGATACTTTTTTGTGAATTTTCAATAATTTTTCGCAGAAATTGTCACAGAATGCACATTTTCCTCTAGGTAAATGTATATTAGACATTATGTAGCTCGAAATACGCGTAAACAAAAAATACAGTTGGATCAATTCGAGGTTACAAAGTTCGTGCGATTTTTTTTGATTTTTTTCAAACGCGTTTTCGAAAAAAGGCTGTAGCAAAAAAAGCTCAACTGGGATTTTAGGGGACTTTTGTCTAATCGTTCAGTGACATGTACTCGACATTCCCTGAAAAAATCAGCTTTCTCCGATTTTTTTCCCTAGTGAAACCTAATGTTCTTGGGCTATATTCCGTGGATGGAGTTGACTGTCGTTGCTTTCTTTGCGAGAATCGTATGTGAGGGTTGATTTTGATCACCGCATTAACTTCAAACCCAACTTCTTCCCGTGAACTTGTTCGCTTAACATTCCATGTTTGATATTCATCGTCTTTAGGGAAGTGGATGTCAAAGTTTGCTTATGTGAAGTTTCGCACATTTGTCCTCTTCATTTTAGCACGCATGTTAACCTTTTGCGTATGCGGAGTTGCAGACGACACTTCGCGACCTGATTTCCAGGTTTCCCGAGTGCATTTTTTTATGTTTTCGAGATAATCAATTTTTAAAGTTTGGAAGTCGGGTGTGGGCAATCTATTTGGTCTACAAATGCAGTGTCGAATTGAAACGATAGAGAAATCATTTCTGTGTGCGACTGAATATGTGGTGTTGGTGATGAGTGGCTATATATGACATTTTTCTGCAAGTTTCTTGGGGAAGGGTACCCAGATTGGGAGTTGGGACAAGATGGAACTAACATGTAATGAAATGTGATGCGTAGTCCTACATGGCACCTCCATTTATTTTCTCTTCCATTTTATTCTATGTGGTTGGAGCAAAAGTAAAATACGTACTTAGGACAAGACAGACGCCATCGACGATATGAAATCCTACAAGGCACGATGGAATTTATGCTTATTAAACTCTAACTGCTCTATGTGCAGAAGGATGCTACGATATTTCATCGTTCTAGAAACCCCATAGATATCCGTTAAATGCAAGTATAAATTGATCATGCCCATGCACACCTTCGCACATGATCTGAAACTTGTTTTTTCGTTCAGAAATAATGCTTCCTAAAGTAATCTTGAGTATTGTTCCTAATGGAATTTCGAGGCCAAAACAGTTAATGAATATGACCGAATAGAGCTTTGTTAATTTAAAGCCATTACAAAGTTGAATTAAACTGGAATAAATGTTTGATGACTACTGTCAGTTTCCTTTTTAATCGCCCAAGAGCCAGAGGAATCACACAGAAAAGGGTACAAGTAGTACCACTGCTGATGACATTCAATAATACAGTCGTTTCTGGTTTGGTTCGAGTTTGAATTCGACCATACGAATCTGGAAAACACGGGCGTATCTAACTAGGTTCATGAAGTTACTTTGACGTTGGGTGTTGAGCGTTCGTTTGACATTGTTATTAAGCTAGTTTAACGTTGGGCATTCGCCTGAAGGTAGCTCGATGTTCAGTACTTGACATTCGTTTGGCATTCTGTCTACAGTCAGTTTCGTGAAACTGACTGCAGAGGTGAAAATGACTGCAGAAGGTTAAACGAATGTAAAACGCTGAATGTGAAACTGAATGCTGACTAATGTTCAACATCAAACTCACGAAAGCGAAATCTCATAAGAATGCCCAACACCCAACGTGAAACTGACAAAAGATGAATGTCTAATGATATTTAATGTCCAACGCCCAACGTTGATCTTACTTCACGGTCTTTATCTAACTGTCTAATACAAGCATCCAGGGACCTAATCATACAAAAAAGGAATTCATCAATAGTGCAAAACAGATTATTGCAATAACTAGAATGTTCAAAGCCGTGACTAGTGAGTAGCCAATGTTAACCATTTTTCCCGTCCAATTTATTCTCACTGTCTTAATGAACAACCGATTTGGGGTGCCTATGTGGACGGTGGACACATTTACTGTCGTATTCGTTGTCACACCTTAATCAATTCACGCCCACGACTCGGTGATCAGGAACAACGCTGATTGTAAAACAAAAGTAGTCGCAGGTCAAACTTACCTCTGGAGTACATAAACAATTTTGGGGAGCATCTGTATTGAGTATGTGGACTGGGTCGACACTATTTGTGGAACTTCAGTTTTAGAAGGAAATGTTGTGTCAATCATCATGCACTTTCAAAACATATGTAGCGACAGTGTGGTTGAAATCTGCCCCTGTACTTCTCTTCACTCACCAGCTACTCGTGACAAACGAAGATGTGCAAGGAGTAGAATTTCGGCCAGCCTGAGCTAACTAGATTACGATCAATTCTAACAGAGACCGATTTTGACACACCACTTACTGTCATGTTTTACCAACATCTGGGCAAGGCTGATGAATGTGAAAGACTTGAAATTTGTCTGAGCGAATATATAAAATTGGATAAATCTTCTCGTAGAAATCTTAGAATGTAAAGCAGTGCTTTTACAGCACGAAACAAGCTATGTTTTATTGGTAAAATAGGACCCAGTAACCAATGTTTGGGGTGGAAGTCTTAAAAAATTACAACATGGCTAAAAACAATATTGACTGAACTTGACTTTATATCCATTCCATGCTGCGGTCACGATTAGTCACGATGCAGAAATGTGACCTTAACCATAAAGCAATAAATGAATGAATCTGACTGAATCCTAAATCGTAGGTAAAAGATCAAAGAAATAATCGAATGAAAAAGCTATCAGATTTTGGTATTATTGATTTCCAGTAGACTAGTCACCTGTCGTAAACATCACAATTTTCGCAGCATAATGATCACCATGATTTTATTTATTTGGTATTGGTGCTGAGGTCACATGTGTCTGCAGTGGGGCGTATCATGACAGTAACACAACCCAAAAAGTCAAGTTTAGTCCAATTGTTCACAGCCATAGTGCCCATTTTAGAGGACGTCCACCAAAAACATTGGTTACTTGGTCCTATTTCGCCAGCGAAACAGAATTTGTAAAGAAGCACCGCTTTACTGTCCAGGTCTCCCATGAGATTACCACGATGACTGTGAGATACGAATACGAATTGAAATTGTGACGAAATATCTTATTTTAGATAGCTCCCACTCAGATGCCAGTATTATTTAATATCCCCCAGGCATGTTATAAGTCCTTTACTAATACCATGCCTGATGTTGATATTAAATCATACTTAAACTTCCTAGAAATATCTTGAAGATCGAAGAAAATCCCTAAAAGCAAGAAAGAAAATACAAAAACAAATAAACAAGCAAACGTGAACGAATTTAGTTTGTGCGGATATGCCTAGTTACAATAAGTAGGAGAGTGCCTATATGCCTCCCCCATAAATTGTTTCAAAGCAAAGGCATCTGAAAATATCTAGAAGACTAAATAAAATCTTGCACTCACTCCACTAGTTCATGTCATACAAGACCAAGACACGGGACCCAGCCCCCCCCCCCCCCCCCCCGCCTTGTATCACATTGAGAGACCATGTTCGAGTGTTATTTTGGTCTTTTCTGAATACCGAATAGCTGTCTTTTCATGATGTCTTAATGCAATCCAAGACCCGGGACCCTGGCGCCTTGTCTGGTAGCATATTGAGAGACCATTTCAGGTGTTATTGCAGCTTTTTCTAAATACCATTTATGATCGTAGATCACCGTAAATGTCGAGTCGATGCGGAGCGCAGGCTTCAGAGTTTTAAGTTTCTGCCCTGCCCCCTCCCCCCCCCCCCCCCCCCCCCCCCCATACACACACACACTTTGGTAAACATATCTGCGCCCATGGCAACAAAACAGTGTTCAACAGTACTAAATCGAAACTGCCATCTTGGACTTTAATCCAACAAGGGGGTGAATGTACAGCACAGAAGGGTGTAACATTCAGTTCCACATTGATCGAAGTAAACATTTTATGCATGCAATGTCAGTTAGGACAAAATGGAATCGTTCATTTGGTTGATCGTTAAAAGTGGCAATATGGAAGCATTGTGTTTCAGCAGAAGTCCAAGATTGAACTGAAAAATTATGCTTTGGATGCACTTGGGACAAACAATAATTGCTTATATTTTTTGTAGGGATACGAGATACAGCCTAGATTCCATCACCAGTCGACGCGCAATAAAATTCCGGTTCTACCGGTACCCGAACCTCATTTTCTCCCAGAATGTCACTTGGGACAACCTGGAAATCAGGTCGCGACTTGTAAAGACGAATTAATGCATCAGTTAAAATGTTGTCCTCAATGATGTAGCTAAAAGCCGTTCATGAGAACGATCACGACGAGTTTGTTCGAATGAGCGGTTATATGCTATGTTTGTGTGGTAGAAACTGAAAAAATAAGCCTCATATGAAATTTTAATGACGATTTGTGTGACATAGAACCTGCTTTCCATTACGTAAGGTAACAGGATTACCCTGATACCATATATGGAAAGTTTCTTTAAAAAGCTTACCCAGTTAGAAGAATATTTTTACATTTAACACGCAGCATTCTTGTGGTGGGCGATCCAATTTTATTCAAGTCATGCTCCTGTTTTCAGATTTGGGCGGTTAAATGACGAAACCCAAATTTGGAAAAGTGAAGTAATTTTTAGCTCATCTTGAAAAAGTCAAGCTGAGCTAATCTCATCGCTCTCCGTCCGTCGTCCGTCTTCCGTCGTCCGTCAACACCATGTTTTGGTCTTCTCCTCCAAAGCCAGTGGGCCAATTCAAGTGAAAGTTTGTGTGAGTGATGGTCTCAAAGGGGCATTTCATTTTTGTTCAACTCAACATGCCCAGCCCCATAGGGAGGGATTGAGGAAAAATGCTCCAAAATATTTTTAAAATCTTCTTCTAATGAACCAGTATGTACAATGACTTGATATTTTCTATGGAGCTTCCATATGAGGTGTAGAATCAAGTTTGTTCAAACGAAGTTCGTGAAGTAATATTTGGCTTTGTAATAGGAGGGGTAAGATTTTTGGCCCCGCCCAAAATTTCTATTTTCTGAACCGATGGCCCAGTATGAACCAAATTTGGTTTGTGGTATTATTGGCCCATAAGTACTTGACCCATACAAAAAAAAATCCCGCATCCCCATGGGAACCCTGGGAGCTAAAAATAGAAATATTTTCAAACGCCCATATTTCCCCAACCACACGGAACAGAGAGCTATTATTTGATATGAAGTATCCTTATGACCAGTAGAATTGAATGGTAAAAAAAATGCCATCTGTTATGTTAGGGTGTTCTGTAATGGGCATCGAAAAATGCTGAGTCAGCATATTTGCAAAAATTAAAAAAAATCTTTTCTCCAGAACCAATCATCAGAATCTTTTGATATTTGGTATACAGCATTTCACATTTGGTATACAACATCTTTAGGGGGGTCAGATTCAAGTTTGTTCAAATCGGATCCATAGGTTAATATTTGGGCTCGCTATGGTAGCCCAAATTTGAACTTAGTGCAATTCGAAGAAATTTCTTTTCAATTTCTCTTCTTCAGATCCAACAGTCAGAATGATTTCATATTCGGTACTCAACATCTCTAGGGAAGTCAGATTCAACTGTGTTCAAAGCAAGAGCCTGGGTTAATATTTGGGCTCTCTATGGGAGTCGAAATTGGCCATTTTGCTGAAAACAATTAACAATTTTGTATTCAGTACCCTCTAGTTTTTCTTCTCGTGAGCGCGGTGGCTCAGTAGGTATAGAGGTGCAGGCCGCAAGCCGAGAGGTCCTCGGTTCGAATCCCACCTGCGACAACCGCGTTGTGCCCTTCGGTAAGACACTTCACTCCCACTGCACACGTGGGGCACGGTGGCGTTTTGTACTGAGGCATACTGCACGTCGATTGTACACTTGTCTTCAACCAATGCTGACCCTGCTTGTGTGACGCTAGTATGTTGTGGAGCCTGACAGTTGCTCGCCGTTGCTCTGTGGTTCTTTCCGGGTACTCCGCCTTCCTCCACCCGTAAAACTGTCCGACACGAGGTGACCCTGGCTGTCGAAGGTGTCGTTAATCCCAGTAAATAAATTAATAAATCTATTTTCTCAGAACTAGTGCACAAAATCTTTAAAAGTTTATGTATGAAGTAAACGTAATGAATTCCAGTATGTTAAGATCACTGCTTGCGTTTATGTTTGGGTTCACAATCAGAGCTTCAATTTCAGTTTCATCAAATATGAGGCAAATTCCGTAACCCTTTATCTCGTGAAACGCCGCATCCGTCCGCGTAATATGCAAATTTAACAGACGAAAAGGTATTATTTTTCACAAAATTTCAGTAAAACCATATCACGTGACCACTCATTGGAACGACCGCTACGTTCTCGTTCCAACAATAAGGGGTCGCATGATATGGTTTATGTGAATTTTTTTGAAAAAAAAATGAAAAATAATATTTAAAATAATGACTTTTGATATCATCTGTGCTGGGTAAACAGTTAATATCTCCTCAACAATATTGTCTGACTCACACATTAATTCATGATTTAAATATAGCATATATCCATAGCAGCTTGGTGTACCAAATGTTCACCAAGGTACTTTCTTTGGATATATTTTATTTATACCATGATCGTCGGATTATTAAGAGTCGCTATTATTCTTCTAGATTTTTCTGAGCAGCAGACGCACACACGTGCGAACCTATTTTTGTTTACATGAGTACCGGTAGGCGGTATTTCCGCTGTCAATTTTATCGCCGAAACGAAATGGAAAAAGAAACGAGCAAATCACGGGGCCTTTTTCATTTTAATAATATAATAACATACTCATTTCGAGTTATAGATGCTTTATTAACATGACACAATGGATTTTTTGGTTAAGTATGAGGTAAACTTATTTAAAAACGTAATAAATAATTGCGCTTTCACTTCACTCTTCGCGAGGAGACGAGAGATAAATTTAGACAAGTTTGCATTCAGGCCAAGGTCACCAAAGATCTCATTGGATGTAGTTCCACTGTAGGTGTAAATTTTAACAACTGAAATTCCATTGCTGGCGTGTTCACCGCGGTTGGTGTGTAAAGCTAAAATTTATGTCATAGGCTTTTTAAATATGTTAGAATAGATAATCATAGTATAAATCCAAGCTTCTTTGTGTGACACTTGCCTTGTCCTTTGATATTCAAGAAAGGTTGTAGAGTTAAACATCCTCGACTGGCCCCGAATCATTTTTTCATGGGAGCAGCTCAGACCATTGGACCGACATTTTGTAGCATGCTTTGATGTGGCGTGACAAAATGGCGCGTGCGACGAGACAATGCCACGCGAGACAAAACAATGTAATGCGCGATAACACAATGCCACAAACGGATACAAGGAGAAAGATTGAGATGGGCAGTATACGAAAAATCGAACCAAACTCATTATTGAATTCCGAAACAATTTCATACTTTCCCACATTCGCTACTTATAAGGTCCTGTTGAGGCTTCATAGGAGGCATGGGGTTCATTTTCATGAAGAGACTGTTTTGTTCTGTTAACCCAACGGGGATTGTGAAATTGGCCTGAATACCCGTTAGACTACAATCTGTACATGTCCAGTTGCTTAGCAGTGATTACTTAACAGACAGCCAAGGCATAACTAGAAATCACTACCCATTTATCTGTTGTCAGCAGGACCTCTTAATGATGACATGTTAAAAACACATGTTCTGAGATCGTTAAAGCCTGAAACGGGCGTGCTTAGAACACGCCACAAAATTACCGCAGATATGATTTGTGTTGGCAAAAGTATGCCAGTATTGAAGTCATTGGGAGTGGTATTTATGGCGCTGTGGTTGAATAATACATGAATAACTTATTCTGTATTTTCCTGGTGTGAATTCCCCTTTGGTAATATCAAATCTCAGTCAAGTCAGATACCGTATACCGAAAAGCAGGCCTTGGCATTCTGAAAAATGCAGGAGGGCAAAAAATCGCTCTCCTCAATCAGCTTAGGAGAGCAATCAGCTTTACACAGCATTTTAACTATCCAGTTGAACGAACTCATTGAAACTGAAACCAACAGACTACATCAGTGATTTTATTAACTTTACTAAGCAGGGCTCGCCTTGAGTAAAATGGTCGGGGCCTAAAAAAAGTGCCCCACATATTGAGGTCGCGGCCTTTTCGGGGCTGATTTTCCATTTTGTCCATTATTGTTTGTGCTTTTTTGTGGAAAATGTCGGGGCTTGAAAAAAAGCCCCCAGCAAGTGCTCCTCGGGGCTGATCTCGGGGCCTGGGCTGATCAGCCCCCGACTCAAGGCAAGCCCTGACTAAGGTAAAGCGAAATCTCTTAGACATCTAGATATCTCACTCAACAACCGAACACATACTTGACAAGACCTGCGTGTGTACCCAGACCTGTTGTCCAAGAAAGTCATACGCCTACCACTACCACCTTCAACCTCCCAAGGGGGGCTGAAGGTGGTAGTGGTAGGCGTATGACTTTCTTGGACAACAGGTCTGCTTGAATCTGCAGTCACATCCTGGTGCAAGTGCTTCAAGTGACAGGATAGTAGTAATGGTAGTATATTATAGTGTCAATATTCCTTGAATAATTATCCCTCAAACTGTGATGTCAGTTGTTGAACTTGAAACTGACAGAAAAAAAATATTGCTGTGACCCATTTTGCTTCAAACGATTGCAACCGTGTTTGGGTATGGTTGCATCCATTACCTTTTACCACTAAACCACTTTCAAAATGAAATTACGTGATGTTATGTGACTTCGAAGTTAAATTACATTTTTGCTTTACAACAAAAATTTAATGTGAGCATAATACATGTAATCTCAATCATCCCAGACCAAAATATTTAGGAGGGCAATTTTTCGCTCTCCTTAATTCTTTCAGGAGGGCAGTAAGGAGATCTAAAAAATCGCTCTCCTGAAATTGCCAAGCCTGGAACCGATACCGTGGTATATACCAATAACAGTATCCCGAAACCAATACCGAACTCAAAATTACTGCCCATCTTTAGAAAGGGTTGGATCAAGGATAAAGGGTGAGGACATGGGATTTTTTTTACCCTTGTTTAATCTATACCTAGCGGCCGAGGCGGCGGAACCAGGGGGCACAGGGACATGTTGCGCGGTTACACAATGATTTAAAAAGAGCGCACGCAAGCGTGCCAATATACAGGCATACCTGTAATATATTATTTGTAAATCCAATCAAGATTTGGCCAAAGAAACCCAGATTCGGTCGCTTCGGTCCGTTTCTTGTACTTCACCCATCTTCCAACCCGAAGGCTAGCCTTCGGTTTGGAAGGTGAGTAATGTATAACAAAGGACAGGACAGTGACCACACAACGGTATGCTCATCTAAACTAGAAACTATAGTATGTGACTGCACATTTACTGATAAACGATTGTAACTTTTCTCCCACTGGGCCGATCTATGGTAGCCTTGAACAGTTGTGCCCCTCCACTTTTATCGAGCTTCCGCTGCCTCTGCCTAGCTACACTAGCGCCGATGAGGGGCGTGTAAAGGGGGTCACTGCCGCGGGATTTTTGATGTTTTTAAAACGTTTAGGTTGACCTATCAATATGTCTGATTTGAAAGTCGCGGGAAGGCTTTTGGTACGGGCCCCTGACGCTGTGGAGGTGACAAGAGTACGTAGTTGTATTACCGACCAGGTTCCATTAATATAAAAAAAACCACTTCTTCCAGTTTGTTGGGTTTCCATCGGTCTTAACTGCAACGAGGTAGTCACGATTATCTTTGGGAGAACAAAATGCACCATACACACAGAAATGCAGATAATAAATTAGAGTATTGTAATTTGTTGGACAAATTACGGGCGTTCCTAACTTTTTAATATGAAAAGGCAGAGTGCGTATAGCAAAGCAATGTGTTTGAAATTAACCCTTTCCAAAATGTTTCATTTCATTCATTTTTCGGCAAACAGTTAGTTACTTCAATAGTCATTTTAGCGGACATAAAGTTGTGTGGGTTTGAATTTAATGATAGGAGAAATGAGTATACAGTTATATGGAAAGCACAAAAAGCTATGTATTTATTGTTTCTGGACAAATGAGAACAGAAATTTGTAAAATTCACTAAAAATCCTTTTTTTCTGACAGTACTATTCTTTTAGTGGTCAAAACATATGTTTGATTAAACCCCAGAACATAACTTACCACAGCGGATTTGTTCATCAATCATCTCTTCATACAGCAAAACAATGTGTTTGAAATTAACCGTTTCCAAAATGATAAAAACAAGCAACCAAAGTTGGCTACTTTGGACATTTTCAAATGGTACTCTCATTCTCTTTATCATTGTGCTTGAGGGTTAAATCTGTGGTTAAAAGTAAACAGTAACTTTCTTCTGTAATCATTGTTGCATCTATCCTCGCCAAAATAATTGTTACAACAGCCTTGCAATTAGACAAATGTGTCCATGAAGTTAGTCAATTTTGAAATTCATATCACTTTTGACCAATAGGGGTTAATTTTGAAATATTTCTGTGGTGATTTTGGTTTATCATATTATGCACTAAATGTGTGGACATCAGTCACTGACTGGGTGCCTGATTTGAGACATGGAGGAATGTTGAATCATAGTATTTGAATGAACATCATTACATGTACATTTCGAGGGTACTTCAATTCAAGGCGAAACAACTGGGTGATGGTTAAATTTCTGAATAAAACGTATAACAGTAAAACTGTTCTTGGCTGAATGCCCTATCTTCTCATTGGAGACGTTTTGAGGAAATATGGCTCCAGTGCTGAGAACTCGCATATAAAAAATAACAATTATTCCAAGAGTACCCTCATGGGATATCGCAAATCTATAAGGGTTAATCTTTTAATAATCTAATATATAAATGCTAATGTCTGTATCTACATTTCTATCTATCTCTCTGTCTATCTTTGTTCCGGGTGAACTTCTCCGTTTCTCGACCGATCGATCTCAAATTTTGTACACTGGGGTAATTCGTCCCTGAGAATAACATGGGATGGGTGCCGTGCCTGTGCGGGTGACCTTGACTTTGAAATTGATGACCTTGACCTTTTATTTCGAAAACGGCTGGGCCGATCGGGCTAAAATTTCATATGTGCGGGTATATTGACCCATCGATCATTTTGACTTCATCGGGGTGCCCGTGCGGGGTGACCTTGAAATTGGTGACCTTGACCTATTTCGAAAACAGCTGGGCCGATCGGGCTAAAATTTCATATGTGCGGGTATATTAACCCATCGATCATTTTGACTTTATCCGGGTGACCTTGACCTTGAAATCGGTGACCTTGACCTTCTATTTCGAAAACGGCTGAGCCGATCATATCTGAGGATCTTCTCTCGTGCAATGCCGGGTATTCACCCGCTAGTAACATATAAAACACAATTTGTCATACTATGACTGCTGCATGCAGCCATAGAAAACATTTAGTGCACAGTTAAGTAGAAATGGAGTAAATTGTCACTTAAACTTACCAAAGTTTGAAAATGTGGGACTTTTTTTTTGGACGGTACCTACTTTTATGCAACCAGAATGGGAATAAGGTTCAACTTTACAACCAAACTTGCAAAAGCAAATATGCTCGGAGGTCAATTGTCAAAAATCAGTATGGTTAAAAACATTAACCCAAATCAAGTGGGTTGGGTGAATATGAACCCAGTTGGGTCCATATTCGTCCAGCCCTGTTGCTTTGGGTTGATCGAGTTTTAAAACAGCCTACCACAATGTGTTTATTTATATTAACGCCTCTCCTTGGCCCAGTGGCGCATGTGTTTGGGATGACCTTCGTAGCACAACTTCGTAGTCTCGCTCATCTCGAATACAACGAAGGGATCTTTGGCCTGCACGGAGTGTTCTCTCTCCGCACAGAGGACAGCCCTTTTACGTTCCCATCCGATAGGATCAACCCCACAATTGATGCTGACAGAGAGTGTTCAGACACCTCGAGAACTTTCCCCGATGGAGGATCGATCCCGGGACCTCTGGCATGAAAGACCAGCTCACTTACACTCGGCCGCTCACAACTTAGATGCATGTATCACTAATAACACTTAAAAACTTTTGTTTTCCTAACCTTTCAATAAACCAACTTGATAATTCAAATAGAAATTCTAGAAAATATATAACATATGTAACATGCTTTTAAATTTTACAAAATTTCGGCATTCTGTCGCGTGGCATTTTTTCGTTGCGTCATTTTGTCGAGGTCGCAAAGTGACCTGCGACATTGTGTCGCGTTGTACAAATTCGTGCCTCAAAATGTCGTGGAACCGCTCATCTTCGGGCTCTGGTTAATGCCCCAAAAAGCTTAACAATCTTTAAAAATCGTCTTCTCACGAACCACCAGAGGGAATGCCTTGATATTTGGTATGGGACATCCCTTAGTGTTGAAGATTACAGTTTGTTCAAGGGAAGTCGGTAGGTCAGTATTTGAGCTCTCTGTGGGGACATATCCATTTTGAGCTCTGCCCAAAATTTTGAAATATCCATTTTGGGCTCTGCCCAAAATTTCGATTTCAAGAACCGGTGGGCAAATTTTACCACATTTGGCATGTAGTATAAGTGGGTCCTAAGTAACTGATTGATGCCCCAAAACATTTTTTTCACAGCCCCGTGGCAACCCCAGGGGCTAACATGGAAAACAATTCAAAAGCCCATATTTCCCAAACCACGTGGAGCAGAGAACTGTCATTTCATATGAAGCATTCTTCGGACCCAAAATGGAATGGTAAAAGCATTGCCCTTGGTTATGTTAGGGTGTGCGGTAGGAGGCAATGAAAAAATGATGTGTCAGCATTTTTGCAGTAATATTTTTTCTCAGTACAAATTGTTAAGAGGTCTTCAGACTGTTTACTATTTTCAGATATCACTTACGTCAGCAAGAGACAAGAGAGACTCCTGTCACCTGTCAGACACATATGTTCTCTATTAATTTTAGCCTAATTGAATGAAATAAATCTCTTCAAACATAACCCTCTCAAAACTTCCATAAGTGGCAGAGGAAAACTTTATCTGATACCTGTATAAAATACCTTCAACTTAACCCTCTCAATGATTCGTGTTTTCCAAATATTTATTTGTTACGTTGAACCCTTTCAATGCTCTTCACATATTTTTTTCTGGTTTCTTGGATTTATCTGATTCCTGTATAAATATCTTTAATTTAACCCTCTCAAGTCTTCAATGTGTGTACCAAAGATTTCATTGATGCCTTGATCAAACCCTTTCAATGCTCTGCACATATCTCTTTTTTCAGTATCCTTGGAAAAATGCTGTTCTGATTCTAGTATGAATATCAAATTTAACTCTCTCATGACTTCATTGTGTTTTTCATAGATTTTATTTCATGTTGAACTCTTACAATGCTGTGCACAAATGTTTTTTTCTGGTTTCTTGGAAAAATTTAGGTGATTCCTGTTTGCATATCTTTAATTTAACCCTCTCAAGACGGAAATGTGGGTTCCAAAGATTTCATTGATGCCATTTTCAAACACCTTCAATGCCGTGCACATATATGTTTTTTCTGGTTTCTTGGAAAACAATTATCTGATTCCTGCATGAATATCTTTAATATAACCCCCTCAAGACTTCAGTGTGTGGTCCAATGACTTTATTTCATGTAATATTGTTAATGAAAAACATTTTCTGATTTCTTTATACATATTTCCCCCCCCCCCCCCCCCAAAAAAAAAAAAAATAGGCCTCCATAAATTCTCTTTCTGTCTTTGCTTATTTTTGATGCTTTAACCGCTTTCACGCAGACTTGAATTTACTGGTGGCAGTAAAATTTTGTTTCTCTAGTTTGAAATATATATTATTCTTTAAAACCCCTAGGCAAAATTCATTCATTTATGGCACAGACCATCTTGGGGGCAAACATTTTCTCCTTTGTTCAAACGAATCTGCTGCCATGTTCAGGCTGGTGAAATGTACTCTTCTGATATCCCCCCCCCCCCCCCCCCCCCCAAAAAAAAAAAAATAACTATTTCCCTTCGGGTGGGGTTAATGCTCCATAAGCCTAAATGCCTTAAAATATTCTTTTTATAAGCCACTTGCAATAATGCTTAGACTTCTTGTTTGGAACTTACTTATTGATGCAGGTTCACCTTTTTCAAAGAAACTTAGTTAGTCGAAATTTGGGCTACACTCAAAATTTTCTGTTTTCATATCCAACGGGCAGATGTGAACCAAATTTGTCATAAGTATTTCATTTATGCCGGATCTTTTTTGTTTGGGGTGGGGGGGGGGGATAGGGGGGGTAGAGAGAACCACAGTAGTTGAAAACAAAAGAAAATTTTGTTCAGTGGCATAGCAAATCTAAAAACATTGCTCTTGCTGCTGATCACTTACTGATGCACTTATCACTGTTGACAACTTGAGCCAGGAGTAGGTGAGCGTTTTAGACTCACTTGAGCCTCTGGTTTTTATTATTTTTTTCTGATGTCACACTACCAATTTCTATAAAATATTTGCTCAGGGAAACCATTTTTGCCGTTTGAAGAAACTTCAATCCATTAAAAATCAACTTTTAGGCAGGGCGCGGCGAAGCTTCGAAATTCGATTCGAAATAGCCCCCGTGATTCGATTCGATTTCAACAGTGCCGATTCGAATATTTTCGAATGGTTGAGATGTTCTCAAAATTCTACAAAGTGTCTCCTCTTGAGCTCTTCTTCTATCATCAGGTCTACGATACAGGAGACCTGATAAAAGAATAAGACTCCAACAATGTTCCGCTTCCTAAATTACATTGATTCCATGCTATAATATTCGGCTTTTTTGCTTAATTTACACGAGTCGCCGTTTCACACAATACTTCAGTGGAGACTGACACCATTTACGGTTGTAAGAAGCTGCAATATGCACAACATGAAAAGCGGTGAGATTCGATTCAGGATTCGATTCGACCCGAAATTTGAGATTCATAGGGGGCCTACTTTCAGGCTAACGAAAATAAACATGATGTACCCAGGGACGTAGGAACCGGGGAAGTAGGGCATGTGTGCGCAATTTTTTATAGAAATAGTTGAGAGAGAGAGAGAGAGAGAGAGAGAGAGAGAGAGAGAGATGTGTGTGTTTACCAACCCCCGTTATTGCTATCTATTGGGAATTAGTAGGAAAGAGGTTACGCAGACGCTTTACTAATAAGATGTGACCAAAGATTCCCTCGTTTGATTTGTTTCTACAATAGACTTTAACCCTTTACCCAGGTTTTTAAATTCATTTATTTTTGGCACAGTCTTTTGCTTAATTTGAGCACATCAAAACCTGAAATAACAGCCCATATAAACATGGAGATGCCAGGAAGACAGCTAATCTGGCTATGGCGTCTCCAAACAATGCGCCTCTCACATTCAATGTATTTGATCTCATGTTAGTTCATCGATCCGAACGTAGTGGCAACACCTCTACGTTCAGATTCTTGCCATTCAATCCTATAGAAAAAGTTCCCATCAACTTTTTATGGGAACTCAAAACTCGAATTAGGAATATATATCAAGCTTTAGCTCTTACGACCTGCAGCAATCGATAGAACATTTATTTCCTTACATTTGTGCAGAGTTTATTGATCCAAACTGTGTTTTATCCTTTAGTTATCGTTATTTTAATACTCTCCAAGCGGCAACGAATGTTTCGAAATCGGCCATGTTTTTGTATAAATATAAAACAGTAAAAACAAGAATTCAGAATTCTCAGTGGTTTATCTCTTTACCTAACATGAAATGCAGCCGACACTTGCAAACAGAATTCTGGAATAATTAATTTTTTTCATTTTTTGTCTCGAAAACAGCTCATTCCAAATAGGGGTCATAACCTATGTTTCTGAGACACAAAATGAAACAAATAATGAAATTGTGAATTTTATGAATAGACTGGCCGGTCTTGACCCTTACGTCAGGTAAAGGGTTAAAGGGCACTCTCCGAATCTTTGACAAGAATCAAATGAAAATTTTGTAGTGTTCAACCGATGATCGGAATCTGCCGATTGTAAGCGATCGGATCACAACGGCTCCTGGAACATCCGTTCAACCGATTATTGCCAAGCATTTTGTGATGATTCGTTAACCGCGTTTTGTTATCTTCTGCAATTGTTCAGTTGTTAATGTAAAATGATTTCAATGATACCATTCAATAAATTTGAGAAACAACCACAATGTGTATTCTTAATCTCTCGATACGCCTTTTTTACGGGATATACAAGTTAAACGACATGCAAAGCTTACAATTGAGCGTACTTGCGTGAATCAAGTGAGGGGTGTACTCGTTTACCGCCCAAGGGTGTGCGACTGGTAATTATACTGCGACCCCAGTCAAAGAAGTTTAACACTGTGAAAAATGTTCAGTTTAATGTGCTAGCAGTTCTTGGGAGCCTCGACTTGTCCAGTAGTGCACGATATTACAATCGGAATCGGCATCAGAATCGGCCGATTGTGAGCTCAAATAAACGGTAATTGGCCAGCGACATTTTTTTGGAAATCGGCTGAACACTAACTTTTTGCAGGAATCAAATTTGATTTCCATTGTTTTCCTTACGAGAATAGTTTGCGATATTCGATTCTGATTCTCGGGTGAATTTTAAGTCCTGGGAAGATTGGGAAAACAACAGTTCCAAGACTAATCTCATCACCTGGATGACATTGGGATTTCTCCACAATTAAATTCTTCATTTTACTGGATTGGGGAATACTGGGGATAAGGAATATAGCAATTTGCCGATTTCAGCGAATTCATGGCACAAATGCTAAAATTTTATTTCTATAAATTTGTATGAAAATGGTATTGAAAGGCGTTGTGTTGCTACTGTATTTTATACTAGCAGGCCAACCCGTCTCAGGACGGGCTACCCCGCCCATACGAAAACAATGTCAAGAAAGATAATCAGAGTTTCAGTTTTAAGCTGGAAGCGGCCTGAACGGACACTCCCTATTTGTGTTATGACTCGACGCCGTATTTCGAAATGCACTCACTGATTTGTTCATTGGATGTTTATATTCAAGAAACACACAAGACAGTTTCAATACATTGGCTGAGCCAATGTATTGAAACTATCTTGTGTGTTTCTCAACGGCTCGCCCACTATTCACTGACTGTCCCATGTCATTGATCAGGGATTGTCACACTCTACGTGTGGATCACGTTAATGGCAGTCAAGAGAATTTCAGATGAAGGTATTTGAATTAATTTATTTTGACTACTACACTTTTATGTGCAGGAATCAAATCAAAAATGATCCATATTGATAGTGCTTGCTTAACCCTTTCCAAACCGACCTGCCCGATTTGCCGGTGTGACACGTCGTCGGTTTAAGAGATGCTTCCCTCCACTTACCCCTCCCCCCCCCAAAAAAAAAGAATATTTAGAAACTTAAGAAATAAACATTTTCTAACATAATGTCGTTCAATGACTCTGATTCAAATGTCCAGCCCTTATTAGGTATTCCTCTTTTAGATTTAATTATTAAAGATTGTAACCTTTTCAAATGTGTTCCGCTATTGTCCACCAAAATATTATTTACCACAAAATGGATATACATCTGTTGTCTTCTCCGCAAGTTTCAGTAATAATTTAATTCCATCGAGCTGTGGGATTAAATTATTACCGAAATACCGTCATCATTTCTTGCTTGTCTTGTCGCCTTATCAAATCGGTCGCTAATGGGGTTTAGGTGATGAGACCTCTCACCCCCTCTCAAAAATATTCCGTTATGGACATATGCGTTTGGTGTGGAGTTTTATATATCCATTCGCTTTTGCTAGAAATCATTTTCTTTCTTACCAGTCTAGGTTTGAAGCATAGATTAATACCACTCACAAAATCGTTGATTTGGGGGATATGTAGTGTCCGATTTGAGCTGTTCGGGGGTGGGGTGGTGGGCTCTCATTCTGGCCAATTTGGAGTTATGTATGGTTGAAGTTTCGTTACGACTACTGCCTTTATATTTAATTTTATTATATGGCCTACCTGTTTTCTCGACTTATTACCGTTTCATATGTTCAGTGAATAGTATTATTTCTTATTACTTTCCAAAGTGTGATTTACTGGGATTTCCAGGTTTGATTATAAACGATAACTTCACAAGTGAATTATGCAATCAACAATTGGGTCATTTATCCTTGCGCTTTGCCGTTGGTGTAATGGGGACTTCATTGTTTTTTTTACCCTTTACCTAACATGAAAAGCAGACGACACTTGCAAAAAAGTCTTGAAAAAATATTATAATTTTTGTCTCAAAAACATAGGTTATGACCCTCATTGGAACGAGCTCGACGAGCTCGTTCCGATGAGGGGTCATAACCTATGTTTTAGAGACAAAAAATGAAACAATAATGAAAATTAATTTGCAATTTCTGAGAACAGCGCTGGCCTGTTTTGGCCGTTACGTTGGGTAAAGGGTTAAATAATATAATTATCGTTAATAATGAAAAGTAATAAACAGAGTTATCGCTTGACTGGACTGGTTACGTGAAATAATTCATTCGAGGCGAGGGACTATATTGTAAAACACACGTGCGCAATCGTGTTTACACAACGTCCCTCACCTCTCATGAATTATTTCACGTAACCAGTCCAGTCAAGCAATTACTCTCTAAAGCTTTCTGAGTGGTTATCATCGAACAGACATGTGTCATATTAATGCGCGTGTAAATAGAACTATTTCAAAACATCAAAAAAGCCACGATGCCTGGTTGTATTTGTTTTAAACATTCACTAAAATCCCAATGACAAAAAAATGTATAAATACTTGAAAATTAATATTTACAACGCCGAATTGTGGAACTATAATTTGTCGCGGTTATGGCGTATGACTGCATGACGTTGTGACGCGCCGCAGTCAAATGTGTTCAAGATGAAATTCTATTCTTTAACTCCTCGTTTCTATCTGAAAGATGTGTTTTTTAACTGTGGTGTCATATGATAAACAGGATATGAAATTCGTGTTTTGGTAACACTGTATTTATGAAACTCGTATACGAATATCCTGTTTTGCCTCGCCAGAGGCTCGGCAAAACGGAAGATTCTTAGACTCATTTCATAAATAGAGTATGATCAAAACAGTAAATCCATATCGTCCATATTCAAAACAATTTTCCCATAACTGTTTACCCCTAGCACACTGATAGTGCGACAGATTTTTTTCCCAATCACTCCATTTTTCTCTTGTTTAACTATGAATTTAAGAAATTATATCTTGTTTGACAGAGGTCATTGAGCTCTGTCAAAGAAGGTATATTTGGTTAAATATCTAACTGCATTATATTTGGGAAATATTTGCTGTTGAAAACTTTGCCATTTTGACATCAGAGTGCAGAGGGTTAAGTTTTCTGTTCTATAATCCCGACTGACTAATATTCCAACTACATCACTAACACTGGGCAGCATCGTACACCGGAAACGAGAGGAGCTCAAACGAGGAAATTCCAGTTTTGACTCCATCCTGCAAGATATTTTGACATTTTTCAACTGCTCAGCGATTCGATCAAGTATTCTATGATATGGGTGTCGATTCCTTAGTAAATATTGTAAATATTTGAATACTAAAAGGATTGTGATTATGTCAGATGTTTTATAGAAAGCCGATGGAACAGTCACACTTTGAAGATACAAGAAATGAAATCGGAACTTGCTAATAAGAATGAAGGGTGCCAAACATTCCTTCCCGGGCGTTAGGCATTTCTCCACTAAAAAGCAGAAAGGGTTAAGAGGTTTTCTTGATCGATTAATCACGTGGATTAACCTTGGTTAATCGATTAATCACTTGTCTAAATGGATATCTGAATAATTTCCATACCGTTCATGATTTACTGCATGAATTCTTTACCCAAAGTAACATACAAAACCGACTGGGCCGAGATACAAAAATCTCCATTCAAATTTATTATGTTTTCAATTTTTGTCTCAAAAACATAATTTATGACCCCCTCAGTGGAACGAGCTCGTTGACCTCGTTCCAATGAGGGGTCATAAGCTATGTTTTTGAGACAAAAATTGAAAATTTTTAGTAATTCATGAATTTATTTTGCAAGCTATCTGCAGTGGGTAAAGGGTTCAGAATTCCATTTCCAGCCACTGATACAGTATAATGATCATGCAAGTAAACAAGTATGTCAGGAAGTAACTTGCATGCTTTACTCTGTCTCATATAATTGATGTGAGTCAGTGTGACAATGTTTGCCTGTTTTGGAGCAAGTTAGTCCCTTTGTTAACCCAAATAATACAGTCGTTCAAAAGTGACTTTTAATCGATCAATTACTTTTTGGATCGATCAAGATGTTGATCATTGATTAATCGATTAATCGGTTACCGTTTCATATCTACTCCATTGCATGCTCTATGAGCGAAGTGAACATGAAGATTCATTAGCTGCAGAAATAATTAACTGCCCAGTCTCATAAGAGGCCCGAGGGGAAGTAAAGAGCCACAAATAAGATAGATAGTTTTGATATAAGATCTCATGACGCATAATTATGTGCCACAGTTTCACTTCAAAAATTTAAAACATAATGAGCCTCGGAATTTAATTAAGATATTAGCACCATTGCCGTTAATTAAACCCTGGCACTTTCGTCTTTGAAACAAACAGTGATAGGTGCCGTCAAAGACGAAGAGCCACCCATGACTCTCCTTTAGCGCGTTGTATGAATAGATGCACGTCTTTACCGTCATAGTGTCGAGAGGTTTGATGACCGTCGGAATGATCGGATACCTTTATTGTATGATATTGTTTTAGGATAATCAATTCTCAGGTTTATTACACGCCTATTATATGAAATTCCTATGTACTGCAACACTAAACCATGAACCATGCGGAAAATGCAGATCCGTTCCGCACAGATGTGCCGAACGGAAATCGTTGAGCAGACGATGGATCACTCGAAACTGAACCGCTTGCTAAATAACTAAATAAAATGTCTAAAATTGAAGGATATTGGGAGTTTAATGTGATCGAAAATAGCGAAGAAATAGAGTCGATATATGAAGGGAATAATGAATATCTAGAAGAAGAAGAAGAAGAGTATGAGTACGTAAATTTGGTTGGCGATAAAATGTGTTCTTTTTGCTGATGGTTTTCAAATGAATTGCTTAGTGTTCTACTAATAATTGCTTTTTATAGATTGAAGGCGTGTAATAAACACAGAACGGCACGCGCGTGTCCATGGGTTAATCGACATTGTACTTGCGCCATTTCGGAAGGATAAAACTCGAAGCCTGCGGCCTCTCGTTCTATCCTTCTGCCTTGGCACTCCTGTCATATCGATTAACGCATTCAGGATGAAATGGTTTCGCGCGCCGAAGGCGCGCAAGGACGGTTTGGGGGGCAAGCCCCTTTCGACCCTCTTTAACAGTATGTGATTCGGTTTGTCTGGTTTGACCGTGGTAAAGAAGGAAAGTGTTAAGATGCTTAGCGGCGTCTATGATTTCGTCTGCTTTTCTTAGGAGGAGGTGGCTGAGTTGGTGATACCCCCTTTGGTGGTGTTGAAGGAGTGGTGGAGGGCTGACTCGGTTGGTAAGGTTTGGCCCTCGCAGCTGCCGGTGGTGAAGAGCTTTTTGGTGTTGTTCTCAAGTAGTGGTTGCTGAGACTCTCTAATCCTATTCTGAGCATGTTGCCTTTGCACCCGCGATCTCTCAAGGCCTTAATATGGGCTTGTAGAAATATAAGGTGGTCGTCGTCTCTGGCCTTTTCTCCTAGGATACTTTCCACGGACTCCGCGGTGTTTGCTTCCTGGATGGTGTCCCGGTCGGAAAAAGCAGGAAGAGTAAGAGTGGGTTTAGCGACATGTGCGATGTCAGCCTCAACTTCCTGCTCCACAAATAGACTATCCTCCTCCATCTCCTCTTCGGGGGAAGAGTGTGATGGGCTGGAGGTTAGACTATTACCTGGCGAACCAGCGTCCTCCGGACCTTCCACCGGAGTGGAGGGTACCGCGCTGGACATGGAACGGACAGGGGTAGCAGGCATTGAGCGTTCAATGCCATGATTAGCCTCCCTCTCTTCCTTCTCCGTCCTTTTCTTTTCCATGAACACCGTCAGTCGGCGGGCATCGCGTCGTCTGGCGGAAGGTCCCTTCTTTCTTTTCCTTTTGTTCTTCTGGCTGTCCTTTGTCTGTGCTCGGCGCTTGTCATCATCCTTTTGCAGGTCCGAGTCACTTGGAGGGTGACCAGTGCGGGGGAAATCCCCTCACGAAAGGTGCTACACCTCTCCAAGGACGTCGGTTCGGCTTTTCTATCAAAATCCATTGTCAGGTGAATTTTGAGCACCTGGATACTCCAGGTGGTAGCAAGGGTAGCCTTCACTCTGACAAGTGTTTCCTGGATAACAAGTGGGAGCTCCATTGTTTAGTAGTTAGCACCTCGGAGTCCAAGGTGCGAATGAATGAATGTGTATTTAATATATCACCATGATACAATTAGGAACAAAGATACCAGTATCGAATGAATTGTTTACGTGTGTTATTTTTACGGACATCGTGTCTAAAAATTGGACTGAAATGACGCCGTTTTACACTGAATGACATGAGTCAATTAGAAATTCGTCCACGACAGTCTCTCATCCTATACATCACCAACTGCTGTGGATGAATGAAACCTGGTCTACCGTTAATATAACACATGTCTAGTCTAATGTGTCCATAAATGGCCATGTTCTGCATCATATCTTTTGATTGCCCAAACTCATATTATATGCTCATCAAAGTCATCTTATTACCACTGGTAATTTTGTCATACTTGTTCACCGAAGCCCTCAACGTATCGATAATAAACGCTGTCGTTTGCAATACAGTTGTAACATGTCAATATTCTATAGAACGGCATTTGAAGTTGAAATAATATTGCAGTTATATTTCGTTAAAACGCTAGTAACAGAGTGCCCCTGAGTGAGCCTTCTAAACACCTACATAGGCCCGACCCATATATTAGAGTACTTCTGATTTAAAATATATACAATACTATTGTTACTAAAAACGATAGTACCAAGTATATTGTAAGGGTAACATGTCCGTGGAGTGCATGTCCAGGTAACCAATGCTGGTTTTTAGGTGGTGGGAGCCTGTTCAGGATATTAATCAAAATAAGGGAAAACAAACAATGGACAACCGGGCCTAACAATGTGCGTCATGGAAGGGCAAGTTATAGCAATTGCAGCAATGATTTTCTCGTAAAAGAATGTATACGAAAATATGTTGAAACACATCAAAACACATGCACAACTTCCTAATATAAAACCTGATGCGAACAGAAGATTGATCCTCGGACACTCTCAAATTACGAAGAACTTTACGGGCGATGAAGCTCAGAAGTCACAAGGTTCGCAACTTGTACTCTCAAAAGTTGACCCTTTACTCAAAGTAACGACAAAAACCGACCAGCGCTATTCACAAAATTCACCATTCAATTTTCATTACTTTTTCATAAGGTATGTTTTTGGAGCAAAAAATGAAAAAAAGAATTATTTAAGAATATTTCTTGCAAGTGTCGTCTGCTTGCGTGATAGGTAAAGGGTTAAACAGGTTATTTCATCGAAACACCTATAAACAATTTCCCTGTTTAATACATAGCATGAATATCAATTAAATATGACGTATCCTCTACAGTTATTGCTTATACAAAACCCTGTGTATGTAAATGTTGTATCAGATTTGTGCTTTCAATATTAATTTCTCAATAGAGCATTAGTGTATCCAAAATTCGTGCATTGAATTTGGAATTAGTGCAAGCGTCGTAGTGTGTCTGTAGAAATATCTACTAAATATTTTTTGACTGATAAATAATGCAAGTTCATGTTGTAAATTTCGATAGCCATCTTTAACTGGCAGAGTGCTGGAAGCCCATATTTGGGCTTTATTCTGAAGTGCAGGTGCTGCAACTTAATGGCTTCATATTCTTTGGATGTGCGTCACATTTATTTTTGAATTGAAATTATTTAGTCTGTGAGGATTTGCCTTGTTACAATTTATGGCACACTCTCATAAATTGTAACAAGACAAAGAGAGGTGGACAAATTTGGATGACCAAAAATAATTTAGCACGCTACCAGTTAAATGCGTTATGATCAAAAGTATATTACTAATCGGTCACCAGTGTCGGCGTTGTACTCACGTAGGTATACTACCTACTACTGTCCTAGGGTTGGCATTAGGTGATGGTGGAGGTAGGGATAGTATATATAATGTTATTATTTCTCCTATTTCTTTCTCTAAATGGTAGGTGATAATGGCATAATAATGGCATAAAGGATGCTTGGGGCAGTAACATTGCCAAAAACACACTTTTCGTCGTAGTATGTATGTTGTATGTATACCTTCAGCATGTGTTTATCAGTGCTCTATATTTTAAGTTATCTGCATTATTACAATCTGTCGGAGGAGTTGCTTGCCGCATGCAGATAACTTCAAGGTGGGACATGCCATATAAGCACGGACGGATGGACGGACACACGTGTGTAGATTTATGCATATAAAACACATATTTCCTCATACAATAATATCACAAGACCTGATGTAAAGTACATGAGCAATACCACACAATTTGCAAATTACACAGAATCCGTCAAAAATGGTCCGCGTATCCCTTTTTGAGCACCAGGGTACTCAGAAATTCAAATGGGCATTAGGGTCCCCAGAAAAAAAACAATGTTTTCGTCGGGACGGGTATACTAATACATTGATGGGTACGTTAATGCCTATTGTCTGTTTCTGGTTACGCTAGTGCTCAAGATATGTCAAAAGACATTTTAGCATAATTTATAGCTTAGAAAGGCAAAGAGAAATGTCTTACATTTACGTAGCAACATTATTTTGCTACCAAATGCACATCACTGGCCGAGAATGTTTGTGATGGAGTGCACAGTATAAGTTACATGGCGTGTAGCTGGATGATACATTTCGATATAAGGCGAGGAGAGTTCATATCAGATTAAGCGAAAGTCGAAAGTCCATGTAAATCAAGGGATTAACCCTTTACCCAACGTAACTTCAAAACCGGCCAGCGCTATTCACAAAAATCGCCAATTAATTTTCATTATTTTTTTCATTTTTTGTCTCAAAAACATAGGTTATGACCCCTCTTTGAAACGAGCTCGTCGAGCTCGTTCCAAAGAGGGGTCATAACCTATGTTTTTGAGACAAAAAATGAAAAAAATTAGTTATTCAAGAATTTTTTTTGCAACTGTCGTCTCTTTTCATGTTAGGTAAAGGGTTAACAAATTTTCCCGAGAAACAAAAAACAACCGGGCGTTTATTTTTTTGGAAGCTGCAATTGACAGCACCGCGCAGAATCATCAACAGTAACTGGCACCGATGTGTATCCATGGTGACAGTAAAAAACTCTTCGCTGTTCGATGTGCGATATTTCGTGCCCTGAGTTCCAATGTGTTCTATGTGCCAGTAGGCACATAGAACACATTGGAACTCAGGAGACGATTTGTTTGCATAATAAAACTTATCGCTACAAGCGTATCTGAAATACCCTTAAATACACTTACTGTCATTACTAATTGAAAAGGGTTAAAACGCACTTTTGAATGTTAAAAGAATCACTTTCAATCTGCTGAGTAAACTGTGAAGAAAATGTTCGCTTCAGCTTAACAAATCGATAGACGTTGAAGTTTCGTCGGTATCGGCAAGAGTCGTAAAAATAACAAAGAACTTTTGAGACTACAAATAATATTTTCTGTCCATTTTTTTTTTAATATTTAATGTTTTAACTCTTTACCCAACGCAGACGATATCAAAATTTATTATTTTAAATATCATTTTTTCAAATTTTTCAAAAAATTTCAACAAAACCATATCATGTGACCCCTCGTTGGAACGAGGTCGACGAGCTCGTTCCAACGAGGGGTCACATGATATGGTTTTGTTGAAATGTTTTGAAAAATAATTTTTTTTCAACTGCTGAATTTGCATATTACGCGGGCAGATGCGGCCGATTCGCTGTTTCCTGATCAATAAATACGGTATCTTGAAAATATTTTTGGTACTTAAATTCTCTTAATTTGTTTCAATTCAAATTTTGAAAATTCGAAGCGAGATGTAACGGGATGGGATCAAGAGGCTCCTAGAATGCCCTATCGTGACCTCTCATAGGGACACACCAGCCAAGACTGTCATAAAACTGACCCTTCTATACCCCAATATCTCCAGAGTACAACTCAAGATTTGATATCCTTGGACTATGTCCACCCAATGCTATTGAATATAGAATGTGACTTAACACAGAAGAGTAAGATATTTTCTGAATTTATTTGTAACAGTTGTATAAAAGTTTAACAAAAAAATGTAGTCTGCTTAGCACACCTGGGCAGTAAATGGAGGAAGGTGGTAAGTTCATTGGGTGAATATAACAAACAATCAATAAACTTTGTCAGTTATCTCAGTTCTATACTCGACACGACTATAATCAAGCGAACAGACAATCTGCCAAATTGAACTGCAGGCCATAAGGAATTTCTTAAGTTAACAACCTTTCAACCAAATGAAAGGTCAGGGTACCAATCTGAACTGCAAGTGATTAAGTTAACATTACAACCAAATGAGCAGACAGATTTCTAAAATGAGTGCAAGCCATGTAAAATTGATTAAGTTAACAACTTACAACCAAATGACCGGACAAAGTACCAAAATAAACTGAGTATAGGAATTTACATTCTTTAGTAAACTTGTATTAGGCAATTTATTCTTCTTCACATATTGCAATTATTTAGTATGAACCAAGTGATTTTTTGCTTCACATTTTTTGGGGAGACCCAATAATTATATTTGAAAGTTACATTTAGAGGGACCAAATGTTTGGTTGTAAATAATTACATTTAGGAGGACCAATTTTTTAGATAGTAAATTATTTCATTTCAATTTCTGATCAGAAGAAAGCTGTCATATACTCATACTAAGGCAGAACAATTCGACTTCGGCAGGTCTTAAAATATTTATTGAATAAGGGCCGAAAAAATCAAACACCCGGAAGTCAGTAGTATATGAGGCGCATTTCAACTCTATTTACCCGGAGGAGAAGCGGATGAGGAGATATTTTTTATGACGTAATAGTTTTTTATGACGTAGCAGTTTTTTCATGGCGAACGGGTGTTTTTTGATTACATAACGGATTTTTGGTGACATAACAGGGCTTTTAGATGTTTTGGGGGTGACTAACGGGATTTTTTAAAATGTTTTTGTGACATAAGAGGTGTTTTCTCCTACAAGTAGTCATGACTTGATAGGTTCACACACGTGCGTTTAGGTAGTTAATCACAATCTGTTACGTTTAATTATAGAAATGCTGTGATTTCCTGTGAATGTTATAGATAGCTGCCATCACCCAGTGCATTTCGCATATAGTATTTACAATCATTTAGTAAAAGGGTGGATCTAATGAAGGTCATCAGGGAACAGCGGTGTGATCGTTATAGATAGCTGTCATCACTTAGCGCATTTTGCTTATAGTATTTACAATTACTTAGTAAATGATGCGTGGGTCTAATGAAGGTCATCAGCGAACAGTGGGGGGGGGGGGGGGGGTCATCGTTAAAGAGAGCTGCCATCGACTAGCGCATTTTGTTTATAGTATTTGCAATCGTTTAGTAAATGGGTGGGCCTAATGAAGGTTAATCCGTGAACAGCGGGTTGATCAACGAACAGCGGGGTTGTCGTTATAGAGAGCTGCCATCGACAAGCGCATTTTGTTTATAGTATTTACAATCGTTTAGTAAATGGGTGGGCCTAATGAAGGTGATCAGCCACAATTTAACGTATATGTTTCATTTTGAATCGACACTCCCACCAACCTGACAGTGCTATATTATACTTATAATATTTTTAAAGCATTCGCAATCTACCGCTCAAACCGTAAAGATGTCTTCTAGTGATCTTCAGAAAATTGGAAGTCCGAGATACGAACAGTGAAGTAAGCATATTTCGCAAAGAAATTAAAGTTCACATTAGGAGGTTTACGGAAGGCGGTGCCACACCCACAAAGAAGGGTATCACTCTGGATTTAGAGGACTGGAAAGCGCTGTAAGAGAATATCAGCCAAATTAAGGAGGAAATAAAAACGCAAGAAAAAGAAAAACATTGAACTGACAAAAGAGACTTTCGGAAAATTCGGAGTTTGTACCACGAAAAAAAAAAACATTTCTCAGTGGCATGCAGAAGCGAAGTTGGTTTGCAAATTGAACAGAGCTTTCGCGCAGCTTGTCGAATACAAAATCAATTACATTGCCAAGGCAAATGTTATGGATGCAGGGTTGATCTTCCCAGTCAGTCACAACACGACGTGTGTCTAATGATGGACGGTGAAGCAAAGATAAATCATTGTTTTGAGGACGCTCACAATTTAGTTGACACAGGTCGAGTGTATGAGATTTGGAGAGGCAATACGGCAAGTTTAATTCCACACCCACTCAATGCCGAATATGTAACTGTGGTCACTGGTGAGCTAAACAAGGATGCTATTAGAAACATTGTAACAGACTCAGTGTCGAATAGATGGTGAACACTTTGTGTTTGTGCCAAATATGCAACCGTGTCCACCTGTGATCTAAACAAGGATGCCATTAGAAACATTGTTATAGACTCTGTGGCAAATATGCCATTCAAAAAAAGTAGGGGATATTTGATAAAAGTGAGATATATGAAGAAATATATTTATATTTTCTTCAAAAAGACAGTTGAGGCATTGCACTGTGACATCTCGTGAATGATTTCAGCGATAGTTGGGTGTCTGACAAGCACATTCTCTGACGGTCAGGCAGAGAATTTACCACATTCAGTCCAAGACTTCAATACCTTGTAAATACTCAACGCTTCGCGAGACAAGCGCGAATCCGACGTGGCATACTCCTCACCAAACGTCCAATATCAACTTGACTGACGTTATTCCATTCTTCCTGTAGTACAGCCGCGTGTTCCTGGACATTGGTGGCAGGGGCTGTTGGCGTTGTCGTAAGCGCCTGCCAAACATATCCCAGACGTGCTCGATTGGTGAATTGTCTGGACTTAGTGCTGGCCAAGGCAGTGTAGTGATGTTCTGCCCCTGGAGGAAACCTGTAGCGACACGGGTCTTGTGTGCTCTTGCATTGTCATCTTGGAAAATGAATCTGCGGCCGTGAAGCTGCGCAAATGGCACCACATGAGCTGCTAACATGTTGTCACGGTAGTACTGCCCTGTGACACACCCTTGGATGACATGTAATGATGTTCTGCTTGCCATGGTTATGCCTCCCCACACCATAACCGATCCACGTTTCGCCTGTCGTGGAAGTCGAGAGTGAACCTCGATTCGTCGGAAAACATGACGTTGCTCCACTGATGATTGTTCCAGTGCTGTCGTGCTCCACACCAATTACGCCTTGCTGCGATTTGACATTCAGTCAAACGTGGAATTATTCGAGGTCTTCGAGCGTACAAATTCCAGCTGTGTAGGTGATTTCAGATAGTCTGACCACTGAATCGCACATCTGTCGCTCGATGCAGCTGCTGTCCAATTTCTGGGGCCCTTTGATGGCGGTTATGCATGTGGTTTGGATGAAACGATCCTGGTTAGCAGTTGTCGCCCTTGGACGACCTGACCGACGTCTGTCATCAACATTGCCTGTCTGACGATAGAGTGACCACAACCTGATAATCACCGATTTAGTAACGTTGAGAATTTGAGCCACTGCAGTCTGTCCGTTGCAAGCTTCCAACATGCCAACGGCACGTAAACGTTCGTCACGTATCAGTGTTCGCATACCTCAAAAGTTACGTTTCGGCCAGAAACTATTGATGAACGAGTTTATACCAAGAAAAGAACGATGAGACCTCCGAAAAAGCCCATCCAGCACAAATGAAAATTTCAAAACGTACCTCACAGACATTAACGTGCCACTCGTGCGAAAAACCTGCACGAAGTTTTAGTGGGCCCGTCACATTCATGATCCACAGTAAACTTGGTAACATATTGATGTGTCCAATCACGCGTATCCAATACCATTTTCCGAAAATATCAACATCAGTTTGGATATCCCCTACTTTTATTGAATAGTATAGATGGTGAACATTTTGTGTGTGTTTGTGGGTGTCTGTGTGTTGGAAAAAAAATTACAAAAATAAAGAAAAAAAGAGAAGAAAAAAAACAAAAAAAACCCACACAATTCTGACAGCCACTGCCCTTGAAGTTCGTTTTCGACCGCTCTTCAAGGAGGGAAATAAAGTAAAGAAATTACCTGGTGAGTGCTCTTGGCTGAGACGGAACAATTTTTAAACAAATCTAAATTTAACTCTCCAGTATGAAGAGTTTCCCCATAGTCACACTGGAGCTGAAACGGTTAACCGATTAATCGATTAATCAATGATCAACATCTTGATCAATCCAAAAAGTAATTTTTCGATTAACCGTTATTTTTGAACTACTGTATTATATGGGTCAACAAAGGAACAAACTTGCTCCAAAACAGACAAACATTGTCACATTGACTCACAAGTATATGAGACAGAGTAAAGCATGCAAGTTACTTGATGACATACTTGTTTACTTGTATGATCATCATACTGTATCAGTAGCTGGAAATGGTCATTCTTAACCCTTTATCCATTGCGGGTAGCAGATGATACTCGCATTACTAAAAAAAAATAATTTTTGTCTCAACAACATAGCTTATGACCCCTCATTGGAACAAGCTCAACGAGCTAATTCCAATGAAGGATCATAAGCCATGTCTTTGAGACAAAAATTGAAAACATAATACATTTGAATGGAGATTTCTGTATATAGACTAGTCGGTTTTGTTTGTTACGTTGGGTAAAGGGTTCAGACTGTAAATGATCAACAGTGTAGCAGTTATTCAGGTATCTATTTGGACAAGTGATTAATTGGTTAACCAAGGTTAATTCACGTGATTAATCGATCTCGAACACCCCAGAACACGAACCAGCTCTAGCTCACATCCTTTTTCAGCCGTCCTAACCGGACCCTCTAATTGTGAAAAGAGTACTTTAATCCACAAGATAATCACTCCAATTTGCGAAATGGTGACCCGCACCTCCAAATAGTATATGTTGTTATAGCGAGTGGCTCTTTATATTAAACTATGCCTCATGTGGAATTTGTGGACAGAATTCCGAACGAGTTCAATGCTGATTCTTTGGTCGTCATTGATGTTTTAATGGGACAAAATTGACGAAAAGATCGCGAAGTTATTCACTAAAACTTCACATCATCGAAAGATTGGTGTTTTACATATCATCCAAAATTTATTCGATAATAAATATCGAACTGTTGCGCTAAACTGTCATAATTTAATCATTCTCAAGAACCCGCGTGACCGCTCCCAAATCATCCATCTCACGGGGCAAATGTTTTTAGCTCATCTTGACACAGTCAAGCAGAGCTAATCTCATCGCTCTCAGTCCGTCGTCCGTCGTCCGTCAACACCATGTTTTGGTCTTCTCATCCAAAGCCACTGGGCCAATTCAAGTGAAAGTTTGTGTGAGTGATGGTCCCAAAGGGGCATTTCATTTTTAGCTCAACTTGACAAAGTCAAGCTGAGCTATTGCCATCACTTCTCGTCCGTCGGCGTACGTACGTACGTTAGTATGTTAGTACGTTAGTACGTACGTCCACAATTTCATTTGGCACACCTCACAGGTCGCATTTATGATCAGATTACTTTGAAACTTCTTATGCTTGTTTGGGGTGACCTCTAGATGGGAGCTATCGATTTTCTTCAATTTCCGTCAAAAAATGTTGCCGTGGCCAACGTTCTTAGAACTTAGTTTAGTCAAACCACAATATTTCCCTTTGGCACACCCTACAGGGCACATTTATGATTTGATTGCTTTGAAACCTGATACGCTTATTTAGGGTGACCTCTAGATGGGAGCTATCGATTTTCTTCAATTTCCGGCGAAAAATGTTGCCACGGCCAACGTTCGTAGAACTTAGTTTAGTCAGACATCAATATTTCCCTTTGGCACACCCTACAGGGTACATTTACGATCAGATTGCTTTGAAACCTGGTATGCTTGTTTGGGGAGACCTCTAGATGGGAGCTATCGATTTTCTTCAATTTCTGTCAAAAAATGTTGCCGCGGCCAACGTTCTTAGAACTTTGTTTAGTCAGAAGACTCAATATTTCCCTTTGGCACACCCTACAGGATACATTTATGATCGGATTGCTTTGAAACCTGGCATGCTTGTTTGGGGTGACCTCTAGATGGGAGCTATCGATTTTCTTCAATTTCTGTCAAAAAATGTTGCCGCGGCCAACGTTCTCAGAACTTAGTTTAGTCAAACCACAATATTTCCCTTTGGCACACCCTACAGGGCACATTTATGATTTGATTGCTTTGAAACCTGATACACTTATTTAGGGTGACCTCTAGATGGGAGCTATCGATTTTCTTCATTTCCCGGCAAAAAATGTTGCCACGGCCAACGTTCGTAGGACTTCGTTCAGTCAGACCTCAATATTTCCCTTTGGCACACCCTACAGGGCCCATTTATGATCAGATTGCTTTGAAACCTGGTATGCTTATTTGGGGAGACCTCTAGATGGGAGCTATCGATTTTCTTCAATTTCTGTCAAAAAATGTTGCCGCGGCCAACGTTCTTAGAACTTAGTTTAGTCAGAAGACTCACTATTTCCCTTTGGCACACCCTACAGGGTACATTTATGATCGGATTGCTTTGAAACCTGGCATGCTTGTTTGGGGTGACATCTAGATGGGAGCTATCGATTTTCTTCAATTTCCGTCAAAAAATGTTGCCGCGGCCAACGTTTTTAGAACTCAGTTTAGTCAGACCACAATATTTCCCTTTGGCACACCCTACAGGGTACATTTATGATTTGATTGCTTTGAAACCTGGTATGCTTGTTTGGGGAGACATCTAGATGGGAGCTATCGATTTTCTTCAATTTCCATCAAAAAATGTTTCCGCGGCCAGCGTTCTTAGAACTTGGTTTAGTCAGAAGTCTCGATATTTCCCTTTGGCACACCCTTCAGGACACATTTATGATCGGATTGCTTTGAAACCTTTTATGCTTGTTTGGGGTGAACTCTAGATGGGAGCTATCCATTTTCTTCAATTTCCATCAAAAAATGTTGCCGCAGCCAACATTCTTAGAACTTAGTTTAGTCAGACCACAATATTTCCGTTTGGCTCACCCTACAGGGCTCATTTATGATTAGATTGCTTTGAAACCTGGTATGCTTATTTACGGTGACCTCTAGATGGGAGCTATCGATTTTCTTCCATTTCCGTCAAAAAATGTTGCCACGGCCAACGTTCTTAGAATTTAGTCTAGTCAGACCACAATATTTCCCTTTTGTACACCCTACAGGGCACATTTATGATCGGATTGCTTTGAAACCTGGCATGCTTGTGTGGGGAGGCCTCTAGATGGGAGCTATCGATTTTCTTCGGTTTTTGTCAAAAAAATGTTGCCACTGGCAAAAAAACTGACATTGGTCCCAATGATCTTCAATTTTGCCATTTCACTTATAACTTACCAAGTTCAAGTTTGTCAAGTTGAGCTACAGTGTTATTGACACTTTCATTGTTCAACTCAACATGCCCAGCCTCATAGGGAGGGAGTGGGGGAAAATGCTCCAAAATATTTTTAAAATCTTCTTCTCAAGAACCAGTGAATACAATGACTTGATATTTGCTATGGAGCTTCCATATGAGGTGTAGAATCAAGCCTATTCTAACGAAGTTCGTGAAGTAATATTTGGCTTTGTAATAGGAGGGGAGATTTTTGGCCCAGCCAAAATTTCTATTTTCTGAACCGATGCTCCGGTATGAACCAAATTTTGTTTGTGGTATTATTGGGTCATAAGTACTTGACCCATGCAAAAAAAAAAATAAATAATTCGCGCATCCCCATGGGAACCCTGGGAGCTAAAAATAGAAAAATTTTCAAACGCCCATATTTCCCAAACCACACGGAACAGAGAGCTGTTATTTGGTATTAAGTATCCTTAAGACCAGTAGAACTGAATGGTAAAAAAATTGCCACCGGTTATGTTAGGGTGTTCTGTAATGGGCATCGAAAAAATGCTGAGTCAGCATATTTGCAAAAATTTTAAAAAATCTGTTCTCCAGAACCAGTCATCAGAATCTTTTGATATTTTGTATACAGCATTCATAGGGGAGTCAGCTAAAAGTTTGGTGAAATAAAGCTCATTGGTTCATATTTGGGCTCTCTACAGGAGCCCGAAGTTTTAACATAAGGTAATATGGGGAATATTCTTTAAAAATCTTCTTCAGAACCACCAGTCAGAATCTTTTATTGTTTGGTATACATCATTGTTATGAGGATCAGATTCAAGATTGTTCAAACCAAGTCCCAAAGTTAATATTTGGGCTTCCTACGGAAGCCCAAATTTTATCTTTGTTCAATATGGAGGGTAATTTAAAAAAATCTTCTTCAGATCCACCAGTTAGAATGCTTTGATATTTGGTATGCAACATCTCTAAGGGGGTCAGATTCAAGTTTGTTCAAATCAGATCTCTAGGTATATATTTGAGCTCACTTTGGTAGCCCAAATTTTTACTTAGTGCAATATGAGGAAATTTCTTTAAAAATCTTCTTCTTCAGATCCACCAGTCGGAATGCTTTCATATTTGGTATACAACATCTCTAGGGGGCCAGATTCCAGGTTGTTCAATTAGAGTGCCTAGGTTAATATTTGGGCTCCTTATGGGAACAGGAAATTTAACTTAGTACAATATGAGGGAATTTCTTCAAAAATCTTCTTCTTCTGATCCACTCGTCAGAATGCTTTCTCATTTGGTATACAACATCTCTAGGGGAGGGGGGGGGGGGTCAGATTCAAGTTTGTTCAAATCGGATCCATAGGTTAATATTTGGCCTCGCTATGGTATCCCAAATTTGAACTTAGTGCAATTCGAAGAAATTTCTTTACAATTTCTCTTCTTCAGATTCAACAGTCAGAATGCTTTCATATTCGGTACACAACATCTCTATGGAAGTCAGATTAAACTGTGTTCAAAGCAAAAGCCTGGGTTAATATTTGGGCTCTCTATGGGAGCCGGAATTGACCATTTTGCTGAAGAATTAAAAAAATTGTATTCAGTACCCTCTAGAGGTGTGTAACTAAGATTAATCCACATAGGTTGTACCAATGGGCTTCATAGGGGAGCTCTACATTTTACTTTATGATCAACTGAAGAAAAGGCATGATGCCCAGATTATTTTTGTTACTCCTGAGGGACTCAAGGATTGACAGTGTAGCCTATGGAATTGGCTTGCTTAATGTAGACTCATTCTTGGACTCTGTTTAAATTGTGTTCAGTTCAGGATGAGCGCTTCAGGCCCCGTGGGGGCCTCTTGTTTAAGGGAGGTTTTTGATGATGCGACCTCCCACCCATACGGTTACCTTTCGATCGTTCTCGGGTAGGATACCCCTGAAGATTTTAGACTCAGGTCCCACATGCCCCGAATGAGAGGCAGTTTGTGTACCTCCGAACAGTATTTAAGAAGAGGTGCGTGAACGATGTTTTCACAACCAAGTTTACCCGTCTGAATCGACACGATAAAGATGTTGAGTAAGTCTAGGCCTGCCATAAAGAAGAAGATTATAAAATACGCTGACGAAGATTTGATTCTGTGCTTGTGCGACTGCGCCAGAAATATAGTGTCGGGATATTTACCAACTTCTAAATATCACTTGGGTAAACTTCGACCCTATAAAATCAAGGTCAGGACACTGTTCGATAAAAACACTTCTAATAAAAAATGCGATCTATTTTAGAGATTGGCGGTTTAGCTAGCGGGCCATTAGGGTATTGGAACACGCCAAGAAAGTTGTGCTCGTCGAACCGAGGATGTTAAAACGCTTAGAGATCGTTAATAAGTGACCAAATGAAACAGCTGCCTCAACTTTGAATATAGAAATGAATGCAATTCACAGGTGCAATTCACTAGGGACCCGACCCTCAGCGAAGAGGAAAAAGTAAACAGATATAACCAGAAGCTCCAGCGTTATTTAATATCCTATAGGAAAGCTGTCACACCTCCACCAATTCAAATCGAACCTTCAAAGGAAGAAAAGACAGGGACTGAAATCGATATCTGTTGGACACCGTTCCAATAACCATTAAAAAGGAGGCCGCATCCATACTGAATCGTTTAAAGACAGTCCCAAACCTTTGTTAGGACGACAAGAGACAGTTAACATGTAATGATCGAACAGTAGAAGGCTCAAACATGACAGATTTTGTCACGACTTTTTGAGAGAAAGAAAAAAGTTTCAACTCTCTGGGTGGGATGTATTAGGTGAGGTGCTCAGAGATGCGAATATTCCACGAGTGTTTTTAGGCAACCAAAGAAGATGGAATTTTATTCAAAAAGGGCGACCGTTATGACGGAAGCTACCCCAGAGGTACAACCCCCGGCCATAGTTAGTTCACCTGAAACATCTCACAAGAAATTTAGATGGCTGCATGTTTATAAGAAAGTCACCCCACTTTCCCATCAGCACAATGACACTGGACAGGTTGCCCTACACACCTCCCACATCGGGGAGTTTGGGCGGTATTTGACGCTTTGAGTAGAGTATCCAAGATGAAGAAAAAAGTTGTTTCAAAATGGCTACAAGGTCAAGACACGTACACACTGCACAAGTCATCGAGGCGTAATGTTTTAATAAGAAAAGTGATCGTTAGCGGAATCGGAGACGAATGGCAAACTAATTTGGTTGATTTGTCTTCCATCAGTAAATATAATGAAAACACAAAATACCTTTTAATATGTTTTAACGTGTTTTCAGAATTTGCCTGGGTCGTACTTTTAAAAAATAAATTTAGCAGTTCGATCGTACAAGCATTCAGACAGATTTTTGAGAAACATTATCGTCCCCTTAAACTTTAAAGCGATCAAGGGATGGAATTCCTCAACAACAAGTTCAAAGATTTTTAAAGAATACAGTGTCTATTTTTAACGTCGAAATGAAATGTTCTGTCGTAGAGCGTTTTAATAGAACGATTAAAACGGAAATGTGAAGATATTTTACGAATGATTTATTTCGATGTACTTCAAGATTTGGTACACTCGTAAAATTACACCTACCATCATAGTATAGGGACATTTCCTGCAGCTGTGACATTCGAAAATCAGGAAGCAATTTGGCAAAGGCTCTACAGCTCACCAGTCCGCCATAAACAGCGTTATGTAGTTAACGACAGATTTAGAATCAGCAGGGTTACGCCGCAAGGTTCGAGAAAGGTTATATCGCCCACTGGAGTGAAGAAGTGTTTATCGTGGCAGCCGTTTCCGAAGGCTACACTGTCAGGTATAAGATAAACGATGACAATGGTGAGCTAGTGAAAGGGTCATTCTATGAAGAACTACAACGAGTAGACCAGAAATATATTTATAGAATTGAACACGTGATTCAGAAACGCGGAAAAGATCAAAACAAACAACTACAGGTGAAATGGTTGGGATACCCTACTTCACTCAATTCGTGGATCTGAAAACAGATATCGCAGATATAAGGTGACTGTCGCTGGGTCATAATAGCATAGAAGACAAAACAAGTAACAGGTCTTGACTTGTATTTGGAAGAAACGTACCGCGCAGTGAAATATCTTATTTCGTTCAAGTGATTATCCTGTCTTTCATCATAATTACCAGCGTCGTAAATTTGACTTTTGAAAACACCGACAGTCAATTATGGACAGCACTGTTGAGTAGTAGAATTTATTACCCAGTCCGACAATTTAACGAAAGTGATTTTTTTTCTTAAATTTGCCGAGTAATAGTTCGAGTCCGGTGTTCCCCCAAAACTCACTGACCACCTTCACAACTCGTTTAGCCCAACCTGTGAGCGTGGTGGGCCAGTGTGATGTAGGACTTGTCGAACTTCACTACCCAAACTCTAGCTATAATATTAGCTCAAACGAATGTTTTGCAAATGTACGCTAGCAGAGAGTTTCCCACGTCCTTTCTTTGAAAGCCGGTGGTTATTCTAAACCCCAAGATTTAATTAACGAAGATTTAATTACCAAAAAACTTCCATTCTCGTAAGAAGAGAGGCGCATTTGACATTGAGTCGTCCATCCCTTCTCGTCATAATGGGATTTAAAAATAAGGAATTTTCCCCTTGTGCTGGGATGCACCAGCGGTGACAGGTATCGATATGGGATTTAACTCATTGTACGCCTATTGTAACGTGAGACGCGACCAAGTCGTTGGGGACACGCGAGTTCCATTACTCCGCGTAGTACCAATTGAAGGGCAATATAGCGATTTCATCTCACGAACATTTGAAAATGCCCTCTAAGTCCCCGTAGAACGGTAAGAGTTTGGCACCCTTGAGATATATTTAAGAGTCCACATTGGAGAAAGTTTACCATTCGAGCTTAGAAAAGTGAATGAAGAACTGTAATTTAAAGAACGAAACTAACTATGTCTTATTGTTGTAATGCCCACTTATTCAACAATTATTATTCCGCTCAAGTTGGAAGTGTTCATCCTGCTTTTTCGGGGAGTCGCATGCAGAAAGGTCACGGCCTGGGGAGTCTTCTGGGAGGCATAAAGTACGCATGCAGTGCCCCCTTTTATAAAAAATGCAAGGAGACAACTCCTTCAGAAAGGTTTAGAAGTCGCTAGAGTGCGCGGTGCCGATGTCAAGGAGGCAGCGGGGAAAGCCCTCACGAGAGCTAGCGCACAGGCTAGAGGTACTGTGAGTGGGTGGTGGTCCAAGCCTCCAGGTAGGTCGGCCTATAAAAGAAACCCCCACAAAGGAAAACTAGCAGCGCGCGGAAAAGGAAGCAAGCGAATCGGAAACCAATAGATCGCCTCTGCCCATAATGTCACTTATTAAGGGCCTATATAAGTAATGAAATTTCGTTTATTTTGAAAATTCTCACCTCCGATATTCCTTCAATTCAAATTAAATATACACCAAATGTGCATCAAAATGAAGGTTGGGATGTATAGAACACGAAACACATGTGTAATCAACTCATAGAGTCAACTGTAGGCACCACTGGTTCCTGGAAGTCTGCTGCCGTATTCGCATCAGAACTGATAATTTAATAATATTTCACGAAAACAACTTGTGGCCAAATGTGCTTTACATATCCAAGAACAAAGCTAGGGGATCAAAATTCTTCAAAACACGGCGACAGAGCTGCATTGGGGAAAATTCCAACGCCTTTGCTTTTGTTTACGTATGGGTATACTTTCGATTTCCAGCCGATGTCATCGGACAGAAAAAGCATGTAAAAACAACACCGTCCAAAATCAAATAATGAAAAAGATCGCCTTCATGCAGTATACTGTTATTAGATAGAGATTGAACAGTTGCCATATTCAATGTAAGATATCATGATACCTGTTGAAATTTCTTAGAATTACGATTTTGTTTTTTGATGGAAATTCGTGGTAACGAGTGATTTGCGCATGTCTGTCGAGCATGGAAACCATCTTCAATAAAAAATGCAGACAGTGTTGTTCTTTTCCAAAATGCAGACCTATCGCTGTATTCGAAAGTGTTTTGAATGCCTAGCTTTGTTCTTGGATATATGAAGCACATTTGGCCACAAGTTGCTCTGATGAAATATTATTTTATTATCAGTTCTGGTGCGAATACGGTAGCAGACTTCCTGGAACTAGTGGTGCCTACAGTCGACTCTACGAGTTGATTACATATGTGTTTCGTGTTCTATACATCCCAACCTTCATTTTGATGTATAATTTGTGTATATTTAATCCGAATTTAAGGAATATGAGAGGTGAGAATTTCAAAATAAACAAAATTCCATTACTTATATAGGCCCTTAACGAAACATCGACAGAATGCGTTAGCAGCGAAGTGAATCTTTTCTCTGTCCCACCCACACAGAGCAGTGTAGAATCCGGAAGATGTTTAGAACACCCGATCATTGCCCACCGTTGGCAATGAAGGCTCGATTGAGTTCGGCATTTCAGGTTCTGGGGACGATTATTTGAACCTACCCCAATCGTTTGTACACCTGAAGGGGAGAATCTTGAACATGGACGGATCATCTCTCAAAGTTGACGCCAATGTGAGACCAGTCAATTTTAGGTTTCCTTCTCTATTTAACCCTTTACCTAACGTAACGGCCAAAACCGGCCAGCGCTATTCTCAAAAATCGCCAATTAATTTTCATTATTTTTTTCATTTTTTGTCTCAAAAACATAGGTTATGACCCCTCGTTAGAACGAGCTCGTCGAGCTCGTTCCAACGAGGGGTCATAACCTATGTTTTTGAGACAAAAAATGAAAAAAATTAGTTATTCAAGAATTATTTTTGCAAGTGTCGTCTGCTTTTCATGTTAGGCAAAGGGTTAACTAGGTAGATATTAGCCTGAACGAGGAGTTGATCTCCCCGTCAAACAACACTTAGCACAATCGCGCCTACATGGAAACGTTGTTAAGTTATGGTCCAGTCGCGAAAGAATCTCATCTTACAGGAGCCTTGTGATACAAAGACACTGCCGGCAACGTGGATGACTTAACCCTCAACGAGGGGTTAGCCACTAGAAAAACATTCACAGCGCAGATCCAGGTTGTTGACATGAATAGCCGACTTCATTTAGACGTGTTTTCAAACGTGCTACTTATTAAATGGAATGACTTATTAAATGGAGTGAGGATTCATGTAAAATGAACAGAGACAAAGACTCTTTTCCATTGATGGCAGATGCGGCTAATCACAAAGTAAAAATAGAAGACATGTCAATGTTTGTTAGAAAGGAGAGATTGAGCCCACCTGTGCGTCTGGCTCCCGCAAAGGTGCTGGAGCGTGAAACGGCAAAATATCCCCGTGGTTTGAATACAATCTAAAGTATTTTCGGTTCTGAGAGGTAATATGAGTGCCACTCAAGAGAATCTATTTTGGGGACAGTTACCCAAGCGCATCGTAATGGTGTGTGTTGCAACGAAGCATTCAACGGCAGTTTTGAAAAGAACCAATTCCATTTTAAGAATTACAACGTAAATCTTCTCGCCGTTTACTTGGACGGAGTTCAAATCCCAGTTTAACCAATGCAACCAAAGTTTTTTAAAGCATGACCAAACAGCGAGGAGTTATGCTAGTTTATTTAATTCGATTGTAAATTGTACGAAGACGAGGGGAATCATACCAGTAGACAAGAATACGGCAAGGGATTCACACTGTTTCGATTCGACCTTAGCCCAGACCTCTCACACAGACAACATTTCAACTTAGTAAAACCTGGTAATTTGAGATTGGAACTTCGAAGAACCCCCTCCCGACAACAATTAACGCTTTGATACATGCCGAGTTACAAATCGGAATACAAATCGATCGACATCGGGACGTAATATTCGATTACTCGACATGAACACAAACCAGCTGGTTGATTTTATAGACACTGATCACCGATTACGCAATATCATCTTAGGGGTATATGCCAGAAATCGTTTACCGAGATCTTTACCGTCACGCAGACCTCTGCTTTTCATAGCTAATGCACACCCCTTCCATATATGGGGAAGAGCATTGAGTGGCGTTTTACAGAACACAAAAGAAAAACGCGGAATACTTCAATTCCTATGGTTTAGCACCTAAACGTCGAAGTTTCAAGAATTTTTTGAAGATATACTAACAAATGGAAGTTTAACCCCGTTCGTGTCCAAAGGGGGGGGGGGGGGGGGCGGGTACCCTTGTGTGGTCAATACTGTCTGTTTCACGTGTTTCATCGTGCGCGACGTGTATCTTTGAGAAAAATAGTTCGCATGTTCACCGAAAACCTTCATGAGAACATTGCGATGGCCATGTTCATTTCTCACCCCCATAGAAATATTCACGATTGTATTTGGTCGCTGTTCAAATTAAACAGTTGTTGAAACGTCGGAATGTCAGTAGCACCCAGTCAGGATTTGAAGGAACGGTGTATTTACCCAGGCCTCTACAAACCAGACTAGTGATGGATGAAATTCTAAACTCTCAGAAGATGTTATTCAACGGTGCTGCACAGACGACGAATATTCGGAGAGTTAATCCCACAAGAATTACACCCTTATTGTGGAGCGCATCTTTCGACGTGGGTTTTGGACATATACCGCCTACAGATCTGGAAAGGATACTACGCGGGGAACAGACATTTGAGGGCACCCCCCGATACACTACATATGTCCTAGAAGCCCATCGACTCAAGACATTCGAGGCTATGATTTCCAGTGAGTGCAAAAGGAAGCTACAGACCTGGCGAGGTGCGATTTCTTTTTATCTCGGAATTGAGGACAAAACACTGTTTTTATTGCGGAGTGATCCCTATGTGGGAAACTGTGGATGATGTCGCCGCGGAGCTCCAGAGGTGGTCACCAAACTGCCGTTATTTAAACCATATTTCCACTGAGAGTTGCAACCGATGCTGTAAGGCTACTAAAGTCTACGGAAGAAGAAAATAACTATCACTTAACGTGCTGTGTGTGTTTATCGCCTGAAGCGACGATAATCGTACAGTTAAAACTAGAAGTCCTATCGTGAAATGCGCACAAATAGCAGGTTGATCTGCGCGTTAATCTACGCGTTATGGCCATAATAAGGGTATCAAATTCTGTACATATGGTCTGTACACAAGTAATGTTTCATCCAATGGAGCTCCGGGTATCCCGGAGGTCCATTGGCAGAAACATTGCATGTGTTTGCTATGAGTAACCAGGAGAACCTGTCGTGCTTTGGATGCCATTTGATATGGCAATTGCGCGCAATTCCTACGCGCAATTAAGCCAAGATAAGTGCACAGTTCGTGACAGGACTTATAGTTTTAACTGTATGTCCTTGTACTCATTTGTGTTTGTGTACTGACTGCTGTAAAACATTAAAGTCGTAAAAAGCACGTTTTAGAATTTATAACCGTATATATTGTGTAAAATATTAGCCTTAATAAAATGTTTTATTTCTTATCCCAGTTTTGTTAGTTCAGTTACAAGTAGTTTGTCCATTGATACTGCCAGAACATGTGTAGTTTGTTTATGCATGCCTCATTTGTATATCCAACCAAGCTTCTCAGCCACGGACAAGTCCGAGCAGATTGTTTACATATACACCGCGGGCTGCTGTTCATTACCAGTTACGATGAAGGTTGTTTGAATATACAAATGGGGTGTGCATAAATAACCCACTCGCTTGTTTAAGTTACACGGCACTGTGAACACATGTGTACCTCGTTGGCTGATGTCGGATACAGATATCTATATCGCACGCGCGTTGATAACAAAGTAATTAATGATTCAGTAGCACAAGTCAGCAGTGTCTATGCGGGGAGTTGAATCTCTAAGCACAGCTTCACTGTTGACTAATTAAAGTCCACTTGTGAAATGGTTACCCAAAATTATTTTTTACTCGTAGATGGACCAGGCAGCTCACGACGGGGGATATGATGTTAACTACTCACCCCACCCCTCTAACCACTCTATATATCCAGGGGAGTGGTGCTAACGCCGCCATCAGCCACTTTACGCTTTGGGTAGAAATACGACAGGCCGACTCTCGTTTGTCTGTATGTCATCATAGCTTGATCGTTCACAACAGATCCTTTGTTTTCCCCGGTGCAGGTACGCTGAGTCCGCAAGACATCGAGATAGTTTCCCCATCCGATTGGTGCGTTTGCTGATCCCTTCTTTCCAAAGAAGTAATAAGTCTTGCTACAGAGGGCTATGGTACCATCACCCTCCCATTCCACTTTAAATAAACCCGGCGTCCTCTTTTCTCGCAGCATGGTGAAGGAATCCATTGAATTCCAGCCAATCTGGTTGTGACAAAGTCTTGTTTGTGCGCGTCACATGCCTCAGCTGGATACCTGTCATCCCAGTTTGGGTAAAATTCCTCCTCTTTCTCCTTGACGACGTCTTCAAACTTCTGAGCTGCGATGGATATGTACGCAGAATCTGTGTCCATCTCACAATATTCGAAATCCTCTCTCTCCACGTATTTGTCAACGAAGTTGTAATACAACTGGAGCAATCGGAGTTTTGCCAACTGGTACACGAAATAGCCGATTTGAAGCGGGAGGTCTAACCTAATACAATTCTTGTTCTCCACCTCATATAAATCGTCAGTTAATGCATTTTTTGAATTGGTACTGTACAACCTGGTAGATTTTACCTACTTTCAAACCGTGTTCCAAGTACCAGGCCAAAAGTGGAGTTGCGAGTAAAATCTTCTCACCAAAGTAACTTCCGATTAAGTTTCGTCGAGGTGTGGCCATAATGTTGTTTTCCTCGGCGTATCTTTCCATGTGCTCTCCGTTGTGTGTCCTGGCGATTGGTGTTTTTGAAAATGGGTGTAATTTCCTTAAAATATCCTCTTAGTTCATCGGGGACTCGGATGTCGCATTCCATCAAGCCAAACTGTTGTCGAGTGGTGATCTGTCGTAAAACGTCGGCTTGTGACATTTTGCCCGCTATGTCCCATTTTGGTAGGTTGGTGTCGAAGGTCTCGATGTCGGTGTCGGATTTCTTCATCCACCCCCATTCACACTCCCATATTTCACCTTTGGATGCACCGAGGTCCCTGATGTACTTTGAGTTTTGTTTAGTTTCTCGGTGTAAGTCAGCCATAGATTTCTTGTTGACTTAGTTGATGGTGATGGGTTGTTCTTGTTTTTTGTTGTTATGCAGGGGAGACCGTGCCAGAAACACCCGTGAAACTGGTACGCTGTTCCGGTCTCGTGGCACCAACCATCGACTGGGAGACAACGTCTTCCGGGCGCCTTCTCTTCCTCGTCGAACTGGTGTCGGATATCTGATATCATCCCTAGCAGAGATGAATTCCAGCCATTCGTGCGCCATCCATTCGTATTTGATAGACCGTTCTCAGGGGCGGCGGAACCGGTGGGGGGGGGGGGGGGTGGGGGGTTGGCTCAGTACCTCCACTTTTTTTGCCGGGCCATGTTTTTTTTTTTTTTGTATGCATATATTTTAACACAACAAGTGACTGGTGAGAAGCAAGTTGCGGATCCAGAGCCTCTCCCACATTTTCGTCAGCTATGTTTCTCTCGTACTTGTTCAGTTTCGATGGATTTCGGATCATTTTATGCTGTAAGTGGCAGTAAACGCTAAAATGTATACAGTCTGTTAAAAAATCGGTTAACTGAAGTAGATCGTAATCTTACAGACATACAAGTACTAAATCCATTCCCAGACAAGATAATCCACAGACAGTATAATTGCTGGGAACGTCTGGTAAAGCATACAGGTGATGTCTATTTATCAGCTTTGGTCGTTACGACCAAAGCTGATAAATAGACCTCATCTGTATTATGCTTTACCGACGTTTTTTAAAGTGTGAAACCTTTCAAATACATCTCCTAAAAAATCTCAAAATATCCACTCAGATGCATGGAAATGGGGGTTTTGGAACCCTGGGATTTAAAAGTTTCATACCGACGACCATCCATCGCCCGACCCAGCCCCCCCCCCCCCCCCCCCCCCCCCACACACACACACACTTTCAAAATCGCGCTGGCTGAAACTGTTTCTCTGCTGCCTGGCGTCGGATGAAGCACCCAGTGGGCATTTCTTGAGACAGAGGTAAAGCGGGTTACCATCGAACCCTATGACTCCTCCAATATTCTTAGCCACATCTCCGTAGGTCAGCGAGCGAAGATGTGTCTGTCTCTTCTCACGATGTTTGTGGAACACGATGGATTGTCTAACCACTATGTGTTTCTTTATGCGATGGCAGAGGTCTTTGTTTTTCTCCTTAAATAAAGTGAAGTAGGTGGCCTCATCCATCGTACCAAACACATATTTGAGGGTGAGTCCGGTCACACTGATTCCGTCCTTAAAAATGTCAATACCGCGTTCTTGGTAGAAAGCGAACTGTTTTCCTATGGCTTCCAGAAAAGGTTTTACGTCGCGGTCATTGTACCAATTGAGGAAATCTCGGAATGTGGTCATGCCGTTCTCTTCCCACACTCGTTGACAGTGGTGGCAGTCTTCCTCCGATATATTTGCCTTTTTCAGCTCGCTGCAGAAGACGTCTGGAATGGAAGATGATTCACTTCGAGCTTTCCAAGCCTGTCATTCCACTCATAGCAGAGGTGGCCCTTTGTCACACTCGTACCGTAAGCCTTAGGGTATTTGTCATAGCTGAATCCAGGTGCGACGAATGACTTCATATCCATAAGTTTCAAATCCGGTGTCTTGACGCACATAAAGTTTTTGCTGTTCTTCACGTTAAACAGTATAGCTGAAGCGTCCACGAAGTACTGCATTTACTCTCTAGTCACCAAGTTGACATCATACTTTCCACTGTTAAAACCTAAAGTTGGAAACTTTTTCAGGCTGTTCTTCTAGTAACTCAGGTGGGTGTTTCTTGGTATCTAGTTCGAGCTCCACAGTGGCGGCAATCCGTTCCCTGAGCTAGCTGAACGTCGACGAGTGCTTAATGGTCAATTTTCATTCGAGCAGAAAATGATATTTCCCCCCGATATCTCGTCATTCTTTCCACCAAATCTCTTGAATCGCCATCTTTAATTAAACATCTCTTGGTTCTTCATAGCCAGGTACATTACTGCAGATAGACACACTGAGCGGCAAGTGTTTGGCCTCCCACGACCTCTTATCGGTGTTAGACGGCAATTACGTTTTGTCAAAGTACGATTCGACATCGTAGGTGGCGCTGGAAGGGTAAAATCTGTCTTCTTCTGGGGTGAATATTTCCTCTTATAATTTTTCAAAGATGGTCTTCGGAACGTGGTACACTCCTCTGATACAATCGAACAGAACTTCACACTTACAGATCTTTTCATGACGCATCAGTCGGCGGCCCTCTTTCCGCATTTTCTACATGTAAACGGTTTTGCGCACTGATCGATGTCCTCAATGTAACTGAAGTGATTATTGTACAGATTGGCGTACATGGTGTCGTCGTAACGCTCTACTGACTGCTGGGCGAAGCTGGTTGTTATGTGATCGTCTTCCTCTTGCTGATCCTGCTGCTGCTCCTGCTCCTGCTCCTGTTCGCTTTTTAAGTGATTTGGTAAACAATGATGTACACTTCAAAAAGCTTTTCGATTTCCGGTAACTGGGATAGACATACACCAGAAAATTTGTGCTTGGGTACTTTGGTGAATTCTCTAAAGTAGCATTCAGCCTTCGTTTCCGAGTGGTGACTAGTAGCTCCGCTAAATAAAGTCAGGCATCGCAACAAACAGTGCTCGTCGTGATATTGAAATCGGCGCTGTTAAGACAACTGATAGCTGGGTTGTCTAGGATGAATGTAGGCATGATTAACGGTGCCCCTTCAGGGTGATCCTCGATTTTTTTCACGTAGAACGAAACATTTGTAGACGGTCGGCGTAAACAAGCTTCCCGTAGTAAATCCTCTTCAGCGATGACGTCTAGAAATTTCTGGATGTCTATTCGCTTGCTGATCAGGTGTGGCGACTCGAGTATCCGGGCGTTGTTCGTAGATGGCTGAAAGTAGCGTAGATCCTCAGTCTCTGCGTACTTCAAAATAAATCCTAGACTTAGATTTATTTTGAATTTCGTCTACTGTTGTTCGAAAATGGTATCTAATAAGTCTTTGTCCATCCCTGAGATGTTGGCGTCTTGGCGATCCGATAATTAAATATGTCTTGGACTGGGCGGCCAGTCACGTGATGAGTGCGAATGGCTCCCCATTGTCTTTCGAATAATGTCAACACTTCCGGTAGATCGTAGCCGAGTAGCTCAGGGCTGAATTCTACGGGATCCTCGTCATGGACCTTGGTAGCTGTCCTCGGGAATTTGGTTGGCTTTGGGCGGCTGTAGTGGTCTCCTTTCTCTTGGTAACTCGATGAGCTGTGGCGTTGTAATGGTTAAAATGAAGGAGTTGATGAAATCGTTCTCCGCAGTAGGTCGACCGACAAGCCTTTTTGTGGTTTGCAAAATCCTCATTCCGACTGAAGACCTTGAAGCAGTGTTCACAGTTGAGACGTTGCGTCGATTCTCAGCCATCGATAGAGTGGGCTCCAAATTCGTGGCGATTCCTATTAAATCTATTTGTGAATTTCTTCTCGCAAAAGTGGAAGTCGAAAAGGACGGGTGATCGTGGCTTCGGGGCTTCGTGGCGGTCCTTGTTGAAAAGTCTTAGAGCAGTGGTTACGTTCAATAACGTTCAAAAACGACCCCCACCCCCTCAATAACACAACAAAGTACAGAGTGGCCAGCTCGGATGAATCAACCCGCTGTTCGCTGATAACATTCATTAGGCCCAACCATTTACTAAACGATTGTAAATACTGTAAACAAAATGCCCTAGTCGATGGCAGCTCTCTATAACGATCACCCCGCTGTTCGCTGATCAACCCGCTGTACGCTGATAACCTTCACTAGGCCTACCCATGTAGGCTACTAAACGATTGCAAATATTATAACCAAAATGCGCTAGTTGATGGCAGCTCTCTATAACGATCACACCGCTGTTCACTGATCAACCCGCTGTTCGCTGATAACCTTCACTAGGCCTTCCCATTTACTAAACGATTGCAAATACAAAAAACAAAATACGCAAGTCGATGGCAGCTCTCTATAACGATCACCCCGCTGTTCGCTGATCAAACCGCTGTTCGCTGATGACCTTCATTAGACGCTCTCATTTACAAAGCGATTGTAAGTACTGTTAGTAAAGCGCGCGAGGTGATAACAGCTGTCTATAACATTAGCAGGAAATCCCGACAGTTCTATAATTAAACGTGACAGATTGTGATCAATGACCGAAACGCACGTGTGTAAACTTGTCAGGTCATGAGCATTTGTAGGAGAAAACACCTCTTATGTCACCAAAACATTTAAAAAATCCCGTTACGTCACCCCAAAGACATCTGAAAAAAACTACGTTATGTCGCCAAAAAACCGAAAAGTTATGTAACCAAAAAACACCCATTACGTCATAAAAAGCTGTTACGCCATAAACAACTTTTACATCGCTATCCGTGCATAAACTGCACGCAACAGTGATTCTGATATGCAACAAGGAAAAACTCTAAGCCAATGAAATTACGCTTTTCCTCGAAACTACGGCGAACTTGCCAAAATGGTTGATACAGTAAATTTATTCCACCAGCGATACGGCTCGAAACGTTGATCTTTTAAAATTAAAAATAATAACAATTAAAACTAGAGATCAGTATCTCCGATTATTGAAAATAATTATACGCACTGTACTAATACTTTCAAAAGTAGTGATATCCCACACAGAAGAGCTGAGGCAACTGACAAAATTCGATAAACATCGACTCTCCCAAATCGATCCCGAAAAAGTGCCTGAAAACATTATACTACTCTTTGATCCAGAGTCACATGCTAGTAGGTAATATAGGCCGATTCCATATCACTTGTACACGATTTTGTACATGTACACGTACATCGATGTACACCTCCATAGGATTCAGTGTTAAAATCGTGTACAAGTACACAAAATGTCGTTTTTTATGGTGATACAGGATCGGCTATCGTTTCACATCGCACTTTTAACGTTCAAAATACCCGTTGGCGAACGCGTACATTCGACACGTCGCTCATGAGTGAAAAAAATGTATGAAATTTTAAGAAAGTATGATTAAAAATTTGTTCTCTACGTTCCCATTGCGGATTAGACCATCGACCCATCGTTGGTGAACGCGAGCAAAAAACGTTTTGCCGATTCTGTATCAGCATCAAAAAGCGGTTTGCCGACTCTGTATCACCTAAGTAGGTATAAGTAGGTATACGTTCACCAACGGGTATTTGAACGGTTAAAGTGCGATCCGATCGGGGAAACCCATTTGCCGATTCCAGATCAAAAAATCGACCTCTGTACGGTACATGGAAAGAAGGTGATGTCGAATCGGCAAAACCATTGCCACATTCCCGATCGCATTTGGGACGGTATAGGGTGTGATTTGATCGGTAAAAAAAAACAAACAAACAAACGATTTGCCGGTTTCATCTCTTGAGTTCTGTGAGAGGTGAATCGTGATAGAATCGGTTTTGAGGACAGGAAATAAAAAAGTGGGAAATAAAAGAAGTGATTGATATATATAGGAGAGAAAAAAAATATAAATAAATAGTTATTTAAAAAAATAAAATATATCAAATCGAATAGATAATAAAAAAATACGTAAATCATGAGCGCTTCCCAGACTATTAGAGCAAGGTTTCTTTTAAAAATGCTGATGAGAGCCTACGCATTGTGTGTGAACGAACAACTAAGTCGCCTCTTGTTAGAACGATGCGTCGGATGTCGGGATCACCAAGACTTCGATCACGAGAATCATTCGTGTCAGACGATGGAAAGGGAAGATATGGTCGTCAAGTATTTCGAACCAGCATTTGTATGCGTTCAAATCGATGAAGTGAACACGTTTTAGAAGAGATTACTCTTCTGTAAGGATCGAGACAAGCCCACAGTTTCGGAAGAACTGAAATTGCCACGTAGAAGTCTGACTTTAGAAAACAAGGGATGCATCATGAAATTATTGTTCAATGAAGCATACGTCTAAGTTTTTCTTGTTGATATAAAATAAGGGAGAATAGAAAATAAAAAATAAATACACACATACATTTTTTATCTAATATTAGAAAGAAAAAAAAACACAAAAAATTAGAACCAGAAATAAATTGTATCTGACGTTAGATGACGACGAGGACGAAAGCCGAACGGCGTTTTGCCGACGGCACCATCGCTAGAAGAAAAAGAAAGAGGAGAGAGGTATCACATTGACCAAATCAGTAGAATCCAAGCGTATCTAACTCGAGAGAGAGATTCTCGAGGTTCTCTCAAGAAGAAGTATTCGCATTTCCTGAAATTTGTCAACGTGGTCGACACGACACTCATTACGATTTCCATGGGTTTACACGCGGCCTGCATCGGATTGTTGTCGACCGCAGTCGGCATTCCGATTGTGTTGACTGTAGAAGGAGTGGCTCTCGCCGCCGGATTGTTTAGCACACTCGGAAACTTTTTGAGTAGGAAATTATATCTGAAGGCGAGGAAACATGACAAGATTCGCGTCTTGGCCGACTCCAAGATCGACACGATATCCAAAATGATCTCGATGGCATTGAAAGATGGTAGGATATCGGACGGAGAATACTTCATGATATTGAGTGAGAAAAGGAAATACGAAGCCATGAAAGAAGCTGTGAGAATCAAGACTCGACAGTTCATCAAGAAAGAGATGAAGGATTCTGTCATGGAAAAAGGGAGGAAAGAGGCCAGGGAGGAATTCAGTAGGATAATAGAACTCAAGAGCAGCGATTGAAAAAAAAATATATATATAATAAGAACAGAATTTTTAAAAAAGAAATATTAAATTTATATATAAATTGAAAATGAAATTAATTTAAATAACTCTCAAAAAAATGTATTGCGTAAAGTGTAAGAGAGTTACCGAGACGAGTAATTCTCGAGAAGTACGAACTAAAAACGACAGACAGATGCTTCGCGGAATTTGCAACGTGTGGTTCTATCAAGACTCGATTCCTCAAAAAAAAAAGAACGCGAGCAAAGGTAAAGGCATCGTGAATAAAATGATCAATAATCTACCTTTCGAAATGCATCTGCCTGGTCACAGTTTCATGGGACCTGGAACGAAATTGAACAAGAGACTCAACGCCGATCTGATTCCTAAATCTTGGAGCAAACCTGTGAATAGGGTGGACGCGGCCGCATATGATCACGATCTGTGCTACTCCGGACATCCCAACACCAAGACTCGCAACGATGTCTGCGATAAAAACATGTTGGGGAAATTGAGAGGCATATTGAATCCGACCAGGAGAGAGAAGATAGAACGTTCACTGGTCGGCAATTTGATCGGTGCGAAACGTCGATTTGGATGGGGCGTTCAAAAAAAAAAAGCACATCTGAAAAGAAGAAACGATTATTGACGAGCGAATTGGCTGAGGAGTTACACAAACCCATCGTGTGTAAATTTCGAAAGAGAAGGGTGTTCGTGAAGGGTTTGGATGATAATTGGTCTGCCGACTTGGTCGACATGAGATCGTTTTCTAGGTGGAACGAGGGCGTCAAATATCTATTGACGGTCATCGACGTGTTTTCCAAATACGGTTGGATCAGAGCTTTGAAGAATAAATTGGGACCTTGCATCCACGAGGCTCAGAAGAGCGTGTTCGACTCGTCTTCTCGAAAACCGAATAAATTGTGGGTGGATAAGGGAAAGGAATTCTACAACAAGCACGTTCATCGATTGGTCGACCTCTACTCGATCGAAAACGAAGAGAAAGCCAGCGTGGTGGAACGTTGGAATCGAACGATGAAGGAAAAGATGCATAGATACTTCACGGCGAATTCGACCAAGAAATACATATATGCTCTGAACGGTCTGGTCAAAGATTACAACAATACGCAACACAGATCAATCAAGATGACTCCCGCGGAAGCTAGCGATCCTTGAAACGAAAAACGGGTCTACACGAATCTATATCCTGAGAGATTTAAGATCGGGAAGAAGTCTAGAACGCCGAAATTTGCGGTCGGCGATCGAGTGAGAATCTACGCTTATAAGAAGCACTTCGAAAAGGGTTATACTCGTCGATGGACCTCGGAAATCTTCGTGATAATCAAAATATTTCACACCAGTCCGGTGACTTACGAAATCAAAGCTTTGGATGGAGAAGCGATCATCGGAAATTTTTATGAACAACAATTACAGAAGACAAAGTTTTGATAAAGAAAAACAAATTTCTTTCATTTACTCTCTTTAACATTTTTCTTGTTTACACACATATATATATAGGAGAGAAAAATAATAATAAAAAATAATTAAAACTATTTTTAGATAAAAAAAGCAAGCTAATTAATAAACAAAAAAGCAAAAACCCTTTAAAAATGACAAATATACTAGATATAGCACAAAGCATAGTGAAAGATGAAAGTATTCAAGAATATGAGGTTCACGAATACGAACCGGTAACCGGAACGAGTTTGAACAATGCGGGAGAGATAAGAATCAACGTCGAAACTCGAGATCTATTCATCCATCCTAGCGAGAGTTACATAGTGGTGCAGGGACGCCTCACCAAGGACGATGGGAGCGACTACGCCGACGACGACACGGTTACTCTAGCCAATAATGGAATCATGCATCTATTCAGTAATATAAAATACATGCTATCCGCTCAAGAGATAGAATCTGTGTTTCATCCCGGTCAGGCCACCACGATGTTTGGACTCTTGACGTATCCTGATGATTTTTCAAAATCCAGAGGACTTAATCAGTTGTGGATGAAAGACACCGTCGGCCCTGCTAGCGCCGGCGCCGCCGCGATATTCGACTACGTCGCCAAGACGTCCAGACCTAAAGGAACGTTTTCATTCAGGATACCTTTGAAACACATCTTCGGATTTGCAGATGATTACAACAAGATCATGTACGGATTCAAACACAATCTGACGTTGATTCGAAAAGGAAACGACGACACAATAGTGAGACTCCCTGCGACCGATGCGGGTAAGTTAACTCTACAGAAGATATCGTGGTTCGTTCCGCATGTGGAGCCTTCGGTCGTGAAAAAAACGCGTCTCTACAAGATCATAGAATCCAAGAGTAAATTACCTGTGGGATTTAGAATGAGACAGTGCGACACGGCTAGCATTCCACCCTCCACAAATCACTTCGATTGGAGATTGACGGTGAAATCCACTTCTGAGAGACCGCGCTTCATGGTGGTTGCGTTTCAGACTGATAAGGATGGGTCTCAGGAAAAGAATGTGTCGCTGTTCGATCACTGCCATTTGAGAAACATGCAAGTGTTTCTGAACGCCATGAGATATCCAGCAATCGATTACAATGCGTCGTTCGACAAGAACGATTTCTGCAGACTGTACGGCGACGCCGCTGAATTTAGAAAGAAGTATCACAGTCTAGATGAATTGATGAGCAACCCTAACATATCTCCCGGTGAATACAAGTCGATGTATCCTATGTTCGTATTTGACGTCAGTAAACAGAGTGAACGACTCAAGAGTAGCGTCTTAGACATTCAGATCAAGATGCAATTCAATAGGAACGTGCCGAGAAAAACCGAAGCCTTCACCCTGGTCCTGTCGGACAGAGAATTACAATTCGAATCGGATGGAAATAAGATGTCGATCATTCGATGAGAGACATGTGTGAAAAAAATAAAAAAAATAAAAAAAAGTAATGAGTAATTATTAAATACAAAAAAAACAAAAAAAAATAAAAATAAAAGTAATGAGATCTAGAGAGATTGAACATCTTTCTAAATCTCATTACTTTTTTTTTGTTTTTAATAATCACACATTATTTTTTTTAATTAATTATTTCCACGCGTTCTCTGTTTGTTCAAAGGATCTAGTTCGATCAGTAGACTCACCACGGAAGTGGCAGCTTCAGGATTATTGGTTTTCATAACGAAATTAATCCTGTCTCCGGCGTTCACTTTGAGAGGCATGCCGAACGTGTTAACATTCGCGTGTTGATTCTCAGTCTTTTTGACGCTGTATCTCTTATCGCTCTCTACTCCATTCACCATGAGATTGATGACCACTCTGTTATTCAAATCCGAGGAAGCCAGACTCATTCGAATGATTTCACCTCCCAATGGCATGGGATATCCCACCTGATCATGTTGACCACTCAGCTTTTCCCTCCTCTAATGTGCCGCTCTCCTCGGCCCACACGGTGATCAATTGTCTAGCATATTTGACTTTCTCCACCACCGAAATCAGGGTGCAGGCGTCTGTCATGTTTACGGGATCCGGTAGATTTGTGAGCGCGTGTCCACCCATGTCTAGTTTACCTTCCATTGAACATCTTTCTAAATCTCATTACTTGACTTTCTCCACCACCGAAATCAGGGTGCAGGCGTCCATCATGTTTACGGGATCCGGTAGATTTGTGAGCGTGTGTCCACCCATGTCTAGTTTACCTTCCATGATGTCGCCCTTTCTCCAGACCGAGTTGTCATCCACGTACTTCCTGCTGACCCCGCTGGAATCGAATTCGGAATCGTGATTGAGTCCGAATAAATTCTCACCGTTCATGTTGATACTACCCTCCATGGTTCCGCCAGATTGTTCAGGTAGAGATCATCCACTTGTGATTCTACTTATTCTTGTGATCATATCACGGCAGAATCTACATGGCCCTTGTTGACTGCAGTTGAGTCCGCATCCATGTCGTTGACCTTCAACAGATTCAATATCTTGTTGAATCCCGCATTCAGATCCGATTTCATTTCTTGTCCATCAGACTTTCTCTGTTCCAGATCTACATAGTGTTTGGTTGCCACATCCTTGGGATTCGTGGGAGTGGCCACGTTCGTTATCTTGTTAGAATTGGCGTTCAATTCCAAGTGCATCATTTTCTGAACGTATCTATTTCTCAGGTGTTCGCTGAATCGCGCGTGAAAGTCGTCAGCGTATTTCTTGGTCGCGGCATCAGTAGGATTTATGGGATGTGCAACATTCACCAAATGTTTAGATTTCAGATTGAGATCGTCGGTCATGGCTTTATCCACGTAATTATCTAGCATGATTCGTTCGAAATCCGCGTTCCCCCTGTCGACGTATTTTTTAGTCGCAGCATCTGCAAGATCTATCGGCTCGGGAAGATTGTAGAGCTTCTTATCGTTCATGTTCAAAGGTTCCTCTTGAGGTTCGTATCTCCGAACGTAACGTTCGTCCAAGTTGGCAACGTCGTAACCATCATCGACTTCGAGCGTCTTCCTTCTTTTTGGGTCGACTTTCGTCAGCACTTCTACCAAATTTATCGACTGGCATGTTGTTTTGAGATTTTTGTTTTAAAAAATATATTTCAAACACAGTTTATTAAAAAATGAATTATTTCACTTATTTTATTTTTTCGTTTTTATTCGATTAAATTTTGTTTAAATAATTTTTTACCTTTATATACTATAAAAAATCTCTCTCTAATGTAAATCATTGAGAATGTCTTGAAACCGATCTCCTTCAGACCATCTCTTGAGAATGTAGAGACATAAGTGACCGCAAAACACTTGATCTGGTGACTGCACGCATTCTGTGTTGTAATGAACCATTGATTTGTTGAAATAGTTCTTTATTTCTTTCGGCGGTGAGATTCCGTAGCTGTCGAAATAATAATTCTTCTTCTTCCCGTTCTTGAACCACGCCACCCAGTGAGTGCCTTCACCCGATAAATCGTCTAGATTTAAAATTCCGCATTCCAATTGCCGAGGTCTTCTCTTCGGCAAGGCATCTCTGGAAAACACGCCTAGAAAATCTTTGATTTTCAAATCCTTCGCCGCATTCGACAGATCGATGTTGGATAGGGGTTTGTTAGGTAAGACGACACCTTCTACAGATATCTCTATTTTCTTATTCATAAATGTGTACATTTTTTTTAAAATTTATTTATTTTATTATAATTCACTAAAATGATGCTATTCTTTTCTTTTTCTTTTTAAACTAACTCTATCGGCTTCCATAATCTTGAATCCGTCTAATTCCTCGAATTTCATAATCTTGAATCCGTCTAATTCCTGTTGACTTTCTGGAATCCTATCATCCACAATCATATCTGAAATCCTATCATGTAAAATTAGATCCAAAGTCCAATGTCCGCGTGCCAAAGTGCTTATTTTATCGTCTAACGCCGTCAGCAAAATCTTGTTGACTATTTCGGTATACAAGTCGTGATTTTCGCTTCGAATCGATTTCATAGTCTTATACACTGGACCACTTCCTAACAGACAATCTTTATACTCTTGGAAAGAGATGTTTTTCTTCACCATGCACACTTTAACCCCTTTACACTTCTTGATCTCTTCATCTTCTAGACGATAAGCATACAGTTTAGGTCTCAAGCCCACGAATTTGAGGAATTGTTTACCACCACTCCCGTCCTAAAATTTACCTAACACCTTCTTGTTGTCGTTCGATTGAATGTTGGATGGGTGATCGACGGGATAATTGCTCATGTCGAACCACGCGGCCACGTCCGGAGATATATCTCGGTAGACATCTTTCATCTCTATCTCATAAACTAAACTGTCCGTGTCGGTGAACAGTAGTTTGGCTTTATCACCAAATTTTTGTTTGACGTAATCGTAGTGAAACTCGTACATCAATCGCTTGCTGATATCTAATATGATCGGTCCGAGATAATACGGTTTGTCAAACTTCAGGTGCATCTTTTGCATGTGAACGGCCACTAGATTTTCGTCAAATATGGTTCGGTGTTTGTAATTGGGTTTCGCCACTAATTTTTTTGCTCTTTTCTCAGACGTGACGAGTCGAACGTCGGTTCTCTTCCTGATGTTTTCCATCGATTTACTGTACATGCAGTTCTTCATGAGTTTGAAGAAATCTTTTTCGAAATCATTCTTTGCTTGAATTCTGAGATTCGTGTTGAGATATTGTATTTTTTCATCCAAGGCTCTTCGTCGAATCGAATGTATTTATTCGACCATTTCGAATCGAAACGTTCTTTCATGTAGGGATTGTTAGCTTCAGAATATCTGTGGGAGATCATCGAGACGCCACCTCTCGCAGCCCTTTCGAACATGAGCAACATGTTCACGTCGGATAATAATTCCAATTGGACTTCAGCGGTCTTCAATAGAGCCTCCCACGCCAGACCGGGTGCGATGAAATACCAAACCGGATCGAGATCGTAATTTCGACAACAGACGTCTCGAAAATTTTCGAACACGTCTGCCAAGAGTAGAACGTCAGTCTTTAGATAGAGATCATGATAATCTCTCATGGTTTTCATATCGAATGATTTCCACACGATTTTAGTGTGTTCGTAATTCTCGTCGGAAATGTTGGATTCGTATAATTTCGAATAAAAATCTTTCGAAGGTAGTGCGGTGTCGGCGAATCTCTTTAGATCGTTCATGTAATCGTAAGGATAGACTCCTTTCCTCAACATGACGTCTACTCGTTCTCCAGAATGTTCGCTCGTGATTTTAAATTTATCCTTGCTCATGTTATGGACTAATTTTTCCAGAGCGGTCGACATGAATTTAAAACTGTCGATGAAACGTATACTTCTACGAATGAATTTCATTTTTTCTTTCAACGTCTCTCTGTCGATTACTCTTTTCTTCTCCATGAGCTTCCATTTTGTGAAGGAAATGTATCTTTCTTCGCTGTTCATGATGCAATTTAATTCTTCATTGGAGGTGCTCAGATTTTTCACGAACAGATGACTGTCGTAACCCGAGAGATTGTGAAATATCACTGGATAGAAAACGGCATCTCGATATTTTAAATTACACTTGCTGTGAGCTGGACCGCGATACAGACCCGTGCAATGATCATGGTCTCTGACCTTCTTATTTTCCTCCGAATTCTCATCGAACGATTGTCTGCATATGTGACATTCAGTGGCTCTGTTATTTTCGTCCTGCTGCTCTCGCGTGATGATCATTTTCGCCGGAGTTTTGAATTTATTGCATAACATTTGAATTTTCGATTCTAACTCTTCCACGAACCTTTGAGCCACGTCATCGTCTTTGCACTGTTTCGTGTAGGTGAAGGGACCCATGTCGTGTTGCGAGTCGAAAGCGCATTTTATGTAAATGCAATAGCCCGAAGGTATGTGTTTTTGTTATCTTTTGATGTAACTTTGAAGAGCGTTAGGTTGGCAGGAACTCATTTTCACAGTGAAACATTCGAAATCGGCATACACGACGAATGGTACTTTTAACCTTCTATTGCGATTTTCTAACTTCACGATGGTGTTGGGTTTGGGCATTTCAATGGCGACACCTTGATTTTCATTGCAATATTCCTGATGTTTCGCTAACGATTTTCACTCTGAAACATGTTCATGCAGTTGCAACATAAACATATCTTATGTTCATGTTTATTATTTTGTCTTGACAGTAATCGGCTCGGATTTTTAACCCAACAATAATGACGATTGTCACCATTCGAAATCAATAATATAATAATCATCTTTTCTCTTTCGAGATACGAAGTCTGTCTGAGAGGATAGATCGTTCGTTTTTCATCGTCGTATCACAAGACGTTCACTGCTACGGTGCGATTTTGAGCCTCGAAATGTTTGATGTGTTTTAACTCTGTTGGAAAAGTCACTCCGGTCCACTCGAGATTTTTAGAAGTCTCCTCGTAACGAGAAACTCTATCGGGGTTCATTTTGACAGGGTATAAAGCGGAGGTGACTGCCCATTTAAAACACTGATCATCTTTATTTCTCACATTGATCACAGCATTTTTTTAGCTAAGAAATACGGTAATTCCACGTAGGAAGACCCTTTCAATGAATCGTTTTCAGTTATATGAATTTCAAGTTTCAACACCTCATCAAACGTCCAATTACTACCTTCTTGCTGATAATTTGCGATAGACATCAACATCTTGTCTTTCATCTTTTCGAAAACGTCTGATAAATCTGAACCTCGAAATATGGGTTCGACCTTAGATCTGAAATATGCATTTTTCACGATGCTCTCACCAGACTTCACATCGATTTTATTCATCACGCAATGGAGTATCATCTTAATTTTTTGTCCTACGTTCATGTGTTTGCGAAACAAATCCAATATTTTTTTCTTCACCCGCTCCATGAATAGATTTTCTTGAACGAGGGAACCACGTCGAAAGTTTTAAAAATGCCTTTGATCGCACTCTCCCATTCTACAGGCTTCGATTGGAATAGTTCCATGACGAGTCGTGCTACATATTCTTCTCCTTTCCCTTCATTGATTGCTTGTCGAATTTCGCTCAATATATCTCGTTTGTCTAGAATCTGAAGTACATCACTCGTTTTCATTTTAGTTTTTTTTTTCTTTTCTTTTGAAACTTGAAGTTCTTCAATGGCTTTTCGTTTAGTCGTCTTCTTATTTTTCACAATCAAAATGTTTTTGGTTTTTTTCGACGTCGGCATTTTGATTCCTTTTACTATCTTTTTCTTCTTCTCATTTTTCACAACCGATGCATTTTTTTACATCGTTGCTATCGACATTTCGTTTGCCTTTCCATCGTTTCACAAATATTCCTGTATGACTTTAATTTTTTTTTGATTTAGTTCTATGATTTCTGAAATGTGGAATTTTTAATAGTTTACAAATCTCGTTTAACTGAGGTATGGTTTTCTCATTTAAATTTTCCATTTTTTTATTTGTTTGCTCCATTTGTAAGAATATATTTTTTTTTCGAATTTTCTATTTAAATAATTTGTTAAAAAAGTTTTTTTTTTGTTTTTTTTTTACTCTTTATATATATAAAGAGAAAAAACTTTTACCAAAAAATTTTTTTACATTATAGAAAATTAAAATTAAAAAAAAACACTTTTTTTTATATATATAAAGAGGAAAAAAAAAAAAAAAACATTTTTTTTTGTTTTTAAATTATTAATATTTCCTTTGAGTATGCTAATGTGAGTTATTTATTATTTTCAAAATTAAATGTATAATTATTTTTTATGTTTTAATAAAGTAAATAAAAATCTTCTGTCTTTAATATAATAACTAAAACCAGTTAATGAAAAACATTTATATAATAAACCTCTTTAAATGCGTTTTGCCCTCGAACGTGTTAAAGATCACATCAACAGTTATTTCCGACAATGAGAAACTTAGAGTTAGTCTCAAATAAACATCTATAAATACAACGTTTTTAAAGTGTTAAATCATACAGGTAGTTATTTCCTCACACTTGAAGTCATTCTCAAAATAATACTCCATGAATATCTTGTAATATTTTGGGTTAAAACCGCGTTAGTACTCGCATGTTGAACAACGCTATTTCTCTAAAATTTTTACATGGAAATCGTTTCAGTCAAAAAAACAAGAGTTGAAAAATATTTTAAAAAAATTATCTGGTGAGAATTTTTTTGCAAAAAACACATATGGAAAAAAATAATACTCCATGAATATCTTGTAATATTTTGAGTTAAAACCGCGTTAGTACTCGCATGTTGAACAACGCTATTTCTCTAAAATTTTTACATGGAAATCTTTTCAGTCAAAAAAACAAGAGTTGAAAAAATATTTTAAAAAAATTCTCTGGCGAGAATTTTTTTGCCAAAAAAAATATATGGGAAAAAATAACACTCCATAAATATCTTGTAATATTTTAGGTTAAAACCGCGTTAGTACTCGCACGTTGAACAACGCTATTTCTCTAATTTTTTTACATGGAAATCGTTTCATTCAAAAAAACAAGAGTTGAAAAAATATTTTAAAAAAATTCTCTGGCGAGAATATTTTGGCAAAAAAAATATATGGGAAAAAATAATACTCCATGAATATCTTGTAATATTTTGAGTTAAAACCGCGTTAGTACTCGCACGTTGAACAACGCTATTTCTCTAAAATTTTTACATGTAAATCGTTTTAGTCGAAAAACGCCATAGTTAAACAGCACATTGAAAACACAATTTCTGATTTAATACGTAATATACTTAAAATCATTCACAATAAAACCATTGATAAAATGCAACGCCCTCGGCGATTATTCTCACCTCCATATCATCAAAGAGCAAAATGCTATTTGAAGTAAACAAAGACAATTATCATCAAAAGAACAAAATACCGTTTGAAGTAAACAGATACACTTTTGTGAATAGGAACAATTTAGAAGTGTGTCTTGTCAAAAGGTGTTTTTATTGATGTCTCTTGAACCGAGACATGAGTCAATTAAAATTCAATTACCTTGAAAATCCATTTAAGTGGAATGCAATTTTACCCTTTGATTCTATCACGATTCACCTCTCACAAAACTCAAGAGATGAAATCGGCAAATCGTTTTTTTTCACCGATCAAATCGCCCCCTATACCGTCCCAAAAGCGATCGGGAACGTGGCAGTGGTTTTGCCGATTCGACATCACCTTTTTCCATGTACCGTACATAGGACGATTTTTTGATCTGGAATCGGCAAATGGGTTTCCCCGATCGGATCGCACTCCCCGTGGGAACCCCGGGAAGTAAGCAGCACTTGTTTACTGTGGTAAACCAGTTCCGCTTTACTAGTAAAATAGGACCCAGTCACCAATGCTTGGGGTGAAAGTCCTCTAAAATGGGCAACATGTTGATCAACGATTGACTACACTTGACTTCATCTCCATGTTGTGTCACGATTAGCCATAGTGCATAAATATGTGACGTTAATCACCAACAAACAAACAAACAAACAAACATCGGATCGCACTTTAACCGTTCAAATACCCGTTGGTGAACGTATACCTACTTATACCTACTTAGGTGATACAGAGTCGGCAAACCGCTTTTTGATGCTGATACAGAATCGGCAAAACGTTTTTTGCTCGCGTTCACCAACGATGGATCGATGGTCTAATCCGCGATGGGAACGTAGAGAACAAATTTTTAATCATATTTTCTTAAAATTTCATACATTTTTTTCACTCTTGAGCGACGTGTCGAATGTACGTGTTCGCCAACGGGTATTTTGAACGTTAAAAGTGCGATGTAAAACGATAGCCGATTCTGTATCACCATAAAAAACGACATTTTGTGTACTTGTACACGATTTTAACACTGAATCCTATGGAGGTGTACATCGATGTACGTGTACATGTACAAAATCGTGTACAAGTGATATGGAATCGGCCTATATTACCCTATCATGCTGTATGGAATCCATATCTGGGGTCACTCGCCATCAACTCGAAAGATCACAGAATTACAAAAGAAAGCCTTCCGAATTATGTCTATCAAAAAATACAATGCTCACACAGACCCACTGTTTAGAGAGCACGATATTTTAAAATTCACAGACCTGTACAACCCCCAGGTCTCTTTGTTTATGCACGACTGGTACAACAACATGCTACCCGAAAGCTTTGTGGACACTTCTAGAATCTACCAAAACCCCCCAGGAATGGACACCAGACAGTCGGGTAAATTGCGTACATTAAAACCAAAAACTGATTTCTCCGCAAACTCTCCAATGCATGCTTTCCCTAGGATTTCGAACACAATAAAACCATCTTCTCCAGGCAATCTGTGTGCGGGAACGACAAAAGTCTAGCCATATCGAGTGAATCACTTTCAACGTTGTGCATCTTAAAACGAATGCCTTTGCATCCTTCATAGTTGGAACTCACAGGTTGTGGCTGTATTTTGCTATGTTACTTAGAGAGATATTGGTGTAATCGGTTTCTTAGTTGGTGTTGGCATTTTTACAATATGCAATGCGAGGTTGATACACGACATATCGAAGATCAAAAACATGAAAGATGTACACTTGCAAATTCCTGCCTCAAGTTCTGAATTGTACCTGTCTTTCATACCCTCTATGGATCAGATTCCAGCTCCTTCTCCGTGGACATTGGACATGGTTAGCTTGGCGGTATTTCCAGGCTTTTGCATATTATTACGAAACATAGGCATGGACACGCTATCAGCTGCAACTTTCAAAGGTGCGGAGGCATTTGTTTATACAGAGTTGAAAGTGATTCCCTTCACACAGAAAGAATTCTGTTGTTCCCACTCTAAGAATGCCCTTAGAAGTCACACCCCCCATCCCCGCGTTCAGATTGCCCAGGTACGTTACCTGTGCCCGAAGCGTTATGCTTTGAAATTTCAGACTGATCGAGTTCACTGTCAGATTTTAATGTGGAAACAAGCCTCCACACCTTCTTATGAATTGCCCAGACCTGATGGGTTTGTTTAAAAATATGATATCCGCAGTTGCTTGCCTGGGACGGACTGGGCCAAGAAAGGTTACCGGACAAATGAACCAAGGCGGAACCCAGACACGGAGAAAATTTGGATTTTTCGAACTGAATGAATGCTGCTTCCATGCATCTGAGGGATCAATGGCAGTTCACACAGAGGGCATTTTGATGGCATTTCTGTACCATCTTCATCACTTGTTCGGCAAGAATGTTATCAACAGGGCGTTGGGGATGCGCGAACCCATCGAGCCGGCAGTAGTTCGTACTAATGGGAGAAAATTTTGATTTTTCAAATAAAAAGAACGCTGTTTTACTGCATCTGAACTGTCAGTGGCAGACTTGACTGCTGGTACATTAAACAGTACTTCGGATTGTTGAAACGAATTTCAACAAGAGTTCCGGAGGTGCTAAGTGTGTGTGTGTGTGGTTTTTTTTTTTTGGGGGGGGGGGGGGGGGGGTGGTCTGGCCCTGGCCTATAAGCACAAGATTCCACTGATTTGGAATAAAAGCCACCACCCATTTGCAGGTGCCAATCTTTTATGGCAATAATTTTATTATTTCGGATGGGAATTCAAAGACTTTTACAATCCAGATTTCACGGTTTAAGCTCTAAAAATTTCAGCGTGATGTCTCTTTCTGGGAAATTTGATCAACTTGACTCGCAAAAGTCGCGGCTATTCACCATGCCCTAGGTTAACTTTTTCCCACACTCTCCCACTCAACGTTTTAAAACTCGGACAATGAGCATTACGTCATGAGTAAGAGACAATCAGTACACCCGGAGCCCGTAAATATTAACCCAGAGCCCGAAAGATAATACTTCGAATTTTTTGACGTTTTCTAATAAGACTTAAACTGCAGCGAAATCCTCCACCGCCAGAACTGTCCCTCATCCAACCAATCCAGCTCATCATCCTGAGGTTATACATAAAAGAGCGGTCGAATTTCGTTAATTACAGTTTGTTTCCAAATCGCAGATTGGGGCATTCGGAAAAGAAAGTTATTACACGCCTGTTCTTTGCAATCGCCATCAAAAGCAACACAAAACCACGCGGAAAGTGAAAATCTGTTCCGAAAAATATGCGCGGAACGGAAATCGTTGACAGACTATTTTTAAATGGAAGCGAAATTTCACTGGAAATTTCTACAAAGCGTGCAACGCAATTACAATTTGAGTCGCAAGCGATAGAGGAAAATCGTCCCCTGAGTTTCAATGTGTTCTATGTGCCAGTAGGCACAAATAACACATTGAAACCTAAAGGGGCGAAATAGTAACACGTGTTCCCCTCGCAAATTTGGTTGGCGATAAAATGTGTTGTTTTTGTTGATAATTGTCAAATGAATTGCTAAGTGTCCTTCTAATATTTTTTTTTTTTTGTATTTTTTTTTTGTAGACGTGAAGGCGTGTAAGAAACACAGAACGACAGGCGTGTGAATGGGTTAATCGATATGGCACTTGTGTCATCGCGGAAGGATAAAACTCGAGCACTGCGGCCTCTCGTCTTATCCTTCCGCGCTGGCACTCGTGCCATGTCGATTAACCCATTCACGCGCGTATGTCGTTCTGTGCATTTCGAATACCTGTCTGCAGAACATGTCTGCAGGTGGTGGGTTATCCCCTTACCCAACGAATCGGCCGCATCCGCCCACGTAATATGCAAATTCAGTAGTTGAAAAAATATTATTTTTCCAAAAAATTCAACAAAACCACATCATGTGACCCCCTCGACGGAACGAGCTCGTCGAGCTCGTTCCAACGAGAGGTCACATGATATGGTTTTGTTGAAATGTTTTGAAAAATTTGAAAAAATGATATTTAGAATAATAAATTTTGATATCGTCTGCGTTGGGTAAAGGGTTAAATCAGGTCAAGTAGAATACTTGCCTTGTTGCGATTTGTCTTTACAGATTGAAAGAGAGGAGATCAGCATTTCCAATCTCGATCACGTGTGCTTCCTCCATTCCTCCTTTGTTTCCAAAACAAATCAAACGAGGTCGTTAGCAGGGCGCAAGCTTCGTCAGAAAATGGTTGACATGAAATCGACTCCTAGGTTAAATAAATCGATTTTGATATATAACTCGCGCGACCATTTGTGTTAAAATTAACTTTTATAGTAAGTATCCATTGTAATCAATACTTTATACCATATTCACCTATGTTACTGCCTGTGAAAAGCCTGTATGTTAAATTTTAGCTTTTAACCCCACTACCGGTGTAAAGAATCTACTGCAATTAGAAAAAAATTACACCTTTTGAAGGAAGTTCATTCAACTTGACCTTTCACATGACGCAATTTGCCGACTTCGATACATTCACACTTCGCGATGCTTAATTCAGACATACGACGTTTTGCGGTACTATCCACTGCGTACTTTAAACATATTTTTATTTGCCATAACTATTGAGCAAAAAGGGATAGGAGGACAAGTGCTTTCCACTTAGTAGAAACCTCCGCTCCATAACATGAATTCAGAAAATGTTACAATGGCGAAACAAACAAGTTTTTGAAATTCATAAATGTAAAATAAACTATTTGAATGGGTTTATATGTATATATATATGTATATATGTGCGTATGTGTAATAATAATAATAATAATAATAATAATAATAATAATAATAATCATCATCATTTCTTCGCCTTCTGTACTACAGCTTAGGGACGCTGCGTGCAATGACTGATTAAGTTTAAAATACCTACAAATAAATATTTAAAATAAAATTTAAGAATTGTTAATAATAATTTGTCTGAAAAGCCAAAGTAAATTGATTTGACTTTGACGATGTGTCTAGCTGTCAATCAAGCATTCACGTGAACCCGGTAGTACTGCCCACCGGTGCAGATACAAATCCGTGTGTTTGTGATAGAAGGTGTCTTTTTCTCCATTTTAAGTGATAAAGTCTATTATATATTAAGAGCATGATATAAATAAAACAAATGGATATTAGGGCCGGTAATCAGATTTAACCCACTGGTAGAATAAGGGTTTTAACCACTGGGCAAGCCGTGTGGTTAAAATCCTTATCCTACTGGTGGTTTAAATCTAATTACCGAGCTTATACCAATTTATTCTATATTTATTTATTATTTATTTATTTATTGGTGTTTAAGGTCACATATCTTTGCACAATGGCTAATCATGACCACAACATGAGTATCAACTCAAGACCAGGGGATGTTAATGAGCCATGTTGCCCATTTTAGAGAGGGTTTGCACCTCCCAAGCATTGGTGGCTGGGTCCTATTTTACCAGTAAAACAGAGCCTGTTTACCGCAGTGCACAGGCACTGCTTCACTTCCCGGGGTTCCTGCGGGGAATTTATTCTAAATATAATTTGAGTTAGTTGTTTGTCATGAATTTTGTTTGTCGTGAATGATGTGCCCTATCTCCTCGGCCTATACGAATCCAATCGACTTCAAACTAGTCGGTGGGGTGTATGTCTTTCTTTAACGATCTATAACTAAATCGACATGTTTGTTGCAATATTTTGCGTTTTTGACCGAAAATAGGCAGTTAGGTCGTGCGAGGTATTTACAGTGGGTAAAAATGTTAATGTATTCGAATTGTTCTCTGGGATAAGGAGGTAACTCGAAATTGAATTATTTCACTATTCGCGCTGTTACATTTACATTACATATTCAACCTTGCAATGCCACATATAGAAAAGAAAACATGGGCTGCGTGGGTCCGTCCACTAGTACTAATGATATAGTGATTCTGGGGTGCATACGAAACTTAAGGCAAAGAACACACCGAGATATGATTGTGTGCAGTCTGAATCAAGTTGCATATTTTCGTTGCTTTGCAAGGCGAAACTGTGAATAAACATTACGAAAGTCTTACATTCTAAATGCATTAGTAAAAATAAATTATTGCCAATAACGTTTAAGAGTGTGCACATTTGAGTTATACGCTAGTAAATTAGAAGAATATTAGAGAAATATGAAGCCACTGATGTAATCATTGTGACTCCGCATTTAGCGTAACACGTGTTTATTGTTTTGTAAATAAAGGTCAGTGGGGGGGGGGGGGGGGGGGGCTACGTCATCAATATGGAAAATACTAATAAAGTCTATTCGTTGTGATTGGCGACTGGTTTAATTTGCGTGAATTGGCTGAAGTGTAAAAACTGGCAAGTCATTTATCAGACAGCAACTTTTGGGGTATAAAAGAGTTTGGTACACGGACAATCTCTCACTGAAATTCCCCCCCCCCCCCCCCCTCACCAGACTTCAGTGTTTTATTGGCTTGTAGCATCTTTTGAAATTACGTTGAGATTCTGGGTCGTTCAACCGTTCCACACGCGGCCTGTCAATACTGTCAACGGTTAAATGGTCGAAACCGCTATGGTTTGTTGGGAGGTTCCGTACTAATTTAATTCCACAGATCTGCGGCTCTTGGATTAAATTATTACAGAACCTCGCTTCAGAATTTTTGCTCTTTATATTCTTCTTGCAAAAATTTATGCACACCGTTTTGGAAAGGTTAAATTTTAACTTTTTGGAATGATGACAATTTATTTTCATGTATTTGCAACAACGCATGATTAGTATACAATGTTTGTTATAATATTTTTTTTTTTGTTAGCATCCAGTTATCTCTAATCTGAATAAAATAACGCAAATATTAAGCGGATGGTATTTTTTCGAAAAATATGCATAAATATAACCAACATGAAAAATAAATAAATAAAGTCTCCATGCCTGGTTGATTTGAAAAAGAAAATGTCAATGAACTAGGACTGGGCGGTATTGAAATTTGAAGTTCGGTTTCGGTATCGGTATTTTTAGGTGGGGTGTATGTCTTTCGATTTGCCTCAGTATCGCTAGGGTATTCGGTATCAAAAACATGCATGTACTCACATCGATACCAATATCAAATGTTCTTTTTTTTACTCTGTCCAACTGCAGAGCCCCAGTGTACGGCAGACAAAGCCGCCGAATTGGCAAACTGTTGAAAGCAACACGGCCAATCACCACCCGTCCTTTGATGGAACACAAAGCTGAGAGAAAATACCTCCTGGGTATTTTCTCTGAGTTCTTTTGTTTCATCAAATGACCAATGGTGACTGCCGTAAGAAATACACAGTCCATGGGCACTTCTTGTCATGAAGTTAGCGTAATATTCTGTTGTTTTCGTTTTTATTTTTTTTTATCGAAAGTCGGGAGTATATTTCAATACCGGACCTTCGGTAGTTAGAGATTTCATCTGTACATTAAATCGGTATTGACTCGATACCGATACCAAACGGTATTTACGGTATACCTCCCATCTCTACCATGAACCAAATTTATATTTTGTTTGACCTTAATAAATGAACATGAACGCTTTCTTCAATGTTACGTCATATCTTTTCAGGATTATGTCATCAAGCATAGCAACTCCAGTTGACCCACTGATGGTTGGTCAAAACCGATCTAGAACGGAGACACAAACCAAGCGTAAAACAAAACGTAAAAGGCTTGTAATCCTACTGTTGATTTTAGCACTCCTTGCTGGCCTTGCGTTGGCGGTTGGACTTGGTGTCGGTTTGAGTCGGAAGGAAACCGATGGAACAGTCAACGATGAAGGAAATGCAGGTAGTTTTTCGTTTCCATTTCAACAACGTACTTTAAACTCGAAGCGAACTCATTGTATTCGGGTGGCATGTTTTTGCGTATACGCCTATAGCGTTAGAGCCTTAACCCTTTACCTAACATGAAAAGCAGACGACACTTGCAAAAAAAATTCTTGAATAACTATTTTTTTTCATTTTTTGTCTCAAAAACATAGGTTATGACCCCTCGTTGGAACGAGCTCGACGAGCTCGTTCCAACGAGGGGTCATAACCTATGTTTTTGAGACAAAAAATGAAAAAATAATGAAAATTAATTCGCGATTTTTGAGAATAGCGCTGGCCGGTTTTGGCCGTTACGTTGGGTAAAGGGTTACAAATATGAGATGTGATTATTTGACCAGGGCTAATCCATATGTAAGAAGCATCTCAGCAGACATTTTTTCTCTACGCTGTTGTCGAAATATTAAAATTTCAGTCTGAAAAGTTTTTCCATAATACAGGTAGAAATTTAACCAATTCAATCTTGTTTGACAGAGCTACCCCTTTATTTCGGTCCAAACAATTAAAATAGTTAGGGTTTATGATTTTGACACACCCCAGTCCTGACTGACGTATTACTCAAATAATGTTTGGTTAAGAAGTTAGTGGATGGAAACAAAGTATTGCCGCCAGTTTACTACAGCAGAACGTCCACGTCTATTTATTTGTTTATTTTATTTGGGTTGAACGGCACTTTAACAGTCAGGGTCATATTATGTATTATGTCGGTGACAGTTTTACGGGTGGAGGAAGCCGGAGTACCCGGAGAGAACCACCGAGCAACGACGAGCAGCTGTCAGCTCTCCAACATCGTAACTTTGAACTCTGCATCGCGGCACAGGCAGGTGGTTGAAGACATAGATTGGTTGAAGACATGCGCACCATCGACGTGCAGCACGCCTTAGTACACAGCGTCATCGTGGCCCCATGTGGGCAATTGGGGTTAAGTGCCTTGCCCAAGGACACAACGCGGGAGCACGAATCAGTCGCTGAAATGGTCACCCATCCAACTACTTACCGCGCTCGACGTTGCTTAACTACGGTGATCTGACGAGGACCGGTTACCCCACGTCTATTTTACTGAACTAAACGATCTTTGTAAGTCGCCGTCTCACCTCAGGTTTGCCTAGGAAGTAGAACATGTCTGTAATAATTTATCCGCCACCTGAAATGTGGCATTGAAATTATTGGATACATGTTCTATTGGTGATATTTTGGATGCCGGAACAATTATGTGCTTAATTTCCACATAAGATGCGTTATACGTGATCGAGCGCAAAAACTCACCCTGGAATGAAGCACTGCTTGGGTGGAATGGGGCACAGGGGAAGGTGAATCCCACCCCACCCCCTCGTACACACACACGCACAATCCACAACACACAATCACACCCCTGTTTAATAACTTTTCTGAGGACATTATGTTTTTCCTTTGTTCTCAGTGACAAACAATGACAAAAAGTCTCCACAAATTCGGGAAGACAAAAATCCAAACCCATTACTTTCTTTGTGAGGACAAGGAAAAAACGAAGGTCATCTTCGTAAGGACCCAAGTACTATTGTCTAGGTTTTCTCTAAATCGGGAACACGTGCACTCAGAATCTGAAATTAACATTCCAAATTCTTTGAAAACACGATTGCGTCCTTCAATATACACATATGAGTGCCAGTCTTTGCGTGAGGCCAACCACAGCACTGCCGTCGTACTGTAACAGACACGTTTCACTCTGTTATGTTGCTGCAGTTAGGAAAGTGCATTAGTAATCATGAAGACGTCATCTTAAAAAGGTAGGTTCCATCCAGTATGTGGAATAATCTTTAAAAATCTTCTCTAGATCCACCAGTCAGAATTTTTAGCTTAACTTGACAAAGTCAAGATAAGCTATTGCCATCACGCGTGTGAAAGTCTGTGAGTCTGTTCACATTTTCCTTTAGCGCAGGCTACACCCCGTAGTTCTTGTCCGATCGTCACGAAATTCCATATGCAGGTTTGAGGTCATGTCTAGATGAGAACGTTCCCTTTTGGTTTCGATCGGTCAACTGTGATGGTTGCCCGAGCGCAAAACCTGAAAACCCTTAGCACAGTCTACAGGTCGTATTTATGAAGGGATTTCATAGTCACTTGGCAGGATGCCTCTGTATAATATCTAGATGAGAACGTCCCCTTTTGGTCATGATCTGTCAAACGTGATGGCTGCCCGAAACCCAAAAGCTTTTAGCACAGTCTACAGGTCATATTTCATATGGAGGGATTTCATTGCAACTTGGTAGGATGTTTCCATGTACTATCTAGATGAGATCATACCCTTTTGGTCGCGATTGGCCAACTGTGATGGCTACAGGGACCCGAAACCCAAAAACCTTTAGCACAGTCTACAGGTCGTATTTATGAAGGGATTTCATTGTAACTTGGTAGGATGACTCCAGATAATACCTAGATGAGAACGTCCCCTTTTGGTCACGACCATTCAACCATGACGGCTGCCCGAGCCCAAAACCCGAAAACTTTAGCACAGACTATAGGGCGTATTTATGAAGGGATTTCATTGCAAATTGGTAGGATGACTCAGTATAATGTCTAGATGAAGACGTCCCCTTTTGGTCGCGATTGGTCAACTGTGATGGCTACAGGGGCTACAGGGGCCGAAAGCCCGAAAACCTTTAGCACAGTCTACAGGTCATAGTTTATGAACGGATTTCATTGTAACTTGATAGGATGACTCCAGATAATGTCTAGATGAGAACGTCCTCTTTTGATCACGATCATTCCACTTGAAGGCTGCCCGAACTCAAAACCCGAAAACTGTAGCACAGACTACATGTCGTATTTATGAAGGGCTTTCATTGTAACCTGGTAGGATGACTCAGTATAATGTCTAGATGATTACGTCCCTTTTTGGTTGTGATCGGTCGGCTGTGATTGCTACACAGGCCCGAAGACCTTTAGCACAGTCTACAGGCCGTATTTATGAAGGGATTTCATTGTAACTGAATAAGCTGACTCGTTTTGGAATATTTTCATTGAACTTCTACTGTAACTTTCGTTGACGTACATTAATTGTGAGGGCCACATACATTAACTGTGAGGGCCACATTAACCCACCCCTCACTTCTTTAGTAAAGTCTACACCCCATATTATTTTTATTGAAAACATAGAATACAGGGAACAGAAATTAACATATTCCCAATTATCCCAATTCTTGTCTTATTTCACAATCCTTTCATAAACATTGAACATTATCCTTTTCATGAAACACAACACACAGACAAGTTAACCTACAGTGTCATTGACACTTTCATTTTATATTTGATATAGAGCGTCCTTTTGGCAGACTGATTCAAATTTGTTCAAATCAAGTCCCTGGGGTGATATTTGCACCCCCCCCCCCCCCCCGTGGGACCCCAAATTTTTGACGCATACCGCCCTTTGAGGAGTGAGATTGAAGTTTGTTAAATCAAGTCCTTGGGTTAATATTCGGGCAGCTTAATGAAGCTTGGATTTAAAATTAGTCCAATATTAGGAATATTTCTTTTAAATGTGTTTCTTCAGATTCTCCATTCGGACTATTTTGATATTCGGTACAGTGTACCCTTAGATTCAAGTTTGTTCAAATAAAGTTCCTGGGTTCATCTGTAGGCTCAAATTTCACTCCGCGCGTTGTAGAGATATTTTAAAAAAATCTTCTCCAGAACTACCAGTCGGAATTTTTTTATATTTGTCACACAACATCCTTGGGAGGGTCAGTTTCAAGTTTGTTGAAACCCTGGGTTAATATTCGGGTTTTCTAAGGGAGCCAAAATTTAAACTTAGTGTAAATTGACAAATTCTCTTTAAAAATCTGCTTCTTCAGATGCACCATTGAGAATCTATTCATATTTGGTTTACAGCATCCTTATCTGGTGGGGTGTGGGGGTGGGAGCAGATTCTCATTTGTACAATTAAGTCTCTTGGTTGATTTTTGGGCTCTCCAGTTTTTCATTATTGGAAATCTGTTTCTGCAGTAGCATCTCAAATTTTGAAAAATTCGTCTGGCGTGGACAACAATGCTGGGAATAATTACACGACTTCAATCATCTGTAGTGTTAACTTCCCGTAGAAGCTAATTAAATCCTTCTTTAAACAACTTTGCCAGGTGGGCGCCTCGGGTTCCCTGGAGCCTCTTGTTTATTTTTCTATTGGTTTAGTTTTTGCAAAGACGATCTCATGTTCAAATGCAAATTTCGATCGTCCATGAAGGCAGGGACGTGGCGACAGAGGTGTGTGGTGTTGTGCCCCCCCCCCCCCACCCACCCCCACCCCACATAAATCCTGGCCAAAATTTCCTACAGTTGGAAATTCGGAGGGCAAGTCATAAAAAGTTGGAAGTATCATCTATCTAGATTTAAGAGCTTTTTTGGTGATGCTGATGTCTCCTTTACTTCCTACAATTCCAACTCGGTTTCAAATCGACAAAAATTCTAATTGTTACTGTTTACAACTACAGTGTACGCAATATCGAGATTCATAAGTATGCATGATGTCAACCGGTACGAGATTTATATACTACGTTTACCTATCGTTATATAAAAATCCTCCAAATGCACTTCAAGAAAATCACATCATGTAAAATCGTTATCCTGTGTTAATTCCACCATTCTCAGTTACAAAATCATGAAATATCGAAGAATGATCATTCCTGCATAAGATCTGATTTAATGTCAGGACAGTCTGAATTGCCCAAAGTTCTAAGCTTCAGCATTTGTTTAGCACATATTCAATTCCCAGGAGAATACCAAATAATAACCTGATAATTCTATCATAAATGTGTTGGAATTTCAGTTACTAAAACCAATTTTATTCCCCCTATCAAGGCTTCATTTTCAAAATCCTTCTCGGTAGTGAAGTTCCAACTTGCGGGAGGGACCGAGAGGTGGGTTGGTCCCTCCCGGTCCTTCCCCAGTTGGAAATTCACTACCCTACACCTCCCAATCGGAAACCTCTAGCCACGTCCCTGCATGTAGGAGCATGGTGGTACCGTGTACGAAAGACTGAGGCAGTCGATCGTACACTTGCCATCAACCAATGTTAACCCTGCCGATGCCGTGTTAATGAGTTAGAGGATCTGAAAGTTACCCGTCGCTACCCCGGGATCCTCTCCGCGGAGACCGGCTTCCTTTATTCAGAAAACCACCCTCCACGACATTACACTGGCTATTGAAAATGTCCTTAAACCCAAATAAACAAGCAAGCAAACAATTAAATATTGTCATTATGTCAACTCGTACTTCATCTCTTTTGTTTCTTTCTGTTCTTTCAGTGAAGCAAACGTTAACGTCAGCATCCACACAAAGTACAAGTAAGTACAAGTATGAACTACTTTTTTCAGTCGTATTTCTTGCGGAAATTATTATTACTGAAATGATTAACCGGATAACCGGCTTCAAACCGGTTACCTACATAACCGATTTGAAAAAAACGTCAACCTGTTATCCGACATATCGATAGTGATCGTCATTCCACGGTTAAAGCGTAGTACATCTGTCGGTTCTCCTTTGGGACAGATTACACTTCGAAGCAGCGTTCTTTCTATTGAGAAATAATCGACTTTGGCTTCAAGACTTCATTAATGATCGGCAGTTTCCGTGAGTACTGAGTAACCGCAGAAATTATTCCGTAGTGTGTATACAAACGAACGTTGTCTAGTACTCGAAAGCGTTCATTTGTATGCACACTACGGAATAGTTTCTGAGAATATTGCCTTCCAATTCCTATAGTTTTGATCGCAGATTCGGTGAAATAATGGCTACGGATAACCGGATATTAACCGGTTTTAGCTTTCAGTCGGTTGTGAAAATGAGCCAGCCGTTTCAGCCCAAGAAATTATGGTTTGTTATAATTCTCACTTGTATTACTCCTTCAGTCAGGTAGCGCACAAATAGGCGGACAAGTTCTCAGTACGATAAATACAGCACAGTCAGCGAGGACTGGTCATAATCCACGCGTAGGCAGTTATGTCCACGTATGCGTTTACCAGGTAATACAAATTATCGTCAACAAAATTTTAATTGATGAACTAACTGTTTCTACCTTGTGCTTCATTAATTAATCTTTTTATTGTTTATTCATATAATTTGACCGTGAAAATATTGCTCACCCGTGAGAAGTCCAAAAAACGATAAAAATAATAATATTAAAAAAAAATAATAATAATAATAATAATAATACACTTCCTCGGTGCACAGTTGTTCACCACACGATTCTGGCACCAAGGTTTCACCCAATAGAAAACTGATTAGCGTTTCCAGGTATGTCGGAACCAGTGGGGGTGGAAAGGCACCATAACCCTTGATAGAAATAGTACTGCCTATTATTAGCTCACCTGACTGAAAGTCAGGGTGGTCTATTCTGATCACTTTTTGTCCGTCGTCCGTCGTACGTCGTGAAGGTGGTGTTTGGGTCGTTTTCTCCCAAGGCACTGGATGCAGTTCAATGAAAATTCACATGAGTAGCGGTTATATAGGGGCATTTGTTTTTTTCTCCAAATTGGGTTTCTGCTCATATTGTGTGTGTGTGTGGGGCGGGGGGGGGGAGGGGGCGGGGGGGGGGGGCAAAATGCACACAATTTTAAAAAATCTTCTTCTCGTGAACCAGCCATAGCAGAGACTTGGTATTTAGTATGCAGCTTCTATTTGAGGTGTTGACTCACATTTGTTCAAGAGAAGTTTGACGGGCAATATTTGCCTTTGTTCTGAGAGAGGCAAGAATTTTTGCCCCACCCAGAATTTCTATTTTCTGAACCGAGAGGCCAGTTTGAACCAAACTTAATATGAGGTATTATTGGGTTATAAATACTCCATTTATGCCAAAAACATTTTCTGCTTCCCCGTAGGAACCTCAGGAGCCCAAAATAGAAAAAAACGAAAACGTCCATATCTCCAAAACTGCACGGCACTGAGAATTTTTATTTGGTGTGAGGCTTCCTTGGGGCCAAGAGAAAGGAATGGTCAAAAATTGCCATCTTTTTTGTCATAAGGTACTTTTTCGGGACTTTGAAAAAATGCTGAGTCAGCCTTTTTAACACTGTGGGCAATGGGGAAAAATTAAAGAATCGTTTGCTTCCAAACCACTGCACCAAAAGCTTTCATAATTTACATATAACATCTTTGGAACATTGATTCACATATTTGTTGAAATCAAATCCCTCGATCCATATTTGGTTTCCCTATAGGAGCCCAAATGTTCAAATTAGTGCAGTATGAGGAATATTCTTTAAAAATCTTCTTCTTCAGATTTACCAATAAGAATCTTTTGATATTTGGTATGCAGCATGCTTAGGGGGTGAGATTCAGGTTTGTTCAAGCCAAGTCCCTGGGTTCATATTTAGGCTAAAAATTTGGGGTCTCGGTCCGGACTTAGAAAATGCGGAAATGAGTTTTTTTTTGTTTTTATGCATTTTGGTCAATTTTAAGACAATTTTTTTTTTTTACACTGAACATTTTGGGTCCGGGTGGGACTTAGAAATTTTGGACCAAAATCCGGAAATTAGTTTTTTGGTTTTTTATGCGTTTTGGTCAATTTTAAGAAGAGAGAAAAAATTTTAGTCTGAAAATATTTTGTTTGGGACTTCGCAAATTTCCGAACAAAAATTAAAAAAAATCTGTCCTCAGGCCCCCCTGGGGCCTCTTGTTTATCTTACAAGAACGTAGTTCCCCAAATACAAGTGAAAACGTCTAGACAAAATACAAATTTATGTTGAGGGTAGTAACAGAACGTGCAACCTTTCGATTCAGAAAAAGAAAGTTTTTACACCCATACATCGAAAACTTGTATGGGTGTTTGATAACAGTAATTGAATGATAAACTAGACTTTATGATTCTGGACAATCATGGCTTTTCCAGATGAGATTCCATGATTTTTGATGACCCCCAGAGTGTCTGATGAATTGTTTTTAACTGCCTCACTGAAGTTCCTTTATTGATGTCATGAGAAACGTGGGTATAGTAGTCTCAAATGACTCAGTTTGATAAAAAAATGTTTGGGCAAAACCATCATTAATGTTGGAGGGGGTTAATGTCAATATCGTCGTCCGACACGTTAATGACCGACAAAATGAGTTATGTTTGTTTGACACATACGCACTAAGTGCTGTGGTTATTTGAAAATGGTCCATTTATTCTCAAATGTAACCAAAATATTGATGTCTGGCAGTTTGCAGAGGGTTAAGAAGTGCTAACAGGAATATTTTCCATGCAGCTTGTAATGTCACACCAAGAACTGCGAATGGCCATTTTTTCTTTAAAATCTACAAGATGTTTTCAGAGAAATCCAGGAAAAACATGAATTTTAAGCTTTTGTTGGGTATCATTGTTTATCCAGCCCAAAACGGGTTAAGTGTTGTTTTTTGAATACTCTTATTACTTCCAAAAATAATTCTCAATGAATTCTACTTCCACTTATGTTGAGCTCTCCTCTCAACTTTGATTGCTATGTGTACGCGAACACAGCCCATTTTATCAACATTTTGATGTTTGTGAACTTGCAAAGGGTTACAAATGCTTACTGGAATATTTCGTACATGCAACTTGTAATGTCACACTAAGATCTGAGAATGACCATTTTTTCTTGAAAATCTACGAGATGTTTTAGAGAAATCCTCATATAACGTGAATTTTTAACTTTTGGGGGGGCATCGCTCTGTAACCAGCCCTAAAAGGGTTAATGCTTGGTTTTGTGAATACCTTCATTACTTACAAAAATGATCCTCGGTCAATTCCACTTCCAATGAATGAGGTTATGTTTATCTCGCAGGTACACATTTGGTGTTATGGGTGCCCAAGAACAGCCCTTTTTCTCAAAATGTTTGTGCTTGGCAGCCTCTGGAGGGCTTAATAAATGCTTACCGAAATATTTTGTCCATGCAACTTGTTATGTCACTCCAAGATCTGCGAATGGTCAATTTTTCTTGAAAAGTTTTTTGGAGAAATCCACAGAAAACTGGGATTTTAAGCTTTTAAGGGGTATATCTCCTTGACTAGTCAAAAATGGGTTAAGATCTCGATTTTTGAATACCCTTACTACTTATAAAAAATGTTTCCTTATCAGTTTTGCGTCCGGTACAAGAGGTTACATTTCTCTGTGGCATTCCCATATGGTGTTGTTGGTGTCCAAAAACAGACAATTTTTTCTCAAAATTTTAACATTTAGCATCCATGGAGGGTTAACAAATGCTTATCGGAATAATTTATCCATGCAACTGTTAATGTGACACCAAGACCTATCAATGGCCATTTTCTCTCGAAAACCCTACAAGATGTGTGTAAAGAAATCCAGGGAAAACATGAATTTTTAAGCTTTTGATGGGCATCACTATTAACCACCACAAAAGGGGTTAACGCTTGGTTTTTTAATACCCTTATTACTTACAAAAATGGTCCTCGGTGAATTCCACTTCCAGCAAAGGAGATTATGTTTATTTCTCAGGTATACATTGGGTGCTGTGCATGTCCGAAAACAACCCATTTCAACAAAATTACGATGCTTGGCAGTCTGTAGAGGGTTAATAAACGCTCACCGGAATATTTGTCCATGCAACTTGTAATGTCACACAAAGACCTGCGAGTAGTCAATTTTTCTTGAAAACATACAGTATGTTTTTAGAGAAATCCACAGAAAATGGGAATATTAAGATTTTAAGGTGATTCTAAACTGAAGATTGTAGTTTGAATGGACAGGACGAAAACATGATGTTTTTTTCATTACTTTTCAATAGTAATGGTTATTTAATACATGAATGATTGCTTCCTACCTAATAGATTACAAAAATGTGATAGAAATTTTTAAAAAAAAGAATTTACTCACCAAAAAAATGCTTTTAAAAATCCCTAACTCACGGTCAACTTCCTGCCACCAAAACTTAAAATATGAATCTCACATTGAAGAATATGTTTTCTATGTGAACTAGAGAACAACAGTTGAGTCATAACTTTTTTAAAAAATAAATCCAATTGTATGTTTATTTAAATTTTTGAAGGACCACTGCATGCATTGGTCCAGCCATTTTTTCACAGGGAACTATTTCCAGTTCAAAACTATAGTATGGCACACCACACTAATCTAGTTGACCTCCCCTGGAAATATTAGCCAAACAAGTGTTATGTCTGTTCTGCCCTCTTCCACAAGTAAAATTGTCTTGACATGAAATGACCCTGTTGAAAGTGTATCGTCAAATCCCAATAATAGAAAATAAAAGACTGCGTGGCCACCCCCCACCACAAAAAAATTGATTTTTTTCAAAATTGAAAAAGGGACATAACTCTGGCAAAAATTGTCGGATTCTCTATTGGTAATTTTGGCGCATGAATACAAACTAATGGCAAGGTCGATCCATGTAAAAAAATCGATTGCTTCAGTTGGTGAGGGAAGAATATTTACATAGAACAGGCAATCAATGCAATTTGCCCCTATTAGTCTGCTTCCCTTGAGATATATCAACAATCAGAATTTCAGCAGTGGCATTGTCATGAGAATTTACGGGACATATGGCGAGATCGTTTGTCGCAATGTTGCCCACAACCTTCAGTGTTTTGAATTTCCCACCGTAAACATGGCGGACACTTTTGAGACTGAAACGACCCAGGTTGACAACGTGCTTAGTCCTATCTTCGATGTGTTTTATTAAAAATTAAGACTCAACTGCTGCAGTACATTATTGATAGCTCACGTCGGTTGTTCATTGGAAGGTGAGGCGTCTCGCTATTTTTTGAAAACCTGCCCACGCCATTTCCGACTTATGGACAGTACACATTTTCTAATGTCTCCAAATGACTCGTAAATCTGTTAAATGCATATTTTGCGGGTCCCATCACGTTCTATGTGACATGACCATTCCCCCAACCCTGGTATCCAAGGGCAAGGCTGTTTCGTTGCCAAGTTATTGTTCAATGAAATGTTCAAATTTTTCTGTGTTTCTGGCTTCCATGTTGGCAGCCATGACTTTAGAATCACCTTAAGGGGTCTCTCTATTTAGCCTGCCCAAAGTGGGTTAAAACTTCGACTTTTGAATATCCTTACTACTTACAAAACTGTTTCCGTATAGATTGTGCGCTCGATAAAAGAAGGCACTTTTCTTTTTGGCGTACCCATTGGGTGCTGTTGGCGTCCAAAAATAGCCCATTTTATCACAAATTTAACTTTTAGCAGTCCTTAGGGGGTTAACAAATGCTCACCGGAAAATAACAATCCGTAGAAAAAAAATAGTCTTTTCCGGTGTGAAAAGCCTAATAAATCATCAACTCAGTGAAATACATTAGACTGGATCACTCTTTGCCCTAGTGATATGTTTATGTAGGCCAACTATGTGTTAGACCTGAAAAATAAACCAAAGGAAACACACAAAACTTAACGGTTATTGTTCAAGGAGAACAATGAATGGGGATTACGTCATCCATAGAACGCAATACAATGCTGTTATATTCTTCTTTGATAAAAAATCAATTCATACACGCCGAATTGTTGTCAAAATATACGCGAACAAGCCCAGAAGGGGGATTTTTGTAAGATAAATTGATTATTACCACCGAGTGGATTTCCGAGATGGTGTATAGAATTCTCGACCTTGACTCTGGCGGAATCGTCAATATATGCCAGGGACGGGGTCTTGACTTCACTTCACTTTCTCGGAAACTCGCATGGTGTTAATAACTTATATATTATTACTCTTAACAATCCACTCTGAACGCTTATTTTGAAATTCGATACAAACTCCTGTAAGCAGAGATCTACTGATAATGCATCGAACAGATCCCCATCGCAATGTATCCTTCTACTTAACCCTCTACCCAATGTAACGGCAAAAAACGGCCTGCTCTATTCTAAAAAATTACCATCCAATGTTCATTATTTTTTCATTTTTCTCACAAAAATATAGCTTATGACACCTCATTGAAACGGGCTCGTTGAGATCGTTCCAATGAGGGTCATAAGCTATGCTTTTGACGCCAAAAAATGAAAATAGTTATCCAGAAATTTTATATGCAATTGTCGTCTGCTTTTCTTGTTTGGTAAAGGGTTATATAGAGGATCTCCAACGAGTCCCCAGTTTATATCGAAATTTACGAAACGAATTCAGAAAATTAGGTCAGGACCCAGCTTTAGCAAAAGCATATCTCTCTCCCGATCTTATCTCTAACAAACTGGTAGACGTGCTAAGGCGCGGTCTTCTTCCTTTCTATGCCAATACATAAAGACTATTCCACCACGGCCTGTTTTGACACGGCTTCGGGCATTGGTCGCGAATAGTATAATTAGACTTCGTCCACTCTATCTTCCATTAGCCCGACATGTCAAAAATAATTTTAAATCCTATAGCACTATCCACATACTTTCCTTTGCAATAATTCACTCAATTCTTTTCTGACAACTGCTCTAACTTACACCACTGAAACTGAAGAAAAACACACTATAAATACTCCCTTTTCCCGAAATAAAACTCCTCCCAGACGAAAACATTAACACGCTTTCTTATTCTCCACTTATACCCTTCAAAACAACATCAACAGTACTCAACCAAGGAGTAAGAACCGTCACTCCGAACGTCGTTTTCGATTCTGACCGGACAGAGATGGACGCTTAATGACCCTTCTCGACCTCATACCATGTGCTTTGAGTCGATTTCGGACAGTTCTATTGCACAAACGCCTGTTGGGGAACCACAGGTGTTTCAAATTTCCACTTGAAGCAAAGGGTTCACACCTAACGAGGCGTGCCAGCCTTCGATCTTCACAAGGAGAGGTCTTTTTGGGTTGTCCAGACCTTGGTCGGTCCTTAACATCGTAGGTTTGTTGATGTTTTCGGACAAGTCTGCTGATGATAGAATGACGAAAGCGAAGTTGCCTTCCAGTAGCTTTGAATGACATGTCTGTCGCATGGATGCCAACAATTTGCCATTTTAGTGCCACTGACAGTCTCCTCCTTGCCATGTCAACATTTATTGAAAAAAGAAGTGACAATTTTTCTTGCTTTATACCCAGATATTGCATGTGGATGATAGTGTTTTTTGTGACATTCGTTGGAAGCATGCTCACGTGGACGAAGGCATGTGTTTGGGATACGCTATCAACCAGAAACATCATGTTTCACTGGATGAAATGTACTGCAAGACGTAGCAATCATTAAAACGTAATAATCAGTAACAACAACTTCACTGTCATGAAACATTTCAGGGGGTGCTTAAGTAAGTTCCAGGTATATATTAACTCTGTAATAATTTAAACTCTTTTTCATCAAATCTAGTCGTGGCTGCAGCCACGACTAGATTTGATGAAAAATGCATGAAACTTTAACTCAAGAGAACTATGGGCAAAAAGTCTATGCAATTCACAGAGGAGAGTTTGGTGAAATATCATTAAAGTTTACTTATTTTAATGGCAAGAGATTTCATATCCTTGGTAGGAATATCAGACAGCAAGATATAAGGAATTAAATATTTAGAATATGTTTCCTGCAACGTTAAAACGATGAGACTGCTAAAAAAACAAAACCAATATTCAAATCTTGGGATTCGCTGATTGTTTTAATTTGTTACTTTCTCAGTAGTTGGGAGAGGGATATAAGATGTAGGGTATATCCTTTGAAATCTTCCTCCCCATCAGATGGAAGACACCCTGGATGAGTTTGTGCATTGGGAATAGATGTGTAACTTCTTTCTTTACTTCTTTTTCGAAGTGTTCACTCTCCGCATCGCTTTACGCCCAAAACTTCAGTGATAAATTTTTCCACCATTCACACAAATTGTTTCTGCTATGTATTTCTGTAACATTTCAGGGATTCATGAACGAGACGTAACAGCGTCATTTCGTCGGTTAATTGAATTGAGTGTGCAGCAATTTTCGAGGCAAATTTAACCCGCCACTTTTTTATCGAGGGAATTTCAGTTATCTTGCATTTTTAATTTTTTGAAGATATCGAAATGCAATATCAGCGAACATGTCCATCGCTTTTAATTTGGCACCAAATGCACAAAACGTAAACATTTTATCTTGACTGAGTGATTTTCAATGGAGAGCCACCTGAGCTAATAATTATTTTCGCTATTTCAAAAACATTTTATGTTAAAAAAGCCACTATTACGAGATTGCCAGCACACATTTCTATGTAGAGATATACCAAATCTTCTTATTGAGATACGTGACAATTTGTTCATTTGTTTCTAGTCGCGAGGTGGGTTGGCCGGACGAGTAAAATACCATAATACTGAGTAAAATGTCATAACCTCACTCATGATATATATATGGGTTTACCTTCAATCGTAACGATGCCCGTGTCCGGTCTGCTTTCTGCTACGGTTGAGTTAATAGGACTCAGTCAAATCACTGACTCGGTCATTCCTGACCCGTAAACATCAGTTTTTTGGCGAGTGGTGTCACAACAGTTCGTCGCCCACTTGACGAAACAGTAGATGGTAATTGGCCTTTGATTGGTGTAACTTGGGGACATCGTAAACTCGTCATGTAACTGACGCCAGCTGTCATTCAGCGCCATTGAATAAACTTTCTGTAATTTTAACAGTCTGAAAATGGCAGTGTTTAACTTATCGAGACTCGATTGATGCCACAGAATATCTATTTACCCTTAGATGTTTACTGGTAATTTGGTGTCTCTTGGCTAACTCGAAATTACATTATAGGTATTTTGCAGTTGCTTCTATATAGACAGACGTGACTCACCTGAAACGAACTTTGAAGTCACAGGGTATAGACTATCAAAGCATACCAAAAATTGTACTAAAAAATCTCTAAGCATTTAAGGGTTGGCCCTCTACCTAACGAATCGGCTGCATCCGCCCGAGTAATATTTCAACTTGAGCAGTTGAAAAAAAAAAACTTTTCAAAACATAAACAAAACCATACGTGACCCCCCCCCCCCCCCCCCCTCTCATTGGAACGAGCTTTTCGAGATCGTTCCAATGATGGGTCACATCATATGGTCATGTTGGAATTTTGTGAACAAATTGGAAAAATAATTTTTAAAACAATAAATGTTGATATCGTGCGCGTTGGATAAAGAATTAAAATAATTCTAATGAAATTGAACAGTAAAACCCATAAAAATGCAATTCACCCGTTATTACCGTTATTACTATCCGTTATTAGTCCCCCATGGTTTCACCGTGGAGGGTTCTTATGAATTGAACTCCGTCCGTCTGTCTGTCTGTCCGTCTGTCCCTCCCTCTTACCTGTTACGACCTGTATCTTCGAATTGGTTGAATGTTGGTATTTCACATTTTCAACAGTAATCAGACATTATGGAAAGATGATGCACGTCAATTTGTTTCGAAAAAAAAGGCAAGATGGCCGACTGGCGGCCATTTTTGTTGGAAATTGGGTGTAATTAGTTTTCTGCCTAGAACTTCTAAACGACCTTTCCGATTTCAATCATTTTTGGTATGGAGATGTAGCACATAAGATACATAATATATCATTTGGGGGGGGGGGGGGGGGGTTCTCGGGCATAAATTATGCAAATTAGACGTACTTCAGCTTTTTCAGCCATTTTTGTATATATTATGTTGGTGTATCCTGTTATAACTTGTCTATGACAGACATTTTTGTTTCAAATTTTCAGCAATGATCAGCCATTATATAAAATTGATGCTCGTAAATTTTTTTTTTAAATTCAAGATGCCCGACTGGTGGCCATTTCTGTTAAAATTTGCGTGTAATTAGTTTTCTGCCCAGAACGTCTAAAGGACATCCCCTATTTCAATAATTTTTGGTATGGCCGTGTAGCAGCAAAGGCTAAACATTTTGGTGACATCGCCAACCGTGGGGGACTATTGTCTGATCGCTGGCGATCGGCGTTGCTTTTGTTACCTCTATTTTGGGAACGTTTCTGCATCTTGATGACATCTGTTACTGTTATGTTATCATTGTGATTTTTGGCGGGGTGGAATTTAAATGTCTCGTGGTAAATTATGACATTAAATTTATGAGGAACGCACACTCGATACATGATAAAAAGGTGCAGATAATATCGTTACGTATAAAAGGTGATATGTACACCTAACTTGTTGACGAAGTTCTAATGCATAGAGTAAAACCATGTAACGATGTTACCTGTTTGTTATTGGTGGCGATATCTTTCAAATAACTTGGCAGGGATTTCAATGCCAGTTTGGACCAGTTTCTCCCAATTTCGGCCTAAAAAATTCTAGTTTCTCCGTCATTTGTTGGATATATAACATAAAGACCACTCAAAAATCGGAATAATCTACTGTTTTATGGGGAGAATCCCAAATCTTTTTTATTATATAACTGAAGAGTGTGTGATTCAGCGATTTTAGTCCGCTAGTGCATCCGCGTCCAGCTGAAAATTCAAGCTTTGATTAGCTCCCTTGATATGCAGTGCACTAAAATTATTACGGGACATGTACGGAGCTACCCGTCCTGGAACGGGTCGGCTCGCCAGTTTATTATAAACCACGGGGGATACTGTACAAATTTCATTTTGTAAACTAATTAACTCTTACAAGCTGCACGAACATCAGCATTTGTCGCGCGGCAGTGGTTTCCAGTGAAGTGTCTGCCCGTTCAGGCAAATGACATTTGATTTGAGACAGCTGCTAAGAATATGCTTAGTTTGCTGCTCATTATTATCCAAAACGTCAGTGGCAGAGTACTTTCTCATACAACATCGGAGGCGAGTAGATGCGACTTTAGACTTATAGGTGTTGAGAAAAATTCACTTTCTTTCTTTCACGATGCAGGGTGCGGCGGTAGTCCAGAGTTGTATAGTAGGTAATAAGATAATTTTTGTGAAGGACCACCCATACCAAAGAATCATTTAACCCTTTACCTAACATGAAAAGCAGACGACACTTGGAAAAAAAAATTCTTGAATAACTAATTTTTTTCATTTTTTGTCTCAAAAACATAGGTTATGACCCCTCATTGGAACGAGCTCGTCGAGCTCGTTCCAATGAGGGGTCATAACCTATGTTTTTGAGACAAAAAATGAAAAAAATAGTGAAAGTTAATTCGCGATTTTTGAGAATAGCGCTGGCCGGTTTTGGCCGTTACGTTGGGTAAAGGGTTAAGTCCTTTCTGCCAAAGTTTGAATTTCTCGTCTTGAACGTGTCTTTGTTATTTGGTAGCATTAAGGATTTCAGATACCCTTACACCTTGAATTGGGCTTTCCTCCCGACCCCCCCCCCCCCCAACCCCCAAATAACTTTCGTGGAGATATAGCTGTGACTGTGTAGGTCCGGCCATCTGTCTGTCTGCCTGTAGACGGACTTGATTTCCACTCCCTAACTGAAGTTGCTCAAAACCGATCGAAACCAAACTTCACATGTGGGTTGGGTATGATGAGAAGAAGAACCGTATTTATTTTTAGGCCATTTCATCAAAGGTCAAGATCACACTGATCTTGAACTTAACCCTTGACCCAACGCAGACGATTTCAATATTTATTATTTTAAATATCATTTTTTAAATTTTTTCAACAAATTTCAACAAAACTATAGCATGTGACCCCTCTTTGGAACAACCTCGACCAGCTCGTTCCAAAGAGGGATCACATGATATGGTTCTGTTGCACGTTTTCGAAAAAAATTTTTTTTTCAGCTGCTGAATTTGCATATTACGCGGGCGGATGCGTGCGATTCGTTGGGTAAGGGTTAAAAGATTTACGGGAGTTGGTTTTTGTTCTCAAATTAAGAGTCCACTGGGCGGATCGAAAACAAAGTTCATATGCGATCTCAGTATAGCATTGGGAACAACCCTATTCATTGCTGTTTTCCACTCTCTGATTAATGTTCCGCTGGGCCTATCGAAACCAAACTTGACATGTGGCCTGAGTATGATGAGAGAAAGAACCCTCTTTGGGTCATTGTTTCAAAGCTAAAAGTCATACTGGCCTTTAACTTACAAATTTTACTGGCCGCTCTCGAAAGAACACGACTTGACTTTGGTTCATTGTGCTTATTTCCATGGTCACATCGATCTTTAACTTAGAAAGTTCATGTTTCCTGCACTCCTTGATGTATCCGGGCGTTTTTCGGAGGATTACCCACACCCAGCGGTCAGCTATAGTTTTTTTTTTTCTGTATGAGTGCTTTTTGGGGTTTGTCGAGTACTTTTGTCGTTCTCTTGCGAGTGGTTTAAAAGTGTTTTCTGATCCCTTAACCGCTGTGGTAAACCAACTTTGTCACAAATAATGTCCGTTTGGACACAGCCCGTTCCCTCTACGTTGTGCCAATGGGGGCATGCTGCCACCTTTGGTGTATTCTCTTGCTGTATATGTGAAATCAGATAAAATAATTTCAGAAAAGGCAGTCTTTCGCTAATATTGTGCTAAATTACATTGGAACCCGAGATTTTTCTCGAAATTCAACGTACCCATAACGTTAATAATCAAAACATTCAGAAAATATAAATGATAGTATGTGTCTGAGCTTTAAATATTAAACCCCAGTCTTAATCAGAGCAGATTTTGTATGTGTCAACAAGAAACCTTGAACAGTCAAGTCTGTCTAATACAACTGGCCGGACTGTCTTTTCCTGACTTTATTTAGTCATTCACTTGTCGGTCGATAAGGACACGGAATTCACTGGCTGATGTAGTAACGTCTCGGCACACAAGAAGGGGGATTTCTTATTCGGAAAACATGAACTATGTGTCTTCGTAAGTTATTAGATTAAACTGTTCTGAAGACCTGTTTCACATTTCCTCATTTTGATCTCCGAACAATGAGACTCCCCCACATGCGTAACTTTTTCTCATTCAAAAACCAAACGTCAGGCGTGATCTGAACGACAATCCAACTCTATCTAATCTGACCGAACCAAAGCGAATCTGAATGTATTCAGTTCACAGAAACTGACCATATTAGTAGTTTTATTTAATAGTATATGTTCCCGAAACGTTTTGTTTTTTTTATTAAAATAGGAAACTTTGATAAAATAAAGCACTGACAGAAATCCGTCTGTTATTGTTGCGGCAATGACACTCTGAATTACAGACGCTGGAGGCCGATTGAGAGTATAAAACATTATCTATTGACTGAAGTGAATTTTTTGATTTGATTGGTTGATAGATACGTGGTATGAGACCATATTCATTGAAACCCACGATACGTCCGCCCAGCCACTGACAAATTTCCCATACCCAGTGGAAGCCTTGTTCCGAAATTTACAAATTGTCCATTCCCCGTAGAAGACGCGTCATTCCAGTTTTACAGTGTACATGTATTATATTTTAATTTTTTATCTCCAAAATATAGCTCATGACCCCTTATTGGAATGAGCTTGTCGAGTACCCTCCAATGTGGGGTTCATAACCTATGTTTTTGAGACAAAAAAAGAAAAAAAAATCAATAATTTTTTTTATACTAGTCATATCGGCATATTTTCACAAAAACTCTTTTGCACAAAAATTCCACAGAAACCTGTATGGCTCAACAATGGAAGATAAAAGATCTCATGCTATGTGTGTTCACAAATGAAATAGATTTTACTTCTAAAACGGAAAGTCAATAGATAAATTCGTTACCCCGTGTCTGATCACGTGGTACGGGCTTTTACCCTCATGGGATACGGCTGGCTTCGGGTAGGTAAAAACCCGTACCACGTGATTAGGCACGGGGTAACTAAAAATAATTAGCAAGATGATGGCTCTAATCAAAACACATATATTATCAAGCCACCAGTCTAATTCTGTTCGCACATAAACGCTGTTATGGGACTGTTTGCTTTCCCACGTTTCGTCGCGTTTGCGCGCAAAAGACCATTGATACAATTTGATGTCCCATTACTTATAAAGATATACAGATGTTCTTCCATGATCCAGTCATAGATTTTCCAATCAATAAATATTTAATTCATCTTGAAAATATCAAGATATTAACAAAATTAGTAGCACTACGCGGTATAATCATACAACTGCGGCCGTTGTGAGTCTTCCTTCATAAGTATTTAGTTTGCAAACATGTTTAACAGTATCGTAATGTCGTTAAGGATTTGGTCAAATCATTTCTCGTTTAAAAAAACATTCCTTCTTGGATTCAAAGAAAATGAAAGTTTATGGTAACTTTAGATTCAGTCGTCTGGAATATTTCAGTTGGTCGGGAAAGCGAACCAACGGTTCGCTTTTGCGACCAACTGAAATATTTCAGAAGATTGAATCGAAAACTTGACGATGGACTATGTAAGGGCTAGACTGGTTCCAGACTCTAACAGCGTCGTATTCCTCAACGATTTAGACTGGTAACTTGAGAACTTGATATATATCGATTGGGCAGTGGCGTAGATAGCTTTTCGCTGGCGGAGGGGCAAGCCCAAAATTTTCTGACAGACCCAAAATGTTCCGACTTTGTAACAATAACAACAAAAACCCAAACAAACAGAAAAATGTACTGAAAATTGGTCTTTTTTACCCAAAATTTACCCCAAAATGGCATGTTTTTATCCCCAAAGCCAGCATTTTAATGTTATTAGGCATAAATTCGCTTAAAACTGGTCCCAAAAAATTTCCGACAAAACATCTCGTGGGGGGGGGGGCCTCCCCCCCCCCCCCTTTATCTACGCCACTGCGATTGGGGGTGTATGTTGTGAAAATCCAGACGCATTTGGGCCACTTTGGTCACTATTGATATGTAATTGGCCCTCTCCGCTAGATGTTAATAAAAAACGAATTGGAGTTTTCTTTGGAAAAGTGTTTTCGTGGATGCCTGCTGTTGAAAACTTAACCGATATAATGAACTAGTTTTGTTCTCGGATATTTCGGGAAACTTCATCATGTTTAAATTGACTGTTTGGATTTTAGCCCTCACCCAAAGGCGATAGCTGATTTGCGTGGATTACTGAAATCTGCTTCTGCCAGTTCGGCTGTGGACATGAACTCATTCGGGTTCTATGCAACACAAGTTTCATCGTGGTATAATACGTAGGTGGTTTTCAAAGAATAGTTGAAATTCGGAATCAAGAAGGTTTTTTTTAAATAATATTTTACTAATATGCTATATTGTTTGGAGAAACTTATTAGCGTTACTCGGATGTATCATTTAACCTCGTGGTGAAATTCACGACAAGCTGGGGTTTTGCCTAAGATTTGTCAAAACATGAAAAAGTCAAACTTTTAATACAATAAAAACTGTTCCCTCCTGTTTATTTCAAACCAAGGTTTCTAACTGGCTCAATCGACGGTGATAAAATAATACTAATCGCTATGATTATAAACAGTGTATGAAAAATTGTGTCCCAAACAAACCAGACAAACCCTGGATCTCAAGCATGTGATTGGTACTTAAAAATCCATGTACACCGGTTTTCCAGTGAATATCAACTCTCTAAATATAGCTTTTGGAAATCCCTTTTCGAGTTCGATTTCAGTAGACGTAATCTCTATAACATTGTTCATTTTTATGTTATTCTGTAGATGATAGCTATTTTATTATTAAATAAAAGTATTTCTGGTTGATATAATTGAACTTTTAATTGACAAATAGAACATTGTTTTTTTTAGGATGGTGTATATAATAAAACAGTTGTGGACGTTTGTGCTGGTAACTATAATGTGATAAGAACCTAAAAATCTTATATTGACCTCGGCTAACGCCTCGGTCAGTGCACGTTTTTTAGGTTCATATCACATCATAGTCACCACCACAGAAGTCCATAACTGTATAATTTATTTCAACGTTGAACACAAATGAAATCTCCAGTCAATGGATGACTCTGTTGTTTATAACTTAAAGTATTATCAATGCGATCAGTTGCAGAAGACTGGTCAACAGAATCAGTGTTACAGATCAATCGTGAAGTGATGGAGCAGTAATTGGAACGCAAGACGTCTAGCACGCAAAGCGATAGATTTACTTCCAGGCTAAGTAATCCTGGGGCCAATACTATAAATTTTTACGATTGTATTTTCTAGAATTGTATTTTCTACCTATTAATATAACAGATTAAAATGAATTATCATTTTAAAAAATACGGCGATGTGCCAACTGGCAAATCGCCACACCTTTGAAAGTGCTAATGGTTCATTTCAACTCATTTAGAGTCATATCTAGAAAATGCAGTTCTAGAAAAGTGCTAATGGTTCATTTCAACTCATTTAGAGTCATATCCAGAAAATGCAGTTCTAGATACATGAACTCACACCAATACCAATATCGATAGCATTTTTAGATCACCTTCACAAAATTAAGCTGAGCTAATCTCATCGCTCTCCGTCCGTGCGTCGTCCGTCAACACCATGCTTTGGTCTTCTTCTCCAAAACCACTGGACCAATTCAAGTGAGTGTTTGTGCGAGTGATGGTCCCGAATGGGCATGGCATTTTTGTTCGACTCAACATGCCCAGCCCTTTAGGGATGGGTGGGGAAAATGCCCCAAAATATTTTAAAAATCTACTTCTCGTGAATCAGCGGGTACAATGTCTTGATATTTGTTATGGAGCTTCCTTTCGAGGTGTAGAACCAACTTCGTTCAAACGAAGTTCGTGAAGATATATTTGGCATTTGGTATGTGGTATAATTCGGTCATAAATACTTGACTCGTGCAAAAAAAAAAAAAAAATTCCCGCATCCCCATGGGAACCCCAGGAGCTAAAAATAGAAATATTTTCAAACGCCCATATTTTCCAAACCACGTGGAACAGAGAGCTGTTATTTAGTATGACGCATCCCTAGGACCAGTAGAATTGTAAAACAAATGCCATCGGTTATGTTAGAGTGTTCTGTAGAGGGCATAGAAAAAATGGTGAGTCAGCATATTAGCAAAAATTGCAATCTTGCCCGGATAGTCTGCGTCGAAACATTTACACCGGATGCATTGTGAAGGTCACTGCGAGGCTGGGCTGCTGTGGCAATGCGGTTCATATCGGCCTGAATGATCAAAAACCGGTCTTTAGTTGCAGATGTTGCCCTGTCTCTGCTACCACCATGCCGTCTTACTGGTGTGCCATACTCCTGAAGTCTTGTCAGGCTCTGGTGATCACCGTATGGTGCACACCAAGTAGTGTTGAAACGATTAGTGATTTTCAGGAATCGACTAGTCGCCAGCAGTAATCGATTACTAATCGACTAGTCGAAGCCCCCATGTTATTGTTATCAAACACGTGTACCACCGTTCTTCCCTGGTTAAAACTAACAGTAATACTTGCAATGAAACAATGACAAGTGAAGCTTTCAAAGTCCTCAAAACCTCTTTCAGTTTAGAGAGAGAATTAATGTTGGTAGCTTCTGTTTAAAATCATTTTTTCTCAATATAGTCACTGATATTTTAATAAAATAAATCATTATTCAGGTTTTTTTTATATTATTCGTTCCATCCCATTGAATGTTAACAAAAGGAAGTGCTCTTTACACATGCGTGATGTACATCCCCTGTCGAAAATTAAGCACAGTTAACGCCCACAGCAGTCATCAGCCTGTCAACAATTGTACACCGAACACTCCCACACAACTTCTCGTATTATGACTTAACCTCTTATCTGTCCATAATTATGCATACATCGAACACGCCTACTAATTTCCATATTGTCTGCTTTGAAAATCATCACCTGACCTGATTGGGTTTCCTCTTAACTCAGTTGCAGTTCGAGGAAAAGCTAGTTTCACTTTCAATTTCCCAGAAACTCGCAGATTTCCAGGAATTTGTCTGCATGTATTTACAAAATGAAAATAAAAAGCACATGGATTTTGTAATTGGTTCTTTAGTGATAACACATACCAAATACGAACTGGTATGTGTTCTTCCATAATTTCTCTTTGATGTTTCTGTAAGACATTTCGAACTTACCAGTACCTGGTGAACAAATTGATGTCCGTAGGTGGCCTAATTTCATGTCACCTTTGGGTCCTAATTTTCCTGCAGGCTGCTCCCTCGAGAATAAGCTCACCCATATATTTTTCCCTGTTTACTTCACGCACCCCTGGTCTTATTCAATCTCTGGTCAGTTGGCCAACTAGGGTTGTTATTCATGCAGTCGGAAACATCAAACGCGTTATTTCCGTGGGTTGTTTTTTGATTTCGGGAGTTTACTTGTGACGTTCGCAACAATGTTGAGTGAATTTAAGGGGATGGTGTATGGTTGGGGCAGATGTTCCGACTAATCGACTAGCAGATTTAGGGATCGACTAATTTAATAATCGCGTCGACATCGATTAGTCGGCTAATCGTTTCAACACGAACACCAAGGGCTTCACCAACCTGACAATGGGTAGACCCTTGCTCTTCTATCCTTACAGCCCGTCACATTTTTGCTTCAGACAAATGTCTTCTTGCATTTGAATTTACCATATTGAATCGTTAATCACAAGGGTTTGTGTTAAAATGAAGACTGAATACCCTATACATGTCATGTACATGTAGACAGTACACGAAAACATCATGAAAATCAAGGTGTACATGCTTTCCATGACTGTCACGAAAAGTATGCCTGTCAAGAGAGCTAATGTAAACACAGGGGACCATCTCAACGCATTCCTCAATCATATCTATCAAAAATATCGCAAATATGTCACAAGCAAATTTCACAATGATGTGTCAAATATTTGGTGCTTAGCAAACTTTGAGTAGTATATTTGGGCTCAACACAGGAGCCCGGATTTTTAACTTAGGGGAATGTTCTTTAAAAATCTTCGTCTTCAGAACCACCAGTCAGAATATTTTAATGTTTGGTATACATCATTGCTATGAGGGTCAGATTCAAGATTGTTCAAACCAAGTCCCTAGGTTAATATTTGGTGTTCCTATGGAAGCCCAAATTTTAATTTAGTTCAATATGGGGGATGGTTTCTTAAAATCTTCTTCAGATCCACCATTCAGAATGCATTCAAATTTGGTATCCCACATCTCTAGGGGGTGGGGGTCAGATTCAAGTTTTGTTCAAATCGGGTTCATAGGTTATATTTGGGCTCGCTATGGTAGCCCAAATATTAACTTAGTGCAATATGAGGAAATTTCTTTCAAATTCTTCTTCTTCCAATCCACCAGTCGGAATGCTTTCATTTTTGGTATACAACATATCCAGGGGGTTCAGATTCAAGTTTGTTCAAATTGAGTGCTTGGGGCTAATATTTGGGCTCCATATGGGAACCTGAAATTTTAACTTAGTACAATATGATGGAATTTCTTCAAAAATCTTCTTCAGATTCACCCGTCAGAATCCTTCCATATTTGGTTTACAACATCTCTAGGGGGGTCAGATTCAAGTTTGTTCAAATGGGTTCCCTGGGTTAATATTTGGGCTCCCTATGATAGCCCGAATATTTACTATAGTGCAATATGAGGAAATTTCTTTAAAAATCTTCTTCTTCGGATCCACTAGTCAGAATGCTTTCATATTTGGTATACAGCATCTCGGGGGGGGGGGGGGGGGGGGGGTCAAGTTTGTTCAAATCGAGTCCGTTTGTTAATATTTGGGCTCGCTATGGTAGCCCAAATTTTAACTTAGTGCAATATGAATAAATTTCTTTTAAATTTTTCTTCTCCAGATCCAACAGTCAGAATGCTTTCATATTTGGTATACAAAATCTCTGGGGAGGTCAGATTCAACTCCGTTCAAATCGAGATCGTGGGTTAATATCCGGGCTCCCTATGGGAGCCAGAATTGGCCATGTAGCTGAAGAATTAGAAATTTTGTATTCAGTACCCTCTAGAGGTGTGTAATTAAGATTAGTCCACATAGGCTGTATCAAGGGGCTTCATAGGGGAGCTCCACATTTTTCATTATGATCACCTGAAGAAAAGGCATGGTGCTCGGACTATTTTGTCACTCCTGGTGGGCTCAAGGATTGACAGTGTTTCCTGTGGAGATGGATTGCTTAATGTAGACTCATTCTTGGGCTCTGTTTATATCGTGCTCTGTTCAATGTGAGCGCTTCAGGCCCCGTGGTGCATCTTGTTGGTATACTGAGCAGCTGTATGCTGTTCTGCTGAAGACAAAACCGTCGTGTTGTCGAAAAAGATGGAAGTGACACTGACTCTCGTCATCCGTCATTTAATGTAACAGAAAGCTGAGAGAAAATACCCAGCATTTTGGTTACATCAAATAACCGGTGCTGACTGCCTTTATAAATGCATAGTCCATGGGCTCTTCTTGTCACGAATTTTGCGAAATGTTCTGTTGTTTGCAAATTCGGTATTTCTAGATTCCTTCAGTATGGCTCGAGGTCATATTCTTGACCCAAATCTACAACACTTTTTAACAGTTCTCTGCATGTAGAAAATATTTTCCCTACTTTAGAACTCACTCTTTTCACCCGGAAATTTGAAAACTAATCTGTCATTTATTAATCCTATATTTCCATGCAACCTGAGGATGATGTTAAGCGTCTTCGCAGTTCAGAAAGAAGTTACGAAAGGTTTCTAAAATACTACATTGCGGATCTGCTCGAGTCAAGTACATTTCTTTGGTTAATATTTTATTAACGTTTTTCAAACAGTTTATGTGGTTTATTCCAATCAACAGTGCCAGCCAGTGTATATGTGTTAACCCCCCCCCCCCCCCCCCCCACACACACACACTCCCACTCCCCGAAAGCCACGGAATGGAGGACTGCATTTGATTATTTTGATAAACAAGTTCTGCCTTACGAGTAAAAGGAACGTTTCTCACCAACTAGAGAGAAAGTCCTTCAAAGTGTCTAATGGGAGCGAGAAAGATATCAACGAATGGCTACATTCGCCTTTGTAATTGGGTTCCGCTTATTGTATAACCATATATATTGAACGTGTCCTTAAACATCCATAAATCAGTTCATCATAGTCATTCAAAATATTTTATTTAAAATAAAAAGGGCATTTATTGTGTATTACTCGATAAAACTATTAATAACTTACTAGCCATGGCACACAGTAATATTTGGACGAGATCCGGATGCAGGCAGAATTTGATTTTATCAAAATATATAACGGAAGGATTTTCAACGCAGAGGATGAAGATGAGTCGCCGTTCAAGGAAGTCGGGCGCCTATGCCAGTATTATCCCCCCTATGATTTTCAAGCCAGTTTACTTCATTAAATGGCACGTTCTCCCTGTATCACATATATTGTCAAAGCCTCATCGCTCATTAGGATGGGCTAAATGAACTATTATTCAATTCCCTAGAGTCTCGGAATACCTTTGATGTGATTGGGCTGACTGAGCTATTTCATATTCCCAGGAATATTTCGTACACTCTCCCTGGCTATCATCCACTAATTAAAATAAATCGACCCGAAAATGATGATGACAAAGGTGGGGTAGGACTTTTTATTATGGATGATATTGAATATAAAATTCAACATGACCTGTCTGTCTTTATCCCTCACGTCTTTGAATCACTTTTTATAGAATTATCTATAGTCCAAATACCCCTCCCAAGGCGGAAATTGACTTGTTCCTGTCTTGGTTAAATCTACTAACCGACACTTTCAGTCAAGAAAAAACATTAGCCTATATCATGGGATACATCAATATTGATCTAAAAATGGATTCCCATGCCAAAAGTGGAGAATTCATTGACCTGATGTTTAGCTTTTACCTACCATTACGAAACCTACGTGAGTAACCCCTCACTCAGCCACGATCATTGACCATATTTTTTCGAATAATACACCTTGCACTCCATTCTCTGGTATTGTATTAACTGATATCTCATACTACTCTGGTACATTTTATTTAGAATCCCACAACGAGAAAGAAGATGACGTTTATATTCCGTCTAGAAGGAAAATAAATCCTCAAAATATGGAATATTTCGCATCACTTTTGGCTGAGTGCGACTTTCTATTGTTACGGAGGAAAACTGCCCAAAACTGAGTTACAACAAATTTATCGACATTTACTTGTATGCGTTCAATAATGCTTTTCCATTAATTCAGTCCACAACCAGTAAAAAGCCCAAGGCCACTGCTCTGGATGACAAATGGCCTCATTAATTCATCTAACACTAAAAGAAAATCTTATCTCAAAATGCTAAACTGCCGTTATTAGAAAAATAAGCTAAATTATAAAAATTATTGTAGGATGTATAATAGGGTTAAACAACAATGCAAATCCATGTATTTCAAAACATACTTGAAGAAAACAAACACAATATGTGAGCTACGTGGAAAATTCTAAACGATAGCATAAATGCGTCCAAAAGGTGGCATTAACTTCCATCCTTTTTCGCTCTGAAAAAAACGAAATAAGTGAAACCATCGAAATTGCTAAAAAGAATCAATACTTTTTTGCTAACATTGGAAGAGAAACTAGCGAGCAAATACCCATTTCAAACAGACCAATCTTGGAATATATGAAAAGACATTTCCTGAATAATATTTTTCCCAGCCCAACTTTTCCTGCAGAAATTAATACTATAGTCAACTGCATGAAACCGAAGATGAGTGAAGATTGCGATAGCATCACGTCTAGTCTGCTCAAGCATACGGTTAATCTTATTGCCGTTCCTCTTGCCCACATCATAAATAGTTCATTTGCTCAGGGTACAGTGCCCAAGAAAATGAAGCTTGCAAATGTAATACCGGTATTCAAAAGTGGAGATTAATATTTTTTCTCCAACTACAGACCAATTAGTATTATTCCGACCTTTTCTAAAGTTTTAGGAAAAGTTGTATCCGCTAGACTAATAAGCTATCTAAACAAATTTGACATTATATATCATCAGCAGTATGGATTTCGTAAAAGACATTCCACTTTTCATCCTATACTATAGTTTTTGAAATATGTGGAGGAAGCAGACAATAAACGAAAATAAAGTACACTAACCGTATTTTTGTCGATCTCTCAAAAGCATTTGACACTATAAATAACGACATTTTGTTGCAAAAACTTGAGTGGCATGGCTTTAGGGGCATAGCTTATGATTGGTTTAAAGGCTATCTTTCAGATAGAAAACAGTTTGTGGGTTGTGGTGGTCAAAATTCTGACCTTGCAAATGTAAGATGTGGTATTCCCCAAGGCTCAGTTTTAGGCCCCATTTTGTTTCTATTGTACATAAATGACTTCAGTGAATCAACTTCACTAAATCTCCTGTCTTTTGCCGATGATACCACGGTTTCCTCATCGGAAGCAGACATGAATAAATTGGCCAGTAATACAAGTGATGAGTTAAAAACATATTTGAATGGTGTTGTGTACATCGATTGGCGCTGAATACTAAGAAAACAAACTACATTATCATGGGGGGAATCATGGGCAGATCGACTGCAAATAGCGTATTTATAAACAATCGAGAAATAAAAAAGGTGGGCTCTGATGAAAACGATAAGTCTCTGAAGTTCTTAGCAATAAACCTTGACGATAAACTGTCTTTTAAACATCATATTACTCAGTTATGCTCTAAGATTGCCCGTGTAAACTACGCTCTAAATAAGGCAAAAACATCCTTCCACTAGAGGCATTGAAGACGCTCTATCATACCTTGGTCCAAAGTCATCTTGTTTACGTAATTCAGGCAATGGCAAATTCTAGATCTATAAATAGACTTTTATTGATACAAAATCGATCGCTGCGGATAATAGGCAACACAAAATTCAATTCCCACACCGACCCCCTTTTTACAAGTTTAATATTCCCAAGGTACAGGATCTGTTTAAATTACATGCCTTACTTTTCGTATTCGAATGGCATCAAGGAAATCTACCAACACCCTTCAATTCGTTCTTTGATACCGTTGATTTCCATAGACTTAGAATTACTCGGCAATCTGGACTTCTTCATATAAGCAGAATAAGAACTAAATCTATAGAAAACCTCCCACCGTATATTTCCCGAAACTGCGGAATGAGCTTGATCCAGAAGTACGTGCGATGATGTTTATATCATGTATGTTTATATCATCTTATTCCAAGAGAATGGAATGCAACAATCCATACTGTCCCGACTGTTTCACATAGACTTGTAATGATCCTATGTACCTAACAACGTTTGAGAAAAAAATTGAAAACTCTCTCAAATCTGATGCATCTGGTTTTCTCGTCATCCTGTGATCCTACAAAGACCTTCAGTAGTTCTGTAGTTGATGGATGTATATAGTCAGTTACATACACGATTTCATAGTTTAGTATAGTATAGTGCGGTGCTCTACGGTACAGTACAGTGCAGGGCAGTACAGTGTAGTACAGTGCAGTGCAGTACAGTTCGGTACGGTGCAGTACAGTACACTGTAGTGCAGTACGGTGCAGTATGGTGCGGTACAGTATAGTGCAAAACAGGACAGTATAGTATAGTAAATGAGGTGGTCCGAGCGATGAGAACAGTAAAATCTCCCAATTTATCTTAGCACCACATTTTGATATTACTAAATCCTTTGGTCCTGGCTTTGCATTGCACCTCAAATTAGCCTCGAATTCAGTAGCATATGACACTTCCTGCTCACCGATCAGCATGTACCACCGTTTTTCTTTTTATCATAATTTTACTTCAAGGGGAAGTCAGAAAGACAGTCAGTTTGGCTATGACTTCTCCTAGCAGTATGCTGACAGCCCATTTAAATGTTCGTACATATTATGTATTTTCCTGTTCGTTCGTTTATATTTATTGTCTTTTTTCTTCAATTATTGTAATGTATACTACTGAATAAAGTCATCATCATCATCCCTTGGTTCGGCACTATGAAATGATAGTAAAAAGGGGTAAACTTATTGAACTGAAACCAGAACGGGAAAGGTATTATATGCTAGCCTGTGAATTATCGCAAATTATCTAAAAGATATTTCTCGATATCCATCAACTGGATAGATATCGAGGAATATCCTTCAGTAGCTTCCTAAATGACGTCACTCTACGCCGCATCACGTCGCCTTGAAGGAACGATCATCTGATCTTTGCTATTGTTTTGAAACGTATGCATTTTGGGTCGAATTGGGCTGAATATTGTGCAATAAAACGTCTCGTAGCATAAAATAAAAAAGAAAATCTACTCTATTTTAGTCAATATGTGGAATTATCTCATAAATGTGGACCTGAAAGTTTTATTTTTCACGAGCTCTTGCACGTGTAAAAAATAATATTTTCAGGTCCATACGATGAATTTTCTCAGTAGCTTCCTAAATGACGTTAGGCCTCGGCGCATGACGTCGCCTTGAAGGAACGATCACTAGATCTTTGTTATTGCCTTGAAACTGTTTGCAGTCGAATTAAGCTGAATATTACGCATTAAAATGTCACGTAGCATATAATAAAAAGAAAATCTATGCTTGTTTAGTGAATATCGGGAATTATCTCATTCGTGTGCTCTATTTATTAATGGTTATAATGAAGTACAATCGAAATACCAAATACAGCACGTGATCCGTGACTCAACAGTACTCTTCTTGGAATGTTCATATTACTCCACAACCAAGTGGAACTACATTAAAGGAAAAAAGAAGCAGCTAACTCAGAAAAAACATTATTTGAACTCATTGACAACCTAAATGCCAAAACGGCGGACCGTCTTCCTCTTCCTAAAATCAGCCAAGATCAAGTAGAATTCAGAAAACAAACACAAGAAACCTATAGAAGGTCGAAACATTAGAAAGTGGGGTGCAAGGTAAATTAACTGATAGGTCAGATTCGAATATTAACATCGAAACAGAAATAAAACAAAATCACAGAAGAAAAAAATACTGAATTAGACAACTAACAGAGAAAGAAACGTTTAATAATCTCCGACATTGAAGAACAGGACGACGATGGCAATGAAACATGCAAGGAGAAGGACACCAAAGAAGTGAACAAGTATGTGCTTTTCTCGACTGCGACAAAGAAGACTCGCATGTTAAAATGGTCATCAGACTTAGTAAAAATGGCGACAAGCCAAGACCATTGAAGATTACCTTCCACAAAGAGGATAAAAAAAGAATATTCTCAGAAATAGTCTTACACTCAAACAGCCTGGGAACCCATACCAACACATAGCATTAAGTAATGATTTGACCAGAGATGAACGTGAAGGGAAAAAGAGGCTCTTAAAAAAGGCAAGAGAATTGAATGAAAAGTTGGGGGACTGGTTTTTCTGAGTCGGAGGTCAACCACTGACCCTCCAAATGGTAAAAATACAAACTTAGAAGGAAAAAGAAATTTAAAAAGTATAAATATGTTGAAAAATATACTAAGTTAAAAGGGAACATGGTTGGGGTTTGCACGTTTTACATCTAAATGCCGACCACGTCAACAATAAACCACATGAACTGCGTTTCCGAGTAGAGAGGGAAGGGTGTAATGTTATTGGAGTAACAGAGGCAAAGTTGAAGAACTACACTCACCAGTCACAAATGACAATATTGAGTGATATGACGTGCACTGCAAATACTAAATACCAAAGAGGGGAGAGGTGTCACAGTATACACTCAAAAGAGGATAACGGCAGAAGAAATACAAATGACGCATAACATTATGGAAGAAAAGTGGATTGTGATCAAGCTTGACAGAGGAGACAATTTACTTATCGGTAAAATTTATAGAAGCCCAAACACTACCTCTACAGAAAACGATGAATGTTTAGAATCAATAATTCGGAATGCATGCTCCAGAAAAAATACACATTCTACTTATGGGTGACCTGAACTACCCACACATAGACTGGAAATCGTGGTTGGTCGCTCTCAGCAGGATATTCCTGAACATCCCACAGTCAAAGTTTCTTCATCGATGTGTTACTAAGCTAACACGATACAGATAAGTGACAAGAGCCAAGGGCACTAGATATAGTCATCGCAAATGAAGAAGATATGATATCAGACCCAGAAGTGAATAACCCAGTTGGAAAGCGTGACCACTGCATGGTTAAATTTAGATTCAACTGCTATTGCAACAACCTGTCCCTCAAAGAGACTAGATTGTATAATAAGGGAAACTACGATCACATGAACAAGGATCTAGATATAAACTGACCTGAATTATTTGAAGACTGCATAGAGGACATAAACACGCAATGGGATAGGGTCTGTCTCAAAGTGGAGCAAGCAGCTGAAAAAAACATTCCAAACAGAAGATAAATAATCAGCCGACAAGAAGCATCAGTAAATAAAATAATTGCAGCAATAAAAAAAGAAACAAAGAGCCTGGCCCAGGTATATGGAAAAGAGAACACACGAAAACCACAACGTGTTTGCTAGTTACAGAAACCAAGTAAAAACACCGACAAGACAGAACCAAAGAGAATTTGAGAAAATAATAGCCGAGGACGCGAAATCTAATCCGAAGAAGTTCTGGAAATACGTATCCAGAAGAATAAAAACTAAAAATGGAATAGCAGATCTAGAGAAGGAAGACGGCACACTCACGAAAATGACGAAGAGAAAGCAGAAGTCCTTGCTAGATTCTTCTCAAGTGTTTTACAAGAAAAAAAGATGATGAACCACCATACATTGAAAACAAACTAACTTCACCTGCACTGGATATTTTTAATATAACAGAGAATATTGTGTACAAAACGCTGACAAATCTAAATCCGACAAAATCGCAAGGCTCAAATAATAAACATCCAAGAACTTTTAAGGGAAATGCGAAACCGTTAAGCACTCCATTGACTACAATTTTCAACAATAGCCTGGCTGAACAAACAAACTACCTGATGATTGGAAAATGGCAAATTTATCGGCAACATACAAAAAAAACCCTCAAAAAGCTAGTACTTAATCTAAATGGATGCTATGAAAGTGTTCGCCACAGACTTCGACACAAAGTTTAGAGCTACGTGATACTATGGGATACAGCTGGCTGGATAGAAGACCTTTTTGTCAAATAGAAAGTAAAAAGTAATTGTGAACGGAGTCCAATCATTTGAACATTCAGTCATCAGTCATCAGTGAAATCCTACAGGGCAGTGTGTTAGGCCCGATACTATTTGTAATATACATCAATGACCTACCAGACAATATTTCATCAGATGTACTCATGTTTGTCGATGATACTAAAGTTTTCAAGGAAGTTAAAACCGAGAGGCAAATGTCAGAACTCCAGTCTGATCCAAATAAGCACCAAGAATGGTCCAACAAATTGCTCCTGAAATTGTACCCAGACACATGTGTGGCAGTGAACATCGGCTGCAAGCGATTTAAACCAAAATACTGACAAGATGGAAGCCTGTGTACACCGAAAATGGCCCAGAAAGAGAAGGACATTGGAGTAATAACAGATGAAAACCTGAACTTTGGCAAGCACATAACGAGAAAATAAACAAGACAAACTCAGCACCCGGCGCAGTCAGAATAACCTTCACATACTTAGACAGATCAACAATGATTAACCCTTTTACTGCCACGCCCACTTTACCCATATATGGAGGACCTCTATGTACAGCTGTATGCGAGGAAGTTTAATAAAATTTATGACATACTTGAAACTCTATCATCTGATTAATTGTTGGAAAGGGCTCTCTGAGCCCTTTCCAGCAATTAATCAGATGGTAGGTTTGAGTTGCGCATACCAGAAGGTACAGTTGATCATCATAAAATATGTGACTCTAGTCGCTTTCGGCAGCGTAAGTGTTAAGCTGTACAAGGCACTAGTTCGCCCGCATATTGAATACGCACAATGTATTTGGGAACCGCATAAAAGAAAGTAGATAGATGAACCTGCAAAAATCCAGAGAAGGGCAACCAAGTTAATCCCAGAACTTTAGAAACCAAACTATGAACAAAGACAAAGAAAACTATAGAGGACATCTTGGCGACATGATTGAGTGCTATAAACTGTTTCTCCACTCCGACAAGGAAGTCACATACAAAACTATCACAAATGGAACAAGCAGAAGAAATACTTATAAGCTGTACAGAGATAACTCAAGAACTGAGATTAGAAAAAAACTCATTCAGCCAGAGAGTAGTCAAAATCTGGAACAACCTATCAGTATACGTGGCCGACACACCAAACAGAAACATATTTGAAAACAGACTCGACAAGGTATGGGGAGAATTAGCAAATGGAATGCGACTACACAGCAGGACTGATTAGTGACAGATACCCAAACAAAGCGTACACTGTAGCAGCCAAAAAAACTGCACCTATAGCAGAGAACATCGCAACGAAGACAAATAGAGATGGATAAAGTGGCGGACAACGCCAACGTCCATTATCAACATAAGTAAATATAAGTAAGTACATTGAAGGACACCATCATGTTTTTGAAGAATTTTAATGTTGTTTCTGATCCCCGGCCGGGAATCGAAACTTTAGCAACCCCTCCTGTCATTCAGAAGTCCAACCCCTAAACCACTGAACCATTGCACACCGTCAAAATACGATGGTTGGAATCCAGCTTTTTAGCTGATGTTCTCGTGAATACTTGCTTTACTTTCCTTACGGCAGCTACAAGAAAGTGTGAAACGCGCTACAGTACGACCAAAGTGCTGCGGTTAACCTCAGAGGAAGACTGGCTCAGGCCTGTGTGTATGTATTGAATGACACAATCTTGTTTTCGAAGAATTTGTAATGTTAGTAAGTAAAGGGGAACAACTCTTACTATAAAACGTCAGTCCCCATCCACTGCACTCCGCAGTTTATGGCGGCAGCCGAAAAGGCTCCTGGGCTCTAAACCGTATGCTTAACTACATATGCGTACTTACCCCACCTCTGACAAGCTACTGCAGAAATACCATAAAACGATTTGTTGAATAGGCGAATTTAGTACACGCCCACAAACCCGATATTTATTAATACCGGGTGACCGCGAGCATGGGAAGAACCCGTAGAGTTATCTCCCTTAGATTGTAAACAAAACAAAATGTCGAATATTCATGGCAAATGCTTCGCAGAGAACACCGCCAGTGAAATTGATGAGAAAAGACTGAAAATAAATTCCGTGGAGACTATTCACAGTAACAAGAAAGCAGCTAAAATGTTAAGAGACTATTTGGTCGAAAAGAATCAATATGCTGATTTTGGGAAATATGACAATTATCAGTTAAATGAAGTCCTGCAACACTTCCACTTGGATACGAGAAAGATTGGCGGGGCTCATTACAAAGCAATATCGCTCAAAACGTTAGACATTCTTTAAGTCGCTATCTTCGAAGTTCCACCATAAATAAGAAAGTAGATATAATTAAAGACACAAACTTTATCTACGCAAATGAGGCCTTTAGAGCTGCTCTTGCGGAGCTAAAACACATTGCAAATGGAAGCATTGAACACCACCCCAAAATCAATTAAGCTGATCGCGAGAAGCTACACACTTCCATGCATCTAAGCACAAGTACACCCGTTGGACTTCAAAATAAGTTACAATTTGACTTTCGTTTGTACTTTTCGTTTGTACTTTTGCAGACGAGCTGCTGAAAATATTCATGGAATGATAAAATGTACATTTAAAATACAAACGGAACGCAAATCCGGTCTAGAATTTGTCACGAAGATGAAGACCGAACTCAGCAAGAATCACAAAGAGTATGACCGAGAGGCTTCGTATGGCTTTATGCCTGAAATAAAGGTTCAGAATTGTGCCCCGTGAGTTCATTTAAAAAATACATCGGAAAATTGCACCCCGACGACACTGCCCTTTGGCAAAGGCCAAAGAATTCTTTCGTCGAAAATGAACCAGTATGGTACTGTAACAGTAGAGTTGGCGAAAAAACTCTCAAAAGTTCATGAGTGGACTCAGTGACAAATGTGATCTTTCGGAGTTAAAATCAAGACACGAAGAACATGTTGATTATTTCGTCATAGTCAAGGAAAATCGACTTCAAGCCCAGTTGAATTCAAGTTAATTTTAAGTCAAGTTGACTTCAAGTCGAAGTGAAGTCAGTTTCCAGTTGAAGTTAAATCGAAGTCAAGTCAACTTCAAGTCAAAGTTGCACGGACGTCAAGTCAATCTCAAGTCGAAGTCAAATCATTTCAATTCAAAGTCAAGTCAGTTTCAAGTGAAGTCAAAGTTAAACGGACGTCAAATGAATCTCAAGTCGAAGTCAAATCGTTTCAACTCAAGGTCAAGTCAGCTTCAAGTCAAGTCAAATCAATTTTATGTCTAATAAAATCGATTATCAACTTGATTATTAAATCGAAGTCCAGTTAAGTCATGTCGATTTCAAGTTGATTTCAAGTCAAAGTCAACTTGATTTCAAGTCAACTCCAAGTCGAAGTCTAGTCGATTTCAAGTCAAATCAAGTCGATTTCAAGTCATGTCAAGTCGATTTCACGTCATGTCAACTTTTAGTCAAGTCATGTTAAATCAAGTCGATTTCCAATCAAGACAAGTCAAGTTCAACTCAAGTCAAGATAAGTCAAGTTGACTTCTAACCGATTTCAAGTTTCATTCATGTTGGTTTCAAGCTGATTATAAGTCGAAGTCATGTTGCTTTCAAATCGAAGGTACGTCACTTTCATGTTAAAGCCAAGTTGAAATCAAGTCAAATTCACTTCAAGTCAAGGCGATGTTAAGTCAAGATAAGCCATGTCAAGACAATTTTACGTTAAGTCAAGTCGATTTCAAGGCACGTTAGGTCAATTCCAAGTCAAGTCAATTTCATGTAAAGACTTCTACCCAGTCCATGTAGTCGTTCATTTCACCGACCAAACTCAATCATTCATTCTATCCATTTGCTCAATTTAATTCAATTCAATCAGTTCAATCATTTTGTTCATTTTAACTCATTCCTCCAATCGAGTTGTTCATTCCATTAATTAATTCAATCGGTCAAATTATTATTTGTTTATTTCACCTATTCAATTCAGTCTTTTATTAATTCAGTTCCAATTCAATTTATTCAATTCAAGTCACTTCAGATCACTTCAACTCCATTCATTCATTCATTCATTCATTCATTCATTCATTCATTCATTCATTCATTCATTCATTGTCTGAATGTGTCACGGCTGCTGAGAAGCAGCCATGATACAGTGTGAGAATACACATTTGATTGTTAATGCTGAGTAGCAATGCAAACACTATTAGTGAATGTTTTCACACATATAATCCCCACTGATATCAGTGGGTTGATCAGTCGGTCCGGGGGATTTGTTTGTCCGTCTGTTTCGTCCGTCCATCTGTTAAAGGATTGATGAAATCCAACGTCCTCACAATGCTAGTGAACCTTATTACTCTTTAATACTGCTCAATTATACACAGTCCAGATGTCACCTGGTTGTTGCCTTGCGGCCTGCCGCATCTTGACAGGGAATGTACACTGCGCTCGCTGTTGGTTGTGGCAGGTCTGGTTACGACCCACCAGTTTGCAAATTCAGTTTCCCAAATATCTATTTTTGGACAAATATTGGGGGTGAGATAAATTGGGAGATTTTACTGTTCTCATTGCTCGGACCACCTCATTTACTGTACTATACTGTCCTGTTTTGCGCTGTATTGTACTGTACCGTACCATACTGCACCGTACTGCAATACACGGTCCTGTACTGCACCGTACCGAACTGTACTGCACTGTACTACACTCTACTGCACTGCACTGCACTGCACTGCACTGTACTGTACCGTACCGTACCGTACCGTACCGTACTATACTATACTAAACTATGAAATGTTGTATGAAACTGACTGTACATCCACCAAGTACAGAACTACTGAAGGTCGTTGCAGAATCACAGGATGACGAAAAATCCAGATGCATCAGATCTGAGGTTTTTCATTTTGTTTTCAACGTTGTTAGATACATAGGACCATTCCAAGTCTATGTAAAACAGTCGGGATAGTATGGATTGTTGCATTCGATTGTCTTGGAATAAGATGATATGGACATAGATGATAGTGTCTTTTTAAAGATGTTTTTATTATTTATCATTATCGCACGTACTTTTGGATCAAGGTCATTCCACAGCTTCGGTAAAAGATACGGTGGGAGGTTTTCTATAGATTTAGCTCTTGTTCGGCTTATATGGAAATGTTCAGATTGCCGAGTAATTCTAAGTCTATGGAAATCAAGGGGTTCAAAGAACGAATTGAAGGGTGTTGATAGATTCCTTGATGCCAATCGAATATGAAAAGTAAGGTATGTAATTTAAACAGATCCTGTACCCTGAGAATATTAAACTTGTAAAAAAGGGGGGTCGGTGTTGGAATTGTATTTTTTGTTGCCTATTAATATAGTACGGTGCGGTGCGGTACGGTACAGTACAGTGTAGTACGACACAGTACGGTACAGTACAGTACAGTATAGCATAGTATAGTAAAATTGGTGATCCTAGGCGGTGCTACTAGAAACCGGAATCGACCGGAATCGACTTTAAAGACCGGAATCGACTCATATTTTACTGATTTTTCGCCATGTTTTGTACTTTTACCAATGGCATTCTATCTAATAAGTTTCCACGTGCAAGATTTAGTAAATGTCAAAGGATTTCAGGGTACAGGAAGAGGTTAGCAAAGAGTCTCTGGCCAGCGATTCCAACAATATACTTTCTCTCTATAAAAATCTCTTGTCATACGAGCCTTGTATGATGACTTAGGCAGCGATCACCTCCCGGTCCATGCCTCGCTGCAGCTAGGTAACGGCCCACTCAGGTACCCCCCCCCCCCCCCCCCGACTCTCCGCAGAAATTTTAGAAAAATTAATTGGAATCTCTACCGCGACATCATCGATGTCAAACTCACAAACACCCTTCCCCCATCCAATGCAGCGGAACTCGAAACCCGATGTCTAGGCGTGTTGAAGGAGGAAAAGGATCCGGTACTCGGCAGGTGTCTCCAGTTGTGGGTAGGCGGTCTCGTTGACTGATGTCGGTTGGACCCTCGAGTGAGGACCAGTGTGGGAGGTTGGGTTCTCTCACAAAGGTACTACCTCTCCCCGAGGGTGCAGTCGATCTGGATTTTCGGGAAAGTATAGTCTGCCGCTTCGAGAATGATTACGAGTGATGGCCATCACTGGCAAGTATAATCTGCCTCAGGCTGTCTCTGTAGTAGTTGGACTCTTTGAAGGAAAACAACAACGACCCCTTTCGGGGACCACCAAGAAGAAGACACGAACTTCCCTGGTTCGGGGGCAGGCCTGCATTGTAATCCTAGTGGGTTGGGACAAAAAGATGCGCAATGCGCTTACAAAAAGGGGCAGAGGCGGGACGCAGGACCAGTGCTCGCCTCCCTTAAACATCCTATCTAACAGAGACAGCCTGAGGCAGATTATACTTGCCAGTGATGGCCATCACTCAATATCATCTCCGAAGTGGCAGACTATACTTGCCTGAAAATCCAGACCGCTTCAAGTTTAGTATTCTCGCTTCTCGAGCAGTAATTAATTTTGAGTTGTATTGGCCATGCATGATAAAATATCGAGTTCAAAATGACGCGACAAGTTACTTCCCTTGGAAAATGTTTCGATCAAAAGAAAAAAAGCTTTTAAACGTGGAAGACTCTTTGCTAACCTCTTCCTTGTACCTGAAATCCTTCGACATTTACTAAATCTTGCACATGGAAACTTATTAGATAGAATGCCATTGGTAAAAGTACAAAACATTGCGAAAAATCAGTAAAATATGAGTCGATTCTGGTCGATTCCTGTCTTTAAAGTCGATTCCGGTCGATTCCGGTTTCTAGTAGGACCCATAGGTGGACCGAGCGAGGAGAACACAACAATCTTCCAATTTGTCTTAGTATCACATTTTGATATTACTAAAACCTTTGGTCCTGGCTTTGCTTTGCACCCCAGATTAGCTCCGAATTCATCAATCAGCATGCAGAACCGTTTCTTCTTTTCATTCATAATTTTACTTCAAGGGAAAGTCAGGAAGACAGCCAATTTGGTTATGACTTCTCCTACCAGAATGCTGACCGCCCATTTCGTTGTTTCGTACATATTGTGTATTTTCTTGTTCGTTCGTTTATATTTATTGTCTTGCTTTCTTCAATTATTATAATGTGTACTGCTGAATAAGGTCATCATCATAATCATCGCCATCATCATAATCATCATCACCATCATCATCATCATCATCATCATCAGTAATAAACAAATTCCGCAATTTGAGTTCTTTCCTTTTTGCAATATTTTCAGCCATGCAGGCGCCGAAATCAACAAAGCAAGCTACAAGTGAGTATGTCGAAATCATTGTTTCCTTTTCATTTTTTAATGGAAAAATACGTTCTCATTTATTATTAATTTACTGCCAATATCGGAGTAGAAACAAATATGGCAAACATAATATTGAATAGCACAGGATTTGCCACGTGGATGTTTGATTTTTTTTACAAAATGATTTCTTCTCATACAGACAAACACAGAGACACAGTAGTAGTGTGTGTGGTGTTTGTCACCCATTTGTGAATTGGTTGTGACGTTTGCTGACGGTTTGGAGTATCTCTCGGCTGATCATCTCAGTGTTAATTTCTCACATCAATTTTCGGAACAAATGTTCGTTCCCAAATCAATTTGGGGAAAAAACTTCATTCTGATTTGTGGTGTTTAAGTGCAAAGTTGTAAACGATGTTCATGTGTTTGGGGATGTCTCCAGTGGCAGTACGGGTATTTCATAGGTAAAAGTCTATCGTATTGAAGACCTTCTCTGAACCATGGGTGTAGGTTCTAACAAAATAATTTACACTACAGCGGCGTCGCTATAGAAGGTTTAGGGTGTGTGACACCACCAATAAAATCTCTTGCTGGGACACTTCCGTCAGGATTGGAGACTAAGACATCAATTCTTTCTTGCTAGTAATCACGTACTTACCAAAAAGACTAGCTTTGATATTTGCACTTGTGTCAGACACGCAGTCGGTCATACAAATGGAGGTCTCCACTACTCGATTCGGGTTGTTGGGGATCCGACATGATCAATTTTGAGTTCTGGTATGGTAAGTAATAATTACCCTGTGAACACGAGAGGTCGCTTGTGGGGCCCAGGAACATGATCCATTATAATTTAATTAACTGCTAAGTGAATGTGTGTGGTAGATGAATCAGTATTTTCAACGTGCAGCTGAAAAGCTGCACGTTGAAATTATTAATCGGTCTACCCCTTATAATGAACAAAAACTCTTCCAACTGCTGCGATTAAACTGCGATGGAAGGTACCACCAGGGTTCAGAGGGTTAAATGATATGTTGCCTCATGACTACTGCAAGTATATTTTAATTATTCTCTAATAAATGTCCTAGAAGTCGAGTTTTTGTTTACTATTATCCCAACTGACTAATATAACAATAGCATCACCAAGACATGCCTTGGTGCGGTACGCGTTAATCAAATAAGATGTTACGTCACGACTGTATTATATTTACTCCCAAATACATTTCCAAAACGCTTTGGGATTTCTAACTGTAATCCAGACAGACGAATATATTTCAACTACTTCATCAAAGCTTGCCTTCGACGAAGGTGTGCCTTGGTGATGTAGCTCGAATATTTGTCAGTTGGAACTTGAGTAGAACCTCGCGACCTGCTCCGCAGGATTGTAAATAGACGTCCGGGGGCTTTACATTCACAAATGACGCATGTTGACCGAGTTAAATCAAAATGTGCACTGTTTCAGTAATAAATTAAGGAAATCACTTTACACCGAAAAATAACATGTTGTCGCGTGTGGGTTCGGCACACTTGACAGTATGGTAATCTCCCACGCGTTCAATGTATTTTTAGCTCACCTAGCCTAAAAGGCCGTGTGAGCTTTTCTCATCACTTGGCGTCCGTCGTCGTCCGTAAACTTTTCACTTTCATATTTTTATCGTCTCTGTAATCGCTGAGCCGGTGTGAACCAAACTTGGCATGAACGGTCTATGGGAGGTCCTCTACAAACGATCCACATTTTGTTCCAGTCGGATGAAAAACATGGCTGCCAGAGGCATTCTTTGATTCTGGTTGGGTGATTTTCAAAAATCTTTATCCTCTGAAACTGCAAGGCCAGATGTTTTGAAACATCACATAAATGATGACTGGGATCCCCTCTACCAACGATCCTCATTTAATGTTGATCGGGTTAGAAACGTGGCCACGATTGCGGCTTATAATTATATTATATATAGAATATATTATACTATAGAAACCCTATGGAAAATCACATTTTCATCTTCTCTGGAACTACTGAGCCGACGTGAACTATACCTGTCAGGAATAGTCCATGGAAGGTCCTCTACAAACATTCCTCATTTTGTTCCCGTGCATTGAAAAACATGGCCGCCAGAGGCATTCTTTGATTCTGGTTGGTGGATTTTCAAAAATCTTCTCTGAAACTGCAAGGCCAAATGTTTTGAAACTTTACTTAATTGATGACTGGGACCCCCTGTACCAACGATCCTCATTTAATGTTGATCGGGTTACAAAACATGGCCTAAATTGTGGTTTCTAGTTACTGTAGAAACCCTATGGGAAATCACATTTTCATCTTCTTCTCTGGAACTACTGAGCTGACGTGAACCAAACCTGGCAGGGATAGTCTATGGGAGGCCTTCTACAAACGATCCTCATTTTGTTCCCGTGGGTATAAAAACATGGCAGCCAGATTTTGATTGGTGGATGTTGAAAACTCTTCTCTGAAACTACAGTGCCAAATGTATTGAAACTTTGCATGGTTGATGACTGGGACAAACTCTACCAACGGTCCTCATTTAATGTTGATCGTGTTGCAAACATGGCTGCAAATGCGGCTTATAATTACTATAGAAACCCTATGGGAAATCACATTTTCATTTTCTTCTCTGGAACTAAACAGCCGGCGAGAACGAATCCTGGCAGGGATAGTCTATGGCAGGTCCTCTACAAACGATCCTCATTTTGTTGCTGTGCGATGAAAAACATGGCCGCCAGAGGCATTCTTTGATTCTGGTTGGTGGATTTTGAAAAATCTTCTCCTCTGAAACCACAGGGCCAAATGTTTTAAACCTTTGCACGGTCGACGACAGGGGCCCTCTCTACCAGCTTTCCCCATTTAATGTTAATCGGGTTGCAAACATGGCCATAACTGCGGCTTATAATTACTATAGGAACCCTATGGGAAATCATATTTTCCTCCTCTTCTCTGGAACTATTGAGTCGATGTGAACCAGAAATTGACAAGAATGGTCTATGAGAGGATGGAAATACGTTGCCACCAGAGGCTATATTCTAATGCTTAAGCCAATGCCTTTTCTGTCTGCATGAAGGTCAGTACTGTCAGCAAAATACTTGTTTTTTTTAGAATCTGATAAGGGTTGGTTCCAGTTTTCTCAGCTGAAAACTGGGAAAACCACAAAAAGATTCTGTATACAGTAAAAGTAAAAATAAGTTGTAGCATAACCGCAGTAAACTAAGAATACTGCTGTTCCTGCACTGATAAGATCAGAATCTGTCATCATTTTTCTGGAAAGCTGTTAGTGAGAGCTTTCCATAAAATGATGTCAGCTTCTGGTCTTATCAGTGTAGGAAGAGAAAGATACATAGTTTATTGTGGTTAGCCTACAACTTATTTTAACTTGTACTGTAAACAAGTTTGCAGCTATACATGCAATTATGTTAATATTACTCTCATGTTTCTTTTCAGAAATACTGTTTGATGACAGGTGTTTTGTATACCATCATGTAGAGCTGACCAGTCAGTTACGATATTATTTAAGATATGACAAATTATTTGAATAAAATGTTGTGTTTCCTGTAACTCTGAAAGAGAGTACTGTCTGAAAAAATTGTAATTTTTAAAATATTTAACCTTCTTTTACTGATTTTTTTTTTTGACAAGAATTCATAAATGTGTGGATTTTCAAGAGATCTTCTCTGTTGAAACTACAAGGCCAAATGTTTTAAAACTTCACTTCACTGATGACTGGAACACCCTCTCTCAACAATACTCATTTAATGCTGATCACGTTGCAAACATGGCTTCAGATGTGGCTTATAGTTACTATAGCATTTTCATCTGCTTCTCTGGAACTTCTGAGCCGATGTGAACCACATGTGACAGGAATGGTCTATGGGAGGTTCTCTACAAACGATCCTCATTTTGTTCCCGTGGGGTGGTAAACATGGTCGCCAGCGGCATTCTTGGATTCTGATTGGGGATTTTCAAAAATCTTCTCCTCTGAAAACCGTGACTGGGACACCCTCTACCAATGATCCTCATTTAATCGTGATCCGGGTGCAAATATGGATGCACTTGCGGCTTATAGTTACTATAGAAACCCTATGGGAAATCACATTTTCATCTTCTCTGGAACTACTGAGCCAATGTGAACCACACTAGGCGGGCATGGTCTATGAGGGGTTCTCTACAACTGTTACTAATTTTACTCCTGTTGGATGAAAAGCGTGGCCGCCAGAGGCATTCTTTGATTCCGATTGCTCGATTTTGAAAACTGAAACTACAAGGCCAAATGTTTGAAACTTCACATGATTGAGGACTAGGACACTTGCCAATGATTCTCATGTAATGTTGATGTAATGTTGCAAACATGGCCGCAATTACGGCTTATAGTTACTATATAATCCCTATGGGAAATCACATTTTATATGTAGTTCTGCCATGTGAGCGATTACAGGCTCTTTAGAGCCTCTAGTTTTATTTTGCTATACACTTGCTGTTTTACTGGTAATAGAATTCGCCGACTACCGTGGAAGTTTTTAAAATGTCTAGAGTGAGCGGCATCGGTATCAACCATTGGCTATATTCGACTTGGCAATTGCGTTGCGCTTATGATATAATCATAGACATTGAAAGTGACCTTAAACATCCATAGATCAATCCATCATAGTCATCCAATATATTTTATTTAAATTAAAAAGGGCGTTTAGTATGTGTTACTCGATATAACTCTTACTTCACACGAAAACTGTTAACTTACCAGCCATGTCACGCAGTAAAAAACAAGTTTAGCAATTTGATTTCTTTCCTTTTTTACAATATTTTCAGCAACGCAGGCGCCGAGATCAACAACAACGCAAACTGCAAGTGAGTATGTAGAAACCATTGTTCCTTTTTCATTGTTCAGTAACAATATTTTCTCATTTATTATTAATTTACTGTCAGTATTGGATTGAAAACAAAAATGGCAAATATAATATTGAATAACATAGAATTTGCCACGTGGACGTTTGTTTTTTTACCAAATGATTTCTTCACATTGATACAGACAAACACAGACACACGGTAGTAGTTTGTGTGGTGTTTGTCTCCCTTTTGTGGATTGGCTATGATGTTTGCTGAAGGTTTGGCGTACCCCTCAGCCGATGGTCTTCAATATTAATTTCCCACATCAAATCAATATTCTGAAAAAATGTTCGTTCCCACGTCAGTTTTCGGAAGAAATATTCGTTCTGACTTGTTACAGAGTTCAAGTGCATAATTATGTTGTATGCACGTGTGTTTGGGGATGTATCCGGTGGCATTGCTGGTATTCTAGAGGTAAAACGCTATTGAAGATCTTCTCTGAACCAAGCGTGTAGGTTCTAACAATATCATTGACACTACAGCGGCGTCGCTGCAGAAGATTTTTTTCTTTAGGGGAGGGGGAGATGGGGTTGACACCCACCCCCACCCCCCACCCCCAATAATATTTCCGGTTGGGACACTTTCCTCGGGATTGGAGACTGAAACATCAATTCTTTCTTGCTAGTAATCACGTACTTTCTTAAAAGACTAGCTGATATTTGGACTTGAGTCAGGCACACACTTGGTGACACAAATGGAGGCCTGTACTATCCGATTCGGATTGTTGAGGGTCCGGTATGATAAATTTTGAGTTCCCGTATGGTACATATTAATTAACCCTTTGAACACGGGAGGCCGCTTTTCGGGCTTATGAACATGATACATTATAATTTCATTAACTGGTAAGTGAATGTGTGTGGTAGATCAATCAATATTTCCAACGTGTAGCCCAAAGACTGCACGTTGAAAATATTAATCGGTCTACCCCTTATAAGGAACATGTACATTAATTGTTGCCATTAAACTGCGATGGAAGGTACCACCAGGGTTCAATGGGTTACATAATATGTTGCGTCATGACTACTACAAGTAGATTTTAATTATTCATTAATAAATGTCCTGATTGTCGAGTTTTTCTTCATTATAATTCCAACTAATATTTCAACTACATCATCAAGACGAACCTTGGTACGGTACTTGTTGATCATATAAGAAGTTGCGTCACGACTAATACATGTATATTTTACTTACTCATTAGTAATACATATCTAATTGTAATCCAGACTGACGAATATTTCAACACATCAAGGCATGCCTTCAACGAAGGTATAACTTGATGATGTAGTTCGACTATTTGTCATTCGGAACATGAGCCACCACAGTCGGGTCATATCAGGTTAACGCCTCCACCCCATTGCAATCCGTAATTGCGACAAGGTCGGTCAATTTGCAGTAAGTTCCTGAATTGCAGTAAGTTCCTGAATTGCAGTGAGTAACTTTGCGGAAGTTCCTCGGTGTGCGCGAAGGTGTTATGCAATGGATAAAGAACGAGTCTGAGTTGAATCGTTCAGAGAAACCATCCCGTTGAGGGCCGAAAGGCCCTCGACGGGGTGGTTTCTCTGAACGATTCAACGAAGACGAGTTCTTTATCTTACTTAAAAAAATTCCCCCTGTTGCGATCTCCGCTGCAGCCAGCATTCTTTCATCTATCCAACAGTTGGATAGCTGAAAGGATCAGACAACAACAGAAGACGTCGAATGCGCAACTGTTGAGTAGAAAATCGATAACTCACCCGTGATCTGCGATGAATCGATGATTTCCCCTAAAGCCGTTTTCATTTCCAAAAGCCTCTCATTAAGATTTAATTCGAATCCAAATAAACCGAAAATATGTCCAGCGACGACGATTTGTTTCTAACCCCAAGTACCTTTTTACAAGTTAATACAAGCGGCAGTGATACTGACAGTGTTTTAAACAGTATACTGGATTTAGAGAAACAGCAGGAAGAAAATATCCCAAATTTTGACATTGAATCAGATATTTTTTTCAACGTTTTCAATGCCGAGACGCCACAACCCAGAGATGTCAAAAAGTTGTGGAACGACAGGTCGTTAACCCAAGGACCAGTAGCCGGTGCCTCTTGTCGGTTTGCTAACACAATATCTGACGAGGCACGAGAAACTCTAACCAAATCAAGATTTGCTAAAAAAAACTGAGGATAAGTCAAAGTGGGCAGTCCATTTATTCGAGGATTGGTTGGGTAACCGCAAGAGAATTCAACAAGACCGTCCAGAAATTGTTGGAATATTTTGCACGAAAGTGATTCGACTGGGGCCGTTGAGGCGCATAACGCTGGATGGATGTGGGGAAAAATGCCCACTCCCCTACCCCCGCGGTGGGTTAAGAGGCGTCTCCTCGGATCAATTTTGCAAAATAAGATGGCCTTAGACCGATTTTACAGTCCCACTCACCTACCAACTGCTTTTCCGACCTTATAATTTAGGGGGAAATCAGTCACTTTTTGGACCAAAGAGATTTTTCTACGAGCATGCCCGCCGCCAACCCCTCCTCCCCATCCACAAACCCAAACACGGTTCAAGAAAAGAAATCGTGGGCCGTTTTCGTTCTTTTTTTCGATCAGACATGAACAGACAGACATGACAGAATCGATTTCCTCCCGTGGTGGGGGGGGGGGGGTGTGGACTTCTCCCATCACAAAAAATATGAAATTCTTCCCGTACGCCTTTGAAATATTGTACGAATCATAGAACAACTATAATGTTTTTCTATTTAATTTGAAACAGTTGCGATGTTCAGACATAAAATCAAACGTTATTACTTCGGCATTCGACCTTGACCGTTACGCACTGTACAGGTGTTGGAAAGTCAACTATTCGTTTGTGTCGCTGTTGGATAGTTGATCCAACTGTCAAGCCTCACTGAACTCCTTCATTGTCGTCTTCAAGGCTGCCGATTAGCTCAAATAAACCTTCAGTAATAACAATGGATGACGTCATGGAATTTTTTTAATAATCCTTCGTCGTGTTGGCACTTAATTGGATTACAGTGTTGTCACCTCCATTAGTCTATTGTTAATAATTGATTTTTTATTGATTGCATCCATTAGTTTTTTGAATGAAAAGTTTCAGCGCGCCAAAGGCGCACGGGGACGATGTGGGATTTCCCTTGCCACTCACAGGTTCGCGGCACAAGCTGGGAAATCGAAATAAAATTATATCTGATAGCCTTTTTGGATCTATAAGATTGGAATATAAATATTAACGTTAATATTTATATTACATTATGGGGGCTCGACAGCATCGATCCAAAATGCTAGGGTATCGGCCCGGTTAACTTTATTTGCTTATGAATCCACGGGGGTTCTCCAAAATACCAGAGCCCCCAGAACCCCCTGTATTTATCCTTTTTGCTTGGAGAGGCGGTCATTCAAAGGTGCGTCGATTTCACTTTTATCTGAAGACTCATTCTAAGCCCAGGAAAGGAGACAATATTTACACCAGTAACGAAAATCGTTCCCAGTTTATAGTGAAATTTACGAAATGCGTTCACCACCAAACACTAAGCAAGGATTGAAAAAAGCTTGCCTGGCTAGGACCAGAGTACATTGTAAATAAATAAACATATGAATAAAGATATAACAGATCTTTTAAGGGCTTTGGGTGTGTGCCTGTGAGTTGGTTTCTTTGTTGTTGTTTTTTATTACCTCCCGTCAGCCCGTCATCTGTTCCCCCCTAAGGCAGACCAGACCCTTATAAAAAAGTACCATGGTAAACCATGGTAAATCCCCAAATACCCTGGTAATACCATGGTTTACCATGGTACTTTTTTATAAGGGGATTTCCAATGCTCAGCATCCACTCCTCCTTATAGGCTGATGGATGACTCCCAGCTTTCAAAAACGCATATTGGTGGATTTGTTTTCCTTTTTGTAGCCGTTGTGGATATGCTGGGGCTGCTCCCAAACCACCGACGGTTTGGGTTTCTTTTTTTTTACTTTTTTCTAAAATAACCACCAAACAGCGGTTTCACTATTACCATAATATTCCCAGGTCTCCAAGAAAACACAGAGCAGAATTCTTATAGTTATGCACAACTCTTAGTCACGTACCAGTTCGAAGTTCTCGGGGATCTGAACCCACTACCGCCTTCTGCGCACTGAAACTTTTCATTCATTCAAATAAGATTTTTGGCCCTCGCATCCGACCCTCGTGGATTCATTGGCAAATAAAGTTATTCGAGTCGCTTGAAAATCGCCTGTAAGAATTAATACAAACAAGTTATTCACGTCGCAAGGGGAGTCCCACACAAAATTAATGGATGCAGTCAATAAAAAAATCCATTATTGACATTAGACTAATGTAGGTGACAACACTGAAATCCAGTTAAGTACCAACAAGACAAAGGATTAATAACACCTTCGCGCACACCGAGGAACTTCCGCAAAGTTACATACTGCAATTCAGAACTTACTGCAATTCAGGAACTTACTGCAAATAGACTAACCGATCGCGACACCCATGTTTACACATGTCTTTTACATTTGGACTTTTTTATTTAAGATACAGTCAGGTGATTCTGATGTGTATATGAGACTGGTCTTTTAGTCCAGGAAATCGGAAGGTGACCAGTCTCATTGGTATGGATAAACTCTTACTATGCGTGTTGTGGTGATATTGATACCAGCAATCAGAAAATAAAACAATGATATCAAGCGGAAACTTGTGGAGCCTTCTATGACGACTTGTTAAATTTAGGCCTTATTTACATATTTTCAACAGCCCGTGGAAAACTCGGGAAGTGAAGCGGTGATTGTTTTCTGTCGTAAACAAGCCCTAGCCTGTTTTACTGGTAAAATAGGACTCAGTCAAAAATGCTTGGGGTGGAAGTCCTCTAAAAGGTTCAACATGGGTATGAATGATTGACTGAATTTGATTTTATCTTCAAGTTGCGGTTTCGATTAGCCAGTGTGCAGAAATATGTGATCTTAAACACCAATAAATACACACATATTTTTAAAATTTCGTTTTGCTTTTGGCATATCAACGATCACTTTGTACATTTTGAAGGCAAATGCACCATCGATACGCAGTACGCCTTAGTATACAGCGTCATTATGCCCCAACATGGGCAATCAGGATTACTTTTCTTGCCCAACGATACGGAAACAGAACGACACGGCGTGTATAGGCACATAGAGCACATTGGAAGTCAGGGGACGTACTGTCAAGAACACATTTTATCGCCAGCCAAATTTTCGAGGGGAACCCGTGTTACTATTTTTAGTTACCGTTAGCGATTCAAATTGAAATTGCGGAGCATGATTGCGTTGAAAATGCCAATAAAATTTCGCTTCTTTATAAAATTAGTCTGTCGACGATTTAATGTGTGAAACGGATTTTCATTTTCCGCATTTCCTCCCGTGGTGGGGGGGGGGGGGGGTGAGGACTTCTCCAATCACAAAAAATATGAAATTCTTCCCGTACGCCTTTGAAATATTGTACGAATCATAGAACAACTATAATGTTTTTCTATTTAATTTGAAACAGTTGCGATGTTCAGACATAAAATCAAACGTTATTACTTCGGCATTCGACCTTGACCGTTACGCACTGTACAGATGTTGGAAAGTCAACTATTGGTTTGTGTCGCTGTTGGATAGTTGATCCAACTGTCAAGCCTCACTGAACTCCTTCATTGTCGTCTTCAAGGCTGCCGATTAGCTCAAACAAACCTTCAGTAATAACAATGGATGACGTCATGGAATTTTTTTAATAATCCTTCGTCTTGTTGGCACTTAATTGGATTACAGTGTTGTCACCTCCATTAGTCTATTGTTAATAATTGATTTTTTATTGATTGCATCCATTAGTTTTTTGAATGAAAAGTTTCAGCGCGCCAAAGGCGCACGGGGACGATGTGGGATTTCCCTTGCCACTCACAGGTTCGTGGCACAAGCTGGGAAATCGAAATAAAATTATATCTGATAGCCTTTTTGGATCTATAAGATTGGAATATAAATATTAACGTTAATATTTATATTACATTATGGGGGCTCGACAGCATCGATCCAAAATGCTAGGGTATCGGCCCGGTTAACTTTATTTGCCTATGAATCCACGGGGGTTCTCCAAAATACCAGAGCTATCCATGGGATAGACATTTGCGGTTTTGATAGAAAATCCCCTCCATCCCAACCACACGGTACCCCTCACCTTTGTCTGTTCCTGCAATGAATGTACAAAACGGATAACTTCTTTTCAGTAGCTCAGGATCCCGGACCGCAATAAAAAAAGGTAGCACACATTGTAGATCCATATTATAATTCACCATATACAGTATCAGTGTTGAGTAACATTTGTACTTAAACACTGCTAGCAAAAGTTGAGCCTGTACAATACAATAGATCTGGTGATTGTAATGTAGAGTGGGTGGCCTGTTTTCGACCAGGTCCTAGATTTGGTAGCCCAAAAGATGGAATGCTGTTTAGTTTTTTACTGGAACCCTCCAAATTATTTGAAGCCAAGAGTTGTTTTTTTCATTATTAGCAAAATTATAATAGAAAAGGTAGTTGTAAATTATTGCAGCAACAAAAAGGGCATACATATATCACTAGCCAGACAGTGTTTCCAATGTGACGAGTTTTATTTAGTATTGCAGTTTGAACAATCAAATCCCCTAAATATAATTGCTATAAATGCAGAAAGGAAATGCCGCCGCCCAATCCACAACTCAAAAAATATGTCCTGAAAGCGATAACAAGCAGGCGTTTAGACCCGCATGTCTATTTGTTAAAAGCTTTTCAGGACTTCAGACCGTAATTCTGAAAACTAATCTCTTGGACTGTAGTTTTATCACAACAATAAATGGCTCACGACAGTGTGCAACTTAAGCTCGAAGTGAGGTAATTTACTGACGTTTTACAGGTGTGACAGGACACATTTTGGAATTTGAGTCAGAGGCACCCGCCTTGAAAAGTTGCACAATCAGCCTTGAGAATAAAAAAACTGTTGATTTAAAAAACCTTTGAAGCATTGTACTGAAATCTTGTCCCATTGCTGAATATAACAGAGAAAAATGATGGGTGAGTTGATGCATTTTGGGGCCTAAATAATACAATTGATAATTGGTGCGTTTTTGTTGGGAATATGCCCGTGAAAGTTACTTTCCTTCATGTCAGTTTATCCATTTTATTTGCGACATGACCCCTGTTTTGAGGGTAGAGAGAGTTGTCTGTTGAAGTCCTGTATTTTACAACATTATTTGAATGACCAAATTAAAATGATGCCTCTAAATTTTTTGAACGAACATTATGATGGTTTATTATAGGAAAATATTTAATACTGATAAACCTACAATGTTTTACTATACAAGAAAAATATGTATACTAAAGGTAGCTAATCTCGGATGAAATGACATTCCTTTCGATTACAGTAGTATATTTTGGAAATGCCACAGCGCTATCAGGGGTGAGCTTGGGTGGATCAAGGATCAAGGACAGTATAGACCTATTGAAACTCGGTTATCTTAATTATTTGGTAAATCTCCCCGCCAAACATATCGATCATTAATTCATTTTTTTTATTTTCAGCAACACAAACCTTGACGTCAGCTTGCCCTGGGAGTAAAAGTGAGTATTAAAATAAAGTGAAGTGTGTATTCATTTTAACTGAAGGGGCAAATCGGCTCACTGGTTCAAGCTGTCGTATCGAGAAGAACATGAATAGATAGATATTTGTTGCATTTATTTCATTCGTTCGTTCGTCCATACACGTTTTTTCAAATATCACTACCATTTTTAAACTCCTTCAATCAAAGAGCTCTCCAACCAGAAGTGACAAAACGAAAATAGAGTTATCTCCATTCAATTACATTAGTAACGCGACAAACACAATATTAATATATAACAAGAAAATTGGACTTGTCTTCCAAATGGCAATGGTTCGATCGTGAGTTAGACTAACGTTATCTGCATTGCGCCATTGGCAAGATACTTAAACTTGGTACTATGTATAAAACAGTACCGTTGACGGTACACTGCAAATGCTGTTGGGTTTAAAAGCAATCCAAATCAACTTGGTTGGGTGAACCATGGGTTCATATTCACTCAACCCAGTTGATTTGGGTTAATTTTAACCGAACTTATTTTTCTTGCATTCATCCACTGCTTTATTTATTTATTTATTCATTTATTTATTTATTTATTTATTTATTTATTTATTTATTTATTTATTTATTTATTTATTGGAATTAAACGACACTTTCGACAGCTAGGGTCAACTAGTGTTGTGCAGTTTTACGGGTGGAGGAAGCCGGAATACCCGGAGAGAGCTACCGATGCCCTCGGTTCGATTCCCACCTTCGGTAACCGCGTTGTGTCCTTGGGCAAGACACTTCATCCCAATTGCCCAGGTGGGGGCATGGTGACGCTGTGTACTAAGACGTTCTGCACGTCGATGGTGCATTTGTCTTAAACCAAAGCTAACCCTTGTTAATAAGCTTCAGGAAAATCCTATGAAAAATGTAGGAGTTAAGTAGACAAGCATTTTTGTTGGAAAATTGCCTATTACCAAGGGCCTTATCTGCACAAAATTTTTTGAATCCAAAATTCCTACCCACATGCACATCTAAGCTTATACTGATACTTGGCACCAGGTTTCATAAAAATCCCATGAGAAATGTAGGAGTTCAGCAGACATAGTGTTGTGATGCATGGACTGATGGACAGACGAATACCATTTCAACATCCCCCTCCCAACTTCGTCAGTGGAGGATAATGACATGTCAATTAAAGTATGTACTGCGTACTAGTATGTTGGAATTAACATAGACTTGTGCTTGTGCTGAGCTAGGTCGTTGGGGAGTCTGACAGTTGCTCGCCGTTATGCGATGGTTCTTTCCAGGTACTCTGGCTTCCTCCACCCGTAAAACTGTCCAACACGATGTGACCCTGGTTGTCAAAAGTTTTGTTGATACTCCAATAAATAAATAAATAACCCTATTATACAGATTGCACAACGATGAGGTTATTAACTGGTTGAGTGCTTGAAGCCACTATCAGGGCTTTCAAAAAAATGAGGATACCAGAGCAAAAGCCAACACGCTCCTTGCTTATATTTCATATTCAGTCAAACACAAATAATATTTTGTTTATATAAATTTGTTTTATTACAAATTATTGGAGAGTGCCCACTGGCACTCTCCAATAATTTGTAATAAAACAAGTTTTGAATAACAAATCCAGACCACCAAAAATAATCTAGCCCTCAACCAGTTAAGGAGAATAATGAACTTTCGAAAAAGCTATTGGTGTTTTTATCTAGAATTTTTTTAGAAGAAATTTAAGTTTCCAAATTCAGCCCTCACTATCGACCAGACAGCGGGGCTGGAAATAACCTGTTTCGGATTGTTCAGGTTACGTGGTGGTTACATTGATCGTAGAATACACGAACACTCTATGGGTTACGACATAGTAATACATCATAAATTAAATTCCTTATGTAGAATTTTTTTTCGATCAGATTTGACAATCTTTTGGAACTAACTTGACTCAAAGGTTTCCCATTGTATCCACTTTTAAATATAGTGGCATGTCGTTTACATCTTCACAGAATTTTCGTCCAAATAAATAGCAAAATGTAACTCACGATCTCGCCTAGGCGACATTGAGAGTTAGCTGTTGCTATTCATTTCGGTGGAAATTCAAAATAAAAATAAATATGGTAAAACTAATGAGAACGCCTTTGATCTTGGATAAATCAGCTTTGGTCACTTGAAAATCAATGTCACAAGTGAACCATAGATGATCAAGTCATCCGGAGGAGTGCCATTCAAGGGCTGACTGGTCACATGGTCCACCGGGAAATTTACCGGTGCATGGAATTTCATGACAATGCCCAAAAGGCGAAAAGGATCTGACTGCATAGACTGTCGGCTTATCGAAATATACACCTGGAACTTAATTAAGCACCCTCTTGTTTTTCGCAGTGGTGTTAATAGAAACTGTCATTACTTTCATGCTATCTTTCAGATGGCTAAAAGTGATTGTTTGCAGAAAGACAACACAATGATGAAAATATCCAGTATTTTTTATGGCCCCAATTACACATATCTGTCACTAATGTTTTTGATGGAAAATATTCTCTCGACAAGTATGGTGCTCGAACGGTCCAAGATGAAACAATGCCGGTAATTTCTGACAACAAATATAACTTGTGATCTTCTGAACACAGTAGCAGTCTCTGACGTAGGTAGCGAGTGTGTCCACCACGTGCCCAGATGACAGCCTGAACCCCCTCCTAATGCTACCAGTGAGCCTTCCCATACGGTCCAGGGGCGACTGATGCACTCCTTGTGCAATGCAGCTTCCAAATTGGCCAAATTCTTATAGGCGGATCTCTTGCTTGCACACGACTTTCAAGAAAGTCCCAGATGTGTTCTAAGGGATTCAAATTGGGGCTTATTGCAGGCCAGGGTAGCGTTGTAATATCGTTGTTCTGAGGGAATACCCCCATAGCATGGGAACGATGTGGAGTTGCATTGTCGTCCATGAGTATAGGGCGAGTAGCCAACAGGTGGTTGTCCAAATGAGATACGACAACCGATAATGTCCTGGATGTACGATGACCACTGAGATTCCCATGTACAGTCATCATATCAAGTTTACAATCATGAGAGGGGCATCTCCAGATCATTATTGATGCTCCACCATAAGGAACAGTGGGTCTGATGTTCCTAGGCACGTAAGCAGTATTCCTATGCCTCCACACTCTCATGCGGCCATCTGTGACGAGAAGCGCAGAAGCCTTCTATCGTGTGACCAACGGACTTTCCTCCACGTCCTGAGATTCCATTGTTGTCGTGCCATACTCCACTCCAAACGTCGTCTTCGATTCTGACCGAACAGAGCTAGACACCATCCGTGACGAGAAGCAGGAACCTTCTATCGTCTGACCAACGGACTCTCCTCCACATCCTGAGATTCCAATGGTTTCTTGCCATACACACTCCAAACGTCGTCTTTGATTCTGATCGAACAGAGCTAGACGCTTGATGACCCTTTTTGATCTCATACCCAGTGCTTTGAGACGGTTTCGGACAGTTCTGTTGCACAAACGCATGTTGGGGAGCCAAAGGCATTTCAAGACCCCACTTGAAGCAAAGGGTTCACGCCTTGCGAGGCGTGCCAGACTCTGATCGTCCTGCGGAGAGGTCTTTTGGGGTTTTCCGGGTCTTGGTCGGTCCTTAACATCGTTGGCTTGTTGATTTTTTCAGACATGTCTGTTGATGACAGAATGACTATAGCCAAGTTGCCTTCCAATAGCTTTGAATGGCATGCCTGTTGCATGAACGCCAACGATTTGCCATCTTAGTGCCTCTGACAGACTCCTCCTTGCCATGTCAACATTTATTGATAAAAGAAGTGATACACTTTCTTGTTTTATACCCAGATGTTGCATGTGGATGACAACGTTTTTGTGACATTCGTGGGAAGCATGCTTCAAGTTGGCGAGGGTATAAGTTTGGGGTACGCTATCAACCAGAAACATCATGTTTCACTAGGTGAAATATACAAGACATAGCAATCATTAAAACATTATAATCAGTAACAGCAGCTTCAGTCATGAAACATTCAAGGGGGTGCTTAATTAAGTTCCAGGTGTATATATGGCATTTCGATATTATAGCAGTCCAGTCTGCCATTGATTGGTCAGATACAAGGAAACAATCAAACTTTTCTCCCATTGGGCTGAACTTTTGTCAGCCCGATGAGTCTGGAGCCCCCCTTGTGCAACCATTGTTTTGCTAAATAAGCGTCAAGGACGATACACAAATGCCTTGGAAATCCCCTCTTTGTGGACTGCCATTGATCGCTCAGATGCAAGAAAGCAGCGTTCTTTCCGTTCGAAATATTATGTTTTTTCCGGGCCTTGGACTCCCTGGGTAGGCTACAATTCCCGGAAACCTTTTGGACCAGTCATTCAGAGTCCATAGTGGTCAGTAGTTTAGTTTTTTACAAGTAAGATAGTTTGATTAGCTTATGTACACTCACAAAAAAAACATTAGGCCGGTTTTTTGCTGGGTCTTGCGGTTCCTTTTTCCAGTTTGCTGCATAAAACCACCCAGCCCTACCCACAGGGTAGATTCACTCTGGTAACGGCGTGGTAATGTGACAGATCGAGTATAGTTACCCTAAATGTAAAGCAGTTAAACGATATGCAAGGTGAAATATAGAATATGCCCATAGAAGCTTGGTGTACCAAATGTTCACCCCGAGTGGTTAACATTTGGTACACCAAGTTACTTTAGGTATATTTATTTATACCATGATCGTCAGGTTATTAAGAGTCACTATTATTTTTTGTCGATTTTGCTGAGCAACAGACATACATGCGTGTGAATCTGTTTTTGTTCACATGAGAATCGATGATTGGTACTTCCGTTATCAGTTTTATCGCCGTAACGACATGGAAAAAGAAATTGGGCCTTTTTGCGTTTTAATAACATAATAACATACTATTTTGAGTTATGGGTGCTTATTACTTGAGACAATGCATGTTCGTTAATTTTCGGCATCTTATGAGGTAACTCCATTTAAAAACGTAATAAATAAGTGCCACTTTCATTTCACTCTTCTCGGGGTGACGAGCGATAATCTTAGACAAGTTTGCATTCAGATCGACGTGAGCAAGGGTCAGCTTGGATGTAGTTCTACTGTAGGTGTAAATTTTTACTACTGAAATCCCATTGCTGGCGTGTTGACCACGGTTAGTGTGTAAAGCTAAAATTTATGTCATTGGCTTTTCATATATAGTAGAACATGTAATCATGGTATAAACAACAATCATCAATGCATAGAATGAGACTACCTTATCTGTTCCGTAATGAAAGATGAACTTCGAAAATTTTATTTTTTCAACAAATATCAGGAAGAAACCTCCAACGTTCTGAGGAAAGCTCACTTCGCTCCCAAATAATTACCACCTCATTATGAAGTCCGTAAATTATGGTTTCCGTGATAACTCGTCGCCCGAGTGCTAGAATGTTCTATGTCCCATAGGGGACACAGAACATTCTAGCACTCCGGCGACGAACTGATATCACCTCTAGAACTTAACGTTTGTCGTGAGTACTCGCCAATTATTGTGATGTTGCCTTTCCGGAACATGTTTATTTTTTCAAATGTCCTGCTACTCAACCATTGTATGGTTTATCAGTCGTACGGCGTGGTAACGGCTGTGGAAAGATGCCACACCTTCTCTAGAGCTGGGGGGTTTTCGGTTCGGCTCCTGCAAAGTGGCGAATTCTCTGACATTTGTTCTGAAGATTGACAATCGGAACATGACACAGATTAGATGAATTTTATTCATTTGTTACCCTGATTTATGGCTCTTTTCTGACTGAATAGGCTTAGAAACGGATCCTCTAGAACCCCTAAGATTGATCAAAGGGATATTAGGTTGAACCCATTGGAGATACTTGCAGACAGGGCTTTTAAGGCACGTGCCGTCGTACAAACTCATGCAGGTTTTTTTTTCCAATTTAATCCTTTACCCAACGTAACGGCCAAAAATCGACAATTATTTTTCATTATTGTTTCATTTTTTGTCTCAAAAACATAGGTTATGACCCCTCGTTGGAACGTTGTGGCTAATTATTGATGCCTTTTACAACTTATAAATTTTGGACACAAACGGGCTCAGAGTCAAGGAAATTGCGATTTTTTTTTCTCGAATTTTAAACATTTTCCCAAGGCAGGACCCCCGGACCCCCTCCAACGAAAGGGGGACATTCACTCTTGTCGCTTCGAAGCTCGGATGATACAGCGAATCATATTCTGTATACCACCTAGATATTACTCTTGTCCCCTTTACTTGACTCATACTATATCAAAATTTATTATTTTTTTTTCTAATTTAAAACAAAATCAATAGAGCCATATCATGTAACCCGTCATTGGAACGAGCTCGACGAGTTCGTTCCAGTGATGGGTCACATGATATAGTTTTGTGAAAATTTTTAAAAAACACTTTTTTCTGATTGCCCATTTTGTAAATTACAGATGTGCCCGATTCGTTTGGTAAAGGGCAAAACTCTTTTGTCTTTTTTCAGATATCTTCAATGTGTGTGACACTTCAAATTCAAAAGATGAAGTGTTTTATATCGACACATTTTTAGCTCCATATGCCGCAGTCAGCTGTAAATGTAAATTGACTTCATGGGTTCCCGCTGATTTCGAAATTCTGAGCATTTCGTCAAGCAACTGCACATCACAAATTCAGTTTCCAGGTGTCAAAAAAACATATGTATGTCCAAAAACTGCGGATACCTTCCAGCACACCCCTCCATTGGGCACTGGATTAATGGAGCTCATCTTCACAAAAGAAGCAAAGACCAGAGCAAGCTACTGCATAAAGGTGAATCCAAGTGAGTACAGTACTACCAGTATACAGTTAAAACTAGAAGTCCTGTCATGAACTGTGCACTTATCTAGGCTCAATTGCGCGTAGGAATCGCGCACAATTGCCATATCGAATGGCATCCAAAACACGGAAGGTTCTCCTGGTTACACATAGCAAACACAGGCAATGTTTCTGCCAATTGTCCTCCGGATTACCCAGAGGTCCATTGGCAGAAACATTGCTTGTGCACAGACCATATGTACAGAATTTGATAGCCTTACTGTGATCATAATGCATAGATTAACGTGCAGATCGATGTGCTAGTTATTTCATGACAGGACTTCTAGTTTTAACTATACGTATTATTGAAAGATAATGAAAATGTAAAACAACAGTGCAAAGTTTCAGTTTTTACCAACAATCATAGATTTTCCTCCCTCACTGGAATTATTTTAAAGTGCACGATCCAGTGGGGTTTCATGTGTTATTTTTAGGCAGAAATTGAAAAATTGGTGAATTCTGAATAACGAGTTTTTTGAAGAGTTCTGTTTTTCATTAGGTTAGATTAAGGGTTATTTGTGGAAGGTTATGATAAAATCAAGGTAGGAATGAATTCCTTCACCCCTTGGACTACATGTAAGATTATTTTTAAAGTAAGAGGTGTTACATCAATAGGTCCATCGAGTATATCACAGATCAAGTTTCCCGACTGGCCCCAAAATTTGCGCGTCAGCATGTTACCGGCATCCCTTTTTAGACACCCCCCCCCCCCCCCCCCCGCCCCTCTTCGAAATATCGGGAGATATACCGTGGTGCTGTCTATCTGCTTGTCCGTCTGTAGACAGAGTTGGTTCTCGCTCTCTAATCAAAGTTTGGCTCGGCTGCATGTCTATGTCAGAGAGGTCTTGAACTTGACAAAAAATTCTGTGAGTTGCTTAGCTTCCGCTCCCTGATTTCCGTTTGGTCGATGGAAATCAAACTTGATATGTGGGTTGAGTATGACAAGAGGAAGAACCCTCTTTATTTTGGGGCCATTGTTCTAAAAGGTCAAGGTCACAGTGGCCATACCATTAAAATGGTTTCCGCTCTATAATTTAAGATATTGGTGTTGTTACTGTATTAGTTTATTGGGGTGGGAGGGAATGGCCACCTCGAACCACCAGCTCAAGTTCTAGTTTCATCTTTTCGACAGCATCAGTGTGTCTCACCTTCCTGGAAGGAGCGAACACTGGAAACACTCACATAAATCCACGTGCTGGAACGTTGAAAGGGTGGAGTGTGGGAGGGGACATAGGGGCACAAGCCACTCCAGCCTCTTCGAGAAATGCTTGAAAGAACTGGATAGATAGATAATGCCAACATTATCTTTACCAATATATTTATACATCACAATGACACCACCAAAGAATCAGGATGAGAGATCCTCTTCTATACCACCCCCACCACCTCCACCCAATCCAGAAAATAAGCAGACTGTCATCTACAAAATGAGGTCCCCAGAGGGTAAGTTTAGTGATGCTACCCTACACAGCAGGGTAGCATCACTAAATGTACCCTCTGTGAACCTCAATCTGAATCAGGGTCTCAAAACTAAACAGAAAGAGGTACCCAGAGGATAAATTGGCCCACTGTTTGGGATAGCATCACCAAATTCTCCCTCTGGGGACCTCATTCTCCAAATGTCAGACTGCTCATTTTCAGGCCTGCCTCCACCACCACCACCATCAGCATCATCAGCATCATCACCACCACCCAAGTTAGAAATGCTTCAATCTATGCTTGTATTTGTGAATATATCACCATTTACAAATTTCGGGGAATTTCATTGGTTATAAGAAGTCACGTGCATGTGTGTGTACAGTACAGTCGCCTTGGACTGGACATAATCCACGCTTGGGTAGTGATTTCACGCACGCGTTTACCAGGTAATAGAAATCATCAGCATCAAAACTTTAATTAATGAAGCACCGGGTTGTACCTCCCCGAAGCCAGCCGTATCCCATGAGGGTAATTTATCTATTGACTTTCCGTTTTAGAAGTACAATCTATTTCATGTGTGAACACACTCAGCATGAGATCTTTTATCTTCCATTGTTGAGCCATACAGGTTTCTGTGGAATTTTTGTGCAAAAGAGTTTTTGTGAAAATATGCCGATATGACTAGTATAAAAAAATTATTATGTATGGACAATTTGTAGATTTCGGAACGAGGCTTCCACTGGGTACGGGAAATTTGTCAGTGGCTGGGCGGACGTATCGTGGGTTTCAATGCATATGGTCTCATACCACGTATCTATCAACCAATCAAATCAAAAAATTCACTTTAGTCAATAGATAATATTGCATCCGCGGAAATATTGCCCACCCATGGCAAGTGACCAGTCCACGGCGGTTGTACTGTTTATATAATATACAGTGTTTTGAGATCTTCAGAACAGCTGACTACTCCAACTAGAATGAGCTCGTCCAGCTCGTTACAATGCGAGGTAATAAGCTATGTTTTGCACCTCAATTGCCCACGTGGTGGCACGGTGACGTTGTGTACTAAGGCGTACTGCACGTCGACGGTGCACTTGTCTTCAACCAATGCTAACCCTGCTTGTTGTATAGAGTTAGTATGTTGGGGAGCTGAGTACTCCGGCTTCCTTCACCCATAAAACTGTCGTGGTCATGATTAGCCGTTATGTAGAAACATGTGACCTTAAACACCAATAAATAAATGAATAAGCATGCTTTGAGGCGAAAAATGAACATATTTAATTATTCCAAAATTTGTTTGTTTTTTGGGTTTTTTTTGTGGGTTTTTTTGTTAGTATAATGTCTATCTGTGTTGGTTAAGGGGTTAATGAAAAGATTTGAAGGGAAGATCATCCTTAGTGTTAGTCATGTATAGAGTTAATCTAACAGGGAATGAACAGGAAATAAATTTAGAAAGTCAATCTTTTTGGACTTTATGCATGTGATTGAACTGTGTGTGATGGGATTCTTCTCAAGCGCAGGATCCAGATGATTGACCATTGAGTTTCTTGTAAAATTATCCCCAATTGGTGCACTTTTTGAGCCTCGAAAGACCGCCAAGCGTGTTATGCCATTTGTAATTTGTTGGTGGTTGACGTTCAGGATTTTAGGGAGAACGGTGGTAATTTTAGGGGGTAACCCCGCCCAACCTCGTCCCTCCCACTCTATTAAGACCTTCAGGGGACTGTATCAGTTTTGTCCTTCGTGTTAGAATGTTAGGTTACATGTTCATAAATTAACGTACTTAACGGGATGTTTTACCGTCACCGCCCTCTTCCCGGCTGCCACTTGATAAGTCGATGGGTGATTAAATGAATTGGAGGTGGTTAGTGGTGGATGTTGGGGAAATCTTGAATGGGGAATAAAGCATGGGAATTATATCACAAGACTTTGGACCGAAACTGCAAACTTCGCGTATTTTCAATTTATTTAAATACAAAGTTTCAATGAATTTTAACCCAAGAATCTATAAATAATAAAATGTGGCCTAATTATTGATACCTTTCCCAACTTGTTAGGCCACATTACTCTTGCCCCCTAACTTCAATATCCTGGTTACGCTCCTACCTGGGGAGGAAGCTGTCTAGAGTGAACAGCGGTGGTATAAACGATTGGCTAAACTTGACTTCATACCTATCCTATGGCCATGATATAGCCAGAATAAATGAATAAATAAATAAATAATATCCATTAAGGGGCATTTAGAGAAAAAACGGCATTAAAATATTATTTGCTCAAATTTTCCCTCCAAAACTTACGTTTTATAGGAAAAGAATGAAGGAAGCAATCCCTTTGCAAGAGCAGACTTCTCATGTTAACTAAAGGGTTAATCATTTTCAAACACAGAGACAAACAATGTGTTTTATCCTTTACTCAACTCACAGAATATCAAAATTTCTTATTATTTTTTTCTAATTTAAAAAAAAAATCAACAAAGCCTTGTCATGTGGCCCGTCCGGGAAGACGGATGCTTCACATAGGCGGAGATGTGCTGCTAACCTCCATAATGGCTCAGTGTCGGCCATTTTCAGGACCCACACATTCTTGAAAAGAGATTCTCTAAACACACTGTGTAGTATAACAAGTTTTTTGTTTTGCCATGAAAAGACAAACAAACCAGTACCCACCCCGTTACGTTATTGTCCTTTTTGTCCAGATGTCTTTGGGAATCTCAGTTAATAGAAAAGGGGGAGGTATGTAGACACGGTCGCGAGATGGTCACTAGGGGTTATACGACACATTGGTGTCTTCATTCAGAGCGTAGATGTGGGGGACGCTTGGATGGAGACACGATGATCTGTGAGACACGGTTATGTCACCGGAGGTGTTACGACACGTCGATGTCTCCGTATAGGGCAGCGTCAGCAAAAAGGGCAGAGGTTTTGGATAGGGACATAGGTGCCTGGGTGACACGGTCTCGATATTGTCGCCAGAGGTATTGGGAGACATGGCTGCCTTCGTTTCGGGTTAAGCAGAAGGGGGACTCTTGGATGGGGCAACACGATGATCTTAGTGACGGTAGTAGGTCACTATATTTTACAACTGAGCAAATGCGTGTTCAAGTATGGATGATGACAGATACATAAAAACAGACCAACCATTATATAAACACTAGTCAATCAAGTGGATGCTTATGTAAACAAAGGTCGGAACACTATCGACCAAGTTACTAATTACCCTGACCCGAAACCTGACCTTATATGACCAAGACTTGGGATTTCCCCGAAATAGCTAATTAAAACTAATTTAAAACCAATTAAAACATCAATTAACAAATAAAAAAACTTTTGAAAAAAAAACAATTCAAAAAGTATTGAAAAAAATTAAAAAACAATAAAAAAACAAACAAGCAAACAATTAAAATGACGTCATCCTTATTAAAATTCAAATCCTGCGGATCCTGCGTCGGGAGAATAGGGAAGATCAGCGCATACTCACTACTATGGCTAATTTATCCTCTGGGTACACACTAAAAACTAAAGTGTTAAAACTGACACTTTCAAGGTGTTAAACCCATTCTGACTATTAGGGTTTGATTTTAACACTCAAAGTGCAATGCTTTAAACACTTAGACATTACAATCGTCAGACATCTGAAACTTGAATGGATGGCACTTCCCATGTGACTAGCATTGTGGTTCTTCCAGAATCGTCCATAATTTAATTTGCGCTTGGTGGGTACATAATTAAAAAGACACAACGCAGATGACGCGGATCAGGCTCGAGAGTTCGAGCCTGATCCGCGTCATCTGTGTTGTTTCCTTTTGAGTGTCACGACATTACACTTGTCAAGTGATATTACTGTAACACCTGTCAAGTTCTACACTTGAACAAAGTGCTAGTTCAGCACTTAGTAAGTTTTTAATACAGCACTTCAAGTGTAGTTGTTAACACTTTCAGCTTCGTGCTTAGGACCACGAGTATTATCATGTCCCTTGATTTCAACTTCCTAGAGTGAAATTTAATTTTGATGTTTTTACAGCCGTCGGTGGGAATTTCATCGTAGCGTTAAATATTTTGTGACAATGTGTATATAAATACGACGAGACATCACTTCAATTATTTCGCTAGGAGTATGTGAAATATTATAGGAGTATATAATGCAATTTCTGTTGCTGGGGTGATCACAAAATAGGAGAGGATGTAAACATATAAATTGCCGTAAAAACGTCAATAGTGACGTTAAATCAAAAATCCCAAACAAATTCTGGAGCTCAACAACATAGTCAGATGTCATGTAAATCGGATGCACTTCAATTTGTACTTTGTTGACGTTCCACCACCAACGCAGGCAGGCCAGACGAATTTTTCGTAGGATGAAAAGTAATCGTATTTTGGCTCCACAAAGTAGATCTTCTGTTTCTCATGCCATCTTTTTGTAAAACTGCATGGTGGCGGGAATTTTTTATTTTATTCTTCATTGTTGTAATTATTTATTTGCCATCGAAAGTTCATGTTCTTGGTTTGTTTCGTGTTTTATGCCTCATAATCTACAGAATAGAATTGGCGGTGGTGTATTTGTTCCCTTGAGTGCAAGAAGGCTTTGCAGTGCTAAAGCACTGCAAAGCCTTGTTGCACTCAAGGAACAAATTTATCAATTTTAACTTGGGTAAAGTATCAAAAATAAACCATTTAATTTTTATTTTTTTAAGTTTGCATTGGTTATAAAATGAGAGCATGCGGCAGCCAAAAGAACCATGCGGGAGGTCCCGGGAAACAGATTATTAACTTTTTGAGGCCTTATAAATATGGTTTCCTTTGTAGAATGGATTTTCGAAATTTCGGGAGTGAACATACAACAAAATGAGAAATATTAAACGTCCATGAAAGAGACATACAATTGACGTTATTATCGGTGAACGTTGAAATATGAAGTGCTGGCATCTGCATTGAATAGAGCCGCGAAGAAAGAGAAAGTGTGTGAAATTTCACAGTTGTGTGTAGTTTTGAAACGGGGTTGAGCGTTTCAAATCAGCGTTTTTAATGAAAATGATCAAACTAATAGTACAAAATGGCCATAAATCCAACACCTACATAACAGCTATCTGCTCTTTTCATGTGTACAAGAAACGAAAATTTCACGAACGTCGTGCGTGAGTGAATCTTTCTGTCATTGATTTAAATTACGTCACCCGAATATTCGGCCATAACCGTTGGGAATTTCAAGGTCAGTATCGCATTTTTAGATATGGTTTTATTGGAGATGCAAAAGTTGAAACAAGGGTGATTGATATTAAATGATGAAAGAAAAAATTTAAATTGGAAATTGTTTTGGATAGGGGTCGAAAATCCTGATTCGTTACATTTCGATTCTGGTTAGCCTTTATAATTGTGTCGAATTTCTTCAATGTAGTTTTAAAAGAGCGGAATTGATCGGATTGATTGATTGATTTATTTATTCACGATGCACATTAAGATAAAAAATACATAGTAGTATAACAAATACATCAAAAAAAATTAATACTGAAGTATATACATAATGAATATAATAATAAGTGCATCGCCGGGAGTGGCATAGCCAGATTGGCTGTGTACCAGCCTCCCCCGCCCCCCCCCCCCAAAATCAATACAAGAGAGTTGAATTGCGACATTGTGTTCAGACTAGACCCGCATTAGTAGCAACCGCATTCAGATTGGTAAAAAACGCACAACAAACAAACACTATTTTACAAGGATTGAGTTGAGTGGACCCGGCGACTGAAGAAAAAGGTTTCTCATCCTTCAGATGAATAACCAAAAAGAATTAAAAGGCTACCGGAGTCAGTTCAACTTCGTTGTATAACGTAATTACCACTTGGTGTGTGTGTGTGTGTGGGGGGGGGGGGGGGGGGGGGGGGGGGGGTCCTATTTCACTAACAGAGATTTACTCGAGTATTAAAACTGCGTAATAGAGGCGGTCTTGCCGAATGGTCCACCGTGAAAATTTCTGGCGGCCCCCCTATTTCCTCTGGGGCCCCAAAAAATTGAAGCAGCCCAGCACCTGTTGGTACGTGAAATTTCGTGAAAATAGCCAAAAGGCGAAATGGATCTGATTGCATACACTGCCGGTATATTGAAATGTTCTCTATGTGGACTGCCAATGGCAGTCCACATAGAGGACGTTTAGATATACCAGCAGTCTAGTCGGCCATTGATCGCTCAGGTAAAAGGAAACAGCCTTCCTTGAATTTAAAAAATCTCAATATTCTTCGATTGGTCTGAACTGTGGTCTTCCCGATGGCTCCCCTGCCCCCACCCCCCCCCCCCCCACCCCCCATCCCCCTCCCCTTCCAGGTAGAACTATGTTTGTCGAATGATCGATGAAGATTACACAAAAATGTCATCAAAATATCCTCTATGAGGACTGTCATTGATCGCTCAGGTGAAAGAAAGTCGCGTTCGTTCATTTCGCAAAATCAAAATTTCTTCTAGTTCTGTGGCCCATTGGAGCATTCCATGATAACTTTTCTTGGCCCACTCCGCCCCCTGCAGTGTAAAGCTCAAGAGATCATGTGGCGTGTTGGGCCATCGGGGGTTAACATCTCAGTAATAGCCCAACGCGTAACGTGATTGTGATCTGATCGATTTGTAGTTGCCAGCATTTTGCTTTGCTTGAAATTCGATTCTCCGTAACATTGTATGAACCCCTGTTTTCTGCATGTCATTGATGGATTACACATAGAGAGGACAGACATATTCTCTCCAACTGTATGAAGACATGGAAGTTCTCTTAATTCGTCGTTGACAGGGCAGATGATAACCAGGTGACTGTGCAAATTTTTTCCATGCCAAAATATACGATAATTAAGTCGTTCAACGAAGTTCAAATGAATTACGGCGATCGTCAGTCTTTTTATCATCCGCCAAAACGAAATTTGCGAAATGGGTCCGTCCGTCAGAACGGGTGTTCGTAACAACTTTGGACCTTCATATCTCAGTCAGTGAATGTTGGGTTTAAATTATCTTTGGTATGTTGATATTCACAAGTAACAGGTCTTGTCCGTTTTTATACGCCCGTTTTGAAAAAAAAAAAACGGTCGTATTATGGTATACCGCTGTCCGTCCGTCTGTCTGTCCGTCCGTCCACACGTCGTACAATAGCTCGAAAACGCTTCTAGCAATTTTTATGATGTTTTGGTGGGGAATATATGTTGATGGAAGGAAGTTCCCTTTCGATTTGTATCGCTGTACGATTTGTTATTTCAGAGTTATGGGACTTTATTCGTCAAAATATAGGCAATTTTCCACATGTCGGACAATAACTTGAAAATGCTTTGAGCAATTTTCATGATTGTTTGGTTGCAAGTATATGTTGATGGAAAGAATCTCCCTTTCTATTTGTGTCGCCGTCCGACATGTCGTGCCAGAGTTATGGGACTATTTGTCAAAATATAAGCAATTTTCCACATGTCGAACAATAACTTGAAAATGCTTAGAGCAATTTTCATGATTTTTTGGTTGCAAGTATATGTTTATAGAAGGAATCTCCCTTGTGGTTTGTGTCGCTGTCCAATTTGTCATTCCAGAGTTTTGGGACTTTATTTGTCAAAATATAGGCAATTTTCCACATGTCGGACTTTGAGCAATTTTCATGATTTTTTGGTGGCAAGTATATGTTGATGGAAGGACACTCCCTTTCTATGTGTGTCTCTGTCCGATATGGCATTCCAGAGTTATGGGACCTTATTCCTCAAAATATAAGCAATTTTCCACATGTTGAACAACAGCTTGAAAATGCTTAGAGCAATTTTCACGATTTTTAGTTGCAAATATATGTTGATAGAAGGAATCTCTCTTTCGATTTGTGTCGCTGTCTGATTTGTCATTCCAGAGTTATGGGACTTTATTCATCAAAATCTGACAAGTGCACATGTGCACTCATATTGTGAACTTCCCTCTTGTAATTAATGACGGACGTATCATGCGCTCATGGCGCAGCTGTTTATTTCTAGAGTTATGGGCCTTTTTCCGCTTTTTTCAACTAGGGATACCGGTGGTGTTGCGCCTTGTTTCTTTTTCTTTCTTTTTGTACCTACCTGGATTATTGTTGTCATACATAAAGCGACATTCGTGAAATTTGAAACACTTTTCGACGGCTGAACACTCGAGATCACGAGACTTAGTTTTAGATTTGCGATCTTTATCCAAGCCAATACCAAATTTATATGTATCAGCCCCCCCCCCCCCCCCCCACCCCATTTTGACCTTTGTACATCTCATCTAGAATAAAAGCCATATCTACAAATGTGATACCGATCTGGGAAATTCTCACTGGTTATGGGCCGATCTTTCGTGAAACGTAATTCACGTCAAGATTACAAAAATTAAAGTACGTCCTCTTATTATGAAATTTGAGTATGTTGTTAGAGCTCAAAATATTAAAAGATACATGTTTTTTTTATTTTTTTATTTGACATTTTCGGCGTTTTTACACAATTTTGTGTTTTTGCACCCCCTACCCTCCTTGTTAACACTCTAACCGCTAGAACCGATAAAGATACACTTATAATATTTCACATCCATTTTAATAGATGGTTGAAGTCACGCTTTCCGCATTTTTATTTAGATTCGCGAAAAATACTTAACGCTGTGTCGCAATGCCCACCGAGTATCACAAAACGTCAGAATTTAATTTCAGTGCTCGTAACCCACAAAACAAAATTGAAAACAGTTTGAAAATCAAATATCAAATACCGGAGATTAAGGTATTAAAACAAGGTTTGGGTAAACTCTCCCATTTGGTGACAGCCCTACCCCCTCCACCACTCCCCAGCTACAAAAATGAGCAGTAAAACTATATAACAGGCGGGAAAAAGAATAATTGAGGGCACCTTTTTATCCACAATATCCAAAAATTGTTTACTGTATAACGTTAATACCTATCGAGGGTCGAAAAAATAAATTCCACTGCATGAAGTTGAAAGCTAATAGAATTTTAGTACTCGTGGTCCAAATATGTCGGATAACGACGATATCATGTAAAGAACGTCGGGTGTACTTGCCATTTATTTTTGTCCACATTATCCAAAAAGTATTAACGCTAAGGCATTAACCCTTTACCCAACGCAGACGATTTCAAAATTTATTATTTTAAATAACATTTTTTAAATTTTTTGAAAACATTTTCAACAAAACCATATCAAAACCACATGATATGGTTTTGTTGAAATTTTTCGAAAAATAATATTTTTTCAGCTGCTGAGTTTGCATATTACGCGGGTGGATGCGTGCGATTCGTTGGTTAAAGGTTTAATGACTATCGAGGGTCGCAATACGTCAAAAAATAATTTTACTGCATAAAGTTGAAATCAAGGGAACGTTCAGTAAACATCATCCCGATTAACAAGTTGAAAATATTATTAAAATCAGACTTCAAGCATCGGAAATATGAAGCGAAATTGGAGGTGGCAACGGCCAGAGGGCCTAGTTAGGACTAGCCACCCCCACTCCGAGAAAAAGTTGCAAAAAGTTAATGCACTGGGCGAATCTGAGGCATTTGTAGCATGCGAAGCTATTGGAGACCCTTTGGGGCTCTGTGTTGTGTGAAAGTTGCATTGGGAGGCAAGCGAAAGTTTCAAGGGAGGGGCAACATCCCCCCCTCCCTCCACCCGGTAGCTCTGCCACGGAAATAATTAAATTCCAGGCGAAAATTCCCCTCAAATGTAATATATATCATCGAGTTTCGATTGGGCTCTTCTTCGTATTATCTTGTTCCACGCCGTTCTAACGTTTGTTTGGATTGTGGAAAATGTATACGTATTATGGGACGAGTTCTGAATGTGAACCAAACTACTGAGTTTTTTTCCGCTACACCCTCGTAACTTTCTGTATTTAATTTCACTTTCTACATTCTTCTTAGTGGTTAAAACTGGATTAAATGGGGACCAGATTATTTATGTTCCAATACGAATAGATATGTGAACAATATAAAAACTTTTTCATTGTCCTTTTTATCTCGCGCTTGTGCTTGCACAAAACGTTCTCGTTGATATTCGACTAAACTGTATGTTCAATTTTTAAACCAATTACCTTCTTTATGTTTCAGGTGACTTTTGGGCAATAGAGTGTGCTCCGAGTTGATTTGACAACAGATAAAAATCTGCAGATAAAAATTATTCCCCAGCAACGTAACTCATTCTCGATCTGCTTAACATGTGTCGCAATGATACTAGGAATTTAATGTTGGCCTCTTTATTTTTCATTTCCTCGGGTTTGTAATCAAAACTGATTTGCGGTATATTAACGACAGACTTCTCGCTCTGTTCGCTCATGCCAATGTGCTAAATATATACTAAGGAATTTAGGCAAAACACTCTGTTAAACAAGGTCATTTTTTGAAAAATACCACGGTACAACACGATACCTTCTACAAGAGTGGAAGAAGACACCGCTGCCAGGGACGAAGACACAAAGATCTGGACTGAGCGTACTTCGAAAACATATTTTGAAACTAACAAGACTTATCTTGAATCTGAGGCTTTGTTGACTCAAAAATAATGCGCTTATGATATTGAGATGGTCCACAAACTTAACATAAAACATTCTGGTAGACAGAAATAAGGGAGCGCGGTGGCTCAGTGGTAGACTGTTGGACTTCTATGCTAGAGGTCCCGAGTTCAATCCCCGTCCGGGACGACCCGCGTTGTGTCCTTGGGCAAGGCACTTTATCCCGACTGCCTACGTGGGGCACGATGACGCCGTGTTCTAAGGCGTACTGCACGTCGATGGTGCACATGTCTTCAACCGCTGAAACCCTGCTTGAGCGGAGCTTGAACAGAGTTAGAATGTTGAGGAGCTGACTGTTGCTCGTCGTTGCTCGGTGGTTCTCTACGGGTACTCCGGCTTCCTCCACCTGTAAAACTGTCACGGTCATGATTAGCCATTGTGCATAAGTATGTGACCTTAAACCCCAATAAATAAATAAATAAATAAATAAATAGACAGAAATAAACATCACTACATAATTCCTGGTCATTGCACCAATACCTGTGGAGGGACGTGACAACCGTTACTTATTCCCAGTTCCTTATTCGACATTCGTTATCAACCGATTCGGTTGATAACGAATGTCGAATAAGGAACTGAGATGAAGTAACGGTTGTCACGTCCGTTATTTGTAATGGAGGTGGGGGGGGGGGGGCGTTGACAAATTACATGATCCTCGCATTTGAAACACTAACTCTCAGCGCCCACGACATTCAATTATTATACTTAATCTGCTCTTTCAGCATTTCTATAAAAATATGCTAGAAAATTTCAAAGACATGATGGAATTGCATTGAAAAAAGTCTTCTGTCCTCGAATTTTAGATCCAGTCTTGCATGAGCTAGGCAAAATTACCCAACATACTCCAAGAGTGTGTGCTGAGCAACATTAAAGGCAAGAGAGGGAAAATCTCACCCACTCGGACAGGGCCGGCGAGAGGAATTCCCAGCTCCCAGGTGGTTCTGTTATGAAGTCTGACAACTCATGATATCGAACACATGTGAGCCGAAACTCGAAGCAACGAGAAGAAGTAAACGAGAAGGGGTAACTTAGTTACATGACAAATATCAACGAAATTTTTAGGCCAAAATCGGAAAATGTTCCCAATTGTACTGAAAAAGTCGTAATTTCCTCGATTTTCTGCGCGAATTGAATTAAATTACTTTAATAACATTCAGAACTGTGATCACAAAAGCAGCCTTCGGGTTGCGATTCTATTCTGACACATGTTCATCAGTGAATCGAATTTTCGTAAATGGAATACTACCAAATCAAGACGGCATCACCTAAAATAAAACGAAAATACCAAAATTGGAAATAGCATCTCAGATTCAATTTTCTCGTATTTCTTTTTCGACATGTGAAATTCGTTTTTTTCGGGTTTTATTTAGCTTATTTGTTTTACAAGGATTGGCGAACAAGTTATGCAACTTATATTAACGCCACTCCTTGGCCCATTGGCGCAGGTGTGTGGGTTGACCTTCGTAGTGGCAACTTCGTGGCCTCGCTCTTCTCGAATATTACGAAGGGATCTTTAGCTTGCTCGGAGAGTGTTTCTCTCTGCACAAAGGACAGCCATTTTACGTCCTCACCCGATAGGATGGTATGCTGTGACAGCATCAATCCCACCATTTATGCTGACAGACAGTGTTCGGACACCTCAAGAACTTTCCACGAGCGTGGATTGATCCCGGGACCTCTGGCAAAAGATGCCAGCGCAATTATCCACTCGGCAACCACTCTCATAGTGTTGCATGGAGATAAGCAGTTAGAGAATTTCGACCGGATCGTGACTCAGTCACGATCCGGTCGAAATTCTCTGACCGCATTATGTTACCACAGTATTAAATTGAGCATCCCCATGAGACCCTACAATTTCATATGCAAATGAGGTTTGGCTTTTATTTCAATTCAATCGGCAACTTCTGTTGACCAGGCACCTTGAATCTCCGGGGTTATAACTGTGGCTCCTCGCCCTCTCTGCAGCCCTGCGCTCTGAGCAAGCAGGATCATGTTCTAATAAGTCTAAAATCCCCACCCTCTGATTGGACGAGTTTGTTTTGCCTTTTTTTTGTATGTTTTCGGCTGCAGTGCCATATGTTACTGTCTGACGTCAACACGCGAAATATACTGAATCAAAAAAGAAAGTATAATAAACTTTGAGGAGCAATTTTTTTAAGTATTATCGATTTTAATCCTAAACAAATTGTTGTAAATTCATACTTCGAATCCAGCTGTATGGATTTCCATAATTTCATGTCCTTTCTGTTGCCAGCGTCACGTCAGGACGTCGCAATTCAGACATGAGGTGAAATGAAAAGTTCACACATGCGATCAATAGCGTATATTCCACCGTTTGCTTCTTGGATGGCAAGACATCGACGGCGCATGGACCTGATGAATCTCTGGATATCACCCTGTGGTGTTCCGCTCCTGCTTTAGAACATTACTTAAATCGCCTAACGTCTGAAGATCATGAAGTTGTACCCGACGGTCCAGTTGATCCCAAAAGATGCTCGATTGGCGACAAATCTGCTAAAAGTGGGGGCCAGGGAAGAAGTTCGATGCTCTGCCCCTCGGGGAAAGTCACGACAGATACGCGCCACGTGTCTTGCTGGAATAACTGCAATCCGACGTTAGCATTGAACAACGGGACAACAACGGCGCTAAGAATTTCGTCCCTATATCGCTGTCCATTTAGATTACCATCGATGAAGATCACCTGCGTTCGACGGTGTACGTTGATTGGTCCGTGGTATTGACGCCCAGTTCGGATGCCGCGTTCAGCGAGTCTATTGCGGACTGTTTGTGCACTGATTGTTAGTTCTACCAGGAGTAATTGCTGCCATCCTCGTCGCCGGAAGGAAGCGATCCCACAAATAAGACGTCCTGGTGTGTCGGCCTTGTGCAGGGGTCGTAACTTTTGAACGCGATCGGTCGGTAGTAGATCCATTGGTTCTATACCTTCCAATAAGACGGTAAATCGTGGCCACAGTGACTCCGAACTCAGCAACGAGCTCATCTGGAGGTATCCCAACCTTATGCATACCAGTGGCACGCAACCTCTGATTTTCGGTTAACCTTGGCATTTTTTTAAATATCGGAAGACAAAAACTAGCGTGTTTTTGCAATAACCCAAGCTCTCTAGCACAACATAATACAAAGGAAATCGTCGGTCACCCATTCATTTTGACATTCTCGGACAGCACGTGCTATTTCGAAATCCGTAGCAAAATTTTATACGGTTGGGTGGACAACAACAACATGTCATTAAACTCTTTGTACGACTTCTTGTCCGCAAACATGCAACATTAAAACCATTATATTTCATCCTTTATGCTATTTTTTCACATTTGTTTTTATTATTCTTTCTTTTTTGACTCAGTATATTTGAAATGAGGTTTCCCATTTGCGAAGGTTGTCCCTTTCGCAGTTATTCTGTCCAAGGAGTGACTGGCAACCGCTTCATGTTTGTAGTTTTTTCACAGGTGCAGCAGATGTTGTTCTGAATGAAGTGTTGTTTAATTTACAAATCGGTTTACGATTTATCTAAGATGGAGTGACCTCGATCTTTCTCTGATTGATTGATGATTTATCCAGTGACGTCGTGGTGGTACACGAGAGGTTTATTTACTGAACATGTGATCGTTAAAAGTTACCTTGTCCATTGAACGACGTGGGGTATGGGCCGTGGGTAGGGTCTTATTGGAAAATATACGTGGTCTGAGGTTTGCGACTCTGGGCCTGTGTTCAACTTCCATGCCCCGCGTCTCGGTTGAACAAAGACCGAGAGCCGCAATTCTCAGACCATGTTACCGTCAATTCATCACAATAACTTATGTCTTATTCAAACGCTCAACACAAATGACGCTTGTTAGATTCTAACCCATGAACCCGAATTCTAACCAGGTACGCCGGAAGCCCAGCGGCAGAGGGTGCTGCTACCTCCAATGCATTCGGACCACGGGGTCGATAGGGTCAAGGATTGTCCTTCCCAGCTTCGTCACTTAATTGTTTTTTCAATGATTTTTTCCATGAATTTAAGCTAAAATGCCCCCAAATTCGTTCTGAGAACTTCCATATTCAATGGGGATTGAAAGTTGGGAGGAAGTGTCTCCCTCCCGATGGGGGAAGTCCCCTTCTCAAACTTTCCCATCTCGGGGGTTCGGCCTTCGAGACAAGCTTCGACGTGTCATGGTGGGGCTGCTAGTGCGAGTAATTACCATTTCCCGGGGCCTGACCCCCCCTCTCCCCGGCCTGATTCTAACTACTGAGCACCATGCACCCGGTAAAGTACTGTGATAATACATAGAGGATATCTAAGCTACTTTAGTGAATTCCGGAATTATCTCATGAGTGTGGACCTGAAAGTTTTTTTTTTTCACGAGAGCTTGCGCGTGTGAAAATTAATATTTCCAGGTCCACGCGAATGAGATAATTACTAATATTCACTAAAATAGCTTAGATTTTCATTTTTATATACTACTCGACATTTTACTGCGCAATATTCAACCCAATTTGACTGCAAATACGTACGTTTCAAAACAATAACAAAGGTCAGCTGATCGTTCTCCCACTGAAGCCTGTACCAGCCAAATCACTCAAACGTAGTCCCACTTTTCCACGATAATCTTTCCTATACTAATTGTTTAACTCACAGATAAGATTTAATAATTATAATAGTACAAAATCGAATATTCTCATACTTTTCATTAATGTTAATTTGTTTAAAAACAAGACATTTGGAAATGAGTGCGCCGACTCATCAAAAAAAAAAAAAAACTTCCTGGTAGAACCGATCAACAAGATTTTTCGGAAAAGTTACCCAGTTTCGAAGCTCGAAATCCCTCTCGGAGTCACTTTCAAAACATCTGATTATTTTACTTTATTATTTTATTATTATTATACATCTCATTTTAGTCATAGTATTACCAGGCCGGCTTGGAATAGCACGAAGTTCTGGTATTGCTGGTAAAGCTTGCACAGAATCGCTTGTAACATTATCGAAGGCGAAATGATGCGCCAAATTGCGATGTCGTTTAGGAAGCTATTGAGGGATATTCCTCGTTATCCATCACATAGATGAATATCGAGAATTTTTTTATTTTGCGGTAACCCACAGGCGAGCACATAATAAAAGGGGGTGTTTCCGATCAGATCGCAATCCGATCATGACACACTTACATCAAGGGGAGAGATTTCGTCAATATGCTTCGAATTGAAAACCGTATAAACACAAGCCAAACCAAAATAGCACCTCAGATTCAATATCCTCGAACATCATCCTTGATGGCGAGATTCTCTTGCTTTCCGGGAAGGTTAGCGAACAGATTTTCGGCGGAAAAGGGCGAATCTATTTTGTATTCAGGAGGTTTGGTAGTAATTTCTTCCAAAATCCCCTTAGGGCAGTACTGCTCACACTCCGAAATTTTGGATCCTCCAAAAATACAATCTGATTCTTCAGTTTGTACTGGTGTGGGAACCAAATCTGGCTAAATGGGACCAAACATAGACATGTTTTAGTTCTTCAGTCTGTCACATTAACTGGAATGTCAAGGCCTCTGGATATTGTATAAATTGTAAATTATAAAGCGCCATGTTGAAGTTTTAAATTGGCAATGAAGCAACGTCAGAAACACGTTTTCAAGTGTTCCCTCACGCAAACGTTAACTCTTTCTCAACGCGCACGATATCGACATTTATTATTTCAATTATTGTTTTTATACGGCCGCTCATATGAGCGAGCCGTATTATGGTATGGCGATGTCCATCTGTTCGTCCGTCCGTCCGTTAGTTTTTCTTTGTCCATGCGATAACTTGAAAACAATACATCCAACAGATACTATGTTTTATGGTTGATTAGTCACGAGAAGAGGAGGGTTCCTTTCGATAACCAGCATTCTGGCCTATCCAATATGGCCACCACGGCAGCCATCTTGGATTTTCAGGGACTTTGAATTGTCCACGCGATAACTTGAAAACTATAGATCCAACAGATGCTGCTTTTTTATGGTTGATTAATCATGACTAGAGGGTGGTTCCTTTCGGTAACCAGAATTCTGACATATTCAAGATGGCGGCCATAGCAGCCATCTTGGATTTTTAGGGACTTTTGATTATCCATTTGATAATCCAATAGATACTGAGGTTTATGGTTGGTTAGTCATGACTAGAGGATGGTTCCTTCCGATAACCAGCATCATTGTCCGTTCGTCCATTTGTCTGTCTGTCCATCTATCCATCCGTTAACTTTGTTTGCCCACGTGATAACTTGAAAACATCACATCCAACAGATACTGTTTCTTATGGTTGATTAGTTATGACTGGGTGGTTCCTTTCAATAACCAGCATCAGTGTCCGTCCGTCCGGACGGACGGACGGACGGACCGTCCATCCGTCTGTCTGTCTGTCCGTCCATCCATCCGTCCGTTAACTTTCATTTGTCCATGCTATAACTTTAAAACAATACATCCACCAGATACTGTTTTTTTGTGGTTGATTAGTCATGACTAGAGGATGGTTCCTTTCGATAACCAGCATTCCGGCATGTACAATATGGCCGCCATGGCAACCATCTGAGAGTTTTGATGCTTTTTGATTCTCCACGCATTAACTTGAAAACAATATATTCAATTTAAATGGTCGTACGCCAGGAATGTACAATTATATTTGAAGGAATTATTGACCTTTTGTTCAACTAAAAAATTCTTCACAAGCGCAATTTCTTCATAGGCGGCCGTATATTGATCCACCGCCTCGCGGTGCACTTGTTTTATTTATTTATTTATTTTTTTAGCTCGTTCCAATGAGGGGTCACATGGTTTGGTTTTGTTGAAATTCTTTGACAAATATATTTTTTTTAACTTCTTATTTTGTAAATTAGGCGGGCGGATATATGCCTGACTCGTTAACCCTTTACCTAACGTAACGGCCGAAACCGGCCAGCGCCATTCTCAAAAAGCGCCAATTAATTTTCATTATTTTTTTTTCAATTTTTGTCTCAAACACGAGCTCGTTCAAACGAGGGGGTCATCACTATGTTTTTGAGACAAAAAATTAAAATAATACTTATTCCTGAATTTTTTTGGCAAGTGTCGTTTGCTTTTCATGTTAGGTAAAAGGTTAAATAAAGGGTTTAGTTGCGCGACAACTGCAATATTTCATATAAACAAGACACAAGATAGGCAACTCTGTATGAAATTGCCTGGTTCTAGATCACATGAAGACTCATTTGTTTTGGTTATTCGACTATGTTTATACTCTATTGTCATCGAATGCTACTGTTTTCGCAAAACAGAAATATGTACATAACTTCTTGGAAGGGTGATCTCCTAGCACTCTGATAGTATTTTTAAAAAAATCTTCAATGACTACATAATTGCCCATACAGCATTAAAAAATTAACAAATTATATTCTGTTTGATAGACAATGAGTTCTGTCGAACACGATATATTTTTTGAACTCTCTAGTGCATTGTGAGAGAAATGCGTTGCAGAAGACTTTGGTATTTTGACATCAGAGTGCAAAGAGCTAAATTCTTCAAAAGTTCTCTTCACATGAACCAATGCCAACATCTCTGATGGTGATTTTTGTAGCTTTGTTATGTGTTTAAGATTCAAATCTTGTGTGGAGGTTCTTAGGCTTGATACCTGCGAAAACATAGTCCCCGCAAGGTAAAAAAAAGAGCAAAAGTCAACAACCTTTTCTAAATACTACAGGTAATTTAAATTCAAGATGAGATTCCTTTAGAGTAAATACTAAATAGAATCCAAATTGTCAAAACATCTTTATAGGTTTTCCTACGGGGCTCAGTAAGGCGATAATTTTGTCTCGAAAAATTTATAACTAATGATGTATCTCTCTTGGACAGATTGCTCACATTTGTGAGATGACGTCTCCTCACGGAGAATTACATCAGACGTGACGCAGATGTGATGCAAGGTTTGTTTACATCCAACCCCATTCTCAAATAACATCTTAATCTCCAAGACGAGGAAATGCACAATGTCAATAGGGATTGAGAATTCAAAACTTCAGCCAGATGTATTTTTGCAATACGTCACTGCACCGAACCAGGCGTATAGCCATTATTCTATATGGTGCGGGAGTGGGGGGAGGGTGCTTTAGACAGTTTGTTTTGGGGGAGTTTTTTGGTGAGGGGCAAACGGTATTTGGAAGGCCTTTTGGGGCAGTTACTGTGCCTCCCCCAGTCCGAACTAGGACCATCCGGTTGTAGCCCCCCCCCCCCTCTCCCACTTCCTTGAAGGGAAGTGGGATGGTGGTAACAATCGGTAGTTCAAATTAGGACACCCCACCCCACCTCCTCACACACACATACACACACGCACACGCGCGCACTAGAGAAAATGTTTGGAAAATTCAGTGCTTTAACATCGAATCCGAGGTGTGTGTAGTCAAAAATTGGGGATCATTCCAGGGCTGTATGTTATGCGTCAATTTTAAGGAGGGCAGACCCAATCCCCCCCCCCCCCCCTGTGTTCACGCCACTGCACAGAAATCACTCAAATGTTATGAGTTTGTCTTATATATTCCAAATGGATGCAAACATGAAGAAACAGCGAAAAGGACAAGACACAGAAATTTGTGTCGCTGGCATTCATTCATCTACAGATAATAGATCACATGAATTCAGTATAGTTGACGTTGACTTTCTGAAGAATAATGTTCTTGTTTTTAAAAAATGTTTTTCAAAGATGCCGAACAAGTTTGTTGATCTTTAGTCGAATGTTAAAAATAGAGTGTTTATTAAAATAAAATACTTTTGGAGACTAAGAATGAGACTATGTTACACTGTTTATGAAGATATTGTATTACGACAAGAATGGCACATTTATATTTACACTGTTTGGACCTTGTAAATAATGATTGGATGGGCTCATTTGGTAATAAAATAGGCTACCATGGTAATAAAAGCTTTATCATTAAAAGGATGTTTTGGACTGTGATTGTTTTTTAAACATTGAGAGTTGTTTTCTATATTCTAGAATATTGCTGAGCGAGCAATAATAAAAAATCAAATTTAGACACAAAAATAAATACAAGACTAGACTTTATGATTCTGGAGAATCGTGGCTTTTGCAGATGAGATTCCATGATTTTCATGACCTCAGAGTGTCTGATGAATTGTTTTCGACTGTCTCACTGAAGTTCCTTTACTGATGTTGTGAGAAGTGTGGGTATAGTAGTCTCAAATGACTCAGTTTGATAAATAATGTTTAGGCAAAACCATCATTAATGGTGGAGAGGGTTGATATCAATATCGTCGTCCGACAAGTTAATGACAGACAAAATGAGTTATGTTTGCACCCACTAAGTGCTGTGGCTATTTGAAAATGGTACATTTATTCTCAAATGTATCCAAAATATTGATGTCTGGCAGCTTGTAGAGGGTTAACAAGTGCTAACGGGAATATTTTTCCATGCAACTTGTAATGTCACATCAAGAACTGCGAATGGCCATTTTTTCTTTAATATCTACAAGATGTTTTCAGAGAAATCCAGGGAGAACATGAATTTTAAGCTTTTGATGGGTATCGTTGTTTATCCAAAACAAAACGGGTTAAGTGTTGTTTTTTGAATGCTCTTATTATTACCAAAATAATTCTCAGTGAATTCTACTTTCACTTATGTTGATCTCTCCTCTCAACTTTGGGTGCTGTGGGTACGCAAACACAGCTCATTTTATCAAAATTTTGATGTTTGAGAACCTGCATAGGGTTAACAAATGCTTACTGGAATATTTTGTACATACAACTTGTAATGTGTCACTAAGATCTGAGAATGGCCAATTTTTCTTGAAAATCTACGAGATGGTTTTAGAGAAATTCTCGCAAAACGTGAATTTTTAACCTTTTGAGGGTTATCGCTCTCTAACCAGTCATAGACGGGTTAATGCTTGGTTTTATGAATATCTGCATTACTTACAAAAATGACCCTCGGTGAATTCCACTTCCAATGAAGGAGTTCATGGTTATCTCGCAGGTACGCATTGGGTATTATGGGTGCCCAAGGCCAGCCCATTTTCTCAAAATGTCTATGAATGGCGGCCTCCAGATGTTTAACAAATGCTTACATGGATATTTTGTCCATGAAACTTATAATGTCACTCCAAGACCTGCAAATGGTCAATTTTTCTTGAAAATTTACTAGATTTTTTTTAGAAATCCACAGAAAACGGGAATTTTGAGCTTTTAAGGGGTATATCTCCTTAACCAGTCGAAAATGGGTTAAGACCTCGATTTTTGAATACCCTTACTCCTTACAAAAAATATTCCCTATCAGTTTTGCGTCCGGTAAAAGAAGTTACGTTTCTCTTTGGCATTCCCATTTGATGTTGTTGGTGTCCAGAAACAGACTATTTTTTCAAACTTTTGAGATTTAGGAGCACATGGAGGGTTAACAAATGCTTACCGGAATATTTTTTTCCTTGCAACTGGTAATGTGACACAAAGACCTGCGAATAGTCAATTTATCTTGAAAACCTGCAAGTTGCTTTTAGAGAAATCCACAGAAAATGGGATTTTTTAAGCTTTTAAGGGGTATCTCTCTTTAGCCTGTCCAAAATGGGTTAAGACTTCGACTTTTGAATATCCTTAATACTTAGAAAAATGTTTTCGTATAAATTTTGCGCTCAATAAAAGAAGGCACTTTTCTTTGTGGTGTACCAGTTGGGCGCGGTTGGTGTCCAAAAGCGGCCCATTTTATCACAATTTTAATTTTAGCAGCCCGTGGAGGGTTAACAAATGCCCACTGGAGTATTTTGTCCGTGCAACTTGTATTATCACCTCAAGACCTGCGCATGGAAAATCTACAAGACCAGTTTAGAGAAACCCACAGAAAACATGAATTGTTTAGCTTTTGAGGGGGTATTGCAGTTTAACCAGTCCAAAACGGGTTAACGCTTGGTTTTTTGAACACCCTTATCTCTTGCAAAAGTGATCCACGATCAATCTTACTTCCAATAAATGAAGTTAAGTTTATCTCTTGTGTATCGTTTGGGTGTTGTGGGGGCCCGAAAACAGCCCATTTCATCACAATATCGATGTTTGGCAGCCTGTAAAGGGTTACCATATGCATTGCCGAAAATCTCTTGTATGTGAATGGTCCTGTCACAGACATGTCTAGCAATGATGAATGTTTAAAAAATCTACAAGACGTGTTTCGAGAAAGTGCCGATAAAGCCCAATTTTGACAGTTTTTTGCAATTCTGACGCAATAGGGGTTAAATTGAGAATTTCACTTCGGTACATTTTTAGATTTTGTGCCCTTCTATGAGTGTGCAAAATCTTGTGAAAATCGGTTTGAAAATGGCTTCTGAATCGTGCGGACAAAATGTGTGGGAAAAAAAAAAAAAGAATAATAATCCGTAGAAAAACAATAGTCTTTTCCGGAGGTAAAAGCTTAAAAAAAAAAAAAAAAAAAAAAATTACTAATCCGTAGAATAACAATAGTCTTTTCCAGAGGGAAAAGCCTAAAATGGACGTGTTTGTTCATCTTTGTCACATTCCTCGAGCTCAAGGGATTTTGACCTGAGGGAAGTTTGGCAGTTTTTTCGAGGGATTTTGTCCACCTTTGTCATTTTTCTTGATGTTTTTTTCTTGAGAGGTTTTGTCCTACACTCGTTTAAACTAAAAGAAATGGTATAATGCTTGTACTCTAAGATTGTGCCAATAATGTGCAAAATTTACGATGACCAAGCTGCTGCGATGATAACGATCTGTTGTGGCGAGCGACCAACGTTGTTATGTGCCTGATGCACTTTGGGTGCTGTGGGTACGTAAACACAGCCCATTTTATCAACATTTCGATGTTTGAGAGCCTGCATAGGGTTGACAAATTCTTACTGGAATATTTTGTACATGCAACTTGTAATGTCACACTAAGATCTGAGAATGGCCACTTTTTCTTGAAAATCTACGTGATGTTTTTAGAGAAATCATCGGATAACATGAATTTTCAACCTTTTGAGGGGTATCACTCTGTAACCAGCCCAAACTGGTTAGTGCTTGGTTTTGTGAATACCTTCATTACTTACAAAAATTATCCTCGGTGAATTCCACTTCCATTGAAGGGGGTTATGTTTATCTCGCAGGCACACATTGGGTGTTATGGGTGCCCAAGAACAACCCTATTTTCTCAGCCCAAAATGGGTTAAGATAAACATAACCTCCTTCACTGGAAGTGGAATTCAACGAGGATAATTCTTATAAGTAATGAAGGTATTCACAAATCCAAGCATTAACACGTTTAGGGCTTGTAACAGAGCGATACCCGTCAAAAGGTTAAAAATTCATGTTATCCGAGGATTTCTCTAAAAACATCTCGTAGATTTTCAAGAAAAATGGCCTTTCTCAGATCTTAGTGTGACATTACAAGTTGCATGTACAAAATATTCCTGTAAGCATTTGTTAATCCTCTGCAGGTTCTCAAACATCAAAATTTTGATAATTTGGGCTGTGTTTGCATACCCGCAGCACCCAAAGTGATGAGGAGAGATCAACATAAGTGGAAGTAGAATTCACTGAGAATTATTTTTGGAAGTAATAAGGGTATTCAAAAAACAACACTTAACCCGTTTTGGGCTGGATAAACAATCATACCCATCAAAGGCTTAACATTCACGTTCTCCCTGGATTTCTCTGAAAATATCCTATAGATTTAAAAGAAAAATGGACATTCGCAGTTCTTGGTGTGACGTTACAATTTGCATGGAAACATATTCCTGTCACCTCTTGTTAACCCTCTACAAGCTGCCAGACATCAATTTTTTGGACACATTTGAGATAAAAATGGACTATTTTCAAATAGCCACAGCACTTAGTGGGCATGTGTCAAACAAACATAACGCATTTTGTCGATCATTAACTTATCGGACGACGATATTGATATTAACCCTCTCCACAATTAATGATGGTTTTTACCTAAACATTTTTTTATCAAACTGAGTCATTTGAGACTACTATACGCACCTTTCACATAACATCAATAAAGGAACTTTAGTGAGACAGTTAAAAACAATTCATCAGACACTCTGGTATCATGCAAAATCATGGAATCTCACCTGGAAAAGCCATGATTCTCCAGAATCATAAAGTCTGGTTGGTACCTGATTTTGGAGCTCAAGCCTTGAAAACATGTTAATACTAAAGCAGTTGGACTGCGAGTGATTACTGATATCCCCAACTCTGGCTTAAGGGATAAATCCAAACAATCTATTTTGAACGCGCATAAGTAACAGTTCGTTTAATTAGTTCAGGCAGGCTTTTGCTCCATAAACTTCACAGGCAGGGGTATGAAACCTAGTGGGTGTTAGGGCGTTAACGCCCCACTAAGGCCTAGCAAATCACATATCTTCGATCCGGATCGAATAGAATCTATTATTCGAAATCGCATCGAGTAGAGGCGTCTTGAAGTCCCAGCTGATACTCCAGCTACATCATCAAGTTATGTCTTCGTCTAAGGCATGCCTTGATGATGTGGTTGAAATATTACACAATAAGGATTTTTGTTTTAAAAAAACAGAAACGGGTGCGAGAATTCTGTGGCAGTTCACACAGAGTGATCCATGGCTGTTCACACAGAGGACACTTTGATGGCATTTTTGTATCGTCTTAACCACTCATTCAGCAAATATGCTATCAACAGGGGGGTAGAGTGTGACCGTAGTTTGGCCCAGTGAGAGAAAATTTTGATTTTTCAAATTAAAAGGACGCTGTTTCCTTGCATCTGAGCTATCATATCAGACTAGACTGTTGGTATATTGAACTATTCTCTATGTGGACTGCCATTCACAGTCCACTTAAAGAACATTTCAATATACCGGCATTCTATGCAATCAGATCCATTTCACTTGTTGGTAATTTCACGAAATTTCAGGCTCCAATACTTGATGGGCTGCATCAATTTGGGTGGCCCAGGGGCCTCCCAATAGGGGGCCCGTCGGGGATTTTCCTGGTGAACAATACGGGCAGTCCGCCTTTGGTTTGATTCGTGGAATTGTTTCACACACGCAATCGGTCTGATATAAATGGAGAAATGTGACGAATCGGGGTGCCAGCATGGCCAAATTTTAATCCGGCATGTTCCAGTTAAATAAGAATTTGGGAAGCCTATAATCCCCATTGACAAATATACAAACTACATCATCAGGGCATGGCTTCAAAGAAGGCATGCCTTGATAATGCAGTTGGAATATTTCTTCCGTCGGAAATTTGAAAAAATGACTGGTTCAAGTGGACGATTATCTCCCCTTATCGACTTCCAGAACCCATGAGCTGATTGTTTCACAGACAATCGTGAGAACAGTAATCAGATTTCAAAGAATTTTGGACATCAAAGAAGCAAACGTCAAGCTCTGTGTCTGACAGATAATTTTACCAAACAGGAGACACAGGGTCATATTTTCCGATTGATGCGCTTCTCAGTCATATGTCAAATCAAAAGGCGTACATAGATGGCCAAAAGTTAAAGGAAACACTGTTTTTAAACAGTTTTAGCACGATTGCACGATTAAACAGTACATTTTATACATGACGGGGGAAGAAAACTCAGATGGTAAACTGACAAAATTCAATAATCTCTATAAAGAAAATAAACCAAACTTTCAGATGCCATGCGCTTCCATAATGTAACTTTTGAACATTTTATTTCATCTTAAGAAATGTAAAACTTTCCCATCTCCGTAATACTAATTTCCATTTCCAAAACAACAATTTCAGGGGAGATAACCAGTCCGTTTTCTACAAACTTAAAGATATTAAAGATATAGCCCCACCCCTCCAATCGGTTGTCTTCGAAATGCCCCTGTCTGCGGCAACTGACAGTGTCCCTGTAAAATCTGATCTGTGCCATTGTGGCACGCCTCTAACCCTTTACCCAACGTGGCGGTCAAAACCGGCTAGCGCAATTCTCAAAAATCTCCAATTAATTTTTATTAATTTTTCATTTTTTGTCTCAAAAACATGGGTTATGACCCCTAGTTGGAACGAGCTCGTCGCGGTCGTTCCAACGAGGGGTCAGTATGTAATAAAGGCGGATTCTCGACCATTTGTACACGATTTTGTACATGTATACGTACATCGACGTACACCACCATAGGATTTAGTGTTAAAATCGTGTACAAGTACACGAAAATGTCGTTTTTTGGGGTGGTTCAGAATCCGCAAGCGGATTCTGGACCACTGGATTCTATATAGACGTCGCTCAAGAGTGAAAAAAATGTATGACATTTTAAGAAAAATGAGGTCGATTGTCTGGTCTAGAATCCGCAAATGGGTTTCCCCCATAGGATTCAGTGTTAAAATCGTGAGCAAAAAACGTGTTGTGGATTCTGGACCAGCATCAAAAAACGGTTTGCGGATTCTGGACCATCCGTATCTGTACACGATTTTAACACTGAATCCCTATGGGGGCGTACACGGAAACCCATTTGCGGATTCTACATCAGAAATCGACTTATGTACGGTACATGGAAAAGAGGTGGTACTGAACCCGCAAACCCACGATGAGAGTAAAAACTGTCACTCATGTTTTTGTTCTGGTGTGAATGAAGGTTTTCGTTCAAAAGAGTCGACTATAAAAACATGAGTGTCAGTTTTCGTTCTTGTGTGAATTAAGGTTTTCGTTCAAAAGAGTCGACTATAAAACATGAGTGTCAGTTTTTGTTCTGGTGTGAATGATGGTTTTCGTTCAAAAGAGTCGACTATAACATATAATCTGTAAAAAAAATAGACATTCATGTTTTGTTTCAATGTAAACGAAAAAAAAAATTGAGTTTAGAAAAATAAGAAAAAATCGGAGGTACAAAATCGTAAAAAATCGTTTGTTCACGTTTTGTCACTGCTAATTTTGTGAAATAAATTTTAATAAAACACTTTATAGAATGTTTTATTCAAATAAAAATAGCTTGTAGAATTGACACTCATGTTTTTGTTGTGGTGTGAATGAAGGTTTTCGTTTAATGGATCGTTTTAATAATAGATAATAAAACGCATTTTTCCACTCAATTAGGTTTGAGTGGTAAATTTTTAATATATTCGTGATAATGTTCGGAGATGTGAATGAATCCTTTTAACAGACGTAATTATTCTCAAACACGTTAAATCAGAAACCGGTTTCTTATGTACTAAAACGTTTAAACTTTTTCAAAGTTCTCTCAGTTCGACACTGAGTGAATGATTTGAGGTGTGAATGAAATCCTTTTAACAGACGTAATTATTCTCAAACGCATTAAATCAGAAACAGGTTTCTTATGTGCTAAAACTTTTAAACTTTTTCAAAGTTCTCTCAGTTCGACACTGAGTGAATGATTTTGAGATATGAATGAAATCCTTTTAACAGACGTAATTATTCTCAAACGCGTTAAATCAGAAACCGTTTTTTTATGTGCTAAAACTTTTAAACTTTTTCAAAGTTCTCTCAGTTCGACACCGAGTGAATGATTTTGAGATATGAATGAAATCCTTTTAACAGACGTAATTATTCTCAAACGCGTTAAATCAGAAACCGGTTTCTTATGTGCTAAAACTTTCAAACTTTTCAAGTTTTCCCAGTTCAACACTGAGTAAATAATTGGTGATGCGATTTTTAACACGTTCGGAGGCAAAACGCATTTATATGGGTTTTATCGTGTAAAATGTTTTTTCTCAACTGGTTTTTTTTAGTTATTATATTAAAGACAGAAGATTTTTGTTTACTTAAAACATAAAAAATAATTATACATTTAATTTTGAAAATAATAAATAACTCACATTAGCATACTCAAAGGAATATTAATAATTTAAAAACGAAAAATGTTTTTACAGATGGATGCTAAACGTCGAGATCATATTTTAAACGAATATGAACGTGCCAAGAAGAGCATTCAATCGGCTGACAGAAGCAGACATCTCGGAGAGATGGAATTGAGACGCGAAACTGCAAAAATATTTAAACCCCTGACGGAGGATCAAGAACGAAGCAAGAAGGAGATAGTTGAACAATTGAGACCCATAAAAGAGAGTTCTTTGAGAATGGGTTCATTGCCCGGTAGTTTTGCCAATCAGTATTCCTTTCAATCTACACCGGATTACGTTCCCACAGGGATTCAAACCGATGTGAGCGAGAGCGACAATACAGCTTCGACTATCACCACTCATAGCGTCGCATCGCCCGAGGATGGTGGTAAGAGAGATCTGTTGTATGGATTTTATAAGGATTCGGACGGTAGAACTTTTGTGGGCGACACAGAAGTGGAAATAGATGATGATGAATTAACTGTTGGCCCGAATAAGTACGAATTAACTTCCGGACTGCGCAAATTGCTCCTTTACGACAAGCCTAGTGATTACACGGAACAGGATTACAACAATTATGGCGACATTCTGGTTCAGACCAACGCCATGAAGAGAAATAATGATGACGGAGAGACGGGACCTAAAGCCAACAGAGGATACAAATGGAAGAAAGTGGTGAAACCTATATGGAATTCGCATAAGAAGTTCGTCGAATCGGTGACTGGCAAAGGGGTGGAAACCACTTCTTCCGAGCGATTCTCACGCTCTGTCTCAGAGATTGAGTTTGTTGATGGCCAGCAGCCGTGCTGGTAACACAGGATTAGATAATCAAATAGTTACTATACTCTCCCAAAAAAGAAAGTGTGCATGCTAAAAAATAACACTAAAAAAGATATATATCATTTTCATTCATGCAAATTTTATTCAATCACAGATGAATCAATTTGTGATCAATACGAGAAATTTCATTACGCTACGACGAATACTCTTGGTGCCATGGAGAGTCAAAGACACTAAGGGTCAAACACAAAAGTCACACACTAATTATCTGGTATGACCTCCGTCTGCATCGACTACTGCTGTGCATCTACGCCTCATGGAAGCGAACAAGTTAGCATGGAAGTGTTGTGGGATGTTGTTCCATATTCTGATAAGCTGTCTTTGAAGTTCCACAAGCGTTGACGGTGCATGGGGAAACCGGCGTAGCTGACGTTTCATTTCGTCCCATACGTGCTCAATGGGTGAGATATCGGGCGACTTTGCGGGCCAGGGAAGAACATCCACTTGCTGTTGCTGCAGATACTGTTGAACAACACGAGCGTTGACGGTGCATGGGGAAACCGGCGTAGCTGACGTTTCATTTCGTCCCATACGTGCTCAATGGGTGAGATATCGGGCGACTTTGCGGGTCAGGGAAGAACATCCACTTGCTGTTGCTGCAGATACTGTTGAACAACACGAGCTGCGTGGGGTCGGGCGTTGTCCTGCTGTAGAATGACGCCGGGGCCGTGACGTTGCAGAAATGGGACAACAACAGGTGTAAGCACTTCATCACGATATCTGGCTGCATTGAGATTGCCATCAATAATGACCAGCTCAGTTCTGTTACGGGCAGTGATGCCATCCCACACCATGAGAGACCCTCCCCCATAACGGTTTCGCTCCACGACACATGGATCTGCGTAGCGTTCGTTTCGACGTCTGTACACTCTCTGGCGGCCATCTGATGATGAAAGATGGAAACGACATTCATCTGTGAATAAAACACGTCACCATCAGTGTAAGGGATGCCTGAGATGTTGTCTACACCACTGCAGTCGAGCACGACGATGACGTAACGTCAAAATTGGACGAATTGCAGGTCTTCGAGGACGTAAGCTGTATTCTCTCAGCCGGTTGATTACTGTTTGAGGAGGTATCCGTCTCAGGTTAGGGATGTTCCTGGCTGTCGTCGTTGCCGTTTGTTGCCGGTTCCGGAGATGGACGACACGGATATACCGATCTTGTGCAGGGGTGGTAACTCGGGGTCTACCGGAGCAAGGTCGGTCTCGACCGTCATCATGTTGTGCATGTCGATGGACTAGCCTGTCTACAGTGTTACGGTGGCAGTTCAAATGCTGGGCAACCTCTCTGTGTGTTCTGCCAGCTCTAATCATACCCAGGGCAAAGAGACGTTGATTCATTGTCGATCTTGGCATGCTAATGTGGAGTCGTTTTAACAGCAGCGCAAGTTTGAATGTGAACGATAGGAAGGCCTTACTTTAGTGTTTAAATACCCAAGGATTCACACTGCTGCATGAATTTTCAGACTCTCCACGTGCAAAACATGCCTTTTCACAAACGTGCAGCACGTCATTTAACGTTAATGCAATTTTAACGGGGAAAGCTGTTTTTGTGTTCAATATAACTTATTCATGAACAGGTTAACACTCTTTACACCTACGAAATTATTTTTTTTGGAGTTTGCTCAATTTCTGCAATGCACACTTTCTTTTTTGGGCGAGTATATATCTGACGAATTGTTAAGACAGAAGATTTTGAATAAAAACCATTATAAAAGGCTGATGAACGAATTGAAGGATTGATGTATATAATAAGTAGAGAGAAACAAAATAAAATATATAAAATAAAAAATAGTAAATTTTACACTAGAATAATAAAAGTGTTTAAACAATAAACGATTTACCAGTGAAAACAAATATATATTATAAAAATAAAAAATATGTTGGTGATAAAGAACAGGGGATACGTCAGAACTTACGTTCAAGGCGGTTCTGGCATCGTCGATTCTATAATGCGAGCGTTCACGAGCGATGCGGGTAGAAAACTCACATCGACCGCATTTGAGGTCGGTAAGAAGACTGCTTTGGATGCTGGTAAGAAAGCCGCTTCCAAAGCCAGTGGTAGGATAGCTTCTGTGGCTGGCAAGAGGGCAGCCGACGTGTTGATCGACAAGTTGATCAGTCCGCCGGCGAAGCGAGCTGCGTTAGAGCGAATGCCAAAAAGTTGGAAAGATTTTAAGGATGCTGTGGTACCCATACAAGATTTAGCCAAAATGACGAGTGGATCTGGATTGAAGAGAACTCACGACGGTGTAAGATAAATAAATAATAATATTAAAACTGAATTTGAAAAAACATAAAAAATTGTGTTTGAAAAAAATCTAAAATAACAAAAAAAAAAAAAAAAACAAAGATGAACATTAAAGATATGTCTTGGAACGACGCCGCGACCAAGAGATCGAATAACGAGTTCTTTCCCAAAAGCATAAGAGGCTTGATAGTGGGAAAATCGAATTGTGGAAAGACCAATCTGTTGATGAATCTGTTGTCCCGACCCGACTGGTTGGATTACGACAGATAGTTTGTGTTTAGCAAGAGCTTGTTTCAACCCAAATACAGATTGCTTCGAGAGTGCATGGATCGTAGATTGCCCAAGGACGTCATAGCCAGAATCTTTGACAGTAAGGGAGGAATTCGACAAAAGTGAAGCTCCTCTTTCGACCATTTTGGATGGTGCAGCGATGGAATTGATGAAGAGAAATGCATCTTCGAATGTCGAGTGTCGATTTTATGAGAACGCTAGCGACGTTCCGGATCCTAGAGAATTGAAATCGGAAGATAAGAATCTCATGATTTTCGACGATCTGCTTTTGGAGAGACAGAACCGATGCGAATCGTATTATGTTAGGGGTCGACACAGCAATGTGGACTGTTTCTACCTGTCGCAGAATTATTTTCGATTGCCCAGACAGACGATAAGGGAGAACGCTAATTTTCTATGTCTCTTTCGCCAAGATCTCAAGAATCTCAATCACATCTACGGCGATCACGTCGCAAACGACATGAGCGTGGCGGAATTCAGGAGATTCTGCAAGAGGGTTTGGGATGGAGGACTTTACAATTTCGTCATGATCGATTTGACTAGCGAATTTAATTGCAGAAAATATTGGTGCGGATTCAACAAGTTTTATGTTTCTGATGATAATAAGATAGAGCGTGAAAATAAAAAAAAATTAGAAAATAATAAATCTTCAAATAATTAGTTTTGAAAAAATAAAAATAAAATTAAAATATAATGTTCAAACAAGGAGAATTGTTAGAATGGATAGTTGAGAATACGGCTGCAAAACAATCCATTCAAATCGTGGTGAGTGGCGATTCGACTCGATTCGCGACGAAATTCGAACCTTCCATCGAATTGAATAGAGAGAAAAGATGGCGTTGGTGAATCTGGAGACTTATTATTCCTTTCCCAACGTCACCGAAAAGAATAATTCCTTCAAGTATTCCGACGGAGTGTATTGGTTGGAGATTCGAATTCCCAAAGGAAGTTACGACATAGACGATTTGAACAATTACATTCAGACACTAATGAAGATGGATGGAAAGGGAAGCAACAAGATCAGACTCGCTCCCAATCCTAATACCTTACAGACGATGTTGGATTTGGAAGACAATTTTCGAGTGGATTTCAACACGGACGATTCTATATGCAAGATGTTGGGATTTGATCGAAAGATGTATCGAGACCACGCAGCATCTGAAAATGCAGTTGACATTCTCGCAGTCAATAGCATTCTGGTGAACGTGGATGTGATTGCTGGAAGCTACGTGAATGGTAGTGCTCAACCGACGATCTATTCCTTCTTTCCAAACGTGTCGCCGGGTTATAAGATCGTGGAGCGACCTCGAAATTTAGTTTATCTACCAGTGATTTTATACACGTTGTATAGTCTCAAAACCACGTAGACGGATCAAAATGGTGAACTGTTAGATCTTCGTGGAGAGAGGGTGATGATACGATTTCACATAAGAGAAATATAAAAGCAAAAAAAAAAAATATTATGTATTTTTATAAATAACAAAAATAAAATAAACGCAATATTGATTTTACAAAATTATTTAATATATAATTATCATTAAAACAAAAAAACAATTGAAGAAAATATATTTAAAAAAAAAAAATTATGACACAATACGTGGTTAAAAACGTGAACATATCCGTAGGACAGAAGAAGAAACTTAAGAGAGCGTTAACAACTCGAGGCGAGGCAGTGAGATTCAAATTCACTCATGAAGATCTGACGAGAGGCAGTCAGGATTCGATCGCCTGGACCAGAAGTCAAATCAAAAGGATGAAGAAAGTGATTTGTGATGGAAGAGGGTTGACGGTGAGATTGAGTCCTGCTCAATTGAGATACAATTTGAGAATGAAAGGCGGTTTCCTACTGCTATTGGCAGGAATTGCCGCAAAAGCATTACCCTTTGCCGCAAAGCCATTACCCTTTCTCGGAAAGACTCTCGGTGTGGGAGCTCTCACGGGACTCGCGAGTTCGGCAGCTGAGAAATTAATGGGTGGCAGCGGACTGTTTTTGAAGAAGGGAGGAGCTGTGTGTCGCGTCCACATAGACAACAGCGGTAAAGGATTGTATCTAGAACCCGTTAGAGGTGACAACTCTTTGAGTGGAAATGGTCTCTATCTGAAGAGTGGACGGAATGTTGAGTGACTCGGCAAGGGTTTGTTGTTTGGTGAGAATTCGCCATTTAAGAATATACTGATTTTGAATATGTTATTATAATATAAAAAAATTATATAATTATATAAAATATAAATCATAGAAAGTATAAAATAATATATAAAATGGATAAAAAGGTGGAAAAACAATTAGCTGATAATGATGAATATTGCGAGATCGACTGCGAAAAAAAGATGTGGAAAAACGATTAGATGCTAATGATGGATATCTTAGGAAAGGAATAATAAAAGAGTTAAATAAAGATCGGGATAGGCAGTTGAAATTTAAAAGAATGAGACGTTTTCCACCATCACCACTACCTTCTGAAGAGAATGGTAATGATGCGAGTGTTATCAAGAGGTGCACAACATTGGTTCATAATTATGATTCGGATTAACAAATGTGTTCTTATAAAAATGTAGCATATCACAAAAAAGAAAAGAAAAGAAGAATCAACGCTGAAATTTGAGAAAAAAGGAAATGTTATTATAATATATGGATAATAGTGAAGAAGGAAAACAAAAAAAAAAAAAAAAAAAAAAAAGTAATGAAATCTAAAGATGATCTCATTACTTTTTTTTTCCTTCTTCTTCGCTAAAAAAATCAATCTCTCTATTGTTTATATTTCCAAGTCCGTTATTAGCATGTTGACGCTCGTCTCTTCTCCTTTTTCGAAAATGTGTTGAATGTTTATCTTTACTCTTTTGAGTTTTTTACATCAGTGAAAGCACTCTCACCACCCGATTTGTCTATGAGTTCGAGAGAGATTTTTGGATATATGTAACTTCCATAGAACAACGACAAATCATCCTTGTCAAATTCTCTATCTTTGGCGACAATGATTTTCTGTTGATCACTTTGGTACTCGTAAAACAAATCGAACGTGGCTTCATCCAATTTCAAAGGCATGCTATATTTGTCATGTTTGTGCTCTAAGCCCTTCATCCCGACTTCGTTCAATTCGATGGAGTCATGTCGTTGTAATCTATAGATTTTATAACCGAATTTCTGATACGTTTTGACTCGTTTCAATTTCAATTCGCATTTTTTAGGTGTTGTTGTCATGATTGATTGTTTGGTTTTTATTTTATGAATTCTTGCAAATAATGTATATTTTAAATTTTGGATTTTAATATAATTTGTTAAAAAAGTTTTGTTTTTTTTTTACTCTTTATATATATAAAAAAAAAGTTTTTTTTAATTTTAATTTTCTTTAATGTGAAAAAAAAATTTTTTTGTAAAAGTTTTTTTTTCTCTTTATATATAAATAAAAAAGTTAAATTTAACATCCTTTTTTTCTCGTATTAATTCAATTTTTTTTCACGTTAAGAACATAAAATTGATTAATTTTTTGGAAGGAATTAAAACATATATAAACAATTTTAAAACTTTTTAACAAATTATCATTAAATACAAAATTCGAAAAAAAATATTCTTACAAACCCAATTTTGAGGTAAAAAAACAATGATTAAATACGAATATTCAAATTATAGTTTAGAACGTGCAAGACTTCAAACGTTTAAAAATTGGCCTTCGCATCTTGCTCAAAAACCCGAAGATTTAGCTGCTGCGGGTTTCATTTATGTGGGTAAAAGTGACAGAGTTAAATGTTTTTGTTGTAACACACATTTAATGAATTGGGAACCTAATGACAAACCGTTGGCAGAACACATAAAATATACCAAAGGTTGTTGTGATTATTTGAAGAAGATCCAGACATTAGGATTGATTAAAATTGAAAACGAACAATGGGAAAGAAATAAAAATGAGAGTTTATTAAGGGGTATTTTACAATCTGGATACACGAAGGAACAATTGTATAATACATTGAATTACGCAAATAAGACGTTATCTCAATTCTTGACTTTGGAAGATTTGATTCGATTCATGAAAGAAGCAAACGGGTTATTATCAATATATTGAGAAGGAGTCGAGTGATATGAACACGTGTCTGCTTTGCGAAAACAACTCTGCAAATGTTTTGTTTCTACCATGTGCACATTTGTGTTATTGTAAGGAATGTTATTCTATAGACGAGAAAACGTGTTCGTTTTGCGAACAAGAAATAAAAGCAATCATAAATTGTTTTGAATAAAAAATGGAAGAACATATTTCGGATTTATACTTCAGATTCTAGACAAATGAGATATATCGAGCCAAATTCAACAAGCAATCGACGAAAGGAAAGGAGAAGAATATGTAGCATGACTCATCATGGAACTATTCCAATCGAAGCCTGTAGAACAGAAGAGTGCAATCAATGGTGTTTTTAAAACTTTCGACGTGGTTCTCTCATTCAAGGAAAATAAAAAAATTGATTAATTTCATCAAAAAAAAAATTTTTTTTTTCACATTAAAGAAAAAATTAAAATTAAAAAAAAATCTTTTTCATATATATAAAGAGTAAAAAAACAAAACTTTTTAACAAATTATTTTAATACAAAATTCGAAAAAAAATATTCTTATAAATGGAGCAAACAAATAAAAAAATGGAAAATTTAAATGAGAAAACCGTATCTCAGTTAAACGAGATTTGTAAACTATTAAAAATTCCACATTTCAGAAATCATAGAACTAAATCAAAAAAAAATTGAAGTCATACAGGAACATTTGCGAAACGATAGAAAGGCAAACGAAATGTTGGTAGCAATGACGTCAAAAAATGCATCCATTGTGAAAAATGAGAAGAAGAAAAAGATAGTAAAAGGAATCGAAATGCCGATGTCGAAAAAAAAACAAAAACGTTTCGATTGTGAAAAATAAGAAGATGACTAAACGAAAAGCCGTTGAAGAACTTCAAGTTTCAAAAGAAAAGAAAAGAAAAACTAAAACGAAAACGAATGATGTACTTCAGATTCTAGACAAACGAGATATATCGAGCGAAATTCAACGAGCAATCAACGAAGGGAAAGGAGAAGAATATGTAGCACGACTCATCATGGAACTATTCCAATCGAAGCCTGTAGAACAGAAGAGTGTGATCAAAGGCATTTTTAAAACTTTCGACGTGGTTCCCTCGTTCAAGAAAGGGAAACTGTTCATGGAATGGGTGAAGAAAAAAGTATTGGATTTGTTTCATGAACACATGAACGTGGGACTAAAAATTAAGATGATACTCCATTGCATGATGAATAAAATCGACGTGAAGTCTGGCAAGAGTATCGTGACAAATGCATATTTCAGATCTAACGTCGAACCCATATTTCGAGGTTCAGATTTATCAGACGTTTTCGAAAAGATGAAAGACAAGATGTTGACGTCTCTCGCAAATTATCAACATGAAGGTAGTAATTGGACGTTCGATGAGGTGATGAAACTCGAAATTCATATAACTAAAAATTCGTTGAAAGGATCTTCCTACGTGGAATTACCGTATTTCTTAGCTAAAAAACACTCCATGGTCAATGTGAGAAAAGATGATCAGTGTTTTAAATGGGCAGTCACTTCCACTTTATACCCTGTCAAAATGCACTCCAATAGAGTTTCTCGTTACGAGGAGACTTCTAAAAATCTCGATTGGACCGGAGTGACTTTTCCAACAGAGTTAAAACACACCAAACATTTGGAGGCTCAAAATCCCACCATAGCAGTGAACGTCTTGGGATACGACGATGAAAAACGAATGATCTATCCTCTCAGACAGACTTCATATCTTGAAAGAGAAAAGACGATTATTTTGTTATTGATTTCGAATGGTGACAATCGTCATTATTGTTGGGTTAAACATCTGAGCCAATTACTGTCTAGACAAAATAATAAACATAAAGGAAAGATATGTTTATGTTATGACTGCATGAATATGTTTCAGAGCGAAAAATCGTTAGCGAAACATCAGGAATATTGCAATGAAAATCAAGGTGTCGCCATCGAAATGCCCAAACCCAACACCATCGTGAAGTTTGAAAATCGCAATAGAAGGTTAAAAGTACCATTCGGCGTGTACGCCAATTTCGAATGCTTCACCGCAAAAATGAGTTCCTGCCAACCCAACGCTTTTCAAAGTTACGTCGAAAGATATCAAAAACACACTCCTTTGGGTTATTGCATTTACGTGAAATGTGATTTCGACTCGCAACACGACATGGGTCCCTTCACCTACATGAAACAGTGCGAAGACGACGACGTGGCTCAAAGGTTCATGGAATAGTTAGAATCGAAAATTCAAATGTTATATGACAAATTCAAAACTCAGGCGAAAATGATCATCATGCGAGAGCAGCAGGACGAAAATAACAGAGCCACCGAATGTCACATATGCAGACAATCGTTCGATGAGAATTCGGAGGAAAATAAGAAGGTCAGAGACCACGATCATTACACGGGTCTGTATCACTGTCCAGCTCACAGCAAGTGTAATTTAAAATATCGAGACGCCGTTTTCTATCCGGTGATATTTCACAATCTCTCAGGTTACGACAGTCATCTGTTAATAAAAAAATTGGCACCTCCCACGAAGAATTAAATTGCATCACGAACAGCGAAGAAAGATACATTTAATTCATGAAATGGAAGCCCATGGAGAAGAAATGAGTAATCGACGGAGAGACGTTGAAAGAAAAAACGAAATTAATTCGTAGAGGCATATGTTCCATCGACAGTTTTAAATTCATGTCAACTGCTCTGGAAAAATTAGTCGATAACATGAGCAAGGATAAATTTAAAATCACGAGCGGACATTTCGGAGAACGAGTAGACGTCATGTTGAGGAAAGGAGTCTATCCTTATGATTACATGAACGATCTAAAGAGATTCGACGACACCACACTACCTTCGAAAGAAGATTTTTATTCGAAATTATACGAATCCGACATTTCCAATGAGAATTACAAACACGCCAAAAAACGTATGGAAATCATTCGATATGAAAACCATGAGAGATTATCATGATCTCTATCTGAAGACCGACGTTCTGCTCTTGGCAGACGTGTTCCAAAATTTTCGAGACGTCTGTCGTCGAAATTACGATCTGGATCCCGCTTGGTATTTCACCGCACCCGGTCTGGCATGGGACGCTCTGTTGAAGACCACCGAAGTCCAATTGGAATTATTATCCGACGTGGACATGTTGCTCATGTTCAAAAGGGCTGCGAGAGGTGGCGTCTTTATGATCTCCCACAGATATTCTGAAGCTAAAAATCCCTACATGAAAGAAGGTTTCGATTCGAAATGGTCGAATAAATACATACAGTATTGGGATGCTAATAATCTGTACGGTTGGGCTATGAGTCATCCTTTACCAATTGGAAATTTCGAATGGGTGACGGATCAGGAAGAGATGCAAAAATGGAGAGACTATCCTTGCATTTTAGAAGTCGATTTGAACTATCCGGAAGAATTACACGATCTACACAATGATTATCCGCTGGCTCCCGAACGAATGGAACTGAATGAAGGAGACGAGGAAAAACTCATTCCCAATTTATTTAACAAACGTAACTACGTCGTCTACAGTGAGAATTTGAAACAATACGTCGATTACGGGATGAAATTAGTCAACATACATCGCATCATTCGATTCGACGAAGAGCCTTGGATGAAAAACTACATCGATCACAACACCAATCTCAGAATTCGAGCCGAGAACGATTTTGAAAAAGATTTCTTCAAACTCATGAACAACTGCATGTACGGTAAATCGATGGAAAACATCAGGAAGAGAACTGACGTTCGACTCGTCACGTCTGAGAAGAAAGCAAAAAAATTAGTGGCGAAACCCAATTACCATATTCGACGAAAATCTAGTGGCCGTTCATATGCAAAAGATGCACCTGAAGTTCGACAAACCGTATTATCTTGGACCGATCATCTTAGATATCAGCAAGCGATTGATGTACAAGGTTCACTACGATTACATCAAACGAAAATTTTTTGGTGATAAAGCTAAACTACTGTTCACTGATACAAACAGTTTAGTTTACGAGATAGAGACGAAATACGTCTACCGAGATATATCTCTGGACGTGGCCGCGTGGTTCGACACGAGCAATTATCCCATCGATCACCTGTCCAACATTCAATCGAATGACAACAAGAAGGTGTTGGGTAAATTTAAGGACAAGAGCGGCGGTAAACAAATCCTCGAGTTCGTGGGCTTGAGACCCAAACTGTATGCTTATCGTCTAGAAGATGAAGAGATCAAGAAGTTCAAAGGGGTTAAAGCGTGCGTGGTGAAGAAAAACATCTCTTTCCAAGAGTATAAAGATTGTCTGTTAGGAAGTGGTCCGGTGTATAAGACTATGAAATCGATTCGAAGCGAAAATCATGACTTGTATACCGAAATAGTCAACAAGATTTTGCTGACAGCTGACGATGATAAGAGATTCGTGTTAGATGATAAAATAAGCACTTTGGCACTCGGACATTGGACTTTGGTTCTAATTTTAGACGATAAGATTTCAGATATGATTGTGGATGATTGGATTCCAGATATGAGTAAGTATGATAGGATTTCAAAAAATCAAGAGGAATTAGATGGATTCATTTTTATAGAAATCAATGGAGACATCGATAGAGTTAGTTTAAAAAGAAAAAAAAAAGAAAAAAAATAACATCATTTTAGTGAATTATAATAAAATAAATAAATAAAAAAAAAATATATATATGCATTTATGAATGAGAAAATAGAGATATCCGTAGAAGGTGTTGTCTTACCTAACAAACCCCTATCCAACATCGATCTGTCGAATGTGGCGAAGGATTTGAAAATCAAAGATTTTCTAGGCGTGTTTTCTAGACATGCCTTGCCGAAGAGAAGACCTCGACAATCGGAATGCGGAATTTTAAATCTAGACGATTTATCGGATGAAGGCATTCACTGGGTGGCGTGGTTCAAGAACGGGAAGAAGAATTATTATTTCGACAGCTACGGAATCTCACCGCTGAAAGAAATAAAGAACTATTTCAACAAATCGATGGTTCGTTACAACATGGAACGAGTGCAATCACCAGATCAAGTGTTTTGCGGTCACCTGTGTCTTTACATTCTCAAAAGATGGTCTGAAGGAGATCGGTTTCAAGACATTCTCAATGATTTACATTAGAGAGAGATTTTTTTTTATAACATATAAAGGTAAAAAAATTATTAAAAAAAATTTTAATCGAATAAAAACGAAAAATAAAAATAAAATAATTCATTTTTAATAAACTGCGTTTGAAATATATTTTTTTAAAAACAAAAAATCTCAAAACAACATGCCAGTCGATAAATTTGGTAGAAGTGATGACGAAAAAGTCAACCTAAAAAAGAAGAGGAAGATGCTTGAAGTCGAGATGGTTACGACGTTGCCAACTTGGACAAATGTTATGTTCGGAGATACGAACCTCGAGAGGAACCTTTGAACATGAACGATAAGAAGCTCTACAATCTTCCCGAGCCGATAGATCTCGCAGATGCTGCGACTAAAAAATATGTCGACAGGGGGAACGCCAATTTCGAACGAATCATGCTAGATAATTACGTGGATAAAACCATGACCGACGATCTCGATCTGAAATCTAAATGTTTGGTGAACGTCACAAATTCTATAGATCCCATGGATGCCACGACCAAAAAATACGCGGACGACTCTCACGCGAGATTCAGCAAACACCTGAGAAATAGGTACGTTCAGAAAACGATGCACTCGGAATTGAATGTCAATTCTAACAAGATAACGAACGTGGCCAATCCCACGAATCCCAAGGACGTGGCGACCAAACACTACGTAGATCTGGAACAGAGAAAGTCTGAAAGACGAGAAATGAAATCGGATCTGACTGCGGGATTCAACAAGATATTGAATCTGTCAAAGGTTGACGACACGAATGCGGACTCAACCGTGGTCAACAAGGGCTATGTAGATTCTGCCGTGATACGATCACAAGAATACCTAGAATCGCAAGTGGACGATCTCTACCTGAACAAACAATCTGGCAGAACCATGGAGGGTGGTATCGACATGAATGGTGAGAATTTATTCGGACTCAGTCACGATCCCGAATTCGATTCCAGCGCAGTCAGCAGGAAGTACGTGGACGACAACTCGGTCTGGAGAAAGGGTGACATCATGGAAGGTAAACTAGACATGGGTGGACACGCGCTCACGAATCTACCAGATCCCGTGAACATGACGGATGTCTGCACCCTGATTCCAGTGGTGGAGAAAGTCAAATATGCTAGACAATTGATCACCGTGTAGGCCGAGGAGGCTGGCACCTTAGATGAGGGAAAAGCTGAGTGGTCTTTCGGAAATGGAGGTAGCGGATCGAAACATGGTCAGGTGGGATATCCCATGCCATTGGGAGGTGAAATCCTTCGAATGAGTCTGGCTTCCTCGGATTTGAATAACAGAGCAGTTGTCAATCTCATGGTGAATGGAGTAGAGAGTGATAAGAGATACAGCGTCGAAAAAACTGAGAATCAACACGCAAATGTTAGCACGTTCGGCATGCCTCTCAAAGTGAACGCCGAGACAGGATTAATTTCATTACAAAGACCAATAATCCCGAAGCCGCCACTTCCGTGGTGAGTCTACTGATCAAACTAGTTCCTTTGAACAAACAGTGAACGCGTGGAAATAATTAATTAAAAAAAAAATAATGTGTGATTATTAAAAAACAAAAAAAAAGTAATGAGATTTAGAAAGATGTTCAATCTCTCTAGATCTCATTACTTTTATTTTATTTTTTTTTTTTTTAATAATTACTCATTACTTTTTTTTATTTTTGTTTTATTTTTTTTTCACACACGTCTGTCATCGAATGATCGACATATTATTTCCATCCGATTCGAATTGTAATTCTCTGTCTGACAGGACCAGGGTGAAGGCTTCGGTTTTTCTCGGCACAGTCCTATCGAATTGCATCTTGATCTGAATATCTAAGACGCTACTCTTGAGTCGTTCACTCTGTTTGCTGACGTCGAATACGAACATGGGATACATTGACTTGTATTCGCCGGGAGATATGTTAGGGTTGCTCATCAATTCGTCTAGACCGTGATACTTCTTTCTAAAATCAGCGGCATCGCCGTACAGTCTGCAGAAATCGTTCTTGTCGAACGACGCATTGTAATCGATTGCTGGATATCTCGTGGCGTTCAGAAACACTTGCATGTTTCTCAAATGGCAGTGATCGAACAGCGATGCATTCTTTTCCTGAGACCCGTCCCTATCGGTCTGAAACGCAACCACGATGAAACGCGGTCTCTCGGAAGCGGATTTCACCGTCAATCTCCAATCGAAGTGATTCGTGGAGAGAGGAATGCTAGCCGTGTCACACTGTCTCATTCTAAATCCCACGGGTAAGTTACTCTTGGATTCTATGATCTTGTAGAGACGCCCTTTTTCCACGATCGAAGGCTCCACGTGCGGAACGAACCACGATATGTTGTGTAGAGTTATCTTACCCGCATCGGTCGCAGTGAGTCTCACTATTGCCTCGTCGTTTCCTTTTCAAATCAACGTCAGATTGTGTTTGAATCCGTACATGATCTTGTTGTAATCGTCCGCAAATCCGAAGATGTGTTTCAAAGGTATCCTGAACGAAAACGTTCCTTTAGGTCTGGATGTCTTGACGACGTAGTCGAATATCGCGGCGGCGCTGACGCTAGCAGGGCCGACGGTGTCTTTCACCCACAACTGATTAAGTCCTATGGATTTCGAAAAATCGTCAGGATACGTCAAGAGTCTGAACATCGTGGTGGCCTGACCGGGATGAAACACAGATTCTATCTCTTGTCCGGATAGCATGTATTTTATATTACTGAATAGATGCATGATGCCATTATTGGCTAGAGTAACCGTGTCGTCGTCGGCGTAGTCGCTCCCATCTTCCTTGGTGAGACGTCCCTGCACCACTATGTAACTCTCGCTAGGACGTATGAATAGATCTTGAGTTTCGACGTTGATTCTTATCTCTCCCGCATTGTTCAAACTCGTTCCGGTTACCGGTTCGTATTCGTGAACCTCATATTCTTGAATACTTTCATCTTTCACTATGCTTTGTAGTATATTTGTCATTTTTAAAGGATTTTTGTTTTTTTGTTTATTAATTAGCTTGCTTTTTTTATCTAAAAATAGTTTTAATTATTTTTATTAATATTTTTCTCTCCTATATATATATGTGTGTAAACAAGAAAATGTTAAAGAGAGTAAATAAAAGAAATTTGTTTTCTTTATCAAAACTTTGTCTTCTGTAATTGTTGTTCATAAAACTTTCCAATGATCTCTTCTTCATCCAAAGCTTCGATTTCGTAAGTCACCGGATCGGTGTGAAATATTTTGATTATCACGAAGATTTCCGAGGTCCATCGAGGAGTATAACCCTTTTTGAAGTGCTTCTTATAAGCGTAGATTCTCACTCGATCACCGACCGCAAATTTCGGCGTTCTAGACTTCTTCCTAATCTTAGATCTTTCAGGATATAGATTCGCGTAGACCTGTTTTTCATTTCGAGGATCGCTAGCTTTCACGGGTGTCATCTTGATCGATCTGTGTCACGTGTTGTTGTAATCTTTAACCAGACCGTTCAGAGCGTATATGTATTTCTTGGTCGAATTCGCCGTGAAGTATCTGTGCATCTTTTCCTTCATCGTTTGATTCCATTGTTCCACCACACTGGCTTTCTCTTCGTTTTCGATCGAGTAGAGGTCGACCAATCGATGAACGTGCTTGTTGTAGAATTCCTTTCCCTTATCCACCCACAATTTACTCGGTTTTCGAGAAGACGAGTTGAACACGCTTTTCGGAGCCTCGGCGACGCAAGGTCCCGATTTATTCTTCAAAGCTCTGTTCCAACCGTATTTGGAAAACACGTCGATGACCGTCAATAGATATTTGACACCCTCGTTCCACCTCGAAAACGATCTCATGTCGACAAAGTCGGCAGACCAAATATCATCCAAACCCTTCACGAACACCCTTCTCTTTCGAAATTTATGCACGATGGGTTTGTGTAACTCCTCGGCCAATTCGCTCGTCAATAATCGTTTCTTTTTCTTTTCAGATGCGCTTTTTTTTTTTTGAACACCCCATCCGAATCGACGTTTCGCACGGATCAGATTGCCGACCAGCGAACGTCCTATCTTCTCTCTCTTGGTCGGATTCGATATGCCTCTCAATTTCCCCAACATGTTTTTATCGCAGACATCGTTGCTAGTCTAAGTGTCTGGATGTCCGGCATAGCACAGATCGTGATCATACGCGGCCGCATCCACCCTATTCACAGGTTTGCTCCAAGATTTAGGAGTCAGATCGGTGTTGAGTCTCTTGTTCAATTTCGTTCCAGGTCCCGTGAAGCTGTGACCAGGCAGATGCATTTCGAAAGGTAGATTATTGATCATTTTATTCACGATGCCTTTACCTTTGCTCGCGTTCTTTTTTTGACGAATCGAGTCTTGACAGAACCACACACGTCGCAAATTCCGCGAAACATCTGTCTATCGTTTTTAGTTTGTACTTCTTGAGAATTAATCGTCTCGGTAAGTCTCTTACACTTTACGCAATACATTTTTAACAGTTATTTAAATTAATTTCGTTTTTATTTTATATATAAATTTAATTTTTTTTTTTTTAAATTCTGTTCTTATTATATATACTTTTTTCAATCGTTGCTCTTGAGTTCTATCATCTTACTGAATTCCTCCCTAGCCTCTTTCCTCCCCTTTTGTACGAGAGAATCCTTCATCTCTTCTTTGATGATCTGACGAGTCTTGATTCTCACGGCTTCTTTCATGGCTTCGTATTTCGTTTTCTCGCCCAATATCGTGAAATATTCTCCGTCCGATATCCTACCGTCTTTCAACGCCATCGAGATCATTTAGGATATCGTGTCGATCTTGGAGTCGGCCAAGACGCGAATCTTGTCGTGTTTCCTCGCCTTCAGATATAATTTCCTACTCAAAAAGTTTCCGAGCATGCTAAACAATCCGGCGGCGAGAGCCACTCCTTCTACGGTCAACACGATCGGAATGCCGACCGTGGTCGACAACAATCCAATGCCGGCCGCCTGAAAACCCATGGAAATCGTGATGAGTGTCGTGTCGATCGCGTTGACGAATTTCACGAAACGCGAATACTTCTTCTTGAGAGAACGGCGAGAATCTCTCTCTCGAGTTAAATACACTTGGATTCTATTGATTTGATCGATGCGATACCTCTCTCCTCTTTCTTTTTCTTCTAGCGACGGTGCCGTCGGCAAAACGCCGTTCGGCTTCTCATCCTCGTCGTCATCTAACGTCGGATAAAATTTATTTCTGGCTCTCATTTTTGTGTTTTTTATCTTTCTAATATTAGATAAAAAATTTATGTGTGTATTTATTTTTATTTTCTATTCTCCCTTATTTTTATATCAATGAGAAAACGAAAAAAACGAAAAAAAAGACGTATGCTTCATAGAACAATAATTTCATGATGCATCCATTGTCTTCTAAAGTCAGACTTCTACGCTCCAATTTCAGTTCTTCCGAAACTGTGGGCTTGTCTCGATCCTTACAGAAGAGTAATCTCTTCCAAAACGCGATCACTTCATCGATTTGAACGCGTTCGAACGCCGGTTCGAAATACTTGACGACCATATCTTCCCTTTCCATCATCAGACACGAATGATTCTCGTGATCGAAGTCTAGGTGATCCCGACATCCGACGCATCGTTCTAACAAGAGGCGACCTAGTTGTTCGTTCACGCAGAATGCGTAGGCTCTCATCAGCATTTTTAAAAAGAAACCTTGCTCTAATAGTCTGGGAAGCGCTCATGATTTACGTATTTTTTTTTATTATCTATTCGATTTGATATATTTATTTTTTAAATAACTATTTATTTATATTTTTTTCTCTCTCCTATATTTTCTCCTATACCGTCCCAAACACGATCGGGAAACGTGGCAGTGGGTTTGCGGGTTCAGTACCACCTCTTTTCCATATACCGTACATAAGTCGATTTCTGATGTAGAATCCGCAAATGGGTTTCCGTGTACGCCTCCATAGGGATTCAGTGTTAAAATCGTGTACAGATACGGATGGTCCAGAATCCGCAAACCGTTTTTGATGCTGGTCCAGAATCCGCAACACGTTTTTTGCTCACGATTTTAACACTGAATCCTGTGGGGGAAACCCATTTGCGGATTCTAGACCAGACAATCAACCTCATTTTTCTTAAAATTTCATACATTTTTTTCACTCTTGAGCGACGTCTATATAGAATCCAGTGGTCCAGAATCCGCTTGCGGATTCTGAACCACCCTAAAAAACGACATTTTCGTGTACTTGTACACGATTTTAACACTAAATCCTATGGAGGTGTACATCGATGTACGTGTACATGTACAAAATCGTGTACAAGTGGTTGAGAATCCGCCTTTATTACCTACTGGGGTCATAACCTATATTTTTGAGACAAAAAATGAAAACAATTAGTTATTCAAGAATTTGTTTTGCAAGTGTTGTCTGCTTTTCATGGTAGGTAAAGGGTTAACCGCGACCCTTCCGACTGTCGTGGTAAACCGGGTAGACAATTTGTCTAAACAGATTACCGAGAATAGGCCTGGGTGCATAAGGTGTCAGGTATATTCATGTCATAGTAAAGGAAACAGCACCCTCTCTCCCGTTCCGTACAAATATCGGAAGATAGTTTCGAGCTTGTTTACGCGACAGATAATCAATCCATTTTATGTTTGGGCGAACTTATCTTAAGTGTGTATCTTGGAATGTTATGAACCTACCGTTTTTTATCTGAGCTTTTACTTTGCCATTAGTAGCCAGGTTGGGAATTTTATTTAATACAGTTAGTTAGTTGCTGTACAAAGCAACATTTTGTATTGTTTTCCGGGTATCTGAAAGTGTTTTATTGTTTCTTAAACTAATTATTTTCACCACGGATTAACTCTGGGGTGGTCATTGCTGGAAAGCGAAATTTCTAGAGGGAGGCAGCACTAAGGGGAGCACAGAAATAATGGAGCTTTGTCATTTGAGAACCACGACGAACCAGCAGTCGGCCGAAGTGTTATTATCAGTATGCAATTTGGTTTGCTTCGCTTTGTGTCCTGTGAACAATAATCTCCACATTCAAGTTGTTTACTCCACGGGAAGGTTGTTGATTTTTATTTCTTTTACAGTCTCATGTATCGGTCTGAAACTTGTTATGGCCAATTTGGTGTTGTCTGGGTTGAAGAAAACTCTTTTCGTTGTTTTTTTTAAATTAAATTTTGCTGAACTGAACTCCTGTCGCCGTGTTAGATAATTGCTGGCAAATGTGCGTAAAAGAACAACAGTAAATTAGTAAATATATAAACGGAGGATATGCAATGAGTGAGTATCGTGTAGGATATTTATGACATAAGTCTTCGAAGTTTTTGTATATATTCTGTCATATTTTAACACAGACGCTCAGAATGGTATCTTTTACATACATCTCCACGCATAGAAACGGGCGAGTCCATCTCGTCTCTGTGGGGAGGTTCAGTAATAATTTAATCTGACAACCTTGTAGGACTGTACGATTAAATCACTGATCCTCCTCTCTGGAGCCAATGCTGTTAAACTTTTGCAATTGTATTTTCTAGAACTGTATTTTAGTTATTTTTTAAATGGGTTAAAATGAACTATTAACATTTTCAAAGATCTGGCAATTGGCCAGTTGGCTAATTGCCATATCTTTTAAATTGCTAATGGTTTATTTTAGTCAGTTATATTGATAGGTAGAAAATACAATTCTAGAAAATACAATTGTAAAAGTGTTATAGTATTGGCTCCTGGTTTGGTATTTATTGAGTTGTCTTCTCATGAACTGCCAATTTTTGACTTACTCAAAATTTAGGGTTCGTCTCACTTACCCGGTTGCTATAGCTTCGGTAAAGTGTGTGAAAATTAGGTAGATCAAAGGGAGGCGGATTGTAGTCAATATCTAGTAAGTTTGTTTGCTTTACTCAATTTGTGTTCATTACCACAGCCAACCAGATAGGAGGGACGGACCAGATTAGCCCATAGGTGCAGTATATTAATTAAAAATTACTTTATAAATACACTAACATCCAGTACTATGAGACACAAAGTCCGAGTAGTTTAGTAGTCCAATTTCTCCAGCTAGAAATATTCTTTAGAAATGTTCAACTGAATTCTGCTGAATTGTGTATTTTTCTATATTTTCTTTTCTTGGGTGTAAACTTTCCCCCAGCACTCAACTGCAATATTGTGGATTCATGGAATGATAGGAAGCCTGTCATATTGAGTAAATTAGGATGAGAGCCAGCTTTAAAGAAACTCAACCTTCTCTGACTCCTTTCGATGTGCTTCGTAGTACGCGGTTCGACCATATCAAACTTGGTCCACATGAACCATTCGTGGTCACATTCCACCCAGTAACTCGTAGCGTAGTCAGGAAACCGTTCAACACCTGGACTGACTGTAGCCTCTTCAAGAGTTAAGAACCAAGCATCGCTCAATAGGCGAACGGGCACTGAAGGAAGAGCTATAGCCCTCCGTATCGCGCACTGAACTTATGGCGCATTTCTGGTAGTACTGAAAGCGCAGTTTGTTGGTTGTTTAAGAAAAAAGAAACTAAAAAAGTCGCTGGTTTGGAGCAGCCCCAGCATGTATTCTTAACGGTTACAAAAACGAAACAAATCCACCAATATATGTTTTTGAAAGCTGGGAGTCATCCATCAGCCTATAAGGGAGAGTAGATGCTGAGTCTTGGCCATATGTTATGCCTTCGGGTAAAACAGATGATGGAGTGATGGGAGGGCAACCCCCCCCCCCCCCCCAAAAAAAAAACAAAAACAAATAAAACGAACAAACAAAACACACACACTCACTCACAGACACACACACCCTCGAAAGCCATTAAAGTACTATTATATCTTTACTCAAATCTTTATTTATTTAAAATGTACACTCGGTTAGCCAGGCAAGCTTGTTTGCATTTTCTGATTCTACACATGACCTCTTCTACGCTTATTGGTTCGGTTAATTCATGGTCGTCCCCATCTTCATGCCTTGGTTGGGTTCACTGAAAGTTGAGTTGTTATCTTGGACAAATTTATACTACTCAAAGTTTGCCAAGCTCAAAGTGCATCGAACCACCTGTTTTACGTTTTAGTTGACATATTGTAATGAAAAGTATATACATTTTTTATTTAATTATATCTTTAATGATTTAAGTACAGAAATTAAGATTTTATTTTTGTTTGACATTATGTTTTAGCTTTTGAATACGATAACCATGGAAAATGGATATTATTGGTAAAGGGGAAATTTTTTCAATATGCCAAAAAGTTGACGGAGCGAACTGGCATGGCTTCAATATCGAGTATGAGTCCCATTACTGTTAATTACAGCTTAGCAACGTTTTCTCAGACTCCCAATTAGGTTCCTGGTGGTCCTTTGTGGGATGTTGTTCAATTCTTGGATCAGCATGGCACCAAGCTCCAGAACACTTCTTGACTGGAATGGACGGGCTGAAATTGTAAGCTGCAACTAATTCCAGATATGTTCGATTGGATTGAGGTCAGGGGATCTTGCTGGGCAGTCCATACACTCAATCCCCTCCCTCTGATGGTACTCCCCGACAGCATGGGCAACATGAGGACGGGCATAATCGTTCATCAGAATGAATCTATCACCCTCTGCACCTGCATACAATCTGACGTGGACATCCACGATATCATCAATATACCGTTGTGCAGTCAATGTACCACGATGAAAGACACAGAGTTCTGTTCACCCATCCCAGCTGATGCCATACAGACCATGATTGACCCTCCACCATAGCGATCATGCTCAGCAATGTTGGCTGCATGGAATCGCTCTCCTGGTCTTCTCTATACCCTAGAACGCCAATCTGTGATGTCTAGGCACAGTACCTTCACTCATCGGTAAAAAAGTGGTCCATGGCGCATTCATATCGTGCCTGGCTGTGGTTTTGGGACAGCGGAATGCCAATACATGGTCTTCTCGATCGGAGACCACCTTCGTGCAATCTTGCCTGGATAGTCTGCGTCGAAACATTTCCATGCTTTCCATGACTGTCACGAAAAGTTTGCGTGTCAATAGAGCTAATGTAAACACTGGGGACCATCTCAATAAATTCCAAATATGTCACAAGCAACTTTCACAATGATGTGTCAAATATTTGGTACTTAGCAAACTTTGAGTAGTATATTTACTTTTACCTTGAAAGCATGGTCATAGCTGTTCCCTTCTTGTGGACGATGAGCTTTCTTGAGATGATCGGCAAACGCGCTGGCCATTGCCTTGTCTTCCAGGGCCTTAGTTCCGTTGCAAGTCTTCAGGTCATTATTATTGGCCGCTCATACTAAATAATGCTGCATAGTTATACACTGTGAATTCAGTGAGTACTAAAAGAACTAGCTTTAAAATAAACTGTAAATTCTGCGAGTACTGAAAAACGAATACACTTTAAAATACCGCTTCATTCGTAAAAAGACTTAAGTGCGATGAGTGTCAATAAAAAATGCAAACACACAACGGACAATCATCAGCACAGACAAACATATATGAAACAGACTATAGTGTGTTTACTTAGCATATTAGTTATTAATTATCTACGACCAACCGGGTAGGTGAGACTAAAACAAAATTTATGCATACCGCGTTTAAGGGGTTAAAGGAAATGGGAAAAATCAGTTTGTGTGTAGAGGTTATGAAATGAATATTTCTTAGAAACGATATTTATGAAACGAGTCTAAGAGGTTTCCATTTTGCCGAGTAACGGCGAAGCCAACTAGAACGTTCTGATGAGTTTCATTGATATCATATGAGAGAAACACGAATTTCATATTCTATTTATCATATGGCTACCATTTTGAGAACTATAATAGACATGTGATGTTAGTGAAGTTGTCTACCATTTTTGGAACAAAGAACGATTTGTAATGTTAGAGGAGGTTTTCATTAAAACCTTCGCTGACATCAAAGATCTATCATTGTTTATTGCGGAAAACAAAAGCTGCTTTACCAGTAAAATAGGACCATAAACCAACGCCTGAGTGGAAGTCCTCTAAAGTGTGCCGTATACACACAAAACGGCATACGCCTGGGAATGGGTTAATCGATATGGAACGGGTGCCAGCGCGGGAGGATAAAACGAGAGGCCTCTCGTTTTATCCTTCCGCGCTGGCACTCGTGCCATATTGATTAATCCATTCACACGCGTGTCGTTTTGTGTTTATAACGCGCCTTCATGTCTGTAAAAACAACTATTAGAAGGACACTCTGCAATTCATTTGACAATTTTGAGGTCATTTGGAATTGCCGAAGGATAACCAGATACCTCAAATCACATACGGCATCCTATCTCACAGAAGGCTTGATGGATGACTTCCGGGTTTTCAAACTAAACTGTTGGAGCTTTCTCCATTCCTTTTGTTAACCGCTATGGTCATATACCGGGGCCGCTACCAAACCGGCGTTGCTGTTTGGTTTTCTTTTCTCTTCTTCCCTTAAATTTGCCATCGCACAACATTATATTCTGGCTTGCCACCATGGTGGGACTCAAACCTCTACCATCGCCAAGCTAGTACCGAATAGAGCCCACTCTCTAACAGTCTTAAGGGCGTTGAGGGATTGATTATTGACAATCTATCACGCCAACGTAAACTGTCGGGAATTCTAACCGCGTGCATACCCCCACAGACCCCATTTGAGGCAATAGGAAAGCCAGGCCTGTGTGATCCAAGTGAAATAAAATAAGGTTAAACGGGTCGCAAGGGATTTGTAAATCCCACATCGTCCAAGCACGCCATCGGCGTGCTAAAACCTTTCATTCATTTGACAACTGTCAACAAGTTATTTCGCAATCGGTTCAGTTTTGGGTGATCAACCGTCTGCTAATGTTTAAACTCTCCCTTCTAAACTTCAAAAGTAATTCTATACACAAAGATGTTTTATTCAGTTTATTGTCTTTGCGATAGCTTACCAGAACGCAATTGCTTCGTTTAAACTGCACAGCTTCCGTGAATGTAGGTTGAACGGAAATTCAAAGTAGGCGGTGTTACGTTAAGGTTTGACGGATGACGCCATCGTCCAAAAATAGTGTGTCAACGATTTCCGTTCGGCATTTTCCGAATGGTTTAGTGTTGCTGTAGATGGGGATTTCACAGAATAGGCGTGGAATAAAGATATAAAAGTTTGGCTAAACTTGACTTCATCCCTATGTGGCGGCCATGAGATAGCCAAAAATGCTGAAAATACACCAATAAATACATAGTGAAAATTTATGTAGGAATAATTCCACCTTCAAAGTTATCGCAGCTTCATAACGAGGTGACTTTTTCCGTGCACATACCAAAGTAGATGCACATTTCTGTCTAGCTGCTGAGTTTAAAAACCCGATCTCTAATTTGTTTATTTTGAAGGTGGAAGTGATGCGTTCACAGGAAATACCATGGTCATTGTATATTCCTAATGTTCTATAGTTCTGTTTAAGTTAAAACGACAGAAACTCTGTGATCGCCCTCTTCATGTTGATTTTTTTTCGGCCAGGCGTGACTTTTTATTAACTTCCCCAATTTTACAAGAACGCATTTCTCCCAATATAAGTGAAAACATCTAAATTAGTCAAGAAAATATGACCGAGCTCATTTTTTTATCAGACTTTGGAGATTTAATAAGCATTGGTCCTGCAGTACTGACATCAAGAGATAGAAAAGAAGAAAATTCTATAACGAGAGAATCGACATTAAGTATTGCTTCGACATCAACATATCGTAGTGAATCGAATGGATGTATACTGAAGGCAGTGGCATAGCAGGGAAAGGGCTAGAGGATAACCACCCCCCCCTTTCCCCCCTAAAAACTACAGTGCTCCCCACCTCCTCAAAATGGGAAAATTAGAGCAGAGGGTCCCAGATTCACTCTCAGGGTATTGAATTTTCCAAATTTTCTCGGGGAGCCCCCCGAACCCCATCAATAGGGGAGGGGGATACTGTAGGCCTGAGGTGGGAGGTGGGTATGGGTCTCCCATTGGAGGGGTTCGGGAGAGCCCCCAGAACCCCCACCAATGGGAGGGGAATACTGTAGGCTTGAGGTGGGAGGTGTGTATGGCCCTCCCATTGGTTGGGGTTCTGGAGAGCCCCCGAACCCCTACCAATAGGAGGACTATACCATCCCACCTCGGGCCTACGGCCTTCGGATATGCCTGTAGCATATATCGACTTGGCACCTCGAAAACATTATGCTCCCTTAATAGGAAATCCTAGCTACGCCCCTGACTGAAGGATATTTTAACTAGATGGGGTATCAGTACCCCTTGGCGCACCAACAGGTGGCCAATGTGAAGGGGTGGCTGGAGTAAGAAATAAGAAAAAAAGTCCAAAACCTGCACACAAAAGTCCAAAATTAAAGTAAATAAGCAGCTAAAGGATTAAATAATATAATAATAGCCCCAAGAAGCATGCTAAAATAAAATAGGAATCATGGCAATATGCTACAAGGTAAGTCTCCACTTTGAAGAAAAGAAAGACAAACCTCAAAACCTGCACATAAAAGTAAAAAAAAAGTATCACATTTGTGTCAATGGATTAAAATTGGGAAAAATACTCTGATAATGTCACAGTAACCACCATGGCAATTTGCCAGTAAGGTGAAACTCTGCCTGAAAAATATCCACTTGGAGGAAAAGAAAGAAAAACCTCAAAACCTGCACATGGAAGTAAAAAAAGTATTACATTTGTTTCAAAGGGTTAACATTTAGAAAAATACCCTGAAAATGTTACAGTAACCACCCTGGCAATATGCCAGTGAGGTAAAACTCCACTTATAAAAAATATCAAAACCTGTACACAAAAGTAAGGTAAATCGCCACTTGGAAGAAAAGAAAGACAAACCTCAAAACCTGCACATAAAAGTCAAAAAAGTATCACATTTGTTTCAAAGGGTTAAAATTGAGAAAAATACCCTGCAAATGTCACAGTGACCACAATGGCAATATGCCAGTAAGGTGAAACTCTACTTGAAAAGAAAAGGAAGACAAACCTCAAAACCTGCACAAAAAAGTAAAAAAAGTATCACATTTGTTTCAAAGGGTTAAAATTGAGAAAAATACCCTGAAATGTTAAGGTAACCACCATGGCAATATGCCAGTAACGTAAAACTCCACTTGAATAAAAATTTCAAAACCTGTACACAAAAGTCAAAAACCTGCACAGAAAAGTCCAAAACCTGCACACAAAAGACTAAAATTAAAGTAACTAAATAGCTAAAGGATTAAATAATATAATACTAGCCCCAAGAAGCATGCTAACGTAAAATATAAACCATGGCAATATGCTACAAGGTAAGTCCCCACTTGGATGAAAAGAAAGATAAACCTCAAAACCTGCACATAAAAGTCAAAAATGGTATCGCATTTGTTTCAAAGGGTTAAGATTGAGAAAAATACCCAGCAAATGTCACAGTAATCACCATGGCAATATGCCAGTAAGATAAAACTCCACCTGAAAAAAACATCACCAAAACCTGTACACAGAAGTCAAAAACCTATTCACAAAAGTCAAAAACCTACACACAAAAGTCCAAAACCGGCACTCAAAAATCCAAAATTAAGGCAAATAAGCAGAGAAATGGTTAAATAATATAATACTAGCCCTAAGATGCATGTTAACATAAAATAGGAGCCATGGCAATATGCTGCAAGGTAAATCTCCACTTTGAAAAAAAAGACAAATATGAAAACCTGCACACAAAAGTAAAAAAGTATAACATTTGATTCAAAGGGTAAAAATTGAGAAAAATACCCTGAAAATGTTACAGTAACCGCCTGGCAATATGCCAGTAAGATAAAACTCCACTTGAAAAGACCATTACCAAAACCTGTACACAAAAGTAAAAAAACTTGTACACAAAAGTCAAAAACCTGCACAGAAAAGTCAAAAACTTGCACACAAAAGTAAAAAATTAAGGTAAATAAGTAGGAAATGGGTTAAGTAATATAATATTGGCCCTAAGAAGCATTCTAACATAACACTGGAACCATGGCAATATACTGCAAGGTAAATTACTCCTTGGAAAAAAAGAAAGACAAATATCAAAACCAACTCACAAAAATCAAAACCCTGTACACAAAAGTCCAAAATTCCAGTAACTAAGCATGGAAAGGGTTGAATAAAATGTTACTGTTCCTGAAAAACATGCTGACTTAAAAAGAGGCATAATAAAAAAAATCAAAACCTGCACTCGAAAGTTCAAAATGTATGAATCCGGACGCCGATGCAGACGCTGACGCCAACGACACCGACACGAGGACTGTGCCGTGGGCTCACACAACTATCGTTGGAGAGCCAAAAACTATACCTGGATTGAAATCTTGTCATAGACAAATAGTCTCGTCAGCAGAGAAATTATTAGTACCAGTGGAATTCAAGATACTAGAAGATGATCCAATACAAATTTCATCTCTACCAAGGCAAAAACCAAGAAGGAAACCACGTGAGTGACATGTTACACTGCTACACAGTCTAAATTTTTAAAAAAGGAGAAATCGGAACAGATCGAAAAGTCACACACTCTTCAATCTACCATGAAAAAGTAGAAACATGCGCATTTGACATTTCAATGGAACTGGAAAATACTCGAAGAAAATGGATATCTTATTAAATTGATCATGGCAGAAAAAAAGAGCCCTTACCAGGGCTACCTCGAACTATTAGAATAGATGCTTGATCACATTTTATACTGAACAAAAACGCCTCTCAGTGGGAGAGAGAGACGCAGTTCCATAACACATACATTACACAGCATTCACACATTCTTTTACTGTGAGAGTTAGTTTTTATGAACAGTTCTACTGTTCACAATATACAAGTTGAACAATCATACGATCAATACTGATTTATTGTTCCTAAAACAATTATCACATCCAAATTCTTAAGAATGTATGCTTTTTCTGAAAGTGTTTTCATTTTTCTTCTTAGCTTTCCAAAGAGAAACAGAAACATGATATCCTGTAGGTGATATGACTTATGTTTTCTGGAATTTCAGTGTTAAATGTACGAAAATGGTGGAAAATATTTACGTCATACGGCCTACCATTACTACACTCAACACCCAAAATTACGTAAGATGGCCAAATGGCCTTCCCTGGGTGTCAAAGCGATTTCAGTGTTAAATGTCGGAAACAATTATGCCATAATCACTGCTCACAATGCCTAACATGTTGGAAAAACTGTCCAACGCTATTCACAAAATATTATTATTTTTTTTAATTTGTGCCTCAACTTATGACATTTCATGGGACAAATCCTAAGCCATTCCAATCAGGGCCATAAACTAGGTTTTTGACACGGTCGCTTCCCGGTCGAAATTCCGTTCTCTTTCGTCCTTGTAACCCTGAAGAATCTCGCATGTCCAACCAGAAATGCGAGACATTGGATCGCAGATTAGGCCTTGCGAAGCTTCGAAATTCAATTCGAAATCCTCCCGATAATTCGATTCGACTCGAGTCCTGCCAATTCAGAATTTGTGAATCATCTAGGTGTTCTTGAAATCCTCTGAGCATCATCTCTTGAACTCTACAATTATCGGTTTTCTTGTAGGGAAGACTCGAGAAAAAATTTCATTTCCAGCCCAGCAACGTAGCATTATTTCTCTCGTTGGTTTCGATGCATAAAACGACGGTTTCGGATGCATAAAACGACGCCCGGATCCGCCCTGGAAATCGCTTTTTGCCCAGAAAATTCGCATTCAAATGTCGTTTATGTACATTTCCGAAAACTTTTAAGTTTCAAACGATATGCGTTTTTGAAGATACACGATTAACTAACAATAATTAGTTTGAACGAATGTTATTAACTCTTTCGGAGTGAAAGAATACGCAAGTTTGCGAAGACACTATCTGATCTCCCATCGACGGGTCAGTGGCGAAATCTACCGATCATCAGTTGTCGATTATCTGTCGATAAGTTGAGGATTTTATCCTGTTGTTAATAACGACATATTTGATTAAGTCCAATAACGTGCTCTCCTGATTCATCACATAGAAACAGATCCCATGGGAAGATAATATGATAGTTTGGACCATAAAAAACGTGTTTAACGTTAATTTCTATATCGGAATGCAAATTATAATGTCTGGGTAAAAAAGAATTCGCACCGCGTTTGACTTCATTATAAAAATCGGCCGAACATCGACCACAAAATGATGCATTGAACAATCTTGATTGGCACAGGTGAAATGCCCTGCCCATACTACAAAACACTATTAAGCCCGGGAAATGAAATCGGGGGCCAAATCATTTCCTGTTCGCTGAAGTAAAGTATAGACTGTCGGACATTTGACGCAACTAGTGGAACTCTTTCGAAAGTGTTGGGATACTGATGCAGATGTCGAACGTACTTGCTGCGCAAGGGATGATAGGTGCTTGGGAGGGTAACCTCCCCCAAACAGAAAAAGTTAAAATCAGTCATTAAATGGAGACTTCTGGCGGCTTTTAGGATAAAAAATCAGGTTATTTTTTGGCCGTCAAAATGACGTTCTTTAGCAGCATGTTTCAAATTTGCAAGTCCATCAGTGAGTATCCAGTGATCTAGAGTTAATACTTCAAGACTCATGCAGTCTAAAATTACAACCGTTAATCAAATGCAGAACTCCATTCGCGATACAGTCCACCCCCCCCCCCCCCCCTCTCTCTCTCTCTCTCTCTCTCTCTCTCTCTCTCTCTCTCTCTCTCTCTCTCTCAACTATTGAAACAGTAGACAGAACCTGGGAGTAGGGCAGACCAGAATCAAGAATCTTGGACTCCCGGGCCTGGCCCCAAAAATGTCGGGCCTGGGTTTCACTCCCCCTCCCCCATCTTCTCCCCGGCCCTTGTTCAGCTTGTAGTTCAAATTTGTTGTTAATAAAATTGAACTTTTTTTCCATTCGACATTTTTCATCACACTGCAAGCAACTGTTTACAAAGATGCCTAATTTGTTCTTCCAAAGATTATTTGTACATTCGTTTGTAACCTATTTGAAAACAATTTTATGTATATTTTGGATCCTACAATAAAGTCGATCGAGTTTGAAGTTTGTTTTATTTTTTACCCGAGTTGTGAACCTTAAAGGAGCATTCCGATAAATGGTCATATTTTTTTCTATTTCTTGACTTTGGTCAATTGTGAAATCTTTCAACAAAATTCCAGTTTAAGGGTACGATTGAACGTGTGAAATATTGTACACAATTATTCGGTTATTATATTAAGTGCGCCCAGTTTGGACCGCCACAGCTTTGCTTTGGAATCCGAAACTATAAGTACACCAGTAGACCTCTTTCATTTGCAAAACGCGATTGTAAGCCTGTGTTCAGAATAACTGAAACAGCCATTGAGTGGTTTCATTTATTTTGGAAAAGTGGCCACTCTATATTAATCGAGTTCGACAGTCTTTTTCGTGAGATTGCGACATTGGAAAAAATGAAAACGAGACAGTAATATACTATTGTCTGGTATACAACTGAAACTTAAGCACCCCTGTTTTTTCGCAGTGGTGTTAATAGAAACTGTCATTACTTTCATTCTATCCTTGAGATGGCCAAAAGTGATAGTTTGCGGAAAGAATGGTCTATTGGCAAATGAATGACAACATAATGATGAAAATATGCAGTATTTTAATGGCGCTAATTACACATATCTGTCACTAATATCTCCTGAGTTTCCGCTCGGTAGATCCTCGGGGTATGTCATACCCCTATACACACATCTGCCTTCAGATGTTTCGGCTGCAGCCCATCGCCCCGCGTCGGGTGTATTTAAGGATCGTGACCCTTCGCAAGTATGGTGCTGAAACGACGGTCCATAATGAAACAATGCCGGTAATTACTGGCAAAAATATAACGTGTGATCTCCTGAACACTATAGCAGTGTTTGGCGTCAGTAGCGAGTGTATCCACCACATGCCCGGATGACAGCCTCAACTCTCCTCCTAATGCTACCACTGAGCCTTCTAATCCAGTCTAGAGGTAACTTCTTTGCTCCTTATGCAATGCAGCTTCTAGGCGGATTCAATGCTTGCGCACGACGTCCAAGAAAACCCCAGATGTGTTCTAAGGGATTCAAATCGGGGTTCATTGCAGGCCAAGGTAGTGTTGTAATAGCGTTGCTCTGAAGGGAAATCTCTCGCAGCATGGAAACGATGTAGCCTTGCATTGTTGTCCACGAATACAGGGCGGCTATCAAAATGAGGAACGACAACCGGATTGATAATGCCCTGGAAATACTGATTACTATTGAGATTCCCGCGTACAGCCACCATATCAATCATGAGAGGGGCATCGCCAGATCATTACTGATCCTCCACCACAAGGAATAGTAGATCTGATGTTCTTGGGCACGTAAGCAGTATTTCTATGCCTCAAAAATCTCATGCAACCACCTGTTACGTGAAGCAGGAACCTACTCTCGTCTGACCAATGGTCTCTCCTCCACGTCCTGAGATTCCAATGCTGTCGTGCCATATTCCACTCCAAACTTCGCCTTTGATGCCGATCGGACAGAGCTGGACGCTGATGACCCTTCTGGGCCTCATATCCAGTGCTTTTAGGCGGATTCGGACAATTCTATTGCACAAACGCCTGTTTGGGAGCCCAAAAAGGCTTTTCAAAACCCCACTTGAAGCATGGCAGACTCCGATCTTCCAGAGTAGAGGTCCTTTGGGGTTGTCCAGGCCTTGGTCGGTCCTTAACATCGTTGTTTTTTTATGTTTTCGGACAAGTCTGCTGATGACAGAATGACTATAGCTTAGTTGCCGTCCAATAGATTTGAATGACACGCTTGCTGCACGCATGCCAACGATTTGCCATCTTAGTGCCTCTGACAGTCTCCTCCTTGCCACGTCAACATTTATTGACAAAATACGCGACATATTTTCTTGTTTTATACCCAGATATTGCATGTGGATGATAGTGTTTTTTGTGACATTCGTGGGAAGTATGCTTCACGTGGACGAGGGGATGTATTTGGGGTACGCTATCAACCAGAAATATCATGTTTCACTAGATGAAATGCACTGCAAAACATATCAATCATTAAAACATATTAATCAGTAACAGCAACTTCACCGCCATCAAACATTTCAGGGGGTGCTTAATTAAGTTCCATGTGTATAATACCACGAACAATTTCTTATCAACCTACCTTACAATTGTTTACTACAGGCTGGCACTACAGTGGACCCTAACTCGGAAAATATACTCTCTATTTTGATCTTCCCCAGGGGATTTGGGAAAGAAAAGTGGTGCAAAAGCACCACGAAAAAAAAGCCAACACTGGGTCGAGTGCAATTGGCGCACACCCAGTAGGGGACGCTGCACTCTTAGTACAATTCCACGACTTCCGGAAACCAGTGCGCAAGGCAGTCACCAATGAATAATTCTTTTTCTTCCGCCGTCCTGGATCGACGTGCGGCCATTTGTATTACGAAACAGTGATAATTCAACTCGTCGATAATAGTTTCCTGTGACTGGAATTATGGATCTGAGGATCGTATAATAACAGCCTGACGACTGTGTTTTATATATTCTCGTTATTATTTTCAACCACATTTTCATTGTATTTTATATATTTTCCGTGTCGCACGCGACTTTCACGTACCGTGAGGTTCGGACAAAATATTTTTCGGTTGATACATTTTACTATTATTATTGGAGTTAGGTGTCAATGGGGGACTGTATGGACAGGATTTCTTCACTCTGTTGAGGGCAGAATTTCTGTTTTTGGGGTCCCTGTCGACCGTCTGGGTTCAGTTGTGTTCCAGCCGGTACTTTTTCTGCCATCTTTCTCTCGTAGTTGGGTGTGTTCTTCTACTTTCTATATCTGCTGAGTTCACCTTTTTCTTCTACTGCTCTCACATCTGTTATTTCCAGTACGGTTCCTTTAGGGCAATGCCTTTTGCCCTCGCTTATGGTGCGTTCACGTGGCCGTTCCTCCCGCACTCGCGGGGGGGGGGGGGGGGCGCTGTCGTTTCAGGGCCTCCTCCCTGGGGTGGGGGGGGGTGCAGTTTTTAGCCGTGGTGGATACTGCGAGAGCTTTTGAGTTGTCTGGTGAAGATATGCCTGGTTCCGAGACTCTTTTCCCTCTCCAGTCGACATCTGAGGCTGTCACTAGGATTATGACTCCTCATTTGAAGGCCGAACTCGGTTGCCATTTCCCCTTTTCCGCCAGTTTCAACAGCTCCCACCCTATCTGCTGCTACTGCTGTTCCGTCTGCAATGTCATCGGTCACCGTTTCAGCCGGCCTCGGCTTATCCCTCCAGGGGTCTGCAGCGATGTCTGGTAGTGTGGATGTGGGGTATCGGCCTCAGCCTTCCCGGACTTCAACTCGGAAGAGGCTGCCGACCGAACCCCCTGTTGTGGCCTCTCCACCGTTGAGCACAGCAGTTTTATCCCTGTGGGGGTCTGCAGAGACATCCAGTAGTGTAGACGTGGGGGTATCGGCCTCAGCCTTCCCTGACTTCAACTCGGCGGTCAGAAGGGGCTGCCGTCCGAACCCTCGAGCACTGCAGTTTCTCTCATTGGATTCGCATGTTCATGGTGGGGCCACAATGAGCTCCGTGGCGTTTCCGTCCACGCACTCTGGCTCCATGGCCACTTTTGCGGGACCAACGCTTTTTGTGCAGCCTGGACAGTCTGTTCCGCAGAGGTCCGCGGAGAATCTCCTGAGTTTCCGCTCGGTAGATCTTCGGGGTATGTCATACCCCTATACACATCTGCCTTCAGATGTTTCGGCTGCAGCCCGTCGCCCCGCGTCGGGTGTATTTAAGGATCGTGACCCTTCGCTGGTTAAATGGGTCAGGAGTGAAGCCACTTTGCCGGTTCGTTCCCACGTCGAAACGGCCGACACAGTCAGCGAGCCTAGGGAGGCCCCCTCCTTGCTCACTTCGATTCTGTCCAAGAGCCTTTTTCGTTGCTTCCAGTGAGGCTACGAGTGGTTTCCGGGCGACCGTATGGCGCACCCCCCCCCCCCCCCGGGATTAGAAACGGGCCGCTTTCTGATCCTCCTTTTGTGCCTACACCATGGGAGGCGTCGCCTGGTTTGCCCATGATGGGCTATGTGTCTTCCGACTCAAGGAATGAGTCCGATATACCTGACGCCTAGAGCCAACAGTCTTCTGACTTCGGGGCAACTCTTGACTTTGTGATTGGATTCCTTCCAGATCTCAAATCGTCAAACCAGCCAACAGTGTCAGCCCTGCCGCTATCATCGGTCGCGCGCCTACAGCCTGTGGAACAAACTGCTTCTGGGTGCCTTCTACCGTGCCTCTCGCTACAGGTGGTTGAAGCATTTACAGCTTTGGACTCTAAGCTGAGTTCCAAGGCTATGAAGACGTCGTTCTTCACCAGGGTTGACACTTTTTTTCCTCCGGTGCGTTATCGTTCCTACTATTCCGGCAATCCGTCAGTCTGCCAGACCTTGACGGTCTTGGATCAGGACTCCAACTCCTAAGCCGGCCGTTTTTCATATGGAGACTCCGGAGTCCGTGTCGGGCTTATCGAGAGAGATGCTGGACATGCTTTCTCTCTTCGATCACGTCGTCTCTGCTTTACTGCTTATCCACCTCCAGGTAAGTTTGACGACGTACAGGCTCTTTTGTGTGTGTTGTGTGTGCTGTCCAAGACGCTCATACATCTCACACGCATGCCTGTAACACGGCTAACTTGGAATTAGTTCGCAATGACAATGTGCTGGACACAAGCCGTTCCTTGAGGGGCAGCGCGCTGCTCTTCGAGCTGCTTCTTCGGCGGGTCCGCAAATATTTCTTGGTTCCGTGGCGACGGTCCCGGATGACTCCCTATGTCATTCCATAGATCAGCTGCTGCTTCGCCAGCTTGCTCAGCCTTCTGTTGGAGAAGGGGCCGTGCAAAGCCTAACAAGTACCCTTCTGCTTCCTCTGCGAAGCCAAGGGCTGATCCTCCTGACGCCGCTTCTGCTTACTCACAGGGTAAGGGTAGGCGTTGGCAATAGTCACCTCGATTCGTCCCAGGTTGAGGCATCCAACTCAGTCGAGTGTGCCTCTTCCAACACAAGTCCCTTTCAACGTTACAGGTTGGGAACTTTTGATCACGGCAATCTCCTGTCAAAGGGGGCGATCGAGGTCATCAAGGACATTCATTCAGTGGGATTTTATTCCCGCCTGTTCTTGGTGCCAATGAAGGACCGCCGACTCCGACAGGTTGTTGATCTGAGTATCCCTGAACCAGTCTCTCATTGCTCCTAAGTTCAGCATGGAGGCTTTTAAGTCGGTTCGCCGCTCCATTCACCAGGGACTTCTCGCTTCCAGCTTCGACCTTGAAGACGCTTATTTTCACGTTCAGATTCATTGGACATCGCGAAAGTTTTTCAGGTTCGCTTTTCTGGGGCGAGTTTTACCAGTTCAAGGCCATGCCCTTCGGCCCCGACCTGGATCATTGGGACTTCACCCGCCTGGTGTCGCGTGTGTTACATCGCACACAGTCCAGGGTGTCTTCTTCGGCATATCTAGACGATGTCCTCCAGAGGCATTCCATTGCTGCCTTTCTGGAGTCGGATGTCGACACATTGTTGAGCCTGCTCACCTTACTAGGGTTCAGAGTCAACGAGGAAAAGTCGAACTTGGTCCCTTCTCCATCGTTTTGTCATCTATGGATGGGCTTCCGTACTCAGCTGAATACGGTGGCGGTTTTCCGGACAAGGGCTGTGATTTTCTCAGCCTTTGCCCTGTCTCTGTCCCAGTCCACGTCCGTAATAGCTCGGAGTCTTCCCCGCCTGCTCGGTCTCTGCGGTTCAGTCACGGATCTCATTCATCTAGGTCGGCTGCATGTCAGACCTCTTCAACACTTTCCTCGCAGTCGTTGGAGACAGAATGTCGATCCTTTGGATCTGGTGCTTCAGTTGCCGGAGTCTCTTCCTCGTCACCTTCTCCCCTGACGGATGTTCAGTGGAGTATGCAGGGAGTTCGTTGGACTTCCCCACGTCCGATCGTGTTCTGACGGCAGTCGCTAGCGACCTCGGATGGGGTGTGACGTTGGATCCTCTAGGTCTTTCCCTTTATGGGCCATGGGACCAGGATCAAGCAGCTCTTTACGTGAATCAGAAGGAGCTTCTTGCTATTCTTTTGCGTTTCCGGGAGTGGATCTCCCACCTTTCGAATTGCCAGGTCGTTCTTGTCCGACAATTCGACGGTGGTTGCTTACATTCGGAACCACTGCGGTACGCACTATGTTCCCATGTAGGAATTGGTTCGGGATCTTCTACTGCTCGCTCAGGATGTCAACGTCGGAGTGGTGGTTCGTCACATTCCCGGTCGTCTGAACGTCCTAGCCGACTCTCTGTCCCGACGGGGCAGGTTCTTTTCCACCGAGTGGATGCTCCACATGGCGGTGTTCCAGTCGCTTTGCAATCTCTGGGGTCGTCCCCAAATCGATCTCTTTGCGACTCGTTGGAACCATCAGGTGGACACTTTCGTGTCCCCGTGTCCAGATGCTCTGGCTTTCGCCGTGGGCGCTCTGTCACTCCTTTGGAAGGGTCTTGTCGGCTACGCCTTCCTGCCGATTCCGATTCTGTCTCAGGTTCTAACCAAGTTACGAACCTGCAGTTGTCGAATCATTTTGATCGCACCCCTGTCGCCTCAGTGGGTGTGGATCAATCTGCTCCGCTCTCTGTTGGCGGCGGTTCCGGCACGTTTCCCTCTACGTCACGACCTTTTTTTGCCTAAGTCACCCGAGGAGGTTTCACGTCGACCTGACTCCATTGTGCCTTCGCGGATAGCTTTTGTCAGGTCCTGTCTCCTCCGTAGCGTTTTTTTTTCGAGACGAGCAGTGGGGTTGCTTTTCTTCTTCAGGGAGGCACTCCACTGGTTTAGCCAATGCGGCTACGTGGAAGGCCTGTCTATGGTGTGCGGATCACTCTGTTGATTATGTCAATCCTTCGATCACACAGTTTGTTGAGTTTCTGGTATATCTGTTTGATTCTCGAGGTTTCCAGCCTGTTACCATCAAAGGGTACATGTCCATGCTTCGGAGACCTTTTCGTGGGACAGCGTCGTATCGGCACTAACCCATACCTCTCCAAGCTTGTTCGGCACATTTCCTTAGGACTAGGACTTTGCAGCTTACCCCAAGATGGAATCTTTCTTAGGTGCAGTTCTGCTTGGGGGAAGAGGGCGTACGAGCCTTTATCCCAGGTGGATATGCGTTTTCTCACATACAAGACGGCTTTTCTGGTGGCTTTTACCTCAGCCAGACGGGTTAGTGAGCTTCACGCCTTCTCGGTTGACCCGGCTTTTTTCGGGAGCTCTCCCACCAGTGTTATGTTTACCACTGGTTGCTCCTTTCTGGCCAAGATTCAGATACCAGAAAGTACTAAGCCTCCTATCTGTATCGAGGCTCTTCCTTCTGTTGAGGGTAAACACCCTTTTCTCTGTCCGGTTCGGGCAATCCGTTTTTGTCTCAATCGGACGTTGTTCATTAGGAAGGGAAGGAACGATTTTTCTGTCTCTTATTCCTGGTCTACAGAAGATCTCTCCTCAATCCATTTCTCGATGGATTTGTCTTGCTATTCGTGCAGCTTACGCTCGTCTAGCGACTGGCGATTGTATTCCCAATCGTATTTCTGCCCACGAGGTGTGTGCATTGTCTACCTCGTGAGGCCTATACTAACTCCGTCATGTTGTCGGATGTTATGCTGGCAGCCTACTGGAGAAATGCTACTTTCTCCATTTATCTGCGACAGTTGCAGGACCAGGCAGATGACCTTTGTACTACGGGCCCTCTTTCTTCTGCTCAGGCTGTTGTCTACCCCAGCCCTTCGGCTTCTTACGAGGTCCATTCAAGCTCTATGCTGTTACTGCCCTTTCTGTCTGTGCGTCGCACAGAACCATACGCCTCATGTCTCATTGTCTTTGACTAATGTTTGTGATGCTATGGTTTGATAGGCCTAGGGACCTCTTCCTCTGTCCACGGTTCCAGTGCAGTTGAGTTATGTGTGGGTTGGTTATGTGATTCCCTCCATCCTATTGTCTATCCAGCCTGTAGTAAACAACTGTAAGGTTGGTTAATCAGAACTTTAAATTTTATAGTAAATTTCCTTTCTTATTATACCTTTCTTATGTTTACATGGAGGACATGGAGGCATTCCCGTCTTCTTATTCGGGTAAGAATCCTTCCTCCTCGCTGATCACCAAACTCCTATGTTGGCGGACTCCAAAGAACGATTCATTGGTGACTGCCTTGCACACTGGTTTCCGGAAGTCGAGAAATTGTACTAAGAGAACAGCATCCCCTATTGAGTGTGCGCCGATGGCGCTCGACCCAGTTTTGGCTTATTTATTCTTGGTGCTTTTGCACCACTTTTCTTTCCCAAATCTCTTAAAAGAGATTAAAATAGAGAGTATATTTTCCGAGTTAGGGTCTTCCACTGTAGTGCAAGCCTGTAGTAAACAATTGCGGTAGGTATAATAAGAAAGGAAATTTACTATAAAATTTAAATTTTCATATATGGGGACAATGAGGTGGCACGCAAAGGGCTCAAGCCTCAGAGATCATCTCTTTCGATGCGTTAAAGGGAAATGCTCCTATTCACATCAAAATGGCTTTTGCCATATTTATTTATTGTCCGACGATTTACACAGACGTCCATTGTTTTGTACAGTTCGAACGTCAATTGTTTTGTACAACCAGCCATTCATTCACAGACAAAATGTTTGTCTTGCACAGAGATGTGCATAGTGGAGTGCACCCCAAGCTCCTATGACTCAGGCGGCAATATCACACAAACATTGAGTTCTTGAAATACAACATTGGAATTTGTTCCAATTTAAAGCGAGAAAAGGCGAGTGTTGATGCCAAGTTTTCTTCGTTCTATGGTTCCATCATTTTCTACACGGAGAAGGGACTGTGTACTCAGATAGCACGGAGCATAACAAAATGCCAATAGTGTCTCCTATGTAAAAATAGCATTGACGCTTCAAATGATCTGAGATACTGATAGTCCAAAGCGAGAGTTTTCCCGAAGAGAACCTCCGGGATACTACGTCCCTCCGTAGACTTCCCCCTCGAGATAATTCCCACCGAGATTCCAAGAGAGAGTACTCCCTTCCCCGGTGTTACCCCTTCCCCTCCCAATAGAGGAGACACCCGCTTCCATTTCACTGACTATTACTGATCATAGTCCAGACTCGATGTGTGCCAAGTAAAGAAGCCAACGCCACACATACATAATTAGTCATTTGGACTTTGGAATACGACATTACTGCAATTGCAACTTGAACATTCCAATAACGTATTCACAATGAGTTACCTCACCCGCTATCGGTTGTGTATAGCCAGGGACCTGGCGACAAGATGATGGTGTCACCCCCCCCCCCCCCTCCCAATCCTTGCCAAAATGTCCTATAGTTGGAAATTCGAAGAGTAAGTCATGAGTAGTTGGAAATTCCATCCATCCGGATTTTAAAGCTTCTTTGGTGATGCTGATGTCTCCTTTGCTACCTAAAATTCCAGCTCGGTTTTAAATCGACGAAAATTCCAACTATTACTATTTTCAACTACAGTGCAAGCAATATCGAGCTTCATAAGTATGCATGATGTCAATCGGTACGAGATTTCTATAGTACGTTTACTTATCGTAATAAAAAAATCCTCGAAATTCACTTTAAGAAAATTACATCACGTAAAATCGGTATCCTGAGCTAATTCCATCATTCACAGATGAGAATGTCCCCTTTTGGTTGTGCTCATTCAACCACGATGGCTGACTGAGTCCAAAGCTTGAAAACCTATAGCACAGTCTACAGGTCATATTTATGAAGGGATTTCATTGTAACTTGGTATGTTGACTTCATACAATGTATAGATGAAAACATCTCCATTTGGATGCAATTGGGCAACTGTGATGCCTACAGGGGCCCGAAGCCCGAAAACCTTAAGCACAGTCTAGAGGTCATATTTATGAAGGGATTTCAATGTAACTTGGTAGGATGACTCCACATAATGTCTAGATTAGAACGTCCCCTTTTGGTCGCGATCATTTTTCCTTGATGGCTGCCCGGGCCAAATCAAACATCAGAAATTGATCATTCATGCATAAGATCTGACTAACTTAATGTTAGGACAGTGTGAATTGCTCAAAGTTATCAGCTTGAGCATTAATTTTGTTTAGCACATACTCAATTCACAGAATAATACCAAATAATAATGACCTGATAATTATATCAGAAATGTGCTGACATCTTATTTACTAGAATCAATTTTATGCCCCCTCTCATGGCTTCATTTTCAAACTTTTTCTCGGTAATGCATTTTCTACTAGGGGGAGGGACCGGGAAGGGGTTTCCCCCACCAAGTCTCTCCCCCCAATTTGAAATTCACTACACTTACACCCCCAATCAGAAACCTCTAGCCACGCCCCCGTGTATAGCACAGCCTGAACCCGCTCTCGGCTATGATTAGCTACATATGGTGTCGATCTGGCATTAGCTTGTGGTCATTGTAAAGAATTAACATCTAAGTATTCGTCCAAGGTACGGATCATGTATTTTTATCTATATTAATGGATCAATATCAATCAGTGTTATTAGAGGAGGGAGTCCGATGGGGGATTCTCAGGGAGGTAATATCCGTGGGGTACTCTCTCGGTCACGTCGGTATTGCCGCGCGGGGGGAGAGGGGGGTGAAGTCACCAGGGGATTCTCCAGAAACCGATCAGGTGTTAGAAGCGATAGCTATCTTCAAATAGATATCCTGCAAAAGGTATCCTCCAATAGGTATCCTCTAATAGGTATCCTCAAATAGTACATCACCATGTCATAGATATCCTCAAAAACCCGTATGTGCTGTATGTGTTGTGCGCACATTATGCAGTAGCACATATCGGCACATTCAGCATGTGCCTATGTGCTACATGTGATGTGTACCCATTACGCACTAGCACACAAACACATCTGGTGAAGTCAGAATACTTTATAGGGAGGCCAGGAAAGTCATAACATAGACAGAACATATCCATGAATGTTCAGTTAGAGTAATCAAAATAGTTAGAATCCAAGAATTTAGTGAGAAATTGTAGCCAAATAACTAGTTGGCGGGTTGATTGTGGTAATTCTACGAAGTACCCGAGGATTGTGGGTAATTAGATTTACTTTTATACAAAGGAACGTGACTATTGTTAACAGAAAAGGAGGATTTTGTGGAATCCGAACAAAGTAAAGTCGTTTTTGTGATTTTGGGTCATTATCGGGTCTATTTAGATAATCTACGAAGTAAAACGTGGAATCAGAGCCAGGAAACTACTCCTATTAAATCGAACACACCATCAGAACCGACCTGTTGTAGGTCATTGGGTCACTTAGCAACCATGTGCTACCATAGAAACCAAGATGGGGCCTCCAGTATACAAAATGGGCGACGAAAACACGTGTCGCCCATACAACACACTTCATATGCCCACTAAGACCGCTGATCATAATGGAGATGACGTCAAAAGATGACCGCCCTTTTGAGCTACCATGACAATAAACTTCACGACTATGGAGTCACTTCCCCCTCCCCTACCCCCCCCCCCCCCCAACCGGGGACGATCTACGCATCTCCTACTACTTATGCCCTACACTAAATTTATGGCCTCGTAAGTATAGCCCCGGTAAAAAAATAAATGTAACCGGTTATATTTATGGTAATAAATATAGGATATTTAAGAGTGTTGGTATCAAATGAAATTGTACAAACGTGTCTGGGAACGTTTCATATTGCTGAACTCAAATTTTGCAAAGTGGAAACTTCAGGACAAGTTATATTCTTTTTTCTCACTCTTATGCTATTTTACAATTATTTTGTTAGTATTTATCACACGGAACATCCACAAAAATAACTGGTGTTTCAATATAAATTGCTGTGATTTGTGTATAGGCATGACACACAGTGATACAACTAAAAGTTAATGACGCTTTGCAATATTAATTGGTGCATGTTATGTACTTTTCAGTCATATCATGTGACAATATTTGTATTATGCATGTTACCTAAAGTATCGAAGAAAACTGCTTTAGAATGCAGTATGTATAGTTTCAATCTATGTTATAGTAATCCATAGCTGGAAGATACAAATATATATTTTTATTTATTACTGTATGGAGGCTTTTCCAATGATAAATTTAGCTTTTAGTAGCCTCATTACGCCAGACAAGTGAAAGTATTTGAGAAAAGGGAAGAAGATATTGAATAGCATTTTCTTATCACGAGACATATTTCAATCAAGATGTTGCTTCTTGCAGTCTTGATTAGGCTTACTTGAGGCTGGTAATACTCCTTCCTATAGACCTCTAAAATACACAATCCACGTGAAACGCGGGTTCGAAAATCTATACGTTATACGTTGTCCTGTTTTCTGGCCGCTCGAGCAACTGATGACTATAAGCGGGCACAAGTGACAGGTCGGTGAGAGATCAGGTAGTGTCTTCACAAACGGACGTATTATTTCACTCCAAATGAGTTAATAGCATTCGTCCCAACTAATTGTTGTTTGTTAATTGTGTATCTTCAGAAATGTAAATCGTTTGAAACTTAAAACTGTTCGGAAATGTACATAAATGACATCTGAAGCCGAATTTTCTGGGCAAAAAGCGGTTTCCATGGCAGATCGGTACGTCGTTTTATGCATCCGAAACCAACGAGAGAAATAATGCAACATTACTGGGGCTGGAAATTAAATTTTGAGCATATCTACTTTCGTCATGTGTACGGTCATGTCTGAATTTTGTGTTTTTGTGAAGGTTTAACTCTTTTTGGCTCGACAGGCGACTAAAGTCGACAGACGGCAGATCGCGGAAAGGTACTGCAATAGTCATTTTAGCCAACTGTGTGTGTCCATTTCCAAGTGCTTTTAACCCTTTACCCAACGCAGACGATATCAAAATTTATTATTTTAAATATCATTTTTTTTTTTAAATTTTCAAAAACTTTTAACAAAACAATATCATGTGCCCCCTCGTTGAACGAGCTCGATGCTGAAGTTGCATATTACGCGGGGGTGGGGGTGCTGCCGATTCGTTGGGTAAAGGATTGTATAAACATACGTATTCCGATGTTTCATGTACCATTTATGTCCTATCCATGAACAACGATATCGCCCCTTGAAAGTATAAAGGTGCCACTTAAATATATACAGGAAATCATTTGAAAACCTGTCAATGAGATCATTAGAACATCTTTTAAAATAATAACGCTTTAGTCTAACAACCTATACTTTTTGTTACATTCCTGATGAAGCCGCTAAGAATTATGTTTCTCAGATTATTCCGCGCCAAAAGAGTTAAAGTCAAAAAGCACATACATCTTCAACGTGCGATAAAGCTGGCGTCTTAAAATAGAAATGCGTCCCTCCGCCAGTTCCGAAAAGGTGATTTGTCCGCTTATTCACTGTGAGATTCAATGATCTCGTATGTCTTTACCGAAGGGTAAGATTATATTGTGCTGTTCGGAGAAAAGTCAGAAAGAGAAGTTCAACCAGATCGTGACCCGGTAACGATTGGGTAGAAATTATTTGTTCCCTTTGAGACCACATGAGTTTCGTTTGTCTCTTATGATTCGTTCTTGATTTCGCAATATTTTTTAGGACTCTCAGGGCTTCTAAATTCGATTTAATGATCTCGTATGTCTTTACCGAACATCTTTTAAAATAATAACGCTTTAGTCTCACAGCCTATACTTTTTGTAACATTCCTGATGAAGGCGCTAAGAATTCTGTTTCTCAGATTATTCCGCGCCAAAAATAGAGTTAAAGTCAAAAAGCACATACAACTTCAACGTGCAATAAAGCTGGCGTCTTAAAATCGAAATGCGTCCCTCCGCCAGTTCCGAAAAGGTGATTTGTCCGCTTATTCACTGTAAGATTCAATGATCTCGTATGTCTTTACCGAAGAGTAAGATTATGTTATGCTGTTCGGAGAAAAGTGAAAACGGGAAGTTCATCCAGATCGTGACCCGGTAACGATTGGGTAGAAATTCTTTGTTCACCTTTGAGGAGGGCGCAGTGGCTCAGTAGGCTGACCTGCAGGCTTCAAGCCGAGAGGTCATCGGTTCGAATCCCACCTGCGACAACCGCGTTGTGTCCTTAGGCAAGGAACTTCACCCCCACTGCCCACGTGAGGAGACGATGGCATTGTGTACTAAGGCGTACTACACGTCGATGGTGCACTTGTCTTCAACCAATGCTTACCCTGCTTGCGTGGAGTTAGTAAGTTGGGCAGCTGACAGTTGCTCGCCGTTGCTCGGTGGTTTTCTCCTGGTACTCCGGCTACCTCCACCGTAAAACTATCGTGATCTTGATTAGCCATTGAGCAGAAATATGCGACCTTAAACACCAATAAATAAATATATTGTTCCCCTTTGAGACCACAGTACCGTAAACTGTATTTTTATACCAAGATCACCTGTGTTACTACCTGTGAAAAGCACGTATGTTAAATTTGATCTTTTAACCCCACTACCGGTGTAAAGCTTCTACTGTGGTAAAACGTTTTCAACGTGAATGAATTCCATCACAAAAAAATTACACCTTTAGTAGTACACTTCGCGATGTTTCATTCGACGTTTAGCGGTACTGTCTCCTACGTGCAATCACTTATTAAGTTTAAAATACGTACAATTAAATATTTAAATACAATTTAAGAATTGTTAATAATAATTTGACTGAAAAAGCATGAAAATTTCAATCAACTTTGACGATGTGTCTAGCTGTCAATCAAGCATTCACGTGCTGCCGGTAGTACTGCCCATCGGCGCAGATGTAAACAAAACAAACCCATACGTTTTCGATAGAAAGTATCGTTTTTACCATTTTAAGTGGCAAACTCGATAATTTATTAAAAACATGGTATAAATAAACAAACATGTACTATGGTCGGTACTAGGCAGAGTCTCTTGGTTAAAACCCTTATCCTACTCGTGGTTTAAATCTGATTACCGGACCCTAGTACCCATTGATTCTATATTACATTTGTTATTTTTAAAAGGGTTAAAAAGGTAAACATACGATTTTCCAAATGAGTGGTTCTATTGCACTTTGAATGATTGTCTTGACGCGCGCAAGCTCTTAGGATGCCAGTCTACTTCCGTAAGGAAACCGACGCTGTTACGGCTATTTGTTTATCCACTTTTCGTGATATTTGCGCACTGACAACAGTTCATTTAATGAGAAGTTTTTTCCCTAGCAGAAACATGTTGTCGCCTGAGTGCTAGAATGCCTTATGTCCCCTATGGGGACATAGGACATTCTAGCACTCAGACGACGATATTGATACCCTTTCCTGCTCCAGTTACAGATAATCCAATCAATAAGAATTTACTTCACCTTGAAACAACCAAAATATTTACACAATTAGTGGAAATATTCGGTGGCGTAATCATAAAACTACAGCTGTGATGAGTCTTCATTCCTAATGGTAATGTCATCAAAAGATTCGGTAATATAGAGTCTTAATCGAAAGTTTCTTGTATAGACTGAAAACAAATGAAAGTTTCTGGGAATTTTTAGATTCAGCTGTCTAGAATATTTCAGTCGTTCGAAAAAGAGAACCATAAGCTCACTTTACCGGCCAACTGAAATACTTCGGACGAGTGCATCTAAACATAGAAGACGGAGTATTTAAGGTTCTAGCCAGTAACGCCATCGAGTTCCTTACATAATTTGACTAGTGGATTGAGAGCTTGAGTTGAGTAAAAGGCGTTTTTTTCTGAATCCTGCATTACGAAGATTCAGGCAACACACAAGTACTCTGTTATTAAAAATGGAAACGTTTGGTTGTAACTTCGTCGCTTCTGTTGAGATCTTGAGAGCTCCCCAACATTTCCAAAGAATGATGATGTCCAATATTAAAGATGAAATACAACTCGGGGTGGAATTTCAACACACTCCACACAAACCTTCTGACTAGTAATATTAAGTCTATTTTAGAGATCTCAAAACAACGAATAACTAGAGAAACAGAATTTACTGCATCCAATAAATTCAAATCTGTGTGAAAAGGGTTAAAGTATCAGGAATAAACTCTACAGAAAGAGAAGTTATGGAGGCTTATTTACTGAAGTAAAATATTTTTTAACAAATCAGAAATTGGTTTTCGTTAACAGTATTTACAGATATTCATACAAGAATCAGAACAATTTTTATAAGAAACCAGAAAAGGCATATATGTGACCAGCATACTAAGGGTTCGATACACGAATCAGAAATGGAGAATTGTGGCTCTGCCCAATAATTTGTGTGATGGAATACATTCCTAAACTTTAGAAATGCATTAAGGTGTAATAAAATGCATTTCCCAGTCTGAATAATATGCACTTGATGACCTCATTCAGGTGGACCATATATTGAATCTTCAGCGATTTTCAACTCAGTCGGTGTAGTCCCATGTTTACATCATCCACAGTGATGATAGCAAATATTCATTAAGAGCTAGAAGACTCTAAAGCGGTCGGCCCACTGGATCACACCCAAGGCCTCGAATGGGTGAAAAAAACAGAGATGAGTGCAAACTGGTTATTGTTAACCAGCATGCCAAAATGCATAGAGATAGGAAAATTCGTATTTGAGTTATCGCGCTGACAAAGGGTGTATAGACTCTATATTGGAGATATTGTCATAAAAACCTTAAAAACCCCAAAAGCTCTTTGAAGGCCTACTCTTAAAAGAGCATCCAGTGACCTAAACAAGGCATACATTAAACTTGAACTTCTCTAATAAATTAATTTTAAATAGTCATAGCACTAACACAGTTAACAGTGCAGTCAACTGTGTCAGCATTGCATCTTTTACCGGCATCCTGACAGTATTGTGATAGGTTTCAATAACAATTATTCAGTGTAGTTTTACAATTGCATGTACGACTGGAATTCTTCATGATCAAGTTGTTTGTTTTTATATTAACTTGGTTTGGGTATTAATTCTCAACAATGAGATTAAATAAACAGATCATCTTATTGTATGTGATAGTCACAGCTTACTCCCTAACAGCTTTATTTATGAAATTCTTTCATGGAGAAAATATTCATACATGAATCAGAACAATTTTTCTAAGAAACCAGAAAAGGCATATATGTGCACACCATTTATTGGGTTCGATCAAGGAATCGGAAATTAACATTACTGGCTCTGCCATTTATTTGAATGATGAGGTACATGTATAATCTTCAGAATTGCATTAACTGGTATAAAATGCAATTTTTAATAGGTCGGAAAAATATGCACTTAATGACCTCTGCTGGCCGCATAGAGGTGGATCGCATTTTGAAACCTCCAGCAAGTTTCAACTCATTTGGTTTAGGTACCATTTCTATAGGCCATACTAAGCCTGAAGTATGAGCATAAACTACTTTATAAATATTGGTTCCACCAACTCCGGATCTGCCATATTTGTAGATGATGGCAAATGTTCATATTAGCTAGACAATGTTGAAGTGCATGCATGGTACCTTTGGAAAATATATTGCGAGTAAAAAAGTTCAGTAATGTTAGAATATAGACGTTGAAAGGCCTTTAAGACCCTCAAGAGCCTATCGGAAGATTTATTGGCATTGTCAAAAAACCGAGGTCCTATCTTTGTCCATTTGTGTTCAGAACAACACTGTGAAAATGGAAAGGGTTTTCATTATTCTCAATAAATTTTTTGAAGAGTGGTGCACCATCGATGTGCAGTACGCTTTAGCACACAGAGCCGTGCCCCCATATTAATATCTTCAGAGGGTTAAAATACTCCCGTTAAATACTCCATTTTAATCCTTTAACCCTTTACTCAACGAATCGGACGCATCCACCCGTCTAATATGCAAATTGAGAAGTTGAAAAAATATTATTTTTGAAAACATTTCAACAACACCATATCATGTGACCCCTCGATGGAACGAGCTCGTCGTTCTCGTTCCAACGAGGGGTCCCATGATATAGTTTTGTTGACATTTTTTTAAAAATTTGAAAAAATTATATTTAAAATAATAAATTTTGATATCGTCTGCTTTGAGTAAAGGGTTAAATGGGGGCGCAGTGGCTCAGTTGGCAGAAATGCAGGCTGTAAGTCGAGGGGTCCTCACTCTGTCCTTGAGCAAGACTCTTCACCCCAATTCCCACGTGGGTGCATGCTGGCGATATGTACTAAAGCCTACTGCACATCGATGGTGCACCTGTCTTCAACTAATGCTAACCCTACTTGTGTGGAGTAAGTATGTGAGGATCTGACAGTTACCCGGTGCTTCTCCCCGAGAACTCCGGTTTCCTCCACCCGTAAAACTGTCGTGGTCATGATTAGCCACTGTGCAGAAATATGTGACATTAAACACCAATAAATAAATAAATAATCCTTTAAAAAATGAGCTCATTCCAATGAAGGGTCATAAGCTATGTTTTTCAAGCAAAAATGAAAAAGTAATTAAAACTGAATAGACATTTCTGTGTATAACGCTGACCGATTTTCGCCCTCATGTTGGCTAAAGGGTTAAGAATCCCTTACTTTGGAAGGCACACTGAAAAGGTGTCCCATTCAACATAGAATTAAATGTTACAGAAAAGAATGCGAAAAACATTCTGCAGCCATGAGTTATATTAAGGGTATTTTTTACTCACATCGAAGTATTAAAAGGGTTAAAATCTGACCATTCAAATATTCCATTTTATTACTTTGTAATTGTGATAGGTGTTTCGAGAAAGCCACAAACCACTCCATCCCAAAACCTCCCAATCCTGAGTTATGATTGAAAATAAATAGATTTTTAAAAAATGCTTTGAAAAGTGAAGGGTTCTCTCTTCAATGATTGAGAATAAAATTTGTAACATGATACAAAATAAATATACAATACTATTCAATGTAACGAAGAATTCTATTTTAGCTTTCTCTCCGCCCTTTGTTTAAGAGAGATTATATTCTGTTTTAGATAATGGTTACTACTTCAGCTAACTCATTTCCCAGTAAATGTTGTAAAACACATGTTTTACCCTCTAGAGCCCCAAGACCCCACATACCTCCAAATCATATAGATGGCCGAGTACCAATGGCAATCAGTCCATCAGTATACCAAAAACATTGAGATAGGATTGATTGTATTTGGGTTATCGTGTTGACAAAACAGTGCATAGAAGATAGAAATATTGCAACTACATCATCAAGGAATGAATGAATATTATTAATTTATTGGGGTTCAACGATACTTTTCAACAGCTAGGGTCACCTCTTGCCGGGCAGTTTTTAGGGATGGAGGAAGCCTGATAACCCAGAGAACCACCAAGCAGCAACAAGCAACTGTCAGGCTCCCCAACATACTATCTCCACACAAGCAGGGTTAGTGCAAGTGCGTCATCGACGTGCAGTATGCCTTAGTACACAACGTCACCATGCCCTCACGAGGGCAATGGAGGTGAAATGTTTTTGCCCAAAGACACAAGGCGGTTGCCGCAGGTAGGATTCGAACTGAGAACCTCTCGGCTTGCAGCCTGCACCTCCGACTACTTAGCCACGGCACCCCTCAATGGACGTAATGGGAATACGTTGGACGCTTGTTTTGGGGATAAAATAGTTTTAAAGAAAATCAGAAATAGGTTTTTGATGACAGTATTTTAAGATATTCACTCAGGAATCAGATAATTCTTTTCAAGAAACCAGATGAGGTATATATATGTACAGCATTCAAAGGGACCGATTAAGGGAATGCACTAGGAGGTTCAAAAATATGATTTGCAGCAATTCTGAAAATAGCCCTCAGTGACTCCTGTGCGACCTTGGCCAAAATTTTGAACCTCCATCGAGTGTCGACTCGTTTGGTATTGGTCCCAGGTCCATACATCATACCATGCTTGATGTATGTCCATTACCCACTTTCAAAAATTTTGGCCACACCAACTATTTACGTAAAAATGGATGTATGAACTTCAGGAATGCTTAGAGAGCCGAAAAATGTGATTTCCAGCAATTCTGAAAAAATGCACTTAATGACCCCATGTGACCTCCGTGACCTTGACCCCTATTCTTGAACCTCCATCAAGTGTCGACTCATATTTTGAATCTCCGTCGAGTGTCGACTCATTTGGTGTTGGTCTCAGGTCCATACGTCATACCACGCCAGAGATATGGGCATGACCCACTTTCAAACGCCCATACGGACACCACTAATGCCCCAGGAAACTGAAAAAAATAGGTGGCCGAGAACCTTTGACTGTCTATCAGCATGCCAGAGATCAGCGAGATAGGGCAATTCGTTTTCGAGTTATCTTGCGGACAAAAAAGTAGTGAGAAGGCAGATGACAGGGGAAGAAGAAGAAAAGAAGAAAAAAAGAAAAAATTAAAAAAGAAAAAGAAACCGTACAAAAACAATAGTCTGTGTGTTTCACACAGACTAACAAACCAAGTCTAAACCAAAAGGTCAGCACAATGAGGTTTTTTTCGTGAAACCATATCCGTTATTATATTGAATCACGTTGACCAGATCCCAAGTGAATTATGATTTCTATTGTTTTCTTTTATTTGTCGTTTCGCTAATTTTGTTTGCATTCTATCGTCCAGAAGCTACCTAAAATGATAAAAAAGAATATAAACATTTCATAACAGCGTTTTATTTTTTTTCCTCACGTTTCCGGGAATAGCGAGAAAAATGTGTGTTGTATGTACTGAACTATTCCATATTGTGTGTAAAGGGTAGGGCCCTGCGAATCATACATTTTCGATTCGAATTGAATCTCGAATCGAATCGTATCTATTAGTTGAAATAGAATCGTATCTCGAATCGAATCAGGGGCGTCTTGAAGATGACCAATGGGGGCCAGGGTGCTACAAACCGGATTTGTTCCGACTGTGATGGCTTAAGTTCCGCCTAATAAAATAATCCAGCTACATCATCAGGACATGCCTTCGTCGAAGGTATACCTTGATGATGTAGTTGGAATGTTACACTGTAGGGATTATAATTCATTGTTGGCACTGCTTGGAACCTTAAATTTGCATTTAACAGCGACAGGGACAAGTGATTATTAGAATTAGCATGATCGCTAGCAAAAGTACAGATGTTATTTATGTTAATGTAGCAGAAGTTACACTCAGTCTTTGATTTCAACATTATATATGTACGATTTCCATTTGAAACAGAATATACTGCATCCAGTAAATTCAAATCTGTGTGAAAAGGGTTAAAGTATCAAGAATAATATTAGAGAAAAAGAATTTATGGAGGCTTATTTTCTGGAGTAAAATATTTTTTAACAAATCAGAAATGAGTTTTCGTTAACAGTATTTACAGATATTCATACAGGAATCAGAATTTTTTTTATAAGAAACCGGAAAAGGCAGCATATGTGACCAGCATTCAAAGAGTTCAATACACGAATCAGAAATGGACAATTCTGACTCTGCCCACTAATTTGAGTGATGAAATGCATTCATAAACTTTAGAAATACATTTAGGTGTAAACAAATGCATTTCCCAGTCCATCTGAATAATATGCTCTTCATGATCCCATTCAGGTGGACCATATATTGAATCTCCGGCGATTTTCAACTCAGTCGGTGCAGTCCCATGTTTACATCATCTACAATGAAGAATGATCGCAACTCACTTTGAAGTAATGGCTGCACCAACTTCAGATCTGTCATTTTTAGTGATGATAGCAAATATTTCTTAAGAGCTAGACGACTCTAAAGCGGTCGGTCCACTGGATCACACCCAAGGCCTCGAATGGGTGAAAAAAACATAGATGAGTGCAAACTGGTTATTGTTAACCAGCATGCCAAAATGCATAGAGATAGGAAAATTCGTATTTGAGTTATCGCGCTGACAAAGGGTGTATAGACTCTATATCGGATATATTGTCATAAAAACCTTAAAAACACCAAAAGCTCATTTGAAGGCTTACTCTTAAAAGAGCATCCAGTGACCTAAACAAGGCATACATTAAACTTGAACTTCTCTAATAAATTAATTTTAAACAGTCATAGCACTAACACAGTTAACAGTGCAGTCAACTGTGTCAGCATTGCATCTTTTTACCGGCATCCTGACAGTATTGTGATAGGTTTCAATAACAATTATTCAGTGCAGTTTTACAATTGCATGTACGACTGGAATTCTTTATGATCAAGTTGTTTGTTTTTATATTAACTTGGTTTGGGAATTAATTCTGAACAATGAGATTAAATAAACAGATCATGTTATTGTATGTGACAGTCACAGCTTACTCCCTAACTACTTTATTTATGAAATTCTTTCATGGAGAAAATATTCATACAGGAATCAGAACAATATATATTTTTCTAAGAAACCAGAAAAGGCATATATGTGCACACCATTTATAGGTTTCGATCAAGGAATCAGAAATTGACATTACTGGCTCTGCCATTTATTTGAATGATGAGGTACATGTATAATCTTCAGAATTGTATTAACTGGTATAAAATGCAATTCTTAATAGGTCGGAAAAATATGCACTTAATGACCTCTCGTGACCGCATAGAGGTGGACCGCATTTTGAACCTCCAGCAGGTTTCAACTCATTTTGGTGTAGGTACCATCCCAAAAGGTCATACCAAGCCTGAAGTATGAGCATAAACTACTTTATAAATACTGGCTCCACCAACTCCGGATCTTCCATATTTGTAGAATACGGCAAATGTTCATATTATCTAGACAATGTTGAAGTGCATGCATGGTACTTCTGGAAAATATATTGCGAGTAAAATGTTCAGCAATGTTAGAATATAGACGTTGAAAGGCCTTTTAGACCCCTAAGAGCCTGTCTGAAGACTTATTGGCATTGTCAAAATACTGGGGTCCCATCTTTTTCCATGTGTGTTCAGAACAACATTGTGAGAATAGAAAGGGTTTTCATTATTCTCAATAAATTTTTTGAAGAGAGGTGCACCAACGATAAGCAGTACCCTTTAGTACACAGCACCACCGTGCCCCTAAATTAAGATCTTAGAGTGTTAAAATACTCCCTTTAAATACTCTATTTTAATCATTTAACCCTTTATCCAACGAATCGGCCGCATATGAATGCTATTAATTTACTGGGGTTTAACAACACTTTTTAACAGACAGGGCCGCCTCGTGTCGGACAGTTTTTACGGATGAAGGAAGCCTGAGAACCCAGAAAACCAACAAGCAGCAAGAAGCAACTGTCAGGCTCCCCAATATACTAACTCCACACAAGCAGGGTTAGTGCAAGTGCATCATTGACGTGCAGTATGCCCTAGTACACAACGACACCATGCCCTAACATGGGCAATGGGGGTGAATACTTTTGCCCGAAGACACAAGGCGGTTGCCGCAAGTAGGATTCGAACTGAGAACCTCTCGGCTTGCAGCCTGCACCTCTAACCATTTAGCCACCGCACCCCTCTATAAATGTAATTGGAATACTTTTCGAGGCTTATTTTGGGGATAAAATAGTACTTTTAAAGAAAAGCAGAAACCAGATATGGTATATATATGTACAGCATTCAAAGGCACCGATCAAGGGAATGCACTTGGAGGTTAAAAAAAAATATGATTTCCAGCATTTCTGAAAATAGCCCTCAGTGACTCCTGTGCGACCTTGGCTCACATTTTGAACCTCCATCGAGTGTCGACTTGTTTGGTATTGGCGCCGGAACCATACATCATACCATGCTTGAGATATGAGCATGACCCCCTTTCAAAAATTTTGGCCACACCAACTTTTTACGTAAAAATGGATGTATGGACTTCAGGAATGCTTTAAAAAGCACCAAAAATGTGATTTCCAGCAATTCTGAAAAATGCACTTAATGACCACCAGGTGACCTCCGTGACCTTGACCCATATTTTTGAACCTCCATCAAGTGTCGACTCATTTAGTGTTGGCACAGGTCCATGCATCACAACATGTTTGAGATATAAACGTGACCTCGGTGCTTGACCCATATTTTGAACCTCCATCGAGTGTCGACTCATTTGGTGTTAGTCCCAGGTCCATGCATCGTACCATGCATGAGTTATCAGCGTGACCCACTTTCAAAAATTTGGGCCATGCCCACTTTCTTACGTCAAATGCATGTATGGACGTCAGGAATGCTTTACGGGGTCAAAAAATGTGATTTCCAGCAATTATGAAAAATGCACTTAATGACCCCTAGGTGACATCCGTAACCTTGACCCATATTTTGAATCTCCATTGAGTGTCGACTAATTTGGTGTTGGTCCCAGGTCCATACGTCATACCACACCTGAGATATGGGTGTGGCCCACTTTCAAAACACTCCTACGTACACCATTAATATCCCAGGAATCTGAAAAACATAGGTGGCCGAGAACTTATGACTGGCTATTAGCATGCCAAAAATCAGCGAGATAAGGCAATTCGTTTTCGAGTTATCTTGCGGAAAAAAGTGACGGGAAGACAGAAGACAGGAGAAGAAGAAGAAGAAGAAGAAGAAGAAGAAGAAGAAGAAGAAGAAACCGTACAAAAACAATAAAAAACAATAGTGTGTGTGTTTCACACAGACTAACTATACGTTTTGCGAAACGATGAAGATGAGTGGTGACCAGCAAAATTCCTTTGAAAATGTTACGAGAGGAAACGAATCGAGCAACCGATTTCGAATCGAACCAAATATCTACTTAATATTCGAAATTGTATCGAATCTCGAAGCTTCGCAGGACCCTAGTAAAAGGGATAACGTTTAGATGGGAAATAAAAAGATAAGGGTACCGAATGATTTAGATAATAACCGTAGTGAGTAAAGACGTCATATGATTGACAGTTTGGTTTCAGTGTCACTCTTGCCGTCTTTTCTGAAACGGTTTAATTTAAATTTAAAAATTCAACCTGTAAATGATGGGCTTAAAGAACAGAAGTAGTCGTCTGATAAATGCTACCTTGACTTTACATAATTCAGTCTACAGGTTTTCAGTGGCTTTTTCTCTTAACCCTTTACCCAACGAATCGCCCGCATCCGCCTATGCAAATTCAGCAGTTGAAAAAATACTATTTTTCAAAACATTTCAACAAAACCATATCATGTGACCCCTCGTTGGAACGAGCTCGTTCCAACGAGGGGTCACATGATATGGTTTTGTTGAAATTTTTTGAAAAATTTGAAAAAATTATATTTAAAATAATAAATATTGATATCGTCTGCGTTGGGTAAAGGGTTAATATGTAAAATATCTGGCGTTTCGTTAGCGGTAGGGTTGATCTCCTTGTATTCACACATTCGAACATACTTCTGTGTAATGTGTGAATGTATAAAGAACACGTGAAGGGAAATTTATTTAGAATATGATCTAATCATCCCTGACTTATTCCATCAAGAAAATCGATCTCCGATCAAGTTATCTCCCTTGAAATTATTAGACGAACGAGGAAAGTCTAATTTAGAAGAACGTATTTGTTGAGAAAACATTTATGACATCGGTAGAAAATAAAGTCAACTTAACTTTTGTTACTTTTAATAAACGAAAACAACAGACAGCCCCCAGGGCTTTCATTTTTTGTTTATTAAAAGTAATAAAAGGAAAATAAAGAAGCAAGCATTTGTTGAGAAGACACCCATGACATCGACAGAAAATAAAGTCAAGTTAACTTTTGTTACCTTTAATAGACCAAAACAACAGACAGACTCGGGGCTGTCTGTTGTTTTCGTTTATTAAAAGTAATAAAAGGATAAATTGGCTTTTATGGCAAGCTAATTAGAATCAATTTGTTCATAGATAATTCGCATTAAGAATATCTATCAGTATCTCATCTACCAACAGAAATGTCCACTTTGGCTCTTTGTTTTATCGAATGTGTTTTTATACTCATTTGCAAGTTCTTATTATTCCCAGGAAAAAAACAAGTATCAAATCTCACCCACTGGACTTATATATTAATGAAACAGACGGTGGCTCTTTTATATAGTTTAAGCAATATTTTATTCAGCAACAATAGTATACATACTACAATGTAAGTTCAAAATCAAAGCAACTGAACATTGTGCATAATGACAAAGTACGTAATGTTATCAAGATAAATAGCAGCGCGGTGGCTCAGTTTTATAAACTGTTGGACTTCTATGCTAGAGGTCCGAGTTGTATCCCCGCCCAGGACGACCCGCGTTGTGTCCTTAGGTAAGGCGCTTTATCTCGGTTGCCTACATGGGGGCATGATGACGCCGTGTACTAAGGCGTACTGCACCTCAGTGGTACGCATGTCTTCAACCGCTGTAACCCTGCTTGAACGGAGCTTGAACAGAGTTAGAATGTTGAGGAGCTGACAGTTGCTCGTCGATGCTCGGTGGTTCTCTCCGGGTATTCCAGCTTGCGCCCCACGTAAAACTGTCACGGTCACGATTAGCTATTGCGCACAGGTATGCGATCTTAACCACCAACACATAAATAATATAAATCAAGATAAATGAATGGAACTTCAATTACATATTAGGTTTTAGCAGGAAGCACAGAGCTTATAGTGAGTCGTCTCCATAAATAAAGTACATCTGTAATTGAACGATTTGGTCATTCGCTGTAAGTAACTTTATTTAAATCTTAACATACAGGTGAGAGAAAAGCAAGAACGAACAGGAGAGAGAAAGCAGCAAAAAAGATAGGAAAAGGAGAAGAACAAGAAGGGAAAAAACAGCTTGAAGACAAAGCGTATCAATGAGAACAAATGCAAACTGCTCGAACGCAGTCTGTGTATCTTTTGTTCGTTTACTGGGCTATCAAGAATCAACTACATTATCCCACTTTACGTTCAAAGAAGCTACCAGATAACACACACCCCTGACGCGACGTTGAGACGGCACGAAAGGTAACAAACTAGATTGTAGTAACATTACGACGACGGTATTTGAGACCCGTAACGCTACCAAAACGCTGCACCAACGGTGCGTGCTCTCTGAGGTTTAGCCTTGAGTTTTGCCAAAAACATAACCATAGTTCATGAAAAGCTTGATGAAGAATAGCCCCCACCGCACCCATTGCCTTTTTGATAAGCCATGGGGACATAACCTGAACCATGTCTTTATGCCATACAGAAGAAATGGTCAGTGCCTTCAAATTAGTCAACTATAAGACGTTACAGTACAAGCGCCTTGACTGGCCACTCTCCACAGGTGGGCAATACTTCCACGGACGCAATAATATTAGTCTACAAACACTAATTATAGGAATAATCATCAAAAATTTAATTAATGAAGCACCGGGTACAACTCAGTGCTTCATAAATTAAAATGTTGCTCATGATCATTGTTACTACCTGGTAAAGGCATGCGTGGATATCACTGCCCCCGTGTGGATTACGACCAATTTACTGCGAATGTACTGTATAGAACCATTGGAATTTAGTGGAAGCGTGCAGTCAGGTATATATATAGTCTTGCACTACTCTGAAAACTCTGCAGTCTTCTCTGTTGTTAATCTTTACGACCCAAAGAGAAGCGTAGAGAGATCAAAGGTAAATGTAAGGACATTAATGGTGGAATTACGAGCACCAGAATACATTGAACAGAAATGTTCTGTTGTTTCATGCTCCTAACATTTCTGACATTGGCGATCACTTATAACTGGATGTTCACTTTAGGGGTACATCTTTGTTTTAATTTTCAAAACAACATGTTCAACGGTATTTAAATACGACCAGAAAGCAAACCGCAGGTCACTATATTTAACTATTTGGAAATCAGTTTACCCATTTTTATCGCGCTTGACAAAATTACCTTTATACAGTAACTTGTTGCAGTGTCAGCTTCTTTTGTAATACTTGGCTCTACATTTATACAGTAACATGCTGTGGTATCAGTTCATTTTATTATTACTTGAATCTACCTTTATACAGTAACTTGCTGCATTATCAGCATCTTTTATACTTACTTGGATCTACATTTATACAGTAACTTGCTGTAGTATCAGCTTCCTTTATACTTACTTAGATCTAGCTCTACACTGTAACTTGCTGTAGTATCAGCTCCTTTTATACTTATTTGGATCTACCTTTATACAGTAACTTGCTGTAATTTCAGCTCCTTTTATACTTATTGGGATCTACCTTTATACAGTAACCAGCTGTGGTATCAGCTCCTTTTATAGTTACTTAGATATAGCTTTACACTGTAACTTGATGTAGTATCAGCTCCTTTTATACTTATTTGGATCTACCTTTATACAGTAACTTGCTGTAGTATCGCTCCTTTTATACTTATTTGGATCTACCTTTATACAGTAACTTTCTGTAGTATCGGCTCCTTTTATACTTATTGGAATCTACCTCTATACAGTCACTTGCTGTAATATCAGGTCATTTTATATTTACATGGATCTCCCTTTAAACAGTAACTAGCTGTGGTATCAGCTCATTTTATACTTACTTTGATCAACCTTTATACAGTATGTTGCTGTGGTGTCAGCTCATTTTATACTTACTTGGATCTTCTTTTATACAGTAACTTGCGTAGTATCACCCCTTTTTATACTTACTTGGATCAATTTTTATGCAGTAATTTGCTCTGGTATTAGCTTCTTTTGTGAAGGTTATTTGCATGGAACCAAGAGGATTGTGCGTAAAGCTATCGGTACTAGTTTGACATGAGTATGTTTTCGATATATCTACAAACTGTATCTGTGACGTGCAGCTTGTCTCTGTTGATGTTATGATTTCGAGAGTTGCAGACGCAAATGACTGCAAGGTGCATGAACAGCTGGTAGCAGCAACTGATGCTAAGTATGTGTCGACATAAATTACTGTACTGAATGATGTTGGGGTTTTTTGGCATATATTGGTATCTGGAAAAAATAAGCATTTCTTCAGTTTAATTGTGTTTAAATTGGATATGCATGTACGTACTCCAAATAGTTAATCTAAAACTAAATGTATAATGAATATTGTAACATAACCCCACCTCCACCCCATTCCAAATGCAAGGGTGTGCTTTATCACACACCTAGAAATTATGCTATCAGTGCTACACTATACGAGTGACATTGTGCTCCACTACACTCAGTCATAAAGAATTGGTGAATGTTATTTATATTTGTAAGGAGGTGAAGCGATAATTTATTTCTGCACAACTTATACGACCGCAATAAAACTGATTGTCTGTACCGTCTGTTGTTTATTTTGTCGCTCTATCATCACATGCAACAGTTTTGAATACGGAAATATTTATACGCATTCTATTTTATGTCTTCATGCTGTCGCATTTGGTTGTATTCGTCTGTCAGTAGTACCAGAAGGATAGATCTTCCCGCAATGGAGAGGGAGCAGCCATCTTATGACGTCATCGCCAGAGTGATATATGGTCTTAGCGCATATGCGTAGCTTGTTAGGGTGACACGTGTTTCCAACGTCCATTTTGTGTAGTGGAGGCCGTCATCTGGGTTTCTATGGTGGCACGTGGTTGCAAAGGCCTACAATAGGACGCGGGTATGTTATGGGGGAGTGTTCTGGTGAATAGACAACAATCTAATTACCCCAAGAGACTCGACAATAACCCCCACGTCACCAAAAAAACAACACAAAATCCGCGAAATGGACTTTATTCGGTACGAATGTTCCCAGATTCTTCGGTTACTTCTTATTTATATAATTCGGATTGCTTCGAAATCCTCTGTTCCGCTGCTATCTATGAATCTACCAGCTCTCTTATTGTTCCTCTCTACCCAATACGTTTGTTCTGGGGTGGAAGAGCTTTTCCGTTGGAAACGTTTTCGCTTATGGTTACTATATTTAGATTCTCTGGTCTGTACTGGCTAATTCTAACCACATCTTGTTTCGAAAAGCATAAGCCAAGTTCCGTTTATGCAGATCATCCAATCAGTTCACTTTACAGCACCTAACTAACCAATCAGATCACTTCGTTCCTTTAAACCCACTCTCGGCTCATACACAGTTTACTTCATGTGGTGACACCTGTGGTTTCTAACTAGTCGAATGAGCCAATGGGCCACAAAAGTGGTGACCATGAGCAAATGCCCTGGCGACTCTTCGACTCATTTTGGGAAAAGGAATTATATGACCTAAAAGAGATTCTGTAAGTGTGTGTGTGTGGGGGGGGGGGTCGCAAAACGTGGATAGTGATTCAAAACAATGAGCTGAAGAGCCATGATAGTAATGGTTCAGTGAGCAAATGATCTTGCTACTCTTCGACTCAATTCAAATAAAAGGCTGTATGTCCCAAAAGGCATTCTGTAAGTGTGTGTGTGTGGGGGGGGGGGGGGGGGGGGGGGGGCTGGGGTCATGAAGCAGGGGTCACGATTTCATCAAATGAGCTCAAGAGCAGTGACATTGGAACAGGCATTGCTCGGATCGGACGACTCGAATCGTGTCGAGGAAATTAGCTATCGAGCAATTGCTCGACCGAGTGAGTCCTCTTACGATTCTTATGCTCATCTGGGCACAGGAAGATACCTATGATATTGTAATGTACTATTGGAGGATACCTATGATATTGTAATGTACTATTGGAGGATACCTATGATATTGTAATGTACTATTGGAGGATACCTATGATATTGTAATGTACTATTGGAGGATACCTATGATATTGTAATGTACTATTGGAGGATACCTATGATGTGGTGATGTACTATTAGAGGATATCTATGATATTGTAATGTACTATTGGAGGATACCTATGATGTGGTGACGTACTATTGGAGGATACCTATCATATTGTGAAGTACTGTTGGAGGATACCTATGATGTGGTGATGTACTGTTGAAGGATACCTACTGAAGGATTCATTTTGGAGGATACCTTTTGGGGGATAGTTATCGTAGAAACTGGCGGTTTCTACATCTGGGTACTTCAGTGGAAAAGGTATAAAAAGGGTGTGAGCTTGTCTTTCATCTCATTTGTGTCCTGGCCGTCATCGAGTGAAGACATGCGGAATTATTGGATCAAAAGATATTGTGGGAAGAGGCTTTTGAAGAGGCTTTCATGCCTCTTCCTACTGTCTGGCCGGAAAAATCACGTGCCACTATAGAAATCAAGGTGGCGGCCCTAGTAGACAAAATGGACAACGTGTCACTCTAACAACACCTGCTGCGCATGGGCACTAAGACGGCGTATCACGTACACTGTGTGGATGACGTCATAAGATAGCCTCTCAAGAGGGTTACCATGTCAACCAACATGACGTAATTAGGTCACGTGACTATGACTTTACTTCCGCCTCCTCATTCCCTCCTCCAATGTGGGACGATCCGGTCCCTCTCCTACTACCTGCGTCCACCCAGCCGTCAGCCGGCCTGCCCGCTTGTATGTTGTACCGTCTATCGGCTCATCCACCAACCTCCGTCTGGCCGTTCGTTCGTTAGTTCGTCCGTCCGTCCGTCCGTCCGTCCGTCCATCCGGTCGTTCGTTCGGTTCGTTCCGTATCGCTCACTCTTGCTTTCGTTTGTTCGTTCGTTCGTTTCGACATTCGAGTTTCTTTGTTCGTTTCGATGTTCGAGTTCGTTTGTTCGTTCATTCGTTTCTTCATTCGTTCAGTTCGTTCGTTCGCGTTTAACCCTTAACCCAACGAATCGGCCACATACGCTCGCGTAATATGAGGTAAGTGGCCGATTCTGGACCACCCTAGCAGGGTGGTCTAGAAATTATGGTGGTCCAGAAAAATTGAGCTATTTTTGGAAACTTTGAGTTATTTTTAGAAACAGTTCAAATTTTTACGAAAAAAAATAGTTTTTCCAAAAAAAATTCAACTTTTCCGGAAAACCTCGGATTTTTCGCCGAAAATGTTTAAATTCGAGCATTTTCTGGACAGATTTTTAAAAATTCCGGGTTTGACAAACTCACTTTTTTGGACAAATTTAACACTGATTTCCCATTGAGGGTGAATTTTTCCGGAGATGATAAATTCTGAAAAGACCGTGTCTCGATCGAGAAAAACTTCGATCCAGGACTCGAATTTCCATGGGAAAGAGACGTCATTTCGCTCTTATGAATGTTTAACTGGTCCAGAAAAAAAGAACACTAGAGTTTCGTCGTTCGAGTGTTATGATGATGATTTTTTAACTCATTATAAATAAATAGAAAGTTATCTTTCTCTATTGTACCCAGTTGAAACAGTACTGTAGAAATCTGGGAATTAAAAATCGCGACGGTGGTACAAAAAAGACCAAAAAAGAATTGATTGATGAAGCCATTAATGGATATTTTAAAACTTTCGACGTGATTTCCGTTTTTGCAAATCTCGATCCCGAATCATTCATGGAACGGATGGAGTGTTGATGTGCTTCGAAAAGAACTAGATAGGGGTTTAAAAATAAAAATGATCTCTTGAAAAGGGTCGACGCAAAAAACGGGTGAGATCGTGGTGCAAGAATCTTATTTTCAATCTAAAATGGAAACTGTGTTCGAAGAGGCGAATTATTCGATGTTTACGAAGTTATGAAAGACAAGATGTTGGAATCTATGGGTATTTATCATAACAAGGGAAGTGGTTGGATGTTTGAGAAGATATTGAATCTCGAGATTCATGTGGACAGACATGATCCTTTGATAATGTCTTCCTATATAGAATTGCCTCATTTCCTATATAATAAAAAAGCTTTGATTAACATTTAAAATATGGATAGCGAGTGTTTCAAATGGGCGATCACTTCGGCCTTGTATCCCGAAGAAGAGCATAGCGATAGAATTTTCAAGTACGTGGAGACTTGTGAAAATCTCGATTGGACGGGAGTGCTTTTCCCGACGGGATTGAAAGACATCAAGCGTTTCGAAAAGTTAAATCTCTCTGTGGCAGTGAACATCTTAGGATACGGCAAAGAGAGAGAAAATTTGTTAATTTGTTGTTAATTTCAAAGGGTAACAATCAACATTATTGCTGGATTAACAGTATGAGTAAATTGTTGTCGAAGCAGACTTCTAAACATGAGCATGAGCGATTTTTCTGTCTCAAGTGCATGAATTCGGTCTGCTGTCAAGAATCGTTGACGCATCATCAGGAATATTGCAACGAAAAGTCGAACGTTGCCATTGAAATGTCTAAAGCTAACACTCGCATGAACTTTTATAACTAAAAAAGAAGATTGAGGCCGCCATTCGTCGTTTACGCCGATTTCAAATGTTTCACCACGAAAATAAATTCTTGCCAGCCCGACGAGCGTAGGAGTTACGCCAAAAAACTTCAGAAGCACGTACTTTTGGGCTATTGTTATTACGTGAAATGTTCTTTCGACAATGGAGAATCGTCAGGTCCATTCGTCTACACTAAACGTTCAGATGACGATGACGTGGCTTAAAAATTTCGTGGATGAGTTAGAATAAAAAATACAAGAATTATATGAATAATTAAACAAATCTAAAGACATGATCATTACGCCAGAGCAACAGGACGAATTCGAGAAAACCACCGAATGTCATATCTGTAGACAAAATAATTGTGAAAATAACAAAAAAGGTTAGAGATCATGATCACTATACCGGTCTGATTCGCGGCGCTGCTCACAACACATGTAATGTAAGATTTCGAGATGCTGAATTCTATCCGGTGATATTTCGCAATCTCTCGGGCTATGACAGTCACCTGTTCGTGAAAAGTATGGGTGTCAGCGAGGAGTAGTTGAGCTGCATCGCGCAAACAATGAAAAATACATTTCATTCACTAAATGGAAGGTCTTCGAGAAAAAGAGAGTCGAGGATGAATCAATTCCCATCCATGGAGCGATATGTTTCATCAACAGTTATAAATTCATGTTGGCCAGTCTGGAAAAATTAGTCGACAGTTTGAGAAGGGAGAAATTTAAAATCACGAGTAAACATTCTGAGGATAGACGAGAATTGGTTGACGTTATATTGAGGAAAGGCATCTACCCTTATGATTACATGAGTGATCTTGCGAAATACGACAACGTCGCTCTACCTCCTAAAGAATATTTTTATTCGAAATTATACCGGTCTCACATTTCTGACGATGATTACGAACATGCACAAAAAGTGTGGAGATTATTCGATATGAAATTCATGAGAGAATATCACGACCTCTATTTGAAAATTGACGCGCTTCTCTTTGCTGATGTGTTTGAAATTTTTCAATCGGTGTGTTGTCGACATTACGAACTAGATCTGGCTTGGTATTTCACTGCACCCGAACTCGTTAGGATTCTCTCTTGAAAGCGACTGAGGTTCGATTGGAATTATTAATGGATGTCGACATGTTGCTCATGTTTGAAAAGGCTGTGAAGGGTGGTGACTCTATGCTTTCACCAGATATGCTGAAGCTAATAATTCTCACATGGAAAAAGATTTCGATTCGAAAAAACGAGTAAATTCATACAGTATTGGGACACTAATAATTTGTACAGTTGGGCCATGAGTCATCCTTTACCGATCGGAAATTTCAAATGGGTCAAAACGTTTGAAGAAAAACAAAAATGGAAACACAATCCTTGTATTTTAAAGGTCGATTTCTGGAAACATTACAAGATTCACACAATGATTATCTGCTGGCTCCCAAACAAATAGAAGTAGACAGCGTTGAAAAACTCATTCCCAATTTAAATCACAAATGCAATTATGTGGTCTGTTGCGAAAACCTGAAACATTACATCTATCGCAGAATGAGATTGATCGATGTGCATCGAATCATTCGATTCGATGAGGAGCCTTGGATGAAAAAATACATCGATCTCAACACGAATTTTAGAAGGCAGGCCGAGAGCAACATCGAAAAAGATTTCATCAAACTCATGAACACTTGCGTGTAAAGGAAATCTCTGGAAAACATTAGGAATAGAACCGACGTTCGACTCGTCGCATCCAAAGAGAGGTCTAGAAAATTAATCGCCAAACCCAATTATCGACATAGAATCATCATATTCGACGAAAATCTAGTGGCTGTGCATATGCAAAAGACGCATCTGATGTTTGATAAATCCTGTTATCTCGGAGCTATTATCTTAGACATCAACAAGCAGTTGATGTACAAGTTTCACTATGATTAAGTCAAAGCGAAATTCGGTTTGAAAGCCAAACTATTGTTCACTGACACAGACACTCTGACTTACGGGATAGAGACTGGAGACGTATACGAGGACATAGTGCCAGACGTGGATGAATGGTTCAACATGAGTAATTATCCCGACTATCGTCCATTTAAGATTCCAAAAGGCATCAATAAAAAGGTGTTGGGTAAATTCAAAGACGAGACGAAGACAGATCACCATATTCGTAGGTTTGAGACCAAAATTGTACGCTTATCTCTTCGATGGCGAAGAGAGCAAGAGATGAAAAGGCGTCCAAGCATGTGTGATGAATAAAAATATTGCTTTCGACGAGTTCTATGGTGTATAAAAAGATGACTGCGATTCAACGTGAAAAGCACAAGATGTACACAAAAGAAATCAATAAAATTGCATTGATGGCTGACGACGATAAGAAAATTATATGCACACTTTCGTACTCGAACATTAATCTGCGACATTTCAGCAACAACAAAGTCGAGAGAATGATGACTGCAGTATGATTGAGGACATCGAAATGTGGTAAGTTTAAAAAACACTCGCAAGTTTATAAATTAAAAAAAAGAATAGAAAAAAAATAATAAATAAAACAAAAACAAAAAAACAAAACATATGTATGAATAAGAAGAAAATAAAATGCATATTCATAGAAGGTGTCGTCTTACCCAACGAAGCCCTATCTAACACTGACCTGTTGAAAGCGGCAAAAGATTTAAAAATCAAACATTTTCGAGGTGTGTTTTCTGGAGATGCTTTGCCAAGAAAAAAACAAAAGAACAATAAAAATTATTATTTCGATAGCTACAGAATTTCACCACCAATAGAAATAAGAAACTATTTATCGTCTGTTATTTACAATACCGAACGAGTGCAAGTGCCGGATCGAATGTTTTGCGATCACCTGTGACTCTACGTTTTCAAGAGATGGTCAGAAGGAGATCACTTTCAGGATATTCTCTACGATTTACATTAAAAAAATTGTTTTTTTATATATATATATAGAGAGAGAGGTATATAATAAAATTATTTTTATAATAAAAATTTTTTATAATAAAATTTTTTTTAGTTTATATTTAAATAATAACAAAACAAAGAAAACTTATAATATTCCTAATTAAAAAAAATAAAAAATACGAAACAAAACGTGTCAGTTGATAAATTGTGTTGCGCTGACGATAATGAATGTCCCTCTAAAAAGAAAAGAAGAACGGTTGAAGTTGTTGGTGATGACATTGCCAACGTAGATGAACGAATCTTTTGGAGATACGAACCTTGACAAGAACCTTTAAACTTAAACAATAAAAAATCTACGTTCTTCCTGAACCGATCAAATCGTCGGATGCCACAACGAAAAAATACGTCGATAATGGAGACGGAAATTTCCAACAATGATGAGAGCTAATTACGTAAATAAAGACATGACGGACGATCTCAACTTGAAATCTAAATGAGTGGTGAATGTAGCGGATCCCAGAGATTCGACCTATGTTGCCACTAAAAGATATGCGAACATCACACAAGATTCAGTAAACATCTGAGAGATCACTACATTCCTAAAGTGATGCAGTCTGAATTGAACGCAAACTCTAACAAGATAATCAACATACCCAATCCCACGAATCCCTATGATGCATCGATCAAACATTACATAGATTTGGAACTGAGAAAGAATAACGTTGACGAGACAAAAATGACAGTGGATCTGAATGCGGGATTCAACAAGATATTCATTCTGTCTCAGATCGATGATGCGGTTAAAGACTCGATGGCGGTCAACAAATGCTACGTGAATGCTGCTCTACTGAATTCTCAATCCTATCTGAAATCTCAAGTTGACGAATTGTATCTGAACAAAAAATGCGGAGGAACCATGGAAAACGGTATCGACATGGCTGGTCACAATCTATTCGGTCTTGATGACGAATCAGAACTCACTGCCATCACAGTCAGCAGACAGTACTTGGACGAAAATACGGTTTGAAGAAAGGGCAATATCATGGAAGGCAAATTGGACATGGGAAGACACGCACTGACAAATCTACCGAATCTCTCTGTCGTGGAAAGGATAAAATACGGCAGACAACTGATCAGCATCTGAGCCGGGGAGAGCGGCCCGTTAGAAGCGGAAAAAGCCGAATGGTCTTTCGGAAATGGAAGTAACAGACAGCTGCACAGTCTGAAAGGATATCGCATGCCGGTGGGAGGCAATATCATTCGAATGAGTTTGACTTCTACAGACTTGAGCAATAGAGTGGTCGTCAATCTCGTGGTGAATGGTGTGGTATGCGACAAGAGGTACAGAGTCGAAAAGATGGAGGAACAATACTCAAACACTAGTCTCTTCGGCACGCCTCTCTGGGTGCAGATGGGAGACAGGATCAATTTCAAGACAAAAACCAATAATCCCAAAGCTGTCACTTCAGTGGTCTCTCTGCTGATCGAACTCGATCCTCTGAACAAACAGTGAGTACCAAAAAAATTGAAAATAATCACTTTTTTGTGAGGTAGGGGAGACAACTCCAAATAAATATAAATTGGATTTTGAGAGATTGAATATTCAATTTCTCAAAATCCAATTATATTTTTTTTTTGGGGGGGGGGGTATTTTATTCAATAAACATTTACTTTTCCACCCATCTGTAATTGCAATTTATACATTTAATAAATACCATAGAAGGTTCGACATCCGATCTAGCTTGTTGAGATTGAATCGATATCTTACGATTTTACATTATTTAAATAGATTAAAATCGTATTTATAATAATTTCTTCTTTAGACAATTTTTTGAGATCGAATTCTTCCTTTTCTCTCAAACGATAATTATAAAAATCTTGACTATTCCATCTCAATTCGGTTCCACGTTCTTCATGGGCGATTTGAATCCACTCTTTCAAATGTTTCATTTTTATATAATATGAAGAAAAACGATGCTTTGTAAACGAATTATTGTGAGATTTTAAGGATTTTTATTGAACTTTTCATAATAATTTTTTTTTTTTACACATACATTTAGTATTTTATTTATTACCTTTTTTGGTATTTTTTAATTTTTTTAATTATTTTTTATCGAACAATCGACATTTTTTGTCCATCCAATTCAAATTCTAACTCTCTATCCAACAGGACTAGGGCAAAAGCTGCGGTTCTCCTCAGCATGTTTTTGTCGAATTTCATCTTGATCTGAATGTCTAAGATGCTACTCATGAGTCGCTCATTCTGTTTGCTGACGTCGAATACAACCAGGGGAAACATCGATTTGTATTCGGTGGGAGTGATGTTAGGATTGCCCATCAATTTGTCCAGTCGATGATATTTCTTTCTGAAATCTGCGGCGTCACCGTATCTCTGCCAAAATCGTTCTTATCGAAAGAGGTGTTGTAATCGATTGCCAGATATCTCGTGGCATTTAGAAATACCTGCATGTTTTTCAAGTGACAATGATCGAACAGGGAAGGATTTTCTCTTGAGATCCATCCCTATCAGTTTGAAATGCCACTATGATGATCGCGGTGTTTCCAAAGCAGATTTCACAGTCAATCTCCAATCGAAGTGATTGCTGGACGGTGGAATACTAGCCATGTCACACTGTCTCATTCTAAATCCCACCGGTAATTTACTCTTGGATTCTATGATCTTGTAGAGACGTACTTTTTCCATGACCAAAGGCAACACGTGCGGAATGAACCAAGTTATCTTGTTCAGATGTATCTTACCCGCATCAGTTGTGGTAGGTCTCATGATGGCTTCATCGTTTCCTTTTCAAATCAACGTCAGATTGTGTTTGAATCCGTAGAGAATCTTATTGTAATCTTCCGCGAATCCGAATATGTGTTTCAGATGTATTCTAAACGAAAACGTTCCTCTGGGTCTGGACATCTTGACGATGTATTTGAATCTCAGAACGGCGCCGGTATTGGATGCACTCATGTCGACAACAGTGTCTTTCACCCACAATTCATTGAGTCCTTTAGATTTCGTCAAATCGTCTGGATACATCAAGAGTCCGTATATCGTAGTGGCTTGTCTGAGATGAAAAACAGACTCTATCTCTTGTCCCGAGAGCATGTATTTTATGTTACTAAACAGATGCATTGTGCCAGTATTGGCGAGAGTGACTACGTCATCGTTGGCATAATTACTTCCGTCTTCCTTGGTGAGACGTCCCTGTATCACTTTGTAACTTTCGCTGGGATGAACGAACAGATCTTGAAGCGCGACGTTGATTCTTATTTCACCGGCATTGTTCAAACTAGTTCCAGTCATGGGTTCATACTCATGAACTTCGTATTCTTGAACGCTTTCATCTCTCAACCTTGGGTTATATCTAATATATTCATCATGTTTTGGTTTTTTGTGTTAATTCGTTTGCTATTTATTTTATTATAAATTGTTTTTTAAAGTTATTGTTTTATTTTTTTTATTTTTTTTTCCTTTTTACTAAAAATGCGTAAAAGGAAAAAAAATAAAAAGTGAAGGGTTGTTTTTTTTTTAAATGCCGTCTTCTGCAATTCTTGTTTGTAAAATTTTCCGATAATTTCTCTGCTGTCATCTTCATCATCCTCTAACACTTCTATTTTGTAAGTCACTGGATCTGTGTAAAATATTCTAATGATCTTAAAGATTTCCTTAGTCCATCGAGGAGTGTAACCTTTCTCAAAGAGTGACTTATAAGATGTGATTCTCACTTGATCACCGACTGCAAATTTCGGTGGTTTCTATTCATCTCATCATCAACTGAATGAACGAATACTTGTCTATTATGATTGCACATATTTTCATTATATTTTGAAAGAAGGATTTTATGCTTTTCATATTCCGATAAAACCATCATTTTTTCATCATCATTTTAATCGTTGTCTCCATGAGAAAGATACAGGAAATAATGCATAATGATTTCTATCCTTTTAGCAAATTTAATCCATGATCCATTTGACGTGAATGAATGTAATCTGCGAATAAGTGACAAATGGATTTGTTTTCAATATTATCATCACCACCACGATCGAAAACATTAACTACGTTTTTCACGTCTACAAGTTTCAATTTATATCTTACACAATCTAGGATATCTATAATCATGTGATAATCTTGATAATAAGACACATTTTTTTCGTTCGAACACGTTTCGATATTTTCGAAATAACTTCGATTTTCGAATATGACTAACAATATTATCGAAAACAACACACCGCACATACTTAAACACGCATTGTGTACCATTTATTCCAATTGAATTCTTTCTAATGCACACTCGTGTAAATGTTTATAAAAAGCTAAAAGGTTTAATATTGTTTTGATAACAAAAACGTTTTTGTTCATACGTCTTTTAAAAGATGGTTTTATTTCTCTCCTTTCGTTTCCTTTTTTTTATTTCTTATATAAATAAAAAAAATGAAAAAACAAAAAACTTTTTTTTTTTTCAAATTCTATTTATTATTTTTTTTTTTTTTTATTTACTTGATATTTTTTTTATAATAACATTCTCAAAATGGGTATTTTCATAAACGGCGAATTCTGACTGAACAACAAACCTTCACTGATCAGTTCCACATTCTCTCCAGTCTTCAGAAAGAGACTGTCTCTGCAGAAAGCATTGCCGCCTTTTCTCGCAGGTCCTAGATACAGTCCTTTACCTTTGACATCTACGTGACACACTGCTCCTCCCTTCTTCAAAAACAGTCTGTTTTCCCTCTTCTTCAAAAACAATTCTCACCCATTAATTTGTAGACTCCTGAACTAACGATGTCCCTAGAGAGCTCTCACACCCACAGATGGCAACACCTTCTTCGCAAGAATGGGCAATGCTTTGGTGGCGAGTCCTGCCAATAGCGATAAGAACCCGCCCTTCATTCTCAAATTGTGTCTCAATTGAGCGGGACTCAGTCTCCCAATCGTTCCCGTTCGATTACGAATTGCTTTCTCCATCCTTTTGGTTTGAGTTTTAGTCCAGGCGATCCGATCGCTACCGCCACTCGCCAGATCTTTATAACTGAATTTAAATCTAATGGCTTTGCCTCGATGACTCAATGCTCTGCAAACTTGAGCTTTCTGTCCTTCGGATATGTTCACGTTTTTAATGATGTATTGAGTCATATTTGTTAAGTTTTCACTGGATTATATATATATATTTTTTTTAATTACGAATATTATAAGTTTTTTTTTTTTTTATTATTATAAATATTATAAGTTTAGTATTTTTTTTATTTTATTTTTATTTCTTTTATAAATATATAAAAAAAATGAAAAATACAAAAAAAATTGGGTTTTTTTGGTTTTTTTCAAATTATTTTTTTTTTCATATCTCTCTGATGTGAAGTCGTTTAGTCACTCCCTCTCCGCAAAGCTCTAACAGACCGCCGTTCCGAACCGTCAATGTGGTTTCGATGCTATACGTGTCCAGAATCACGGGTAAAAAAAAGAGATTTCGAGGTCACTCCACGATCTTATAACCTGGCGAAAAGAATGAGTAGATCGTAGATGGAGTGATACCATCGACGTAACTTCCCGAGATCACATTGACAGTCACTAAACTGCTACTGACTGTGAGAATGATGACCATATTTTAGGATGCGGCGTGGCCTTGATACATCTTATGATCGAATCCAAACATCTCACTGATCGAATCTTCCACACAAAATTCCTTTCGAAAATTATCTCCCAAGTCTAATATCGTCTGTCGAGTACTCGTATTGGTAGGGAGTCTTATCATATTGCCTCCATGACCGTCGGTCTTCAGTCTCATCTGAATGTGACGGTTCAGATCGTCTATGTTGTAACTCCCTTTGCGAATTCGAATCTCGAACCAATCCACTCCGTTGGAACACTTGAATGCGTTATTCTTTTCTGTGACGTTGGGAAACGAATAGTAAGTCTCGAGATTAACCAATGCCATCTCGTATCGCTTTTCCTTCTTCAATCCGATGGAAGGTTCGAATTTTCTCGTGGATCGAGTCATGTCGTGACTCACTATGATTTGAATGGACTGTTTCACAGCCATATTCTCGACTATCTGTTCTAATAGGTGATATCCTGACATTTTTTTTTATTATTCATTAATTATATATATATTTTTTTATATTTTATCGATATTTTTTTTTTAAAGTTTTATTTTCTTCTATTATCGTCAGAAATATAAAAAAAATCGTCGAATCAGCTTCAATATTTTCCATTGTTAAATTTGCTAGTCAAATCGATCACCACGAACTTGTGAAGTCCTTCGTCCCACACCTTCTTATAAAATCTACTGAATTCTTCCATGCTCATGTCGTTGGCCACGTGATCTCCATAGATGTGATTGAGATTCTTTAGATCCTGACAAAAGTGACACAGAAAATTAGCATTCTCCCTTATCATCTGTCTAGGCAATGGAAAATAATTCGGAGACAGATAGAAACAATCCACGTTGCTGTGACGTCCTCTAACGTAATACGATTCACATCGATTCTGTCTCTCCAACAGCAGATCATCGAAGATCGTGAGATTCTTATTCTCCGACTTCAACTGTCTGGAATCGGGAACGTCGTCGGCATTCTCGTAAAACAGGCATTCCACATTCGAACACTTGATGTTTCTCCTAGTCTATTCTCTCGACGCTCCTTCCAATGTATTCGAAGTCTCATGTCTGTCGAATTCGTCACGATTGTCGAAGATTCTCGATATGACGTCCTTGGGTAATTTACGCATCATGCACTCTCGAAGCAATCTGTATTCCGATTGAAATAGACTCTTGCCGAAAACGAATAATCTGTCATAATCCAACCAGCCAGGTCGCAAAAGCAGATTAATCAAGAGATTGGTCATTCCGCAATTCGAATTTCCCACTATCAGACCTCTTATGCTCTTGGGAAAGAACTCGTCGTTCGACCTCTTGGTCATCATGTCATTCCAAGACATGTCTTTGATATCCTTTTTTTTCTCCAGTTTTTTTTACTATATTTTGAATTATGTTTTTTTCTATTTTTTTATTTTTAATTTCTATTTTTTTATGTATAATATATAAAAGTTTTTTATTTATAAATCACTTTCAATCCCGATCCTTTCATTATTTTAGCTAAGTCTTGTATCGGCAGGACATCATCATAGAAGTCTTTCCAACTTTTCACTTCGATTCTCGATCGTTTGGCAGATTGCGGTGGAGTTATCAATTTATTAATCAACGCGTCGGCACCTCTCTTTCCAGCTTCCGAAGCCATTCTACCGCTCGCTTCGGTCGCAGCTTTCTTACCGGCGTCGATCGCCGCCTTCTTTCCGATTTTGAGAGTGCTCGATGCGATCTGTTTCGTGGTGTCGCTGGTGAATTTATGAGTTAAAAATCACATCATCGAATCGACGATGCCCGATCCGCCGTAGACGAAAGATCTAGTGTATCCCTGTTATTTATCACTAACATTTTGTTTTTAAGAATTCGTTTTTTTTTTTTTTTATTTTTGTGAATATATATTTTTTTTATTTACTTAATATTTTTTTTTCTCTCTCTCTTCTCTTACTATTTTATTATTTCAAACGATTCATCAACTTTTGATAATCCTTCTTAGTCAAGAACTTCTGCCTCAGCAATTCGTCGCACACGCTCACTATCTCGTTATCCACTCCGGTGTTACCAGCCTCTCTGCTAGCTAACAACAATCTCAATCTCTCCGACAGGGCACGGGAGTCGCGCGGAAGAAATATCGTGTCGGTCGTCATTCCCTTTCCAGTCATCGATTTCATGAAATACTCATTCGCCTTCCATATGGGTTCCACCATGCGTTTCCACATGTAACCTCTCCTATCCTTCGGAGTCGTCTCTCTGGGATTGTTGTTCTTCTTCATGGTGTGAGTGAATGATTGAAACGGGGAGGCAGAAACAAAGGCATGCTTACAGGCAGTTGTGGGAGTCCGTTACATGACTTTTTGCGAAGAGAGAGTTAGGATGTCTCAAGAGCTAGTCTTGTGGCTGCATGTTTGCCACTGCACGTTTAGTGCGAGACATTCAGTGGGTCCAACAAAGTGTGTATGTGGGGAGGGTGGTACCCCTCCAATACTCTTAGAGTATGCGGTCACTGCTCTCTGCACGCTGAGTACATGGGCTGAGAATTGTTATAGATTGTGGTCCATGTTTTGGACACTCATATGGGTGGACTTCCACCCCGTGGAGTTATATAACTTTTCACTGCTTATGAAAATGGACTGCGCTCCATCAGCTGTAGTCTGAGCTTAGGTACGGGTTACTTATTTAGCGCATGATACAGCGTGTTGTTTGTGGTTTTTGGGTAACTGCTGCGTGTGAGAATACGTGTTTCACTAATAAGGTGCAAATCGAATATACTACGTGTACACTGTTTTATTTGTGAGATCGTATCAGTATTTGGTATGCGTGAAGGTCGATGGCACTGGTGGAGGACCAAAGGTGGATGGCTTAGCTACCCGTTTCCTCCATTCACCCCTATACCTCGCTCTAAGGCTCATCTATAATTGCATGCTATATTGTTGAATGCATGTGCTTTCCATGACACGACGCCGAGGCCGTCAGTGTTTCCAATAAAATGATCTGGCCCTATTTTTAGCATGTAAGGCCGAATCAGTGTGGGCGCGCAGTATTAAATATGGCCGTGCCAAAAGGCTCATCAGCATGTGTGTGCTGTATTGCTGGAGGTAATGTGCTTTCCAACTATCAGGCTGAGTACATTGCCTGAGTAATTAATTGTCGACATTTCAAATGATATTGTCGATAGATTGAGAGCAAGTGTGCAGTGTACGATATTATTTGTCAGTTCGTGCCCTTTATTTGCACTTAATTTGTGCTGAAAAATCATGTGGGTGGATTTCCACTCATTGGGATTATATAACCCTTTATTGCCATTAAGAACAGATTAGGCTGTATCAGATGTCAGCACCCTTATTTAAGGGTTACTTATTTGACTATTGGCTGCTTTATCGAGGAGCTTGGCTGCTTTGTCGACGAGCTTGATTGCGTGAGCGTAGCGTTTGGCTGTTTTATAGAAGAGCTTCGCTTATTCATAATTTGAACAGCTCATCTATCATATTTGGAAGAGTTTGATAGGTACCGGTATGAAGTCTATCATTCATACTATTTTATCGTTGTCAGAATGTTTAACAAGATAGGCTTGTGTATATACAGTTGTGTTTTGCTAACCGACCACTATATTTTGTATTTTCTCATTCATTTGGTTCCGTAGAAGTCACTTGGAATCAACATGGAGATGTTGCCTTTCTCATATTCAGTCGGATGGTTTTGGACCTAGCTTCTCTTGAGCATTTGGACTGAAGTAGTCCGGGGGAGGCATGTTTCTATGTTTGTCCATTACTGTGTGAGGTGGACTTTTGTATTTGTTTCAGTGAGTTAGAATGTAGAGCCCCATGTTGGGGGAAAGGAAATCTCGTAGTATTTGCCCGGCAGAGCCGCTGGTAGGACTATAGTTTCGACCGTAAGGTCTTATCAAATAAACAAACACATAAAATTTCGTGTGTAGATTGTGTTTACATGGACCACTTGGAGTTATGTTGTGGTCAGTTATTATAGCGTGTATGCGCTTGAGAAATATTTCGACTGTTCTGTTGTCTGTAGTGACAAGCAGCTTGTTGAAGCTGTGCTGAAGTGCGATTTTACACTACAGATGGTGAGTGGTACTACAGTGCGTGGATTAGGCTCACTCAGTCATTATGTTTATAGAAGAGGATAGCCTTGTGCTTTTACTCTCTGCTAATCAATTATGTCTCTAAGAAGACCGTGTACACGACTGGTATCAGCGTGTTAAGAATGGTGTATTATGTAGACTTTGAGGCTACGCTACGGATATAACTGATATGATTAGATCAGCTTGTGAAATTGTCACGTACAGTGGATCGTTCAAACAGCTGTTATTAGTGTGTAGAGAAGTTGGTATAAGCCGTAGGTTTTGTTTACACTACGTGCAGGGCTGATGTAGGTATGGTTTTATCAGCTATTAGTACTCGGGTGGGTACCCCGGAATTATGTTGAGGTATTGTTTTCTAAAGTTCATCTCGCACAATGGTTGTGGAGGAATCGTTTCGCACAGTAGTTGCGGAGGAATCTCAACTCGCACATTAGTTGTGAAGGAATCGCCTCGCGCAATACGTGGAAGTCACCTCGTGCTAAAAGCAGTGGATTTGTAATCATAGAAAACAGACTCGAGAAGTTGATTTTCTAAAATCAAAGTGGGTAGGATAAACTCACGCTGAAAAGAACGATCCGTTATAAAATTATGAATGTAAGCACGTGCAGATATAAAACGAAGCGACACCTATCTATTAATCAGCCAATTATAATGAATTAGCGAGATATTTGATGATTCTGTGTAATCAGTGCCAATCGTCTGGCCCTGTCCCGCATCTGAATGGTCTCCTTGCTCCGTATTAATTCGCGAACCTGCTCGTCCCTTCGCTTAGAATCTCCGATGTGTAGAAACATTGTTTTTATTTATTTTTTATTTATTATTTTTTTCTTTCTGTAATGGAAAAAACAGTTATTTTTTGTATTCTTATTTTTTTTTAATGTTGTTTTATATATATATATTTTTTTTATTATTTTTTTAAACAATTTTTTTATTATTATTATTCATCCTTAACTTATAATACATACACACATTTTTCAATCGCGATCCTCCTCCAATCAGATCGTTTCCTATCGAGTTAAAAAACCATCATCATAACACTCGAACGACGAAACTCTAGTGTTTTTTCTGGACCAGTTAAAAATTCACGCGACCGAAACGTTGTCTCTTTCCCATGGAAATCCGAATCCTGGTTCGAGGTTTTTTCGACCGAGATACGGTCTTTTCAGAATTTATCGTCGTGGGAAAAATTCACCCCAATGGGAAAACAGTGTTAAATTTGTCAAAAAAAGTGAATTTGACAAACCCGGAATTTTTTAAAAATCGGTCCAGAAAATGCTCGAGTTTAGGTTCCGCTCCACAATTTTCCAGGCATTTCCAAATATGACATGTCATACACTCTCTTCAAATGCAAATATTCTGTAACTTAGTTATCTTACCCATAACATGTATTACATTTCCCAAATCCACAAAAAACATATAACACTATCTGACTAAGTAGAAATAAACAATCTGAATGTGGGTGGAATAATTTATTGTCAAAGGTAAGACTTCAACCTGAAAAATTGCATGAAAAAATGCCGAACCGGTCATTTTCAGCCACCTAGCAGCCTCAAAAACAGAATTTTCCCACCAACCCCACCTACCCACCACTGGAGCAGAGCATCCCCTGTTTCTAAAATGTAAAAAAATAAATTTTATATGTTTCCGTTTCATTTTTTAGTTAACTGTCTGGTAACAAACCGGTGTAAAAATTACATTTTAAAAAATAGCCAATTTTTCGAAGTCACTGTTTCCCATAATTCATCTGGTAATTTACCCCTGTGTATCAGACTCCAACTTTGGGACCAATACTTCAAATTCTCTTGTCCAACAAAAAGCCTAATGTAATCATATATCTGCTGCTAAAAATATATCTCTATTTTACATGGCCTTAGTTTCAACATATGCCCTATGTTTAGAATTTCACCCCTGTGCAATAGTTCGAAACTGTAGGGCGGAACCTTAAAGAGAAAACAAGACTGATTTCCCCTTGGATTTCACTCTGGCAAAAGAATCTGGAGTCTATCCTGAGTTGAATGAACAAAACCACAAGTCTCTATTTTCAACCAGTAAAAAGATACAGCATGGCCTTTCTGATTGCCGAATAGCTTTTGCAGCCAGTATTTGCCTGATTTTCACAACCACGCCACACCACACCACCTCAACCCTCACATTTCTCTGGGCCACTTCAGAGAGCATTTTTGTTATTACAACCAGCCACATTGACTACCCAGGTCCTGCCAACAGCACTGTTAAATATAATCAAAATGTCAAACAATAAGCAGTAATAACCATAACTTTGGGGGTGGGGTGGTGTTGCTCTCTAGATATGAAAGCGTAAACAGCTTGACGGACGGATGACACACAGACATGACACCAATGACCAAAATGAAGAAGTAGACGCCATGACTGCAAATCTCTGGTCAACAATAATAACCAGTCTGTCCATAACTGCATATATTTGTCATGAATACAAGGCTCGGTGTTTAGGAAAGGCAGTGCTCTACCTAAATGTTTTCGAAATCTTGACGCAAATTCAAAACAAGTGCGAAATTAGGCTACATCAATAAATTTCTCCAAATTTCCACTTATTTCCTTCCAGTTGTGCTGAGATATCGCTTGATGAATGTTAACTACTACTAACAATTGCACACAAACCAGAATTATGAAATTTTTTTTGAAAAATGGTGTATTTTTAACTCAAACACAAATAAGGAACTTCCTGGTTCAAGAATTGACATCGACGGCAGAATGCTCTTTAAGGTTCCGCTCCATAGTTTTCCAGGCATTTCCAAATATGACAAGCCATTCACTCTCTTCAAATGCATATATTCTGTAACTTAGTTATCTAACCCATAACATGTATTGCATTTCCCAAATCCACAAAAACATATAACACTATCTGACTAAGTAGGAATAAACAATCTGAATGTGGGTGGAATCATTTATTGTCAAAGGCAAGACTTCAACCTGAAAAATTGCATGAAAAAATGCCGAAACCAGTCATTTTCAGCCACCTAGCAGCCTCAAAAGCAGAATTTTCCCACCAACCCCACCTACCAATCCCTGGAGCAGAGCATTCCCTGTTTTTAAAATGCAAAAAAAATGTTATATGTTTCCGTTTCATTTTTTAGTTAACTGTCTGGTAACAAACCCGTGTAAAAATTATATTTTAAAAAATAGCCAATTTTTCGAAGCCACTGTTTCCCATAATTTATCTGGTAATTTACCCCTATGTATCAGACTCCAACTTTGGGACCAAAACTTGAAATTCTCTTGTCCAACAAAAAGCCTAATGTAATCATATATCTGCTACTAAAAATATATCTCTATTTTACATGGCCTTAGTTTCAACATATGCCCTATGTTTAGAATTTCATCCCTGTGCAATAGTGCGAAACTCTAGAGCGATTTTCCGGGAAAAGTTGAATTATTTTTGGAAAAACCCATAGTTTTACGAGAATATCAATTTTTTTCGGAAAAATTTGATTTTTTTCTAAAAATAACTCAAATTTTCCAAAAATAACTTTTTTGGACCACCATAATTTCTAGACCACCCTGCTAGGGTGGTCCAGGATCGGCCACTTACCACTACTAATTTGCAATTTCAGCAACTGAAAACTGAAAAAATATTATTTTTCAGAAAAATTCAACAAAACCATATCATGTGACCCCTCTTTGGAACGAACTCGTTGAGCTCGTTCCAATGAGGGATCACAAAATATGGTTTTGTTAAAATTCTTAGAAAATTCTTTTAAAAAAATGATATTTACAATAATAAATTTTGATATCGTCTGTGTTGGGTGAAAGGTTAACGTAATGTTGAAATAATTATGGGTTCGATATTTCTCTATTTTGTCTATATCAAGAAATCCTATTGAAAATACTTACTAGTTGATCCTGGACAAGTTGACACCAAAACTAAAAAAAAAAACAGAAATATCGTCAGCAAGTTTTTTCTTCATCTCTATTTATTATTCCGACATTATGGAGTAATTTACGAGGACACGAGGAGTCCAGGGTGCAGTTTTACTTTAGAAATCGTCCAAACATTCGGTACCTTTTAAGTGTGAGTGGGTTCGAAGAAATTGCTTCAGTGGGCCCCCACCTTAGACCTCTATAATCATACTTATTCTCCACACTCCAATTAACCACATTACCCTTGTAAAGTCTTCGAAGATACCTTCAAAATTTACACAAACCCCTCTGGAATGGAGACAAGACAAACAGGCAAGACATACACACTCAAACCTCGCACTCAGTTTACAGCTAATCTTCCGATACATTCTTTTCCGAGAATGTGGAACGAAATCGAACCAATTATTCAAAATTCTACCAGAACTGAATTTAAACGGATTCTAACAGATAAAATGCTCAGTTCCTATTCTCTCAATGTTACTTGTAGTAACCCTCGATGTCCGGATTGCAGGCCTAATAATTTGTGACTAGTATTTAGATGTCCTGTTGTCTCGCCCAGCATTGGTCTGATTGGCCCTAGGACCTCAAATTGCACGGTAAAGTTCGGTTTGCCATGATACTCTAAGTCACTGTGCTTATAAATATGATACTCTCACCTTTGCCCTTTGTCGAAAACTGACCAGCACACTTCACAAAAATCGCCATACAAATTTTATTAAGTTCAGATTTTTCGTCTCGAAAGCGCGGCGCTTGACCCTTCGTTGGAATGAGGTCGTTGAGCTCGTTCTGACGAGGTGTCATGCGCTGTGTACTTCAGACGAGGAATGGATCTTTCTCTAGAACTGATTTTGGAAATGCTGTTTCGTACTCACGTTGAGCAAGGGGTTCAACACCAATAAATCTAATGGCACTACGGGCAGTTCCATGGTGGGCCGTCAGTTTTTTTCTGCAGAGAGCTTATTTACGGCTTTTAGAAACTTCCCCACTGATTCTCATGAGATGTTGACCAAAATAAGTGTTTGAGTACACGTAATAGAAATTGTATCTGCTGTGAAGAGTACTTCTACTCCCAAAACGGGGACAGCAGGAAGACAGTCCCTGTGACTATGCTGTCTCCCCACAGTATAATATATGTTATTCAGTTTTTTTAAAAAGAAAATGTACACTGTTATAATATTATGCTGTGAAATAAACTATTCATTCTATTCAAGTCTTCCCATAACCGATCCTGCTTCTCACTCGCCCAATAAATACTATACTTCTCCGCGGATTCAATTAATTAAATTATTTATTGGTGTTTAATGCCACTTTCAGCATATTTACCTCTGTCGTGAACGCTATTCAAGTATTGAGTCAGGTCTAGCCAAATCACTTGTATCTTTGCTGCCCATTTTAGAGGACTTTCACCTCAGACGTTGACTTCCTGGCTCTGATTTACCAGCAAAACAAAAATTGTTTACCGCAGTAAGCAAACACAGCTCAAGGAGAGATCGCATTGAATCTCGCGATATAACCTTATTTCGGTTTTTGCACCAAAAAGTGTTTACATGAAGCTATTTATATCGGTTGCTCTGGCTCAAATATCAATTCCCTGGCCATAAGATCTATCCGTTGTCGGATCCAGGGGGCACACTCCGACCACCCCCGTCTCTTTTGCCCCTCATTTTTAAAAAGAATAGAGCGAAGGAGGCACGGTATTATTCGGGGTAAATATGGACGTCCACTAGCGGAGATAGTGGGTGTCCATAATTTATCGCATATTTTATACCACGATTGCCGTTGATATTCAAAGTTAGGCGATACAATACTGACTTTGTGTTATTATAATGAATTGACGATTAGGCGGTCTGCGGTTTGCGGCTCGGAGCTTATGTTCAACCGAAGCGCCGAGTCGCAAACTTTAGACCATGCTACATTCAATCATCACAATAACGTACATTTTCCAATAAGACCCTACCCGTAGCCCAGAACCCACACCCCAGAACCCACACCGTGAAACGAACAAGGCAACTTGAATGAATAAGTCAGCTTTACCGATAACAAATTTAGTAAATAAATAAACCCCTCCTGTACCCCCATGACGTCACCGAACATCAAAAAGTCAATAACTTAGATAAAGGTCGAGATTACTCCATCTCAGTTCAAATCATGAACTTATGTGTGTTATGTGTGGGTTGTGAGTATACATTCAAAGATTGATGATCACTGGCCTCGAATAAATACTTTTTTATAGACAGTATGTACTTTGAATCTCCTACCATTGTTATTCTCTTTTCAGATATTTCACGTGGTGACGTCAGACGGTAACATATGCCACTGGCGCCGTAACCATTGAAAAACTAAGCGAGCTTTCCTCGGAATAGAGGGCAAGATTTTAATCTTATTGGAATATTGGGAAATGTTCCAGGCACACCTCGCATGGAATCTGATTTACTCGTGAGAACGTCAGGTAAGAACACATCTTACTGGACGCTGAAATACTTCGACACAAAACAGTGTCAAGCAAGAAAGTTATCAGAGCGCCGAAGGAGATATTTTTCTTAAAGATTTTTAGGTTCATTCACCTAATGAAAGTTTAATCGTGCGATAAATACAGAACACAACTCAATTAGAGTACGGAGAGCAGGAATCAATGACCTTCGACGCAAGTAAAATTCAAGAAAAAACTCCACCTCGGGTTGTTGATTCCAGTTCCCGTACTCCATCCTCGTTGTGTTCTATCTTCATGGCTGACAATTTTCTTCGTTGAAAGAGAGTTACGGGAAAGTGAGCCCCCGTTAATTTTCTAAAGTTGTCAGTCAATTTAACACTAAGGGTATGGGAAATTCATATAACAATTGATATTTCGAAATGTTAGCGCAGTAGTATCATCGATGTGCGAATCATTTAATAAACGCCGGGCAATTTCCCTCACAGTAAAATAAAAATACAGATGCTAGTTTTCCCAATCAGTTAGAACGTTTCACTATTGTTCTCTGTTTAAACCCATTTAAAAATAGGAAAAAGACGCTTTCACCCTCTTGTGATGTTCTGTAACTTTTTTTCTGTTCATTATATCAATAGTGTGCGCATCGTGACATATATTATTGACACTGTCCTTTCCATTATTACAGGGACGGCTGAACCTCGATAAAAGTGGAGGGGTACAAATTTACTATGCTACTATGATTCGACCCAGTGTGAGAAAGGTTGCAGTCGTATATCGGTAAATGTACCATGACTCGCTATAGTCTCTCGTTTAGATGAATATGCCGCCGTGTAGTCACAGCCCTGTCCGCTTCTTCTACTTCAACCAGCTTCCACCCCGATGGCCAGCCTTCGGGTTGGAAGATAGATGAAGCAGAAGAAATGAACCAAAGAGGCCGAAAGGAGGATTCTTTGGCTAAATATTGTTTAGATTTGCAAATAATGTTACAGGAATGCCTGTGTATTGACACGTTTTCATGTGCCCATTTAACTCATTGTGTAACTGCCAAACATATCTGTGGAAAAAAGTAGTGTACCACGTGCCCCTTCTGACCCCCTGGCTCCGCCGCCTCTGCATTAATATAATAGTCCAGGAGGCAAGATTTTCTATTTTTTCTGAGAAAAATAAATTACTGTAAAAATATATTCGCAAACAAAGAGCAAAAGGGGACAGTTTCTTAGTTGCTTCGAATTAGCTTGCCATAAAAACACAAAGTTTCCTTTTGTAACTTTTAATAAACGAAAACAACAGACAGCACCGAAAGGAAATTTGGCTTTATTTTCTATTGATGTCGTAGGTGATTTCTCAACAATTACATGTTTCTTAATTGGACCTTCCTCGCCCGTCTAATAATTTCAGTGGAGATAACTTTATCGAAAGTCGATTTTCATGACGCGGTGAGTTATGGCTATTTACCGTACCATGCATGTTGAGGAACAAATGCAATGAGTTCAAAGGTCATTCTAATGCCAACATTCGGCAAAGTTTTTCGAGAGAAATGAAAGAAAAACAAAGCTCACGTCTAGAGGTCGCTCTAAATAAGCACCCCGTGTTCCAAAGATAATTGTTGACAGACAAAACGGCAAAGTTGAAGGTCTTTGCTAAGGACAACATTTTTGATGGAAATGGAAGAAACTCTACAGCTCTCATCTAGAAATCACCCAAAACAAGCATACCAAGTTTCAAGCCAATTTATTCATAAATGCACCCTGCAGAGCGTGCAAAACAAAAATGTTGATGCAAAAAGGGCAAAGTTCAAAGATCATTGCTAACAACGTTTCTAGACGGAAATGAAAGAAAATCAGTAGCTCGCATCAAAAGGTTGTTCCAAACCAAACCATCAAGTTTCCAAGCAATCGCATCATAAATGTGACATGTGTAGTGTGCCAAATGAAAGTGTCAACACACAAAAGGGCAAAGTGGAAGGTTGTTGTTAAGGCACCTTTTTTGACGGGAATGAAAGAAGGTCCCAACTGGAGGTCAACCCAAAAACATACCAAGTTTCAAAGCGATCTATTAATGAATGTACTTTGTAAGGCGTGACAAAGGAAAATGCTGATGCTCACATGCACTAAGTTTGAAGGCCGTTGCAAAAAGAAAATGGAAGAAAATCGACATCTCCCACCTAGAGGTCATCTCAAACAAGCATACCAGATTTCAACGCGATCCGATCACAAATGAGCCTCGCAGGGTGTGCTAGAGGGAGATATTGATGCATAACTACACTAAGTTCATGAAAGGTCGTTGTCAAAGGCAACATTTTTTGACGGAAATGGACGAAAATCAATAGTTCCCATCTGGAGGTCATCTCAAACAAGCATACTATGTATCAAAGCGATCCAATAATAAATATGCCCCGTAGGGTGTGCCAAAGGGAAAAGTTGATGCCTAACTAAACTAAGTTCAAAGGTCATTTGCCTATGGCAACGTTTTTGACGTAAATGGGAGAACATCGATAGGTCTCTCTGGAGGTCACGCAGAATAAGCATAACAAGGTCCATAGCGATCCAGTCATAAATATGCCATGCAGGGTGTGCCAAAGGGAAATATTGATGCATAACTGCACTAAGTTCATAACAGTCGTTGCCAACAGTAACTTTTTTGACGGAAATGGAGGAAAAAATCAATATCTCCCAGCTAGATGTCACCCCCAAACAAGGATACCAAGTTTGAAACGATTCGATCATAAATATGCCCTGTAGGGCGTGCCAAGGGAATATATTGATGCCAAACTAAACTAAGTTCGAGGGTTTATGGCAACGGCAACGTTTTTTGACGAGAATGGAAGATAATCGAAAAGCCCAATCTAGAATTCACACCAAACAAGCATACCAGGTTTCAAAGCGATTCAATAATAAATAATAAATGTGCCCTGCACGGAGTGCCAAATGGATATATTGATGCATAACTGCACTAAGATCATCAAATGTCATTGCCAACGACAACGTTTTTGATGGAGATGGAAGTAAATCGTTATCATCCAATTTAGAGGTCACCTCAAACAAGCATACTAAGTTTCAAAGCAAAGCGATCATAAATTTGTTCTATAGGGCATGCCAAAGGAATATACTGTTGCCTGACTAAACTAAGTTCAAAGGTTGTTGCGAACGACAACATTTTTTGCCGGAAATGGACGCAAATCGATTGCGCACATCTAGAGATCACCCCAAACAAGCATACTAGGTATCATTGGGATCCGATCATAAATGTATCATGTGGCGTGTGCCAAAGGAAATATTGATTCCAAACTAAACTAAGTTCAAAGGTCGTTGCCAACGGCAACATGTTTTGATGGAAATGGAAGATAATCGATAGCTCCCATCTAGAGGTCACCCCAAACAAGCACACCAGGGTTTAAAGCGATCAGATCATAAATGTGCTCCGCAGGGTGTGTCAGAGGGAAACATTGATGCATAACTGCACTAAGTTCATCAAAGGTCGTTGCCAACTTTTTTACAGAAGTGGAAGAAAGTCGATAGCTCCCATCTAGAGGACACACCAAACAAGCATACCAAGTTTCAAAGCGATCCCATCATAAATGTGACCTGTGGAGTGTGCCAAGGGGATATATTGATGACTGACTAAACCAAATTCAAAGGTAGTTGCCAACGTTTTTGACGGTAATGGAAGAAAATCGATAGCTCCTATCTAAAGGTCACACCAAACAGGCATACCAGGTTTCAAAGTCATCTGATCATAAATGTGCCCTGTAGGGCGTGGCAAAGTGAAATATTGACACCTAACTAAACTAAGTTCAATGGTCGTGGCCAGCGACAACACTTTCTGATGGAAAAGAACGAAAATCGATCGCTCCCATCTAGAGGTCATCCCAAGCAAGCACACCAAGTTTGAAAGCGATCCAATCATGAATGCGACCTGTGCGGCGTGCCAAAGGAAACAGTGGACGTACGTACGTACGCCGACGAAAATTGTATGGACATACGTAGGTACGCTGACGGACGAGACGCGACGGCAATAGCTCAGCTTGACATCGTCAAGATAAGCTAAAAATTACATGATCTGCGAAAACACATTTTTGACACGCTAAAACCACTCACCCACCAGACACGTTATGTCTGCAACTTGGTTTGTCCCAACCACCTCCCCCCCCCCCCTGCATTTACTGGAATATCTAACAAGATTACGAAATAATATCTGTATATCACATTACATCAACGGTTATCTTGTGCGAACACCACGAAAATGGGAAAACAAGTAGCCTATAACAGCGTCCAGTTCCTAGCAGAATTAGAATGGTGACCAGAGAGCTTGAAATAAGCCGTATCCTTGACCTTATTTTTCAAAGTTTCAAACTAGCTTCGTCAGCCATAAGTCACGGGAGGTTTTCTTTTAAAGTTTCGCTTTTTGTGTTTTATCACCTGCTACACTCTAAAATCAGTTGGGTTAAAAAATTAACCCAAATCAACTGGGTTGAGTGAAGATGAACACTGTTGGGTTCATATTCACTCAACCCACTTGATTTGGGTTATTTTTTAACCAAACTGATTTTAAAGTGTACGCTTTTGTTTTTATGGACGCAAAATTCTCTAGTAGTCACTCACAAAAAACATTGTGGTCTCTCACAATAATATGGTGCCCAGACACAACAATATTGTTGTTATTCGCTATAACATTGTGATCAATGTCAAACTTGTTTTCTCTCTGGGTAGTTGAGTGCTTTAGAGGAAAAGGAATAACCAAGAATATGGCATTCAATGCAGTGTTACCTGTGTGCGAAGGAAAGACATTTGAAATAAAGCAGGAGAGTTTGGAGAGAATGACGCAACAAGCAGTTGCGCAGACTGGTATTCAGAAGAAGACGAAAGACTGGAACAATTATTTTGGAGTCTATGAAATAAAGTGAAGTATGTTAATATAAGGGGATTATGTCTGTGGGTCTGGAACAGACAAGGAGTTGGATGCAGCAAGAATCCATCTTTACCATCACTTTCCAAGAGTGTGCTACATCAAGAGCCGACACACAGAGGGGATTTAGTGTACATGTGATGGTTCAAGTGTCAACTGCATAAAATTCCAACTACATCATCAGGGTATGCCTTTGTCGAAGGTACGCCTTGATGGGGTAGTTAGAATATAAGTCAGTTGGGATTATAGTTAAAAAAAGAGTAACCGCCCGCGGACTTTACAAGTTCAGCAGTTGAAAAAAATAAAATTCAAAATATTTCAACAAAACCATATTTGCATGACATGGTTTTGCTAAACGGTTTGGAAACATTTTTGGATGTTAATAGAATTCCACACATATTGGAATTTATGTGGCGGTAGTCGGTATTTTGCCTACAGAAGGGGATGAAATTGGAAATGCAGAGGTGGACATCCTCACCCGCTGTCGATTCTCCCTAGCAACGTCTCTTTAAAATATAGTGGACGGCATACAAATAAAGGGAAGGTTAAGGGAAATAGATTAGAAAGTACTTCAGTGGTGAAACTTCCTGTTAGAAGAGCGGGGCTAATGAAAATCTGCAGGGATCTTCTTCTGAAAGGGGACATTCGGGTACTGCAGGATCAATTAACCCTTTACCCAACGTAACGGCCAAAACCGGCCAGCGCTATTCGCAAAAATCAGCATTCAATTTCCCTTATTATTTCATTTTTTATCTCAAAACATAGCTTATGACCCATCATTGGAACGAGCTCGTTCCAATGATGGGTCATAAGCTATGTTTTTGGCGCAAAAAATGAAAACATGTAGTATTCAAGAATTTTGTTTGCAGGTATCGTCTGCTTTATGTGTTAGGTAAAGAGTTAAACATCAGCAGTAACCCTATGACAATGGTACATAAACAGTGGTCTTCGTTTCAAACACTCTTATGGAAAAAAATAAAATAAATTGGACTGTAGAATATTGGGAATGCATTCTGGCATGGAATAATAAAACAGAACATAACGAGAGTAGAGTACTGGGGACTGGAATCAACGAACCAGATTGGAGTTGTTCCTGGGTTTTATGAGCGTCCTACTCTATACGTGTTGTGTTTTGTATTAATATCGTGATTATACTTGAATTAAGAATAAAGCTGATATTTTTAAAGACAAATATCACATTCGGTGGTCTATTTCCATTCCAGGTCAACGTGGTTTTGTATTGAAGCATTTCATTCACGTCATAACGTAACTTAGACGCGTAACGTACAATCAGATGCGTTCGTTACGTGACATTCTTTTGCGAAATCCAGATTCCTAGTTCACCTGGCACATCTTTCAGTGTTCCAATAACACTAAAATCTTTGGCCTCTGATTGGACGAGAGCTCGCGTAGTTGTGTTCTATGTCTACGGCTCCAGTGGCATAATTATGTTACCGTCTGACATCACCACGCGAAATATTTGAAAAGAGGATAACAACGGCAGGCGATTTAAAGTGCATACTGCCTATAAAATCGTATTTTGTCGGGGCCAGTGATCTTTCTATGAATGTATACTAACAACCCACTTATAAGTTCATGATTTGAACTGAGATGGAGTAACATTTATCTTAGTTATTGATTTTTTGTTGTCCAGTGATGTCCTGGGGCATGCAAGAAGTTTATTTACTATATTTGTTATCGGTAAAGTTGTCTTGTTCGTTTCACGATATGTTTTTGGGGCCACGGGTAGGGTCTCATTGGGACATATACGTTATTGTGATGAATTGACAGCAAAATGATATGAGGTTTGTGATTCGGAGCGTATGATCAACCACAACGCTTCGGGTGGAGTCTTGTTTGTTGAACTTAGGTTTAGAGCCGCACGTGGGGTCTTGTTTGTTGAACATAGGCTTAAAGCCGCAAACCTCAGACCATGTTATCGTCAACTAAACATCCGCCCCTCCCAAGATGGCGGCGGTGGAGACACTTTTCAATATGTGACCAATGAAAGTTTTTCCATTTCAGATGAAAAGATGATTTGTTCGAACACATACTTATGGTCTCTCATCAGAACAAACACCGTCAAGCCCGTCCCGATAAGAGAAGACAAATCATGTTACCTCAGGCCAAAGGTATTCCAGAGTTTTAGTTATCATTTTTTTCAGTTGTGTAAGCCTGAAAAGAAAAATAGGTTCATCCGTTCATTTATTTTATTTATTTATTGTGGTTCAATGACACTTTCGACACCCACGGTCACCTCGTGTCGGACAGTTTTGCAAGAGGGAGGGGGGCACCCAGAGAGTACTACCGAGCAACGGCGAGCAACTGTCAGACTCCCGAACGTACTAACTTTACACAAGCTGGGTTAGCATTGGTTGAAAACCAATGTACGCCTGAATACACATGGGCAATAGGGAAGAAGTACCTTGCCCAAGGACACAGCGCAATTACCCCTCGCTGAGATCGAACCGGGGACCTATCCGTTTGAAGTTCAATAAGATAATCACTGAGCCACCGCGATCCCGTCCATCCGTTTGGTAAATGGAAAATGATACAAAATGAAAAGATTCGTTAGAGTGTCATGTTTCAGAACACCTCTATCCACGTGGGAGTGGTGGCATTGGGGTTGTTTAGCCTCGACATTAAAAATATTGGGGGATGAGCCAACAAGGAGGGTCGGAATCCGGGCGCGGGCCAAACTTGGCTCACAGAGCTGAGTTGGGACCGCACTATGATTCTCTTCCCTGCCGAGTGAACTCCAAATATAGGTTCGTTCTTCGTTAGGTGTGATTCCTGATCAGCTGCGGAAAGGAAACAATGATTAAAGTAATAACGATTCTTTTATTAACATTTAAAATAAACTCATTCCATATTCAACACATTTAACAATTTGGTCAACACAAATCAAAGACTTATCACATGGGTTAAATAGTTTCTCATCAATTCAGTCTATCTATAGTCCTGTACTGGCGCTATAGTACACTCTCAAAATGTTACTGTCGCGGGCTCGCAACAGGAGCTTAAAACACCGAGTCCTAATCTTTTGCGTCTGGGCGCGTCTGCAGCTCTGGCTGCCTGGTGATCCCGACTAGCAATGTTAATTACTTTGTGGCAACATAGTTCCGATTTGGATTCGGTTTATCCACTCTGTCGGCTAGTTTAGAAAGTCTACGTCACATATCTTATACATGTGTCCTTTGATAGAACTCTCCTTAAGGGGTCGTCCAACCTAACTTTGGTCAATCTTTTGACATTTTTCCCAATGCCTCAGAAACAGATAAGAGAAGTAAGGAAAGGCAAATTATATATCAAAATAATGAGTAAAGTGCATAGAAAAGGTTCATATAATTTTTTTCGGGAAAAAAAGTGAATTTTAGGATTTTGAAGAAGATTAATTTGCAAATGGCATAAGTAACGAACCGGTAAAACCACAAAATAATCGGTAATTCGAAAGCCTTGTCCTCAATATAATGATAACATACTACAGCCTCGGAGAAAGCATTTTTTTGACATACACTCTGGTGGGTTTTGACGTTTGAATGTAATAACACCAACACAAATTTTGGATGTTCCGGTTGTGGCCATGTTTCAATGATGTTTTTCCGGTCATGTGATTACGATGTGGTTCTTGCAGAAATACTCAATTTGGGCAATCGTAAGAATGCAAGGACGTGATCACGCCCTTTATTTGTTTGAGACAATGTATGAACGGATTTGCAAACAGGTGACAGCAAATACTTGAGTTGTTAATGTCATAACTGCAAAATATGGTTCGAAATTCCCTCTCGTGTTTACAGGCCGTCTGAACTTTTTTGTTGACAAAAAATCTGAATTATTGCGCACTAGAAAGACAACATGAACCACTTGTAAAAAAATAACCGAGTGTATAAAATCGGGACGATACGCATAAAATAAGGCAATATTCATAACAAAGTAAGCAGAATGCTTCAGAAATCACTTTTTCACGAAGTATATTCCAAGTGACCTGGAACTATATTGAGCGTGTTGATTTCCCCCGATGTTGTGATGTTGCAAGTTACCACAGACTGTGTTGATGTCTGCAAAGGACCGATTGAAGATGGGTTGAAAATGATGCATTCGTGCTTTTAAATAAGGTGCGCTTGGACGATACTGAGACTTTAGTTTTTTCTTGCAACCAACCATAGTAATACAAGCGTCGATCAGTGTCTTTTATGATCGTTTTACGCTGACAAATGTGACAAATCTCCTTCACCGGAAACCATCCCCCAATTTGCATATCACAATAAACATAACCGCTGTCACTGAGTGTCAGCGTGGCCGTGTGGTCAAAACCGAAACGAATTATCGAATGCACGGTCAATATTAGCTGCAATTGGCTTTTAAACAAATGAAATACACGAAATATTCGCAATTTCATCATTATTCATGCCGAGTTACTTTTTAACCAGACCACATGCGTTCAGTTTCGTTTGTCGGCATCAAACTGATATTGTTTGTGGTAATTAAATAGTACGAGAAGGCGAAGGAAGCCAAATATTTTCCATAATCTATTAATTAATTCAAATTGATAATTTCTTTTATTTTACTGAAATTATGAACTGATAAGGTGGGTGTGTTGCGATTATTATGCCCCAGACCTGGAAGTTGTAAAAGCAAAGGTGCTTCTATGGCCATGCAGTGGTGACCCCTTAGTCTCACCCATTCATCATTACATGTACCAGCGTTCTCCCCTGTATCTCAACCACTGCTTCTCCAATTTGAAGGATATTTGGTGTTGTCATCGAGCATCATGGGGACACAATGCCTGTGTAGCTGTTGTAGCATGTGTTTCTTCCCACATTTGTTCAGAGTTGTGGTACTTTTTCACTCTTTTAAAATTTTGTTTATAACTAGTTGATTTGTTACAATTTGTTGCAAAGGGCCTTCTAATACCCTCAATTGTATTGCTACAGAACTTTCTGGTGAAGATTTTGTTCCTATTACTTATCAAGCAATAACCTAATAAATATTCTGTATAAAGCCACAGATCTGATGTTTGACACTTTTATCGGAGCTGTTTTGAAGGCTTATGGAACTCAAAATGTTGATTATGGCAGGACTTTTCTATTCACCCATTAATCGATAAATTAAGTGTTATAGTTGGAAGTAAGAAGCATGAAAGGTCCAGAACTAAAAGTCTAAAAAGAATGTTTTGCAATGTAACATGATTTTGCAGATACACTTATTTGGAGGGTTACCTGTCTTATAGTGTTTGGAACATGTGTGGCCAGGATCTTTAAAAAGAAAAAAAGAGTTAAACTTTGAGAAAAATAGGCATATGCCTTGAGTGCAGGAGGTAGAGTCATACAAGGAAGCGAGCCCCCCCCCCCTCCCCCCCCCCCCCCCCCCCCAGGAATTTTTTGTGTCAAATGGAGCTCACTTGTCACCTTTTTGGGATTGCTTTGTGTACTGCGTTCTTGAAAAAAATATGTGAGACCCTCTGGATATGCCCTTCTGATCTCAATATGTCAATAAGCCTCCTTGGGGAAAGTACATGCAATAATGGTTATGTAAGGTTGATTTGATGTGTTTTGAATCACAATGTACTTTTAAGTACATTAGATGGTTTATTGCAGTGGCAGGCTACAGTTACCCTCATTTCTTCTCCAACAGATATCGTGGGTGTATTGGTGTCCAAGAGTTAAACAAAGCTATTATACTTATTGATAAACCAGACAAATTTAACAATTTAATCATTATCAAATTGGTGCATGGGATAAAAGGGGTTACAGTGCAAGGGGTTTGTAAATATATTTATTCAACTGCAATGTATGACTTTGCAGTGCATTCTACATAGAAGAATATCATATTTTCTTTCCAAACCATTACAGTAACACATACATCTTTATATTAGAAGACACTCTTTTGTCCTTCCATACTTCTTCTGCTGGACTCCTTCAAGTTGACCTTTGTTGAACTCCCCAAATCAAAACATAAACAAAAGAAAATGTCTGCCTTCAGTCAGTGAGAACTCCTCTTATAACATTTGGTCTCAATCTTTATTACTTTCATGAATTAGGAAAAGATTTCTTCGAGTATGTACTTAAATGTTTATAGAATACAGCTGTTATTTTATTTTGAGGTATTTTATTGTAAAAATTTTGTTCTCTTACTTATGCCACAGCAGACTTTCAGGTGGTGCTATTTACACATGGCAGCAGTTCCATGGAAAATTTCAGTTTCCACATGTTCTAGTTTCACTCCACGCATTTTGGTATATAATTTATTGGGGTTATTCATTTTGGGACTTTTTTAGACTTGAAAGAAAATTACATGAAATTTGACCAAAGTTAGGTTGGACGTCCCCTTAAATGTCCCTGTCTTTTTGAAATACACACAGTTCATGCAGAACTCACAACTTCAAAATGCGCTTTCTAGCTTGCGCGAATTGTCACTGGCGACAGTGAGTAGATATTGTCTGCACTCTGATACCGAAACAGGCTACTATGCGATCAACCTCTGCGTTCCTAAGGGTTATTACCTCAGTACAACAGCCTACACTTTGAGACAGGTGCGAGTCGATCCTCGCTAATGACATCTAAACTTAGCAGTTACTTTGGTCCGTAATCTGCTCTCTAATTTCGGGCTTGTAGCTCTCCTACATCCACCTGATCCGATAATAGCGGCGTACAATGGATCTTCGTGGATTGCCCAGCAATTCCAAACGTACGAGACCCTATATGGCGTCTCCTATTCAGCCGAACCCAAGTCTCACTCCCAAACGGTCGGAAACCAAGTCTCTCTCCCAAATGGTCGGAATCCAAAACTCTCTGAAATAGCTTGTTCCCCACCCTTTACATCTCGTCTTGTGACGGTCAGATAGCAATATGTCAAGATGCCCAAACATGGCACACGACATTTCTGAAGATAAAATCACCTCGCGCCAATGAATATGCTACCAAGCGTATCCCGAGAAATAATCGATGATAACAGGAAGACATCTTCTTCTGACTAGTAATGTGCCAAAGAAGTATCCCACTGTGAATCGCCTAAGGCAAACTATCTCATTAAAACATGTGTGCTTACTACAGAGAGAGAAAAAATATATACATATATCTGAACTTGAAAGTAGGGGGAGGGGGGCCTCCTCCTTTTCAGGCTGGCTTTGCCCTGACATCATGTTCTGTTAGCATGGATGAAAAACTTAAATCAGCTACTCTCAAAGACTGTGTTCTGAATTAGGCAAAATACCAAAAATGATGTAAATTATTTACTGTGGTAAAAAGACAGAAAGCTGCATGGGTGAATACTTTCAAATATTCTCTAGTATGCACACCTACAGTAGAGTCGCCGTGGACTAGTAATAATCCAGTGATGTACACGCATGCGTTTACCAGGTAATAAAAATCATAATCAGCAAAATTTTAATTAATGAAGCACCGGTTTGTACCCCATGCTTCATTAATTAAATTTTTGATGATTATTCCTTCAATCAGCTTTTGTAATCTAATATTATTGTGTACGTGGAAATATTGCCCAGACGTGGAAGTGACCAATCCACGGCGGCAGTACTGTAGTTCCAGAAATATTGCCCGGATTTATTTATTTATTTATTGATGTTTAAGGTCACATAATTATGCACAATGGCTAATCATGACCGTGACAGTTTTACGGGCGGAGGAAGCCCGAGTACTCGGAGAGAACCACCGAGCAACGACGAGCAGCTGCCAGCTCCCCAACATCGTAACCCCGCACTGCAGCACAGGCAATATTGCCCGGACATAAATATTATTGAAACAACTATCCCGATGGAGGTCCAATACTGTCACCGATTATTCAGGACAGACACTCTCTTGCCATACAATAAGTAACATCGGAGCACATTTAACGAAATTTTCTGAAAACTGTATCGACTTTTTGCCCAGCGATTTCTTGAGTCAAGTTTCATTAATTTTCATCAAATCTAGTCATGACTGCTTGTTGACAAATGTTTTAAAAATATTCTGTGAGTTAAGGGTTGATAATGTATATTTTATTTCAATATAAGATATTAACAATCATCAAAACATGAATGAGTCTCTCTAGTCTCAGAAAGTCTCAGTTTAGGATCAGCAAAAAAGGAATCTTGAAAATGGCTGCTGAAGGCCGTCACGAATCACACTTGTGGAATCAGCTGACATAATTTTACAATTTTGTTTTCTAATTTTGATTTCGGTGTCAATAAAGCCTCCGTTTTGGGAATTAAAAGTAGCCCCAATAACCCAACATGTTACGCAAACCTTTAATATTTTAAATTATTTCATTTTATACTTTAAACCACGGTGGTATATGCATCTACTGTAAGATTTTATATTCATTATTTTATGGATGGACTTTTAATATTTTCAATATGCAACCTTAACCCTTTGAACACCAGAGGCCCTTTTTCCGACCGGGTCACCAACTACGTCATAATGTCATTAAGTGGGATGGTTACAAGGTAAATGTGTGGTATAGACCAATCAATGTTTTCAACGTGCAGCCTTAGGGCTGCACGTTGAAAATATTAATTGGTCTAACTCCAAATAATAAATATGAACTTTTCCAATTGCAGTTATTGAACTGACATGGAAGATGCCGCCAGGGTTCAAAGGGTTGAGACTACATTTTGTAGATTTTATAGTTTTCCTCATCGTAACAAGCAGTAATATTTGCGCATTCACGTCTATTACACATTTCGATGAATCATGTCGGTCAATAACTTTTTCATATTATTTCTCGCTCCTCAGTAATGTCTTCAACTGCATCAAAGCATACAATGGTTTATTTGCGCCCTCATTTTGTAAACTGCAATTCCATTTGGGACCTGCGAATATTTGAATGCGATCGAATCGAATACCGATTCGAATACTGCTCACTTTTTGAGATTCGAATCGAATATCGAATTGAATTCATTAGAATGGTTACGGTAGCGCTACCGGGAAAAAAACATCGTTTTGAAGTCCGGAACATAACCATGTAGGCTCGTGCTCCCTATTCCATGTGCCGGTGGAAATATCCGTCACCGGCACATTAAATTTGAAACAGAAAAAAAGTTACAGAACATCAAAAGGTGTTTTTAAATGCGTTTCTACATAGAATAATAGTCAAACCTTTAAACTGATTGGGAAAAAATTGTAAAATGTCAGCTTCTGTATTTCTATACTACTCTATGCTTGAAGTCTGTGGAATGATGCACACATCGTTGATACAAATTTGCTAACATTTCGAAATTTTAATTTTTATCTGAAATTCCTATACCTTTTTTTACTTATCGAAATTTTAATTTCTATCTGAAATTCCTATACCCTTTTTGTTAAAATTACTGACTATTTTAGAAAATTAAGGGGAGATAACTTTCCTGTAAATCTCTTCCAATGACAAAAGTTGTAGTAGTGTGTGAACCTTTCCACTCAGGAATTTAGTGCTGAAATAGTTAAGTGTCTGTATGAACTGTAAGTCGAATGATTAAAATGTTTTCTTTCTTATTAATACAGGGTCAGAGGCTGCGGATGGACTGCTGTGTTTTTGCCAAAACTGCTTTCTCCTTGCGGACAATCAGGGAGGTAGCGACATGGGGACTGGGTGGGGGTGGAGGGAGGGGGTGTGCCCCCCCCCCCCCCCCCATCCTGGCCAAAATTCCTATAGTTGTAAATTCGGATGAAAAGTCGTTAGTAGTTGGAAATTCCATTTATCTGGATTTTAGAGCTTCTTTGGTGATGCTGATGTCTCCTTTACTTCCCAAAATTCCAACCCGGTTTTAAATCGGCAACAATTCCAGCTGTTACATTTACAATTACAGTGTACGCAATATCGAGCTTCATAACTATGCATGATGTCAATCGGTACGAGATTTCTATAGTACGTTTACTTATCGCAATAAAAAATCCTCCTAATGCACTTCAAGTAAATCGCATCATGTAAAATCGTTATCCTGAGTTAATTCCAGGCATCATTCATATTTACAAAATTATGAAACATCGAAAATTCATCATTCCTGCATAAGATCTGATTTTAAATTTAGTAAGAATTTGAACCAAATAAATTCGTTTTTGTTTACTTTAGTTTGTTGTCCAGTTGTTTCCAGTACTTAAATATTCCTCTATTCAATCGAACGCACTCTCAGAACACACTCGTTCTATTATAGGATTATCAGTAACTTGGTACCCACTGGCCACCATAGAAACCAATATGGCGGCCACCTGTAAACAAAATGGACGACAGAAACACGTGCTACCATAACAATACGTGTTGCCCATGAACAGTAACACTATCACTATGGCGGCGACGTCAAAACAAGGCCGTTCACGCGGACTACAAAAGCAACCAACATTAAGTCACTGGTCAGGTGATCAATGTCGCCATGTGAGGACCACCCCTCCTCCGATCCTCCGATGCTATTTTTCAAAACTCTGAGCTATACAACTATCCCTTTACCGTGTGCAATACGTAAAACTGGTCCGCACCATTCAAACTTCTTTGTTTTTTTTTTATTTTTTCCGCTTCTTTATTATTTTTTTCGTTTCAAAAACATAACATTGTTGGGCTATTTCAAGTAAGGTGTCTTCATCTATTTTGCGCTGGCAAAAATGAATTTTTTAAGTTATTCATATTCTACTTTTTTTTTTTTCTTTTTTTTTTCTTTTTTTTTTTTTGAGGTGACGTCTACTATTTTATGCGTAAAGGGTCAAGTCAGATCAAAAACACCTTTCTTACATATTTACGGTAAGTTGTAAAATGTCTGTAACGCAACATTTGTGAATGAACGGTTAGTGCGTTGGACTTGCCACCTTGAGGTCACGGGTTCGAATCTGATTATAATAATTAGGGTTGTGTCCTTTAGTAAAACATTTAATCCCATCTGCTATGGAGGAAGGACATTTATCCTCAATATCGGCCCCGCTCGTCCCAAATCGCTTTTCCAGATCCGGACAGAAAAGAAAGAAACAAAAAAATCAGAGAACGCAAAAGCATCGGTAAGCAATCGCCATCTTGAAACGCATTATGATGACGTTTCAAGGAGGTCAGTGTCTAAAGGCGTCTATGCTTGAAAGCAAGACGAAAAATTATCCACGTACCAAATTTAGAGCTTTTATAACAAAGTGGACAGTTTTCATTTTGCCGATTGCACTAAGGATCGAAAATACTTGAAGAGAAGTTACGGGATCTATGATGAAACCGAACACCCAGTTAGCTGGAACATCGCTTTACCTTCTTTAATTCTGATAGTATGTGGGCCCATCGGTGCAGCCATGGGGATGGACTCGCCCCCTCCCTCTCGATATTTCCTGAAGAATGCCAACCTAATCAACATTCATACCTGGAATCCATAGAACTGTTTCATGTCATATGAGCCTGATATTTCTTTGGTCATTTTGTTCTAGTTATTCCTTCACTTTCAGTGTACTCAAGCCTTCACAAAGTACTACTTGACTTGAAATATTTCACGTATGGGGAAGCACAGGGGGAAATGAAGTAGGAAGGAATATTTTTTTGCTCCCACTTGAAGCAAAAAAAATGTTTGCATTACAAAATTTGCAAGAGCAAATTAAATTGATATTAAATTCCTAGCTTGTGGAACCGAATCTCCAACTTTTTGGACGATAATTGAGGTGGGGCGAGACACTTCCACAAACCCCTCTTACTACGTCCCGGCTGACTAAACCTCCGTGTGAGTCGTGTTCGGACTGCAGCTCAACTTCGCAAGTTTCTTGTCCTTGTCTGGATTGCAGCTCTACTCCGCGAGTTTTGAAGAATCTTTGGTTCGGTATTCCACACTACACGTATTCTTAAAATAAGTCGAGTATATTATATATTTTATTATTTACCAGTTAAGTTTTAAATCATTCAAAATGTATCAATACAGGCTTTTCTGTGATGTATTAACTGCAAATTTAAACACATGCTGTTCCATTTAACCAACAGGATGTGACTTATGGTAAATATGTTTCTGCTGTTAATGTCAGCAAAACGATATTTATCGCCCAGTCTTTGTACTTCATTTCACCTCGGGCTGGATTAACATTATGTATTCCGCTTAAATGAAGGTACGGGGTTTCCCGGTAACCACCAAGAACGCACCGTGCGAACTGGAGCACCCTGGGTACTTTTTGAAGGCTTAAACCCTTTAACCAACGTAACGGATAAAACAGGCCAGCGCTATTCTCAAAAGTCACTGTTCAACTTTCATTATTTTTTCCACTTTTGCCTCAAAAACTGATGACTCATTGAAAACTAACTCGTTGGGGTTGTTCCAATGAGGGGTTATGGGCTATGTTTTCGACGCAAACAAATGAAAAAAATTAGTTATTCAGTAAGTGGTGTCTGCTCTTCATGTTAGGTAAAGGGTTAACTGTCCAGAAAGTGAAGGAATAAAAGAAAATTGACCCAAAACTTTCAAGGTGAGAGGACATGAATCTATTTCAGGGATTTAAGATGTATACAAGGTTGACATTTGTATGAAGAGCGGGGACTACGCCCCCCCCCCCCGACACACCAATCACATCCACGTGGTTACGTTGCTGTTGACAAAATAATTTCGCCTACCAACCCCGCCAGATCTATTTCTGCGATTTCAACTATCTTCCAACCCGAAGAACGATGATGGCTCACTTGTCTTCATCGAACGTTAATCGGGTTCGTGCTGCTTTGGAGAGTTAGAGAGCCTGACAATTTCTCGTCACGGCCAGAGGGTATTCTGTGAGTACTCACCACCCCTCAAGCTATACAGTTGCCTGACAGGATATGACACTAGCTATTGAAAGTGTCGGTAAGCCACAACAAGGAAATAAGGCAATATTAAGTACTATACCTGAAGGTGTTGTAGGATTTGTAGTTGTTGGCTCCGTAGTTGTAGGTGTTGTTGTGGTCGTAAACTTCATAGTTGTACCTGTCGTAGTTGTCGGTTCTGTAGTTGCTTGCTCCGTAGTTGTAGGTGTTGTTGTTGTGGCCGTAGACTTCATAGTTGTACCTGTCGTAGTTGTCGGTTCTGTAGTTGCTTGCTCCGTAGTTGTAGGTGTTGTTGTTGTGGCCGTTGACTTCATAGTTGTACCTGTCGTAGTTGTCGGTTCTGTAGTTGCTAGCTCTGTAGTTGTAGGTGTTGTTGTTGTGGCCGCAGACTTCATAGTTGTACCGGTCGTAGTTGTCGGTTCTGTAGTTGCTTGCTCTGTAGTTGTAGGTGTTGTTGTGGCCGTAGACTTCATAGTTGTACCTGTCGCAGTTGTCGGTTCTGTAGTTGCTAGCTCTGTAGTTGTAGGTGTTGTTGTTGTGGCCGTAGACTTCATAGTTGTACCTGTCGTAGTTGTCGGTTCAGTAGTTGCTTGCTCTGTAGTTGTAGGTGTTGTTGTTGTGGTCGTAAACTTCATAGTTGTACCTGTCGTAGTCGTCGGTTCTGTGGTTGCTAGCTCTGTAGTTGTAGGTGTTGTTGTTGTTGTTGTTGTTGTTGTTGTTGGTGTAGTAGTTGTCCGTTCAGTAGATGTTATGGTTGTTAATTCCATAGTTGTATCCCTCGTAGTAGTCGGATGAATTACTGTAGAAGTTCTTTCTGTGGATTCTGCTGCAGGTAAAGTAAAAATAAATGTTGTGTATCAGAGAAAGTACCTCGGCACTTTCGAATCAACTGTAAAAATATAAATATGTTGTTTATTAAAAAAACAGGTTTGTTTGTACTCTCAAATTAGGTAAAGATGAATGTTGTGCATCAGAGAAGATATGTTGTAACTTTCGACAAAGCTAGAGTATAGAAACAATGGTTCTTAAAGGTACTTTGATTTATTTATTTAATTACTGGAGCTTAACGACACTTTCGACAGCCAGGGTCACCTCGTGTCGTACAGTTTCACGGGTGGATGAAGCCGGAGTAGCCGGGGAGAACCACAGAGTAACGGCGAGCAACTGTCAACACTCCCCGACGTACTAACTCCACACAGGCAGGGTTAGCATTAGTTGAAGACAGGTGCACCATCTACGTACAGTATGCCTTAGTACACAGCGCCACCATGTCCCCACGTGGGCAATCGGGATTAAGTGCCTTGCCCAAGCACACAACGCAGGTACATCTGGCGGGATCGAACCGTGGACCTCTCAGTTTGAAGTTCAATGCCGTAACCACTGAGCCGCCACCGTGCTCCCATAGGTACTTTGATAATAGCAGTTTTACCAATTAACCCTTTGAACACTAGCGACCGTTTTTCGGTCCAGCATCATGATATGTCATTAAATAGGATGGTTGTTCAGTAAATGTGTGGGGTAGACCAATCAATATTTTCAACGTGCAGCCCCGAGGCTGCACGTTGCAAATATTGATTGGTCTACTCCAAATAATGAATATGGACTGTTCTAATTGCTGCCATTGAACTGGCATGGAAGATACCACTAGAGTTCAAAGGGTTATTAATGAACAGATGAATTATTGCTCTAGGATATTTTCACTGACGTAAGAAATTACAATATTCACTTAATAACATAACACAGTTGTATATGAGAGAAGGCAGAGATGATAGCTATGTTTGTCAGTTGATACCATAATTATATCACTTGCTAGTCACGAACGAAATAATTACGGTAGTCACCCAAAAAAAGCCTAGGTATTAATTTTATTATATATATAATTTTATTATATCCGTTGTCTATTCTAAAAATATCTTTATGTTTTCTTTCTAAATTAATCCAAAGTAAATGCTTCGAAAGCGACAAATATTTCAGTTTAAAATCCATCTGCGGATAGCCAACGAACCGCTTTCAGCGATGAAAGAAGTCGTTCGCGACATAAAATAGTTCACTCAGGTTTTCACTGAAAGCTGCACAAAAACGTTAATGAATATTAATTTAATACCACAAATACGGTTTAATCCAGGGACGGGAATTTCACGGTTCAGCGGCTCCAGAATAGCGTAAAATCTAAAAACAACAAAATAACCCCCAAAACAGCTATCTCGTAACTTTGTGATAGGTATTAATTTTATTATATATATTGCAATAGGATATTTTCACTGACGCACATACTAAAAGAACAGTAAAATCCGACGTCATTCAATTTTTGGTCATATGATCCCCCTTTGAAGTCACCGTTCGGGTATAACGGTTGAGAATTTGCATGGAAGGCAAAACATATTTAGATTAGGTTTTTAGCGAGATTACAGTTCCAAAATTTCGAAAGGCAGGGGCTGAAAATGTGGTTTTATACCATGATTACCTGTTCTACTATGAAAAGCCTATGACATAAATTTTAGCTTTACACACCAACCGTGGTGAACACGCCAGCAGTGGGATTTCAGTAGTAAAAATTTACACCAACAGTAGAACCACATCCAAGATGACCTTTGGTGACGTCGATCTGAATTCAAATTTGTTTAAATTTATCGCACGTCGCCTCGCGAAGAGTGAAATGAAAGTAGCAACTATTTATTACGTCAGCTGTATGTGTCGCATGTTTAGGGCAATATTTGGATGATCCCGATGAATGACACCGGACGTGACGTCATGTCACGAGACCTAGTGGCGCCATGTTGTATTGTTATGGTAACCCGCGTAAGCGGCCATGTTGTGACGTCATCCCCATAGTGATACGTGGTCTTAGTGCCGCGCAGCGCGTGTTGTTATGGTGATACGTGTTTCCGTCGTCCATTTGGTATACTGGAGGCCGCCATCTTGGCTTCTATGGCAGTATGTGGTTGCTATGTGACCTAAAACCTTCGAATAGGATAGAGGTATGTTCGGTGGGTATGCTCGATTGAATCGGAGTATCACGAAAAAAAAAACAACCCGAAAATTTGTACTATTTCGAATTCTTTCAGAATTCTCTGCTTCTATCTATGCAACAGTTTTCGTCTACCTGAAAAAATTCGAAACAGTACAACTTTTCTGGTTGTTTGTGGTAATTCATGATACTCCGATTCAATCGAACACACCCCTATCTTATCAGAAGGTCTTAGTTCACATAGCAACCACGTGCTACCATAGAAACCAAGATGGCAGCCTCCAGTATACAAAATGGACGACGGAAACACGTATCACCCTAACAACACGCACTGCGCATGCGCACTACCACCACGTATCACTATGGGGATGACTCACAACACGGCCGCTCACGTGGGTTACCATGACAACACCACATGGCGCCACTGGGTCACGCTAAAAGACGTCACTTTTGGGATCATCCACCGAGGTCATCCAAATATTGCCCCAAACATACGAGACATACTACTTACATTTTTAAATGGGTTTACCTCATAAGATGCCAAAAATTAACAAACATACATTGTCTGATGTTAATAAAGCATCCATTACTCGAAATAGTATGTTATTATGTTATTAAAACGAAAAAGGCTCAGTTTTTTTTTCTATTTCGTTTCGGCGATAAAACTGGAATCGGAAGTACCGTCCACCAATGCGCATGTAAACAAAAACAGATTAGCACGTATGTACATCTGCTGCTCAGTAAAATCGAGAAAAAGTAGTGGCGACTCTTAATAATCTGACGATCATGGTATAAATAAAATATACCCAAAGTAGCTTGGTGTACCAAATTTTCACCACTCGTGGTGAAGTGGTGTTAACCGCACGCCAAAGACTCGCGGATAACACCACTTCATCACTCGTGGTGAACAGTTGGTACACCAAGCTAGTATGGGTTTATTCTATATGAAAATAAAAGTAATCGGGGAAAATGTAAAATTGACATCGCTGACCTCGGGGGGGGGGGGGGGGGGGTAAATTTTAAATGGAAAAAATAACAGGGAACAATTTCAAATTTGACATTAAAGTCAATGATTAAATGTTTTAGTTTGTAAGTTGGTGGGATAATGAATAGTTTCGAGAATTCAATTCGCTTCGAAGTCGTCACGAAGATTCGATTCTATTTCATTCCATCCTCCGAGATTCGAGATTTTTTAATCTCAGGGGTGACTGAACAACCGGGCTCACAAACCGGGTGACGTGTACCACACAGTGGCACATCGTACTGGCGGCATTGATTGATTGGTGGATGGGGGCATTAGCAGGATAGATGTCTGAACCCTACTAGCGTGATCTGAGATATGTCAAGTTATAACTTGTTAACTTCAATGCATAAGAAGTTGAATGCAAGGAGTGTGGGTGGCGGGAAACTGCACGATTCTCTTTATGGCGATTGAGCGTTCGATTAATTAACGTGTTTTATGATCAAGGGACCGAATATTTTCTTATTAAGTTAACCTTCTAACCAACATAACAGCAGAAATCACCATTCAATTTTTATTATATTTTTTTTTCACAAAACATTTTGTCTCAAAAATATAGCTTATGGCCCCTCATTTGAACGAGCTCGTTTAGCTCGTTTAATGAGGGTCAAAAGCTATGTTTTTGACGTAAAAATTAAAATTCAAGAATTCTGCTTGCAAGTGTCGCTTGCCGTTCGTGTTAGGTAAAGGTTTAGCAAAGATGGATAGAGTAACGATAGTAGTTGTCATACACGTTTCAACCCAATTCTGCCGCTGCTGGAGGAGCTGGGGAAGATTAAAATTTTAAGGCGGATTCAATTTTACTAAGAGATCTTGGATCCCGTAAAGATGTGCATCTATTGCACATATGCTAGAAATCGGTAATTTGGGTAATTATGTTGAAGAAGGTAACATGAAGTGATTCCAGATATAGATAAGGTAGTCACTATGGAAACAAAGAGCTCTTTATCAAGCATGCATGTATAACGACTTGTGATAAAAACATTGTTGTTTAAAGATATAGAAATATCTGTGACATTTTAAACTACAACACTAGACTGCAGCTAGGATTAAATTCTGATATGAGATTATGCGGAAATAAAAAAAATACACCCGTTTCTTTCCCCCCACAAACAGGGAGAGACTATGACCAACCGCTTTCCTTGTACCCTCACACGAGAAAATCGCGATATTTCAGCCATGATGTATTTTCTTGACTGGAGACGAGGTCAGAAAGTGATATGTGGATACGAGGAAGTCAAAAAATACTCGTTTACCTTCTTCACAAAACAGTGAGGAACCTCACAATCGCTCTCCACTTACCTTCATATGAGAAAATCCGATATTTCATCCCTGACGTGTCTTCTCGACCGGGATGGTGTAGGTGATATTAGGAAATAGAAAGCTACCTGCTTGTTTTTTTCACAAACAGTGAGTCCCCCTAACAAATCGCCCCTTTCGACCTCATACAAGAAAATACGATATTTTAAATTACTACGATGTATCTTCTTGACTGGGGCGGGATCACATAGTGATATGAGAAAATGAAACAAAATAACCGTATGAAAAAGGAAGGTAGAGGATGGGATAATATATTTCCAAACAACTTACTTACCCAAATGAAGGTATTCCTTAGTACACTCCGCTGCTGTGACCCGACACGGGGGGGGGGGGGGGGGCAGGGTGAGTGGAGAAGTGTCTTACCCAAGGATACAATGCGTGTGACGGCACTCGACCTTTCAGTTTAAAGTCCAGTGAGTTAGCACTCTCCGGTAAAATGCAGAAATGTCGGCAGGGAGTTTAGATGGGGGGGGGGATACATTTATTAAGTCACTAACCCGGTTAAAGGCAAGTGTTGTATTCAGTTTCATCCATGAGGGAGTGATGTGTCTTGTTGAAGGAGACACCACGGATTCTACAGATCACCGTTTTCGGTTTAAAGACCAATGGACTACCGTTCTCCCATAAATATAGATAGGTGGAAACGGTCTTATATTCAAAAACTCAAAATAAAAATCCCAAATTGACATAAGACTTTAAAATTGAAATCATTAACCCTTTACCTAACATGAAAAGCAGACGACACTTGCAAACAAAATTACTGAAAACTATTTTTTCCATTTTTGGCGTCAAAACATAGCTTGTGGCACTCACTGGAATGAGATCAACGATCTCGTTCCAATGAGGGATCATAAGCTATGTTTTTGACGCAAAAATGTTTTTTAAAAAATAATGAAAACTGAATGGCATTTTTTGAAAATAGCGCTGGTCGGATTTGACGGTACTTTGGGTAAAGGGTTAATGCGTTCTCTCACCCAATAACTCTCTGTATGGGAGAATAACTTCGGTTCAATCCGCTGGTTCAATCCTCAAAAATTCAAAATCAAAACTCAAGGGAATGTGGTTATCATACAACACGGTGACCTGGTATGTACTGTCGTGCGTTGCGTTGCTAATAACAACCAAAATATCAGCTGGTACATGCACTACACACCGCTGACAGTTTTGCTGTCGATGAAGGGATAAACTTTCGCAGGCATTACTGAAAACAGGGAATGTGTTGAAGTGATTTCGTGTGCGTGGCGTGTAAAAAATGGGTTATGTCATAAAAACAACAAAAAAAGCAGATATTTTAAAAAAAAATTAATTCTCTGATAAAAATTTAAATTAATTAAAATTTAATCTCTGATAAAATTCTATCCCTAATTAAATTTTGATCTTTAATCCAATTTTAATCCAGATTAAACTGTTCATCTTCTTCAGCACTAACAATGTTACCTTTTCCATTTGTTGGTTTCCAACCTCAATGATATTTCAATGACATTTCCAATTGGGATAATTTCGTTCGCACACATCGGCTTCAGACGGAATTTCGGAGGTGCTGGAATTTTAAGTTGTCAATTGTGATATGGATGTTTTAAGCTTAGAAGGGGTTAGGAATTTTAACTTGAAATGAAAGTGAGAACGAGCTGTTATTGCGTCAAACACTCATCGTGATGAGGTAGGTTTTGTAACTCGAACACGGCGTGATGCTTAGTCAGGCTGAGTAAGCACTATCACGTTTACTCTTGAATTAACGTTCACTAAATTGGATCTATTTGAAACCCTCGGATCAGTGGTGGAGCATAGGAACGGATCGGTGAAAGAACCTTTTGGCAGAGGGCGCCCCACGTCACCCGATCGACTTGACTGGATTTTGCTGACGACTCGTGATCTGTGGTCAGCATGAATGCACAAAAGCCCAAGGCCAGTCACGTTTCTTGGTGAATATAACTGCAGACATTAAGCCAGAATGGACATCGTTGGTCACCATTTCCACATGTTCTCTAAATTTATGGCAGAGCAGATACAGCTGCTCTCAATAATTACTACGGTCACTCCAGTTTACGAGACTTTGGCAGTTTTCAGTTATAATTAGTATTGGGGAAATTTGTGAGGTTTTGACAGACTAAATTTATTTATTACGCCTCACGTTTGTAACATCAGCCGTGATTGGTTGATATGACACCTTCTAAAAGTCATAGTACTGGAGTTTTGGGGCAAACCACGGGTACTATCGGAACGTTCTTTCCTGGAAACAAGAGAACAAAGAAAATGTAAGCTCCACTTCGATTGATCAGCGCGATTACGTACGCCCTCAATTTCTCAACACCATTCACCAAAACGCTGGCGCCGTGTCCGTTTAGCTTTTTTCGTCACCGGTAGACACAAACTTACCAACAAGTGGGCATCTTCAGTGGGTGTGTTTTCAATTTTAACTGCAAACAATGAATTCAAATGAATCAGAAATATTAAAAACTCACGTGTTGTTCACCACCTCAGTGAATCCTGAATATGAGTTATGACCTCAATCAATTAAATTTCCACAAGTTTAGTAATCCTCGTCCTCACTGAACCTCCGCCTCAAGTTCAAAATAAATTGTTTCACTCCGCTTAATTCTATCAACTGCCGTCGTCCGAGAAACATGAATTTATATTCCATTAATGTATGTCACTTATCACACAAGCATTAACAATGAATTATAACATGAACAGCTGTAAACACCGGCATTTGTTGATATAGAAACTCCCAAAGCGACGACACTTGTGACAAGTCATTTTCGAAGTCATTCGTTCGAAATGACGTCATGTTTTTGGATTCGACTATACAAGATGTTACAAGACTCTTGTTACAAGATTGATGGCATGCTACAGTTAACGCTTAACAATGAACGTTATTTTTTTCGGCATAATAAAATAATTAGAACGTTTCTTTTCATGTTCTATCGGTTCGGTCGATAGTACCTGAGTTTGTGTGATTTTTGAAATAAAACCTTCAGCAGCTTCGTTGCTTCAGGTTTTATTTCAGAAATCACACAAACTCAGATACTATCAACCGATAGAACATGAAAAGGAACGTTCTAATATTATAACAGAGAAAAGTATTTACAGAGTGCTGGAGTGTTTCATTATATATACTATTTAAAAAAGTAGGGGATATCCAAACTGGTGTTGATATTTTCGGAAAATGATATTGCATACACTTGACTGGACACATCAATATGTTACCACGTTTAGTGTGGATCATGAATGTCACCAGCCCAAAACTTCGTGCAGGTTTTTCGCCGCGTTAACGTCTGTAGGGGTACGTTTTGAAAGTTTCATTTGCATTGCATGGACTTTAATCTCATCGTTCTTTTCTTGGTATAAACTCGTTCATCAATAGTTTTTGGTCGAAAAGTAACTTTCGAAGTATGCGAAGAATGACACGTGTCGAACTTTTCCATGCCCTTGGCATGTTGGAAGCTGGTAACAGACTGACTGCAGTGGCTCAAATTATCAACGTTACTCAAGCGGCGATTAGCAGGTTGTGGTCGCGCTACCGTTAGACACGCAATGTTGATGACAGACGTCAGTCAGGTCGTCCAAGGGCGACAACTGCTAACCAGGATCGTTTCATCCGAACCACAGCATGACGTAACCGCCATCAAAGTTTCTCAGAAATTGGACAGCAGCTGCACCGAGCGATAGTTAGTCAGCGACTTAGTGGTCAGACTTTCCGAAATCGCCTACACAGCTAGAATTTGTACGCTCGACTACCTCGTATAATTTCTCGTTTGCCTTAACGTCACATCGCAACAATGCGTAATTGGTGTGGAGCACGACAGCGCTGGGACAATCGTCGGTGGAGCAACGTCATGTTTTCCGATGAATCGAGGTTCACTCTCAACTTCCACGACAAGCGAAACAGAGTGTGACGGCGGCGGAACGAACGATACCATGACGTAACCGTTGGTGGTGGATCGGTTATGGTGTGGGGAAGCATAACCATGACAATCAGAACAGCATTACATGTCATGAAAGGGCGTGTCACAGGACTGTATTACCGTGATAACATGTTAGCAGCTCAAGTGGTGCCTTTTGCGCGGCGTCACGGCCGTCGATTCATTTTCTAAGATGGCAATGCAAGAGCGCACATGGCCCGTGTCGCTATAGAGTTCCTCCAAGAGCAGAACATCACTACACTGCCTTGGCTAGCACTAAGTCCAGACTTTTCACCAACCGAGAACGTCTGGGATATGCTTGGCAGACGCCTGCGACAACTCCAACAGCCCCCTACCAATGTCCAGGAACTCTCCGCTACACCAAAGGAAGAATGGAATAATATCAGTCAAGCTGATATTGGAAGTTTGGTGAGGAGTATGCCACGTCGAATCCGCGCTTGTCTCGCAAACCGAGAAGGAATTACAAGGTATTGCGGTCTTGGACTAAATGTGGTAAATTCTCTGACTGACCGTCCATGCCTTCTACAGCTGCAGCTCCGTGCGTGGAATGTGTGCTTGTCAGACACCCACCTATCGCTGAAATCATTCACCAGATGTCACAGTACAATGTCTCAAATGTCTTTTTGATGAAAATATAAATATATTTCTTCATATATCTCACTTTTATCAAATATCCCCTACTTTTTTGAATAGTATACCTGTCTACTGAACCAGTGGGATCAGAGACCACAGATTGCACGAAACGTTTCAGAATCCAGAGACGTTTGAGGGTATTGAATTTCAAACTCTTCTCTCACAAATCCAATAGATGATCACCGGGGTGTCACCCCAGCTATGCCACAAACGTCTTTGTGGTGCAGTAACCAATCGGCCGATCGTTGAATTCTAAACAACAGAAATACGTTCTTCAGAATTTTCAAAAAAAAAATATGCAAATGCACGTTAAATTGTCCCTCGTATGTTCCATGGAGATTTATCTTAACTTTGATATGAAAACCAGTACGAAATGTGCTTTCCTTCGTTTTCATCATTATTCAACTTGAGTGGCCGTTTTGCATTGTGTTACGTTGATACAGCCTTAAATTGAAACATGGTGACCGGATCCCAAGTGAATTGTGATCATAAGGATTAATTAACCATTTACGCAACGAATTGGCCGCATCCACCCGCGTAATATACAAATTCAGCAGTTGACAAAATATTATCTTTCAAACACTTTCAACAAAACCATATCACGTGACCCCTCGTTGGAACGATCTCGTCAAGCTCGTTCCAACGAGGGGTCGCAAGATATGGTTTTGTTGAAATTATTTGAAAAATTAAAAAAAAAATGATTTTTAAAATAATAAATTTTGATATCGTCTGCGTTGGGTAAAGGGTTAATTTACCACTCTTACACATTTTTTGCGAGAGTGGAGAGGCTGCGACACCGGATTTTATATAATGACATTCATGCACTATTTTTGTACATGTACGTAACTTGATACGCATGTACCACCTGGATCCCATATCAAAACTCAGACGGCAGCTTCCTACAACACAGTGCAGCTACAAATGATACTTCATATCACCATGAATGAATAACAAACTTTGTTATTCTTCTTTCTTTGTCATGTATAAAACCGCTTTGTTATTTATTTATTTATTGGTGTTTAAGGTCATATACTTATGCACAATGGCCATCGTGACCGTGACAATTTTACGGGTGGAGGAAGCCGGAGTACCCGGGGAGAACCACCGAGCACCGACAAGCAACTGTCAGCTCCTCAGCATTCTAACTCTGTTCAAGCTGCGCTCAAGCAGGGTTACAGCGGTTGAAGACACGTGCACCATCGACGTGCAGTAAGCCTTAGTACACGGCGTCGTCGTGCCCCCATGTAGGCAACCGGGTGAAAGTGCCTTGTCCAAGGACACAACGTGGGTCGTCCCGGACGGGGATCGAACTCGGGACATCTAGAATAGAAGTCCAACAGTATACCACTGAGCCACAGCGCTACCAACCGCTTTGTAAAAATATTTTATGAAATATGCCTTTGAATGTAATTAAAAACCTAAGATCTGAATAAAAAAAATAAAAAAAGGATTTATAAAAAGATTAATTAATTTGTGTCCGCTGCGGTTTTTGCGTACTAACCTTGTGTGCATTCTATAGCAAAGGCGGCACCTGAAACGAAAAAAAGTAATCACGAAATATTTCACAACAGCAAAACTTAAAACCAAGCTACCTGCTAATCCCATTGTAATTCTTTGCAGATAAAATAAAAACTGTGTATTCCTTTAATTAATATATAGTTACAGTACAGTCGCCGTGGACTGGTCATAATCCACTGCTTAGGCAGTGATGTCCACGCATGCGTTCACCAGGTAATAAAGCACAGGATTGTACCCGGTGCTTCATCAATTCAAATGTTTGAAGATTATTCTTATAATTGGTGTTTGGAATATAATATGATTGCGTCCGTGGAAATATTTCCCACCCGTGAAAAATGACCAGTCCACGGCGGCCGTACTGTATTGTAGAAATACAAACATTTAACCTACAGTACGTGGAGAGTGGATTGTAACTAAATCACCCGCGGAGTGGAGTTATCACCCAAGCTATAACTTTCAAATTTTGTACATATCGACAAAAACACAAGCAATGTTTCAGCCAATGGACCTCCGGGTTTAAACCCGGAGGTCCATTGGCTGAAACTTTGCTGGTGCTGGTTATGCTTTGCAACAAATTTGCAATTATTGCTTGGGTGGAATCTCCACTCTGCGGGTGATTTATTGATAATACACTCTCCATGTACTGTAACCTGACACAGTTATTACTTCGAGTTTCTACTAAAACATTCGTGCTGTTGTCTTCGATGAATTATCAGGAACGATAACTCACAGATCAAACTGTTTACATTTTCAGTTTTTTCTCCCGAATGTGACAAAATTGTTTCACTCCTTTCGCATTAAAACTCAAACTTAATATGAAGTGAGTTTTAAATACACTACCAGCTAAAATCTCATCTATGTTTTCAATCCAACCTATTGAAATGCTAATCTTATTATTCATTTAAATGCTATTATTTTTGGACATCTTTCCGTGAGTTCGGTTTAGACAATGATGATTAACCAACTTTAAACAACGCAGATATATGACATCAAAATTCATTATTTTAAATACCATTTTTTTTTTAATGTTAAAAAAATGTCAACAAAACCATATCATGTGACCTCTCATTGGAACGAGTTCGAAGAGCTCGTTCCAATAAGGGGTCACATAATATGGTTTTATTGAATTTTTTTGTTTTGAAAGATAATGTTTTTTCAACTGCTGAATTTGCATATTACGCGGGCGAATGCGACCGATTCGTTTGGTATAGAGTTAATGAATGCAAAATTAAGACTAACATTTCGAGTTAACTCCCTTAACTAAATCATAAATTTCGTTGTTGAGCTGAAATGAGAGCGAATTTGAGAATAAATCGAATTTCAGTTTTCTGCTAAATGCTAAAAAATCTGGAAATGTGCTATTTTTTTCTAAAAATATCACACAAGTATAATTTAGAGGGAGTTGGGGGTATGTGCGGTCCTATGGGGTTCTGGGCGGTTTTGGGGGCTCTGGTATTTTGGAGAACAGTTAACTGGGGGGGGGGGGGTGGGGGTGGGGGGTTATGTGCGGTTCTAGGAGGTTCTGGTATTTAGGAGATACTCATAGCAGCGGTTAAAACCGCAATAATATTTCCCAGGATACTCAGGGATACTCGGCCAGATTATGGTCTCGCCCTCGACCATTATGGATGGGCCTCGTATATACCATGGACCTCGTATATTATGTACTCATTATGTTTATCCCCAAATCCCAAGAACACGTATCCAAAATAAAAACAAACTTAGCGTTCAGCAATTAACGAGATGTACCCTTTTTAAATATCAAAGAAATCTGACTATTTTTGAAAACATATTTTTTCTATTTTTACTATAGTTGGAAGGTGTTAATATGATAAGATGTTGTACATTGCATTTATTGATAATCACAAATGAACGAGTTGTATGTTAACACATACACACATATTTTTTTATTTTCTTTGAATAAGCAATTCTCTCAAAATTTGAAAATAAGATTACAAAATAATAACGAAAATTTCTGAATTCTATAAGAGTCTGGGTTTCGTCTGAAGACTTAGGGACTTATAAAATTGTTTTCTAATAATATTCGCGTATTGATTTCTATTCAGTGGCGGTGGAAACATAGTGGGGGCGCTAGGGGGGGGGGGGGGCGTAGCATTTTCTTCAGATTATATATTTTTGTCACTCCATTTCTGATGAATAAAAAATCTATTACCCATCGACGTTTTTTAATGAACATTCATTTATTATACAATTCAACGAACGAGTTGCGGTTAGCTGAGTTGGTATGGTGGCAGATCATTTATGGATAGGCGATTGGGCGTTAAAGGTTTGGGACCGACTCCCGTCAGGGTTACCTGCCACAAAACCCTACAGTTTTCAGTTCCGAGTCTCGGTCCCAGGACTATGTCTGGTGGAATTCTTGCTCTACTTGGTCGATATAAAAATAATTCAGGCTGTTGAATCTTCACATATCTTCTATTAATTCAGATTCCTGTTAGACCTGAAATGGTTAAGCGATTACTCGATTAACCAATGATCAACATCTTGATCGATCAAAAAAAATTATTGATCGAATAACCTTTATTTTGGAACTATTGTATTATATAGGTTAACAAAGGAACAACCTTGATCCAAAATAGGCCCACGTTGTCACACTGACTCACATCAATTATATGAGACAGAGTAAAGCATGTAAGTTAGGTGCTGACATACTTGTTCACTTGCATGTATCAGTAGCTGGAAATGGTCATTCTTAACCCTTTACCCAATGCGGCTGAAAGACGATACTTGCAAAATAAATTCTTAAATTACTAAATATTTTCAATTTTTGTCTCAAAAACATAGCTTATGACCCCTCATTGGGACGAGCTCAACGAGCTCGTCCCAATGCGAGGTCATAAGCTATGTTTTTGAGACAAAAATTGAAAACAAAATAAAACTTGAATGGAGACTTTTAGATACAGCGCTGGTCGGTTTTCTCGTTGTGATGGGTAAACCCGTTATGTTGGGTAAACCCGTTATGTTGGGTAAAGAGTTAATATGCTGTAAATCATCAACGGTACGGTAATTATTCAGCTACCTATTAGGGTAAGTGATTAATCTGTTAACCAAGGTTAATCCATGTGATTAATCGACCAAGAAAACCCTTTAAGCGTTCCAGCTATAATTCCTGTGTTTAAAAGCTTGGACGACAGGCGAATATATTTTTAAAAAGGGATCTCAATTAATGGAAGGTCTGTGCAGATGCAACTTCTTGAATTTAATTATATATCGCCTATGTCAAGCAGGAATTCCACCAGGCATAGTCCTGGGGTCGAGCCAATGTAGAGAAAACTGTAAAGGTTTTCGGAAGGTGGCCCTGACGAGAGTCAATCCCAAATCTACGGCACTCAATCACCTAGCCATAAATGTTCTGCCATCATACCAACTGAGCTAATGGAAACACAAAAAAATATTGTAAGCCATTTTGTTTATTTTTTTTCATACACCATTTTCGGAACTTGCCATTTATCTACAGCCATGGAATTTTCAGGTTTACTACATCTCGTCTGTGAATGAGTCTTCTCGTTGTTAAATTTCAGATTTTGTTTCTCTGTCCGAAACAAAGGCCAATTAACGTTGTTTCTATATTTTTCAAGCTATCCTTTTGAAATCCTTTTTCATAAAATTGTTGCATAGTGTAGTGCTCAAAATATTAGCAGATATGCGTTTTTTTTAATTTTCGGTTTCTCTCCATTTGTGATATGATTACGTCACTTTCACATTTTGTCAATTTTTGACACTTTTCCAACTAAAACGCCAACTTTATGACATGAATAACTATTTATTTATTATTTATTGATGTTTAAGGTCACATACTTATGCACAATGGCTAATGACCGTGACAGTTTCTAAGGGTGGAGGAAGCCGGAGTACCCGGAAAGTACCACCGAGCAACGACGAGCAGCTGCCAGCTCCCCAACATCGTAACTCCGCACTGTAGCACAGGCAGGGTTGTATTGGTTGAAGACATGCGCATCATCGACGTGCAGTACGCTTTAGTACACTACGTCATCGTGCCCCCATGTGGACAATGGGGGTTAAGTGCCTTGCCCAAGGATCGCTCCGACGGTCACCCATTCGAGGAGTAACCTGGCTCGATGTTGCTTAACTTCGGTGATCTGACGAGAACCGGTTACCGCAACGCCATCGCGCTCCCGACATGAATAACTTATTACTTACTTAACCTACATATATGAAACTTCAGGCACTGTTTGCTAGATGATGGCTCTAATAAATGGTGATAACTGCGTTCATGACACCACAGTTTTGACATTTTGACATAGGAGTGTCTTTTTCAAACAATATTGATTTTTCATGCATATAAAAGGCCTGTGCTTCTAATATTTTGGAAATGTATTCTCCCATTACAACCATGTCCAAAAACGCAAACAGTTTTAACCCGATTGAAAAAAGTTCAATGATGGAGAAATTGTGATGTTATGACGTCAACGTCGAAAGCTTCAAACCTAAAGTCCATCCGATTAGGATGAAATTTTAATATGCTGTAGAACTCAAACAATAAAATAATCGGCACCCTTTTTTCGATATAACGTCATTTTCGATTTTTTAGGTTACTTTCGGTTTATACTTATAACACAAAGGTTCCAAATTTCGCATTCGGTCGCAACGATAACAGAGGGTGAGCAACAAGGTAAAACCTCCTTAAGGTACAGCCATAATAACGTCAAAACACCAAAAATGGTAACAAAAATAGCAGTGGACAAGACTTTAGTTTAAGAGGTATTTTAGTAGGTAATATTCCAAATCGAATGTTGAAAATTGTTTGAAAATCCGACTTCAGATACTAGTGTTCAACCTATTACCAAAAATGATCGTTGACCGATTACCGGTTATTTGAGCTCACAATTGACCGATTCTGATGCCGATTCCAATTGTAATACCGTGCATTACTAGACAAGTCGAGGCTCCAAAGAACTACATTAAACTGAACATTTTTCACAGTGTCAAACTTCGTTGACTGGGGTGGCAGTAAAATTACTAGTCGCGAATACTGGGAATTTTACTGCGACATGAGTCAATGGAGTACAACCTGCACTTTTCCGATATGAACTGGCGATTACCACAAGTACGCTCAATTGTAAGCTATACATGTCGTTTAACATGTAAATCCCGTAAAGAGCCATCTAGAGAGATTACGAATACACATTGTGGATGCTTCTCACCCTTATTGAATGGTCTCATTGACATCCTTTTACATTAAAAAAATTAACAATTGCAGGAGACAATAAAATGCGGTTAATGAATCATCACAAAATGCATGTCAACAATCGGTTGAACCGATGTTCCAGGAGCCGCTACTGTTGTCATCCGATTGCCCACAATCGGCCGATTGTGGTGGCCGGTTCAGATCATCGGTTGAACACTACCAGATACCGGAGATATGGCGTACCACTTCACAATTTTGGACAGTTGTCAATACAAAGTCTAATGTTATTACCCGTTCCAACTTATCTTGTGACTTCACTGGTCTACTTTCCCCAGATGTGTCTATGTGATTGTACACAATCTGTAACAAAGTATACACATTGCATGCAGCAAATAGGCACATGATGGGTGAGCCGATATGTGCCCATGTGAACATGCACAACGTTCCACAAAAGATACGACTTTTTTCCATATCAGGGTATTTGAAGGCTGAAGACAGTGGTGATTTCTGAAATGTGGGGACTAGTGGATACTGGTGGGTACTATTTCAGGATACCATTTGGATGAAAGCTCTCTGAGAATCTCTGGCTGCGGATAGTTATGGTTCCTGTTTATGCCCTACCACTACTCGTCTATACCACCACCATTGGCTACTACTATCTGTCATGTGTTAGAATCTCACACCATTCATTACTGCTGACTATTAGCTTTGGTGTCTATAGGTATATCGTATGAGGCCGTCAAGGCCATGAGATGAGATAGTAACAATGTGTAGGCATAGCATGCAGCACAAAGGCACTTTCTGGATGTGCCGATATGTGCCAATATGAAAATGCACAATGTGTCACAAAACCATAGGACTCATATCTTCATACGGGTACCTGGAGAATGATGACTTTTGTGATTTGGGAACTTAGGGAGTCTAGTGGGGAGTTGTGGGAGGATACCTTTTGAAGATTACTGGCCCATGCCTACTACCTCTGCTTAGTTTTTCTACCCCACTACATTACTTCCACATCTACCCTACTACTAACCTACAATTTGCTAAGCAACTACAGGTCAATCGCCTTGGACTGGTCACTTTACATTGGTGGGCAACCTTTCCACGGACGTAACAATATCGTGTTCCTAACACTAATTATAGTAATAATCATTAAAAATTTAACCCGTTACCCAAAGTAACGGCCAAAACCGGCCAGCGCTATTCGCAAAAGTCGTCAATTAAGCTTCATTATTTTTTTCATTTTTTGTCTCAAAAACATAGGTTATGACCCCCTCTTTGGAACGAGCTCGAGGAGCTCGTTCCAATGAGGGGTCATAACCTATATTTTGGAGACAAAAAGTGAAAAAATAGTTATTCAAGAATTTTCTTTGCAAGTGTCGTCTGCTTTTCATGTTCGGTAAAGGGCTAAGCTTGCACGGATTGTTGATATTTTAGAGGATTTCGATGTTTTGTGCTTCACTGAAACCCAACTAAACGAAGAATTTCACTCAAATGATATTAAAATTGCCGACTTCTCCCTGCCTGTCCGAAACGACAGAGACAGCTCTGGTGGTGGCATAGTGGTTTACTTCATCAACGGGCTGCACTACAAACGTTTAACTAAAGCTGCAGTCCCATATAGGCTAGTCCCGGATCTGTAGCCCAGGATTATCCCGGATTGCCGTAACTGTGGTCCGGGATGATCCGGCGATACTTTTCCACCCCGGATGCGTATTGTTGCCCACAATGCGTTATAAAAACCCAACAAGCCGGTGTCGATACGGACCACCCCGGACAGTCTAGGACCATCCAGGAGGAGTCACGGATCGACCCGGCAGAGTTAGGGATGAATAGGGATCACTACGGACAGGACCCGGATCATCCCGGATCACCCCGGACCATCCCGAATCATCCTGGACTCCACCGTGTTGGCAACGGGGTTGTCCTGGACGGTCCGTAACTTGAACGGGATGATCCGGCGTGATCCTGCATGTCATTTATTGTCCCGGACTACCTCGTTTCGATACGGTTCACGCCGGCTCATCCCGTTCAAGTTACGGATCGTCCAGGACGACCCCGTTGCCAACACGGCGGAGTCCAGGATGATTCAGGATGGTCAAGGACCACCCCGGATTAAATCTTCGTCCCGGATCGTCCCGGAGGTTTTTGACAGTCAAAAATATCCGGGACGACATGCCGGATACCCAAGGACCACCCCGGATGGCCAAGGACGACACCGGACTATCCAGGACCACTACGGCGTCGTCAAGGATCAGGCCCCGGATCATCCCGGACTGGTCCGGGGTGATCCGGGGCCTATATGGGACTGTACCTTAATCTGGAATTTGACAATTCTATCATGTGGTTCGAAATCTCCTCGAAGTCATTTCGCTATCTTCTAGGTAGCGGCTCGGTGTTTAAAAACCGACATCCAGGTATTAAATCTCCATACACCATACTTGTTAGCGGAGATAACTTATAATACCCCCATCCCCAATACAAGCAAAAACGTCTAGACAAAATACAAATCTGTATTGGGGGTAGAACCCGCACGTGCGATCATTCGATTCAGAAAGAGAACTATTTTACCTGAACTTAATTGGCATCGATTTGCTGCTGTATCAGCTCCTTTCTATACTAACTTGGATCCACCTTTTTACAGTAACTTGGTGTCGTGTCAGCTCCTTTTATACTTACTTGGATATACCTGTATACAGTTACTTGCTGTGGTATCAGCTCCGTTTACACTTTCTTGTATCAGATCCTTTAAAACCTACTTGGATCTACCTTTATACGGTAACTTGGTGCAGTATCAGCTCCTTTTATACTTACTTGGATCTAGCTTTATACAGTAACTTGGTGTAGTATCAGCTCCTTTTATATTTACTTGGATCTACCTTTATACAATAACTTGGTGTAGTATTAGTTCCTTTTATACTTACTTGAATCTACCTTTATACAGTAACTTGGTGTAGTATTAGTTCCTTTTATACTTACTTGAATCTACCTTTATACAGTAACTTGGTGTAGTATTAGTTCCTTTTATACTTACTTGAATCTACCTTTATACAGTAACTTGGTGTAGTATTAGTTCCTTTTATACTTACTTGAATCTACCTTTATACAGTAACTTGGTGTAGTATCAGCTTTTTTATATTTACTTGGATCTACCTTAATACAGTAACTTGTTGTAGTGTCAGCTTCCTTTATACTTACTTGGATCTAGCTATATACAGACTTACTGTAGTTTCAGCTCCTTTTTTACTTTCTTGGATCTATCTTTATACGATAGCTTGCTGTAGTATCAGCTCCTTTTATACTTACTTGGATCTACCTTTAACCAGTAACTAGGTGTAGTATCAGCTCCTTTTATACTTACTTAGATCTATATTCATACAGTAACTAGGTGTAGTATCAGCTCTTTTTATACTTACTTGGATCTACCTTTATACAGTAACTTGCTGTAGTTTCCGCTTCCTTTATACTTACTTGGATCTAGCTTTTTGCAGTAACTAGGTGTAGTATCAGCTCCTTTTATAGTTACTTGGATCTACCTATATACAGTACTGTAGTATCAGCTCCTTTTGCACTTACTTGGGCTTACCTTTATACAGTAACTTTGTGTAATATCAGCTCTTTTTATACTTTTATCTTGCTCTAGGGTCAGATCTTTTAATATCTACTTGGATCTACCTCTATACAGTAACTTGCTACAGTGTCAGCCTCTTTTATACTCACTTGGATCTAGCTTTATACAATAACCTGGTGTAGTATCAGCTCCTTTTATACTTACTTGGATCTACCTTAATACAGTAACTAGGTGTAGTATCAGCTCTTTTTATACTTACTTGGATCTACCTTTATACAGTAACTTGCTGCAGTGGCTGCTCGTTTTGTGAAGGTGACTTGCATTAATCTAGTACCATTAAGTGATGCGTGCGTAAATTTATCAGTAATATTTGGACATGAGTATGTTTTGTTTATATCTTGATCTGGAAACTCAATCTGTGATGTACAGTTTTTCTCGTTTGATGCAAAGTTTAGGATGTAGACATCAGCCATCTTCGGCATGTTCACTTCACATTTACAGCTGGTAGCATTTGGCGACAACGATGTGTCGATATAGAAAACTTGTTCGAATGATGCTGAACTGTTACATATATTGACGATATCTAGAAAAGATAAAACATGTTGATGTATTTCTTTAGTTTAGTTGTATTTAAATTCCATGTGCATACAGTCAAATTCTCAACCCTTTGAACCGAAGAGGCCGTTTTTCCGACCTAGGAACATGATACGTGATTAAGTAGGATTGCTGTTAAGTTAATGTGTGGGGTGGACCAATAAATATTTTCAACGTGCAGATCGAAGGTTGCACGTTGAAAATATTAATTGGTCTACCCCTGAATAATGAATATAGACCAGGCATGATCAAGTACCGCCCGTACCAACATAACCAGTACCAGGACGGGACAGAGCATGTCCCACCGAAACCGGTATCGGTACCGGTACCGGGACAAATTAACAATTTGGTGACATGTCATAATCAGATGGGAGAAATTCACATTTAAACCGATCCAATCTCCAAGATCGCAAAGACAAAACATGGCATCGTACAATTAATCGACGTCGAAGTAATCAAAAAGCACGAAAATCGTGCTTTATGATTACTTTGATGGCGCCACAGAATACTTTCTTTGAAGTAACCGATGACGGCGCTTTCATTGTTTTTGATGCCACGTTCGAAAAGTCACATTGGTCGACATTATCGAGGCCGCTGTGCAGACAGAAAATGCACCGTTAGAGTGTTTTGATATGTTTATTCACAAATAAGTTGAAAATATGTCGTGCACGTGTACCATACACGATTATCAGTCTTTCAGGAATTTCCACATAAACTTTTGACATCCCCTCGTAAGTGGTTTACAGGAAGCTTTTTCCATAGTGGTCTGGGATTCCTTTTTTGAAGTCACTGATGTAGATTGGATTGTAACAAAAATTACGTCATGTATCAGAGGCATTTCAAACGATTATAATCTATTCTCGTAAGACGTAATGATAAACCATGCATGGCCTTTTCAGTTTGGAGTCAGATGAAGTCACGGGACAGAGCCCATAGTAAAGCAAATAGAACGAATAACCCAAATGACTGACGCCACTTTAGGACTCTTGGGAATAAAGCAATAACTTGTGTAAGAAAAGCCAAGCATGCCTTCGATATGAAAACGGAAAACCTGATGTTGACAAATAACAATTTCCTCCAAACAGTGGTGGAAAACATCAAATGTCTCTTAGAGCAACAATGTAATGCTAACCTAAGTTCCCCACCATTGTTTGGAAATGATTAGGTTGTTAGTGACCCTAAAGAAATAGCCAACGTTTTAAATAATTTTAAAATAATAATAATAATTATAATTGATTTTCTGGAGCGTAAAACCACAAATAGTGCTCTAAAACGTTGGAAAAAGTAAATACACTTGCCTGAAATAAAGAGTCACATTCAATTCGCACGTTCCCTATGTGTAACCTGAAGGTATGAGATTGTCTCAAGAAAATACATTTCTTGGGTTGTTATTTGTTAGAGTTGAGTGATAACACACATGAATGCATGCATCAAGTATCAGTATTAGGAAGCTGGATTGTCAATATAAGAATTTGAAGTGCAGAGGTTTATATGGATTAACTACATTTATCACACGCCTGTTTTATGACATTCCCATCTACCGCAACACTAAACCATGTGGAAAATGAAAATTCGTTCCGCACATATGTGCGAACGGAAATCGTTGACGGACTATTTGTAAATAGAAGCGAAATTTGACTGGAATGTTTTACAAATCGTGCACCGCAACTACAGTTTGAATCGCTAGCGATAGCAAAAATTCGTCCCCTGTGTTCCAATTTGCTATATGTACCATAGAACACCTTGGAACTCAGGGGACGAAATAGTAACACGGGTTCCCCTCGCAAATTTGGTTGGCGATAAAATGTGTTCTTTTGGTTGATAGTTGTCAAATGAATTTCTGAGTATCTTTCTAATAATTGTTTGTATGGACGTGAAGGCGTGTAATAAGCACAGACCGAAACGCAGCTGCGAATGAGTTAATCGATGTGGCACTTGTGCCATCGCGGTAAGATAAAACTCGAGATCTGCAGCCTTTCGTTCTGTCCATCCGCGCTGCCACTCGTGCCATATCGATTAACCCATTCACACGCGCGTGTCGTTCTGTGTATGTATAGTCCACACCATTTTGAAGAATTGTTTTTCAAAATCTTTTATTTTGTGTAGAAGTGGAAGTTAGACCATGCTATAGAAAATTGCATTTTAAATGCATTTTAAAAGCTTCTTTTTATCTTCTAATAAAAGGGCAGTTTTTTCTTTCTGAAGAGGAAGCGTGTACAATAATGATTGTACTATTTTGTCGCACTTGGGAGTGGGTGAAATACTGATGACTCTGTCATCTAAAACATTTAGTTTATCTTCTCTATACTCATTTGATTCAAAATATGCATTGTGTTCTTTTTTGTTTGATGTGAGATAATATAAAGTCATCGCTGGAATATGTTTCCAGTTCTCATTAACAGGACAGTAGGCAAGGCAGTGGTCAGAGAAATATTACAAGTACTTGTAGTTCTATCGGGATGGCTGCCTCATCTTTGTTTTGTTTTGCAAGTTGAAACATCATATCAGTCCATCAGACTTGACAATATTCAAATTTCTGGCTTCCCCCCAATTCTATCTAATGAATATGTAGGTCTCTCGTAGGATGTTATCCCGCTTTATTATATACCTATCAATTATACGCCGTATTGTTCACCCATCGAATCGTGATCGCCCTGGATCACACTGGGTGGTTTTCAGATTCCATATCGGATGACTGGTCTCAGAACGAGGACGGCACTGAAGAAAGTTAATTGAGTCCGCCCAGGTTACCAACCGTTTCGAGGTACGCTTCATTTGCGTAAATAAACACTGTCGAATAACGTGAATTTCTAATATTGTTCTCAACCAATTTTATATTGATCTGTCGAGTGAAAGGTGAATTTCAATAACGGCATATAATAAACAGATCATTATGATAGTCAAGTGACCTGGAGACAATACTAAAAAGCCTTTGCAATTGTATTTTCTAGAATTATACTTTCTACCTATTAATATAACTGACTAAAATGAATCATTAGCATTTTAAAAGATATGGAAATTTGCCAACTGGCAAATTGCCACATCTTTGAAAATGCTAATGGTTCATTTCAAACTACTTAAAGTCATAACTATAAAATACAGTTCTAGAAAATACATTTGTAAAAGTTTTATAGTATTGCCTCCTGGTTTGTCGTATTCCGTAGAGTTGAGGAGGCCAGATCGTCGCACCATACGAGCCGCCTTCGACAGAAAGCGACAAACCAGGTCACATTACTGTCATAATAATCTCTATTTTCTGCGTAATAATTGATAGGATATTGATATCTGTCAATGGGAGTGTTCTTGAACAACACAATATCAACTGATGATTGAGAAAAGCAAGACACCATTATGTACGTATTCGTTTCTAGCTAACTACCAGTACCATTTTGGTTCCTATCAGTTAGAAATTTGACCCCAGACAGTCCCCCAACCGGAGACATTCTTGCCACATCCCTGCTTCCACTCCAGGCTTTGGTGACCTGGTCCTATTTTACCAGTTTAACAGAGCTTGCCTATCACAGTAACCAAGCAATGCTTCACTCCCCGAGTTTTCCACGAGATTGCATTGTAATTTTATTCAAAATTAAGTCGCCACGCACCAAGTGGATGGGGTGTGGGAAATTGCTCCAATTTTTTTTAATCTTCTTCTCGTGATTCAAAGGATGAAATGAGATATTTTTTGTCTTTTCTTGGAAAGGAAAAGATATTTGTTTTTTTACGGATTATTATTTTCTCCCCTTTTAATTTTTTTGTTTGTTTTCTAACACTTTTTGAGAGCGGAATTCTCCGAAGATTTCGTTAAGGTGCTAAAAAATTAATAGAATTTTGTTTATTTTGAAAGTTCTGACCTCTGATATTCCTTCAATTCAAATTAAATATACACAAAATGTACATCAAAATGAAGACTGAGATGTATAGAACACGAAACACATGTGTAATCATCTCATAGAGTCGACCGCAGGCACCACTGGTTCCTGGAAATCTGCTACCTTATTAATACCAGAACTGATAACTGAATGATATTTCACGAGAACAGCTTGTGGTCAAATGTGCTTTACATATCCAAGAAGGAAGCCAGGGTATCAAACGTCTTCAAAACACAGCGACAGAGCTGCATGGGGGTACATTCCAAAACCTTTGCTTTTGTTTACATATGAATTTACTTTCGATTTCCTGTCGACGTCATCGGACGGAAAAAGCATTTATATACAATGCCGTCTAAAAGCAAATAATGAGAAAGATCGCCTCAATACAGTATACTGTTATTAGCTAGAGACTGCACAGTTGCCATATTCAATGCAAGGTATCAAGATTCCTGTTGAAATTTCTTAGAATTACGCTTTTGTTTTTCGATGGAAATTCGTGGTATCGAGTGATTTGCGCATGTCTGTCGAGCATGGAAACCATCTTCAATAAAAAATGCAGAGAGTGTTTTCCCTTTTCCAAAATGCAGTCCTATCGCTGCATTCGAAAGTGTTTTGAATGCCAAGCTTTGTTATTGAATATCTGAAGCACATTCGGCCACGAGTTGTTCTTGCGAAATATTATTCTATTATGTCATGTCACTTTTATTTTTTATGGTAACATATTTTAAGTATTCTCAGTGTGACGTCATAGGGAAAAATCTGTGCCATTTATAATAGCAGTTTTATATGGACGTTTCTGATTGGACACTTTTAATAGTTTTATCTGTGAAAGCGAATTGATGTGGATTGTTGCAATACGGCGGGAGATGCTTTCATTCGATCACTCTTACGACTGGTTTTGACAGTTAAAGACGTGCTAGAGAAGTTTTGCTGAGGCAACGCAAGAAGCTTGCTAATCTACTTGATAATCGGATATCATCTCCTTAGCTGGGCAGTAAAACATCTTAGGTGAGTTGATAATCTGTCCGTAATGACGGTTTTATCTTGTTGAGATCTGTCATCTTTGTGATGACAGCTCAGTGACGACGAGGATATTTACATTTTGAACCTGTGGGATTATATTTTTTCTCGCATTCGTTGGTTTATTGAAATATTTTTTATTTCTTTTTTTGCTTTTCATATAGATTTATTATTTGTGAGAAGCAATGTGGGAGATTTTTTTCTCGACTGCTTTGTTTTTGTGGATTGTTTTGATCCGATTAGCACGTGAGTTGTGAGTGACAGCTCAGTACCTGTCAAATTGTTGGACACTTTTCAACTGTAAATACAAATAATGGCTGTTTCATATACTGTTTAGCTTACAATCATTGGGATATAGGCTAATTGTTCATATTTAGATAATTAATCATAATTATACCCCCGCAAACAAAGTTTGGGGGGCGGGGTATATAGGAATCACCCTGTCCGTTCGTCTGTCCGTCCTTATAAGGGCAACTCCTCCTAAACCGTTTGAAGAATTTTCATGAAACTTTACACAATGGAGGAACTCCATATGAAGATGTGCATGAAGCAATATAATTCCGTTCTGACAGGCGCGGGGGAGGGGGATCACTTTGTGAGCTTGCTCACAGTACCTCTAGTTTATAAACTGCAAGGATTTTTTTTTATATTACAATTCTACCAATTTAATTTTTTTGACAATGGCATCTCTCTATGCAGTAAACATCAATACTTGCTCTTGGGATGAATTTCACCTATTGCCAAGAGAGGGGTTAAGTAGGGCAGATATAATTCTGTTTTACAGAGACAAGTTTGGATTTAAAACCCCTGAAATCTTTGACGCTTTACCTCTCAAATTAAACAGGAAACCCCTCATGAAAATGATTGATTTCGGTGAATGTTTAGAAAAGTCAACCTTTTTCAAATCACCACGCATGAAACATAAAAGGATTCGAGAGAGATTAGAACAAGTCAGAAATAAATTTAAAGATTGTCCACCATCCACAGAAGTTCTTGATGAACTATGGTCCAAATATTGATTGAACTTGCAAGTAAAATGTTGGGAAACTCAAGTTGATCAAAATTTGCCTGAATCGCCTTTGAGTGTGCAAGCTGGTAATTTGGCCCTCAAAATGACACATCATATTTAAACACTATGCAAAATCCATTCAATTTTGAAGCTTCGTTTATGAAGCATACTGTTAGACCAGAATCTATAAATTTTGAAGCCTCATTGTGTTCTACCCCTAAAAGAATCAGTTTATCAACAGAATCCCAGCTACCTGATCTTACTCTAACAGAATAGATTTCTGAACTGAAGTGGGAAAGAAGGAAGCTGGAATCATTGTTACAGGAAATTGATTCCAAAACTAAGGCTTTCGAAAATCAGGAATTGGAAGAAAAACCTAGAAGGTCTATTCTTGGCCGTAAATTGACTTTGGGCAATACCCCAAAAGTTGACTCCTTTGACAGATTTCCCATGGTACCAAAAACAGAACCATTTCAAACAGATATCAGATTTGATCCCTTTGATAGCCTTCCAAGGCATAATCCAACAACTCCTTCAGTAAAAACTTATAAACCAGTACAACCTCAGCACTCTGTTCAAAAGCCAATTCCGATGCATCCTGATTTTTCCTCATCTGAACCACATAATTATAGGACTCACTCTAAGGGAACGTGGAATTTGCCACCAAATCTTAACTTTGATGGCAAGTCAAGTTTCTGTGGTTTTATGGCCAAGTTCAATAGATTCATTAATTAAGGAGGTTTGGATGACAGTGACAAAGTTACTGCCCTTTGTTTTTGTGGAGAAGGAATTGCTTTAAATTATTATGCTTTCTTGAACAAAACATATCCAAATATCAGGTTTTCTGATTTGATAAACAAGTTTGAGTTCAGATATGATTCTCAACAACCACCTGAAGCATTGAGTGCTCAATTTCACTCAATGGTTCAGGGAAATGGATGAATTAATTCATGATTGGGCTGAGAGAGTACTGGAGCTAGCAACGAAAGTTTGGGTAGATTCTCACGAGCAGATTATTACTGGACATGCAGTTTCCCGTTTTTGTCAGGGATTATTTGATAAGGCACCGGGAGAATATGTTAATGGCCTGCAGTTACCATCCATTGAATTGACTGTTACTAAGGTTAAGTATATACAGCCTACCCAAAACTTGAGTAGGAGGGTACGCTCCGTAAGATTTCATGATGAAATCGAGGAAGATATAGGAATGAGGAAAGTAAGGCAAGAAAATAATAAAGCCCCAAATTCTGACAATGGTTATAAAGTACTTATGGAACAAATCAAAGAATTGAAAAAAAGAAATAGAAAATTTGAAAAACTATAGAGGTCCTAAAAATCAGAATACCGGGACGAAATTTAGGTTCACTAAATCAGGACAGCCAATTTGTAACTTTTGTGGCTCTGTTGGGCATGTAATGAAATTCTGCCCCGGGGCCAGTTCTAAGAAGCCAGTTCTAAGAACAAAATGGCTAAAACAAATCAAATAGTCAGGAGAGCAATTCGGAAAACTAATTGGAGGCGGGTTTTTAGGCCGAAACCCGCCTCGCATAACAAAGTTAAAGGGTCTTAAAAATGAATCAAATATCATAAGTGAAAGGCTTTGGATACTTTGGCTCATCCCAATTGGGAGGAGTACAGTGTCTAGAGCCAGTTCACTGTGATTCTCGGCAAAGAAATAAATTGCCATCGGGCAATTCTGATGTGTTGTTGGGTATTTTGGACCCATCCCAACTGGAAGGGGTACTGTCTCCAGAACCATTTTTGATAGATTCATAAAAATTGGATTGTTCAAATCAGTTGCTGGATATTTTGCGTCCATCCCAGTTCGGAGGGGTGCAGTCTCCAGAATCATTACTGATTGATCATTCCATTCTGCTTGATTTACAAAGTACTACTGATTCGATTGTTATTTTTGATTCGGCCAATGAAGATAAACTCCCAGTTTTATTGTCCGAGAAAACTGAAAATAATAATCATCTGAGAAATGTGGGACATTTAAAAGAAGCAAGTGATTTTTCATTGGCTTATTCATCTACGACAGCAAATAATAAAATTTAACCTGATGTTTTCTTACCAGACTGTGCCTTAGAAGAGTTGGCAGAGAATGGTGTAACTGATGTCACTCCTGTACTTAACCCATCAGGTATTGGAAATGTAGGGAGTGTTGACCAACTTCCTGAGAATATTCCTGATTCTATCAAGGTGTTAAAAATCCATAGAGCCCTTATTACTGTTCCTGTAATTTTAAATAATCTTCATGTAGAAGCAATTATAGATTCAGCAGCAGAGGTATCAGTCATTTTGGAAGAAATGTTTTACAAGTTGTGTCCATGTCCGGTAATTACCAAAACGGTGAATTTACAGTTGGCTGCTAAGGATAGTAGTATGCTAGGGTTGTATGTGGGTCCTGTTGACTTGATGTCAGGCAGTCAGGTGTTCCAGAAATTTGTGTATGTTGCTCCTATATTGGATAAGATGTTATTAGGATATGCGTTTTTAGAAAACATGGGGTTAAAATTGATTTAGCTGAAAATTAACTTCTTCTAAATAAGGAGAGAATAGTTTTGAATTGCGGAGAAATTCGTAACTCAGATGTTTTAAAATCACCGCCATCTGAAAATATTACTGACTGTTTTTCTGATCATTCCGTTGGAAATCCTTCAGATTCTCACACATCTATATGTGGTGTGTGTAGTGAATTATCAGATTATGTCACTCCTCGTGATTCAGTGATTCATCTCCCTGACAAAGATTTTAAACATTTTGGAGTTCAGTCTAGTAAAGTAACGTCTGACTCTGAATCTGTAAAACATCAAGCAGGAAATATTTCTGAGTCAACTGTACCTGACCATCTAGTTGTGATTTATTTAAAAGGTCTATTCTGAGATTGCCTGAATCAAAGCATTCAGATTTGAAAAAAATACTCATTGAGTTTCAGGATATTTTTGCAAGACATGATTTTGATTTGAGAAATTTCACTGAAGTAGAACATTCTATACCTACTGGAGATGCAAAACCTATCGAACTAAGAATGCGTGGGGTCCCTGATGCGTTTGCTGAAGAAGAGCAAGCTACTCTTCGAAAAATGTTAGATGCGGGTATTATTCAGCCGTCAACTTCAGAGTGGGCTGCTGCGCCTGTTCTGATCAAAAAACGTAATCAAACTGCTCACTGGTGCCTAGATTATAGAAGGTTAAATTCTGTCACCACTAAGGATTCATTCCCCTTACCCCAACTGGCAGAGTGCCTGGACGCTCTTGAGTGGTGTTCAAAATTGGACTGCAATCAGGCATGTTATCAGATTCGTATTAAAGAAGAGGATCGCCCCAAAACAGCATTTGTTACAAAATATGGGTAATTTATTTATTTATTTATTTATTTATTTATTGGTGTTTAAGGTCACATATTTCTGCACGATGGCTAATCATGACCATGATAGTTTTACGGGTGGAGGAAGCCGGAGTACCCGGAGAGAACCACCGAGCAACGGCGAGCAACTGTCAGCTCCCCAACATACCAACCCCACACAAGCAGGGTTAGCATTGGTTGAAGACAGGTGCACCATCGACGTGCAGTACGCCTTAGTACACGACGCCACCGTGCCCCCACGAAGTGTCTTGCCCAAGGACACAACGCGGTTGCCGCAGGTGGGATTCGAACCGAGGACCTCTCGGCTTGCAGACTGCACCTCTACCTACTGAGCCACCGCGCCCCCTATGGGTAATTTGAATTTGTTAGGATGAGTATGGGTCTCACGGGTGCAGTTGCTAGCTATTGTAGGGCCATAAACCTTGTTTTACAAGAACGTTTATGGAGGACAAGCTTAACTTTTGTAGACGATGTCTGGTAATGGGGAAGGGAGAGGATGGTCATTTGAACATTTTACGTGAAGTCTATTCACGATTCCGAAAGTATGGGTTGAAGTTGAAGGCCAGTAAATGTGTTTTATTTCAACAAGAGGTGCCAGTTTTGAGTCGATTTATTCGGGAGGATGGATTGGAAATGAGAAATAGTGATATCGAAGTGATCAAAAATTGGCCTCGTCCTGAGAATGCAAAGCAAGTTGAAAGGTTCATGGGCTTGGTTAACTATCATAGATGTTTTAGTAAAACTTTTGCTGTTTCTGCTAGACCTCTGTATCAAACAATTAGGAAGAAGCCTTTCATTTGGACTGAGGAACTGAAAAATTGTTGGCAGAAACTTAAGAATGACTTAATGAATCCTCCAGTCCTGGCATTGTCAAATAAAACTGATCATTTCATTTTAGATACAGATTGCTCTCAATTCTGTATGGGTGCTGAATTAATCCACGTTAAAGATAATGAGGAGAAGGTTATTTCTCATGGCAGTTTGGCTCTTTCTGGAGAACAGTTAAACTATTGTTCCACTCGCAAGGAATTATTGGCAGTTGCTGTTTTTACTAGGCAATACAAACATTATCTATTAGGAAAAACATTTACTCTTCGAACTGATCATAGTAGTTTGACCTGGTTGATAAGTTTCAAGGAGCCAAAAGGACAACTTGCTAGATGGCTTTTTGAACTTAGTCAATTTGACATGAAAATAGAATATCGAAAGGGAGACAAGCACAGTAATGCTGATTCATTAAGTAGGATTCCTTGGGAAAACTGCTGTGAGCAGAGGAGTAACATAAAGAGGCTGCCATGTGGGGGGTGCAAATGTTGTCAAAGAGTTGAGTTGAATTGGAGACAATTTGAAGAAGACGTTGATGACGTTTTTCCTTTGGCAACTAGACCTACGGTCAGAGCTATATCTGAAGAACCCAGTTCATTAGATACAGTAACACATTATCCTGAGGGTCCTTGTGACTTAAGATGCAATTCTATGTGTTTGAATGATTCTTCCTCAGACTGTTCTTTGAGTTCCCTCAGTTCTGAGTTGAATTCAGAGCCGTCTTTTGATTCAAGTGAGAGTTCTTTAGCGCTCATCAATTTTGATGGAGAGCCAGGCCTCAATGCAGATTCTTGTGATTTTAAGGGTCCACCTGATTCTGACTCTGACCATGTCCAGGTAAATCGAGTAGGGCAGTTAAGTAATTCTGTGCAAGATCTGATTGATAAGCAAAGTAAAGATCCAGATCTTAACATCATTCTCAGTTGGCTGAAAGATAAGGGCGATCCATCTGAGAGTGAATTATCTATTTCTAGTCCTGCTTCGAAATATTATTGGCTGAACAAAGAATTATGTACCTTGGAAAATGGAGTTTTGTACCGTTCCCGCAAAACAGGATCAAAAGCTTTAGTAGTTCCATTTTGTTTGAAAAATGAAGTTTTATTCCTTTGCCATGATATATCACTTTCAGGTCATCAGGATATGTTACGAACCCGGCAAAGTGCACGAGAATCTTTTTAGTTGGTTTTGTTTTTGTTTAGCAGTGGATGTAGAAACTTATATTAGTTCTTGCAAGGCTTGTAATCTTTCAAAGAAGCAGATTAGCCGCCCTACGGTCCCTTTAACATCATTTCAGTCTGGGTCACCAATTGAGCGAGTACATATGGATTTTTAGGGCCTCTTCCAAAAACTCATCATGGAAATGAACATGTATTGATGATTTTGGATCAATTTTCAAAATGGTAGAATGTATTCCGTTGCAGTCACAGACGGCTGAGGATACTTCCCGAGCAGCATTGAATGAATTTTTTAGTAGATTTCGATTCCCTTTTGAAATTCTCACTGATCAGGGTCGGAATTTCGAAAGTGCTTTATTCAAATCAGTGTGTGAACTTACTAAGGTACACAAAGTTAAGACAACCCCTTATCGTCTCTCTGCGAATGGACAGGCTAAAAATTACAATAAAACTCTAATGGGGCGCTTCGATGTTACATTGATAAACAGAATCCTAAAAGCTGGGATTTCCATGTTTCTCAGATTGCGAGTGCTATTAGATCATCAGTCTGTCAATAAACAAAATATACTAGGAACCGAATTGAACAAACCCATTGATCTTGTTTACTCAACCACTAAGGCAACTAAGGAAACAAATCAAACAGTGCATAAGTACGTAAGAGAGTTGACTAATGCTATCAATACTACTCATGAAGTTGCTAGGTACAATTTAAAGCAAGCTCAAGTAAGGATGAAAAGAAATTATGACACTAGAGTTTTAACATAATCTTATAAAACTGGTGATGTAGGAAACTTGTTGGACACTGCAGCAATAAAAGGTCGTAGCACCACGCTGGCTTCAAACTGGAAAGGTCCAGGAGTTGTGGTAAAAGTCATTACTTCTAGTTTGTTCCGTGTGTGGTTGTGTGGTGTCCTCCAAGGATGGCCATGTCCAGTTCCATCACCGGGGTGTACTCCTGCCTCAATCGATCACCTCTCTCTTGGTATATATTTGTACCCGGCCCTGGACATGCGCTTTTTCTTCTGCAGTGGTCAAGGAAGAACTTACAGATTACTGACGCCGCAGCCGGGGTTCTTTTCGTGTGACAGAATACAATAGTTCCAGACAACAACAGCTAGACTAGAGAATGAGGTGAGGATCTCACTAGTTTGCCCCTGATTGTACTACAAGTGGCGTGTCGCCGCAGTTCGTTCTTACGCGTTTTTCAGTTCAAATTGCCCGCCATTTTGGTGGACCACGCCGCGGTACACATGTACTTTCACTTTGGTGTTTATATCTCTTTGATGTGTTGCTCCACCGCTTTCGTTTGTGCACCCTGTTGTTTTGCAGGTGTGCTTGTTTTTTGGGTGTGATTTTTTTTCTGCCTCGCCCTTCTTATTTCCGTTTGCGACTTAGTTTTGATTTTCGGTCGTCAATGACCTTCACCTTTCAGTTGCGACACTATGTCACTCAGACCCATGCTGTTAGCCCTTCCAGGGCCGTTTCTTCCAGGGGTGGTTCGTCTACGGGCCCTTTCCAATAGGTGTGCCTTTCCAGACTTGTTTCGGTTGCCTGGGATTTCAGTGGACACTGCCCTTGCCATTTTGTGGAACAGGGAGGAGAAAGGGAATGTGGATGAGGATGAGGATATACTAAGAGACATTCCAAATTTGAAAATGACTAGATTGTTTTTAGCAGCCATTGACTTTTCCTCGCACCAGAATGGGTGTGGGGATGACCGTACATACTTGGAGGTGGTGGAAAAGATAAACATCGCCAAACAACCTCAGACAGCCTTTGCAAACAATATTATGGGTGCCATTTCTAGTGCCTGGTTGTCTGGGCCCCCACAACCCCAGACATCGCAGACCTGCAGCTTTTCGACAGATATTAAACCTGACCCTTCTTTGTTACAAGGTGGGGGAATGCTAAACCCAGTTCGCCTCCTGGTATCCAGAGCAAGGGAAGTGACCCTTTCCAATCGGGATTGTTGTCTCAAGTAAATGCTCCCTACAAGGCAGCATTTTCAACGTAACAGACGGGAGCAGCTGGTTCCCAGCTCTCACAATATGGTGCAAATATGGTCCTACCACCATCCGGTTTGGCAGGTCTCCACTTTTCCAATCAGCCTCCCCGTGCTCCTGCTTCTGGTCCCACTCATACTTCATTTGGTCAACTTGTACCTCATGTCCGCCCATACCATCAACTCCCCAATTATCACCCTGGAATATCAACTCAAAGAAACATAGGTGATCAAGACAGACGGTCACCACAGGTGCCTAAATATTAATCATATGGTGGCACCACCAATCGGCAATATTTTTGTATCAAATTTCATCATTTTGCCCAGACTCAGTGTTGGACGGGACAGGAAACAAAAATGAATTTGTGTTGGTGTTTAAAGGAGAAGGCTAGTGATTACTTCACAACTCTTATGCGCCAGAATCCCAACATGGATACTCAAGATATCCTGCACAGAATGGAAAAAACGTTTTGGCCTTTACGACCTACCCGAAACAGCTCAAATGAAATTTGCTCAACTGCAACAGACTCCTGACAGTCCCTTGTAATTTACTCCTTTGGCCATTTGCCTGAAGACCATATGAATTGGCAGATTATAATGCAATTCTGCCATGGGTTGGCGGATAAAAATGCTGGCCAGTATGTGTCCAACCTTCGCCCTGTCACCCTTGAGGATGCAATTGATAAAGCAAAGTGGTTTCAGTATACAAATAGGGCAATTTTTGGTTCAAGTTCTCAGCCATACAGTTCCAGTACAACGAGCTCAGGGGCATTTACCCCCAATGTTTCCCCAAATTCATATCCTAGGGGTAGAACACACAGTCCTGATCGTTATAGGTGATACAGCCCAGCCCGGGCTCAAGCTGCAACAATCCCCAAATCCTTTTTGAAACCCCCATCAGGGAGTCCCTCCCCACCTATTCAATCTGAGGACACAGAAATGCAACACCTTTCAACACAGGTGGAACAACTGTTCACCAATATCTTCAAAGAAAAACAGATATCATTGCTCTCACACATGTGATCACTTCATTTATGACAGAAACTCGAAACCGTTCAGCAGATTGACGAGAGAGAAATAGATCAAACAGTAGATCCCCTTCTCCCAATCGAAGAGGCTGCTGCGAATGTGGGTCCCCATCCCATTTCTCTGGAGAGTGCACATCTAAAAGGGAAAATAATAGACCTGCAAACCGTAAAAATCCTGCTACCCCTGCTTCAATATCATTTGCCAAATATTTGATCTAAAATGGGTCGATTCAGTAGGCCTGGACTCGACCCATCCTGAGGAAAAAGGCCTTTCCACCCCTACTGATGTCCAGTTACCTGCATGTATCACTCCGTGTCGCCTAATGTCTCGCTCGACTGTATTCATCCTAGCCGAATTGGAGAACGTTCACCTGAATGCCATAATTGATACTGCGGCCGAGGTCACCATCATTTCTGATAAACTCCTAGATTATTTTGATAATGTACCACCAGTCATAAAAGAGGTGACCGACCATACTGCTGGTAGGGAACTTTCTATGAAAGGTAAAGTCATTGGACCGGTACTGTTAAAGTTAGGACAGACTGTTTACAAGGTTCAGGTGTACGTGGCTCCGATAGAGGATGATTTGCTGTTGGGACTAGACTTCATGAGTGACTATAACGTATTGATTGATCTAGTCAATAATGAAATTCAAATTGGATCGAAAGTGCTTGAAATTCAGTCCACATGGACTCGGCGTACAAACAATGCAAATAAGATACAGTTTCCATTTTACGGAAGGCAGTTGTTCCTCCAAATTCAGTGGTCCGGGTGCAGTGTAATCTGCCCCAACAAATGCCAGCATACATAATTGAGCCTGATCAAAATCAAATTTACTGATACACAGAACAGCTCACTCTGAAAAAAACCACCAATAGTTGCCCTTGTGAATCCAAGTGATCAGTTTGTTACCCTGAAAAAGGGAACTATTATTGGCCAAGCAGTGGAGGGTGAGCACCTTATCCCAGTTGAAATAGGCCCACATCCTTGCCTACCAAAACGGGTCCCAGAACATTTGGCCGATCTCCTTGAAAGATCCTCTGAGTGGTTAACCCAGGTGGAAATGTCAACCCTCACTGAATTATTGGTAGAATTCGCCAAGCATGAGTTTGATCTGGGAAATTTTACAGTTATCAAACATTCAATCGATACCGGTTCAGCCAAACCCATCAAGTTACGCATGCGTCGCACTCCAGCGTGTTTTGTGGATGAGGAAAAATCACATCTACAGAAGATACTGGATGCTGGCATAATACGCCCTTCCACTTCGGAATGGGCTGCAGCCCCAGTGTTAATAAGGAAAAGATGTGGTGGGGTGCGTTGGTGCCTCGATTTTAGAGGGTTAAACTCCATTACAGTTAAGGATAGCTTCCCATTGCCCCTGGTTGAGGACTGTTTAGATACTTTGGCTGGGAACAAGTGGTTTCCAAAGTTGGATGCTAACCAGGCATACTGGCAAATTCATATTGAGGAGAATGATAAAAGAAAGACCGCCTTTATTATCAAGTATGGGTTGTACAAATTCAAAGGAATGGGATTTGGAATATGCAATGCGCCGGCATGTTACTTCCGTGTGATGGATTTGGTACTGAGGGGGCTAATTTGGGAGATAGTCTTAGCCCTTTTGGACGACATTATTGTTTTGGGAAATAGGTTTGCTGATCACATACATAATTTAAGAACTGTATTAAGTAAATTTCGGCAGTATGAATTGAAGTTAAAACCAAAAATGTGTTTACTCTTCCAAAAACAAATTGAGTTTCTGGGTCGTCATATTTCTCCAACAGGATTGGAAATCGGAAACAAGGCCACCCAAGTTATAAACGAATGGCCAGAACCAAAATCTACAAAAGATATAGAACGATCTCTATGGTTAGCTAATTGTCACAGAGCCTTCATTAAGGATTATGCCAAAAATAGCTGCCTCCTTGTATCAAAGGACGGGGAAAAATGCTTTTGCATGGGGTGAAGATTAGTCTGCCTTGACCCCCACTGCCACCCCCCCCCCCCCCCTCTCTCCTGTCATTTCCAAATAAATGTGACCCCTTCATTCTGGATGCGGATGCGTCAGGTCATGGCATTGGAGCAGAGCTTCTACAGCTCCAGGATGGCCAGGAAAAGGTCATTGCTTATGGTAGTTTTGTCTTGAGCTCGAAGCAGCGCAAATACTGTACCAGCAGTGGTGCGTTTCACCAGATAGTTCAGACATCTATTGTTAGACCGCAAATTCACAGTCCGAACTGTCCATAGCAGTCTTACCTGGCTACTAAATTTTAAGAACCCACAGGGACAGATTGCACGTTGGCTTGAAGAACTCAGCCAATACCAGTTTGTTATTAAGCACCGGAAGGGAAGTAAACATGTCAACGCTGATGCCCTCTCCCGCCTCCCAAATAGGAGCTCTTGTGAAAACAATGGAGCTGGATTTTTCTTATCTGACTTGCCCTGTGGTGGGAGCAAATACTGCTCCCGAATTGATTGGGATTGGGGGAGCTTTATCGCTGAAGTGGATTATGTGATCCCATGAAGTACCTTCTCCCCTTCGGATACAGAACCGTCAGTCAAAGCAGTGCATGGGCAAAGTGACACAGGGGATATCATAAACAGTTATGGTTTAGATTTGTGGCTGGACGGTGGAAAGCTGGAGTCCTCTTTCTTGAACTACCCTGGTCAGCCCCATACAGTTGATAATGGAACACATTTGGCCTTTCTGATTGTGATGCGTTTCGCATCCCTTCCATTTATGCTACCCACACAGCCACAAATAGCTCTGGCCTTAATCTTACAAGCTATTCCCACAATGAACTAATGACAGAACAGTGGTCAGACTCTGACCTAACATTCCTAATCAAGTGGTTGCTGTCCAAAGAAGAACTCCCTGATTCTACCCTACTTTTGGCAAGCCCAAACGCCAAAACATTTTGGACACACCGACATAGATTCCATCTCGACGATCGCTTGTTTTTCAAGCGACGTACAGTTAAAACTAGAAGTCCTGTCACGAACTGTGCGCTTATCTAGGCTTAATTGCGCGTAGGAATTGCGCGTACAGTTAAAACTAGAAGTCCTGTCACGAACTGTGCGCTTATCTAGGCTTAATTGCGCGTAGGAATTGCGCGCAATTGGCATATCGAATGGCATCCAAAGGACGGCGGGTTCTCCTGGTTACTCATAGTAAACATAGGCAATGTTTCTGCCAATGGACCTCCGGGTTACCCGGAGGTCCATTGGCTGAAACATTGCTTATGCACAGGCCACATATACAGAATTTGACAGCCTTACTATGTCCATAAGGTGTAGATTAACGCGCAGATCGACGTGCTATTTGAGCGCATTTCATGACAGGACTTCTAGTTTTAACTGTAGAGATGAAAAGATTGTCTTAGTCATCCCAAAATCCCTACAGAAAGAAGTATTATCCCTTGGGCATGGCATTCCTGCATCAGGCTACCAGGGTATGGCTCGAACAAAATCTCGAATAAAAGACAAATATTACTGGCCTCGGATGTCTGATGACATCGAACAATATGTAATGTCCTGTACACTTCGTAAATGAGTGTTTTGCCCGTTTTGGGTACCCAAGTCAGATTTTTACAGATATGGGTACTAACTTTGAAAGCAAGTTATTTACCCTTATATGTGAGGCTTTACACATATTTAAGGCCAAAACCACAGCTTATAGACCATCGGCCAATGGCCAAGTTGAAAGATATAATCGCACTCTAATGGATGCAGTGCGATGTTTTGTTGGTCGAACACAATCTGCTTGGGATTTATATTTAGCTCAATTAACCGGAGCCCTGCGCTCGTCTGTGAATCGACACACAGGGTACACTCCAAATAAAATGATGTTGGGTCAGAAGGTGTGCAACCCTACAGACCTTGTTTTTGGGTGCCCATCCAAACAGATCCAGGGGCCACACCTGAATATGTGACTACCCTGCAAGAATCTATTCGGTTAGCTCATGATACTGCTCGTTCCACCTTAAAAACCCAACAAAAAAATAATGAAACAGGCTTATGATAAGCAGACCAGAAAGTCAACTTTCAAGCCAAATGATGTAGTTTATGTACTGAATTCTGGTAATAAGAAGGGGGAAACCAAACATTTAATTTGAATCTCGTCTGACAGGGCCCGGGTATTATACTTCAGGTAATCCAACCCTATCTATATAAAATTCAATTCCATAATAAGGTATCTAACATCCATCATGATAAACTGAAACTCTGTACTGACACCATCCTGCTCCCATGAGTGGAAAGACATTTAACTAGAACACATACCCTTGGACCAACAGTTCCCCTACATTGTTCTTGTCGCCAGCCCGGCACCTTTATGATCCAGTGTGATTGTTGTCTGGAATAATACTATGGCGTCTGTGTGAATGTTACTGAGCAAGACGCGGAACAGATCGATAAGTATAACTGTCCGCAATGCACACTAGCACCAGTTAACACTCACCAGCAAATAAACCGGTTCGATCCACTAACTCCATCGAGGCGCGAACTAATGCTGTGTTAATTCTTATTTCAGATCGGACTCAAATACAGACAGCCCCAAAAGGTCTTGACGCCCTCACCCTCCCACAGGAGCCGGAAATATGAATACTGAGACGGTTTTGTTGGCCCAGGATTTTCAGTTGGCCCAGGATCCAACCCTGCGCAGACTGGTGGTGAATGTCGCCGAGCCAGCTACGGCCGCTAAACCTAATGCAAAGGTAGGTCCGCCTACCAGTGACTACCCCAAGCAAACAGGGACTGGGAAGGGTAGGGGGATCCCCAGTTTTCTCACAATAGATGTGGCATTTCCCCCAACCAATGGGACGTGGGAGACCCGTAGGACCCAACAAACCAGAGAAAAGATGTCGTTCCCCACATCCTTCCAAGTCATTGGTCGGGAGTGCTGAGGCCTCCCAGTTTAGGCGGTTTAGGGGAAAAGCGCCAAGGTGTCCTTTTTCCGAGTGTGGGGCAGTGTCGAGATCGATGAGACGGCACTGTCACGTCGCCCACTTGCCTGCCCACTTTTGGAAGCCAGAGCCTGGTGATTCCCTCCCTGATCCCCCAAGCAGTTGAAGGGTCTCCTCAACATTTCAATTAGATTTGGATGGGCTGGTGCAGAGGATGAATGACAGTGGTGTCATTTCATCGAACACTGAGCCCTCAGAGAGGGTAGTAGAGTGTACGCAAGCCCTCTGCGAGCATGCAGGGTGGCTGGTTCCCCCACCTTCATATTGGCCCCTATAAATTCAAGAGCTGGGCTCCTACACTGGCGGGAGCGCGGTAGCTCAGTAGGTAGAGGTGCAGGCTGCAAGCCGAGAGGTCCTCGGTTCGAATCCCACCTGCGGTAACCGCGTTGTGTCCTTGGGCAAAACAGTTCATCTCCATTGCCCGCGTGGGGGCACGATGACGCCGTGTACTTAGGCGTACTCCTCGCCGATGGTACACATGTCTTCAACCAATCTACCCCTGCCTGTGCTGCAGTGCGGAGTTACGATGTTGGGGAGCTGGCAGCTGCTCGTCGTTGCTCGGTGGTTCTCTCCGAGTACTCCGGCTTTCTCCACCCGTAAAACTGTCACGGTCATGATTAGCCATTTTGCATGAGTATGTGACCTTAAACATCAATAAATATATAAATATATCCTACACTGGCGTGCTATTATGTTAATTGCTTCGGAAGTCCCAGTAAATCAGAGGCCCAATTTGTTCAATATATGCATCACACACCAGCACTCCAACATCGGTTCCCCAGTCTAGTTCAGCGCCATTGACTGCCCCAGTTACTGGTCAGGTCCGGTGCCATGCTATGCTGACCCAGCTCTAGTGGTCGGTGTCACTCCAGATCTTACATGGTCCCACCCCGTCACACACATAGTTGAATTGGAAAGTGTATCTCACGTGTTGACCACCACTCCCCCTTTGGTTGCAGCTATGGACTCTTATTTTCATCTAGACAGGTCGAGGAGGTCATTGGCCTTGCCTGCCTTGACCGGTACGGCCTTCTTAAGTCTCAGCCGGTCCCGTCCTCCTCGGGTTCCTGTTTATGTGGTAGGGGGTGTTGCAGTATACGGCGACCCAAATACCCCGACATCAGCAATCAGTCAGTATTTGGACCGCATCGGGCGTTTGCTCCCACAGATGTCCGCTTTGGGTGAGGTTGGTTGGATCGTACAGAACAGGGCATTTTTTAGATGGCCAGGATGGGGTCTTAGAGGAGGTGTGTACAGTGGCCACACCAGAGAAACCCCTTATTTTACACATCCGGGGCCCCAAAACGGTGCCCCAAATTCCCCAATCATATCTGATGTGTATGCGCGAGGTTTACAGGTCGTATCCCGGATGTGCAGCCCCAACAGGTCACCCATGTCCATTGCTTTGCAGGGACGGCCAGTATGGTTAGATGTTGGTTGACAGCCTTTGAGAACTGTTATTTCAGTGTAGGGGTCAGGTGTTACAAGTTCAAAGCTATCCCTGACAATAGGCTCTTGGTCGAAACAGACTCCCCTTAGTTTAACAATCCCTTGGGTATAGATGTACCTACCCCAGCCTACACTGAGGATGTTGCTAGCCTAATTGCCATAACAAACTCCGACCTGTTGGCTTCCTGCACCTGCAATGTGCGTGGGATGTATCGCATCCCACGGTAACGCACTTTCCTCATGTTGTTGACCTCAGTTGCTTTGCTTGCATGCATCCATACATTTTGGCTTCATGCCCACATGCACCTATTCCGTATGTATATGTGTGCGTGTAGTTTTGTGGGTGGGCGCATGCAGGGTTAATCTAGATAAAAGAACAAAAAAACCCTGTTGATCCATGAACTATGGGCATGGAATATATCACACCCCAAAGTAAATGCCCCAAGATAAAATTCATTGGCATGACCCGTGGGCCTGTGTTGATGTGCGCAGCTGTGTGCCTCTATGCATCTAGTTTCTACGTGTAAACAGGCGTGTAGGTGTGTATGTTGGCACATGGCCATAATCAAATATTTAACCCTATCTTTGGTGGCCTGACTGACCACTCAACCCACCGACTACTTCTTTTTAATACCGGGAGGAGTGTGGTGTCCTCCGAAAATGGCTATGTCCAGTTCCATCACCGGGGTGTACTCCTGCCCCAATCGATCACCTCTCCCTTGGTATGTATTTGTACCCGTCCCTGGATATGTGCTTTTTCGTCTGCAGTGGTCAATGAAGAACTTCCAGATTACTCATGCTGCAACAGAGGTTCCTTTCGTGTGACAGAATATCAGAGTTCCAGACAACAACAGCTAGACTAGAGAATTAGGTGAGGGTCTCACTAGTTTGCCCCCTGATTATACTACAGTTGCGAACTACTGAGGTAACTCTCAATCACGATCGACTGAAATTGTGTACCGATCGGGAGCTGCCTAAGTGGGTCACGGAAGTGAAAACACGTCTAAAAGAACGTTAAACTCTTGATTCAAATAACGGTCCTGATGAAATTCTAGATTGCTTATGCAGAAGCCACAACAGAATAAATTTATGATCCAATGGGATAACTGTCTGGAATGGTATCATGGGAAGTGTGTCCAAGTTACTGCCAAACTGGCAAAACAGATTAAAGAATATTTTTGTTCGGAATGTAAAGATTGATTATGATAACATCTGTTGTCTTTTTCAGTTCTAAAATGTTTCAAGATAAGGAAGCCATGAAGGTGGATACAGTGAGAGAAGAAGCTCATAGTGAGTTAGTAGAACATGGCAGCCCAGAAAAGGCTGATAAATTTAAGGGTGGACAGTTTGGATCTAACTCTTCCAGTGAGGTCCACTGTACTAGCTTGGGAGAAGCAGATTCTGGTGCTGCCTTGTCTGGAATGGGTCACTCTCTTATAGAGTTTGGTCCTAACTTATTTAGAAGGGACCACTCTAGCCATCAAGTGGAATTATCTGGCTCAAGCCATTACAGCGAGAGTCACGGCTCCAAAGGTGACACAGTACTTCAGGCTAGTAGTTTGAAAGCATATCGAAGATTGGCTAAGAAGAGAAATTGAAAACTTAAAGGTCTGGGAAAATCAAAATTGACTTGTGTCATTTGTAAATCTAAAGTTTCTCATCTCCGTAGTCACTTTCTTTTCAAACATGCACCAGAATTTCTGTGGGATATCTCTGATTTAAATTTATATACAAAAGCTGTAGTTACCTTGTTAAAACTGTTTTGTCACTCAGATATTTTAAGCGAAAAGGAAATCAAATCTGCTTGTGATTTTGTAAATAATAGTGCTTTAATCCCTTTACAATCCACGATTGATAAAATTTATATACCTGTTATGCGGGAACTTTGTGTGAAACTTGGTGTGATGCCCCCTGCTGCCTTTGTTCTACTCTCCGTTAATTCACTGGGGTGTTTTGCCCATTGGCGGGTGTATGTGGCATTGATATCATCACTGTCAAAGGATAGTGTTCAGTCCTCATTGCAGAATGTAAAAAACCGGGTACGCGTTATGATAACTGGGTCTATCTGACTGGGAAACCGAGCGGGAGCACAGTCGAGGACGTGGATGTTTTGGTTTCATCCCAGTGGGGAGGAGATCAGCATTCTGTGGTTGTGGACGAGGATGTTTTGGTTTCATCCCAGTTGGGAGGAGATCAGCATTCTGTGGTTGAGACGTCCCTGACTGTGGATGCTCCATTCTTGGAACTCCGTGATGATAGCCTTGATCCATGGCGAAAGTTGGAGGGACTCGAGACCGAGTCCGAGATGCAATTAACAGGAGGCAGTGATGGTATTGAGGCCGTGTCCAGCTCTAGTGGTGCTGTGCCGGTGTTTGATAGACACTTCCACATTGATAGAATCCTCGAAAGGGTTTGAGGATACTGGGATGATGAATACACTTAGGACCAAGAGTTTGATTATCTTCCGGGTGGTGAAACTGCGTGTAAAGTGGTGGGGGGGGGGGGGAGTGGCAGTGTTTTGTGATCCCAGTTCTATCCTTCAGCCTTGGACTTGAGCGGGCGGTGGAAGGTAGCAGTGGGTTTACATCCAAAGAAGGCAAAGATGTTTTCTGGGGATTTGATTTCCAAACTGCAGAGATATGTTGATGATCCAATGGTTTGCGCCATGGGTGATATTGGTTTGGATCATACTATCCATTTTAATACTTTTATGGCTCAGGAGGAAAGTTGATCTTGTTCAGATTACTCCCCGAGATAAAGTCATTATTCTCCATTTTGGAGATGCTGATAAGCATGGGTTTTTAGTAAACTACAAAGCAATGAATATTTTAAAAGCTGCAAATAAATCCGATCAGAAACTGTTGTACCTCCTCAGTCGAAATTGTTGAAGCTTGACTCAAAGGCTTTCGTAATCTTCATTTTGGTTTTACTGGTATGGTCAGCAACTTTATTGAAGAACAGAAAGCAGGTTTGGGGGCGGTGCCGCAGGAGAGATTGCTGCCGGAGACAGATGGGCCTTTTTTTGGTGGGGCTGGTGTTGTAACCAACCCAAAGTTCATTAGTGATGTTGGTGTCATCGTTGCTAATGTGCTTGGTTTGTCTCCTTCGGGTGTCTTTGAGCTAACCTTGAAAAATGCTTGCCGTCTTTATGATTTTACTTTATAAATAATTATTCTCTTCTACCCAGTTTTTATTGAATTATCACCTGCCGCCTTTTAACAAAATGGGGAGAGTGTCATGTCACTGCTATTTTTATACAGTAACATATGTTAAGTATTTTCAGTGTGGCGTCAGAGGGAATCTCTGTGCCATTTATAGCAGCAGTTTTATTTGGACGTTTCTGATTGGACACTGTTACTAGTTTTATCTGTGAAAGCGAATTTGATGAGGATTGTTGCAATACGGCGGGAAATGCTTTTATTCGTTCATTCTTTTGACTGGTTTTGACAAAAGTTTTGCTGAGACAACGCAAGAAGCTTGCTAATCTACTCGATAGTCGGATATCATCTCCTTAGCTGGGCAGTAAAACATCTTAGGTGAGTTGATAATCTGTCAGTAATGACGGGTTTATCTTGTTGAGATCTGTCATTTTTGTGAAGACAGCTCAATTATCAGTTTTGGTACGAATACGATAGCAAACGTCCAGGAACCAGTTGTGCCTACTGTCAACTCTATGAATTGATTACATGTGTGTTTCGTGTTCTATGCATCCCAACCTTCATTTTGATGTATACTTTGTGTATATTTAATCTGAATTGAAGGAATATCAGAGGTGAGAATTTCAAACTAAACAAATTTCCATTACTTATATAGCCCCTTAAAACTTTGCAAGAGCATAGACGACTTTCTATAGCCTCAAAATTGACTATTTTATTATAGTCCACAGTCTCAGGACTATGAACTAGCGGAACATCATTAATAGACTGAATAGTTAAAAAAAACAATGTACCATTACCATAAACGCAAACAAATTTGACTTCATCTATAATGAGTACATAATGGCCAACAAAAATGGTGAAAATTGTTTCTTTTAACAATTGCATTTCTCATAACTGACGAATGGAGGGCAGGCAGGGCAGGGCAGGACCTGACCTGACCTGACCGGTCGGGTCGGGTCGGGTCGGGTCGTCGGTCTGTCTGTCTGTCTGTCTGTCTGTCTGTCTGTCTGTCTGTCTGTCTGTCTGTTTCTGGGGCGCAGCTCCACTTTCGAAAGCCAGTGTCAGACAGTTTTACGGGTGAAGTCGGAAAACCCGGAGAAACACTGATCGGAGCGAGTAATTATCAGAGCTACCACCGCGGCACAAGCAGAGTTAGCAATGATTGAATGCGTTTGTACCGTCGACATGGTATACTGCAACCATGATCCAGTGGAACCTGGAACTCCCCCTCCCCCCCCAAAAAAAATATTCAGACATATCTCCTCCCCCCCCCCCCCCCACAATGTTAATCCATATGCCTGATATAGAGAACATCAGGCAAGAAATCTTAAAATCTAGATATTTGTACTTGTGAAATGTTTGAGTCGAGGTGGGTGCGTAATAGCAAATTTATACCTGAATGGCAGGGAAAGTAAGATTAGCATTTGCATGGATATCCAATTATTTCGGCCTCTGTTGAACACAGTTTCATTTATATATCACGTCAATTCTCTCAACAGAATATTAAAACACGGATAATATTAGGAGATGTGGTAAACGAGCCTGTTTGCAGGCCCCCAAAAGTGACGTCATAGTCACGTGACCTGGTGGCGCCATCTTGTGTTGTCATGGTAACCCACGTGAGCGGCCATCTTGTGACGTTATCTCCATAGTGATGCGTGGTGTCAGTGAGCATGCGCAGCGCATGTTGTTAGGGTGATACGTGTTTCCGTTGTCAGGGGGATGATCCAGCGATCGCCCATCACCGGGACGAATTTTTCATTTTCCTATCGAAAAACCTGTGGAAACCTGGGATGACCCCCCGAGAACGAGATCCCGGCGTCGACCCTGCATCCTTGTGCATAAAAGATTAGTCCGATAATCAACAGGTACATATAATTGCTGTTGGTAAGAACTATCGGACTTCCGAATAAATCCCGGCGTCGCCACCGCGTTTTGTATCGCGACTATTTGTGAAGAATTTGATACAAGATGTATGTATCACGTGTGGGATTTTTACTCATCGCGTTTCGAGCCGTTTCTTTTCGTCAAGAAACAACAAGAAGGAGCATCAAACAGCTGTGGCGTGTGGAAAATTTATACGTTTTGAAGATGTGAGAGGTTTTCCCGCAACCACACAGGAGTGGGAACCTGCACCCAGTTTTTTGTAAAGGATGGTACGTACGTGTGGTAGGAGAAGGCAGAAGTGAAGACGTTTACATTTCGAGAATGTTAGCATGCAGTACTATTAATCGCAGCCGTTCTAATGGACCAACTGTGGGAGAGGCAGGCTTGGTTGGAAAGAAAGAACGCTCTCCACAGAATGCCGAACAGACAGTGTATCGAAAATGTTGCGAAGAAATTCGGAATGCTTCACTATTTATAATGAAAGTTTCAATTTCAAGACACAAATGTAATTGGTGTTCTGTAATAAATAATATGCATCTGCGTGAAAGCTGAACAATAAATTTATCACAAGAATTTTGAACCCACAGGCCCAAACGCCGTTGTCGCCCATTTGCAAACGCCGTGAGAAACGCAAATAAACTATATTTTTGATCATATTGTAGGTTTCAGAGATCGGCTTTTGAGCGATTTTGTGGGCCGATTGAGTCTCGTCAGCATTTAAAAAAGCTTTAAAATATTTTTACAAAAAGCGATATTATTCAACCTCCAACATGTGATCAGAATGAAAATACTCAGACTGAGGCAGTATACGCACCAATATCACATGCAGTTGAAATCGGAAATAAAAATAAAAACTACCGTGACTGACACAATGTTGACATTTGACGCCGCATGGATCCGAAAAGTTCCAATTTATCAAAAGTTCGGCGACATTAAAGTTTAGTCTTTAGACGAAATGGAAACACAAGACCAAGGGTTAAATCCCTAACCGCAATTCCAAAGAAAACACAGAGTAGGCCACATGTACTTTGAGAAAACGATTTTGTTAGAAAACCTGGTCAGGTGCACAGTCTTCGTGGTAAATTTTGACCTCATTCAGCTTGTCACAGTGAACTGTCACGGTCTTTGGCCACTGATTGATTGCAGTTACCACTTCCCACTGTTGTATGGTTATCACTGACACTGATTGACACTGACACTGATATTATCGAAAATCTAATATCGAATAACTGAGCAACAACTGCCCGTGGTGTTATTGTTCGTTCCCAACCTTGAATAGAGATACCCTTTATGTTAACCCACTGCCGTGTTTTTGAAGATGTTGTTTGTTCCAGTCTTCATCGTAGTGGGTTTGAACCCTTTCAAGCCCCCACTTCTACCCGTGGTGATATAAAACGGCCAGAAAATCCATATAAATATAAACAGTACACTGAAGATAACCCTTTACCCAACGTAACGGCCAGAACCGGCCAGCGCTATTCTCAAAAATCGCCAATTAATTTTCATTATTTTTTTTCATTTTTTGTCTCAAAAACATAGGTTATGACCCCTCATTGGAACGAGCTCGTCGAGCTCGTTCCAATGAGGGGTCATAACCTATGTTTTTGAGACAAAAAATGAAAAAAAATAGTTATTGAAGAATTTTTTTTACAAGTGTCGTCTGCTTTTCATGTTAGGTAAAGGGTTAAATTAATACATTTTCGGCATAATGAAAGATAAGAATAATAAGAAAAATAATGAGATAGATTCGATGTTGGAAACCTCGTCGGTTTCTCGAGATACTAATCGGGAGATTTTGGTACTTGTGCGTGAGTAACGTCCATCAGCGGTTCAAGAAACTGGATAATGTTGAAGCAGCATTATGCCAGTTTGATGACTTAAATACTAGACTCGCTCATACTGAGAAAAGGGGGGCGCGGTGGCCCCGTAGGTAGAGGTGCAGGCTGCAAGCCGAGAGGTCCTCGGTTCGAATCCCACCTGCGGCAACCGCGTTGTGTCCTTGGGCAAGACACTTCATCTCCATTGCCCGCGTGGGGGTACGATGACGCCGTGTACTAAGGCGTACTTCATGTCGATGGTACGCATGTCTTCAACCAATCTAACCCTGTCTGTGCTGCAGTGCGGAGTTACGATGTTGGGGAGCTGGCAGCTGCTCGTCGTTGCTCGGTGGTTCTCTCCGGGGACTCAGGCTTCCTCCACCCGCAAAACTGTCACGGTCATGATTAGCCATTGTGCATATATACGTGACCTTAAACACCAATAAATAAATAAATACTGAGAAAAAATTGTCAAAGCTGAACGTACTTCACGAAATCAACCCTAAACTCAGTTACTTAACTGCTCGCATCAGTACTGTCGAGAGCGACGTGACGATTTTGAAATCCAAACTTAACGATGTTGAAAGAAGTACCTCATTCCTTAGTTTTGATGATTTGAAAACTGAGATTCATTCCACTAAAAGTCATGTTAACCAACTTTCTGCGAGGGTTTCTGAAATCTCCACAAATGAAAAGAAAAAATGTGGTCGTATTAATAAAGCCCCAGTCACACCAAAAGTACGTTTTGCTCGTTGGCGCTCGTTTGTGAAAATTTGTGAAAATTTCCAGAAATGCACGTTTTGGCTCGTTTCGGGTGAAATGTAGCAATTTTGTCCGCTTTCACGTTTCTGTCACGTGTAATTACGTTTGTATGACTTACGAATTACGTTCGTCTGGTTGTTATTACGTTTATAGTAAGTTTCAGTCTCGTTTTGGTAGATACGTTTGGCTCGTTTGTATTTCGGTCGTATCTCGTATGTATTTCGTTTTTCTCGTTTTATTACGTTTGTGTCACGTTTTAATCACGTTTTTGTTACGTTTGTCTCGTTTTTTACGTTTATACTCGTTTCTTGTCTCGCTCGTGATACGTTCGTTTCTCGTGTCACTCGTTCTGTACGTTCGTTGCGTTTCTAACTCGCTGTTCTCTCGCTCTGCACGTTGCCCTCGTTTTTTGTCTCGTTTGTGTTTCGCTTCATCTCGTTCTCTGGATCCATATATATATATATATAGCTGCTGGGCAGCAGATTTGCATCATTTGTATTCCGATTTTCTACATAGCCAGAGATATTTTTCCTTCTTTTTTCTACAATTTTGAAATAAAATGGCAAATATTCATCAACTTAAACAGCTTCAGCTAATGAATGCAGCACTTCAATTAAATGCCAATGATTTACAGAATGCTGCTGGAGTCCAAATCATTACTCGTTCAAGTCACGCATGGCTCGTTGCATTTCGTTGTTTCTCGTTTATATCTCGTTTAAGACTCTTTTATGATACGTTACTTTTACGTTTTGCTCGTATGGATTTTTTTTCCAGAACGAGCAATACTTTGAAACAGTTTGAAGTTTCAACTCGGACGATTTTTAGGTGTTCGTTCAACTACGTTCAAGTGCGTTTAACTGCGTTTCTTACACGTTCTGCTCGCAAGTAACTTCGTTTCCCCATTTTTCGAACGAGATGCATGCGAACGCTCGGTGTGACTGGGGTTTAACAGCTTGGAAACTACTGATTCTGAAATTACGAATCTGAAAGATTTAGTTACTGATCTGCAATACAGATTGATACGAAACAATGTTGTGTATTTACTGGAATCCGGGAAGCCGAAAACGAAATCTGTGAGGCGAGACTGAGAAAGTTTTTACGGGGGGACTTGCACTACGAAGCTAAGGATAGTATTAACATCAAACGGGTGCATAGGTCCGGTAAAGCTCTTCCGAACACCCCACGTCGTATTGAAATACGATTTTTGGATTTTAAACAGCGCGAAGTAATCCGAAAACTTGGTCCAAAACTTGAAGGTACAAAAAATACATCAACGAACAGTTTCCTCCATCAATTAAAGAAAGGCGCGGGAAACTTTATCCAGTGGTGCATAGGCTGAAGAAAACGGGTAAAAACGTTACACTTATTTAGAGTCGTTTGATCGTCAACGGCAAACCCTTTTCGTCTACGACGAGGATAGTTGCGACACCAGTGAATCCGAGAGTGCCATGGAAATGACGCATGACGCGAATTCCACTACTCCCAAATCTTCTACCTCCCGTAGATCAAAGCGGCAAAGAGTTTCATCAACTCCCACCAATACAAGATAGGTGAGCGATGGTGCATTTTCGCACTGTAATTCAAAAACCCGGCGAAATTATCAGTCGAACGGTCATGTTAGACCCAGAAGAAATGGGCCTTGTGGGAGTTACTTGAAGCAAGTAACTGTCTTTACTTTAAACGTTTGTGGCCTCAAAAGTAGGCTTAACATACCCGAGTTTAATGAATTTATTGCAGAGTTTGAGATTTTATGCTTCGTTGGAATGAAAAGCGACAGGATTGACGATATTTGTATCCCAGGCTATCGCATAGTCGGGTGAAAACACCGTAAACGTATATCTAGGGTACGATCTGGGGGTATAATAGTTGCAGTTAGAAATAAATTACTCAAGTATGTACATGTGGTACCATGTGAAAGCCAGTTAGTACTTTGGTTTAAAGTAAAACCGGTCGAAACAACGGATGGGGAAGCGGTGTTTGGCTTAACTTATATACCATCGGAGAACAGTAGATATGCAAATAAAGACAGTACTGCCGAAATAGAAAGTGAGCTAATTAATCTTTTTCCAAGTGTTACGTGTGTTTGCTTGTTGGGGTGACTTCAATGCACGCACAGCAGAATTGCTAGACTTTACCTGTCCTGCAGACAAAACTATTAACCCATTACCTCTGGGTTTGGATGAAGAGTACTTTCTGTTGGAAAAGTATGGTGCTACCACTTCTTGAACGTTAATGGATAAAAAAACAAATAAGTATGGCCAACAACTGTTCAATTTCTGCAGAGGAAATTCATTTTTATTGTCAGTGGTAGGATGGGTAAAGATGAGGAGTGGGGAAGTTTACATCGTCTGGTGCGAGCGTTGTCGATTATTGTATTTCGTCTAGTGAATTCCTCGGACATGTCAGTGATTTTTCTGTTCTCGGATATAATGACTTATTTTCAGACGCACACTGCGCTTTAACCCTTTCTGTAAATGCTTTAGTGACTACACAGATCATATAGTATCGAATAGCATCGAACTGCAGGAGGCCATTACCCAGAGGTGAGAACCTATTTTATGGAAACAACGAAACTTAACAATTTTTGTTCAGTCTGAACCAGGACTTAATAAATGATTTACAATCTGTTCTGCATGGCTTCAATAAAACCCGTCCGAGTCGGCACGAGATACTTTTGGAGTAAGATATTTTTCCAAGTAGTCAAATAGTGGTTCTAAATCTAAGCCATGGTTTAATACTGATTGTAAAAAACCTAAAAAAACGTTATAGGGTCGCAAGAAGAAACTATAATCGGGATAAAACGGGGGAAAATAAAAAAAACAGTTAAAAATGCCAGTAAGCAGAATAAGAAAATTATATCCCAGTCTATTGAAAATTACAAAAATAAATTAGGAGACCAGCTAACTAATCTACGAACCTCAAGTGCTAGGGAATATTGGAAAAGTCCTGAACCCGAAACATGAGAATACTCCTATTGGACTGACGTCAGATGAAATGTTCAGACATTTTCGTGATCTGAATACCTCAGACACCCAATCAGAAACGTCCAAATCATCTCCAATGTCACCGGATGCTGATTCCGAGAATGATGATAAAATCAACGGCGAAATAACTGAAAATGAAATACGAAAGGCCGTGGGGTCTATTACTAACGGGAAGTTCCCGGGTGAAGATAGAATCTTAAAGGAACATATTAAGTCCAGAATTGAAATTGTATTACCAGTTTATAAAGTTGTTTTCAGTTTAATATTTGATAGAGGTCTTATTCCAGAGGAATGGTTGGTCTGTGTGATTAAACCGAATTATAAAAATAAGGGAGACCCAAAGTGTCCTGTTAACTACCGCCCAATTTCAATTTTAAGCTGTTTGGGGAAAGTTTTCACCAAAATATTGTTCACCCGCTTGAATTACTTATCGGAGAACGCTAACCTAATCACTGAAAATCAGTCAGGATTTAGACCAGGTTACTCTACCGTTAATAATATATATGTCATTTATATCTTGTTTGAGTTGCTAAACGGCAAGAAGAAGAAACTATTCTGTCTTTTTGTAGATTTTAAACAGGCGTTTGACACTGTTTGGCGAGAGGGTCTCTGGCAAAAATTACAATGGTCGAGACGATATAGGGGGTAAATGCCTAACATTTATTAGAAATATGTATGTTGGTATCAAATCGAAAGTGTGTCTAAATGGAAATTTTTCTGATTATTTCCCTTGTTTAGCTGGCATCCACCAGGGAAAATTTATCGCCTTTTTCTCTTCTGTATCTATTTCGACGATCTGGAAGATTACTTGCTTTGCCGGAATATAAATGGTATTGAATCCTTGTCGACCGATATTGAGAATGAGTTACATATATATCTCAGATTACTGATGTTATTATATGTAGATGATACTGCCCTTATGTCAGAAAGTATAAAGGATATGCAGGTTATGGGAGATAATTTTGGGGATTATTGCGATCAGTGGAAACTTACTGTTGACCAGTCAAAAACTAAGCTATTGGTGTTTGGAAAGGTGCGTGCACCAAAGGGTGACTTGAAAATAAAAGGGGAATCTATTGAACAGGTTACAGAATTCAAGCATTTGGAAATTATTTTCTCAAGGGGTGGTCCTTTCATAAAAACAAAAACAAAATATGCTGCTGTCCAGCAGGCAACTAAGGCTATCTATAGTGTACTTAGGAAAATAAGAGAATGTAATCTCAGCTTTGAATGCCAGATGGACCTCTTTGATAAGTTGGTTGTGCCTATATTGCTTGATGGTTCCGAAATCTGAAGTTTCGGTGACCTGGCAATGATAGAGCGTTTACAGTTGAAATGTCTAAAGTACATTCTAGGGGTTAAAAGCAGTACGCCTAATTTTATGATATACGGAGAAGCTGGTAGATATCCACTGATTATTGATATTAAAGTGAGGCAATTAAATTACTGGGCTTAATTAATCGGGTTAAATACGAATAAACTAGGTTCGAATTTGCACAACTACTCGTTAAATTTATATAAGAGGAGGGGGGGGGGGGCGTCGATTAAAATCGGTTCAGGCGACATTGAATGAGATAGGTATTCCCTGGATTTGGGACTAAAATTATTTGTAAAAAATTCATTACAATTTCAGTATGAACAAGAGTGGCATTATACTTGATCAGCTCTTCTAAAGGGGTATCCCATAAGGAGTATAAAACTACATTCGAAAGGGAGAAATATTTAGACATCTTAGATTATAATACCGGAGTTATGCTTTCGAGATTCAGATTGTCCAACCACCGACCTCCAGTCGAAGTCGGTGGTTGGTTTGGAACCCCCAGAGAGGATCGTGTCTGCGGTGTATGTAATGAAAATAAGGTTGGGGATGAATACCATTATATTATGAAATCCAATGGAGTGTTAGAGCTTCGGAGGAAATTTCTTGAGATCCCTTACCATACACGACCCAATTTTACAAATTTCAAACCTTAATGAATGACTCCACAGAAGAAACATTACGAAAATTATGTAGATTTATATAAGAGTACAACAGATAGCAAAATAATACCATTGTAGCAAATATTATTTAAGGTATTTAATAATATAATAGTTAATAATATAATTTAAAGTCTCGCTGTGGATTGAGGTCTTTTCTATGTGGATCTGTCCTCTGAGTGGGAACCAGATGATTCCATCTTCCAGGGGACGTGCTATTTTCATTTGCATACGAGGTGGCTATTTTTACTGTATGTTGTCAAACAACTGACGCCCCCTGTCAGTGACCATGGGCTACAGATTGAGGACGTCAGTTGTTCGACTTATTGAATCATGTAGCTGATGACGGATGTAAAGTAGCTAAGAAGATGCTGTAATGACAAACGGGTTGAGGACCAAGGGGTATAATAATTATGGAAATACAGCCTATGGTACCTTGCGTTTGTGGATGTAAAATTGACGTGCACGTTTATTCAGAAATCCCTGGCAGATAAGAGAAGCAGAGTATTTCAAGGTCCATCAATGAATGTCATGAAGGATTCAGCAGGATGAGTTTGCCCCCACCCACCCCCACCCCAACAAAACGTCCCCAATACAGTTTCGTGTAGCCATACAGGCCTACTTCGCCCCGAGTTTTGGTTAAAAGTGAAAATGAAATCATATAGGCTTAATTTTTTCTTTTAAATTCAGAAAGTGATGGCCCGATCCCTAGGCAGATTCAATTATTTTTTAAAAATTATTTCCTGAAAAACATATCTGTAGACTCCTAACTGGAACGAGCTCAGTCCAACGAGAGCTCACGACCTGAGCTATAATTAAGTTGATGCAAAAGAAAAATAGATTTTTTTCAGTTGGACTTGGTTGGGCTTATTACAGATCTATCTGTTTAACCTGCCATTGAATGCAGCCAAGGGTTGACTACTAATTAAATGATTAAAACTACTTCCATTTTCAAAAGTGGTGTTTGGGCAAAACAATTGTATCTGAATTGAGCCAAATGACCCACGCATGCATAAACGAAAGATTCACGGAACACTTGATTCCAGTACACAAAACGAAAGGAACTCTTGCGACGGGAAATATTATATTTCATTATGCATTGCGTTTTCAAGGCGAAAGAAGTCGAACCATGCAGTGAGGCAGAAATACGCAGTCTGGAAACTATGTTGGCCCTATTTTCAGTACATGGTTTATATACGTAGATACGTTTAATTTTCTGCACCCCGTGTTCCATTTAGCGAATGAGATTGACCGTTTTCCGTCTTTAGGAAGTTTGCGCTCTCGAATTTAAAACCCGCTGTTTTTATGTGGGTTTTTTCGAAGTTAAAAATTAAAAATAACATTTTTCCAATTTGAGAACGCGATGTGTAGTCCATTGTCTGAGAGGGGTTTATGTGCACCCCCGCCACAATCCTCCCTATTTAGTATTTTCATGTTCCCTGGTGTCTATTCATTAGGATATGAGTTATTAACAGTGAATATTTTGTGTCTCACTATATTTTTTGGGTCATTGTTTAATGGTACCCAGATATTGAGCGATGTAAATAAGGATGGGGTAGGGGAAATTAAAACCGTTAATACAAGGTCATTGAGAAAGATAATTCTGACAAACAAGACAGCATTTTGTGGGTAACTGAATACCCTAACGTGTCAATTTATTTTGTTCCAGATTATTGCATCGATGACGTCACCAGAGGTCAAACGGTCACAAGACTGCAGCGAAAATGCAATGTTAGCTCCGAAACAATGCTCTATTAATAAAATTGTTCGTTTACTATTGGCAAATTGGCAAATGGACAACATGCTTGGTGTTTTTGTATATTCTTGTGGGTACCAACTAAAAAAATAGCTGTTCGCGCAAATTATTATATGAGGCCCTATGCGTGGCTGTCAAAGGATGAAGAAGACAAAATGAACCAGTCCGCATTGGAGGAAGCTCATAGACAATCATTTGATAGAGTTTGGGATATTACAAACACAGAGGCGATCAACAGTAAGGCAATAGTGAAATTGAGTAAGCTGCGTGGTGTCTACAGAAAGAACCTCGAATATACTGCAATCCTAATTGCAGAGGACAAAAACGGAAACAAAAAAAAATTAGAAAGATATTAGGCATACCAAGGGACGAGGTGGTAGTACTTCCTGTTTGGTGTTTAACCTTAAAACTAACATTCATGATGCCATGATCAAACCGAGGAGACAGCTAACTTAATAAGGTGTGATAGTCTGAAGACATTCAAGGATACCAGTGAGTTAACCTGGCCACCAACATTCGACAGTTTGAACTTAAATCTGCCTGTGTTACCAGATTTGTTGCTGGAATTTCTGAATCGTGTATTAACTGATAAAGATCCTTCAAAAAAGGTTAATCGTTTGGTCAGTTCTATTGGACAGGATATCTGCTGTGCATGTACTGAAGGTAAATGGATTCTACCAAAACATATTCTTCTTGGAATGACCCTAAGACATTTGCTCAGGAATGCTGACCTCATTAAAGTCATACACGAGAAAGGCCAGTTCCATCCATCTTTGCCCGAATCATTTTCATATACCTCAAACCAAGTGGAATGTTCCATTCAAACCAATATGTTTCTCACCCATTTCGTTTTCTGGAAGAGAGCTACTGAAGGGCCAGAGAACTGAGAGAAACTGATTCTTATTCAGTTTTTATCACCCATAAGGAGTTGCCTTTTCATTTCAGGTTTGATGGTAAATTTGAAATGTGAATGAATGGATAGAAATAAGAGGAAGAAGCTTGACGATAGTGCGTAGACGAAAGGTGTTGGAATTTACATTCTACACAAGAAATACTCAGATGAGGAACTTCTTGTCATCAAATCCAACTGAAAGATTGGAAAAGATTGCTGAAATCAAGGAGCAACAACGATCACAGCCAATGGATTTTCCTTATCGGATGGACAACACCTGTGCACTGTTCAGTGTGCAGTCATACTCGGATACCATCGTTACTGCTATGCTCGCTTCACATCATATTTTAATCGTTTGAAACAAGTGTCATCTGAGCAACCTTCTTGTTCAATATCACACAACGCAACTAGAGGTTCTTCAGCAGACAGAGATAAACTTGTTTTCAATCCTATCTGTACTTTCTGTGGAAAAGAGAGTGAAGTTAAACGAGTCCGAGCAAGTGATAAGGTATAACAACGTTTGAATTTGGTGGTGGTGTAACAGTTTTGCAGGAAGCTAAAAAGAAAGAAGACCAGGTGCTACACACTAAAAACTAAAGTGTTAAAACTGACACTTTCAAGGTGTTAAACCCATTCTAACTCTTAAGGTTTGATTTTAACACTCTAAGTGCAATGCTTTAAGCACTTAGACATTACAATCGTCAGACATCTGAAACTTGAATGGCACTTCCCATGTGTCTAGCATTGGTGGTTCTTCCAGAATCGTCCATAATTTGATTTGCGCTTGGTGGGTACATAATTAAAAGGACACAACGCAGATGACGCGGATCAGGCTCGAGAGTTCGAGCCTGATCCGCGTCGTCTGTGTTGTTTCCTTTTAAGTGTCGCGACATTACACTTGTCAAGTGGTATTATTGTCAACACAGGTCAAGTTCTGGGATATCTACACTTGAACAAAGTGCTAGTTCAGCACTTACTAAGTGTTAAATACAGCACTTCAAGTGTAGTTTTTAACACTTTAGTTTTTAGCGTGTATGGAGAAGAATCTCTGGTGTTGATTTATTCGTCCATTGTGTCACGCAAAATTGTTTCAGGCCCAAACAATGGCGGTCAAAAGATGAAGAAGACAAGATGAACCAGTCAACATTGGAGGAAGCTCACAGGCAATCATTTATAATGTTTTTGATTTTATAAAGAAAGAGGTTATCAGCAGTAAGGCAATAGTGAAATTGAGTGAACTGTGTGATGTCTACAGAAAGAACCTTGAATATACTGTATTTTCAAATCCCAATTACGGAGGACAAAAACGGAAGCAAAAAAGGAGAAATAGAAAGATAAGAGGCATACCAAGGGATTGTAGGGTTCAGTCCCATTGGGGCTCGAGGTGGTAGTACTTGTTGTTTGGGGCTTAAAACAAACATTCATGATGCCATAAGACAAAGTTACCTGCTCGGTTCTGCTGATCAAATCAAGGAGACAGCTGAAATTAATAAGATGTGATATTTTGAAGACTTGTTGCAGAGTTGTTGCAGACATTTCTGAATCATGTGTTAACTGACAAAGATCCATCAAGAAACGTTAAAGGTTTCTCACCTCTATCGGACAAGATATTTGCCGTGTAACTACTGAAGGTAAATAGATTCTACCAAAACACGTTCTTCTTGGAATGATATTAAGACATTTGTTCAGGAGTGCTGACCTCATAAAGCTCATGAATAGACTGGGTCATCAAGAAAACTACTATTTTTTGCACAAGGTTGAAACCACTTTAGCTAAAGCTGTTAGCCGCACATCAGACTTTCTTCCGGTATAGATAATCCGTCAGGCATCCTGTGCTTCCCTGTTTCACTCAGACTTGGATAATTTTGAGATGTTTGTTAGTGATTTTGATAGTTCTGGCTCTGTACATAGGGCGCATGGTATCATGCTGTATGCTGCTGGTACAATGTAATTTACATGGAATGGACCTTTGAAGCATTAATCCACAAATACCCTCAACTTCAAGGACAATACATCGATCTATGACATCTCAACAACAGGTAAATCCTACTGAGTGTCACATGGGGAAATGCTGGGGTCGTAATTTTGAAATCATGGATACCTCTCTGGGTAGTGGAACCTAACCACATACAAAATATTTGATGACGAACATGTTTTGGATTCTTGTCAGGATGCATGCTGCAAACAAAACAACATTAGTTTCCATGTTGGGGAGGATATAAGTCTTTGACTGGTGATATGCATCCACGTTTAACAACTGTTGAGTATTATTCTGTAATACCTCATGCAATCACTGATTATGCTACGAACGAAGAATGTCTAATGTTCGTAGAGAAAGCATCACCGGAAGTGGTCAATAGTATGTAACCACTTTTGACCCTGGTGTCGGCATAAAGGCTTACCCACTCATCTGGAACTATTCTACATGGGGTGAGAAGCACATTAGTGTGATCGGAACATTCCACTTGGTTTGTGGTTATATAAAAATGATTGCGGAAAAGATGGATGGAAGTGGCAGTTCTCATGTATGAGTTTCGTTGGAGGTCAGCATTCCCGAACAACTGTCTTAGGGTTATTCGAGGAAGAATATGTTTTGGTAGAATCCATTTACCTTCAGTACCTGCACAGCATATATCCTGTCCAATAGAACTGACCAAACGATTAACCTTTCTTGAAGGATCTTTATCAGTTGATACACGATTCAAAATTCCAGAAACAACTCTGGCAACACCGACAGATTTAAGTTCAAACTGTCGAATGTTGGTGGACAGGTTAATTCACTAGCATCCCTGAATGTCTTCAGACTGTCACACCTTATTAAGTCTGTTCGATGTGATCAACAGAACCAAGCAAGTAACTTTGCCTTATGGCATCAGGAATGTCAGTTTTAAGGTTAAGCACCAAACAAGAAGTACTACCCCCTCGTCCCCCAATGGGACTGAATCCTATACTCTCTTGGTATATCTCATATCTTTGTTAAACAAATTTGTTTCTGTTTTTGTCCTCTGCAATTAGGATTTGAAAATACAGTATATTCGAGGTTCCTTCTGTAGACACCACGACAGCTTACTCAATTTCACTATTGCCTTACTGTTGATCGTCACTGTGTTTGTAATATCCCAAACTATATCAAATGATTGTCTGTGAGCTTCCTCCAATGCGGACTGGTTCATTTTGTCTTTTTCATCTTTTTGACGGCCATGCTTAGGGCCTCATATAATAATTTGCGCGAAAATAAAGGTGAAACTTTAATTCACAGCCGAGTGAATCAACACCAGAGATTCTCTCAAAAGCACCAGGTCGTCTTTGTTGCGTCACCTCCAAATTCAAACATTGTTGTACCCCGACTTGTCCAGACTCCTTTGAACTTTACATTCTTTATGCTTTCACTGCCGCAATATGGATTAAAAATAATTTTATCTTTGTCCGCTGAAGAATCTCTGGTAACTTTGTACGATGTTAAACAAGAATGTTGCTCAGTTAACAATTGTTTCAAATGATTAAGATTTGATGTGAAGCACAGCAGTGACGATGGTATTTGTATATGACATTATATTGAACAGGAATTTGTGCACAGGCATCATCCATACGATAAGGCGAATCCATAGGCTGTGATTTTCGTTGCTTCTTAATTTCAGCAATCCTTTCAAATCGTTCAGTAAGATTTGCGGTATCCTTGATTTTGACAAAAAGTTCCTCATCTGGGTATTTCAGACGTACAATGTAAACTCCAACAAATCTTTTCTCCTCGCGACCGTCAAGCTTCCTTCTCTTGTTTCAATTCATTCTCTTCGCGTTTCTAATTTACTATCAAACCCGAAACGAAAGAGAAACTCTATGTTGGGGATACAAACAGAATAAAAATAAGCTTATGTCAGTTCTGTGGCCCTGCAGTAGCTCTTCCTGAAAGTGAAACTAAAAATTGAATATTTCACAGTAACTTGACCTTTCAACCTCTAATGACATAATCAATAAGCATATCTAGAGACAAAGAATTTTTAATCAACTGTAGCATCCAATTACCTTTACAACAACACCTTACTTGCAGTAATTGCTCCAGCCATCAGTCGTATTTGACCATTTAAATGTACCCTACCCCCACCATATTTGGGTTGCATAGAATCTTGGTAACATTAGGTTTTCTCTAATAAAGTACATTGGTTTTCAAATGATATGATGTTAACAACTATTTTTGTAGTTGGTACCTACAATGATATACACAAACACCAAGCATGTTGTCCATTTGCCAATAGTAAACGAACAATTTTATTAATAGAGCATTGTTTCGGAGCTAACATTGCATTTTCGCTGCAGTCTTGTGACCGTTTGACCTCTGGTGACGTCATCGATGCAATAATCTGGAACAAAATAAATTGACACGTTAGGGTATTCAGTTACCCACAAAATGCTGTCTTGTTTGTCAGAATTATCTTTCTCAATGACCTTGTATTAACGGTTTTAATTTCCCCTACCCCATCCTTATTTACATCGCTCAATATCTGGGTACCATTAAACATTGACCCCAAAAATATAGTGAGACCCAAAATATTCGCTGTTAACAGCTCATTTCCTAATGACTAGACACCAGGGTCCATGAAAATACTAAATAGGGAAGATTGTGGTGGGGGTGCACATAAACCCCTCCCAGCCAATGAACTATATGGTAAATAAATGCACACATTCTACACGTAGCTGTACTATATGCCACTAAACTATTCTAGGATGCTAAAATAAAGTTATTACCGTAATTGTATTCAGGCGAATGGCATCCGTAATCAATATTTGACAAAATACTCATGGTGTACTCACATTTCTGTCATATTTAAAAAAACAGAGCTTACGAACTTTTTGAAGATCGGGAACGAATCTGCACACTGTCGGAACAAATCAGCGTAAAAATAAGAAAGGAACTGATCCTGTAAGCTCCGATAACCCCCAGCGATAAGTATATGGCTGCACTCCAAAACCAGTCGGGTTAAAAATCAACCCAAATCAACTGGGTTAACCCTTTACCCAACGTAACGGCCAAAACCGGCCAGCGCTATTCTCAAAAATTTCATTATTTTTTTCATTTTTTGTCTCAAAAACATAGGTTATGACACCTCATTGGAACGAGCTCGTCGAGCTCGTTCCAATGAGGGGGTCATAACCTATGTTTTTGAGACAAAAAATAAAAAAATAAGTTATTCAGGAATTTGTTTTGCAAGTGTCGTCTGCTTTTCATGTTAGGTAAAGGGTTAAGTGAATATGAGTTCAATCATATTCATTCAACCCAGTTGATTTGGGTTGATTGTTGATCCAGCTGATTTCAGTGTGTGTATTCGGCAGCGTTTTTCATTCGTTCGTTCATCCGTTCGTTGGTCATTCAGTCATCGCTTCTTTAGAACAATTGTCGTTGCTTTTAAACCTTTACCCAACGCAGACGATATCGAAAATTATTATTTGCATATTACGTGGCGGATGGTCCAGATTGTTGGGTGAAGGATTAAACCATCATGAGTTCGACATTTATCCACCTTGGTTATATCAAGAAATCCTATTGATAATACTTACTTGGTGATCTTGGACAAGTTGAAGCTGACGCTAAAAAATAAAAAAAAACATCGTCAGCAAACACAGTGGAGATGCGCTGATCCACTTCTCGATGTTCCTACGAATAGTACTAAATATCTCACCTTACACTGTTAACACGTACTTGGGTACCCATGATTTTCAGAGAGGGGACAGCACATCGCAATTCAATTGTACTAAATATCTCACCTTACACTGTTAACACGTATTTGGGTACCCATGATTTTCAGAGAAGGGACAGCACATCGCAATTCGAGTAAGCTTCCAAGCTATTTTCCTGTAGCGTCTGATTCTAGCAGAAAGAAAAGTTTGTCACTGCATTCAAGGGAATGCGAACAAGCTGGTGTACAGCTAACCTAACGGCGGCACAGGGGTAAACAATGTTTTGGTGGATGCCGAGATCCGTGACGTGCCCATGTTTTTCAGAGTGGTGGGGTTGGGGGCTGAAGTGACAATATATTGGCTAAACCGTTAGTACTTGCAAAGTTGGAGGGACGCAGAAGCAGCAAACGCTGTTCATTCGAAATCGCTGTTCTCTCCACGAGGTGCGTACTTTTCGTTGCTCGATACATTCTAAAATGGCTGTACGGATTTGTTTTCATAGGCCTAACCGTAAATCCGGCGGTAAATTGTAAACGCGGTTCGTCCGTGTGGGTGGGGGTGGGTGGGTCAGTCTCAGAAAAAGATTAGCTTGAGAAATCTGAAAGTCATCAGTGGTAAAGGATCGACCAAAGAATACAGTGATCAAAAGTGGCAGATGATTCGCAAATAAAAAGCAGAGTGGCGTGTGGATCTCTAGAAGCTAAAGCTAGTACCAATGTGAGTAAATATTTCAATAGAGCAAGTCACAAAAAGTGTGATTGATGAAATTATACAGTGATCTTGTTCAAACTTCAGAATGGGGATACTTTGCCAATAACCACCCTGATAAAAAATATAATTTACTACAATTACTTGCAATACTGCATTATGTACACAATTGTTCGATAGATTATTATATTGCTGTTCTAACTAAATGGAGGATATCTATTTATTTTATTTATTATATATTTATTCGTGTTTAAGGTCACATACTTATGCACAATGCCTAATCGTGGCCGTGACAGTTTTATGGGTGGAGGAAGCCGGAGTACCCGGAGAGAACCACCGAGCATCGACGAGCAACTGTCAGCTCCTCAACATTCTAACTCTGGGTTACAGCGGTTGAAGACAAGTGCACCATCGGCGTGCAGTACGTCTTAGTACGCGCGTCATCGTGTCCCATGCAGGCAACTGGGATAAAGTGCCTTGCCCAAGGACACAACTTGGGTCATCCCGGACGGGAATCGAACTCGGGAATTCTAGCATAGAAGTTCAACAGTCTACCACTGAGCCACCGCGTTCCCAGAGGATATCTAGTGTTTTTGAGTGGATACCGAAAATTATTTCATGAGTGATCGAGACAAATGTTTATTTTCCGCGAGCGCTTCTCAAAAGCACTCGATTTTTGTTTTATTATACGCTTTTTATAAGAATCTGATAATTTCACTCGTTTCAACCTTGACTTGATGCATGGAAGTAAACAGCACATTGAATAATTGATACGCGGAAGTGATTTGATACTCGGAACAGATAGCGTCTTGATATCTGATTTAGCTGGCGGGTTTCTAGTCTAAACATGGCCTGAAAGTCCGTAATATACGTTTTTGGTTTGGTACGTCCTTTGAGAGGACGTACCAAACCAAAAACTTATATTACGGATATTCAGGCCATGTTTGGACTAGCGGGTTTCATGCATCAATTCAAGGTGAATACGTGTTGAACTGTTGCTGGAAATGATCGATATCCACTTAAAAACACTAGATTTACTTTTCATTAACCGGTTTTAGAACAAATTGGTTTGACTAGTATTCACCTGGAAGTGATGCTTTGAAAGCAGCCATTTTGATTGATACCGTGAAAGTGAAAATGCCTGTATCTTCACAGGGGGATACGATTTCTATCTTTCTGCAATTTCTTCGATAACCTATTGTTTAGCGTATAATACATATGTGGTATGCGCACAATGTGCTTGTACAGAATCTTTTAGCGCGACGGGGCTCGTTTTTGGGGGACGTACATGTATAGCTACGAGTCGCGCTTGTGCGATGAGAAGCTATACCTCAGCGAAAAGCGAGTCGAGTCGTGATAAAAGATTGTATACAAGCACAATAAGTACATAGTACTTCTTTTATCTACTCATATGTATTTATTTATTGGGATTTAACGACATATTCGACAATCTACCCATAACCATAACTTCTGAGAAATAACTGTAAGGAAACAAAAAGCCGCACTCAACTGATCAAAATAGGTATCACGGAACTAAATATTTTCCCCATAGGCAACCTTTATAACGTTCAGGCAATACAGAAATATGATCGCATCACTTTATTTTGGCATTCATATTTATTATTGATTTATTTATTGGTGTTTAAGGCCACATACTTATGCACAATGGCTAGTCGTGACCTTAGTACACGGCATCATCGTGCCCCCATGTAGGCAACCGGGATAAAGTGCCTTGCCCAAGGACACATCGCGGGTCGTCCTGGACGGGGTTTGAACTCGAAACCTCTAGCATAGAAGTCCAACAGTCTACCACTGAGCCATCGAGCACCCAATTTTTGTCAAGTATAGCCGTTCAGACAACTTTTTCCGATCCCAAAACAGGGGGTCATGCAACAAATAAGAGAGAAAAACTGATACCAAGAGAAGTACCGGTCACGTGCACATATTTTTTCAGGGGATTTCCTACAAAAACACACTAAATGTAAATTGTATTTTTTAGGTCCAAAAGTCATCCAATCATCCCTTTTTTATATCTGGAATATTTATCAATAATGCAAGATGTCAATAGAATGCTCCAAACGTTTATTGAACCAATATATTTTCCCAAGGCTGTTTATTTTTAGAGATTGCATCACTTTGGAGTGCAACATTTCAAGGCGGGTAACACTAATTCAAATATTTAGTTCAGTGATACCAATAATGGTACTCCATTTTCAATTATCCTAACCCAACGGCATGCGAGGAAATTCCTTCAACTCGAATAAACTTGTACATAGTGATAAAGAATAAACTCCGCCCAAGTTTGCTTTTTCTGTCCGAATTCAGTACAGTTCATAAGATCACCAAAGGTATAGGTGAGTGGTTGGCGAAAACAACTAGGGAATTATATTTTTGTAGTGCGCAAGAATCGCCTTATATACATGACGTCACTTCATTCATAAATTTAAGAAGCGTGCAAACCACAATGAGATTGACGCTACGTTTCAAACTTTTCTCGCTATTAGTTTCAATTTTTGCTGTTCACCTTCATCCTTTTTCTTTGGTGTTTTACATGGTGGATTGTGTATGGAGTGGGTCGTGCAGTTACCTGCAACGTGAAATGTATGCTGAAGCAAACATCGTTCCCTGCAGCATTACCAGGTTTGAAAGGAAATTACTTGTGAATGCCAGAACCACTGAAATAGTCCGTCAGGCGATCGTGCGTTCGTTTCTCGCGACATCATGTGACTTTCACCAATGGTGATACAAAATCATTTATCGCCAGGTGTATCATTTCGGAAATTGCGATTGCGCTTTTATGTAAATGGTAGCTTGAACGGATTCGGGAGAGAGAGAGTTCACCTCTACAATTATAAAGTATATCTACATCACAGACAAGCATTGCAATATTTGTTTTCTGTAAGTGATATCTAATAATCTTTGAACTTTATGCCAAAGGATAAAAATACAGAAATAAACTAGACTTTATGATTCTGGAGAACCATGGCTTTTCCCGATGAGATTTCATGATTTTTCATGCCCCACAGTGTCTGATGAATTGTTTTTAACTGTCTCACTGAAGTTCCTTCATTGATGTTATGAGAAAGGTGAGTATAGTAATCTCAGATGACTCAGTTTGATAAACAAATTGTTTAGGAAAAAACCATCATTAACGGTGGAGTGGGTTAATGCCAATATCGTCGTCCAAAACGTCAATGACGATAAAAGGAGTTATGTTTGACACGTACCCACTGAGTGCTGTGTTTATTTGAAAATGGTCCATTTTATCTCAAATGTATCCAAAATATTGATGACTGGCAGCTTGTAGAGGGTTAACAAGTGCTAACAGGAATATTAATTAATTCATGCAACTTGTAATGTCACACCAACAACTGCGAATGGCCATTTTTTCTTTAAAATCTACAACATGTTTTCAGAGAAATCCGGAGAGAACATGAATTTTAAACTTTTCATTTAATCATTGTTTATCCAGCCCAAAACGGGTTAAGTGTTGTTTTTGGAATACTCTTATTACTTTCAAAAATAATTCTCAGTGAATTCTACTTCCACTTATTTTGATCTCTCCTCTCAACTTCGGGTGCTGTGGGTACGCATACACAGCCCATTTTAGCAACATTTTGATGTTTGAGAACCTGCATAGGGTTAACAAATGTTTACAGGAATATTTTGTACATACAACTTGTAATGTCACACTGAGATCTGAGAATGGCCATTTTTTCTTGAAAATCTGCGAGATGTATTTAGAGAAATCCTCGGATAACATGAATTTTTAACCTTTTGAGCGATATCGGTCTGTAACCAGCCCCAAACGGGTTAATGCTTGGTTTTGTGAATACCTTCATTACTTACAAAAATGATCGTCGGTGAATTCCACTTCCAATGAAGGAGGTTATGTTTCTTTCGCAGGTACACATTTGGTGTTTTTGTTGCCCAAGAACAGCCCATTTTCACCAAATGTCTATGCTTGGCAGCCTCTGGAGGGTTAACAAATGCTTACTGAAATATTTTGTCCAAGCAACTTGTAATGTCACTCCAAGACCTGCGAATGGTCAATTTTTCTTGAAAATATTTTTTTGAGAAATCAACAGAAAACTGGAATTTTAAGCTTTTAAGGGGTATATCTCCTTAACTAGTCAAAAATGGGTTAAGACCTTGATTTTTGAATACACTTACTACTTACAAAAAATGTTTCCCTGTCAGTTTTACGTCCGGTAAATGAAATTATGTTTCTCGGATGCATTTCCATTTGATGTTGTTGGGGTCCAAAAAACAGACTATTTTTCAAAATTTTGACATTTAGCAGCCCATGGAGGATTAACAAATGTTTAAAAGGAAAATTTTATCCAATCAACTGGTAATGTGACACCAAGACCTATCAATGGCCATTTTCTCTTGAAAACCCTACCAGATGTTTGTAAAGAAATCAAGGGAAAACATAATTTTTTAAGCTTTTGATGGGTATCACCATTAACAACCACGAAAGGGGTTAACGCTTGGTTTTTTGAATACCCTTATTACTTACAAAAATGGTCCTCGGTGAATTCCACTTCCAACAAAGCAGATTATGTTTATTTCTCAGGTACAGGTTGGGTGCTGTGCGTGTCCGAAAATAGCCCATTTCGACAAAATTACGATGCTTGGCACCCTGTAGAGGGTTAATAAACGCTCACCGGAATATTTTGCCCATGCAACTTGTAATGTCTCACAAAGACCTGCGAGTAGTCAATTTTTCTTGAAAACCTAAAGGATGTTTTTATAGAAATCCACAGAAAATGGGAATTTTAAGATTTTAAGGGGTCTCTCTCTTTAGCCTGCCCAAAAGTGGTTAAGACATCGACTTTTGAATACCCTTACTACTTACAAAAATGTTTCCGTATAGATTGTGCGCTCTATAAAAGAAGACACTTTTCTTTGTGGCGTACCCATTGGGTGCTGTTGGCGTCCAAAAACAGCCCATTTTTTCACAATTTTGACTTTTAGTAGCCCATGAAGGGTTAACAAATGCTCGCCGCAGTATTTTGTCCATGCAACTTCTATTGTCACACCATGTCCTGGGAGTGACAAATTTTTCTTAAAAATCTACAAGACTCGTTTAGAGAAATCCACTGAAAACATGAATTTTTTAGCTTTATGGGGGTATTGCTGTTTAACCACCCAAAACGGGTTAACGCTTGTTTTTGTGAACACCCTTATTACCGACAAAAATGATCCTCGGTGAATTCCACTTCCAATAAAGGAAGTTATGTTTATCTCTCGTGTATCGTTTGGGTGCTGTTGGTGCCTGAAACTGGCCCATTTCATCAAAATTTCGATGTTAGGCAGCCTGTGGAGGGTTACCATATGCATCGCCTGATATGTCGTGTGTATCAAAGGTCGTGTTAAAGACAGGTATAATAATGATGAATGTTTAAAACCATCTACAAGTCGTGTTTCGAGAAATTGCCTATAAACCATAATTTTGGCAGTTTTTTGCCGATTCTGAGGAAATAAAGGTTAAATCGAAAATTCCGCTTCGGTAAGTTTTTAGATTTTGTGCTCCTCTATGAGTGTGCAAAATTTTGTGAAAATCGGTCCAAAAATGGCTTCTGAATCGTACGGACAAAATGTGTGGAAAACAAAACAAAAAAAAACAAACAAAAAAAACTAGACTTTATGATTCTGGAGAATCATGGCGTTTCTCGATGAGATTCCCTGATTTTTCATGATCCTACAATTCTGATGAATTGTTTTTAACTGTCTCACTGAAGTTCCTTTATTGATGTTATGAGAAAGGTGAGAACAGTAGTCTCAAATGACTCAGTCTGATAAAAAAAATGGTTAGGTAAAACCATCATTAATGCTCTTGAGGGTTAATATCAATATCGTCGTCCGACAAGTTAATGGCCGACAAAACGAGTTATGTTTGTTTGACACATACCCACTAAGTGCTGTGTCTATTTGAAAATGGTCCATTTTATCTCAAATGTATCCAAAATATTGATGTCTGGCAGCTTGTTGAGTGTTAAAAAGTGCTAACAGGAATATTTATTCATGCAATTGTAATGTCACACCAAGAACTGCGAATGGCCATTTTTTCTTTAAAATCTAAAAGATTTTCTCAGAGAAATCCAGGAAGAACATGAATTTTAAGCTTTTGATCGGAATCATTGTTTATCCAGCCCATAACGGGTTAAGTGTTGTTTTTTGAATACTCTTATTACTTCCAAAAATAATTTTCAGTGAATTTTACTTCCGCTTATTTTGATCTCTCCTCTCAACTTCGGGTGCTGTGGGTATGAAAACACAGCCCATTTCATCAACATTTTGATATTTTAGAACCTGCATAGGATTAACAAATGCTTACAGGAATATTTTGTACATGCAGCTTGTAATGTCACACTGAGATCTGAGAATGTCCATTTTTTCTTGAAAATCTACAAGATGCTTTAGAGAAATCCTCGGATAACATGAATTTTTAACCTTTTGAGGGGTATCGCTCTGTAACCAGCCCTAAACGGGTTAATGCTTGGTTTTGTGAATACCTTCATTACTTACAAAAATTATCGCCGGTGAATTCCACTTCCAATGGAGGAGGTTATGTTTATCTCGCTGGTAAACATTTGGTGTTATGGTTGCGCAAGAACAGCCACTTTCTCAAAATGTCTAGGCTTGGCAGCCTCTGGAGGGTTAACAAATGCTTACCGAAATATTTTGTCCATGCAGCTTGCAATATCACTCCAAGACCTGCGAATTGTCAATTTTTCTTGAAAATATTTTTTGAGAAATCAACAGAAACCTGGAATTTTAAGCTTTTAAGGGGTATATCTCCTTAACTAGATAAAAATGGGTTAAGACCTCGATTTTTGAATACACTTTCTACTTACAAAAATGTTTCCCTGTCAGTTTTGCGTTCGGTAAAGGAAGTTATGTTTCTCTGCTGCATTTCTATTTGATGTTGTTGGTGTCCAATGACAGACTATTTTTTCAAAATGTTGACATTTAGCAGACCATGGAGGGTTAATAAATGCTTACCGGAAGAATTTATCCAATCAACTGGTAATGTGACACCAAGACCTCATAATGGCCATTTTCTCTTGAAAATCCTACCAGATGGTTGTAAAGAAATCAAGGGAAAACATAAATTTAAGCTTTTGATGGGTATCACTATTAACAACCACAAAAGGGGTTAACGCTTGGTTTTTTGAATACCCTTATTACTTACAATAATGGTCCTCAGTGCATTCCACTTCCAACAAAGGAGATTATGTTTATTTCCCAGGTACACGTTGGGTCATGTGCGTGTCCGAAAACAGCCCATTTCAACAAAATTACGATGCTTGGCAGTCTGTAGAGGGTTGATAAACGCTCAATGGAATATTTTGTCCATGCAACTTGTAATGTCACACAAAGACCTGCGAGTAGTCAATTTTTCTTGAAAACCTACAGGATGTTTTTAGAGAAATCCACAGAAAATGGGAATTTTAAGATTTTAAGGAGTATCTCTTTTTATCCTGTCAAAAATGGGTTAAGACATCGACTTTTGAATACCCTTACTACTTACAAAAATGTTTCCGTAGAGATTGTGCGCTCGATAAAAGAAGGCACTTTTCTTTGTGGCATACCCATTGGAAAGTTAACGCTTGGTTTCTTGAATACCCTTATTACTTACGAAAATGATCTGCGGTGAATCCCACTTCCAATAAATGAAGTTATGTTTATCTCCCGTGTATCGTCCGGGTGCTTTAGGAGCCCGCAAATGGCCCATTCCATCAAAATTTCGAAACCTGTGGAGGGTTACCATATGCATCGTCTAATATCTCTTGTATATGAATGGTTGTGTCACATATAGGTCTAATAATGATGAGTGTTTAAAAAAAATCTACAAGACGTGTTTCGAGAAAGTGCCTTTAAACCCCAATTTTGGCAGTTTTTTGCCAATTCTGACGAAATAAGGGTTAAATCGAAAATTCCGCTTCGGTACATTTTTAGATTTTGTGACCGTCTATGAGTGTGCAAAATTTTGTGAAAATCGGTTCGAAAATGGCTTCTGAATCGTGCGGACAAAATGTGTGGAAAAAAAAAACCTGAAAAAAACGAAAAAAAGAAAACAATAATAATAATCCGTTGAAAAAGAATAGTCTTTTCCAGAGGGAAAAGCCTAAAAATAATAATGGGCAGAAAAACAATAGTCTTTTCCAGAGGGAAAAACCTAATTAAATGAGGGGCATTTTGATGATTTTTCTCCAATAATATTATCCACGCCATTTCATCTTCGTGCCAAAGTTGTCCGGATTCGCACATATTCTAGTACTCCAAGTTGCATCATAGCGTGATACAGAGAGATACATATCATATCATAAGATATTTTAAACTTCATAAAAGAAACGTAAATTAAACCAGATGAATTGTTTTTCCTGTGTGTTAAAAAACTAGAGCGAGCAATATGTCGCGTGGTCGGTCATGACTACATTTGGACCTACCGAGTAGGTTGGTAAACCTACTGCCACTTAATGCTGGGGACCTCTCCATTAAGCAATGAGTCCAACTGGGTCACCTAAACCTATTTCACCGATTCGAGGCCGTATAAAGAGACAGCATCGTAAATACCCAGTCAAGGGGTGGGCACGAAGCAAGAGACACTAGTGTGCTATTAACGATATTAAAATGAGAAGCACCTTGGAACCTGCCCCCACACCCCTAAATCAGGGGGTGGTGGATCCGCCTACATGAGGAATATTAGTGCGGTATTAGTGCCATACAAAATGAGAGATGCCCAGGAATCCACCCTGAAGCCCACTGAGCCATGGGATGTAAAGACGCGACCTTAAAGAGAAAACAAGTGCGTAATTAACACCATAAAATAGAAAGTGGCGTACCCCCCCCCCCCCCCCCACAATCCCCCTAAATCAAAGGTGAAGGAGATGCAGGCACCATAAATGGGGAGGAGATTAGTGCTGTAGAACAAGAGATGTCCCAAGGACCCAGTCCACCCTCTTCGTAAACACGGGAGTGTAGAGAGACGCGACATCAAAGCAAAATTAGGGCGCCACAAAATGAGAGGCGCCCTGGGATCAACCCATTAACCATGGGATAGACTCAATGAGAAAGTAACACGGGAAAAGTACTATAAATGAGAGATTCTCGGAGATACACCCTATACTCCACACATGCCCCCCCCCCCCCCCACACACACACCCAAAGCCTTAGGAATGATAGGCCCGCCATACAAAAAGGATTATACCCTATTATCACAGTGAAATTTAGAGGTGTCCCGGGATACGCCTCAGTGACCGTGTAGGAGGTGGAGATTGACCTAAATGAAAAAGTAATGCGTCAGTAACGCGATAATCGTACTACATCTCCTAATATGAACTAAATTACCTGTAATGCTTCCATAGTATTCTGAACCAGAACCTGAAAAGAGAAATATACATTCTCAAAATTATTTATGTGAAATTTTACCACATCAAATAAGTATTAATATTTAGGCGGTGGTAGGAAAAATGAAAGTGTCAATGACACTGTAGCTCAACTTGACAAACTTGAACTTGATAAGTTATAAGTGAAATGGCAAAATTGAAGATCACTGGAACCAATGCTATTTGGTGAAACTTCAACATAATAGTATTGTGTGTGCACAACGTCGGAGCAATCCATGCATTTTTAAATGTAAAGTATAAGGCTGGCTAAAGGAAGAATATTGATACACAAATGCAGTAAGTTCAGAGGGTTTTTTTCACAGAAATGAATGCTAATCAATAGCTCTTATTTAGAGGTCTCGCCTAGTGAGCACACAAAGTTCAAAAACAGCCCACCAATAATGTGCCATGTATGCCATATCAAAGAAGAATGTTGATGCACAAATGCAGTAAATTCAAAGACTGTTGCTAACAGCAACAGTTTTTGATGGAAATGAAAAGAAAATCGGTAGCTTCTATCTTTAGTACCCCTGAAAACGCGTACAAGGTTTCAAAACAACCTGATAAAGAATGCGCCCTCTGAGGCATGCCACAGTAAGATGTCAATGCACAGATGCAGTAAGTTTGAAGGTCATTGCCTGTGTCAATGTTTTTTTTTTCTCTTTTTTGTTATGGAAATTCATAAATATACCCGGCAGAGAGTGCAAAAGGGATAAGTTGCTGTACAAATGCACCAAGTTCAGAGGCTGGTGATAACGACAATACTTTTTTATGGAAATAAAAAAAAATCAATAGCGCACATCTAGAGGTCACCCTGAACACACATACCAAGTTCAAAGTGATCTGATCATAATGTGCCCTGAAGGGTGTGCCAAATGGAAATATTGAGGTCTGACTAAACTAAGTTCAAAAATTGTTGCCTGCGGCACCATTTTCCTACAGAAATGGAAGAAAACCGATAGTTCCCATACATATGTCGCCCCAAACAAGAACACCAAGTTTCCAAGCGAACCAATCGTAAATGTGCCCTGCAAGGTGTGTCAAAGGGAAATATTGATGCATAACTGCATTACGTTTTTACTAAGTTCATCAAAGGTCGTTGCCAACGGCCACTATATTTTACGGAAATGGGAGAAAATCGATAGCTCCCATCTAGAGGTCAACCCAAACAAGCACACCAAGTTACCAAGCGATCCAATCATAAATGTGCCCTGCACGGTGTGTCAAAGGGAAATATTGATGCATAACTGCATTAAGTTTTTACTAAGTTCATCAAAGGTCGTTGCCAACGGCAATTTTTGTTGACGGAAATGGAAGAAAATCGATAGCTCCCATCCAGAGGTCAACCCAAAAAGCACACCAAGTTTCAAAGCGATTCACTCATAAATGTGCCCTGCAGAGTGTATCAAAGGAAATATTGATGCATAACTGCACTTAGTTCATCAAAGGTCGTCAACTTTTTTGACGAACAAGGAAGAAAATCAATGTCTCCTATTTAAAGGTCACCCCAAACAAGCATTTCAAGTTTCAAAGAAAGTGAACCGATCATAAATGTGCCATGTAGGGCTTGCCAAAGGGAAATATTGAGGTCTGACTAAACTAAGTTCAAAGGTCATTACCAGCGGTAACATTTTTTTACAGAAATCGAAAAAAATCGATAGCTCCCATTTGTAGGTAACCCCAAACAAGCTTAGGTTTCAATGCAATCCAATCATAAATGTTCCCTATAGGGTGTGCCAAAGGGAAATATTGAGGTCTGACGAAATTAAGTTCAAAGGTCGTTGCCAGTTGCAACATTTTTTGAAGGGAATGGAAGAAAAGCACAAGCTCCCATCTAGAGGTCACCCCAAACAAGCACACCAAGCTTCAAAGCGATCTGGTCATAAATATGCACTTCAGGGTGTGCCAACGGAATATATTGTTACCGGGACTAAACTAAGTTCAAAGGTGAAAGGCACAACATTTTTTGACGGAAATGGAAGAAAATCAATAGCGCCCATCTTGCGGTCACCCCAAACAAGCATACTGGGTTTCAATGCAATCTGATCATAAATGTTCCCTGTAGGGTGTGCCAAAGGGAAATATTGAGGTCTGACTAAACTTAATTCGAAGGTCGTTGCCAGCTGCAACATTTCTTGACTGGAATAGAAAAGAATCACCAGCTCCCATCTAAAGGTCATTGCAAATAAGCACACCAAGTTTCAAACCAATCCGGTCAAAAATGTGCACTTCAGGGTGCGTCAAAGGGAAATATTGATGCATAACTGCACTAGGCTCATTGAAGGTCGTTGCCAACGGCAACATTTTTTGACAGAAGTCGAAGACAATCGATAGATCTCATCTAAAGTTAACCCCAGACAAGCATACCAAGTTTCAAACCGATCTGAGGGTGTACCAAAGGAATATACTGATGCCTGACGAAACTAAATTCAAATGTTGTTGCCAGCAGCAACATTTTTTGACGGAAATCGCAGAAAATCAATAGCTCCCATCTAGAGGTCACCCCAAACAAGCATACCATGTTTCGAAGCAATCCGATCATAAATGTGCCCTGTCGGATTTGCCAAAGGGAAGTATTGAGGTCTGACTAAACTAAGTTCAAAGAACTTTGCCAGCGGCAACATTTTTTGACGGAAATGGAAGAAAATCAATAGAGCACATCTAGATGTAACCCCAAATAAGCACACCAAGTTTCAAAGCGACCTGCTCATAAATGTGACATGTGCGGTGTGCTAAAGGAAATTGTGGACGGCAAGTGACGGCAATAGTTCACCTTGAATTTGTTAAGTTGAACTGAAGAACCCTTTGGAAAATACCCATCAGGAAAATACCCCCTAGGAAAAAAACCAACAAATTCATTTGGAGGGATAAAATTCTAAAAGAAATGGTTTTAAATATTTATATTTTTTTTTGGGGGGGTGGGGGGGGGTTATTTATATATATATTTTTTGTGTTATTTTGGGAATGATATGTTAAACTTACTATAATATTAAAAAACTTATTATAAAACCATACCAGAATTGTCGAATAACACCACACAAATATGGATACCATTAGAACCAGTTATGAGAGACAACTTTTACATCGCGCCATCTTACATCCGGGACTCCATATGCCCCTACTTTTATTTATCAACATTGCACATACGTGTGCAGAACTGGTGATCGGTATTGAAAGCTTCATTTTTCGTCTCCTTTTTATCAATTAAAATTCGACCATTTACCTAATCTGCATTAGTTCTCATCCCCAAAGAGAATAAAGTTTGGATGTTAGAATTTTGTGCATATTTCGATGTCATATTCCATACTTATCATTTTCGTTTTACAGTCCTTCATATTCGTTCCAATGTTCGTCACAACTCTCAACTATAATGTACCCGTGGCTTCTTTAACCCTCTGCACTTTGATATCAAAATGGCTAAATTTTCAGCAGCAAATATTTCCCACAATGCAGTTTGATATTTAACCAAATATACCTTGTTTGACAGAGCTCAGTGAGCTCTGTCAAGCAAGATATAATTGGTTAAATTCATAGTTAAACAAGAGAAAAACAGAGTGATTGCGGAAAATTCTGTTGCTCAAACAGAGTGCTAGGGGTTAAAGCGAAAATGTTTCGTTTGAAGAACGGTAGGCACGCACACAATCGAATATTGTTTCAAAAGAACGGCAGCAGTGACAAAAACTATTTATAAAATGGAAACAAACGATAGGAATGCAGCATTCAGTACTGTGCAGCAGACGTGGGTGCTATTTTTTGTAACAAATCTGAATGGCCGGTTTTTATGGGCATATCGAGTCTCGGGTGTAAGATGGCGCTATGTAAAAATGGTCTATTCTGCAAATTACTTGTTCAGTGTTATTTTGTTTTCATTACATTTTACAAGAATATTGAATTGTTATCATAAGAAAACCATACCAAAATGGATGTCTTTGCAATTGGTTCACAGACCCTCTTCCATTGATATCCTCATTCCTATTAGTAGTATGTTGTAGCGTTTTTAAACCAGTTCTGGGGGAAGGCTGGGTCAGAGTCCTGGGTCGATGACATCATCTTAATTAAAAAGTTACGTAAGGTAATTAACATGACGTCACTTTATGAATATTTTTTTAATCACTTTAATAATTGTTGCTTAATAAATTTTAATTAATGACTGTTGCATAATTAATGTAATTAATGTAATTAATGAGTGTAATTAGGGTTGATTATGATAATTAGTATATTAATAAATGAATTAATAATGTCGATTAGTACATATTTTTTTTAAAGTCATAATTTGGGATAGATATTATTAGATAAAAAAATAATATAATTAAAAATTATTTATTTAAAAACAATGTTGACGTACTGAACATACATATGAATGCTATCGACTGACTTTGACCTGGACACGTGCTAAGGTAAACAGTTCATTGCGTGTTTAGGTGCCATAAGCAACCAATGAAATCTCGTTAAATCGATTTTTCTTTTCAAACGCCAACTACTATACGAGAGTGACAGATGTTGAGATCATAGTCTGTCCTAAATATCATTAGACTGGACATGCTATCATGTATTTAAAAATCAATGATGATCTCACGTGACAAGATGTGTCTTGCTTTTAACTGAAGACTGTGAACGACTCCACTGTGGCTATTTTTATAGGTGTAATTGGATTTAATAACTTGGCGTGATTCTTACATATTAATAACGCAAGTTTATTCTTCTCGTTTTTATGGCTGTCAAAAACCTCTCATAGACCATGGTATTCTGATTTTACGCCTCACGCGACAAAGTAATTTTTTAATCTGATGACCACATGAACAAATAACATTTCGGTTATTGAAAAGCGGGCGTGTTTGTTTTTTTCCTTATAAAGTCCAACGATTCGAACCTCACTCTCATTAGAAACTGTGTCAGAAAAGCCAAGATGACAAGCATCGACTATACTTCCGTGAACAGTTATGAGCGAACCAAGAAGCAGCGAGCCAACGAAGAATTTGCATTAGTGTTAAAAAAGTGGTGGTCAGCGACGCTCCCCATGAAGGAGCAAGAAAAGAGACTAAAAGACTACCCTTTTGTTGAGGCTGCCAGACGTCCTTTCGGGGAGATCCAGTACAAAAATCGACCCAAACACTGGTTCGATCTTCCTGAACGCATGCAGGAGGAAGCACCAGTAGGGCCACCAGTAACAGTTGACAAAGATTTGGAAAAGGAGTTCTTCACCGAGGCGGAGATGGGAGGAAAAAGCTACCTTTCTATGGAAAGCAAAAAAAACCCGCCCTTTTCAGGGCCACCATAATCTTAAAAAGAGTTGCTTTGTCACAAACACACACTTTTTCAACCAATCAGACACCTCCATTATCCCACACCCTCACCGTTACACCCCTGTATCCCTTCACATTACCTAAAACTTTCATGAACTCCCCTCCTCCAGGTCATCCAATACTAAAAAACTTTTGGAAACCGCTTTTAGTCTCCCCCACTCTTCACAATAGCTAAAGTATCTCGAAACCCAGTCCAGTTCTCTAAATGTAATGGACATGTCAGGCCCCGGACACCCCTTCTCCACACTTTTGAGCAATCAAATTACCCCGATTAGTCTCCTCTCATAACTTACAACACTTTTAACCCATATTTACTATGAGATTGCCCCCTAATAAATAGCGCATATTCATTTAATAAAATATATTAATAATGTTCATTAAATAATTCATTTGTTTTTTATTCCACACCCCTGTATCCCCTCACAGTACCTAAAACTTTCATGAACTCCCCTCCTCCAGGTCATCCAATACTAAAAAACTTTTGGAAACCTCTCTCCCCCTCCCCCAGCCCTCACAATAGTTAAAGTATCTCGAACCCCAGTCCAGTTCTCTAAATGTAATGGACATGTCAGGCCCCGGATACCCCTTCCCCACAATTTTGAGCGATCAAATTACCCCGATTAGTCTCCTCTCATAACTTACCACACTCTTAACCCGTATTTACTATGAGATTGTTCCCCTAATAAATAGCGTATGTTCATTTAATATGATATATTAATAATTTTCGTTAAATAATTCATTCCACAAGACACTTTTCGAAGAAAAAAAAAAAATGGCGGATTAGTTGGACAGAAATATGCGTATCGATTTATTCAGGAGTGTCTGTCCGTTGTGTCCTTGGGCAAGACACTTCATCCCCATTGCCCATGTGGGGGCACGGTGATGCTATGAACTAAGGCGTACTGCACATCAATGGAGCACCTGTCTTCAACCAATGCTAACCCTGTGTACAATTTTGACAGTTGCTTGTCATTGCTCGGTGGCTCTCTCCAGCTTCCTCCACCCGTAAAACTGTTGTGGTCATGATTAGCCATTGTGCAGACCTTAAACACCAATAAATAAATATAAATAAATAGTCGGTTATCAAAACAGCCCTTAAGTGTTTAACAGTTAATTGTGGACCAGTGCATTTAAAAATGAAAAATTTGGGTGATAACACTTCGGACTGTGTTTAATCATATAAAAATCACAATATATATCATCCTGGGATGAGAAAGATCGACTCGTGTATAACGGCATTACAATTTCGGGCTCCAATATGTGTGATCTAATAAATGATCTGCTGTGAAAAAGAAAAGATTTTCAACCGACAGGGTGGAAAATTTTGGCAAACATCCTTAAAGATCAAAATATCCCAAGGGGTCTGATCGGAAATAAACAACGTATTGATTTTTTTCTTCCAGAAAACAATATTTCTGCAAAGCTGCAATGGGCCAGCCTTTGAAGAATAGCCCCTGGAAAATATTGCGAATGTGGAACGGACTTCGTGGAAGCTCTCATGAAACTGGATGAAAAAGCAAAACCTCAGACCAATAGGATGTCATTCCGAATAGCCGTATATGGCGGTGTTCATTTTACTGCAGATTTCATATTCATTTGTAATTTAATACTAAACAATTTGACTAGTTTCGACCTCTGGTTAATATCGATATTTAAATAAATGCAATATATCTCAGATTTTTTTGATTTTGTTTTTATTTGTGGAGTCTCCTAAACTACAGAGTGCCTTTCTTGACATTCGCCATTTGGCTGTTATTAAGCGGGTACATTAATAATATTCGGGAATGTGGTCATGACAAAATGCAGGTACACAACGCATTCTCGCGTATTATCTTGTTTTTATATAGGTATTTGTGAGGGAAAGGTCTTGAGTTTTGTACAAAAATAATCGTTTTAGCACATACACTGTAGTATGATTCAATGAATCAGATTTCATTTCGATTTGCGCTGTAAGGGGGGGGGGTTGTAAAACCTAGAAAAAAACAACAGCTTGAATGCAATTAGTTTCCACCCGTACTGTATCGGTGAGAGAGAGAGAGAGAGAGAGAATTGAAACGTTTGTTGTGATCATGGTGGGCAAAGGGTTGGTCGGGCTGGTGTAGTTAGATTCATTAAACATACTAATCGGCATGTTACATCAGTAACTATCATATATTTTTACTCAAGTGAAAAAAATATATATACAGGTCTGTAAACCAGCTGTGTTTATTTAGAACGTCTGCAGAAAATACGCTATTTCATTACACCCGGACATCAAGTTCAAGTTATAATTAAACGTGACAATTTTACGCGTAGACTCCGGAATATCCAAAGAGAACCACAGAGTAATGACGAGTAACTGTCATCTCACCAACGTCAGAAATCCGCACAAGCAGGGTTAGATTGTTCTAAAATATGCATATCACCGACGTGCAGTACACCTTAGTACACGCCGTCATCGTGCTCCCATGTGGATAATCGGGGTAAATTACCTTGCCCAAGGACACAATGCGGGAGTTTGAATAGTGTACGTATCTTTGGTGCAGCTCTAGGTGGGTTATATTTTCCCAAGTCTCGCAAATTTGGGTGGCTAATACAGAGTCGCATATACTTTTACCATTTTTTTGATAGAGTTACAGTGCTTTTCAACTATTAAAATGAGGGGGGTGAAAGTACTGTTGATTTTCCCCCTCACAAAACATGTAAAACGAAGGGGGCTTGGCCTGTTATTTAGAATTGTAGTTTTTTTCATTTGTTTAACGACAGTTGGAGCAATCCGGAAAGAACCATCGTGCAGAGGCAAACAACTGTCAAAGTTCTACACAGGGTTATCATTGGCTGAAGGTAGTACGCCATAGTACACAATGTTACCGACCACCCCCACCCCACATAGGTAATTAGATAATGGTAGCTCTTTCATGCTTTTACTTTGATGGGTGGGTTATTCTTCAGTGAACATTCAAAAATAAATCATACGGTTTAGTAATAGCGCGGGTGTGATTTTTATATGATTTAACACAGTCCGTTGTGTTATCACCCAATTTTTTTATTTTTAAACTCACTGGTCCACAATTAACTGTTAAACACTTAAGGGCTGTTTTGATAACCGACTATTTATTTATATTTATTTATTGGTGTTTAAGGTCTGTACAATGGCTAATCATGACCACGACAGTTTTACAGGTGGAGGAAGCCGGAGAGAGCCACCAAGCAATGGCAAGCAACTGTCAAAATTCTACACAGGGTTAGCATTGGTTGAAGACAGGTGCTCCATCGACGTGCAGTACGCCTTAGTGCATAGCATCACCATGCCCCCACATGGGAAATGGGGATGAAGTGTCTTGCCCAAGAACACAACCGACAGACACTTCTGAATAAATCGATACACATATTTCTGTCAAACTAATCCACCATTTTGTTGTTTTTTTTCGAAAAGTGTCTTGTGGAATGAATTATTTAACGAAAATTATTAATATATTATATTAAATGAACATACACTATTTATTAGGGGGAACAATCTCATAGTAAATACGGGTTAAGAGTGTGGTACGTTATGAGAGGAGACTAATCGGGGTAATTCAATCGCTCAAAATTGTGGGGAGGGGTATCCGGGGCCTGACATGTCCATTACATTTAGAGAACTGGACTGGGGTTCGAGATACTTTAACTATTGTGAGAGCTGGAGGAGGGGGAGAGAGGTTTCCAAAAGTTTTTTAGTATTGGACGACCTGGAGGAGGGGAGTTCATGAAAGTTTTAGGTAATGTGAAGGGATACAGGGGTGTAACGGTGAGGGTGTGGGATAATGGAGGTGTCTGATTGGTTGAAAAAGTGTGTGTTTGTGACAAAGTAACTCTTTTTAAGATTATGGTGGCCCTGAAAAGGGCCGTTTTTTTTTGCTTTCCATAGAAAGCTAGCTTTTTCCTCCCATCTCCGCCTCGGTGAAGAACTCCTTTTCCCAATCTTCATTAACTGTTACTGGTGGCCCTACTAGTGCTTCCTCCTGCATGTGTACAGGAAGTTCAAACCAGTGTTTGGGTCGATTTTTGTACTGGATCTCCCCAAAAGGACGTCTGGCAGCCTCAACAAAAGGGTAGTCTTTTAGTCTCTTTTCTTGTTCCTTCATGGGGAGCGTCGCTGACCACCACTTTTTTAACACTAATGCAAATTCTTCATTGGCTCGCTGATTCTTGGTTCGCTCATAACTATTCACAGAAGTATAGTCGATGCTTGTCAACTTGGCTTTTCTGACACAGTTTCTAATGAGAGTGAGGTTCGAATCGTCGGACTTTATAGGGGAAAAAAACAAACATGGCCGCTTTTCAATAACCGAAATGTTATTTGTTCATGTGGTCATCGGATTGAAAAATTACTTTATCGCGTGAGGCATAAAATCAGAATACCATGGTCTATGAGAGTTTTTCGACAGCCATAAAAATGAGAAGAATAAACTTGTGTTATTAATATGTAAGAATCACGCCAAGTTATTAAATCCAATTACACCTATAAAAATAGCCACAATGGAGTCGTTCACAGTCTTCAGTTAAAAGCAAGACACATCTTGTCACGTGAGATCATCATTGATTTTTAAATACATGATAGCATGTCCAGTCTAATGATATTTAGGACAGATTATGATCTCAACATCTGTCACTCTTGTATAGTAGTTGGCATTTGAAAAGAAAAATCGATTTAACGAGATTTCATTGGTTGTTAATGACACCTAAACACGCAATGAACTGTTTACCTTAGCACATGTCCAGGTCAAAGTCAGTCGATAGCATTCATATATATGTTCAGTACATCAATATTGTTTTTAAATAAATTATTTGTAAATAAATTATTTTTTTATCTAATAATATCTATCCCAAATTATGACTTTAAAAAAAGTATGTACTATTCGACATTATTAATTCATTTATTAATATACTAATTATTATAATCAACCCTAATTACACTCATTAATTACATTAATTACATTAATTATGCAACAGTCATTAATTAAAATTAATTAAGCAACAATTATTAATTAAAGTGATTAAAAAAAAAAAAAATCATTAAGTAAAGTTAATTACCTTACGTAACATTTTAATTAAGATGACGTCATCCACCCTTCTTCCCCCACCCTTCTCCCCCCAGAACTGCTCTATTCTCCATTTTCTCTACTACTCCTATCGTTTTCGTTATATAAAACTATTCATTTTTTATCCTTGCTTTTTTCCTGTGTTTTTTTTCCTAAGGGGATTTTCCATAGGTTTTTTCCGTATACCATGAAGACAATCCCCCCAAAATATGTGTGAGTGGGGTATATTATTCGGTTGTCCTAAGAGTCAAGGGGTTGTAACCCCAATTTGCCACGTGTGTACAGGTACACCTGTCAATAAAAGCGGAGGGGCACAAATATACAATGCTTCAGGTTCGACCCAGTATGAGAAAGATAACTATCGTACATTGGTAAATGTACCATGACTCCCTATAGTCTCTTTTAGATGAATATGGCGCTGTGTGGTCACTGTCCAGACCATTTCTTCTACTTCAACCATCTTCCAACCCGAAGGCTAGCTTTCGGGTTGGAAGATAGTTGAAGAAGAAGTACTGCACTGAAGCGACTGAAAGTAAGATCCTTTTGCTAAATATTGTTTGGATTTACGAATAATGTTACAGGAATGCCTGTATATTGACACGTTAGCATGCGCCCATTTTAACTCATTATGAAACTGCGAAATATTTCTGTGGAAAAGCGTGGAGGGGCATGTGCCCCTGTGACCCCTGGCTCCGCCGCCTCTGGGTACTCCTAGTCACGTCATGGGGACATTTCTAGATCGATTTTAAAACACGCGAGGCACTAATCAGTGACTACCGGTGTACTCGAAGTAAAATAACAGTAGAGAACTTGTGTATGTGGATTGTGATACGAAGCATGTGGAAAGAATTGGGTCTACGAACACTGTAGACAGCATCGTGGCCTGCTCAAAAGTAATGTTATCGAGCCCATGCCTTGCCGCAAGTGAGGTACTCAGTTGAAAAGTAGCCTGTGCAAACTTTGTGGGGGCCAACCTCGTACAGTATAAGTTTTTACAATGGCGCATCGAAGTGGTAACATTGGCAAAGGCGCTAAACCTGCTTAAGGGGCATCGCCACTCATTTGATGTAGCAGTGGTCTTCTCTTTGTGTAGGTTTTAGGGAGAGGATATGGATATTGAGGATATCAAAATCATGGACGGTAACGAAACCAGGGCGGGCTGTGCGGCCCTACAAGCCTATATGACAGACGGGGAGCAAGCAGCTTGTCCCCAGGCCCCGACAATGAATACGTCCTTAAAATCAAGTTCGTACGAGAGCAGGGGGAGATAGGGCAATTGGGGGACAAGTTGCATTCTGTAACGGCAGGAAGGAGGAAAGGCTTGGCTGATGTCGAAATTATCAAAAACACCAAACTGACTGCGATCTACAGCCCGTACTATAAAATTCCTATTCAGTTTCAGGTGTGGTTTAATCCCCAGAGACTGACCCTGCAAACCTAGCCTCACTCAGAGGTGAGTATCTCAACTGGGTCATCAAGGGAGTGGTTGAGCACTTCAATATCACTCTCATGGGGCAAGGTCTATCCTCGGCCAGGCTACGATAAACGCAGGAGTGGGTAGAGAGGTGTTACAGAACTGGTCCCACAGTTGAGGACGTGGCTATATTCGATAAAAATTATAAAGAGAGCACTAGTTTCTAAGCAGTCTACAGAAGTGGCAAATACCAGACACACAAACACAGATCCATAAAACTTATCGTCCATAACAGCCACGCCTGGCTCAAAGACCGCCACTTTCCACTGACTAGCCAGGTTCACATCTATGAGGGAAGCTTATGATAGGCTATCAGACAAGCCACCCAAAACGACCCAATCGCAGTCTGGCTCACGGGTAACCAGTTCGTGCTTCACGATGGATAGACCAACAGAATGCACGAAAAGTACAAAGTCGGTGCTTATTTAGGAAACAAAGTACTTCCAGACACTTCAAGACAGAGTGTTTGGAACCGACCACGCAGTCGAGATCGTGGCTAAAGTGAGAAACGGAAGGAAGACAATTCTAGCATCTTCCCAACCGGATATTGAGAGGGTTTTCTTGGAGAATGGCCATGGTGACCCGCAGAATCTGACGATACAGTGTTCTGCCACCGTATCTGTTAATCCCTTCATAAATTTAGGCCTCACTTCAAGGCTATACAAAAACCCTTAATATGCAAAATATTGACAGAACATCGATACCTTTTTGATCGTCGTGCATTAACCTATGCACGTGCACTGAATATTCTACCAGTCAGCGCGTACTTTTTTGGAAAAAGAATGAAATTCAGAGCCTTTAAATCCACATTTTCTGTTTACGTTTTACATGTCAACATTTAAATAATCGATGCGCGCGCAGACGTATCTTAAAACTGTGCACCAATTCAAAGATTATCGGGGCTTTCAATATTTTGCATATTAAGGGTTTTTTATAGCCTTGAAGTGAGACCTAAATATCACTATTATCATTTAAAAACCTCGTGTCATTTATGAAGGGATTAACAGATACGGTGTCAGAACACCGTATCGTCAGATTCTAAGTGACCCGTGGAATATAGACCGACATTACGTCAACTGCATTGTCAGTATTTACATGAAAACATTCTATCCTGCTAACTTTCAGGGCCTATAGACAATATACCATTCTTAGCGGTTCTAGGCGAGCAGTTACTAAGTCTATTGAGTCAGAAAAATATATAAATTAGGATAACAAATAAATATAGTTCATCTAATCTGTATTGTGTTCTGATTGTCACATTTTCTCCCTCACCGACTCGTCCATTGAGGGAGAACATGCGACAATGAAAACAAGAATTCGCCACTTTGCCGGATAAACTCAGTAACACGAGTCCATAGAGGCAATCGGTCCAGTTCGCTCGTTCGCTCCCACTAAGATGGTGTGGTCAGCTTAAGCACAAAGACAGTAAAATCGTTCGGCCAGTTTTTGCTGGGTCTTGCGGCTCAGTTTTACGGTTTTCTGCAAGAATCGGAACTGAAATGGAAAACCAGAAAACGCCCTGCTCCAAATGTTAATCCGATATGATAATTTAGGTTTCTGTTCTACATTAAGGCATAATATGGAAGTTGAATTTAGAATATATTGGTCGTCGAATTTGCTAAGCACGAATGTGATAACTAAACGATAACTAATAATGTTCATTATTTCAAATATATTATTAACTACAATGTTTATGACCAATGACAAAGCTTATGACCCCTCATTGGAACGAGCTCGTCGATCTCACTCAAAAACTGAAGAAATAAAACCTGAATGACTATTTTTGTGAATAGCGGTGACTAGGTTGTGACGTTTAATTGGGTAAAGGGCGAGGCATGTTATATTATTCTGTATTATTACCAAATAAAATCCAATAGACTGGCCTCCTGGTGAGGTACAGGTGTCAACAGGTGGACGAGAAATTCCGATGATATTTCCAATTATTCTTGTTCTAGGTGGGTTCCGAAACACCGAGGTATTCAAGTCGAGGCCGATGGAAAATATATTTTTTCGCATGTTTAACGTTTCTGACCCTCATATTTCTGTGAAATTCGGAAATACAGAAAAAATAGATAAGTATGGGATTTAACATACGTGATTGCAGAATATATTTTCTATCTGCGTTCTTGAAAAGTATTGAAACACAAGAACCGACAGTTATCAATATTTTTGAACGTTTCATGTAAATGTTCTAAAATTAGAATTAATTTCAATGTTTTTTTAAAAAAAAAAGTTTTCCCTTTACCCAAAGTAACGGCCAAAACCGGCCAGCGTTATTCACAAAAGTTGTCAATTAATTTTCATCATTTTTTTTCATTTTTTGTCTCAAAACATAGGTTATGACCCCTCCTTGGGTCGAGCACGTCGAGCTCGTTCCAATGAGGAGTCATAACCTTTGTTTTTGAGACAAAAAATGAAAAAAAAATTGTTGTTCAAGAGTTTTCTTTTCAAGTGTCGTCTGCTTTTCATGTTAGGTAAAGGGTTAAAATCGCCAATCGTGAGAAGAGAGCTCTGTAATATGTATCAACATTTGCAGCATTGTATTGAAAATAAATTGGTGTTTGGATCATAAGAAGCGGTTCACAATAGATCGAGATATTCTTCAACACTTAATCCTCCCCTAAAAGTGAATTTCTGTCCGAAATTATTCGCCGAGGCAGAGCTAACTACGGCAGCATATTAGCACCATTTCGGGGTTTTTTGCGTAGCTTATGTTAAATTGTTAAATTGTAATTACAATTTAGCTAAATTGTAATTACAACTTAATAAATTGTAATTACAACTTAATAAATTGTAATTACAATTTAGCTTAATTACAACTTAATAAATTGTAATTACAAATTATCTTAAATTGTAATTACAATAGAGCTTAAATTGTAGTTACAACTTTAATAAATTGTAATTACAAGTTAATAAATTGTAATTACAACTTAGCAACTTGTAATTACAATATAGCTTAAATTGTAATTACAATATAGCTTAAAGTGTAATTACAATATAGCCTAAATTGTAATTACAACTTAATAAATTGTAATTACAACTTAATAAATTGTAATTACAACTTAATAAATTGTAATTACAACTTAGCTTAAATTCTAATTACAATATAGCTTAAACTGTCATTACAATATAGCTTATATTGTAATTACAACTTATTTATATTGTAATTACAACTTAGATAAATTGTAATTGCAACTTAATAAATTGTAATTACAATTTAAGCTAAATTGTAATTACAATTTATTAAGTTGTAATTACAATTTATTAAGTTGTAATTACACTTTAGCTAATATTTCAATTGAGCGTGATTGCTTTCACCACTTGGACTTCATGTTTGCATAATAAAAATAACTGGATGTTTTTCCTACTTTGAGGTGTGGAAAAAATAGAACCGGTTTTCAAAACGTCTGCATTCATTACTGAATGAAGTGAAAAATGCGAATCTAGGGCGAGATGTTTTTCGATGCGTGTTACTATTCACCTCTGTTAGGAATGAATTGGAAAGTGAGGTAGTACTTGTTTTCTATGGTATGCAATTTTTTTTTTCTTTTTTGCTTTACTGATGGGACTCAGTCGTCAAGTGTTATTTTGTTGGGTTTTTTTTTGTTTTTGTTTTTTTTGGTTTTTTTTTGGGGGGGGGGGGGGGGGTAGGATGTTTTCATTAAAAAAATATGTATATATATTAATAAGAAGCTTAACAATTCGCAAATTTCTTTTTAAAAAACCTAAAATATTATATATATATTAAATAAAAAGTTTAACACACACACAAAAAACGCCAAAAATAAAAACGTATATCATGGAAAAGTTATATTCCTCTACCGTACCCGAATTGAAAAAGTACTGTAGAAATCCAAGAATTAAAAATTACTGCCATTACGGAATCAAAGGACAATTGTTTGAAGCCATGCGTGGGGAGACCTGTGATCTAACACTGGTGGAATTACAAGCAAAAGTACGTCAGTCATTGAATTTGAAAGATGTTAAATACATGAAAAGAGACGAATGTATCAGTCATTTGCTCAACGGAAAGGGAATGGATGAAAGATCTACGGCAGCGACAATAAAAAACTCGAATCGTGAAAAATGAGAAGGTGGCGGCGAAACAACATCGATAAACGACTGTGGAAACTGAGGAGAAGGCTCTTAAACGAAAAATGGAGCGACAGAAGGTTTCAAAAGAGAATAACAAAAAAAAGAAAAGCGACGTGGTTCGAGAAGATGATTCGTTAGAAAAAAAATCGATGAATGCAATCAAGAGAGCGCTGAAAGAAAAAAAGGGATTTGATGAGATAAGGGGAATCGTTATCAAAGCATTGGAGTCACTGTTGATTCAGATAGAACGAGACGTTGCCACCAAAGAATTTTTTCGATGCGATTCCTGGTCTCTCAAAACTTGATCCCGAATCGTTCATGGAACGGGCGAAGGGTGGAGTGTTGGCTGTAGTTCGAAAACATCTAGTTGCTGCGGGTCTAAAAATAAAAATGATCTTGCATTGTGTGATGAAAAGGGTCGACGTGAACACGGGAGAGCGCGGTGCAAGATGCCTATTTCCAATCTAAAACCGAGACTGTGTTTAGAGACGACGAATTATCCAATGTTTACGCAGTGATGAAAGCCACGATGTTGAAAGCGTCTTCCTATATAAAATTGCCTGATCTTGTATCTATTAAAAATGCCGTGATTAACGTGAAAAATAAAGATGATAGTGAGTGTTTCAAATGGGCGATCACATTGACCTTATATCCCGTAGAAAAGAAGAATGCTAAGAGAGTTTCCAAGTACGTGGAGACTTGTAAAAATCGCGATTGGCCGGGAGTGCCCGATGGGGTTGAAAGACATCGAGCGTTTCGAAAAACAAAATCCCACCGTGGCCATGAACGTCTTGGGATACGACGATAAAAAAATGAATAGTCTATCCTCTCAGACTGACTTCGCACAAAGAGAGAGAAAAGATTGTTAATTTGTTATTAATTTCCGAGAGTGACAATTGACATTATTGCTGGATTAAAAATATGGGTCCATTGCTGTCGAAGCAGATTAGTAAACATAACGGTGAGAGATTTTTCTGTTTCAACTACATGAATTCGTTCCATCATCAAGAATCGTTGACGTATCATTGAGAATATTGCAACGAAAAGTCAAGCGTTGCCATCGAAATGCCTAAACCTAACACTTACGTGAACTTTTGCACCCCAAAGAAGATTAGAACCGTCATTCGTCGTCTATGCCGATTTTGAATGTTCCACCACAAAAATGAATTCTTGCCAGCCCGACGAGGGTAGGAGTTACGCCAAAAAATATCAGAAGCACATACCTTTGGGCTATTGTTATTACGTGAAATGTTCTTTTGACGATCGAGAATCGTTGGGTCCGACATCGGAGGAATTGCCGACTTAGGCTTAGTCAACCCGAGGGAAGAAGAATGCTCGTCCACAGTAGTCATCCCTTGGAAGACTGGTGGACAGACGGATTCGTAGACACGAAACCACGATGGAGGCAGAAAAGCATCAGATCGTGAAGGGCCTTGGAACGCATTTTGGCATCCAGGCCCTGGAATGACTCAACAACCTGAGCCGATTGCAGAGGGCGCAAAACCCCAGAGCTAGAAGGCTCGACGGGGTTGCCGCGCTCCACAGAGGACCGCGGCCGGACGGTCACTGATGGCTGGTCTGAAGGCTGAATGTCTGGCAATAATCCAAAGACAAAATCTAAAGCCTGCCCCAAGACTGACGGGGGGGGGGGGTCCGTCGCCTTAAAGCAAATCGTCATCCCCTGTGGCAGAAGAGACGTAGCCCGACTCGGGCTGACCAGCGGAAACCTCCTGTGAATGCTGAACAGCATCCAAAGGGCCAGACGAGGAATCTCTGCGACTGAGCAAAGGAGGTTGCGCCTCAGGAGGCACAGGGAAGCCAACTTGAGGGTTGCTAGAAAGCAACCGGGTGAACTCCAGAACGGCCTGCCTCAGCTCACCCTGAGAATCCGTCGGAGCAGCCGCGCCAGATGGAGTGTCTTCCCAATGGACCCTTCTGGAAGAAGAACCCAAATCCTCAAACGGGACCGACGAGGAACGTCGATCTGCAGACAGAGTAGGGAGACGGTGAGAAGATACTTGAGGACAGTCCCAGTAGTGACGCCCAGGAGCATTCACTGACCTCTGTAAAAGAGAAGGCCCTGCCTGGAAATCCTCTAGAGAGACCGACGTTAGCTGAACCTGGGACACGATAAGAAGATATCGGAGGAATGTCCCAAGAATGACAGGAACCTGCCATTGGCCTCTGCGTGACAGAAGGCCCCAATCACCCATCCCCTGAGACCGACGACAAGCATCGATCGACAGTCAGACTTGGGCCACAGTAAGAAATCACCGGAGGAAGGTCCCAGGCGTGATAGCTAACATGAGCCGTCACTGGCCTCTGCCGAACAACAGGCCCTGGTCGCCAATGGACCAGCCCCATCCTGCTAGTCGGCTCACCAGCAGGGGAAGGCGGAACAACAAACGATTCGCTCGAGGAATGAGGAATCGCTGCCGAAGTGACCGAGCGTCCCAACCGACCAGGAGCAAACCTAGCCAGATGAGACGGGGCAGCCAGCAAACCAGTACAGCTTCGCTGAGACACCAGGAAAGACTGGAAGCCCTGTGACACACCACCAGATACAGCCTCGGGCCCCCGAGACTGTATTACATCTCCGGAAGAGATGGCAGAAGAACTATCATGCAAGATAGGAGCAGTTTGAACAATTTCCTCAGCTACTGCCGATGATGCAGGTAGCATATCGGAGAGCGTGACCGAGCTGACCTCGGAAAAACTCTCAACGAAAACAGTCGCCTCAAGGGTGCCTGCCGGAGCCAAATGAAGAGAGGTCGCAGTCCTCACTTCAGACGTCCCAGCACCAGCACCGCCAACAGTTGCGGAGGAACTTCCTACCGAAATAGGCTGCCCAACATCCTGCGTGACAGAGTCACCACGTGCACTCTCAGAAATATCCGAAGAGGCACGGCTACCTTTGCCCCAAGAACGAGGGGTTCTAGCTCTGGTTAGAACCACCTTGTTAACGGAAGCCCAGAACTTGGAAGACCAAACCCCACAGGGATGTGCCTAAGAACAATTGTCGCAAGTGACATAAGTACTGTGAACATCATCAACATGTTTCACCTGCATACAGGAATGACAGGGGATAGTTTTAGGCATTGTCCAAAAAGGTGACAGATTAATTTCTAGTGAGAAAAATTCGCGCGCGGAAAAGGCAAGATATGTAAAGAGAACACAAGCGAAAATGAGCATAAATATAAATAAAACACAATCAATTTTGAGCTTGAGTAAAGGATACAATCCTAGAATGCACAAATAACAATAATCGTAGCAAGATATCAAGTAGTTCTCGAAGAAAACAAGCTGAGCAGCACGAGTCACAAAAATCCCGACCCTGCACGATGGCGGAAAAAAGGAATTGACGTCACGGTTGTTGCGCATGCGCTCGGTAAATGCAAGAGGTGTGCATTTAGAGTACCCGTAATATCGAGCGCCGGTCTCGCTCGACCCCTTTTCGATCTTTTTTTCGTGCTTTTGCACTCTTTCACTTTTCCAACTCGTTTGGAAAGGTTTATTAGCTTGAGTTAGTTCCGAAATAGGGCTTGCACTTACGTTACAGCCAAAAGCCAATTGTAAACAAATGTGAGTAGGTTGAGAAGAAAGTTTTGCGTCTTACAGAAAACCGGCGCAATAGGCCCGTCTAAAAGAGTGAAAAAAAATTCTCTGCTAATATTCATGGGATATACATAACCAACGCATGTGCGCGGCTGTAAGTCCTAGAATTATTTCGCAGATTCTATTAACTTAAACATTGATGAGCTAGAGATAGAGAGAGAGCGAAAGTGTGTGTGTTGCGGGTATGATAGGAGAGCTAAAGCCGTGTGGGGACCCATCTGCTGGCGTGTGCCGAGACAGGCCCACACCGTCAAGTAAGTGAGTGGTGAGTTGTGTTCATAGTGAGCCAATTGTAAGTATGTGTGTGTGGTGGCTGAACGTGGCTTTGCCCTCTTTGTGTTTTTAGAGAAACGTAGGGCGTTTCTCTTGAAGGGGGAACTGTCAGTGCAAAGCCAACCTAAAAGGGAGCAGGCCCCCTGCCCCTACTTTCAAGTTCAAATATATGTATATATATTTCTTCTCTGTGTGTAGTAAGAACACATGTTTAATTAGATAATTAGCCATTTAGGAGAGGTACCTGGATTCCGACCGTTTAGGATTGAGAGGCCACATAGGGTCTCATGCGAGTGCAATTGCTGGGGCAATCCACGAAGCTCCGTTGTACGATGCTATTATCAAATTTGGTGGACGTAAGGGGGGCTACACGCCCGAATTTATAGAGTAGATTACGAACCCAATTAACGGCTAAGTTTAGATGTCATTAGCGAGGATCGACTCGCACCTGTCTCAACGAGTAGGCTATTGTATTGTGGTATGTACCCTTAGGAACGCAGATGTTGATCGCGTAGTAGCCTCTTTAGGATCAGGGTGCTGTGAATATCGACTCAGGGTCGACAGTGACAATTCGTGCAAGCTCGAAGCGCATATTGAAGTTGTGAGTTCGGCATGAACTGTGTGTTCCATCAAAGGACACATGTATAAGGTATGTGACGTAGACTTGCTAAACTGGCCTACAGAGTGAATAAACTGAATCCAAATCAGAACTGTGTTGCCACAAGGTAACTAACATTGCTAGTCGGGGTCCCCCGGCAGTCCGAGTTTGCACAGGCGCAAAAGATTAAGACTCGGTGTTTTAAGCTCCTGTTGCGAGCCCGCGACAGTGACATTTTGAGAGTGTACTATAGCGCCAGTACAGGACTATAGATAAACTGAATTTGATGAAAAACTATTAACCCCTGTGATAAATCTTTTACCATGTTGATCAAATTGGTAAATGTGTGGAATACGGAAATGAGTTTATTTTGAATGTAAATAAAAGGATCGTCGTAATTTAATCATTGTTTCCTTTCCGCAGCCTGAAGTGTTTCGGAATCACACCTAACGAAGAACGAACCTATATTTCGAGTTCACTCGGCAGGGAAGAAAATTATAGTTGGGTCCCAAATCAGTTCTGTGTGCAGAGGTTGGCCCGTGCCCGGATTCCGACCCTCCTTGTTGGCTCGTCCCCCAATATATTTAATGGCGAGGCTAAACAACCCCATGTCATCCCTCCCTCGTGGATAGAGGTGTTCTGACACCGGGGCACTCCCACGTGCTATGAGCTTGTAAAACATACCAAATCGAAATTTTGAACAGTACACATCGAATGCACAACATTTCATTTCAGCTCGACTGAAAAGCAAACTGCGGCGAATGTCCCAAGTTGATAGGGGTAGGGCCCCCGGAAGATTAGCTGACCGTCCCAGGAGCGGTCGTCCGTGCGCTACGTCGCCACGTCAAGATAGAGACATACGTCTCTCACACCCCCGTAACCGATTTCAGGCTCACTCGTGGTCGCCGAGTGTGTCCAAGAACTGTTAGGAATCGTTGCAGGAGTTCAATTTAAGGCCACGACGTGCGTACATTGGTCCGCAACTTACACCCAAGCGGCGTCAACGTCGATTGCAATGGCTGTGGGCGCGTGCACCCATTGGAGGCGTGTTTTATTCACTGACGAGTCTCGGTTCACGCTTTACAGGTTAGATGGACGACAACGTTGCTATCGACGTCGAGGTGAGCGATATTCTGACGCGTGCGTTAAAGAAAACGACAGATTCGGGGAAGAGTCTGCTATCGTTTAGGGAGGGGGATTTCTCATGGCGAGAAAATACCTCTCGTGGTTATCCGGGGCAGTCTTATAGCCGGAAGATATCGGGATCAGGTCCTAATGCCTCACATCCTTCCACTTATCCATGCACGTAACCTTACGCTGAAGCAGGATAATGCGAGGCCGCATGTTTCTAGGGTTTGTCGTGACTTCCTAAACCAAAACAATGTCCCAGTTCTCGAATGGCCACCCAACAATCTAGATTTGTTCCCGATCGAGCATTTGTGGGACGAGAGGGATAGGAGGGTCAGGAAGCGCTTCGGTGTCCCAAACAACGTCGTTTAGCTCATGCAGGATCTTATTCGGGAGTGGAATAACATCCCACAAAGGACCATAAACAACTTGATGAGGTCAGTGGTAAGGAGAACCGCGATTGAAGACCTGGGTGGGCACACCCGCTATTGATTTTGATCAGGAAATGGCGTAGAATACCCACGTTAGAACGTTTCCTTGCACACGCCGTCTGTGTTAAGACAACAAAACACAAACTTTAATCAGTAATGAAAAAATAACATCAAAATCCAAACAATGAAATAATCATCCATAATATATTTGAAATATTTAGCACAGAAAAAAACAACTTGTGTTTCTTTTTTCCGCTATATATATATATATCAGATCCTTGGTTCTGCTTCTCGATCGAACAAAATACCTCCATTGAAAAAATACGGATTTTTACCGAAACATTTACGGTGGTATACCGGCAGCTAATTGCCAATACTTTACTGTATTTTATTACACGCCTGTTCTATTATATCCCCATCTACAGCAACACTGAACCATGCGGAAAATGAAAATCTGTTCCGCACATATGTGCGTAACAGAAATCGTCGACGGAATATTTTTAAAGAGAAGCGAAATTTCAATGGAATTTTCTACAAATCGTGCACCGCAATTACAATTGGAATCCCTAGCGATAGCTAAATATTGTCCCCTGAGTTCCAATGTGTTCTATGTGCCAGTAGGCATAGAGAACACATTTGAACTCAGGGGATGAAATGGTAACACGGGTTTCCTCGCAAATTTAGTTGGCGACAAAAATGTGTTCTTTTTGTTGATAGTTGTCAAATGAATTGCTGAGTGTCCTTCTAATAATTGCTTTTAGAGACGTGAAGGCGTGTGATCAACACAGAACGACACGCGCGTGTGAATGGGTTAATCGATATAACACTTGTGCCATCGCGGAAGGATAAACCTCGAGGCCTGCGGCCTCGAGGTTTATCCTTCCGTGCTGGCACTCGTTCCATATCGATTAACCCATTCACACGCGTGTGTCGTTCTGTGTATTTCTACAGTAATTGTTTACATTTTGGGCTGGACAACCGAGAGAAAGTTCACGAAACAAAGCCTTCTAGTCAATCTGTAGGGGGTTTCTATTAATATCCACTTCTAAAGTGAATATCTATCAGCACAGGAAAACGACACCACTATATATTTATGTCAAAAACAAAAGCAACAATCCGCGGATGGCCCTATTGCCTACACTCGGAGGCTCATCAGATAAAACTCTGCTCGTTCTTTTCAATTGTTTTATCTCAGAATCTAAGCAAAACCCTACCGTGAGAGTGTTTCTTTCAGCAACGTACTCTACCTGTATTCCATTCCAAATTTGTTCCATGTTCCATTCAGCATTGCAGTCACTTAGAAAGAAGCCAGAAGAGGAGGGAATTCTAAGTGGAAAGTACTTGTCCTCCAATCCTCGTTTGCATCATTAATGTCAAATACAAATATCTTTAAACTTAACAAACCAGAAATAACGAACAGCGGTGTAGCCAGGAGGGGTCCCCTCCACCCCCCCCACCCCCCCACCCCACACACACACATATATACTTTTCGTGAAAATGTCATCTTTATATTACACATGCCTAAAATGCTTAGAAGTGGTCCAAGTACTCTCACACTGATACTTCATTGGTCATTTTGCTCCAGTTATTCCTTCACTTTCTGGGAATTTACACCTTCACAAAGTACTTGGTGGGGTGCTCCAGCTGGCATGAAATGTTAATTTTTGTTTCACTGAGAACGCCGTTAACTTTCAGAAAAATTCGGGAAGACTGTTGTTTTTTTTTTGGGGGGGGGAGGGGGTGGGTTGCGTTACCACCTACCAGACTCTCCATCCGTGTATGGCTGGATATACGTTTTGTCGCTGTAATACATCTAGCTGTTTTGAGATCATATCATATCTTAATATTGTTATAATTTGCAAACGCACTACGCAAATCATGACATAATGCATATGCATGTCTAGGATATACCTCAAGATTACACAGTGCGCTTTATAATTTGAGATGACTCTGGAAGTGACATCTTACTGTGACACCCTCCACCCCCACCCCCACACAAAATACGTTTTCATTTAGATTCCGCGACTGGTGTGCTCTGTATTCAGTGGAAAAAGATCCCAAAATTCGTTTCACTGGGGGGTATATGCTACGTTTATTTTAGTTAACCCTTTACCTAACGTAACGCCAAAACCGGCCAGCGCTATTCACAATAATCGCCAATTAATTTCCATTATTTTTTTCATTTTTTGTCTCAAAAACAAAGGTAATGACCCCTCGTTGGAACGAGCTCGTTCCAGCGAGGGGTCATTACCTATGTTTTTGAGGCAAAAAATGAAAAAATTAGTTATTCAAGAATTGTGTTTGCAAGTGTCGTCTGCTTTTCACGGTAGGTAAAAGGGTTAATCAATAATTTTAGATGAATTGATAATAAACTGCACATAGACAATACGTACCAAGACTAAATGCGACTATAGCGGCTCCTGCAATAGCAATCGCTGCCCCACATCCACAGATAAGCACTACCCTCGTCTTAAGTTTCCTCTTTTTCGACTTTGATTGTTGTTCCATTCTTGTTGCTCACGGTAGATTTTGTCATTACCACTCTGAATAGAATAAATAGTCAGGTTTATTGGAACATCAGCTGGCATATACAGTAATACACGCAGGTATAAACCTCACATACAAACACACCTTCTTAGACCAATGAACATTGTCAGCCTCTGCTTATAGTCCGGTCGCCAAGGCACCCATTTACAGCTTATAACGATTTTTTCTCAGAAGATTCAGGTAGTCTTAGGCATCCTTTTGAAGAATCCACCGACAGCCTTGGGGAATTTGAAAAATCTTGTAAAACATGCGATGGCGGTCAGAATGGCCGCCCTTCCGACAAGAAGGAAGTCTTTACCCACATGGAGTGGGAAAAGATATGAAAACGTCACATCAGCATAAAGATTGGGTTTTGCAGAAACAAATTGTCTACTTTAGCTAAATGTTTGATAGTGGTATCAAAGATGACCAAGATGGCAGTTTAAAATCGCAAAATATCTTAGCTTTCACTTAATTCCCACAATTGAACCCTCAATATATTAGAGCTGAAACGGTTAACCCGTTAATCGATTAATCGATGATCAACATCTTGATCGATCCAAAAAGTAATTGGTCGACTAACCGTTACGTTTGAACTACTGTATTTTTTGGTTACTGTATCAGTGGCTGGAAATGGTCATTCTTAACCCTTTACCCATTGCGGGTAGCAGACGATACTTGCAAAATAAATTCATGAATTACTAAAAATGTTCAATTTTTCTCTCAAAAACATAGCTTATGACCCCTCATTGGAACAAGCTCAACGAGCTCGTTCCAATGAGGGGCCATAAGCTATGTTTTGAGACAAAAAATTGAAAACATAATAAATTTGAATGGAGATTTTTGTATTTAGGCCTAGTCGATTTTGTTTGTTACGTTGGGTAAAGGGTTCATGCTGTAAATCATCAACGGTTTGGCAATTATTCAGATATGTATTTGGACAAGTGATTAATGAGTTAACCGAGGTTAATCCACGTGATTAATCGATCAAGAAAACCCCTTAACCGTTTCAGCTCTAGTTAATCTGTGTATACTTTTTATGAACTACTGACAGTTATGTTTGGGATATTAACTCCATGGGATACCCATATAAAACAAGTTTTCTTCTAAATTTGAAGGCAAGACATGTGTGTGTGTGGGTGGGGGGTGGGGGGGGGGTATTCTAAGTCCAACGAAGACTACTATTAGACAATATTCTGCTTATTTGCTATTCATTCAAGATTCATGAATCTAGGGTGAATTTTTAAGTTACAGAAAAAGCTTTTCTCAAACATGTAATGACAGGACACGATGTGCGTGCTGTGAAAAAAAAAACAAAAGGCAATAACTTCGGAAGAAACAATGCTCAATACGACCAGTGTGGATTGATCACTTTCCACTGGTGGGCAATATTTTCACGGACGCAATAATATGAGATTCCAAACACTAATTTTAGGAATAATCATCAAAAATTCAATTAACCCTTTACCTAACATGAAAAGCAGACGACACTTGCAAAAAAAATTCTTGAATAACTAATTTTTTTCATTTTTTGTCTCAAAAACATAGGTTATGACCCCTCTTTGGAACGAGCTCGACGAGCTCGTTCCAAAGAGGGGTCATAACCTATGTTTTTGAGACAAAAAATGAAAAAAATAATGAAAATTAATTGGCGATTTTTGTGAATAGCGCTGGCCGGTTTTGGCCGTTACGTTGGGTAAAGGGTTAATGAAGCACTATTGTGCTGACTGATGATGATTTTTATTACCTGGTATAAAACGCATGTGTGAACGTCAACTGCCTACGCGTGTACTATGACCACTCCTCTGTACTGTAATAAGACCGAATTCTGAACAACATCGATGTATGATCATAGAGAAGCAACAACGAAATTTTAACAGCATTCATTGTAAGTTTTTTTTATATCCCGAATGAAATGCCATCCCTAGACCGAGTTTTCCAAGTCAGTAATAACTCAACAGAACGCTATGTGACTAGTTTCGTTAAATTATTCAAACAAATTTCATCAAAAAAATATGTACATGTCTAAATTCCTTGAAGTCACACGTAACGTCTAGATCGTTCACATTAATGGATTTATCTCTATTTTAAACTCTATTTTAAAGGAGAAACATTTTGGAATCGAGCAATGATTTGACCTTTATTTAAAGACAGGGTATTTACAAACCTATATTCAGTAAATTGAGCAGCAGGGTCTCGAACCTTTGTCGAAAGAGTTTTCTATAGCACCACATCCATCACTGCTATCCGGCAGAGCTCAGAAAACGTCATGACTACTAGAAAACTCTAGACGGCTGGAAACATTGGGGTCTATGTGGTAAAGGTACATATCGAGGTCTGCAGACCTGAAGCTGTTGGGGCTGCATGGTATGACGGCGTGGGCATGAGTGTGTCTGTCGGAAAATGTTGCTGGTCACTCGAATACCAAGCATTTTCTATGAAAACCGCTAATTTGAAAAAAGTCGACATTTTAACCCTTTACTTAACCTGCACGATATCAAAATTTGTTAATTTATTTTTCTTTTCAATTTTCTTTAAATTTTTTTAAAAATAAAAACATATCATGTGGCCCCTCATTGGAACGAGCTCGATCCAATGAGGGTCACTTGATATGGTTTGTAAAAAAACTTTTGGGAAATTCTTTTTTCAACTGCTTAATTTGTAAATTAAGTGTGATTGCGGCCGATTCGCTGGAAAGAAGTACATTAAGCTATGTACCGACGGTCATCGACCCGGGAACACTGTCGGAAGATTTTAACTCATACTTCACCATGTCGGAACATTTTGAGATCCTGGCTTCAGGGTCAGATGTCTGTTTATTGCTGTGATGTTTAAATGGTGATATGATTGCTAGGCGATGGATACCATAGAAGCCTCTTTTGGCAGAATTTCGAGACCCCGCTGCTCAAACGACTTTCCCAATATAAATTTGTAAATAATTGTCTGAACGTTTCACTTTATTATCACAAACTGGGAGCGCGGTTGTTCATTTGTTACGACACGGGACTGCTTTGTGACCTTGGACAAGGTATTTAAGCCAGATTGCCGACGTGGGGGTACGGCGTCGCTGTGTATTAATGCGTACTGCATGCCGATGGTGTACATGTCTTCAACCAATGCTAATCCTGCTTGTGCGAGAGGCGTCTGGGGAGTCTGATAGTCGCTCGCTGCTGCTCGGTGGTTTTCTCCTGGTACACCGACACCCCCCCCCCCCCCCTCCGTAAAACTCTCCGAGATGAGGTGACGCTGGCTGCAACAAGTGTTATTAATTCCCAATAACAAATAAACAGAGATCAAGAAGGCAAAGAAGGAGCGAATGGTAGAAAGAACAGAAGCCATATGAAGCCCACTTCTGTTTCTCTTCTCACTGCGTGAAGGCTGTGTACTATTATTTATACAATGATTACCTGTTCTACTATATATGAAAAGCCTATAACATAAAGTTTAGCTTTACACACCAACCGATGAACACGCCAACAATGGGATTTCAATAGTAAAAATTTACACCTACGGTGGAACTACATCCCCGTTGACCTTTGGCGACGTCGACCTGAATGCAAACTTGTCTAAATTTATCGCACGTCGCCTCGCGAAGAGTAAAATGGAAGTGGCAATTATTTATTACGTTTTTAAATGGGTTTACCTCATACGATGCCAAAAATTAACAAACATGCATTGTCTCATGTTAATAAACCATGCATTACTCGAAATAGTATGTTATTAAAACGAAAAAGGTTCAGTTTCTTTTTTTCATTTCGTTTCGGGGATATAATTGACACCGGAATTACCGCCCATCGATGCTCGTGTAAACAAAAACAGATTCTCTCGTATTTACGTTTGGTGCTCAGGAAAATCGTGAAAAAATAATAGCTACTCTTAATAATCTGACGATCATGGTATAAATAAAATATACCCAAAGTAGCTTGGTGTACCAAATGTTTACCACAAGTGGTGAAGTGGTGTTAACCGCGCGCCGAAGTCTCGCGGTTAACACCACTTCACCACAAGTGGTGAACATTTGGTACACCAAGCTACTATGGGTATATTCTATATGTATAATGATCCATTTTGGTGATCAAAGGAAAACTTTGAATTTGTATAACAGCTTGTCCGAAATAATCAATCCCACATCGGGCTTTTGTTAGCAAATAAATAAAACGTTTACAGGAGTTCTTCGGCTGCGGGCAATCTTTTGTTAGCAAATAAATAAAACGTTTACAGGAGTTCTACAGCTGCAGGCAATGTACAAGTGTCCTCGTCTATTTCACGTGTCTCAGTTCAGTTGTCACTTCGAATCGGCAATTTAATAAGTACTGACGATGCGTGAACCTGTCTCATTCATTTAATCTGTCTTAGCAAGTATGCGTGTTACTACCTCCATTCGATCAAATAAATATAGTATTATTGGAACTTTTATATTTTATCTCAAGCTAAATTAGAGGTAGTAGAAAATTTATGTGAAAAGTAAGACCCCACAAAGCTTCGAAATCCGTTCGATTCGATTCTGTTCGATTCGAGTCAAGTCGCGCTGATTCGGAAATCTCAACATTTCACGAAAAGTCTACTCTTTAACACTTCTTTGATCATCAGATCTCCTGTGTGAGACCTGATGACAGAAGGAAAGTTGAAGGGCTATCGCTTCCGAAAATACTTTGATTTATTTATTTTTTTATTGGTGTTTAAGGTCACATACTTATGCATAATGGTTATTCGTGACCGTGATAGTTTTACGGGTGGAGGGAGCCGGAGTCCCCGGAGAGAACCACCGAGTATCGACGAGCAACTGCAAGCTCCTTAACTTTCCAACTCTATTAAGGCTCCGATCAAGCAGGGTTACAGCGGTTGAAGACATGTGCATCGTCGACGTGCAGTACGCCTCAGTACACGGCGTCATCGTGCCCCCATATAGGCAACCGGGATAAACTGCATTGCCCAAGGACATAACGCGAGTCGTCCCGCACGGGGATCGACCTCGGGACCTCTAACATAGAAGTCCAACAGTCTACCACTGAGCCACCGCGCCTCCGGAACCACTTTGATTCCATTTTGGATTATTCCGCTATTTTATTTATTTGTCCATGCAGAGGAGTCCCTGATGCAAACGGTACAGAATTTAAGTGAAGGCTTTTATTTATTTATTTATTTATTTATTTATTTATTTATTTATTTATTTATTTATTTATTTGTGTTTAACAACACTTTCTACGGCAAGATTCACACGTGTCGGGCGTTTTACGGGTGTAGGAAACCGGAGTGCCCGAAGAGAGCCATCGAGCAGCGGCGAGCAACTGCCACATTACCCAACATACTAACTCAGCACAATCAGGGTTAACATTGGTTGAAGGCAAGTGCACCGTCGACGTATTGCACGTCTAAGTACACACTGCCACCGTGCCCCCACGTGGGCTATGGGGATTAAGGTCCTTACCCCAGGGACTCAACACAGTTACAGCTGGTCGGAATAGAACCGTGGACCTTTCAGTTAATGCCCCAATCACTGAGCAGCCGTACACCCGGACACTGATAAGATTTATGGTTGTAAGAGACTCAATATTTACAACTTGATGGGCGGCGAGATTCGATACGGGAATCGATTTGGTTCAAAATCCTCTGCGTGCTTTGATTCGATATTCGATTCCATTCAAATCTTGAGGTCCACAGAACCCAAGTGTAAACTGTTTTCTACGAAACTTGGATTGAAGTGTCAGTCCAGAGTGTTCATCGCAGTTTGTAAAATTGTCGCTTTGAATATTCACTCTGGCTTTTCTCGAGAGTATTGGAGATCCCGTGACCCGAGTATAAGCCTATATTGAAATATTGAACTGTGGTTTGCACAAAAGTTGAAAAGACTGCAATGATATAAATGATGGAGATGTCGACTGCTTAAGGGTACATTATAGTACAGGCAAACATTCTGAATTAAATTATAAGAATTGAAATGAATTACCTGTTACTTTTATCGGAGTATGTATGTGGGATGGGTGTGCTAAGTCGTATGAAGTGCCACGCAACGCCTGTGTTCCTCATAAGCTGCCACACGTTTCTGACTATGTTTGCCACAGGAACAAGTTGTCGGAAACCAAGGCTTTGTCGCTGCTGGAAGAAATAGATTTAAGCCGCGTATTCAGCCAAAACTCAAGGAGCGTTGTCTGAATCCGTGCGTGGTCGTATGTCTCACCGTGACGAACCTACCCGTTTCATTCTTGTTGGGGTGGTTCTTATCCTGAAGGGGTTAATAAGTTTTCCTCGAAAAGCATAAATCAACAGGGCTTCACTGAAAGCAACAATTTTAATACATATATAAAAAAAATATGATAATTTGTGACTTACATGGAATCCAAAAGAATAAGAAAACAAAACGTCAATCACCCCTACCCACACAGTTTTTGAGTTACTTGCGGGACCGCATTCTCTGTTGTCGCTGTTTTTTTTTTTTCTTTGGTCGCCTCTTAACTTCACTCCTTTCACTGCCGTCGCACGGCCACTAACGTATTGTCACTTTATCGGGACACCTTTTCTCCAACAAGTAACGGGATGTCACTCTCCCATTGCCGTCGCACGGCTTATTGTCACTTTACTTGACGCTTTTTACAGAAGCAGTCGCCACCAATGGGGTTAAACTCCCCCTTACGTTTGTCTCAGAATAATGTCCATACAGGCAAAGCCTACTCTGCCTATTCTAAATATGATCTATGTGGGACCCCTACGTCACAACGTGCCTATACTTTCGCACCGATGCGGCACCGATGCTGCACCTCCTCTAACCAATGTTCAGTTTAATCGCTTCTCTTGAACTTGGCCGCTCAGCTCTATCTTAGTTTAATACTCGCTTTAAAGTTCCTTTGAAAGACTCGAATTTTGGTATCTCCGTGACATTCGGTAACAGGGTACGCGTAATATGGTGTGTGTGCAGAACATGTGTGATGCACTGTTTCCCAATAATTAGCTATTAACTGGCCATAATTACATAGATAATGACAACAGAAGAATGGCTCATTGATCAGTTCAACAAATGCGCCCTAATGGACATTAAATTTCATGCTTAATTTCCACCGCTAAAATTATTGCTTAAATGACAAATCGGTTTTCAGGGTCCGGCATATACCTATCTTCACGTTTTATGTTTAACCTATTCAGAAACATTATCGAAAATATTTACACTTTTAAACAAGAAAATCGCAACTTTTAGCTATCACCTTGACACAAGTATTGGTTTCGCATTTATTTCTGCTTGCCATCTTGAATTTGCAGCGCACAAAATTCAATAGCGATTTTGGGCGGCTTCTCCATCCGTTATCACAGGGACAAGTTCAGCGTTTTGGAGATTTCAAACCCAATCTGCTGATGCGGATGTGCAGGCAGAGTGGCAATAAGCGCGCCCCTCTCTCTCTCTCTCTCTCTCTCTCTCTCTCTCTCTCTCCCCCCCCCCCCCCCCCCCCCCCCCCCCCCCGTTGGGGGAAGCTTCTTTGGATCTTTAGAGCCTTGAACGACACTATCTCAATGAACTTGACAAAACGGAGCCTGATGATTCCCCAGCTTTCGCTCCATCCAGAATTTGGAAGAAACTGAGACCTTTTAAACCAACTTGTTCATGAGTGGAGGAAAAATCACTATCTTTGGAAAATAACTCCCTGATTTGTGAAGACCTACGCATGAATAAAACGGGTGTGTAATTTTCCAACTTGTTCAAATGAGGAAATGACATCTCACCAGATCTACGTACCTCTGAACGGAAATACATATCCGCCATGTCGATTCTTCAATGGTGCACCAAAAGTGCCAACATAGCTATGTCATCAGCAACAAGAATAACAAAGACAACGCTTGTTTCACTCAAAGCTGTTTCGATAGCTGGGGATACAATCCTTGTCGGTATTATTTATTTATTTATTTATTTATTTATTTATTTATTTATTTATTTATTTATTTTATTTATTTATCATGGTTTAACTACACATTAACAGCCAGGGTCGAATCATGTCGGTGACAGTTTTTCGGGTGGAGGAAGCCGGAGTACCCGGAGAGAATCACCGAGCAACGACGAGCTGTCGGCTCTCTGGCATCGTAACTCTGAACTCTGCACCGCGGCACAGGCAGGGTTAAATTGGTTGAAGACGTGCGCACCATCGACGTGCAGTACGCTTTAGTACACAGCGTCATCGTGCCCCCATGTAGGCAATCGGAGTTAAGTGGCTTGCCCAAGCACACAACGCGGGAGCACGAATCAGTCGCCGAATTGTCGGTATTAATACAGGTACTACGACCGTCTTTTTCGGGAGAACTCAACAATTTAATGAATTGGGTTTTGTTCGTTGCATTCGCAAGAAACGCTTGCTGACCAGTGTGGAATTCTTGGGTTGCAGTGAGCCGTATAATGGCGCATGTTTTAACAGATCTCATTTGATGTCCGGGATCTTTTATCGGTGGTCCGTCCCCATACCCCATTAAAGACTATATAACACCTCCCATATCTCGATATAACACCTCCCATATCTCGATCAAACATAAGTGATGTATTTGCGAATCACATCTGTGTATGAACCTTTCTTCACCCACTTCACCAGGTGGAGAAGAGCACCGTGGTCGGGGACAGGAGTCGGGTAACTTGGATGACCTCTAATCAACTGGTCATCGCACTCGCTAGTTGAGCGTTCGCAGGTTTTCGCATTGCTTTATCCTTAACCGTTTGCCTAACATGAAAAGCAGACGACACTTGCAATCAAAATTCTTGAATAACTATTTTTTTAATTTTTTGTCTCAAAAACATAGGTTATGACCCCTCATTGGAACGAGCTCGTTCCAAAGAGGGGTCATAACATACGATTTTGAGACAAAAATGAACATAACCTATGTTTTTGAGACAAAAATGAAAATATAATGAAAATTAATTGGCGATTTTTTTAGAATTCTCATTCCTCTGAGCGATGGTGATCAAGCTAAAAAACAGGATTGTCGTTTTATCAACATTTTCTTGTTGCCGATCTTAACATCATGATTGAGAAGAACCAATGCTTTGATCTACATGCTTCGTTTAATTGGTGTTTTCAAGATGTTCTGAAAGTAAAGAGTTTTATGAATACGATGGTCACACAAAACGATTTTCATTTAAAATAATAGGGTTCGTGATCGTCCAACCATTCACATATTCTTCGAGTGTCTGAATAATCCCTCTTGATTCGGGCGGTACTCATATCGGAATTCTGTAACATGTTTAGCATTTCATGCTGCGTTTGTGATAGTAGATATCGCATTGTGAATTCCAGCACACCTACAAATGCTGAGAACCCAATGAAGATGGGCAGAATCTTTGGGTAATGGATGTGACATGTTGCCGCAAATAGATTCAACATTCTGCTCAAAGGTATGAAATGGAGGATAAAATCACTAAACCGTTGTGCTCTGATGACGTTTTTCAGGTGATTTGCACTGCGTACACCACATACTGTGGCGAGCTCTGGGTTAGGGATTTCTGAGTTATCCCAGAGATAAACTACGAGAGGCAATCTTCTAATTTTACAAGCTCATCAGATTCTACAATGTTTTAGTCTGTCACTGCGATCATTTTATAAACTCTCTTTATTAACTGAATTTCGCAGTTAATTTTCATAAAATGGTGGGTGTTATACTAATATTCACAGTTGTGAGTTATAAAGATGATTACTTCACAGTTTCTTCAGAAACGTGTAAACTGAACCGAGAAAATGCACTTTTTGGCAAACACTGACCAGAAAAATGTAGAAAATTGCTGAAAAGGATGGTCTGTTTTGGAGCGCTGCAAAAAGAACAGAGATTATTAATACAGTGAAGTTTTCTGGAATGGAGTTTCGCATTGAGTTGAAGGCCTTCAACTCGATGCGATGCTCCACTCCAGAAAACTTCACTGTATTAATCGTCCTTTTGTTATATACCTACCTTCAAGTAACGAATAAATAGTAAAATTATGGAGCGCGTTGGTTCAGTAGGTAGAGATACAGGATGCAAGCCGAGAGGTCCTCGGTTCGAATCCCACCTGCGGCAGCCGCGTTGTGTCCTTGTGCAAGACACTTCATCCCAATTGCCCACATGGGGGCACGGTAGCGTTGTGTACCAAGGCGTACTACACGTCGATGCTGCACTTGTCTTCAACCAATGCTAAACCTGCTTGTGTGGAGTTAGTTTGTTGGGGAGTCTGACAGTTGCTCGCCGTTGTTCGGTAGTTCTCCACGGGTATTCCGGCTTCCTCAACCCGTAAAACTGTCTGACACGAGGTGCCCTGGCTGTCGAAAGTGTCGTTAACTCCAATAAATAAATAAATAGTAAAATTAGCATTTTTCGTCTTTCGGATCGTGTCAAATCGATTTTGAATGAGAGTAGTAGATGACAAACTTTTTGTTGCAGGGGCAGACTGGGCCAAGAAAAATTACCGGGAAATGAACCAAGGCAGACCCCGAACCCAGAGAAAATTTAGATTTTTCGAACTGAACGAACGCTGCTTCCTTGTATATGAGTTATCAATGGCAGTTCACATAAAGGACATTTCGTTGGCATTTTTGTATCATCTTCATCGTTCATCCGGCAAGAATAGTATCAAAATCGGTTTGGGGATGTGCGGAGAAACTTTTGATTTTTCAAATTAAAAGGGCACTGTTTCCTTGCATCGGAGCGATCAGTGGCAGACTAGACTGCTGGTATATCGAAATGTTCTGCCTTTGGCAGTCCACATAGAGAACATTTCGATATACTGTCATTCTATGCAATCAGATCCATTTCGCCTGTTGGGCGTTTTCACAAAATTCCAGGCACCAACAGGTTTTGGGCAGGATCAATTTCGGGGAGGGGGCAGGGGCCATCCAATAGGGGGGAACACCGTGAATTTTCCCGGTGGACTATACGACCAGTCCGTCTCTGTTTTGTTGTCCTTAGTTGTTGCTTCAGTTGCTTTTAATAAAAAAATAGTTATTTTTTTGAATTTTTATTTATTTTTTTGAATGTTGTTTTATATATATCTTTTGTATTCTTATTTTTTGAATGTTGTTTATATATATAATTAAAAAAAAAATTTATCATCCGTCTCACAACTCGTAATATCTACATAATCGCGGACCGGAGCGGGCCCATCTCACGCGTTGTAGACTCCGCGAGCTATCTCTCTCTCCTTGCCAAAAACCTCTCTACGTCATCGATGGTTGATTCGGGCCCACTGATAAATTCGCCGCTCGATTCGGACTCCGTTTTTTTTCGCGGGAATCGACGTCCGATCGCTAGTCTTCTGTCCGCAGGTGGTGTGTTTTTGGCTGTATTCTGTCGAAAGAATTCACCTAAAATGGCAGTCCGTGTTACCTCTGCGAAAAGGTGGGTGTTTTCCCGGGAACGCTCGTGTCAGATTTTACGAGCCCATCAAAAAGTGAATTTTTAAGAGCGGGAATTTTTTAGAGTTGTTAAAATTCCGTCGAAATCTTTAGCTAGGCCAAGGTTAACCGTTAGAGAAATCAAACGTCGAACCCACGACACCTCGTCTACCGTCACCCACTGTCAGAATCAGGAAAAAGGGATGATATGAACGTGGACGTGTCGCATCGAGCAAGTCGATGGAGTTCGATCGTGACGAACTCGATGTGCTCGAAAAAACTACGTTTTGGTGAGGTGCGATCGAGACAAAAAAAATGATGGGCTCGTATCCCCCATTCCACCCTACTGCAGTAAACGAGTTAAAAGTGCGTATTTTGAATATTCAGATTTCAAAAGGTTTTTGGAGACCTCAGCATATCTTATTTATGATACAGAATTCCAGTGCACCCAGAATGTTTCATAAAATATGTGTGAAAAAACGTTTAGCCCCGACTATTTTCACCAAATTGTTTCTGATTACATTCTTAATGAATCTTGGCAAACAGGAACTGTTTTCATTCATATTTTTAACTGATCTCTTTGAAACCGGAGGACAGACATTTTTTCGTGATGGAAAATTTTGGCAATGAGCGAACAGACAGCGCACGAATAACAAAGTGGGAGAGGATGTTAGTAATAATTTATTCTAGAAACCTATATAGGGATGTAGGCTAACCTTATTACAGGACCACCTCACAAACAAAGAATGGTTTTACCCATTTGTTGAAGAAATCGCCGTATTTGAGGATCACATTCAGAAATACAAAATGAAAAGGCTGAGACAAAAGGCTCCCTCAAGTTGCAGACCTGTCGGGGACGAAACAAGTGGGTCTTGGTTCCAGGGGATATTACCCCTCCACATTTACATCTGCCCCCCCCCCCCCCCCCCCACCTTGGCCGCCGAACTCCAACTTGTAAGTAAATTATTTGCACCATCGCCCTCCTAGAACGAGAATTTTCTCAACTGCTACCTGTGAATTTCCAATTGCTGCAGACATCTGAATGCAACCCTCTTCTCTTGTATATTTGCATGATCTTTGGGGGTTCCAGAACAGGGCATTTCAACTCCAGTTGTAAAATCTCATGAAATTTGGTTTTAACAAATCTCCAAATTTCCGTTAAAAACGGATACAGAAATATATACAATATCACGAAATCCACTTCTATGGGGAATGGAATTTCCAACTGTTGTTGGTTTATGGCTTGGCATTCCGTCCCCTGAGTTCCAATGTGTTCTATGTGTTAGTAGGCACATATGACATATTGGAACTCAGGGGACGATTTCTAAATGCTGAAAAGTTTGGCCAGGATTGTGGGGTTGAAACATCCCCAACACCACTCCTCACCCACCTTCCTGTCGCCACATCCCTGACTTCTGTCCTTTTGAATACCTGTTGCTGGTTTGAGGCTCTAACCTCTGAAAATTTTGACCGGGATTGCAGGTTGAGGCGCCCACAACACCACTACCTACCCACCCTCATGTCGGCACGTCCCTGAAACCTGTCGTTTTGAAAATCATAGGGTAGCGACGTTTACCTCCCTTCTGAGAAACATTTCGGGAGGGCGACTGCTCAGTAGTTTGACAGTCATTTCACTATGTTAGGAAACCCATGTAATATATAGATATTTTTTCTTTAACATCATCCTTTGGGGGTTGTTGTACGTCAAATGTCTTCATCCGACTCTGACATCAGGTACTTTAACATACATTCAAGAGGAGACCTTAGTGTCAAGAGAAACATTACCTTAGCTGTGGTTTCTAGTCAAATCTTGGCTGTCTCTGGAGGCAACCAAGACTTTGCTACAAATCACAGCCAAGCCGCTGGACTCATCGAGTGTGGCGTATCAGAAAGTCTGGTAAATTACCCAGACTCTTAAGGGTTGGTTACAAGATAGGTATGTTCCCTTAAGATTTGGTGTACGAATTATGGATTTTAGAATCCCTTTAGTTGTCAAGACTTTCTAGGTGAGCATTTTTCGCCCTCCTTATTTTCAAATCATGGAAGTAGGTGATAATTGCTGGTATTAACACAGCTGTACATGTACGTGTACGTGTACACGTACATTCGTGTACACCTCCATAGGATTTAGTGTTAAAATCGTGTACAGGTACACGATTTGAACGTTTTTTTAGGATGTGTTAGAATCCACTTTGAGTTTAAATATCACTGAATTGTATCCTAGACGCCTGTAGTTTTACGTACGCGTTCATGTACCGTTTTGATTGAAATAGGCAAATGAGTTTCCCCCACAGGATTCAGTGATAAATTGCTAGCAAAAAACGTTTTGTCGTTTCTAAAACATCGTCTTGCCGATTCTACTAATCCGCGTCCGTACACGAGTTTAACACTGAAACCCTATGGAGGCGTACACGGAGATCCACTTGTGGATTTTAGGTCGGAAATCGACTCGTGTAAAGAGGTTGTGTTAGAATTCGCAAACCCACTGTCGCGTTTCTCGAAGTAAAACTAACGCACGTTATTGCGAGGTAATCTTAATAAGCACTTAATGAAAATGTTTTGAATGAAAAGTGTTGCCAGGGTGTTAGAAATCCGCAAACTCACTATCGCGTTTTCCTGAAGTAAAAACTAACACATGTTATCGTTATGACTGAATGAGGTTTTCGTTCAAAAAGAGCCAATTATAAATATGATCTGTAAAAAAATAGACATTCATGTCTTGGTTCGATGTGACGAAGAGAAATTGAGTTTAGACATTCGTTAAAAAGAGTCGATTATAAATATGATCTGTAAAATAAACATTCGTGTTTTGTCTTGATGTAAAGAAGAGAAATTGACTTTAAGCGTTCGTTCAAAAGAGTCAATTATAAAATATGATCTGTAAAAAAATAGACATTCGTGTCTTGTTTCGATGTGACGAAAGAGACAATTAATGAAAAGAATCAGAATTCTTGTGAAGTAATCTTAATAAACACTTAACGGAATGTTTAAACGCATTTTCCGCTCAATTAGGTTTTGAGTGGTAAATTTTTTAATGTATTCACGATAGTGATCAGAGAGATTTTGAAATGAATGAATAAGTTCCTTTAACGTTAAAAATTAGAAAAAAACAGTTTTCTTTTGTGTGTTGAAATGTTTTAACCGTCATCAAAGGGATTCTCTCTTAATTCGACAGTGAGTGAATGGTTCTTTGATATGTGAATGGAAATCCTTTGACAAAACGTAAATTACTATCAAAATGCGTTAAATTAGAAACCGGTTTGTCATGTACTGCTTAAAACGTATTTTAAACTTTCCTAATTCAATCAACACGGAGTTGAGATGTGAATATTTTTAGTTTATTACATTAAAGACGGAAAGATTTTATTAACTTAAAAACATAAAAATATAATTAAACATTTAATTCTGAAAATAATAAAAACAATTAAAAACGAAAAATGTTTTTACAGATGGATTCTAGACACCGAGATCGAACTTTAGAAGAGTATGAGCGTGCTAAGAAGGGCATTCAGTCGGATGACAGAAGCAGATGTCTTGGTGAGATGGAACTCAAACGCGAAGCCACAAAAATATTTAAACCCGTGATGGAAGGTCAAGAGCGAAGCAGGAAGGAGATAGTCGAAGAATTGAGACCCATAAAGGAGAGCTCTTTGAGAATGGGTTCGTTGCCTCTTAGTTTTGGAAATCGGCATTCCGTTCAATCTACACCGGATTACGTTCCCACGGGGATTCAAACGGAGAGCGAGAGCGATACAGCTTCGACTATCACCACCGATACAGCTTCGACTATCACCGCTGATAGCGTCGCATCGTCTGATGATGATGGCGGTAAGAGAGATCTGTTGTATGGATTTTATAAGGATTCGGAGGGAAGAATTTTTGCAGGAGACACAGAAGTAGATATTGGCGATGATGAATTGATCGTGGGTTCGAACAGATACGAATTGACTGATGGGCTGTGCAGATTGCTCCTTTACGACAAGCCTAGCGATTACACGGAACAGAATTTCGACAATTACGGCGACATTCTGGTTCAGACCCACGCCATGAAGAGAAATAACGATGCCAGAGAGACGAGACCCAAAGCCAACAGAGGTTACAAGTGGACGAAAGTGGTGAAACCCGTATGGGATATGAACAAGAAGTTCGTCGAATCGGTGACTGGCAAAGGGGTGAAAACCACTTTTCTTCCGAGCGATTCTGACGCTCTGTCTCAGAGATTGAGTTTGTTGATGGCGAGCAGACGGGCTGGTAACACAGGATTAGATAATCAGATAGTTACTATATCTGACAAATTGTTAAGACAGAAGGTTTTGAATAAAAACCAATATAAAAGGCTGATGAACGAATTGAAGGATTGATGTGTATATAATAAGTAGAGAAAAACAAACAAAAATAAAACAGTAATTTTTTACACTAGAATAATAAAAGTATTTAAACAACAAAACGATTTACCAGTGAAAAAAACAAAATATATTATAAAAATAAAATATGTTGGTGATAAAGAACAGGGGATACGTCGCGGTTCTGGCATCGTCGATTCTATAATGCGAGCGTTCACGAGCGATGCGGGTAGAAAACTTGCATCGACTGCATTTGAGGTCGGTAAGAAGACGGCTTTGGATGCTGGTAAGAAAGCCGCTTCCGAAGCCAGTGGTAGGATAGCTTCTGTGGCTGGCAAGAGGGCAGCCGACGCGTTGATCGACAAGTTGATCAGTCCGCCGGCGAAGCGAGCTGCGTTAGAGCGAACGCCGAAAAGTTGGAAAGATTTTAAGGATGCTGTGGTACCCATACAAGATTTAGCCAAAATGAAGAGTGGATCTGGATTGAAGAGAACTCGCAACGGTGCGATATAAATAAATAATAATATTAAAACAACTGAGTTTGAAAAAACATAAAAAATTGTGTTTGAAAAGAATCTAAAATAACAAACAAAAAAAATAAAACAAAAAGATGAACATTAAAGATATGTCTTGGAACGACGCCGCGATCAAGAGGTCGAATAACGAGTTCTTTCCCAAAAGCATAAGAGGCTTGATAGTGGGAAAATCGAATTGTGGAAAGACCAATCTGTTGATGAATCTGTTGTCCCGACCCGACTGGTTGGATTACGACAGATTGTTCGTGTTTGGCAAGAGCTTGTTTCAACCCGAATACAGATTGCTTCGAGAGTGCATGGGTCGTAGATTGCCCAAGGACGTCATAGCCAGAATCTTTGACAGTAGGGAGGAATTCGACAAGAGTGAAGCTCCACTTTCGACCATTTTGGACGGTGCGGCGATGGAGCTGATGAAGAGAAATGCATCTTCGAACGTCGAGTGTCGATTTTATGAGAACGCTAGCGACGTTCCGGATCCTAGAGAATTGAAATCGGAAGATAAGAATCTCATGATTTTCGATGATCTGCTTTTGGAGAGACAGAACCGATGTGAATCGTATTACGTTAGGGGTCGACACAGCAACGTGGACTGTTTCTACCTGTCACAGAATTATTTGCGATTGCCCAGACAGATGATAAGGGAGAATGCTAATTTTCTATGTCTCTTTCGCCAAGATCTCAAGAATCTCAATCACATCTACGGCGATCACGTCGCAAACGACATGATCGCGATGGAATTCAGGAGATTCTGCAAGAGGGTTTGGGATGGTGGACTTTACAATTTCGTCGTGATCGATTTGACAAGCGAATTTAATCGCGGAAAATATTGGTGCAGATTCGATAAGTTTTATGTTTCTGATGATAATAAGATAGAGCGTGAAAATAAAATTTAGAAAATAATAAATCTTCAAATAATTAGTTTTGAATAAAAAAAAAATAAAATTAAATATAATGTTCGAACATGGAGAATTGTTAGAACGGATAGCCGAGAATACGGCTGCAAAACAATCCATTCAAATCGTGGTGAGTGGCGATTCGACTCGATTCGCTACGAAATTCGAACCTTCCATCCAATTGAATAGAGAGAAAAGATACGAGATGGCGTTGGTGAATCTAGAGACTTATTATTTCTTTCCCAACGTCACCGAAAAGAATAACTCGTTCAAGTATTCCGACGGAGTGGATTGGTTGGAGATTCGAATTCCCAAAGGGAGTTACGACATAGACGATTTGAACAATTACATTCAGACGCGAATGAAGACGGATGGAAAGGGAAGCAACAAGATCAGACTCGCTCCCAATCCTAATACCTTACAGACGATGTTGGATTTGGAAGATAATTTTCGAGTGGATTTCAACACGGACGATTCTATAGGCAAGATGTTGAGATTCGATCAAAAGATGTATCGAGGCCACGCGGCATCTGAAAATACGGTCGACATTCTCGCAGTCAATAGCATTCTGGTGAACATGGACGTGATTGCTGGAAGCTATGTGAATGGTAGCGCTCAACCGACGATCTATTCCTTCTTTCCAAACGTGTCGCCGGGTTATAAGATCGTGGAGCGACCTCGAAATTTAGATTATCTACCAGTGATTTTAGACATGTTGTATAGTCTCAAAACCACGTTGACGGATCAAAATGGTGAACTGTTAGATCTTCGCGGAGAGAGGGTGACGATACAATTTCACATAAGAGAAATATAAAAGCAAAAAAAAAATATTGTGTATATATGTAGATAACAAAAATAAAATAAACGCAATATTAATTTTACAAAATTATTTTAATATAAATAATTATTATTAAACAAGAAACAATTTAAGTAAATATATTTTAAAAAAAAAAGAATTATGACAGAATACGTGATTAAAAACGTGAACATATCCGCAGGACAGAGGAAGAAACTTAAGAGAGCGTTAACAACTCGAGGTGAGGCGGTGAGATTCAAATTCACTCACGAAGATCTGACGAGAGGCGGTCAGGATTCGATCGCCTGGACCAGAAGTCAAATCAAAAGGATGGAGAAAGCGATTCGAGATGGAAGAGGGTTGACGGTGAGATTGAGTCCCGCTCAATTGAGATACAATTTGAGAATGAAAGGTGGTTTCATACCGCTATTGGCAGGAATCGCTGCAAAAGCATTACCCTTCGCCACAAAGGCACTACCCTTTCTCGGAAAGACTCTCGGCGTGGGAGCTCTCACGGGACTCGCTAGTTCGGCAGTTGAGAAATTAATGGGTGGCAGCAGACTGTTTTTGAAGAAGGGAGGAGCCGTGTGTCGCGTCCACGTAGACGACAGCGGCAAAGGATTGTATCTAGAACCTGTTAGAGGTGGCAACTCTCTGAGAGGAAACGGTCTCTATCTGAAGAGTGGACAGAACGTTGAGCGACTCGGCAAGGGTTTGTTGCTCGGTGAGAATTCGCCGTTTAAGAATATACCGATTTTGAATATGTTATTATAATATAAAATTATATGATTATATAAAATATAAATCATAGAAAGTATAAAATAATATATTTAAAATGGATAAAAAGGTGGAGAAACAATAAGACGATAATGACAAATATCGCGAGATAGAGTGCGAAAAAAAAGATGTGGAAAAATGGTTAGACGCTAATGATGGATATCTAAGGAAAGAACTGATGAAAGAGATAGATAAAGCACGGGATAGACGGTTTGGAATGAGACGCTTTTCACCATCACCACTACCTTCTGAAGAGAATGGTAATGATGCGAGTGTTACCAAGAGATGCACAACATTCGTTCATAATTATGATTCGGATAAACAAATGTGTTGTTACAAAAACGTATCATATCACAAAAAAAAGAAAAAAAGAAAAGAAGGAGAATCGACGCTGAAATTTAAGAAAAAAGGAAACGTTATTATATTATATGAGTAATAGTGAAGAAGGAAAACAAAAGTAATGAGATGATCTCATTACTTTTTTTTTTTCCTTTTTCTTCGCTATAAAATCAATCTCTCTATTGTTTATATTTCCAAGCCCGTTATTAGCATGTTGACACTCGTGTTTTCAAGATGATCTCATCACGTTTTTTCCTTCTTCTTCACTAAAAAATCAATCACTCTATTGTTTATATTTCCAAGTTCATTATTAGCATGTTGACACTCGTGTATTCTCCTTTTTCAAAAATGTGTTGAATGTTTATCTTTACTCTTTTGAGTTTTTTTACATCGGTGAACTCGCTCTCACCACCCAATATCTCCACGAGTTCGCATGAGATTTTTGGATATATGTAACTTCCATAGAACAACGTCAAATCGTCATTGTCGAATTCTTTATCTTTAGCGATGACAATTTTCTGCAGATCGCTTTGATACTCGTTAAACAAATCGAGCATGGCTTCATCCAATTTCAAAGTCATCTTATATCTGTCGTATTTATGCTCTAAGTCCTTCATCTCAATCTCGTTCAATTCGATGGGATCGTGTTATTGTAATCTATAGATTTTAAAACCTAATTTCTTATTCGTTTCGACTCGTTTCAATTTCAATTCGCATCTATTAGGTGTTGCTGTCATGATCGATTATTTGGGGTTTTTTTGTTTTATGAATTCTTGCAAATAATGTATATTTTAAATTTTGTATTTTAATAATTTGTTTAAAAAAAGTTTTGTTTTTTTTTTTTTGCTCTTTATATATAAAAAAAGTTTTTTTAAATTTTAATTTTCTTTAATGTGAAAATTTTTTTGTAAAAAGTAATGATATCACCTTTCCTTCTTCTTCGCTAAAATCAATCTCTCTATTGTTCATATATTTCCAAGTCCGTTATTAGCGTGTCGACCTGCGTTATATTTCCTCTTATCAAAATGTCTTGAATGTTTATCTTTACTCTTTTGAGTTTTTCTACATCGGTGAACGCGCTCTCACCACCTGATTTGACCACGAGTTTGCGTGAGATCATTGGATATATGTAACTTTCATAGATCATCATCTTGTAGGGTCTTCTGTATTTGTCAATGATATTATTCAGCAGACCGTTTTCGTACTCGTAAAACAAATCGAGCATGGCTTCATCCAATTTCAAACACATTATATATTTGTTGTCGTAGTGCTCTAAGTACACCATCTTAACATCGCTCAATTCGATGGGAGCGTGTTCTACTGTATAGATACAAGTATCTGATAGCGTATTAAAAAAACATTCTTTCAATTTACATCTTTTAGGTGTTGTTGTCATGATCAATTATTTGGTTTTTATGAATTCTTGAATATTTTAAATTTTGTATTTAAATAATAATTTGTTAAAAAAAGTTTCTCTTTATATATAAATAAAAGTTAAATTTTAACATCCGTTTTTTTTTGTTTTTTTTCGTATTAATTCAATTTTTTTCACATTAAGAACATATAATTGATTAATTCTTTTTGAAGGAATTAAAACATATTATAAACAACTTTAAAACTTTTTAACAAATTATCATTAATACAAAATTCGAAAAAAATATTCTTACAAACTCAATTTTGAGGTAAAAACAATGATCAAGTCCGAACATCCGAATTATAGTTTAGAACGTGCAAGACTTCAAACGTTTAAAAATTGGCCTTCGCATCTTGCTCAAAAACCTGAAGATTTAGCCGCTGCGGGTTTCATTTATGTGGGTAAAAGCGACAAAGTTAAATGTTTTTGTTGTAATATACATTTGATGAATTGGGAACCTCACGACAGACCTTTACTAGAACATATAAATAATATTAAAAAAGGTGAATGTGATTATTTGAACAAGATCCTAACATTGGGATTGATTAAAATCGAAGACGAAGAGTGGGATAGAAATAAAAACCAAAAATTATTGATGGATATGTTACAATTAGGGTACACTAAGGAACAATTGTACAATGCGTTAAATAATGCAAACAAGACCTTATCTCAATTTTTGACTTTAGAACATCTGATTAAATTCATGACACAAGCAGATGAGTTATCGTCGTGTGTTGAAAACGAGTTGAGCAACACGAACACTTGTCTGCTTTGCGAAAATGTTGCAAACGTTTTGTTTCTACCGTGCGCACATTTGTGTTATTGTAAGGAATGTTATTCTAGAGATGAGAAAACGTGTTCGTTCTGCAAACAAGAAATAAAAGCGATCGTAAATTGTTTTGAATAAAAAACACATTAAAGAAAAAAAATTGAATTAAAAAAAAAAATCTTTTTTTTTTATATAAATAGTAAAAACAAAACTTTTTAAACAAATTATTTAAATACAAAATTCGGGAAAAAATATATTCTTACAAAATGAAGCAAACAGATAAAAAAAAATTGAAAAATTTAAATGAGAAAACCGTACCTCAGTTAAACGAGATTTGTAAACTATTAAAAATTTCACATTTCAGAAATCATAGAACTAAATCAAAAAAGATTGAAGTCATACAGAAACATTTGCGAAACGATGGAAAGGCAAATGAAATGCCGATAGCAACGACGTCAAAAAATGCATCGGTTGTGAAAAATGAGAAGAAGAAGAAAAAGATAGTAAAAGGAATCGAAATGCCGACATCGAAAAAAAAACCAAACGTTTCGATTGTGAAAAATAAGAAGACGACTAAATGAAAAGCCGTTGAAGAAGAACTTCAAGTTTCCAAAGAAAAGAAAAGAAAAACTAAAACGAAAACGAGTGATGCACTTCACATTCTAGGCAAACGAGATATATCAAGCGAAATTCGATGAGCAATAGACGAAGGGAAAGGAGAAGAATATCTAGCGTGACTCGCCACGGAACTATTTCAATCAAAGTCCGTGGAATGGGAGAGTGCAATCAGAGGCATTTTTAAAACTTTCGATGTGGTTCCCTCGTTGAAGAAAATCGATCCGAAATTGTTCATGGAACAGGTGAAGAAAAAAGTATTGGATTTGTTTCGCAAATACATGAACGTGGGACTAAAAGTTAAGATGATACTCCATTGCGTGATGAATAAAATCGACGTGAAGTCCGGCGAGTGCATCGTGAAAAATGCATATTTCAGATCTAACGTCGAACCCGTATTTCGAGGTTCAGATTTATCGGACGTTTTCGAAAAGATGAAAGACAAGATGTTGACGTCTCTCGCGAATTATCAACATGAAGGTAGTAATTGGACGTTCGATGAGGTGTTGAAACTCAAAATTAACATAACTAAAAACGATTTGTTGAAAGGGTCTTCCTACGTGAAATTACCATATTTCCTAGCTAAAAAACACTCCGTGATCGTGAAAAATAACGATGATCAGTGTTTTAAATGGGCAGTCACCTCTGCTTTATACCCTGTCAAAACGAACCCTGATAGAGTTTCTCATTACAAGGAAACTTCTAAAAATCTCGATTGGACCAGAGTGACTTTTCCAACGCAGTTAAAACACATCGAACGTTTCGAGGTTCAAAATCCCACCGTAGCGGTGAACGTCTTGGGACACGATGAAGAAAAACGAACGATCTATCCTCTCAGACAGACTTCGTATCTTGGAAGAGAAAAGACGATTATTTTGTTATTGATTTCGAACGGTGACAATCGTCATTATTGTTGGGTTCCAAATCCGAGCCGATTACTGTCGAAACAAAATAATAAACATAACAAAAAGATATCTTTATGTTTCAATTGCATGAACGCATTTCACAGCGAAGACTCATTGGCGAAACATCAGGAATATTGCAACGAAAATCAAGGTGTCGCCGTCGAAATGCCCAAACCTAACACCATCGTGAAGTTTGAAAATCATAATAGAAGGTTAAAAGTACCATTCGTCGTGTACGCCGATTTCGAATGTTTCACCACAAAAATGAGTTCCTGTCAACCCAACGCTCTTCAAAGTTACGTCGAAAGATATCAAAAACACATACCTTCGGGCTATTGCATTTACGTGAAATGCGGTTTCGACTCGCAACACGACATGGGTCCCTTCACCTACACGAAACAGTATGAAGATGATGACGTGGCTCAAAGGTTCATGGAACAGTTAGAATCGAAAATTCAAATGTTATACGATAAATTTAAAACTCCGGCAAAAATGATCATCATGCGAGAGCAGCAGGATGAAAATAACAGAGCCACCGAATGTCACATATGCAGACAATCGTTCGACGAGAATTCGAAGAAAAATAAGAAGGTCAGAGACCACGATCATTACACGGGTCTGTATCACGGTCCGGCTCACAGCAAGTGTAATTTAAAATATCGAGATGCCGTTTTCTATCCAGTGATGTTTCACAATCTCTCGGGTTACGACAGTCATATGTTCGTGAAAAATCTCGGCACCTCACATGAAGAATTAAATTGCATCACGAACAGTGAAGAAAGATACATTTTCTTCACGAAATGGAAGCTCATGGAGAAGAAAAGAGTAATCGACAGAGAGACGTTGAAAGAAAAAACGAAATTCATTCGTAGAGCCATACGTTTCATCGACAGTTTTAAATTCATGTCGACCGCTCTGGAAAAATTAGTCGATAACATGAGCAAGGATAAATTTAAAATCATGAGCGAACATTTTGGAGAACGAGTAGACGTCATGTTGAGGAAAGGAGTCTATCCTTACGATTACATGAACGATCTAAAGAGATTCGAAGACACCGCACTACCTTCGAAAGAAGATTTTTATTCGAAATTATACGAATCCGACATTTCCAACGAGAATTACGAACACGCTAAAAACGTGTGGAAATCATTTGATATGAAAGCCATGAGAGATTATCACGATCTCTATCTGAAGACTGACGTTCTGCTCTTGGCAGACGTGTTCGAAAATTTTCGAGACGTCTGTTGTCGAAATTACGATCTGGATCCCGCTTGGTATTTCACCGCACCCGGTCTAGCGTGGGATGCTCTGTTGAAGACCACCAAAGTCCAATTGGAATTATTATCCGACGTGAACATGTTGCTCATGGTCGAAAGGGCTGCGAGAGGTGGCGTCTCAATGATCTCTCACAGATATTCTGAGGCTAACAATCCCTACATGAAAGAAGGTTTCGATTCGAAACGGTTGACTAAATACACACAGTATTGGGACGCCAATAATCTGTATGGTTGGGCTATGAGTCATTCTTTGCCGATTGGAAATTTCGAAAGGGTAAAGGAACCGGAAGAGATGCAAAAATGGAGAGACTATCCTTGCATTTTAGAAGTCGATTTGAACTATCCGTAAGAATTACACGATCCACACAACGATTATCCCCTGGCTCCCGAACGAATGAAACCGAACGAAGGAGACGAGGAAAAACTCATTCCCAATTTATTTAACAAACGTAACTACGTCGTCTACAGTGAGAATTTGAAACAGTACGTCGATTACAGGATGAAATTAGTCGACATACATCGCATCATTCGATTCGACGAAGAGCCTTGGATGAAAAAATACATCGATCTCAACACGAATCTCAGAATTCGAGCTAAGAACGATTTCAAAAAAGATTTCTTCAAACTCATGAACAACTGCATGTACGGTAAATCGATGGAAAACATCAGGAAGAGAACTGACGTTCGATTCGTCATGTCTGAGAAAAGAGCTAAAACATTAGTGACGAAACCCAATTACAAGCACCGAACCATATTCGACGAAAATCTAGTGGCCGTTCACATGCAAAAGACGCACCTGAAGTTCAACAAACCATATTATCTCAGACCGATCATCTTAGATATCAGCAAGCAATTGATGTACGAGTTTCACTACGATTACGTCAAACGAAAATTTGGTGATAAAGCCAAACTACTGTTCACCGACACGGACAGTTTAGTTTACGAGATAGAGACGAAAGACGTCTACCGAGATATATCTCAGGACGTGGTCGAGTGGTTTGACACGAGCAATTATCCCGTCAATCACCCATCCAACATTCAATTGAATGACAACAAGAAGGTGTTGGGTAAATTTAAGGACGAGAGCGGCGGTAAACAGACCGTTGAATTCGTGGGCTTGAGACCTAAACTGTATGCTTATCGTCTAGAAGATGATGAAGAGATCAAGAAGTGCAAAGGAGTTAAAGCATGCGTGGTGAAGAAAAACATCTCTTTCCAAGCGTATAAAGATTGTCTGTTAGGAAGTGGTCCGGTGTATAAGACTATGAAATCGATTCGAAGTGAAAATCATGACTTGTATACCGAAATAGTCAACAAGATTTCACTGACGGCTGACGATGATAAGAGATTCGTGTTAGACGATAAAATAAGCACTTTGGCACTCGGACATTGGACTTTAGATCTAATTAGAGATGATATGAATGTGGATGATTGGATTCCAGATACGATTGTGGATGATAAGATTCCAGATATGATTGTGGATGATAGGATTCCAGAAAATCAAGAAGAATTATATGGAATCAAAAATAGACGGATTCAAGATTATGGAAATCGATAGAGACATCGAGAATGTTAGTTTAAAAAGAAAAAGAAAAAAAAATAACGTCATTTTAGTGAATTATAATAAAATAAATAAATAAAAAAAATATATACGCATTTATGAATAAGAAAATAAAGATATCCGTAGAAGGTGTTGTCTTACCTAACGAACCTCTATCCAACATCGATCTGTTGAATGCGGCAAAAGATTTGAAAATCAAAGATTTTCTAGGCGTGTTTTCCAGAGATGCCTTGCTGAAGAGAAGACCTTGACAATCGGAATGCGGAATTTTAAATCTAGACGATTCATCGGGTGAAGGCACTCACTGGGTGGCATGGATCAAGAACGGGAAGAAGAAAAATTATTATTTCGACAGCTACGGAATCTTGCCGCCAAAAGAAATAAAGAACTATTTCAACAAATCGATGGTTCGTTACAACACGGAACAAGTTCAATCACCAGATCAAGTGTTTTGCAGTCATCTGTGTCTCTACGTTCTCAAGAGATGGTCTGAAGGAGATCGGTTTCAAGACATTCTCAATGATTTACATCAGAGAGAGATTTTTTTTTATAGTATATATAAAGATAAAAAAATATTTTAAAAATTTTAAACGAATAAAAACGAAAAATAAAATAACATAGTTCATTTTTAATAAACTGCGTTTTGGATATATTTTTTCTAAAAAACAAAAAATCCCACAACAACATGCCAGTCGATAAATTTGGTAGAAGTGACGACGAAAAAGTCAACCTAAGAGAGAAGAGGAAGACGTTCGAAGTCGATGATGGTTATGACGTTGCCAACTTGGACGAATGTTATGTTCGGAGATACGAACCTCGAGAAGAACCTTTGAACATGAACGATAAGAAGCTCTACAATCTTCCCGAGCCGATAGATCTCACGGATGCTGCGACTAAAAAATACGTCGATAGGGGGAACGCCGATTTTGAACGAATCCTGCTAGATAATTACGTGGATAAAACCATGACCGACGATCTCGATCTGAAATCCAAACGTTTGGTGAACGTCACAAATCCCATAGATCCCACCGATGCCGCGACCAAGAAATATGCGGATGACTCTCACGCGAGATTCAGCAAACACCTGAGAAATAGATACATTCAGAAAACGATGCACTCGGAATTGAACGCCAATTCTAACAAGATAACGAACGTGGCCACTCCTACGAATCCCAAGGATGTGGCGACCAAACACTATGTAGATCTGGAACAGAGAAAGTCTGACAGACGAGAAATGAAATCGGATCTGAATGCGGGATTCAACAAGATATTGAATCTGTCGAAGATCAACGACACGGATGCAGACTCAACTGCGGTCAACAAGGGCTACATAGATTCTGCCATGATACAATCACAAGAATACCTAGAATCGCAAGTGGATGATCTCTACCTGAACAAACAATCTGGCAGAACCATGGAGGGTGGCATCAACATGAACGGTCACAATTTATTCGGTCTCGATCATGATCCCGAATTCGATTCCAGCACGATCAGCAGAAAGTAAGGGGACGACAACTCGGTCTGGAGAAAGGGTGACATCATGGAAGGTAAACTAGACATGGGTGGACACGCGCTCACGAATCTACCGGATCCCATGAACATGACGAATGCCTGCACCCTGATTTCAGTGGTGAAGAAAGTCAAATATGCTAGACAATTGATCACTGTGTGGGCCGAAGAGGCCGGCACCTTAGATGAGGGAAAAGCTGAGTGGTCTTTCAGAAATGGAGGTAGCGGATCGAAACATGGTCAGGTGGGATATCCCATGCCGCTGGGAGGTGAAATCCTTCAAGTCTTGAATGAGTCTGGCTTCCTCAGATTTGAATAACAGAGCGGTCGCCAATCTCATGGTGAATGGAGTAGAGAGCGATAAGAGATACAGCATCGAAAAGACTGAGAATCAACACGTGAATGTTAGCACATTCTCAAAGTGAACGCTGGAGACAGGATTAATTTCGTTATGAAAACCAATAATCCCGAAGTCGCCACTTCCGTAGTGAGTCTACTGATCGAACTAGTTCCTTTGAACAAACAGTGAACGCGTGGAAAATAATGAATTCAAAAAAATAATGTGTGATTATTAAAAACAAAAAAAAAAGTAATGAGATTTAGAAAGATGTTCAATCTCTCTAGATCACATTACTTCATTTATTTTTTTTGGTTTTTTTTGTTTTTTAATAATCACACATTATTTTTTTGTTTTTTATTTTTTTCACACTCGTCTCTCATCGAATGATCAACATCTTATTTCCGTCCGATTCGAATTGTAATTCTCTGTCCGACAGGACCAGGGCGAAGGCTTCGGTTTTTCTCGGCATGTTCCTATCAAATTGCATCTTGATCTGAATGTCTAAGACGCTACTCTTGAGTCGTTCACTCTGTTTACTGACGTCGAATACGAACATGGGATACATCGACTTGTATTCACCGGGAGATATGTTAGGGTTGCTCATCAATTCGTCTGGACCATGATACTTCTTTCTAAAATCAGCGGCATCGCCGTACAGTCTGCAGAAATCGTTCTTGTCGAACGACGCATTGTAATCGATTACTGGATATCTCGTGGCGTTCAGAAACACTTGCATGTTTCTCAAATGGCAGTGATCGAACAGCGACGCATTCTTTTCCTGAGACCCGTCCCTATCGGTCTGAAACGCAACCATGATGAAACGCGGTCTCTCAGAAGCGGATTTCACCATCAATCTCCAATCGAACTGATTCGTGGAGGGAGGAATGCTAGCCATGTTGCACTGTCTCATTCTAAATCCCACGGGTAATTTACTCTTGGATTCTATGATCTTGTAGAGACGCATGTTTTCCACGATCGAAGGCTCCACGTGCGGAACGAACCACGATATCTTGTGTAGAGTTATCTTACCCGCATTGGTCACAGTGAGTCTCACTATTGCGTCGTCGTTTCCTTTTCGAATCAACGTCAGATTGTGTTTGAATCCGTACATGATCTTGTTGTAATCGTCCGCAAATCCGAAGAAGTGTTTCAAAGGTATGCGGAACGAAAACGTTCCTTTAGGTCTGGACGTCTTGACGACGTAGTTGAATATCAAGGCGGCGCCGGCGCTAGCAGGGCCTACGGTGTCTTTCACCCACAACTGATTAAGTCCTCTGGATTTCGAAAAATCATCAGGATACATCAAGAGTCCGAACATCGTGGTGGCCTGACCGGGATGAAAAACAGATTCTATCTCTTGTCCAGATAGCATGTATTTTATATTACTGAATAGATGCATGATGCCATTATTGGCTAGAGTAACCATGTCGTCGTCGGCGTAGTCGCTCCCATCTTCCTTGGTGAGACGTCCCTGCACCACTATGTAACTCTCGCTAGGATGTATGAATAGATCTTGAGTTTCAACGTTGATTCTTATCTCTCCCGCATTGTTCAAATTCATTCCGGTTACCGGTTCGTATTCGTGAACCTCATATTCTTGAATACTTTCATCTTTCACTATGTTTTGTGTTATATCTAGTATATTTGTCATTTTAAAGGATTTTTAGTTTTTTGTTTATTAATTAACTTGATTTCTTTATCTAAAAAATAGTTTTTAATTATTTTTTATTATTATTTTTTTCTCTCTTATATACATGTGTATAAACAAGAAAACGTTAAAGAAAATAAATAAAAAAAAATTTTGTTTTCTTTATCAAAACTTCGTCTTCTGTAATTGTTGTTCGTAAAACTTTCCGATGATCTCTTCTTCATCCAAAGCTTCGATTTCATAAGTCACTGGATCGGTGTGAAATATTTTGATTATCACGAAGATTTCCGAGGTCCATCGAGGAGTATAACCCTTTTCGAAATGCTTCTTATAAGCGTAGATTCTCACTCGATCACTGACTGCAAATTTCGGCGTTCTAGACTTCTTCCTGATCTTAGATCTCTCAGGATATAGATTTGCGTAGACCTGTTTTTTGTTTCGAGGATCGCTAGCTTCCGCGGGAGTCATCTTGATCGATCTGTGTTGCGTGTTGTTGTAATCTTTGACCAGACCATTCAGAGCGTATATGTATTTCTTGGTCGAATTCGCCGTGAAGTATCTGTGCATCTTTTCCTTTATCGTTCGATTCCAACGTTCCACCACGCTGGCTTTCTCTTCGTTTTCGATTGAGTAGAGGTCGACCAATCGATGAACGTGCTTGTTGTAGAATTCCTTTCCCTTATCCACCCACAATTTACTCAGTTTTCGAGAAGACGAGTCGAACACGCTCTTCAGAGCCTCGGCGACGCAAGGTCCCGATTTATTCTTCAAAGCACTGATCCAACCGTGTTTGGAAAACACGGAGATGACCGTCAATAGATATTTGACGCCCTCGTTCCACCTCGAAAACGATCTCATGTCGACCAAGTCGGCAGACCAAATATCCAAAACCTTCACGAACACCCTTCTCTTTCGAAATTTACGCACTATGGGTTTGTGTAACTCCTCGGCCAATTCGCTCATCAATAATCGTTTCTTCTTCTTCTTTTCAGATGCGTTTTTTTTTTTTTTTTGAACGCCCCATCCGAATCGACGTTTCGCACCAATCAGATTGCCGACCAGCGAACGTTCTATCTTCTCTCTCCTGGTCGGATTCGATATGCCTCTCAATTTCCCCAACATGTTTTTATCGCAGACGTCATTGCGAGTCTTGGTGTCAGGATGTCCGGCGTAGCACAGATCGTGATCATACGTGGCCGCGTCAACCCTAGTCACAGGTTTGCTCCAAGATTTGGGAGTCAGATCGGCATTGAGTCTCTTGTTCACTTTCGTTCCGGGTCCCATGAAACTGTGACCGGGCAGATGCATTTCGAAAGGTAGATTATTGATCATTTTATTCACGATGCCTTTACCTTTGCTCGTGTTCTTTTTTTTGATGAATCGAGTCTTGACAGAACCACACGCGTTGCAAATTCCGTGAAGCATCTGTCTGTCATTTTTAGTTCGTACTTCTCGAGAATTACTCGTCTCGGTAACTCTCTTACACTTTACGCAATACATTTTTTTTAAGAGTTATTTAAAATAATTTCGTTTTTATTTTATATATAAATTTAATAATTAATTCTGTTCTTATTATATATATATTTTTTTTTCAATCGCTACTCTTGAGTTCTATCATCTTACTGAATTCCTCCCTGGCCTCTTTCCTCCCCTTTTCCATGAGAGAATCCTTCATCTCTTCCTTGATGATCTGACAAGTCTTGATTCTCACGGCTTCTTTCATGACATCGTATTTCGTTTTCTCGCTCAATATTGCGAAGTATTCTCCGTCCGATATCCTACCGTCTTTCAACGCCATAGAGATCATTTCGGATATCGTGTCGATCTTGGAGTCGGCCAAGACGCGAATCTTGTCGTGTTTCCTCGCCTTCAGATATAATTTCCTACTCAAAACGTTTCCGAGCATGCTAAACAATCCGGCGGCGAGAGCCACTCCTTCTATGGTCAACACGATCGGAATGCCGACCACGGTCGACAACAATCCGATGCCGGCCGCGTGTAAACCCATGGAAATCGTGATGAGTGTCGTGTCGATCGCGTTGACGAATTTCACGAAACGCGAATACTTCTTCTTGAGGGAACGACGAGAATCTCTCTCTCGAGTTAGATACTCTTGGATTCTACTGATTTGATCGATGCGATACCTCTCTCCTCTTTCACTTTCTTCTAGCGATGGTGTCGTCGGCAAAACGTCGATCGGCTTCTCATCCTCGTCGTCCACTAACGTCGGATACAATTTATTTCTGGTTCTCATTTTTGTTTTTTTCTTTCTAATATTAGATAAAAAATTTATGTGTGTATTTATTTTATTTTCTATTCTCCCTTATTTTATATCAACGAGAAACTTAGACGTATGCTTCATTGAACAATAATTTCATGACGCATCCCTTATCTTCTAAAGTCAGACTTTTACGCGCCAATTTCTGTTCTTCCGAAACTGTGGGCTTGCTTTGATCCTTACAGAAGAGTAATCTCTTCCAAAACGCGATCACTTCATTGATTTGAACGTGTTCGAACGCCGGTTCGTAATACTTGTTGACCATATCTTCCCTTTCCATCCACAGACACGAATGATTCTCGTGATCGAAATCTAGATGATCCCGACATCCGACGCATCGTTCTAACAAGAGACGACCTAGTTGTTCGTTCACGCAGAATGCGTAGGCTCTCATCAGCATTTTTAAAAGAATCCTTACTCTAATAGTCTGAGAATCGATCATGATTTACGTATTATTTTTATTATCTATTCAATTTGATATATTTATTTTTTTTAAATAACTGTTTATTTATATTTTTTTCTCTCCTATATATCAATCAAAAACGTGACAGTGAGTTTGCGGATTTCTAACACCCTGGCAACACTCTTCATTCAAAACATTTTCATTAAGTGCTTATTAAGATTACCTCGCAATAACGTGCGTTAGTTTTACTTCGAGAAACGCGACAGTGGGTTTGCGAATTCTAACACAACCTCTTTACACGAGTCGATTTCCAACCTAAAATCCACAAGTGGATCTCCGTGTACGCCTCCATAGGGTTTCAGTGTTAAAATCGTGTACGGACGCGGATTATTAGAATCGGCAAGACGATGTTTTAGAAACGACAAAACGTTTTTTGCTCGCAAGTTAACACTGAATCCTATGGGGGAAACTCATTTGCCTATTTCAATCAAAACGGTACATGAACGCGTACGTAAAACTACAGGCGTCTGGGATACAATTCAGTGATATTTAAACTCAAAGTGGATTCTAACACACCCTAAAAAAACGTTCAAATCGTGTACCTGTACACGATTTTAACACTAAATCCTATGGATTTGTACACGAATGTACGTGTACACGTACACGTACATGTACAGCTGTGTTAATACCAGCAATTATCACCTACTCATGGAGGCTATAGCGAGAGATCAGTAGCCTCAAAATGGCAGAGCTTAAAAGTGGTCTCAGCGCTCTATTCTACAGACCTCTTCTACAGACCCCCACTTGTTTAAATGCCATGAGTATGCAGGAAGGCGAAGAACATATCCTTGTCCAGATTATCTCTGACCAAAATACCCTCGGCAAAATATCACCAGTTGTGGGATAAAATATCTCCACCCAAAATACTTTATGCACGGTAAGCTTTCCAGTAGAATATTATGCTGGAGAAAATCTATACTTTCAACCGGGGGCTGTATGGCTTCATGTATTTCACACATGTTTTCCATATGGGGCTCTGCGAATCCCGAATCGAAACAGGTTGAGAATTTTTATTCGAAACGAATCGAATCTCACGGCTATTCAAGTTGTAGATTTTGCACTTTCTTTTAATCGCAAATATATATTTAATTATTTATTTATTGGAGTTTAACGACACTTTCGACAGCCAGGGTCACCTCGTGCCGGACTGTTTTACGGGTGGGGGAAGCGGGGTACCAGGAGAGAACCATCGAGCAACGGCGAGCAACTGCCAGGATCGTAAATGTTGCCATTCTCTACTCAAGTATTATACTCAACGACGACTCGTCTTTTTGGGCAAGTCAATCAAAAAAGCGGAATCTTCCAGAACGGAATCGAAGTAATTTCGAAAGCGGACCTTCCTTGATCTCTTCCTCTCCTGAACAGAAGATCCGATGATACAAGGAGAGTTCAAGAGAAAACACTTGGTTTACTTATCGTAATAAAAAAAATCCTCGAAATGCACTTCAAGAAAATCGCATTATATAAAATCGTTATCTTGGGTTAATTCCTTCATTCACAGTTACAAAATGATGAAACATCGAAAATGGATCATTCGTGCATAAGATCTGATTTAATGTTAGGGGAGTGTGAATTGATCATAGTTCTCAACTTGAGCGTTTGTTTAGCATATATTCAATTCCCAGAATAATACCAAATAATAATAACCTGATAATTTTATCATAAATGTGTTGGCATTTCAGTTACTAAAATCAATTTTTTGCCCCCTTTCAGGGCTTCATTTTCAAAATGTTTCTTGGTAGTGAATTTCCCCTCCCGGTCCCTTTACCAGTTGGAAATTCATTACCCTACAACTTCTCCCCAATCGGAAACCTCTAGCCACGTTCCTGCACTTGGTAGAGTTTGCGAACATCTCTACGATTCGAAACTTTTCGAATGAGCGTGACAAGAATCAAATCATCGGGACAATTTTGAATCGAGATGAATCCCGAAGCTTGCACATTTTAAAAAATCTGCCTGTGTCTTTTGAAGAGTTCATTTATTATGTGTACCCATACCATGTATGTGAGGTGCAGTGGGGTGGGGTGGGGTGGGGTGGGTTAGGGGTAGCCCCAGAGTAGAGCTTAAGGTTGGGAGGTTAGTTCCCGGAGGGGTTAGGGTCAGGGGTGGGGTTTTAGGGTTTAGGGTCAGTGTGGGGTAGGGTTAGTGTTAGGATGTGTTTTGGGGTGGAGGGGTGGGGTTAGGGTTAAATATAAGTTCTAGGGTGGGTGTGGAGTTCTGGGTAAAATAAGGTTTTGGACTTACAAAATGTTTTTTGGTAGCCTATAAACCCGAAATGTTGGATCCGTCTGTCCGTCCGGCGTCGGTATCCATTTCTTTGGCATTCGATAACTTGAAAAATATTGTTTGGATTGTCATGGTACTTTCTATTTGTGTTCAGGTTACTGGTGTGCCGAGCTGTATAGTTTTTGGTGTAAATCTGATAATTTGATCCTGAGATATTAACCCTTTATCCTTCAGATTGCGAATTCTTCCAATTCCTTTGGCATGAGATAACTCAAAAAATATCAATCCAATTGTCATGTTACTATATATATATCTTCAGGTTACTTATGTGCCGGGGTTGTATAGTTTTTAGTGTAAATCTGATAATTTGATCCTGAGATATTAACCCTTTATCCTTCAAATTGAACTTTCCTCCAATCACTTTTTGAAAAATATTGTTTGGATTGTCATATTACTTTATATATATCTTCAGGTTACTAATGTTCCGAGCTGCATAGTTTTTGGTTTAAATCTGATAATTTTATCCTGACAAAATGTCCTCACATGGATTTTACTTGTCCACAAAATTGGTCCTGAGATAATAACAGCTTTCTACTTGTTGCGCGTATGGGTACACATCTGACGATTTAATCGGCCTATTTTTCGATTTGCTCTTTGAGAGACATCCCAAATTGCCTGTACTGCTGTTTCAGAAGCTAAAATGCTATTTCAGGTTCGTATTACGCGTCGCATTGAAACAACGACCTGCGTACCGACCTTGGTTAAATCATCATTTATTTCGCCCGAGAGTAGTTTCCTTAATATACTGACCGAGTGATGACATTACTTCCCGGTCAGTACTTTGAAAAAGTACGTGAGTTTTTTCTATCATCTATTTATTGGTGTTTTTAAGGTCACATATTTTTGCGCAATGGCTAATCATGACCATGACAGTTTTACGGGTGGACGAAGCCGGAGTACCCGGAGAGAACCACCGAGCAACGGCGAGCAACGACGAGCAACTGTCAGCTCCACAACATACAAACTCCACACAAGCAGGGTTAGCATTGGTTGAAGACAAGTGCACCATCGACGTGCAGTACGCCTCAGTACACAGCGCCACCGTGTCCCCACGTGGGCAATGAGGGTGAAGTGTCTTGCGCAAGCACACAACGCGCTTGCCGCAGGTGGGATTCGAACCGAGGACCTCTCGGCTTGCAGCCTGCACCTCTACCCACCGAGCCACCGCGCCCTCCTTTTTCTATCATCGAACGATTACAAAAAGTAGGATATGTTTTTTTCTATCATCGAACGATTACAAAAAGTAGGATATGTTTTTTGAAACTGCTCGGACGAGTCTATCACGCATCGTGGAGTATTTAGAACAGGAATATAAAACGTGAATTTCGTTTTCAACTTGATTCGTGTTACACTGTTTACAGAATCTCATCTCACGTGGAAGGGGGTTAGGCTTATGAGTAGTGGGATGAGAGGTATCGGTACACTTGCGATCTCGATCGATAGTCCTTAGCGGCCATGGGTATTGTTTCAAGACAAAGCCTATTGTCCTAGGTTGATGAGTAAGGCCCAGGTGTTCGGGCGATGACTCATAGGCCTATTGTGAGTGGACAAAGCTTATTGTTCTTGCGTGATGACTAAGGCCAGGTGTGGGGCGTGTCACCCGCACGTGTCCGATTGTTTCGAGTCAATACTCATTGTTTTAAGTGATGACGCATAGCGTGCCCAGGTGTTCGAGTGGGCGTATCACCCGCAGGTGTTTCGAGACAATACCTATTGTTTAAGTGATGACGCGTGACGTCACCATACCATCTAGGGACCGCCCCACCACAGATGTTTCAAGGGCCTGACTCAACGCGCTATTATGTCAAGACAATGCCTATAGTAGTCATCATAATAGACCCAGGCCTGATACGTGTTGAATGGTGAGTCACACGTCTTCCTATGCGTGCCAGGTAGCTGCAAGGCTGGGGAATTTCTACTACGTGAGGACACGTTCTGGACCAAACGCGTCATCAACGGTAACTGAACAAAATAATTCATATTTTTCTAGGGGCCTGAAGCATCCATTTGTCAGCACGCGTTCCCGTATAATTACTATAATACACTAATCCTCGTTCCATATCACGAAATAATTATGTTGAGTTAACACTGAACGTTACGTTTACAGAAAGAAAGAAGCACATTTCTTTCCAGCTTCAACACAAGTCAAGGTAAGATATTTTTAGTACACCTATTTTGAAAATATACAAATACCCTTTTGCCAAACACCGTTTTTTTCTCCGTGGAAAACATAATTATAAACAGTACAATTGTATACGAATAAAAAATCACGAACATATACGTATCAAAGGAACGAGCTCGTGGAGCTCGTTTAATGTCCTCCCGCGTACATGTCATGTATATTTTCACGGCACGTGCCACACAAAATTCCTCAAACAGAATGAATTATTTAACGTCAAGTGTCATCGACCTTTATAGTTGAAAATTGCGATTTAATCCCTCGCCGACCCGTTGTTACTGTGAATGAAAAATTTTGTGCATCGAACGAGTATTGGTTTTATTCAATGAGAAAATATACCTAGCGATATCCACCCAACAAAAGGTATTCTTCAGCAGATTGAATCGCTGTATTTTTTTTTTTTTTTTTTTTTTTTTTTTTGACAATTAAGGGAGAATGAAAATCCATCCGTGTGTAACGCCGCTGTCAATATCTTGGCTATTTTCCCGTCCGTTTATACACACGCTGCCTAATTTACATGGCATGCACTCCCGACGGTGTCGATTACATAGAAATAGGAAGAAAATATTTTAAATTCGAGGCACACACCGTGAATTATTTTACGATTATCCGTCGGAGAGCACCGCTTTTCGGCGAATAATCGTAAAAGTAGTTCAGTGAGCCTGTAGGAATATATGGGGATAAAAAAACGGTCCGGATAATTTTGTTTTACGATTATATTCACATTCACAATGGGGTGGGCGGACTCAGACTGTATGACGTACTGGACCATTTTGGTGAGTGCGTGTGTTATTACGACACAGATTCCGTTATATATATTTCTAGACCAGGTGGGCCTGATGTCCAGTGCGGTGATTATTTGGGAAATTTAACAGACGAGTTGAATGGCGCTCACATCACAAATTTCATTACGGGGGTGGGGGGGGGGGGGGGCAAAGAATTACGCTCACAGAACCAATCTGGATGAAGAGGTGTGTAAAGTTCGGGAATTCAGTCTGAACTTTACCAATAGTCAAAGATTGAATTACGATTCGATGTGAGATTTGATTCTCCAGCACTCCAACAAAAAGAGAAAAGCTGATGCTGATGAACCTTCCATCAGCAAAGTATTCATTACGAATCAGAGAATTGTTCGTTCCAATCGACAGCCACTTCTCTGCAACCGCGAGGAAACAAAATATTACAGTGTAGTCTATGACCAGAGAGTAATACTACCAAATTTTGACACTATGCCTTTCGGGTATTGAATAAAAAATCTATCACTAGTGATTACCTTCTCATCCCACAAACTCCAATGTGATCACTAGTTGGTCACAAAATTCGCTTCAGAGCAGCAATGACTTCACATCATACTTGTGAAACATGTCAGTGATCCTACACGCAGACAACACATTACTGTCGGCACAAACGATCGGTTCACAGTAATAAGATCCCTCCACGTCTCAAGACATCTAATGTTCATCAAACCCGCGAATCGGACCCTATGAGTTTTCAATCATTTATAAGACCCTCCATCCTTCCTTCTGACAATGTTAAGAATTACGAGCGCTTTGATATGCATACCATACTACCGTTTAGTCCTCGATCCAGTATTTGTGTCTCCGGTGCTACCGGTTCGGGAAAAACTAGATGGGTGTACAGGTTCCTACAAAATCTAGATAGTATGTACGAGAGCGAACCTCCAGTGAGAGTTATGTGCTGTTACGGTGCCTATCAAAAGTTGTTTGACGAAATGGAAAGCTCTTTGCCTAATTTACAGCTGCATCAGGGTCTGCCTACCGATTTGGACACCTTCACAGAGGATGGTCGACACGGTCTGATAATTTTGGACGATTTAATGCAACAAGTGGTCCAGAATCCGGAAGTGGAGCGTATATTCACATCTGGGTAATCGGAAAAAAAGTAACAGGAAAAAAAGTAACAGGAAAAAAAGTAACAGATTTGGGTAGGAAAAAAAGAAACAGGAAAAAAAGTAACACTTTCTTATTTTTATAAGGTAAAAAAGTAACAGGAAAAAAAGTAACAGATTTGGGTAGGAAAAAAAAAACAGGAAAAAGAGTCACACTTTCTTATTTTTATTTCATAAAAGTGGTAGATTACTTAATTATGATTTAGTTATATTATTGAAACTAGTTAGATTATTACATATCAGTATAAGTACTACATAGTACACAGTTATAAAATAATTTAACAAACTTAATTATGATTTAGTTAGATTATTACATATCACACCTTGAAACTAGTTGGATTATTACATATCAGTATAAGTACTACATAGTACATAGTTATAAAATAATTTAACAAACTTAATTATGATTTAGTTAGATTATTACATACGCGAGGACTATCACTCTTAACACACAATATCTGGTATTGATGAAAAACTTGAGAGATGCTTCTCAGATAGCAGTACTCGGACGTCAATTATACCCCGGTAAATCGGGCGCCTTTGTTGACATTTATACGGACGCGGTCAAGAAGCAATTTGGATATCTTTTGATTGATTTATCTCCCCACGGTAGTGACGAATATAGACTTAGGAGTAATTTTTTCCCGGAAGAGGAACCGACACTGTATAGTTTATAAGACTATGTCTATATATTCAATTTTAGATGCGTTCATCATGAGTAAAGCAGCGAAAAACAATATTTCTTTCATCAGACTTTTTGTGGATTCGAAATCTTCGCTTCCGAGAAAGTTTATTTTACAAGCTATTACAAATGAACAAGCGAAAATGGTGGCCGAGATCGCCTTGAACACTCTGTATGGTGTACTGAAGTACTCACAAAAGTATAAGACCAGACTCTCCTCTTACAAGGAGCTGTAAAGAAAGCTCGCTAGCAAACACGTGAGCTTGAGACAAAAAAAGAAACTTTTGAAAGATAACTCTAAGCCGATATACTTGTTATTATCAGCCGTTATCGATTCGGTCAATAAAACGCTGCGATGAACACCTTTAAGAAGTCTGTGCTTGTGCCTATGGAAAAATATCGGAGATTATTCGGGCACACAGCTACGCACCCTCTCGAATTCCAGAACGAAGCAACGGCAAAAGAACAGGACAGGATTGTACAGCCCAAGAATATGGACGAACTCGTTTTGGAGTCTATACCACAGCATTACCGAGGTCGTGTGAAAGCTCTTGTGGCATTCATTCGTAACAACAGACTGGAATGACAGGGGTGAACTAATATAGAAACGCAATCTGATCAGTGGAACTCTTGTCTCAGATTTGTTCAAAGATTCGCAAGGACTATTGAAAAGGTTTCGACCTAAAGGCCGTGATGAGTTTTACGCCGGACTGCAAGAAACTAACATTCCGAAAGGTTTTTTTCGCCAAGGTGAAAATAACTGTGGCACCGAACAAAGCCCTTCGAACAATGGAATGGCTGAAACGGAATCCCCGAAAAATACGTTTTACTTAAAAAAAAACTGTTCCGAAAAAGACAAAGAGGATGAAAATTTAGTCGATGGATAGTTGGTCGAATGAACTGACAGACAGTTAGGTAATGAGGCGATTGATTTTATTGTAAATAAAAGTGCTGTATTAAAATCATAGATCGTAATTTCTCGTGTTTTTTTTTTTTTGTTGTCATTTTATACCAGTCATAAGTTAATCTCGAGAATGTTATTCCAAACCTCTTAATTGTTTTTTTTCCATCTTCCCCATTACTGGGTGGTTTTGCAACGTTTGAAAAAAAAACGTTGCATGCTACCCCGTAATATCCTAATGGGCAGATGTTTGCAAACAAACTGAGTTGAAAGATAAGGGCCCGCATCCAAATGCCTTTCGAGGGTAGCGTTATATAAAACAGCAATGGGTGCCCGGGGGATTCTGCAGTTATAAAATTAACCTTGATGAATAATAGACAAGACTTCTTAATTGGTTTTATTATTACCATCTGCCCCATGAGTACATTATCCGATAGATTGCAGCGTTTGAAAAAACCGTTGTCCTCTCTCCTTTAACGTCCTAATAAGGCAGCCACTGGCATGATTAATAAGACCCCGTCTTCAAAAGCCAAGCTCAGCTTACGTTATTTATTATAACCACACTTGAAGCGTGTAATTGACATTTTTCCCAATACAGGGATTATAATATATGAGTTATCGCGGACTGGAAAATACCCGCAGATTGTTAACCCCCATACGAAACAGCGACAACACGTATTTAGAATTTATAGTAGTTTTATTTTAAAAATACGATTTGATATAATCATATGGTTTCCTTCTACAAACTGGACATCGATTTAAACGTTTGTGACATTCTTCATATAGACACATATGGTAACATGGCCTGGGAGGAACGCAAGCTCTTCTTTCCGTGCACACGCAGCACATTAAATTTCCTACCAACGTCCCTTCCGACTCCTCTTCATGTTCTATTTCCGCACTTGAAACGATTGTCTTCTCGTGTTCTCGGCCCTTTCCCGACCTCACACAGTACATTAAAACTTGTACAACAGTTTCTCGTCGTTCGTCGCTACTTCCTGGAACAACAGACGGTAGATTGTTTAAATATTCGCAGTCGGGTGAATATCTACGGTGCTCCATATCGATATTATCGATTTCTTCCCATTTGTAGATGCCTATTCCACAATAGAAGCAAGTCATTGTGTCACTGGCGCCATTGTAAAAGAATCCACCTCTGGCCAACTCTTGGGGGGGGGGGGATTTTTTACATTCTTCTTCTAACAAAAAACTGAATGTTCTTAAATGATTCGTTTCCAGTCCACATTTGGGAAACATGGGGCCTCGAAACCGTTCTGACCACCTCCCTCTTAATAATTGTTCCATTACGGGTGAAGGTAGGTCTGTTCGTTCAAATTAAATACTAGGCACCGGAGGTGACTGGGGATTCATTTTATTCTTATTGGGAGGTGACATACTCTTATATAAAAACGAAACAATTGCCTTCAGATTTTTTTTTATTTACAGAACATAAAATATTTACATAGTTTTTTTATAGAACACACACATGTACATTAAACACCATCATTCGGACAATATTACATTTCTTCTACTCTTAATACTCATTACAGCTGGAAATTTTCCATGTGTAAGCATCACTATAGGCTCAGGGAGAGATTCGCTGAATTTAATGTCCAACTGGGTCAGTCTTCTTTTAATGCTGTGGATTTTTCCATCCCACGATCCATCGCAGATGAAGTGGTAGATGGAATAACCATTAGGGAATTGCTCTGTCTCTAAATTCACTCTAGGATGAGCGTTGGCCAGGTTGATGAAAGCATCCATGTACAATCCGGAACTGTAATCCGGTTGCAAGTTTTTATGCGGGATATTAATTCCGTCCATACTAAATCCTATGTAGTTACAATTAAACTGTTGAAAATTGCAGGGATTTTGTCAGTAATCTCCTTTATACACCGCCGCGGAAACCATACATACTGTGACGTCATGTGGTATTTCTCCTTGAAAAATGTCCGTCGTCGTAAAGCCGTACATCCTGTTAGCAACCGAGAAGGTTTTGATTGCAAATCTATCATACGGGTATGTGGCATTCGAGTCTTTCAAAGTTTGAGTGTGAGCGAGTACCATATTTTGGGTCGACTCTAACTTTGCATACTTTGAATGTGGCATCCGTGATTTGTACTTTGAAAGTGGGATTTGTTTCTGCGGACATCAATCTGAACGCGTCTTTGTGGGGCCATAATTGCACGTGTATGGGTATTCCGTTCATCACATAACGGTCCTGTTGACAGAGTCCAGACAGAGTGATCCGATCATTTCGAATTCGTTTCCATTTTTCGTGAATTTGTGTCGAGTGTATAGTCCCAAATTCGAACCTTTTGGGGTCTTTACATCCATAAGAGTCGTTGTGTCCATAGCAAATAGCTGGCTGGATGTTTCCCTGCATAATTTGATCCGTTTCTGGAAATGTATCCAAATAGGCCTTGTACGGGTAATTGGTACCAAATGACTCACCGGCAATTGCTGCAATTGTAAATCCACTTGCGAAAATGCGCTGTGTAGTGGTAAATTCACCAAAGCAACTTTGTCCGTCTCAGAAATCTTGGTATTGTCTGCCTTGGTGATCTTAAGTTTAAGAAGGAGTTGACTACGTTTTAAATCGATGTATGAATCTCATGTTGATGGAACGTGGAATTCTATGACTGCTCCGTCCGTTAACTGATTAACCGGCCTGAATTCGATCCATTCGTTCCGCTGTATCTCTTCTCTCTCCGTAGTGTCCTGAAACAGCATGAAATTGGACGAGTTGGCTTTCTTACTTTTTTTCATGACTGTATATATCTTTTGAAAATTCCTCTTCAATTTTTCGTTTCTTTTTCGACTTACGTGGTCTTATAGTCTTTTGCTTAGATGTCATTTGAGCGCGCTTTTTTGATTGGTTCATTCTTTCGACATCGTCTTTTGCCCTCTCTACCGCCGCGGCTAATGGCGTCACCCAACTGACTTTTAGTTCAGCTTGTGTCTCTTGTGATTTTTTCCTTTTTTTTTTGGCTTGTCCTTTGGAGGGTATTCGATGTACTTATCATTCCCTAATGGTTCGAGTCGACCTTCCGCGGATGCTTTGTAGAAATCCAAACAATACTGGAGGTCTGACTTATAAATTACCCATTTGTTCGTGTTTCTGTCATAAGTATAGCTCGTCATTCTTTTTGTCTGAGATGTAACGTGCAGAAAAAGCGAGTCACTGTCGGTTCACTTAGGTCCTGGTCTCTCAAATAGATCCTGATGGTACTTAAATTGGTTTTGTTGACTTTGAAATAGCAAGGGTCGGATGACGTATGTACCACACGTTTCTTTTTACTTTTCTCCAAAGGCACTTCGCACAAGATGGACATCAGAGTATCCGAACAGTAAGATTCTTGACAGATATTGGAACAGAAAAAGATCAATGTCCCATTAGCCGTATTAACACCTTCTAAAATAACGTGTTTTATAGCACACTCCCACTCACCCTGTAACGTTATGTCGTAGGGTAGTACCGTTGTAAAATCGTTGGCTTGGTTTTTCGAAACACTGAACTGGAATCTGTGCCACTCAGAAACAGGTAGTGATCAGACATGTCACGAAATGTCGACCTTGCGTGCATCGTATGTGTCTTATGGATTCTGGTACTTTTCACGTCACTTGCCGGAATCCAACTGTCAAATTTCTTAGGCCAGTGAAGCCATCTCACTAATACTTGACGATCTTTGTGTCTTTTCTTGAGGATTTTCTATATCTTGTAAGTGGTATCGCTTCCTGTAGTTCCGGTTCGTAAAAGGAGCTTTTGATCTCTTCGTCATTCCAATCCTTCAATTGATACACATTAATATTTTCTCTCTTGAACCTTCTTCTGATTCTGAAAATAATAATCGCGGTCGAAAATGTTCTTGATGTGGGAAATGCGTACTACATCGTCGAGGACGAATCTGAATGGTGTCCTCTTGATTTTCTTTTTGCTTCTCAAAATATTTTGCTCTAGTCTGACTTCGGCTTCGTTAGCTTTCGTGACCTGAGATGGAGGCCTCCCCGGCGACCTATGTACTGTGTTGTTATAACTGTTTACAACATCATCGAGGACGTCCACATATTTTTCGTTGTTACTATGCAGAATGTGTCTATAGATATTAGTCTTCAATGTTCTGATTAATCTCTCCGCATAATTTGCTTTGCCTTCATTCTGGGTCACGAGGTGGTAGATGTTGTGCCGCTTCAAGAGTTCATTAACATTTCGGTTTGTGAATTGTGAACCTTTATCCGTCCGTAACACTCTGGGTCTCCTCACTCGTTCTCTAAAATGTTTATCAAACGCTGTGTACATGTCTTTGACACACTTAGATTTTAATGGGTAACACCAGGCATACCGTGAAAAAATGTCGATCAGAACCAGCACGTACTTGGTGTTTTCGTTTGAGGTAGACGAAGATTTCATATCCATCAAATCCCCATCCCACATACTATCCAATCCCTCGACTATAACTCTATTTCTCGGGAACTTTATCCTAGCCCTTCGTGTGAGGCTATAGGGTTCTTGTCCGGCCAAACACCGTCGAATCTGTTTCCGACTGATGACATGTTTCCTCTCATTTTTCAAACTCTGATACAATTTTTCAGAGCCCTAATAATTGCCCGGGTGTTTGGGATCATAGTATATAGATGTCAGATACTCGTCCATTTTTGTTTCCAACAAAAACAAAACCGGTGTCCTATCTCCATCTTATGTCTTTGTACACAGTTCTAGTTCCAACAGTGTCGGTATAACGACTGAATCGATATCCGATCCCTCTTTAATCCCCGTAATTATGATTTTACCCCTGGGAAAGCAGGTGGAATGAAGTCCACCCCTCCTAAATGGCATGGCTTGAACTATTTCCGGTCCGTATTGCGACTCATCAACTTCAAAGTCTCTTCGATACAAAGAGGTCCATTCAGTTCGTGATACCCGGATGCCGGGGCCACTATGATAGGGCCTGAAACAGCGGGATACCCCGACTTTTGCAGCAGGCGAGCGTATTGTCTCAAACGTTTCTTTGCCTTCTCGAAAGCGACGGCGGATCCGTTACACATGATCCTTCCAGAAGGATGTATCCAACAACACCCACCGATCTTCTTGTGTCTCCATACAACAGCCAAAAATCGCTTGGGATTATATATAACATCCCCGTGAGTGTTTGTGAATCTCCCAAGATCCATGGGGCACTTTGCATGCATCGTACAAACGACGTTGGTGATGCGAACCATCGTCATATAATGAGCACCGACGGTGGGAATAGGTTTATATACATTTATTTTTAGGAATTCTGATTGGATAACGAGGGGTTGGGAAGGACGTATCCTATGGCACAGCTCAAAAGACTTATCCATAATTCCGTGTTTCCGTAACCTACGGATAGGTTGACTATAGCCGTTATAATAATTTCGCACAAGGCTTTCCACCTGATTAGTGGAAGGCTCACTCCTTTCCGTGTGGGTACTCGTCCGTCGGACCATTCGCGTATATCTATCCTCAAATCGTTTTTCCACTCTGTAACTTTTACGAGGCGGTTACAGCCGAGACTTTGATGCAGACGATCCTTGTTGGCCATTTTCAAAATTCAGTTTGAGAGACTTTCGATGTCGTTCGAATATTTATAGTCCCCTCGATGACATGGCCGCACGGTAGCGCTGCGATACGTCATGACTTGTGAGTCACATCTCGAACATCTGTTCGCATTAGTCATACCCCTCCCCCCCCCCCCCCCCCATGAGTCAGGCCCTTTCGATAGCTAGTGGCCTATTTAATACCACCTGCGAACAGTAGTCATAAATGGGACCCTCAAAAACATTTGTGGTGGGGGCGGTCCCTAGATGGCATGGGGACGCCGCGCGTCATCACTTAAAACAATAGGTATTGTGTCGAAACACCTGCGGGTGACACACCCACTCGAACACCTGGGCAGGCTATGTGTAACCGCTACATCCAATAAATAACTCGGAGGCGGTTTAAAGTTTAATAATCATGGGTTCTTTTATTCTATTTACTGAACTGTCAATTACAGAAGGTACTGGATATAGTCCAGATGACAATCGCAGAATTTTATTCTGCACATTCATAATAAAGGTTAGAACAAGGAACCCTGAAAATAAAATATAATAAAACTAATGAACATCTGTAGTAGCTTGGGGGAAACTGGACGTATTAACAAAGATAATTTAATTCTGAGATCAGGCGCAATAAGGCCTGGTGCCAAGCGATGCTTGCCATACCTCACCGGAAGGAGCTTGATAAGCCCCTTCCACTGAAGCATAACAAACAGAGCTCAAAAGACAATGTAAACATAACAAATATATGTCCAGCAGATAAAATTATGATACTGAAATGCACCATTACAAGAAAGTGCTCACTACTATTACTAACGTATGCTTAGACATTACTAGTACCTATACATAGCACTTTCCAACTGTCCATACAACTTAGCTACTACTATTATGATTATATATTGCTATGGTAGCACAGCCTAGAGCTGTTACATAAATAAAATTATTTACACCGAATATAAATTATTTTGGTGAAGGAGGCAGTTAATTAATACAGGCGTTGATTACTTAGCTTCCACTAAATAGTAAAAGACAAGTTACTCATGATTATATATCCATTTATGAGTAGCTAGAATGAGTAACAACACAAGGAAACTGTCAGATTATTAATTGCGTGGCATAGCAAAAGTGGTTAAAACTTATAATAACTATATTACATTCATACCCTCAGTGTGACGAGTTCCTGTATTAATTTCAGGGTGGTGGTGGATCTTGGACCTGCATGGAACAAAATACTAAGTAAGAAATTGCAGAAAGTAACGAAAATCTTGTATCCATATCACTGCTCTCAGTGGCGCATGACCAAGCTCATTCTGCATGTGAACAGAATGAGCCGGGGCGTGCGCTCACATTGAACATACATAAAAATATCGGATACAAGTTACCTTCTAAATACTCCAGTACTGAACACGCTAAAAGTTACTGCACTTAAGGGGTTAATTGAGTTAATTACTTAACCATTTAAAATACTGTTAACATAACTGGAGCATTCCACGTTAAATGATTATTTATACATGCAATTGCAGAAATTAATTAATATTTATACCATGCTCGCCAATGTTACTACCTGTGAAAAGCCAGTATGTTAAATTTTAGCTTTTAACCCCACTACCGGTTTAAAAAAATTTACAGCTATAGTCGGAAGGTCATCCAACTTGACCTTTGGCATGACGCAATTTGCCAACTTCGATACATTCACACTTCGCGATATGTTTCATTCAAACATACATTTTTCGGTACTATCTACTACGTGTAAATGACTCATTAAGTTTAAAATACCTACAATTGAATATTTAAAATAAATTTTAAGAATTGTTAATAATAATTTGATTGAAAAAGCCAGGAAAATTCAATCAACTTTGACGATGTGTCTAGCTGTCAATCAAGCATTCACGTACAGCCGGAAGTACTGCCCACCGGCGCAGATGTAAACAAAACAAACCTGTGTGTTTGCGGTAGAAAGTGTCGTGTTTTCTCCATTTTAAGTGACAAAGTCGATTATTAATTAATAGCATGGTATAAATAAAATAAATAAGTACTAGGGCCGGTAATCAGATTTAAACCACTAGTAGAATAAGGGTTTTAACCACTCGGCAAGCCGAGTGGTTAAAACCCTTATTCTACTAGTGGTTTAAATCTGATTACCGGCCCTAGTACCTATTTATTCTATATTTAATCCTGTTGAACAGAATCCCTGATAGTTGCAGTGGCATGACCAGTGTGCCATAGCTATGGAACACTGAGCAGGCCACTCAACTACCAAAATAAATAACATAATAATAATTATGAAACATTTACTTAAAACAACGGTGTTTATAATAAACTTCCAGTATACCTGATGTTCCAAGCTATCCAATATCCTCCCAGAAATATCCAAGAAATTAATACACTATAATTTCAAACTTCAAATAATGTACACAATATATTTACACCACTTAATATTAACTTTATAAGATCAACAATCAAGAAGGCACAGGTGACATCTAGAAAATCAATAATTCTATTCATTAGTATAGAGACTTTATAGCTGGTAATTCAATCAACTGACCAATGATGCATGAGTTAATTAAAACATATCAACCTGCTGTGTAATCAAGTGAATATTTTGGCTGAGCTAAAATAAAAATAATTAGGTCCTATTAGTAAAGGGAAATTAATTTAACCCTCTCTGTTCAAAATAATGACTGAAATAAAGTGGGAAATATATTGTCAACTGCTTCACAGGGAAATACCTGAAAAACTGAAATAAATCTAGCTGTAAACTGAAATAAAGTTATTAACCCTTCTAATACCTGAAATAAAATTAACCCCAATACTGCCACATATGCGTCATCACTTAAAACAATAGGTATTGACTCGAAACAATCGGACACGTGCGGGTGACACGCCCCATACCTGGCCTTAGTCATCACAACAGAACAATAAGCTTTGTCCACTCACAATAGGCCTATGAGTCATGAGTCATCGCTCGAACACCTTGTTCCTTACTCATCAACCTAGAACAATAGGCTTTGCCTTGAAACAATACCTATGGCCGCTAAGGACTATCGATCGAGATCTCAAGTGTACCGATACGTCTCATCCCACTACTCTTATGGTAACGACCTCTCTCAATCTCGAGCTGATGAGCTCCTATTCGAAATACAGTATATTGTTCACCCGGATCAGACCTGTTCTGTTTCCGAGAGAACAATGCTGATAATCTTCATCTCATGCGTAATATAATTGATTATGTTAATCAAAACATTTACCTGTAGCCTTTCTCTGCCTTGATCAGATGAAGGCCTTTGATCGTGTCGATCATTCATACTCATTTCAAGCTCTTCGAGCGTTTGGTTTTGGAGATAATTTTATCTCCTGGGTAAAATTATTATACACAGATATTGTGAGCTCTGTGTTGGTTAATGGACATATATCCGAATTTTTTTAATGTGCAACGTTCAGTAAGGCAAGGCTGTAGCCTCTCCACTACACCGCACAGGTACTCGGCACAAGCTGGGAAATCGAAAGAAAAATGATATTTGATACCATTTTTGAATCTATGCTGACGTGCCCCTGTAATGGTATATAAATATTAACAAGACAAAAAAACTCGCTTTTCGAAAACGATAGCACTCATTTTCGTTTTTCCCCCTCAAATTTGATTCACACAACGTATCCAACAATACCCAGTATCAATGGAAAGAGGAATGAATAAGCTTTACAGTGGTGTATTACATGGCCGTTGGGTGTTCTTGGGTTGTTCATGATAACTGGGAGAAGTCGCAGAAAAGGCCGAAAAACATTTAGTCGGACAAGAAAGTGCACAGCGAAATGAGATTTACGAGCGACAATTATCCGATTTATTATAAATAATTCGAGGTCCCATTGTATATGGAGGGCAGATTCAAATATTAACCGCGTACCTTCATCAATTATTAATCTCGGATCCACATTTATTAATTTCTGGTTTGAAGTAACTGTCAACTATATTGAGCCAATCTGTCACCAATCTACCACCTGCATCCTGTGATTCCTGTCACGGGTGTCGGGTGAAGGTATCAGCGATGAGCGGTTCTACAATAAAGTTCGCAAAACAGCGAACGCTCAAATTCGGTGACAAGAAGCTGTCATTCAATTCCTTTGTTGGCAAAGATTTCAACGTGTATTGTGTATCTATTTCTATAAACCCCGATCTGGATTATGTGCACATGGAAACTATTTAGTTGGTAGTAACTTGGTCCCTGTATTTCATCTGGTAGGTTTGGTGTGGTGACCCTACTAAATTGGACCATGGACGCAGATCATGGGGAGGGGGGGGGGACGAGGGGGCGTGTGCCCCACAAAGTTTTTCGGGGAGGAGGGGGGGGGGGGGCATTACATGTTATGTCCCCCGCGCTCCTCCCACATATATAGGTTCGATACCAGCTGATATTGTTCGAGCAATGCTGCAATAGGCGGAAATCGTGTATTTTCAGCTTACATTTTCAAATTTTCCGCCCGCAGGACCAAAGCATGGTTGGCCCTGCGCATTGTGTAGCCCCCCCCCCCCCCCCCCCCACACACACACATACACACACTCTAAAGAGAGAGACCTGTGCCCCTGAATTGGACCGCCTTGGACCGGTCCATCTAGAAAAAAATGGTCCGTCTGCCCGAATATCGGATCGCTATTTCTTGGACCGGACCGGAACACCATTGGCGGTCCGGTACGGTCCGCATCACTGCTAACCAACATATCGGGAAAACGTCTCGTGAAGTTTAAAAATTTAATGGAACAGTTCAAAAAAGTGCCTCTGTGGGGTCGGTTGGGGTAGGGTGCGGAAGGGCAAAAATGATGGATTTCGTATGTATGTTTGTTTGTCTGTGTGTCTGCTATAGAAATAAATATGGGGCCATCCATAGTGCCCAAAATTGACCTACTTTATGGCGGAAGTCATTGCCAGGTTTAAAAAAGTGCAGGGGTGGGATTGGAGAGGGGCACCAAAAGCTATGACCAATTTGTTTTTTACTGATATAGGCCTTCAAAAGGGTCTACTAGTGGTGACTTCTTATCAGGAATCTTAAAGCTTTCAAAAAATTGCCGGTGGTGGTGTTGGGGAGGGGCAAAACTTGTGGATTTTGTGTGTATGTCTGTATGACCACTATAAAAAGGCATACGGAGCCACCCACAGTGCACAGGCTGGTTCTGTTAGGGTTTTTTTTCTACACCGGGAGTCATGGATTGAAAAAGTCAGGATTGAAAAAGTGCCGGGGTTGAGAGAGTCACCCAATGTCATGACAATTTTTCTATTCACCTCTATAGATCTTCAAAGGGGTCTACCTGAGGTCACTTTTTACCGGGAATACCGTACAGCATCGGGTAACCCTGCTAGTATTTGTTAAAACCTGTTTTGACTCATCATTTTCACACAGTTGACAATGTTGGGAAGCGGTTTAGTATGCCAGAATGCTCGAAATGCATCCCCATCCCTTCTCCCCCCCCCCCCCCACCCCTACAGAATTTCAAATTGCTCTGCGGCTCCTGGGTCAGCATGTTTTCGGTGTCATTGTGGGGCATGTCACGGTGTTATGTTCATGGAAGCAGGTGACTGTTTTGAACAAATCACGCGATAATGCCTCAGCTGTAGGGCCGTCGCTAGAGCCTTTTAATAGGGGGTGGGGGGAGGTGAGAGCCCTCGAGATTCCAACTGGGTAGTGGGCGCGTTCTTGACAAACTATTAGAATTGTAGATCTTCCTAATTCGGCGAGCACGGTCGCGCTGGGTCGACCATGGTTCGGCCCGACGTGAGAAAATCGTTAAATTTGGCATTCAAAGGAGCAATTTCCTTTCTTCTGGAGGATCAATTCCCACTTCAACATACCCCGAAAAGTTTGTTTTTTTCTGATCAAATAACAAAATTCATCTTTTGAAAATTTCGATTTCTGTCCAATAACCTTTGAAAAACTATGCAGAATTATTATATGTTCTGCAAGTTTTAGCCAATCGTTTATACCAAAGCTGCATAATTTAGAGAATTCCATCCATTCCTAGGCATTGATTACTGGGTCCCATTTTACCATTAATATAGAACTTGTTCAGAACAGTACAGAAACACTGCTTCATTTCCCGGGGGTTGCCACGGGGGTATGGTGGTGGTGGTGGTGGTGGTGTGTGTGTGTGGGGGGGGGGGGGGGGGGCTTATAACACCAATTTAATTGATAACACCCTTGTAAAAAATAATAGTCAGCCTTTTCAACTTCTAATTTAAAAACAAAAACATTGCAGGAAACATTTTGCCCCATTGACAGTTTTTGTTCCAGAGCGCATCAATTTTCGGTATCCTGAAAATTGGATGAAAACAAAAATGAATAATAATTGACCTGGTAGTTGGGGTATTCCATACATCGACCCATAGGCAGTAAATTTTTTTTGTTCGTACGTCCTGGTTGACAATGGAGTGGGAGGCAGTTGTCCTGGCTGACAATTGGAGTGGGGGCAGTTGTCCTGTCCACCCACTGGACTGGAGGGCAGTCGTCCCAGCTAATACACTTGGGAGAGTCATCCTAGCTGCCAAATACACTGGGGCAATTGTCCGACTGAGCATTTTTGGACGGGGATGTGGGTGGGGGGGGGGGGTGGGGGCACTTGTCCTACAACCTCAATTTTCTCCTATGTTCAGTTACCACTCATCAAATATAACCTGCTATTGAACATAATTTCTTTTGTTAATTAGGCTTTTCCCTCTGGAAAAGACTATTGTTTTTCTACGGATTATTTTTTTTTTTTTTTTTTTTTTTTTTTTTTTTTTTTTTTTTTTTTTTTTAGGCTTTTCCCTCTGGAAAAGACTATTGTTTTTCTACGGATTATTTTTTTTGTTTTTTTTTTTTTTTTTTTTTTTTGTTTTTTTTTCCACACATTTTGTCCGTACGATTCAGAAGCCATTTTCCAACCGATTTTCACGAAATTTTGCACACGCATAGAGGGGCACAAAATCTAAAAATGTACCCTGGCGGAATTTTCGATTTAACCCTTATTTCGTCAGAATTGGCAAAAAACTGCCAAAATTGGGGTTTATCGGCACTTTCTCGAAACACGTCTTGTAGATTTTTTTTGTACATTCGTCATTGCTAGACCTGTCTGTGACACGCCCTTTGATAGACACGACATATCAGGCGATGCATATGGTAACCCTCCACAGGCTGCCAAACATCGAAATTTTGATGAAATAGGCCGGTTTCAGGCCCCCACAGCACCCAAACAGTACACGAGAGATAAACATATCTTCCTTTAGTGGGAGTGGAATTCACCGAGGACCATTTTTGTCAGTAATAAGGGTGTTCAAAAAACCAAACGTTAACCCGTATTGGGCTGGTTAAACAGCAATACCTCCATAAAGCTCAAAAATTCGTATTTTCCGTGGATTTCTCTAAACGAGTCTTGTAGATTTTCAAGAAAAAATTGTCACTCCCAGGCCTTGGTGTGACAATAGAAGTAGCATGGACAAAATACTGCGGTGAGCATTTGTTAACCCTCCACGGTCTGTTAAATGTCAAAATTGTGATAAAATGGGCTGTTTTTGAATGCCAACAGCACCCACTTGGTGTACCACCGAGAAAGGTTCCTTCTTTTATTGGACGCAAAATCGATGGGAAACATTTTTGATAGTGGTAAGGGTATTCAAAAGTCGAAATCTTAACCCATTTTGGACTGGTTAAAGAGAGATACCCCATAAAAGCTTAAAATTTCCATTTTCTGTGGATTTCTCTAAAAGCAACTTGTAGGTTTTCAGGAAAAATTGACTATTCGCAGGTCTTTGTGTGACATTACAAGTTGCATGGACAAAATATTCCCCTGAGCATTTATTAACCCTCTACAGGCTGCTAAGCATCGTAATTTTCTTGAAATAGGCTGTTTTCAGATGCGCACAGCACCCAAAGCATACCCGAGAGATAAACATAGTCTACTTTGTTGGAAGTGGATTTCACCGAGGACCAATTTTGTTAGTAATAAGGGTATTCAAAAAACCAAGCATTAACCCCTTTTGGGGTGGTTAATAGCAATACCCATCAAAAGCTTAAAAAATCATGTTTTCCCTGAATTTCTTTACAAACACCTCGTAGGGTTTCAAGAGAAAATGGCCGTTGATAGGTCTTAGAGTCACATTACCAGTTGCATGGATAAAATATTCAGATAAGCATTTGTTAACCCTCCATGGGCTGCTAAATGTCAAAATTTCGAAAAAATAGTCTGTTTTTGGACACCAACAACATCAAATGGGAATGCTGCAGAGAAACATAACTTCTTTTACCGGACGCAAAGCTGATAGGGAAAAATTTTAGTATGTAGTAAGGGTATTCAAAAATTGAGGTCTTAACCCATTTTCGCCCGGTTAAGGAGATGTACCCCTTAAAAGCTTAAAATTCCCATTTTCTGCGGATTTATCCAAAGAATCTAGTAAGTATTCAAGAGAAATTGACCATTTGCAGGTCTTGGAGTGACATTACAAGTTGCATGAACAAAAGATTTCGGTAAGCATTTGTTAACCCTCCAGAGACAGCAAATTTTGAGAAAATGGGCTGTACTTGGCCACCCATTATACCCAATGTGTACCTGCGATATGAACATAACCACCTTCATTGGAAGTGGGATTCACCGAGGATCATTTTTGTAAGTAATGAAGGTATTCATAAAACCAAGCATAAACCCGTTTAGAGCTGGTTACAGGGTGATACCCCTCAAAAGGTTAAAAATTCATGTTATCCGAAGATTTCTCTAAAAACATCGTCTAGATTTTCAAGAAAAATTGGCCATTCTCAGATCTTAGTGTGAATTACAAGTTGCATGTACAAAATATTCCAGTAAGCATTTGTTAACCCTATGCTGGTTCTCAAACATCAAAATGTTGAAAAAGTGGGCTGTGTTTGCATACCCGCAGCAGCCAAAGTTAAGAGGAGAAATCAACATAAGTGGAAGTAGAATTCACTGAGAATTATTTTTATAAGTAATGATCGTATTAAAAAAATAACCCTTAACCCGTTTTGGACTGGATAAACAATTATATCCATCAACAGCTTAAAACTCATTGGGCTTTTCCCTCTGGAAAAGACTATTATTTTTCTACGGATTATTATTTTTTTTGGGGGGGGGTTGGGTTTTTTTTTTTGTTTTTTTTTTTTTTTCCACACATTTGGAAATTGGGGTTTATCGGCACTTTCTCGAAACACGTCTTGTAGATTTTTTTTTATACATTCGTAATTACTAGACCTGTCTGTGACACGCCCTTTGATACACACGACATATCAGGCGATGCATATGGTAACCCTCCACAGGCTGCCAAACATCGAAATTTTGATGAAATAGGCCGGTTTCAGGCCCCCACCACACCCAAACAATACATGAGAGATAAACATAACTTCCTTTATTGGGAGTGGAATTCACCGAGGATCATTTTTGTCAGTAATAAGGGTGTTCAAAAAACCAAGCGTTAACCCGTATTGGGCTGGTTAAACAGCAATAACCCCATAAAGCTCAAAAATTTGTGTTTTCCGTGGATTTCTCTAAACGAGTCTTGTAGATTTTCAAGAAAAATTTGTCACTCACAGGCCTTGGAGTGACAATAGAAGTTGCATGGACAAAATACTGCGGTGAGCATTTGTTAACCCTCCACGGTCTGCTAAATGTCAAAATTGTGATAAAATGGGCTGTTTTTGAATGCCAACAGCACCCACTTGGTGTACCACCGAGAAAGGTTCCTTCTTTTATTGGACGCAAAATTGATGGGAAACATTTTTGATAGTGGTACGGGTATTCAAAAGTCGAAATCTTAACCCATTTTGGACTGGTTAAAGAGAGATACCCCATAAAAGCTTAAAATTTCCATTTTCTGTGGATTTCTCTAAAAGCAACTTGTAGGTTTTCAGGAAAAATTGACTATTCGCAGGTCTTTGTGTGACATGACAAGTTGCATGGACAAAATATTCCCCTGAGCATTTATTAACCCTCTACAGGCTGCTAAGCATCGTAATTTTCTTGAAATAGGCTGTTTTCAGATGCGCACAGCACCCAAAGCATACCCGAGAGATAAACATAGTCTACTTTGTTGGAAGTGGATTTCACCGAGGACCAAATTTGTTAGTAATAAGGGTATTCAAAAAACCAAGCATTAACCCCTTTTGGGGTGGTTAATAGCAATACCCATCAAAAGCTTAAAAAATCATGTTTTCCCTGAATTTCTTTACAAACACCTCGTAGGGTTTCAAGAGAAAATGGCCGTTGATAGGTCTTAGAGTCACATTACCAGTTGCATGGATAAAATATTCAGATAAGCATTTGTTAACCCTCCATGGGCTGCTAAATGTCAAAATTTCGAAAAAATAGTCTGTTTTTGGACACCAACAACATCAAATGGGAATGCTGCAGAGAAACATAACTTCTTTTACCCGACGCAAAGCTGATAGGGAAAAATTTTAGTATGTAGTAAGGGTATTCAAAAATTGAGGTCTTAACCCATTTTCGCCCGGTTAAGGAGATGTACCCCTTAAAAGCTTAAAATTCCCATTTTCTGCGGATTTATCCAAAGAATCTAGTAAGTATTCAAGAGAAATTGACCATTTGCAGGTCTTGGAGTGACATTACAAGTTGCATGAACAAAAGATTTCGGTAAGCATTTGTTAACCCTCCAGAGGCAGCAAATTTTGAGAAAATGGGCTGTACTTGGCCACCCATTATACCCAATGTGTACCTGCGATATGAACATAACCACCTTCATTGGAAGTGGGATTCACCGAGGATCATTTTTGTAAGTAATGAAGGTATTCATAAAACCAAGCATTAACCCGTTTAGAGCTGGTTACAGGGTGATACCCCTCAAAAGGTTAAAAATTCATGTTATCCGAGGATTTCTCTAAAAACATCGCCTAGATTTTCAAGAAAAATTGGCCATTCTCAGATCTTAGTGTGAATTACAAGTTGCATGTACAAAATATTCCAGTAAGCATTTGTTAACCCTATGCTGGTTCTCAAACATCAAAATGTTGAAAAAGTGGGCTGTGTTTGCATACCCGCAGCAGCCAAAGTTAAGAGGAGAAATCAACATAAGTGGAAGTAGAATTCACTGAGAATTATTTTTATAAGTAATGATCGTATTAAAAAAATAACCCTTAACCCATTTTGGACTGGATAAACAATTATATCCATCAACAGCTTAAAACTCATTGGGCTTTTCCCTCTGGAAAAGACTATTGTTTTTCTACGGATTATTATTTTTTTTTTGGGGGGGGGGGGGGTTGGGTTTTTTTTTTTTGTTTTTTTTTTTTTTCCACACATTTTGTCCGTACGATTCAGAAGCCATTTTCGAACCGATTTTCACAAAATTTTGCACACGCATAGAGGGGCACAAAATCTAAAAATGTACCGAAGCGGAATTTTCGATTTAACCCTTATTTCGTCAGAATTGGCAAAAAACTGCCAAAATTGGGGTTTATCGGCACTTTCTCGAAACACGTCTTGTAGATTTTTTTTTATACATTCGTAATTACTAGACCTGTCTGTGACACGCCCTTTGATACACACGACATATCAGGCGATGCATATGGTAACCCTCCACAGGCTGCCAAACATCGAAATTTTGATGAAATAGGCCGGTTTCAGGCCCCCACCGCACCCAAACAATACATGAGAGATAAACATAACTTCCTTTATTGGGAGTGGAATTCACCGAGGATCATTTTTGTCAGTAATAAGGGTGTTCAAAAAACCAAGCGTTAACCCGCTTTGGGCTGGTTAAACAGCAATAACCCCATAAAGCTCAAAAATTTGTGTTTTCCGTGGATTTCTCTAAACGAGTCTTGTAGATTTTCAAGAAAAATTTGTCACTCCCAGGCCTTGGAGTGACAATAGAAGTTGCATGGACAAAATACTGCGGTGAGCATTTGTTAACCCTCCACGGGCTGCTAAAAGTCAAAATTGTGATAAAATGGGCTGTTTTTGGACGCCAACAGCACCCAATGGGTACGCCACAAAGAAACGTGCCTTCTTTTATCGGGCGCACAATCTATACGCAAACATTTTTGTAAGTAGTAAGGGTATTCAAAAGTCGAAGTCTTAACCCATTTTGGACAGGCTAAAGAGAGAGACCCCTTAAAATCTTAAAACTCCCATTTTCTGTGGATTTCTCTAAAAACATCCTGTAGGTTTTCAAGAAAAAATGACTACTCGCAGGTCTTTGTGTGATATTACAAGTTGCATGGACAAAACATTCCGGTGAGCGTTTATTAACCCTCTAGAGGCTGCCAAGCATCGTAATTTTGTTGAAATGGGCTGTTTTCAGGCACGCACATCACCCAACGTGTACCTGAGAAATAAACATAATCTCCTTTGTTGGAAGTGGAATTCACCGAAGACCATTTTTGTAAGTAATAAGGGTATTCAAAAAACCAAGCGTTAACCCATTTTGTGGTTGTTAATAGTGATACCCATCAAAGGCTTAAAAATTTATGTTTTCCCTGGATTTCTTTACAAACATCTGGTAGGGTTTTCAAGAGAAAATGGCCATTGATAGGTCATGGTGTCACATTACCAGATGATTGGATAAAGTATTCCTCTAAGCATTTATTAACCCTCCATGGGCTGCTAAATGTCAAAATTTTGAAAAAAATAGTCTGTTTTTGAACAACAACAACAACATCAAATGGGAATACAACAGAGGAACGTAACTTCTTTTACCGGACGCAAAACTGACAGGGAAACATTTTTGTAAGTAGTAAATGTATTCAAAGGTCGAGGTCTTAACCCATTTTTGACTGGTTAAGGAGATATACCCCTTAAAAGCTTAAAATTCCAGTTTTATGTGGATTTCTCAATTTCTCAAAAAAAAAATTCAAGCGCAATTGACCATTCGCAGGTCTTCCAGTGACATTACAAGTTGCATGAACAAAATGTTTCGGTAAGCATTTGTTAACCCCCCCCCCCCCCCCCCCCCCAGAGGCTGCCAAGCATTGACATTTGGAGAAAATGAGCTGTTCTTGGGCAACCATAACACCAAATGTGTACCTACGAGGTAAACATAACCTCCTTCATTGGAAGTGGAATTCACCGTCGATCATTTTTGTAAGTAATGAAGATATTCACAAAACCAAGCATTAACCCTTTAGAGCTGGTTAAAGAGAGATACCCCTCAAAAGTTTAAAAATTCATGTTATCTGAGGATTTCTTTAAAAACATCCCGTAGATTTTCAGGAAAAAATGGCCATTCTCATATCTTAGTGTGACATTACAAGGTGCATGTACAAAATATTCCTGTAAGCATTTGGTAACCCTATGCAGGGTCTCAAACATCAAAATGTTGATAAAATAGGCTGTGTTTGCGTACCCACAGCACCCGAAGTTGGGAGGAGAGATCAAAATAAGTGGAAGTAGAATTCACTGAGAATTGTTTTTGGAAGTAATAAGAGTATTCCAAAAACAACACATAACCCGTTTTGGGCTGGAAAAACAATGATACCCATCAAAAGCTTAAAATTCCTGTTCTCCCTGGATTTCTCTGAAAACATCTTGCAGATTTTAAAGAATAAATGGCCATTCACAGTTCTTGGTGTGACATTACAAGTTGCATGAATAAATATTCCTGTTGGCACTTGTTAACCCTCTACAAGCTGCCAGACATCATTTTGGATACATTTGAGATAAAATGGACCATTTTTAAATTGACACAGCACTCAGTGAGTATGTGTCAAACAAACATAACTCCTTTTGTCGGTCATTGACTTGTTGGAGGACGATATTGACATTAACCCACTCCACCGTTAATGATGTTTTCTACCTAAACAATTTTTTATCAAACTGTGTCATTTGAGACTACTATCTTCACCTTTCTCATAACATCAGTGAAGGAACTTCAGTGAGACAGTTAAAAACAATTCATCAGACACTGTGGGGTCATGAAAAATCATGGAATCTCATCGGGAAAAGCCATGATTCTCCAGAATCATAAAGTCTAGTTTGGGTTTTTTAGGCTTTTCCCTCTGGAAAAGACTATTGTTTTTCTACGGATTATTATTTTTTTTTTTTTTTTTTTCTTTGGGTTTTTTTTTTTTTTTTTTCCACACATTTTTGTCCGTACGATTCAGAAGCCATTTTCGAAGCGATTTTCACACAATTTGGCACACGCATAGAGTGGCAAAAAATCTAAAAATGTACCGAAGCGGAATTTTCGATTTAACCTTTATTTCGTCAGAATTGGCAAAAAACTGCCAAAATTGGGGTTTATCGGCACTTTCTCGAAACACGTCTTGTAGATTTTTTTTTATACATTCGTAATTACTAGACCTGTCTGTGACACGCCCTTTGATACACACGACATATCAGGCGATGCATATGGTAACCCTCCACAGGCTGCCAAACATCGAAATTTTGATGAAATAGGCCGGTTTCAGGCCCCCACCGCACCCAAACAATACATGAGAGATAAACATAACTTCCTTTATTGGGAGTGGAATTCACCGAGGATCATTTTCGTCAGTAATAGGGGTGTTCAAAAAACCAAGCGTTAACCCGCTTTGGGCTGGTTAAACAGCAATAACCCCATAAAGCTCAAAAATTTGTGTTTTCCGTGGATTTCTCTAAACGAGTCTTGTAGATTTTCAAGAAAAATTTGTCACTCCCAGGCCTTGGAGTGACAATAGAAGCTGCATGGACAAAATACTGCGGTGAGCATTTGTTAACCCTCCACGGCCTGCTAAATGTCAAAATTGTGATAAAATGGGCTGTTTTTGAATGCCAACAGCACCCACTTGGTGTACCACCGAGAAAGGTTCCTTCTTTTATTGGACGCAAAATCGATGGGAAACATTTTTGATAGTGGTAAGGGTATTCAAAAGTCGAAATCTTAACCCATTTTGGACTGGTTAAAGAGAGATACCCCATAAAAGCTTAAAATTTCCATTTTCTGTGGATTTCTCTAAAAGCAACTTGTAGGTTTTCAGGAAAAATTGACTATTCGCAGGTCTTTGTGTGACATTACAAGTTGCATGGACAAAATATTCCACTGAGCATTTATTAACCCTCTACAGGCTGCTAAGCATCGTAATTTTCTTGAAATAGGCTGTTTTCAGATGCGCACAGCACCCAAAGCATACCCGAGAGATAAACATAGTCTACTTTGTTGGAAGTGGATTTCACCGAGGACCAAATTTGTTAGTAATAAGGGTATTCAAAAAACCAAGCATTAACCCCTTTTGGGGTGGTTAATAGCAATACCCATCAAAAGCTTAAAAAATCATGTTTTCCCTGAATTTCTTTACAAACACCTCGTAGGGTTTCAAGAGAAAATGGCCGTTGATAGGTCTTAGAGTCACATTACCAGTTGCATGGATAAAATATTCAGATAAGCATTTGTTAACCCTCCATGGGCTGCTAAATGTCAAAATTTCGAAAAAATAGTCTGTTTTTGGACACCAACAACATCAAATGGGAATGCTGCAGAGAAACATAACTTCTTTTACCGGACGCAAAGCTGATAGGGAAAAATTTTAGTATGTAGTAAGGGTATTCAAAAATTGAGGTCTTAACCCATTTTCGCCCGGTTAAGGAGATGTACCCCTTAAAAGCTTAAAATTCCCATTTTCTGCGGATTTATCCAAAGAATCTAGTAAGTATTCAAGAGAAATTGACCATTTGCAGGTCTTGGAGTGACATTACAAGTTGCATGAACAAAAGATTTCGGTAAGCATTTGTTAACCCTCCGGAGGCAGCAAATTTTGAGAAAATGGGCTGTACTTTGCCACCCATTATACCCAATGTGTACCTGCGATATGAACATAACCACCTTCATTGGAAGTGGGATTCACCGAGGATCATTTTTGTAAGTAATGAAGGTATTCATAAAACCAAGCATTAACCCGTTTAGAGCTGGTTACAGGGTGATACCCCTCAAAAGGTTAAAAATTCATGTTATCCGAGGATTTCTCTAAAAACATCGCCTAGATTTTCAAGAAAAATTGGCCATTCTCAGATCTTAGTGTGAATTACAAGTTGCATGTACAAAATATTCCAGTAAGCATTTGTTAACCCTATGCTGGTTCTCAAACATCAAAATGTTGAAAAAGTGGGCTGTGTTTGCATACCCGCAGCAGCCAAAGTTAAGAGGAGAAATCAACATAAGTGGAAGTAGAATTCACTGAGAATTATTTTTATAAGTAATGATCGTATTAAAAAAATAACCCTTAACCCATTTTGGACTGGATAAACAATTATATCCATCAACAGCTTAAAACTCATTGGGCTTTTCCCTCTGGAAAAGACTATTGTTTTTCTACGGATTATTATTTTTTTTTGGGGGGGGGGGTTGGGTTTTTTTTTTTTGTTTTTTTTTTTTTTCCACACATTTTGTCCGTACGATTCAGAAGCCATTTTCGAACCGATTTTCACAAAATTTTGCACACGCATAGAGGGGCACAAAATCTAAAAATGTACCGAAGCGGAATTTTCGATTTAACCCTTATTTCGTCAGAATTGGCAAAAAACTGCCAAAATTGGGGTTTATCGGCACTTTCTCGAAACACGTCTTGTAGATTTTTTTTTATACATTCGTAATTACTAGACCTGTCTGTGACACGCCCTTTGATACACACGACATATCAGGCGATGCATATGGTAACCCTCCACAGGCTGCCAAACATCGAAATTTTGATGAAATAGGCCGGTTTCAGGCCCCCACCGCACCCAAACAATACATGAGAGATAAACATAACTTCCTTTATTGGGAGTGGAATTCACCGAGGATCATTTTTGTCAGTAATAAGGGTGTTCAAAAAACCAAGCGTTAACCCGCTTTGGGCTGGTTAAACAGCAATAACCCCATAAAGCTCAAAAATTTGTGTTTTCCGTGGATTTCTCTAAACGAGTCTTGTAGATTTTCAAGAAAAATTTGTCACTCCCAGGCCTTGGAGTGACAATAGAAGTTGCATGGACAAAATACTGCGGTGAGCATTTGTTAACCCTCCACGGGCTGCTAAAAGTCAAAATTGTGATAAAATGGGCTGTTTTTGGACGCCAACAGCACCCAATGGGTACGCCACAAAGAAACGTGCCTTCTTTTATCGGGCGCACAATCTATACGCAAACATTTTTGTAAGTAGTAAGGGTATTCAAAAGTCGAAGTCTTAACCCATTTTGGACAGGCTAAAGAGAGAGACCCCTTAAAATCTTAAAACTCCCATTTTCTGTGGATTTCTCTAAAAACATCCTGTAGGTTTTCAAGAAAAAATGACTACTCGCAGGTCTTTGTGTGATATTACAAGTTGCATGGACAAAACATTCCGGTGAGCGTTTATTAACCCTCTAGAGGCTGCCAAGCATCGTAATTTTGTTGAAATGGGCTGTTTTCAGGCACGCACATCACCCAACGTGTACCTGAGAAATAAACATAATCTCCTTTGTTGGAAGTGGAATTCACCGAAGACCATTTTTGTAAGTAATAAGGGTATTCAAAAAACCAAGCGTTAACCCATTTTGTGGTTGTTAATAGTGATACCCATCAAAGGCTTAAAAATTTATGTTTTCCCTGGATTTCTTTACAAACATCTGGTAGGGTTTTCAAGAGAAAATGGCCATTGATAGGTCATGGTGTCACATTACCAGATGATTGGATAAAGTATTCCTCTAAGCATTTATTAACCCTCCATGGGCTGCTAAATGTCAAAATTTTGAAAAAAATAGTCTGTTTTTGAACAACAACAACAACATCAAATGGGAATACAACAGAGGAACGTAACTTCTTTTACCGGACGCAAAACTGACAGGGAAACATTTTTGTAAGTAGTAAATGTATTCAAAGGTCGAGGTCTTAACCCATTTTTGACTGGTTAAGGAGATATACCCCTTAAAAGCTTAAAATTCCAGTTTTATGTGGATTTCTCAATTTCTCAAAAAAAAAATTCAAGCGCAATTGACCATTCGCAGGTCTTCCAGTGACATTACAAGTTGCATGAACAAAATGTTTCGGTAAGCATTTGTTAACCCCCCCCCCCCCCCCCAGAGGCTGCCAAGCATTGACATTTGGAGAAAATGAGCTGTTCTTGGGCAACCATAACACCAAATGTGTACCTACGAGGTAAACATAACCTCCTTCATTGGAAGTGGAATTCACCGTCGATCATTTTTGTAAGTAATGAAGATATTCACAAAACCAAGCATTAACCCTTTAGAGCTGGTTAAAGAGAGATACCCCTCAAAAGTTTAAAAATTCATGTTATCTGAGGATTTCTTTAAAAACATCCCGTAGATTTTCAGGAAAAAATGGCCATTCTCATATCTTAGTGTGACATTACAAGGTGCATGTACAAAATATTCCTGTAAGCATTTGGTAACCCTATGCAGGGTCTCAAACATCAAAATGTTGATAAAATAGGCTGTGTTTGCGTACCCACAGCACCCGAAGTTGGGAGGAGAGATCAAAATAAGTGGAAGTAGAATTCACTGAGAATTGTTTTTGGAAGTAATAAGAGTATTCCAAAAACAACACATAACCCGTTTTGGGCTGGAAAAACAATGATACCCATCAAAAGCTTAAAATTCCTGTTCTCCCTGGATTTCTCTGAAAACATCTTGTAGATTTTAAAGAATAAATGGCCATTCACAGTTCTTGGTGTGACATTACAAGTTGCATGAATAAATATTCCTGTTGGCACTTGTTAACCCTCTACAAGCTGCCAGACATCAATATTTTGGATACATTTGAGATAAAATGGACCATTTTTAAATTGACACAGCACTCAGTGAGTATGTGTCAAACAAACATAACTCCTTTTGTCGGTCATTGACTTGTTGGAGGACGATATTGACATTAACCCACTCCACCGTTAATGATGTTTTCTACCTAAACAATTTTTTATCAAACTGTGTCATTTGAGACTACTATCTTCACCTTTCTCATAACATCAATGAAGGAACTTCAGTGAGACAGTTAAAAACAATTCATCAGACACTGTGGGGTCATGAAAAATCATGGAATCTCATCGGGAAAAGCCATGATTCTCCAGAATCATAAAGTCTAGTTTGGGTTTTTTAGGCTTTTCCCTCTGGAAAAGACTATTGTTTTTCTACGGATTATTATTTTTTTTTTTTTTTTTTTCTTTGGGTTTTTTTTTTTTTTTTTCCACACATTTTTGTCCGTACGATTCAGAAGCCATTTTCGAAGCGATTTTCACACAATTTGGCACACGCATAGAGTGGCAAAAAATCTAAAAATGTACCGAAGCGGAATTTTCGATTTAACCTTTATTTCGTCAGAATTGGCAAAAAACTGCCAAAATTGGGGTTTATCGGCACTTTCTCGAAACACGTCTTGTAGATTTTTTTTATACATTCGTAATTACTAGACCTGTCTGTGACACGCCCTTTGATACACACGACATATCAGGCGATGCATATGGTAACCCTCCACAGGCTGCCAAACATCGAAATTTTGATGAAATAGGCCGGTTTCAGGCCCCCACCGCACCCAAACAATACATGAGAGATAAACATAACTTCCTTTATTGGGAGTGGAATTCACCGAGGATCATTTTCGTCAGTAATAAGGGTGTTCAAAAAACCAAGCGTTAACCCGCTTTGGGCTGGTTAAACAGCAATAACCCCATAAAGCTCAAAAATTTGTGTTTTCCGTGGATTTCTCTAAACGAGTCTTGTAGATTTTCAAGAAAAATTTGTCACTCCCAGGCCTTGGAGTGACAATAGAAGCTGCATGGACAAAATACTGCGGTGAGCATTTGTTAACCCTCCACGGCCTGCTAAATGTCAAAATTGTGATAAAATGGGCTGTTTTTGAATGCCAACAGCACCCACTTGGTGTACCACCGAGAAAGGTTCCTTCTTTTATTGGACGCAAAATCGATGGGAAACATTTTTGATAGTGGTAAGGGTATTCAAAAGTCGAAATCTTAACCCATTTTGGACTGGTTAAAGAGAGATACCCCATAAAAGCTTAAAATTTCCATTTTCTGTGGATTTCTCTAAAAGCAACTTGTAGGTTTTCAGGAAAAATTGACTATTCGCAGGTCTTTGTGTGACATTACAAGTTGCATGGACAAAATATTCCACTGAGCATTTATTAACCCTCTACAGGCTGCTAAGCATCGTAATTTTCTTGAAATAGGCTGTTTTCAGATGCGCACAGCACCCAAAGCATACCCGAGAGATAAACATAGTCTACTTTGTTGGAAGTGGATTTCACCGAGGACCAAATTTGTTAGTAATAAGGGTATTCAAAAAACCAAGCATTAACCCCTTTTGGGGTGGTTAATAGCAATACCCATCAAAAGCTTAAAAAATCATGTTTTCCCTGAATTTCTTTACAAACACCTCGTAGGGTTTCAAGAGAAAATGGCCGTTGATAGGTCTTAGAGTCACATTACCAGTTGCATGGATAAAATATTCAGATAAGCATTTGTTAACCCCCCATGGGCTGCTAAATGTCAAAATTTCGAAAAAATAGTCTGTTTTTGGACACCAACAACATCAAATGGGAATGCTGCAGAGAAACATAACTTCTTTTACCGGACGCAAAGCTGATAGGGAAAAATTTTAGTATGTAGTAAGGGTATTCAAAAATTGAGGTCTTAACCCATTTTCGCCCGGTTAAGGAGATGTACCCCTTAAAAGCTTAAAATTCCCATTTTCTGCGGATTTATCCAAAGAATCTAGTAAGTATTCAAGAGAAATTGACCATTTGCAGGTCTTGGAGTGACATTACAAGTTGCATGAACAAAAGATTTCGGTAAGCATTTGTTAACCCTCCGGAGGCAGCAAATTTTGAGAAAATGGGCTGTACTTTGCCACCCATTATACCCAATGTGTACCTGCGATATGAACATAACCACCTTCATTGGAAGTGGGATTCACCGAGGATCATTTTTGTAAGTAATGAAGGTATTCATAAAACCAAGCATTAACCCGTTTAGAGCTGGTTACAGGGTGATACCCCTCAAAAGGTTAAAAATTCATGTTATCCGAGGATTTCTCTAAAAACATCGCCTAGATTTTCAAGAAAAATTGGCCATTCTCAGATCTTAGTGTGAATTACAAGTTGCATGTACAAAATATTCCAGTAAGCATTTGTTAACCCTATGCTGGTTCTCAAACATCAAAATGTTGAAAAAGTGGGCTGTGTTTGCATACCCGCAGCAGCCAAAGTTAAGAGGAGAAATCAACATAAGTGGAAGTAGAATTCACTGAGAATTATTTTTATAAGTAATGATCGTATTAAAAAAATAACCCTTAACCCGTTTTGGACTGGATAAACAATTATATCCATCAACAGCTTAAAACTCATTGGGCTTTTCCCTCTGGAAAAGACTATTGTTTTTCTACGGATTATTATTTTTTTTTGGGGGGGGGGGGGTTGGATTTTTTTTTTTTGTTTTTTTTTTTTTTTTTCCACACATTTTGTCCGTACGATTCAGAAGCCATTTTCGAACCGATTTTCACGAAATTTTGCACACGCATAGAGGGGCACAAAATCTAAAAATGTACCGAAGCGGAATTTTCGATTTAACCCTTATTTCGTCAGAATTGGCAAAAAACTGCCAAAATTGGGGTTTATCGGCACTTTCTCGAAACACGTCTTGTAGATTTTTTTTTATACATTCGTAATTACTAGACCTGTCTGTGACACGCCCTTTGATACACACGACATATCAGGCGATGCATATGGTAACCCTCCACAGGCTGCCAAACATCGAAATTTTGATGAAATAGGCCGGTTTCAGGCCCCCACCGCACCCAAACAATACATGAGAGATAAACATAACTTCCTTTATTGGGAGTGGAATTCACCGAGGATCATTTTTGTCAGTAATAAGGGTGTTCAAAAAACCAAGCGTTAACCCGCTTTGGGCTGGTTAAACAGCAATAACCCCATAAAGCTCAAAAATTTGTGTTTTCCGTGGATTTCTCTAAACGAGTCTTGTAGATTTTCAAGAAAAATTTGTCACTCCCAGGCCTTGGAGTGACAATAGAAGTTGCATGGACAAAATACTGCGGTGAGCATTTGTTAACCCTCCACGGGCTGCTAAAAGTCAAAAGTGTGATAAAATGGGCTGTTTTTGGACGCCAACAGCACCCAATGGGTACGCCACAAAGAAACGTGCCTTCTTTTATCGGGCGCACAATCTATACGCAAACATTTTTGTAAGTAGTAAGGGTATTCAAAAGTCGAAGTCTTAACCCATTTTGGACAGGCTAAAGAGAGAGACCCCTTAAAATCTTAAAACTCCCATTTTCTGTGGATTTCTCTAAAAACATCCTGTAGGTTTTCAAGAAAAAATGACTACTCGCAGGTCTTTGTGTGATATTACAAGTTGCATGGACAAAACATTCCGGTGAGCGTTTATTAACCCTCTAGAGGCTGCCAAGCATCGTAATTTTGTTGAAATGGGCTGTTTTCAGGCACGCACATCACCCAACGTGTACCTGAGAAATAAACATAATCTCCTTTGTTGGAAGTGGAATTCACCGAAGACCATTTTTGTAAGTAATAAGGGTATTCAAAAAACCAAGCGTTAACCCATTTTGTGGTTGTTAATAGTGATACCCATCAAAGGCTTAAAAATTTATGTTTTCCCTGGATTTCTTTACAAACATCTGGTAGGGTTTTCAAGAGAAAATGGCCATTGATAGGTCATGGTGTCACATTACCAGATGATTGGATAAAGTATTCCTCTAAGCATTTATTAACCCTCCATGGGCTGCTAAATGTCAAAATTTTGAAAAAAATAGTCTGTTTTTGAACAACAACAACAACATCAAATGGGAATACAACAGAGGAACGTAACTTCTTTTACCGGACGCAAAACTGACAGGGAAACATTTTTGTAAGTAGTAAATGTATTCAAAGGTCGAGGTCTTAACCCATTTTTGACTGGTTAAGGAGATATACCCCTTAAAAGCTTAAAATTCCAGTTTTATGTGGATTTCTCAATTTCTCAAAAAAAAAATTCAAGCGCAATTGACCATTCGCAGGTCTTCCAGTGACATTACAAGTTGCATGAACAAAATGTTTCGGTAAGCATTTGTTAACCCCCCCCCCCCCCCCCCCCCCCCCCCCAGAGGCTGCCAAGCATTGACATTTGGAGAAAATGAGCTGTTCTTGGGCAACCATAACACCAAATGTGTACCTACGAGGTAAACATAACCTCCTTCATTGGAAGTGGAATTCACCGTCGATCATTTTTGTAAGTAATGAAGATATTCACAAAACCAAGCATTAACCCTTTAGAGCTGGTTAAAGAGAGATACCCCTCAAAAGTTTAAAAATTCATGTTATCTGAGGATTTCTTTAAAAACATCCCGTAGATTTTCAGGAAAAAATGGCCATTCTCATATCTTAGTGTGACATTACAAGGTGCATGTACAAAATATTCCTGTAAGCATTTGGTAACCCTATGCAGGGTCTCAAACATCAAAATGTTGATAAAATAGGCTGTGTTTGCGTACCCACAGCACCCGAAGTTGGGAGGAGAGATCAAAATAAGTGGAAGTAGAATTCACTGAGAATTGTTTTTGGAAGTAATAAGAGTATTCCAAAAACAACACATAACCCGTTTTGGGCTGAAAAAACAATGATACCCATCAAAAGCTTAAAATTCCTGTTCTCCCTGGATTTCTCTGAAAACATCTTGTAGATTTTAAAGAATAAATGGCCATTCACAGTTCTTGGTGTGACATTACAAGTTGCATGAATAAATATTCCTGTTGGCACTTGTTAACCCTCTACAAGCTGCCAGACATCAATATTTTGGATACATTTGAGATAAAATGGACCATTTTTAAATTGACACAGCACTCAGTGAGTATGTGTCAAACAAACATAACTCCTTTTGTCGGTCATTGACTTGTTGGAGGACGATATTGACATTAACCCACTCCACCGTTAATGATGTTTTTTACCTAAACAATTTTTTATCAAACTGTGTCATTTGAGACTACTATCTTCACCTTTCTCATAACATCAATGAAGGAACTTCAGTGAGACAGTTAAAAACAATTCATCAGACACTGTGGGGTCATGAAAAATCATGGAATCTCATCGGGAAAAGCCATGATTCTCCAGAATCATAAAGTCTAGTTTGGGTTTTTTAGGCTTTTCCCTCTGGAAAAGACTATTGTTTTTCTACGGATTATTATTTTTTTTTTTTTTTTTTTCTTTGGGTTTTTTTTTTTTTTTTTTTTCCACACATTTTTGTCCGTACGATTCAGAAGCCATTTTCGAAGCGATTTTCACACAATTTGGCACACGCATAGAGTGGCAAAAAATCTAAAAATGTACCGAAGCGGAATTTTCGATTTAACCCTTATTTCGCCAGAATTGCCAAAAAACTGCCAAAATTGGGGTTTATCGGCACTTTCTCGAAACACGTCTTTAGGATTTTTTTTAAACATCCATCATTACTAGACCTGCCTATGACACAACCTTTGATACACACGACATATCAGGCGATGCATATGGTAACCCTCCACAGGCTGCCAAACATCGAAATTTTGATGAAAAGGGCCGGTTTCAGACCCCCACAACACCCAAACGATACCCGAGAGGTAAACATAACTTCCTTTATTTGAAGTGGAATTCACCGAGGATCATTTTTGTAAGTAATAAGGGTGTTCAGAAAACCAAGTGTTAACCCGTTTTGGGCTGGTTAAACAGCAATACCCCCAAAAAGCTCAAAACTTCATGTTTTCCGTGGATTTCTCTAAACGAGTCTTGTAGATTTTCAAGAAAAATTGGTCACTCTCAGGTCTTGGTGTGACATTACAAGTTGCATGGATAAAATATTCCGGTCAGCATTAGTTAACCCTCCCCGAGCTGCTAAACGTAAAAAATTGTGATAAAATGGGCTGTTTTTAGACACCAACAGCACCCAAACGATATACCACAGAGAAAGGGGCCTTCATTTATCGGACGCAAAATTGATCGGAAAATATTTTTGAAAGTGGTAAGGGTATTCAAAATTTGACGTCTCAACCCATTTTGGGCTGGTTAAAGAGAGATACCCATTAAAATCTTAAAATACCCGTTTTCTGTGGATTTCTCTAACAACATCTTGTAGGTTTTCAAGAAAAATCGGCTATTTGCAGGTCTTGGTGTGACATTACAAGTCGCATGAACAAAATATTCCGGTCAGCATTAGTTAACCCTCCCTGGGCTGCTGAAGGTCAAAATTGCGATAAAATGGGCTGTTTTTGCACACCAACAGCACCCAAAGGGTACACCACAAAGAAAAGTGCATTCTTTTATCGCGCGTACAATTTATACGGAAACATTTTTGTAAGTAGTAAGGGTATTCAAAAGTCGACGCATTAACCCATTTTGGGCAGGCTAAAGAGAGATATCCCTTGAAAGCTTTAAATTCCCATTTTCTGTGAATTTCCCTAACGGTAACTTGTAGGGTATCAAGACAAATTGACTATTCGTAGGTCTTTATGTGACATTACAAGTTGCATGGACAAAATACTCCGGTGAGCGTTTTTTAACCATCTACAAGCTGCCAAGCAAGGTAATGTTGTTGACATGGGACTGTTTTCAGACACGCACAGCACCTAATGTATACATGAGAGATAAACATAATCTCCTTTGTTTGAAGTGGAATTCACAGAGGACCATTTTTGTAAGTAATAAAGGTATTCAAAAAGCCAAGCGTTAACCCCTGTTGGGGAGGTTAACAGGGATACCCATCAAAAGCTTAAAAAATCGTTTTCCCTGGATTTCTACAAACATTTTGTGGGGTTTTCAAGAGAAAATGGCCGTTGATAGGTCTTGGTGTCATATGACCAGTTGCATGGATCAATTATTCTGGTAGGCATTTGTTAACCCTTCATGGGCTGCTAAATGTAAAAAAAATTGAGGAAGTAGTCTGTTTTTGGACACCAACAACATCAAATGGAAATGCCACAGAGAAACGTAACTTCTTTTACCGGACGCAAAACTGATAGGGAAACATTGATATTGATATTAACCCATTATACCATTAATGATGGGTTTTACCTAAACATTTTTTTATCAAACCCAAACCGAGTCATTTGAGACTACTATACTCAACTTTCTCATAACATCAATGAAGGAACTTTAGTGAGACAGTTAAAAACAATTCATCAGACACTGTGGGGTCAAGAAAAATCATGGAATCTAATCGGGAAAAGCCATGATTCTCCAGAATCATAAAGTCTAGTTTTGTTTGTTTTTTTTTCCACACATTTTTGTCCGTACGATTCAGAAGCCATTTTCGAACCGATTTTCACATAATTTGGCACACGCATAGAGCGGCAAAAAATCTAAAAATGTACCGAAGCGGAATTTTCGATTTAACCCTTATTTCGCCAGAATTGGCAAAAAACTGCCAAAATTGGGGTTTATCGGCACTTTCTCGAAACACGTCTTTAGGATTTTTTTTAAATATTCATAATTACTAGACCTGCCTATGACATAACCTTTGATACACACGACATATTAGGCGATGCATATGGTAACCCTCCACAGGCTGCCAAACATCGAAATTTTGATGAAATGGGCCGGTTTCAGATCCCCACAGCACCCAAACGATACCCGAGAGGTAAACATAACTTCCTTTATTGGAAGTGGAATTCACCGAGGATCATTTTTGTAAGTAATAAGGGTGTTCAGAAAACCAAGTGTTAACCCGTTTTGGGCTGGTTAAACAGCAATACCCCAAAAAAGCTCAAAACTTCATGTTTTCCGTGGATTTCTCTAAACGAGTCTTGTAGATTTTCAAGAAAAATTGGTCACTCTCAGGTCTTGGTGTGACATTACAAGTTGCATGGATAAAATATTCCGGTCAGCATTAGTTAACCCTGCTAAACGTAAAAATTGTGATAAAATGGGCTGTTTTAGACACCAAGAGCACCCAAACGATATACCACAGAGAAAGGGGCCTTCATTTATCGGACGCAAAATTGATCGGAAAATATTTTTGAAAGTGGTAAGGGTATTCAAAATTTGACGTCTTAACCCATTTTGGGCTGGTTAAAGAGAGATACCAATTAAAATCTTAAAATCCCCGTTTTCTGTGGATTTCTCTAACAACATCATGTAGGTTTTCAAGAAAAATCGGCTATTTGCAGGTCTTGGTGTGACATTACAAGTCGCATGAACAAAATATTCCGGTCAGCATTAGTTAACCCTCCCCGGGCTGCTGAAGGTCAAAATTGCGATAAAATGGGCTGTTTTTGCACACCAACAGCACCCAAAGGGTATACCACAAAGAAAAGTGCCTTCTTTTATCGCGCGTACAATTTATGCAGAAACATTTTTGTAAGTAGTAAGGGTATTCAAAAGTCGACGTCTTAACCCATTTTGGGCAGGCTAAAGAGAGATATCCCTTGAAAGCTTTAAATTCCCATTTTCTGTGAATTTCCCTAACGGTAACTTGTAGGGTTTCAAGACAAATTGACTATTCGTAGGTCTTTATGTGACATTACAAGTTGCATGGACAAAATACTCCGGTGAGCGTTTTTTAACCATCTACAAGCTGCCAAGCATCGTAATGTTGTTAACATGGGACTGTTTTCAGACACGCACAGCACCTAATGTATACATGAGAGATAAACATAATCTCCTTTGTTTGAAGTGGAATTCACAGAGGACCATTTTTGTAAGTAATAAAGGTATTCAAAAAGCCAAGCGTTAACCCCTGTTGGGGGGGTTAACAGGGATACCCATCAAAAGCTTAAAAAATCGTTTTCCCTGGATTTCTACAAACATTTTGTGGGGTTTTCAAGAGAAAATGGCCGTTGATAGGTCTTGGTGTCATATGACCAGTTGCATGGATCAATTATTCTGGTAGGCATTTGTTAACCCTTCATGGGCTGCTAAATGTAAAAAAAATTGAGAAAATAGTCTGTTTTTGGACACCAACAACATCAAATGGAAATGCCACAGAGAAACGTAACTTCTTTTACCGGACGCAAAACTGATAGGGAAACATTGATATTGATATTAACCCATTCTACCATTAATGATGGGTTTTACCTAAACATTTTTTTATCAAACCCAAACCGAGTCATTTGAGACTACTATACTCACCTTTCTCATAACATCAATGAAGGAACTTTAGTGAGACAGTTAAAAACAATTCATCAGACACTGTGGGGTCATGAAAAATCATGGAATCTAATCGGGAAAAGCCATGATTCTCCAGAATCATAAAGTCTAGTTAGTTAATGTGCTCCTATTGTCATAGCTGTGTGTAATCTGTGTGTTGAATAAACATCGCAGTGATAACAATATAGACTCACATATAGGATTACAACTAGTTTAATGACAGACATGAATTAGTTGCTCATTGGTGGAGAAAAATGGATCAAAATGATGCGAAATTAAAAAAAAACAGTGTCTGAAATTTTTTGGGGGACGGCAAACATTTTTCTAGGGGGTGGGCGCCCACCCCCTCCACGCCCCCTCCCACCCCACCCCACCCCTCTCCATCCCCACCCCGGTTGCAGGCCTGCGATATCTCTTGCAACGTTTTGCTACTTTGTAGGGTATTCATCACTGACAGCTGAGCAGGGACGTCGCGGCAGGAGGGGGCGGTGTGTGTGTGTGGGGGGGGGGGGGGGTGTTTACCTCCCCCCCCCCCAATATTTGTCAAAATATCAGTAGTTGGAAAATAGGAGGGCAAAAATATCAACAGTTGGACATTTAAAACTACTGAATGTATAATACAATTAACCAACAAACATATATTTTTCCGACTGGAGGACCACAATGAGGACAAATTCCGACTACCGAGACCTTCGGGTGAAAATCGGGTCGTAGGATTCCAACTGAACATTTTACTACACATGCAGTCTCCACGTTACATGTTTTTTCAACAGCCGCTGAGAGTGTAGGGGAGATAATTTGCGCCTATGAAATGCTAAAAAAAACTTTTCCTAAAAGCCTACAAGCCTTCAAGTTAAACCAAATTCAAGCCGATAAACGGGGTGCCCAAGTTACAAAAATAAAAGACGAAAAATATTCGCTAGCCTACGAAACTGTCGGGATAATAGTCGAAAATTTCGACATTTTCCCGCCCTAAATCGGCCCAAATGAAAATTTTTGAGGTATTCTGAAGTGGGGATTGACACTCCAGAAGCCAGGAAATTGCTCCTTTTAATGTCAAATTTAACAATTTTCTCACGTCGGGCCGAACCATGGTCGCTGAATTAGGAAGATCTACAGTTCTAATAGTTTGACAACAACGCGCCCACTACCCAGTTGGAATTTCGAGGGCTCTCACCTCCCCACCCCCACCCCCACCCCATCCCCATTAAAAGGCTCTAGCGACTCTAGCGACGGCCCTACAGCTGAGGCGTTATCGCGTGATTTGTTCAAAACAGTCACCTGCTTCCATGAACATAACACCGTGACATGCCCCACAATGACACCGAAAACATGCTGACCCAGGAGTCGAGGAGCAAGTTGGAATTCTGTTGGGGGAAGATGGGGTGGGGATGCATTTCGAGCATTCTTGCATACTAAACTGCTTCCCAACATTGTTACCTGTGTGAAAATGATGAGTCAAAACAGGTTTTAACAAATACTAGCAGGGTTATCCGATGCTGTACGGTAAATTTCTAAGAAAAAACAGTTCAAAAAACCACAGCCCTGATTTCAAAAGAGTAACTTGGGCAGGCCTGCTGCCTTAACCGCACCATAATATTCCCGGTAAAAAGTTACCTCAGGTAGACCCCTTTGAAGATCTATAGAGGTGAAAAGAAAAATTGTCATGACATTGGGTGACTCTCCCAACCCCGGCACTTTTTCAATCCTGACTTTTTCAATCCATGACTCCCGGTGTAGAAAAAAAACCCTAGCAGAACCAGCTTGTGCACTGTGGGTGGCTCCGTATGCCTTTTTAAAGTGGTCATACAGACATACACACAAAATCCACAAGTTTTGCCCCTCCCCAACACCACCACCGGCAATTCTTTGAAACTCTTAAGATTCCTGATAAGAAGTCACCACTAGTAGACCCCTTTGAGGACCTATATCAGTAAAAAACAAATTGGTCATAGCTTTTGGTGCCCCTCTCCAATCCCACCTCTGCACTTTTCTAAACCTGACAATGACCTCCGCCATAAAGTAGGCCAATTTTGGGCACTATGGATGGCCCCATATTTATTTCTATAGCAGACACACAGACAAACAAACATACATACGGAATCCATCATTTTTGCCCTTCCCCACCCTACCCCACAGAGGCACTTTTTTGAACTGCTCCATTAAATTTTTAAACTTCACGAGACGTTTTCCCGATATGTTGGTTAGCAGTGATGCGGACCGTACCGGACCGGCAATGGTGGCCCGGTCCGGTCCGGTCCAAGAAATAGCGGTCCGATATTCGGGCAGGCGGTCCATTTTTTCTACATGGACCGGTCCAAGGCGGTCCAATTCAGGGGCACATGTCTCCCTCTTTAGAGTGTGTGTGGGGGGTGGCAGGGGGGGCTACACAATGCGCAGGGCCAACCATGCTTTGGTCATGCGGGCGGAAAATTTTGAAAAAGCAAGCTGAAAATACGCGATTTTCGCCTATTGCAGCATTGCTCGAACAATATCAGCTGGTATCGGACCTATATATGTGGGAGGAGCGCGGGGGGACATAACATGTAATGCCCCCCTCCGAAAAACATTGTGGGGCACACGCCCCCTCGCCCCCCCACCCCCCCCCCCCCCCCCCCCCCCCCCATGATCTCCGCTCATGGTCCAATTTAATAGGGTCACCGCATCAAACCTACCAGATGAAATACAGGGACCAAGTTACTACCAACTAAATAGTTTCCATATGCACATAATCCAGATCGGGGTTTATAGAAATAGATACACAATACACATTGAAATTCTTTGGCGACAAAAGAATTGAATGACAGCTTCTTGTCACCGAATTTGAGCGTTCGCTATTTTGGGAACTTTTTTGTAGAACCGCTCATCGCTGATACCTTCACCCGACACCCGGACAGGAATCACAGGATGCAGGTGGTTGATTGGTGACTGATTGGCTCAATATAGTTGACAGTTACTTCAAACTTACTCGACTTCAATGTATTCACCGTGTATCAAGATGAAATTGTCAGTTTGTGTATCAATTGGGAGAGTGCAAAACTTCCCTTTGCGTCTCCCTGGACCGGTCCCTTGGACCGCCCCGGACCTGTCCAGCGTGCCTGTGTACCGGTACAGCAGGGGCGGCCCGGTCCTCATCGGACCGTACCGCGGACCACGCCTGGACCGGTACCGGACCGTTTATTTGCGGTCCGGTCCGCAACACTATTGGTTAGCGAGTCATATTTCAATATTAAAACACAACTTGTTTGTAACAGTACAGTAAACAATCAACACTGCCCATTTGACATTTTCATGGGAAAAAATCTTATTTATTATGCGTGATTACAAAGGGTCGAAACAAAATCGTGTGAAGCGCATACAAAACAATCTCTCAGCGGGATTCTTTGTCTGAAGCTGTGTGCCTGCATCAAGTTTATCTTGCTTTTTTCCCCCAGTTATGTCCCATTGTTCGCGTTTGTAACAACTCAACTGATTGGCTCGTGGAGCGTATTGCATCGTGGGATTTTAGCATCATCCTGAATAATTATGGTCGATCCAGGGTCGGACAAATTATTTTAGGTTCATCCTCAATTAATATAGGATGAACCTGAAATATATATGTCGAACCTGGTTCAACATGAAGCAATAATTATGGTCCATCCAGGGTCGGACCCTCATTTAATAAAGGATGGACCTCAAATATTGATGTGGAACCTGGTTCAACATGAAACAATAATTATGGTCGATCCAGGGTCGGACAAATTATTTCAGGTTCATCCTCAATTAATATAGAATGAACCTGAAATATTTATGTTGAACCTGGTTCAACATGAAACAATAATTATGGTCGATCCAGGGTCGGACAAATTATTTCAGGTTCATCCTCAATTAATATAGGATGGACCTGAAATATTTATGTCGAACCTGGTTCAACATGAAACAATAATTATGGTCCATCCAGGATCGGACAAATTATTTCAGGTTCATCCTCAATTAATATAGGATGAACCTCAAATATTGATGTTGAACCTGGTCCAACATGAAACAATAATTATGGTCGATCCAGGGTCGGACAAATTATTTTAGGTTCATCCTCAATTAATATAGGATGAACCTGAAATATTTATGTCGAACCTGGTTCAACATGAAACAATATCTATAGTCCATCCAGGGTCGGACAAATTATTGATCGCGTACGAGAGGGTCATAAATATTATTTTAGGATGAACCTGAAATAATATAGGATGAACCTGAAATAATATAGGATGAACCTGAAATAATATAGGATGAACCTGAAATAATATAGGATGAACCTCAAATAATATAGGATGAACCTCAAATAATATAGTATGTACCTTAATAATTATTTTCGAACCTGTTCGTACGCCATAAGTTGAGGTGTCTTGACAGGAGGATTATACTAGTATTTTAAATTGCGATAACATTTGGCTCCGCGGTTATCACTGAGCACTATTCGGGAGAAAATAGCAATTGAGGTTAAAACTTTAAAACAATCGAAAAATAATTACAAAACAAATGACCACAAAGTATCAACGCGTTGTTTGATTTCGTGCGTCATAAGACGTACAAAAGTATCGAGGGGTTAAAATACATGTATGGAAGCTGCAAAAAATGAGATAAATAAATAATGAAAATAATGCACATACAAATAAATAAATTTAAAATACATGGATGGGAGATGCAAAAATAGGAAATACAAATAAACACACAATTACATATTAACCTAGATTCGGCAGATGACCAACACAATCTAGGAACTATATGCCAGTCTTTTTATTGTTTAATAATTGCTCTCTTAATTTGTTAACCTATTTTCAATCTCTTTATAAAATCTTTTCTCTGAGCTGGAGCAGCCCCCATATACAACTGAACAATTTTGACCCTCTCATCTGCTTCATTTTATTTCTAGTTTCTTTCAACTAATAAATATTGGGGTGAAGGTGAGTAATAGATATATTTATCCGTGATGGAAGCCTTTAAGATTATTGTTCGTTCTTGGGCCAATGATGGTGAAATGATTCCAAATTGGAACAGGGAACCTATAACATCTTCATCTACCCATGTAATCACTGAAGGCTGCTGTATTTGGTCCATTAGGTGTCAGTTCCATGGACTCCAACCATGCACCCTGCACGTAATCTTTAGGAAGAAGTGGAAGAGAGACAGCTCAGCGTAACCACTCCTGTATTTCCTTCTTCTTTGTGTGCTGTGGCTAGTCCTAAGTTTTGAATTTTCTTCCAGATAGCTTGGGTATAGAGAAAGAAGTACCCTTTCACTTCAGTATGTGGAAACTCTCGCTGAATTGATCGTATCGCAGCCATCTCGAAATCAGTCAGTACTTTTGACAGCAGAAGTTGGTTATTCAGTTTTTCTTGAATTGCAGTCTTGAGACACGTAAATAGTCTGCCATATGTGCCAGTTTGTCGATCTGACAGTAGAGAGTACACCAATGGAAATGTAGATCCCCCTCCTTATGTGCAAGATGTGCAGCTGATCCCAATATGATGGGCATAATGAAAAGTGTCATTAATATAAATTGTGCCGGTTGCCTGGAGGGCCAAAAGCTGTTATTCTACTGAGAAAGCTACAATCTTATCTGCGTCGCAACCATTGTTGAGCAGAAACGGTCGATGGTCAATGGTGTTAATCCGGGGTTCTTCCAAGTTCACCTCTAAAGGACTTGAAGGAATGTTTGGAATTGTAGTTCTCCTGTGGCGATAAAGAGCACTTTTCATACTGGGATAGGTCGGAATCATGCCTTCTTGTTGACCAATCTGAACAAGTTGACTGATTTCATCACTGTAGATCATTGACAAAAGAGTGGTGTCTTTTTTATGTTACTGGCTGTCTGAAGAGTTGCCATGCTGATTATACCCACTTGCATTAATGAATGAAAAGTTTCAGCGCGCCCAAGGCGCACAGGAACAATGTGGGATTGAAATCCCTTTCGACCCAAATAAAGTTTACCCAAATAACTTTATTTGCTTCATAACTTTATTTGCTTATGAATCCACGAGAGTCGGAAGTGAAAGCCAATAATCTTATTTGGTTGGAGCGTGCGCACTAGCAGTATGGCAGTGGGTTCGGATTCCTCGAGAACCTCGAACATGAAGATGACAAGGAATTGTGCACAACTACAAAAATTCTGCTCTGTGTTTGCTTAGAGACGTGGGCCTATTTATGATAAAACTGAAACCGCAGTTTGATTGTTGTTTTAGAAAAAAGAAAAAGAAACCCAAACAGTCGCTGGATTGGGGGCAGCTCCAGCATATTGTCTATAACGGTTACAAAAAGGAAAAAATCCACCAATATTTGTTTTTGAAAGCCGGAAGTCATCCATAAGCCTATAGGGGAGATTTGATGCTGAGCCTTGGCCATCTGGTCTGCCTTCAGGGGAAACTGATGAATGGGTGATGAGAGGGAAGGGAAAACAAAAAAACAAAACATAACAAAACAAAAAAACCCAAACAAAATGCACACAAACATATGCACACCCTCACACAGAGAGAGAGAGATAGAGAGAGACAAGAAAGACAGATAGAGAGAGACACACACACACACACACACACACACACACACACACACACACACACACACACACAAAACCATTAAAAGTGATGTTAAATCTTTATTCGATTGTTTATTTATTTAAACTATACACTGGTCCCAGCCAGGCATGGTTGTTGCAATCCTTGCTTGGTGTTTGGTGGTTTCTAGTATATGATAACAGAAAGGTAGGTTGTACCAATTCCTCGGACGCTTCGTCCACTGTTTCCATGCGTCTTCTTAATAAGAGTATTGCAAGAAAATTTGAGAGCGTGCAGTTAGAAAAGTTATAGGTAGAGAGAGATAAGAATCCGCTGTTGTATATTGTAACTGGTGTGTTGCTGGGGCGCGTGGTGGATTTCTTCGTAGCCCTCTCCTCTCACGCAGAGTTGCGGGGTAATCCTCACAGACTCAATCCCAAAGTTCCCAATGAGTAGCGAGGCAATCCTCACTGACTCGACGCAATTTAATTTTGTTGAATAATTTTAATTTTCCGTGACTTATTTTGTTTTGTGTTAAGGGTTCGTCGTTCGTTCAGCTCTTCGAATAATTCAATATATTGGAGTCTGTTGAGGGTTTTGTTCTGTGGGTCTTTTAATCGCGTTTCAATCGCGAGAGTTGCGATGCACTCATCACAGCCTCAATCCTAAAGTTTTCAATGAGTAGCGAGGCAATCCTCTCTGGCTTCACACAATTTAATTCTTTTGTATGATTTTAATTTTCTGAAACTTATTTTGTTTTCCTGTTAAAGGTTCGGTATTCGTTCAGCTCAACTTGTAATTCACTATCTTGGAGTCTACAGGGGGTTTTGTTTTGTAGGTCTTTTAATCGCGTATCAGTACTTTCTATTTCTGTTAGCTCATGACGTTCCATTATGGGTGTCCACTTGGGCTTGCATAGTGCCACGCACCGGCCATGATTTTGAACTCTGTGTAGCTTCTGAATTTTGGTTTTGCTAAGATCACTTGTTATCATGGCACCGTATTCTAGTACCGGACGTATAAATGATTTGTAGAGCTTGAGAAGCACATCTTTGTTTGCTGTCCAATTTTCACCTCTGGTCATCTTCAGAAAATTGATACGTTTAGTCGCTCTATCCGTAGTGGAGTTTACGTGACTGTTTTGACTGAGGTTGCTATCAAATATAAATCAAAAAAAAAAAAATACGCCTCGTTGCTTGCTTCTGATTTGTGATCGTATAACTGGAGATCGATACTAGGGACTGTTTTTTTTTTTGCGTTGCTTCTTGAAGAACGTAACTTTTTGAGTTTTGAAGGCATAAAGCGTGATGCGCTATAGGGCGTACCAGCTCTCAAGATCGCGAATGGTATCCTGTAGATGATTTTGAATTATGTTTCTGGACTTGCTGGCCGTCCACATGCCTTTATCGTCTCAACACAGTTTTTCCCTTCTTTTTCTATGTCATTTACATATATTATAAAAAGAGGCGAGCTTATAACTGTGTTGTGCCTGCTTCGAGTACAACTTCCTCTGAAAACCTCGCGGTTAACCCTTTACCCAACGTAACGGCCAAAACCGGCTATTCTCAAAAATCGCCAATTAATTTTCATTATTTTTTCATTTTTTGTCTCAAAAACATAGGTTATGACCCCCCGTTGGAACGAGCTCGTCGAGCTCGTTCCAACGAGGGGTCATAACCTATGTTTTTGAGACAAAAAATGAAAAAAATTAGTTATTCAAGAATTTTTTTTGCAAGTGTCGTCTGCTTTTCATGTTAGGTAAAGGGTTAACTCTCACCTTGATTTTACGGTCAGTTAGAAATGATGAAACGATCTTGTGGATAATCCCATTTCCGCTAGTTTATATCTCATGCTATTGTGCAATACCGAGTCGAACGCTTTTTCTACTATCAAGAAAGGCGCTGTTCCGAATTCGTTTTGACTAAATGCTGTTTTCATATAATCGACCAGTCTATCTCTATACGTGTTCGATTCCCTCTGTCTGACTCCTATACGCTGTTTGCCATTTCCTGAAAAGCTGACTGATTCGAGATAGCTGCGGAGTCTCATGGTGAGAATCCGCTGAAATAATTTTCCAACACAGCAAAGCAAGCTAATTGGGCGGTAGTTAGAAAAGTTGGTTAGGTCTTTGTCGGGTTTAGTTATCATGACTTCTGTGGCCACTTTCCATCATTTTGGGAAGTATCCACAGGAGAGACAACAGTTTAGGAGTTGGGTAAGTATACTGTAGAAGATGTTGGGACATTCAGTATTTTGTAAGAAACTTCGACTTCTCCGGGGGACGAAGATTACTTGCATTTTCTGATTATACCCATGACCTCTTCTACGCATATTGGTTCGGTTAATTCATGGTCGTTCCCAACTTCAAGCCTTTGGTCGAAGTTGGGTTCATTGAAAATCTGTTCCATTCTTGTGGGCGATGAGATTTCTTTAGAAGTTCGGCAGAAGCGTTGGCTTTTGCCTTGTCGTCCATGGCCATGGTTCCGTCGCTAGTCTTCAGCACATTATTATTGGCACTTTTGCTCTTTTGGTCAGTAAGAGTTTTAAATGTATCCCAGAACCTCTTAGGTTCTCTCAGCCCATTTAGGTTTTTTGTTGCTTTTTCCCCATCTCACGCGATTGTCGTTAGCTATGACCTTTTGTACTTCTCCTTGCAGGAGATTATACGCGGTTTTAAGTTCTACTTTTTTGATTTGATCATTCTCTGATGGGTAAGCACGGAAAGCTTTTCTTTTGTATTTAATTATTTGAAGTCTTGTTTGGGTTATTCTGTTTATCCGCGGCTTTACTGTTTGCTTTGGACAGATTTCATCTAATGTATTGTTGAAAACCTCGTTAAGGTGGGTGCACGGTTTTTTCTAATTCATGAGCATTTAAGGGGTCATTTGCATTTATTTTTACTTCGATAATGTTTCTGAAGAGGTTCCAGTCAATTTTTAATATGTTCCTCTTGTTCATGGGAGGATACCTTGTGGGATCAGTATTACATTTCAAAATGGCGTGAACTGGCAGGTGATCACTGCCTACATCATCGTCCCCTACAAATATGACTTGCGTTTGGCTTCTTAGTGATTTACTGGTGATCCACTTCAAATATGTCTTGCATTTGGCTGGTTGGTGATTTACTGATAATAATCAGGTCTAGGATATCTGATTGATGGAGTGGGCTGCTGCTTATGTATGTTAGGTCTTGATCGAGTTCTTCAATAATGATGAAAAGGGCGTCACCATTTGGCTCAGTGTACGTATGTTTGTACTACTGTAAAAGATGCATATTTGAGCTAGTTCTATTCTATTTGTTACCATAATACAGCTAATAATAATTGGTTTGAACTCTCCCTTCTAAACTTCACAAGTAATTCTATAAACAAAGATGTTTTTATTATGTTTATTGTCTTTGCGATAGCTTACTAGAACGCAATTGCTTCGTTTAAACTACACAGCTGTCGTGAATGCAGGTTAAACGGAAATTCCAAATTGGCGGGGTTATGTTAAGGTTTGACAGATGACGCTATCGTACAAAAATAGTCCGTCAACGATTTCCGTTCGGCATATGTGTGCGGAACGGATTTTCATTTTCCGCGTGGTTTAGTGTTGCTGTAGATGGAGATTTCATAGAACAGGCGTGGAATAAAGATATAAAAGTTTGGCTAAACTTGACTTCATCCCTATGCTGCGGCCATGAGATAGCCAAAGATGCTGAAAATACACCAATAATACAAGAAATATCAGGGTCATTGTATATTCCTAATATTCTCTATTTCTGTTAAAGTTAAAACGACAGAAACTCTATGATCGATCTCTTCATGTTGATTTTTTCCGGCCAGGGGTGACTTTTTCTTAACTTCACCAATATAACAAGAACGCATTTCCCCCAATACAAGTGAAAAACATCTAGCTTAGTCACGAAAATATGGCCGAGCTCATTTTTTTTTATCAGACTTTGGAGATTTAAGAAGCATTAGTCCTGCAGTCTAACATCAAGAGACAGAAAAGAAGAAAATTCTATAACCAGAGAATCGACATTAAGTATTGCTTCAACATCTCGTTGTGAATCGAATGAATGTATACTGAAGGCGGGGGAAGGCCCCCCCAAAGAAAATTACAGTGCCCCCACCCCCTCAAAATGGGAAAATTAGAGCAGAGGGTCCCAGATGCACTCTCAGGGTATTGAATTTTCAAAACTTTCTCGGGGATCTCCCCCAAACCCTATCAATAGGAGGGGAATACTGCAGGGCTGAGGTGGGAGGTTGGTATGGCTCTCCCATTGGTGGGAGTTCGGGAGAGCCCCCCCCCCCCCCAACCATCTCCAATGGGAGGGGAATACTGTAGGCCTGAGGAGGGATGGGTATGGCCCTCCCATTGGTGGGGTTCGGGAGAGCCCCCGAACCCCCACCAATGGGAGGGCTATACCTACCCCTACCTCAGGCCTTCGGATATACCTGTAGCATATATCGACTTGGCACCTCTTAAAATTTAAGCCCCCCTCCCTGGTCCAAGACCGAAAATGTTCAACGCGACAAGAAACAGAATTTGGTGACGAGTTCAGGACGTGGGTGACGACACCAGGACAGCAGATTTTGAGTGAAAAAAAAATCAAAAAAGTTTTAATTTTATGATTTTAGGGGAGGGTGTATAATGTCTAAAAGTTCCCCGCTTTACTCTTACCGGTAAAAAATAAGGGCAGAGATAGAGGGGTGGGGTAGGGTGACGGGCTCTAACCAAAGAATCTGTCTTTAATTTTGCCTTTTTAGTTGTTTTTCGATGTTCTCATGTTATTTTACACTTGTCTGTCGGAAAATTTCAGTCACTTGCACCCACCGCCTGCCCACACCCATGTTCGTCCCTGCTGAAAGTATTTGCGTATTCATCAAGTTTTTATACCAAATTACCACTTCAGTTTGAGTTCAAGTAGTTTAGTAGTTTCAGGCAAGTAGAAGAAAATGTCATCATCATGATGACGATGATGGTGGGATGGTGGCCTGGTGATGGTGGAGTGATGTTGATTGTGTTGGGAGGCGCATTAGGGGGTATCAGTGATATTTAATTCGTAGAAAACGCTGTGTCTTTCGACCCTCTTCCAGTGCCTGTTGATACACCATTTGACCAAATGCTTTTGTGTTCTGTGTCTCAGGAGGGCACATAACACCATAGCATAAAAGCAACGGGGTGTTGTTATGGTGAACTCTTTTTAGGATAGTTTAATATTTACTGGGAATGAGTGACAATTGACCCAAGAAATTACGCACCTGGAAAGTAGAGGACATGCAGAAAGCGTACACGGAGGCAAAGGTTGGACACATGAGTATTTCAAAAGCAAGCAGACTGTACAATGTCCCGCGGATGTCTTTGTCGGACAGGCTTAACGACAAAGTCGAACTTGAAGTAAAAATGAACCAAAGCACTCTTTGAATGAGGAGGAAGAGTGTGCACTTGCGAATTATATTGATTATATAGCTAAACGAGGATTTCCTTTGTCTATGTCAGAAATATGCGGATTTGCGTTGTGTATCGCTGACAATAAAGCTCAAGTATTTTCTGAATCCGGCCCCTCAGAGAAGTGGTGGCGAGGTTTTAAAAAATGGCATCTCGATCTTTCTTTGAGACCCCATGAACCCTTGGATCGCGGGCGAGCTGCTATGGGTAACGTTGCAACAGTCAAAGAATACTTTGGGCTTTTGCGGACAACACTGGAATCAACCGGGTTGAAGGACAAACCCCATTTAATTTATAATTGTGATGAAGCTGGCTTGTCACTTAACAAAAGCTCCGGACAGCGAGTAGTAGTTCCAAGGCGTTTTCGACATGCGCATTCTATCAGTATCGCAACGACAGATCATGTTTCTGTGAACTCTTGTGTCAATGCAGCAGGTTCCACCCTACCACCAATGATAATTTTCAGCGGAGGCTTCCCACGGGGTAGTTATCACAAAGATGGCCCAATAAACGCGGTATATTCGACAACTGAAAGTGGTTTTATGGACAAGGGCACATATGCAGAATGGTTTGAAAGTGTGTTTTTGAAGTATGCAAGTACAGAACGACCCGTGCTGCTTGTACAAGATGGGGCTGTGTCTCATATCAGCCCAAGGCTCATTCGCTCAGCTATTGAAAACAATGTAATTATACTGTGTCTGCCTCCGGAAACTACCCATATAGTGCAGCTACTCGATGTTTCTGTATATAATGGAATGAAACTGAAACAGCAACGCAAATGCGAAACACAAAAATTTTAAAATCCTCCTATTGGGTGTCAAATAAAAATGTCAGTGCCATATTCAAAATACTTATTGAAAGGAGCTTCACTATTTCATCAATAACGACGACGCTTTAGTAAATACTGGGCCGTGTCCACCGAGGCTTGCACTGGCTGCAGTTGAATGTTCATCACTCCTCGAAAAAAACGACTGTATGATGAAGCTTTTGAAGTTGGTGCAAACTTCGCCAGTGATGTAACATTTCAAACATGGAAACGTTTAAAATTACAGTGTAATGATGACGCGCGCGGTAATAGGGCTGTACAGTCTACTCCTTCCCCAAAAGAGCATCCATTAGTCAAGTCAGGGCTCATTCCCATGGAGCTTGCAGACGTTTTGACAGCACCCGAGGACGTCCACAAAAAGGTACGAACTAACTGCAAAGGTCGACCAGATAATAAAGCAAGAATACTGAGTACTCAAGAAGTTCAGGATGATTTGGAAGCTAAACTAAAACATAAAAGAGAAGAGGCAGAACAAAAACTGAAACGAAAAGTAAATCGCGAGGCTCAACGGAAAATAAGAGATGAAGCTAAAAAAAATAAAGGAAAAAGTTCAGTTAGAGCGTGCAAAAGAGAGGGAACACAAAAAGTTGAAACAAAAGATAAATAAATCTGGCAGGCTTTTGAAGAAAGAGAAAAATGCTGAAAAATGTCGAATTTGTTTTGATTACCTGGGCGCTAACGGTCATAACTACATGTGTTCTTTTTGCCCTCTATGTTATCATGTTGACTGCCTACCAAAACGTTTCCTCGCTGGATACTGCCCTTGTGTTATCAGGGGCCGAATTTTAATGACTGTTTTAATGTGTTTTCAGATAGCATCGTGAAGAGAATAGCCATCCGTAACATCAATGCCGTGGGAATGCATCACTATGATGGGAGGTCATTAGCTGTTGGAGCTCATTATTTACTTTAGCACGAGAGGGAAAATCCGCAACGGGCTGTTGCCATTCTTAACAGCGACAGGAAAGTCGCACACTTGAACAGATTGAGTGCCGCAGGTATGGCAGCAATATTGGACTTACAGGTTGCAAGATCTCCTATTTACATCAAGCCCCTTAGTGAGCCTAAGGTGGTCAAACGAAGAGAAGGACCTCGTCAGCTTTGTTTGGGCGTTTTCAAAGTTGAAGAAGAAGAGATCGTGCGAGTTGAAAGGGAGGCTGCAAGACTTGGATTAATCATCACAGTTCACAACTTGAAAAAGTAAAATGGAAATTTCTTTGTCTCGTTTCATGTTCCATTCTTTTTTTTAAAGCACCCTCACGATGACGACTTAAGGACATGGGTGACAGCTTTTGGCTTCCTCCTATGACGACATAAGGAAACCCCCGTCCTTAAGTCGTCTTCCCTTGGGCACCTCAGGAAATCTTCAAAGTAAAAAAACTTCCTTCATATCGATCAATGGTCAACCAACACTTTTAGGAAGGTGGATAATTTTGTCTGTTGAATGAGTCGAGAAATCACGAATACGTTTTCATTAAAGAGTCCCAATTAATGAACATTTTAAAATAATGACGACTTAAGGTCGATTGACGTTAGTCCCGTCAGCAGAGAAAATATTAGTACCAGTGTCATTCAAGATACTAGAAGATCCAATACAAATTCCATCTCCTCTACCAAGGCAAAAACCTAGAAGGAAACCACGAAAATGACATATTACCACTGCTACACAGTCTGAAATTTTCGACAAGGAGAAATCGGAACAGAACGAAAAGTCACACTCTCTTCAATCTACCATGAAACTGTAGAAACATGCACGTTTCAATGGATTTGGAAGATACTCAAAGAAAATGGATATCTGATTACATTGATCATGACAGATAAAAAAGAGCCCTTACCAGGGCTACCTCGAACTATTAGAAAGAGATGCTTGATAACATTTATACTGAACAAAAACGCCTCTCAGTGGGAAAGAGAGACGCAGTTCCATCACACATACACTACACAGCATTCACACAGTCTTTTACTGTGAGTGTTAGTTTTTATGAACAGTTCTACTGTTCACAATATACACGTTAAACAATCATACAATCAATACTGATTTATTGTTCCTAAAACAACTGTCACATCCAAATTCTTAAGAATGTATGATTTCCCTGAAAGTGTTTTCATTTTGTTTTGTTTTTCTTCTTAGTTTTCCTAAGAGAAACAGAAACATGATAGCCTGTATGCCATATGACGTATGTTTTCCTGACATTTTCCTAACTTAACACTGAAATCGCACTGGCACCCAGGGAAGGCCATTTGGAATTCAGTGTTAAATGTACGAAAATGGTGGAAAATGTTTACGCCATATGGCCTAGCATCAAAACTCACAACACCTAACATTACGGAAGCTAGCCAAATGGCCTTCCCTGGATGTCAAAGGGATTTCAGTGTTAAATGTCGGAAAAACATTATGCCATAATCACTGCTCACAATGCCTAACATGTTGGAAAAACTGTCCAACGCTATTCACCAAATTTGATTGTTTTTTTTTTAATTTGTACCTCACAAACACAACTTATGACATTTCATGGGACAAATCCTAGGTAATTCCAAAGGGAGTCATAAACTAGGTTTTTGACACGGTCGCTCCCCGGTCGAAATTCCCTTCTCTTTCGTCCTTTTAACCCTGAAGAATCTCGCATGTCCAACCAGAAATGCGAGACATTTATCCCAGTTTCGGCCTTGCGAAGTTTTGAAATTCAATTCGAAATCCTCCCGATAATTCGATTCGATTCGAGTCCTGCTGATTCAGATTTTTTTTAATCATCTGGGTGTTCTCAAAATCCTACTAAGCATCATCTCTTGAACTCTACAATTATTGGTTTTCTTGTAGGGGAGACTTGATGAAAAGATTTCATTTCCAGCCCCAGCAACGTAGCATTATTTCTCTCGTTAGTTTCGGATGCATAAAACGACGGTTTCGGGTGCATAAAACGACGGTTTCGGGTTGGGGTGTATAAAACAACGTCCAAATCCTCCCTGGAAATCGCTTTTTGCCCAGAAAATTCGTCGTTTATGCAACAGTCAGAAGAGTTTTAAGTTTCAAACGATATGCGTTTTTGAAGATACACGATTAACTAACAATAATTAGTTTGAACGAATGTTATTAACTCTTTCATAGTGAAATAATACGCCAGTTTGTGAAGACACTATCTGATCTCTCACCGATCGGTCACTTGCGAAATCTACCGATCATCAGTTGCCGATCATCTGTCGGATAAGTTCAGGATTTTATCCTGTTGTCAATAACGACATATTTGATTAAGTCCAATAACGTGCTCTCGTGATTCGTCACATAGCAGCAGATCCCGCCTCTCTCTCTCTCTCTCTCTCTCTCTCTCTCTCTCTCTCAACTGTTGGAACAGGAGGCAGAACCTGGGGGTGGGCAGGGCTGAATCAAGAATCCTGGGCTAAGCCCGGTCCCCAAAACTTTCGGGCCTTGGTTACACCCCCCCCCCCTCCTCCCCCATCTCCTCCACGGCCCTTGTTCAGCTTGTAATTTAAATTTGTTGTTAATAATAAAATTGAACGTTTTCCATTCGACATTTTTCATCACACTGCAAACAACTGTTTACAAAGATGCCTAATTTGTTCTTCCAAAGATTATTTGGATATTCGTTTGTCACCTTTTTGAAAACAATTTTATGTATATTTTGGATCCTACAATAAACTCGATCGAGTTTGAAGTTTGTTTTATTTTTTACCCGAGATGTGGACCTTAAAGGGGCATTCCTATAAATGTCCATACTTTTTCTATTTCTTGACTTTGGTCAATTGTGAAGTATTTCAACAAAATTTCTGTTTAAGGGTACGATTAAACGTGTGAAATATTATGCACAATTATTCAGTTATTATATTAAGTGCGCCCTGTTTGGACCGCCACAGCTTTGCTTTGGAATCCGAAACTATAAGCACACCAGTAGACCTCTTTCATTTGCAAAACGCTATTTTAATCCTGCGTCCAGAATAAATGAAACAGCCATTGACTGGTTTATATTATTTTGGAAAACTGGCCTCTCTATATTAATCGAGTCTTTTTCATGCGTTGATGTCCATAATTTGTCGCTTTTGGCGACATTGGAAAAAATGAAAACGAGATAGTAATATACTACTGTCTGATGTACACCTAAAACTTAAGCACCCCCCGTTTTTTCGCAGTGGTGTTAATAGAAACTGACATTACTTTCATTCTATCTTTCAGATGGCCAAAAGTGATAGTTTGCGGAAAGAATGGTCTATTAGCAAATGAATGACAACACAATGATGAAAATTTGCAGTATTTTAATGGCGCTAATTACACAGATCTGTCACTAATATTTTTGATGGAAAAATGTTCTCTCGACACGTATGGTGCTGCAACGACGGCCCATGATGAAACAATGCCGGTAATTACTGACAAAAATAAATGTAAATTGTGATCTTCTGAACACAATAGCAGTGCCTGGCGTCAGCAGCGAATGTATCCACCACATTCCCGGGTGACAGCCTCAATCCTCCTCCTAAATCTACCAGTGAGCCATCTTATACGGTCTAGAAGTTATTGCTTCACTCTCCATTCAATGCAGCTTCCAGGTGGATTCACTGCTTGCGCACGACGTCCAAGAAAGTCCCAGATGTGTTCTAAAGGATTCAAATCGGGGCTCATTGCAGGCCAAGGTAGTGCTGTAATAGCGTTGTTCTGAAGGAAATCTCTCACAGCATGGGAACTATATGGCCTTGCATTGCTGTCCACGAATACAAGGCAAGTAGCCAACGGATGGCTGTCAAAATGAGGAACGACAACCGGATTGAAAATGCCCTGGATGTACTGATTACTATTGAGATTCCCACGTACAGTCACCATATCAAGTTTACAATCATGAGAGGAGCATCCCCAGATCATCACTGATCCTCCACCAAAAGGAACAGTTGGTCTTATGTTCCTGGACACGTAAGCTGTATTTCTATGCCTCGATACTCTCATGCGACCATCTGTTACGTGAAGCAGGAACCTACTCTCGTCTGACCAATGGTCTCTCCTCCACGCCCGGAGAGACCATTGGTCTGATCGGCGAACAGAGCTGAATGCTTATAACCCTTCTGGGCCTCATATCTAGTGCTTTGAGACGCTTTTGGACAGTTCTGTTGCACAAACGCCTGTTGGATAGCCCCCAAAAAGGCGTTTCAAAACCCCACTTGAAGCATGGCTGACTCGGATCTTCCCGAGGATAGGCCTTTTGGGGTTGTCCGGGCCTTGGTCGGTCCTTAACATCGTTGTTTTTTATGTTTTCGGACACGTCTGCTCATAACAGAATTACTATAGCATAGTTGCCTTCCAACAGATTTGATTGACAGGCTTGTTGCGTGCATGCAAACGATATGCCACCTTAGTGCCACTGACGACAGTCTCTTCCTTGCCATGTCAACATATATTAACAAACGACGTGACATATTTTCTTGTTTTATGCCCGGATATTACATGTGGATGATCGTGTTTTTGTGACATTCGTGGGAAGCATGCTTCACGTGGAGGAGAGGATGTGTTTGGGGTACGCTATCAACCAGAAATATCATGTTTCACTAGATGAAATGTACTGCAAGACATAGCAATCATTAAAACATATTAATCAGTAACAGCAACTTCACGGCCACGAAACATTTCGGGGTGTTCTTAATTAAGTTCCAGGTGTATACATACCACGAACCATTTTCATATATGCGGACAATGAGGTGGTACGCTAAGGGCTCAAGCCTCAAAGATCATGTGTTAAAGGGAAATGCTCCTATTCACATCAAAATGGCTTTTGCTACATTTATATATTGTCCGACGATTTACACAGACGCCCATTGTTTTGTACAGTTCGAACGTCAGTTGTTTTGTACAGCCAGCCATTCATGTACAGATGAAATTTTTGTCTTGCCCGGAGAAGTGCACAGTGGAGCGGGCCCCAAACTCCTATGACTCAGGGGGCTATATCACACAAACATTGGGTTCTTGAAATGCAACATTGGAATTTGTTCCAATTTAAAGCTAGAAAAGGCGCGTGTTGGTACCAAGGTTTCCACGTTCTATGGTTCCATCATTTTCTACACGGAGAAGGGATTGTGTACTCAGATAGCACGGGGCATAACAAAAGGCCAATAGTGTCTCCTATGTAAAAATAGCACTGTCGCTTCAAAGGATCTGAGATACTGATAGTCCAAAGCGAGAGTTTTCGCGAAGAGAACCTCCGGGATACTACGTACCTCCGTAGACTTCCCCCCCCCCCCCACCCCTCGAGATAATTCCCACCGAGATTCCCCGAGAGAGTACTCCCTTCCCCGGTGTCTTACCCCTTCCCCTCCCAACAGAGGAGACTCCCGCTTCCATTTCACTGACTATTACTGATCATAGTCCAGCCTCGATGTGTGTCAAGTAAAGAAGCCAACGCCATACATGCATAATTAGTCATTTGGACTTTGGAATTCGACATTACTGAAATTGCAACTTGAACATTCCAATAAGGTATCCACAATGAGTGACCTCATTCGCTATCGGCTATGTATAGCCAGAGACGTGGCGACAGGGGGAGTGTCACCCCCCCCCCCCTCCCTCAAATCCAGGCCAAAATGTCCTATAGTTGGAAATTCGGAGGGTAAGTCATGAGTAGTTGGAAATTCCATCTATCTGGATTTTAGAGCTTCTTTGGTGATGCTAATGTCTCCTTTACTTCCCAAAACCCAACTCGGTTTCAAATCGGCAAAAATTCCCACTGATACGATTTACAACTACAGTGCACGCATTATCGAGCTTCATAAATATGCATGATGTCAATCGGTACGAGATTTCTATAGTACGTTTACTTATCGTAATAAAAAAAATCCTCGAAATGCACTTTAAGAAAATCACATCATGTAAAATTGTTCACAGTTACAAAATGATGAAACATCGAAAATTGATCATTCCTGTATAAGATCTGATTTAATGTCAGGACAGTGTGAATTGCTCAAAGTTCTCATCTTGAACATTTGTTTAGCACATATTCACTTCCCAGAATGGGAGCGCGGTGGCTCAGTAGGCAGAGGTGCAGGCTGCAAGCCGAGATGTCCTCGGTTCGAATCCCACCTGCGGCAACCGCGTTGTGTCCTTGGGCAAGACACTTCATCTCCATTGCCCGCGTGGGGGCACGATGACGCCGTGTACTAAGGCGTACTGCACGTCGATGGTACGCATGTATTCAACCTATCTAACCCTGCATGTGCTGCAGTGCGGAGTTACAATGTTGGGGAGCTGGCAGCTGCTCGTCGTTGCTCGGTGGTTCTCTCCGGGTACTCCGGCTTCCACCACCCGTAAAACTGTCACGGTCATGATTAGCCATTGTACATAAATATGTAACCTTAAACATCAATAAATAAATAAATAATTCCCAGAATAATACCAAATAATAATAACCTGATAATTCTATCACAAATAATGTGTTGTCATTTCAGTTGCTAGAACCAATTTTTTTGCCCTCTTTCATGGCTTCATTTTCAAAATTTCTCTCGGTAATGAATTTACTACTGGGGGAGGGACCGGGAGGGGGGTTTTTCCCACCAGGTCCCTCCCCCTAGTTGGAAATTTACCACCAATAAACCCCCCAGTCGGAAACTTCTAGCCATCTCCCCGTGTACAGCATCACCTGAACCCGCTCTCGGCTGTTATTAGCTACATTTAGTGTCGATCTGGCAACAGTTTGTGATCATTGTAAAGAATTAACATCTGATTATTCGTCCAAGGCACCTCGGGTCATGTATTTTTATCTATATTAATGGATCAATATCATTCAGTGTTAATAGAGGAGGGAGTCCGAGGGGGATTCTTCAGGTGGTAATATCCGCGGGGTAATCTCTCGGTCACGTCGGTATTGTCGCGCGGGGGGGGGGGGGGTGAAGGCTCCAGGGGATGTACACATTGTGCACTAGCACACAAATACATATGTGGAAGCCAGAACACTTTATAGGGAGGCCAGGGAAGTCATAACATAGACAGGACATGTCTCGGAATGTTCGGTTAGAGTAGCCAGAATAGTTAGAATCCAAGAATTTAGCGATAAATTGTAGCCAAATAACTAGTTGTCGGGTTGATTGTGGTAATTCTACGAAGTATCCGAGTATTCTGGGTGATTAGATTTACTTTTATACAAAGGAACGTGCCTATTATTGACAGAAAAGGAGGATTCTGGGGAATCCGAACAAAGTCAAGTCGTTTTTGTGATTTTTGGGTCATCATCGGGTCTATTTAGATAACCTACGAAGTAAAACGTGGAATCAGAACCAGCAAACTACTCCTATTAAATCGAGCACATCATCAGAACATACCTCCGACCTGTTGTAGGTCATTGGGTCATATAGCAACCACGTGCTACCATAGGAACCAAGATGGGGCCTCCAGTATACAAAATGGGCGACGGAAACACGTGTCACCCATACAACACGAACTGTATATATGCCCACTAAGACCGTGGATCATAATGGCGATGACCGCTCTCGTGGGCTATCATGAAAATACACATGACGTAAATGGGTCATGTGACTATGGAATCACTTCCCCCTCCCCTATCCCCTTCCAAACCGGGCACGATCTACGCATCTCCTACTACTTATACCCCACACTAAATTTACAGCCCCGTAAATATATCCCGGTTAACATTTAAAGGTAACCGGTTATATTTATGGTAATAAATATAGGATATTTTAAGAGTGTTGATGTCAAATGAAATTCTACAAACGTGTCTGGGAACGTTCCATGTTGCTGAACTCAAATTCTGCAAAGTGGAAACTTCAGGACAAGTCATATTCTTTTTTTCTCACTCTTATGCTATATTACAATTATTTTGTTAGTATTTATCATACGGAACATCCACAGAAATAACTGGCGTTTTAATATAAATTGCTGTGATTTGTGTATAGGCGTGACACACAGTGATACAACTAAAAGTTAATAACGCTTTGATATATTAATTGGTGCATGTTATGTACTTTTCAGAGCCATATGATGTGACAAAATCTGTATTATGCATGTTACCTAAAGTATCGAAGAAAACTGCTTTAGAATGCAGTATGCATAGTTTCAATCTATGTTACAGTAATCCATAGCTGGAAGATACAATTATATTTTTTATTTATTACTGCAGGGAGGCTTTTTTCAAATGGTAAAGTTAGCATTTAGTAGCCTCATTACGCCAGACAAGTGAAAGTATTTCAGAAAAGGAGAGAAGATATTAAATAGCATTTTCTTATTACAAGACATATTTCAATCAAGATGTTGCTTCTTGCAGTCTTGTTTAGGCTTACTTTAGGCTGGTAATACTCCTTCCTATAGACCTTTAAAGTATACAGTCCACGTGAAACGTGGGTTCGAAAATCTTTGCGTTTTCCGTTGTCCTGTTTTTGGCCGCACGAGGAACTGATGATTATAAGCGGTCACAAGTGACCGGTCGGTGAGAGATCAGATAGTGTCTTCACAAACGGGCGTATTATTTCACTCCCAATGAGATAATAACATTCGTTCAAACTAATTATTGTTAGTTAATTGAAAATCTTCAGAAATGCATGTCGTTTGAAACTTAAAACTGTTCGGAAATATACATAAATGACATCTGAAGCCGAATTTTCTGGGTAAAAAGCGGTTTCCAGGGCAGATTGGGACGTCGTTTTATGCATCCGAAACCAACGAGGAAAAAAATGCAACATTGCTGGGGCTGGAAATGAAGTCTTTAGCATATCTACATTCGTCATGTGTACGGTCATGTCTGAATTTTGTGTTTTTAAGAAGGTTTAACTCTTTTGGCGCGACAGGCGACTAAAGTCGACAGACAGCAGACCGCGGAAAGGACTGCAGTAGTCATTTTAGCCAACTGTGTGTGTCCATTTCCAAGTGCTTTTAACCCTTTACCCAACGCAAACGATATCAAAATTTATTTTTTTAATTTTTCAAATAATTTCAACAAAAAAATATCTTGTGACCCCTCGTTGGGACGAGCTGGACGAGCTCGTTCCAACAAGGAGTCACATGATATGGTTTTGTTGAAATTTTTGGAAAAATAATATTTTTTCCATTGCTGAAGTTGCATATTACGCGGAGGGCGGGGATGCTGCCGATTCGTTGGGTAAAGGGTTGAACAAACATACGTATTCTTATGTTTCATGCACCATTTATGTCCTATCCATGAACAACGATATCGCCGTTTGAAAGTATAATGGTACCATTTAAATATACAAGAAATCATTTGAAAAACTGTCAATGAGATCATCAGAACATCTTTTAAAATAATAACGCTTTAGTCTACCAACCTATACTTTTTGTAAAATGATGAATATTAGGAGCTAAGAATTATGTTTCTCATATTATTCCGCGCCAAAAGAGTTAGTCAAAAAACACATACAACTTCAACGTGCGATAAAGCTGGCGTCTAAAAATAGAAATGCGTCCCTCCGCTACTTCCGAAAAGGTGATTTGTCCGCTTACGGTGATTTGTCACTGTGGGATTCAATGATCTCGTATATCTTTACAGAAGGGTAAGATTATATTGTGCTGTTCGGAGAAAAGTGAAACAGAGAAGTTCAACCAGATCGTGACTCGGTAACGATTGGGTAGAAATTCTTTGTTCGCCTTTGAGGAGGGCGCAGTGGCTCAGTAGGCAGACCTACAGGCTGCAAGTCGAGAGGTCCTCGGTTCGAATCCCACCTGCGGCAACCGCGTTGTGTCCTTAGGCAAGGCACTTCACCCCCTTTACCCACGTTGGGACACGATGGCGTTGTGTACTAAGGCGTACTGCACGTCGATGGTGCACTTGTCTTCAACCAATGCTTGTGTGGAATTAGTATGTTGGGAAGCTGACAGCTGCTCGCCGTTGCTCGGTGGTTCTCTCCGGGAACTCCGGCTTCCTTCACCGTAAAACTGTCGTGGTCATGATTAGCCATTGAGCAGAAATGTGCGACCTTAAACACCAAAAAATAAATAAATTGCTCCTCTTTGAGACCACAGTACCGTAAACTATATTTTTATACCATGCTCACCTATGTTACTACCTGTGAAAAGCAAGTATGTTAAATTTTATCTTTTAACCCCACTACCGGTATAAAGCTTCTACTGCGGTAAAACGTTTTCAACGTGAATGAATTCCATCACAAAAAAATTACACCTGTAGTAGTACACTTTGCGATGTTTCATTCGACGTTTAGCGGTACTGTCTCCTACGTGCAATCACTTATTAAGTTTAAAATACGTACAATTAAATATTTAAATACAATTAAGAATTGTTAATAATAATTTGACTGAAAAAGCATGAAAATTTCAATCAACTTTGACGATGTGTCTAGCTGTCAATCAAGCATTCACGTGCTGTCGGTAGTACTGCCCATCGGCGCAGATGTAAACAAAACAAACCCACACGCTTTCGATAGAAAGTATCGTTTTTACCATTTTAAGTGGCAAACTCGATAATTTATTAAAAACATGGTATAAATAAACAAACATGTACTATGGCCGGTACTAGGCAGAGTCTCTTGGTTAAAACCCTTATCCTACTCGTGGTTTAAATCTGATTACCGGACCCATGTACCCATTGATACTATATTACATTTGTTATTTTTAAAAGGGTTAAAAAGGTAAACATACCATTTTCCAAATGAGTGGTTCTATTGTACTTTGAATGATTTTCTTGACGAGCGCAAGCTCTTAGGATGCCAGTCTACTTCCGTAAGGAAACCGACGCTGTTACGGCTATTTGTTTATCCACTTTTCGTGATATTTGCGCACTGACAACAGTTCATTTAATGAGAAGTTTTTTTTCCTTGCAAAAACATGTCTTCGCCTGAGTGCTAGAATGCCCTATGTCCCCTATGGGGACATAGGACATTCTAGCACTCAGACGACGATATTGATACCCTTTCTGCTCCAGTTACAGATAATGCAATCAATAAGAATTTACTTCACCTTGAAACAACCAAAATATTTACACAATTTGTGGAAATATTCGGTGGCGTAATCATAAAACTACAGCTGTGATGAGTCTTCATTCCTAATGGTAATGTCATCAAAGATTCGGTAATATGGAGTCTTAATCGAACGTTTCTTGTATAGATTGAAAACAAATGAAAGTTTCTGGGAATTTTTAGATTCAGTTGTCTAGAATATTTCAGTTGTTCGAAAAAAGAACCGTAAGCTCGCTTTACCGTCCAACTGAAATTCTTCGGACGATTGCATCTGAACATAGAAGACGGAGTATTTAAGGTTCAAGCCCGTAACGCCGTCGAATTCCTTTCATAATTTGACTAGTGGATTGAGAGCTTGGGTTGAGTAAAAAGCGTTTTTTTCTGAATCCTGCCAATTACAAAGATTCGGGCAACACTCAAGCACTCTGTTGTTAAACATGGACAAGTTTTGTTGTAAATTCGTCGATTCTGTTGAGCTCTTGAGAGCTCCCAACATTTCCAAAGAATGGTGATGTCTAATATTAAGGATGAAAGACAACTCGGGATGGAGGTTCAACACGCTCCATACAATCCTTCTGACTAGTAATGTTAAGTCTATTTTACAGACCTCAAAACAACGAATAATGAAGTCTAAAACAAAAGGTCAGCACAATGATGTTTTTTTCGTGAAAACATATCTGTTATTATATTGAATCATGCTGACCAGATCCCAAGTGAAGTGTTATTTCTATTGTTTTCTTTTATTTGTCGTCTTGCTAATTCTGTTTGCATTCTATCGCCCAATAGTCACCTAAAATGATAAAAACGGAAAATAAACATTTCATAACAGCGTGTTATTTTCTTTCCTCACGTTTCCAGGAATAGCGAGAAAAAATTGTGTTGTACGTACTGAACTATTTCCATATTGTGTGTAAAAGGTAGAGCCCTGCGAATCATACATTTTCGATTCGAATCGTGTCTATTAGTCGAAATAGAATCGAACGTCGAATCGAATCAGTGGCGTCGTGAAGATGACTAATGGGGGCCAGGATGCTACAAACCCGATTTGTTTGACTGTGATGGCTCATGTCCCGTCTAATAAATTAATCCAGCCCCATCATCAGAGCATGCTTTCATCGAAGGCTTGCCTTGATGATGTAGTTGGAATGTTACTCTGTAAAGATTATAGTTCATTGTTGGCATTGCTTGAAACTTTGCATTTAACAGTTGTAGGGACAAGTGATATTGGAATTTGCATGATCGGTAGCATAAGTACAGCTGTTATTTATGTCAATATACCGGAAGTTACACTCAGTTTTTTATTTCAACATTATTTATGTATGGTTTCCATCTGAACTATACGTTTTGTAAGACGATGAAGATGACTTATACCAAGTAATATTCCTATGAAAATGTTACGAGAGGAAACGAATCGGGCAGTCGATTTCGAATCGAACCAAATATCTACTTACGAATCATATCGAATCTCGAAGCTTCGCAGGATCCTGGTAAAAGGGATAACATTTAGATGGGAAATGAAAAGATAAGGGCACCAAATGATTTAGATAATAACCGTAGTGAGTAATGGCGGCATATGAGTGACACTTTGGTTTCAGTGTCACTCTTGCCATCTTTTTTGAAACGGTTTAATTTAAATTTAAAAATTCAACCTGTAAATAATGGGTTTAAAAAACAGAAGTAGTCGTCCGATAAGTGCTAGCTTCACTTTACATAATTCAGTCTATAGTGTTTCAGTGCCTTTTTTCTCTTAATATGTAAAATCTCTGGCGTTTCGTTAGCGGCAGGGTTGATCTCCTTGTATTTACACACTTGAACAGGTTTCTGTGCAATGAGTGGTTGAAAAAGAAATACGAAGGGAATTTTATTTAGAATATGATCTAATCATCCCTGACTTATACCATCAAGAAAATCGACCTTCGATAAAGTTATCTCCCTTGGAATTATAAGACGAACGAAGAAGGTCCAATTAAGAAGCAAGTGTATGTTGAGAAAACACCCATGACATCGGTAGAAATAAAGTCAAGTAAACTTTTGTTACTTTTAATAAACGAAAACAACAGACATCCCTCGGGACGGTCTGTTGTTTTCGTTTATTAAAAGTAATAAAATGAAAACTTGGCTTTTATGGCAAGCTAATTAGAAGCAATTAGTTCACAGATAATCCGCATTAAGAATATCTATCAGTATTTCATCTACCAACAGAAATGTCCACTTTGGATCTTTGTTTAGCGAAAGTGTTTTTAAAGTCATTTGCAAGTTCTTATTCTTCCCAGAAAAAAAAATTATCAAATCTCGTCCACTGGACTTATGTATTAATGAAACGGACGGTGGCTCTTTTATATAGTTTAAGCAATATTTTATTCAGCAACAATAGTATACATACTACAATGTAAGTTCGACAACAAAATCAAAGCAATTGAACATTGTGCAGAATGACAAAGTATATAATATTATCAAGATAAATGGGAGCACGGTGGCTCAGTGGTATAAACTGTTGGACTTCTATGCTAGAGGTCCCGAGTTCGATCCCCGTCCGGGACGACCCGCGTTTTGTCCTTGGACAAGGTACTTTATCCCGGTTACCTACATGGGGGTATGATGACGCCGTGTACTAAGGCGTACTGCACGTCAATGGTGCGCATATCTTCAACCGCTGTAACTCTGCTTGAGTGGAGCTTGGACAGAGTTAGAATGTTGAGGAGCTGACAGTTGCTCGTCGATGCTCGGTGATTCTCTCCGGGTATTCCAGCTTGCGCCACCCGTAAATCTGCCACAGTCACGATTAGCCATTGCGCACAAGTTTGTGACTTTAAACACCAATAAATAAATAATATAAATCAAGATAAATGAATGGAACTTCAATTACATATTAGGTTTTGGCGGGAAGCTCAGAGCTTATAGTGAGCTGTCTCCATAAATAAAGTACTTCTGTAATTGAAAGAGTTGGTCATACGCCGTATGTAACTTTGTTTAATCCTTAACATACAGGTGAAAGAAAAGGAAGAACGAACAGGAGAGAGAAAGCAGCAAAAAAGATAGGAAAATGAGAAGAACAAGAAGGGAAAAACAGCTTGAAGACAAAGCGTATCAATGAGAACAAATATGCAAACTGTTCGAGCGCAGTCTGTGTACTTTTGTTCATTAACTGGGCTATCAAGAATCAACTACATTATTGCCACCTTACGTACAACAAAGCTCCCAGATAACACACACCCCTGACGCGGCACTGAGACGGCACGAAAAGTAACAAACTGGATTGCAGTGACATTACGACAGTATTTGAGACATGTAACGCTACCAAAACGCTGCATCAACGCTGCATCAACGCTGCGTGCTCTCTGAGGTTTAGCCTTGAGTTTTGCCAAAAACATAACCATAGTTCGTGAAAAGCTTTGATGTCGAATAGCCCCCACCGCACCAGTGCCTTGCTTGATAAGCCATGGAGACATAACCTGAACCATGTCTCAATGCCATACAGAAGCAATGGTCCGTGCCTTCAGATTAGTCAAGCATAAGACGTTACAGTACATGCGCCTTTGACTGGTCACTTTCCACAGGTGGGCAATACTTCCACGGACGCAATAATATTAGCCCACAAACACTAATTATAGGAATAATCATCAAAAATTTTATTAATGAACTACCGGGTACAACTCAGTGCTTCATAACTTAAAATTGTGCTCATGATGATTGTTATTACCTGGTAAATGCATGCGTGGATATCACTGCCCACGTGTGGATTACGACCACTTTACTGCGAATTCACTGTATAGAACCATTGGAGTTTAGTGGGAGCGTGTAGTCAGTAATATATAGTCTTGTACTACTCTGAAAACTCTGGAATTTTCTCTGTTGTTAATCTTTACGAGCCAAAGAGAAGCATAGAGAGATCAAAGGTAAATGGAAGGACATTAATGGTGGAATTACCAGCACCAGAATACATAGACAGAAATGTTCTGTTGTTTCATGCTCCCCATTGGCGATTGGCGATCACTTATAACTGGATGTTCACTTTGGGGGGGGGGGGGTGGTAAATCTTTGTTTTAATTTTTTTTCAAAACAACGTGTTCAACGGTATTTAAATATGATCAGAAAGCAAACCGCAGGTCACTACATTTAACTATTTGGAAATCAGTTTACCCATTTTTATCGCGCTTGACAAAATTACCTTTATACAGTAACTTGCTGTAGTGTCAGCTTCTTTTGTAATACTTGGATCCACATCTATACAGTAACTTTCTGTAGTATCAGCTTCCTTTATACTTACTTAGATCTAGCTAGTAGCTATTATGTGGGAGTTTTGGACCACACCAATCATGTTGGTCCAGAAATTTTTGTGGTCCAGAAAATTGAGTTATTTTTGGAAAAACCCAAATTTTTCTGGTAAAAAATTTTATTTTCTTGGACAATGATGGATTTTTCCCAAAAATAATTCAATTCTGCCCCGAAAACCCTGGGTTTTTCCCGGAAAATCTTTAAAATTCGAACATTTCTGGACCACTTTCGACGGAATTTGTCGAAAATGTCTAAAAAATTCCCGGTTTTACAAATTCACTTTTTTGATAAATTTAACACTGATTTTCCCATTGGGTGAATTTTTTTTCAAATTTTGTTATGAATAGAGTTGCACGATTGTGACCGGGACAGATTAGCACTGAGATTTCCATTGGGAAAAGTTCCGAAAAAACAGTGTTTTTTAAAATATCGGGCTGGAAAAATACGTGATCGAACGTCGATTCCCATGGTAAATGACAACGGTTCGATCGTGCTGAATTCAAAAATTGGTCCAGTAAAATTCGATCCAGCACGTGGATTTCCCACGGTAAAAGACGACGGTTCGATTGAGATGAATTCATAGATTGGTCCAGTATTTAAACTCGATCGTTTGAGATCGAGCGTGTGAGTCCTCGAATCGTTAGTTTAGTTGGACGACGATCTGGGGGATTGGGGAGGAGGATCGCGATTAAAAAAAAACAAATGTATGTAATATATTATTATTATCAGATGAGTGATAAAAAAACAATTGACCATTTTAAAAAAAAATAAAAATAGTAAGCGCTACCATTACGTGCTTGTTTTTCTCATTAAAGAAAAAAACTGTAATATTTGTTATTTTTTTTACATATATATATATATATAAGAAGAAAGAAAAATTAAAAAAATATTTTTACAATTATTAATTATTATCATTTAAAAAAAAACATAAAATTAAATATTTTTTATAAAAACAATTTCAACAAAACGACGACAAAAACAATAATCGGTCATGAAATCCTCCACACCTAAAAAATCCGCATTAAAATTGAAGAGGGTCAAAAGATATTCAAAGTTTGACACTAAAATTTATAGGTTGGAATCTCACGGCGCTATTGAATTGACAGACGTGGAGACTAGTGGGTTGATAGAGGAGTATGAGAGATGTGTCTTACCTCTGAAACGGAACGAAATTGCTCTGGATTTAATGTACGAATATTGAGACGTTCTGTTGGCCATCCTATCGGATAAGATAGAAAATTTTAATCCAGACGACTTATCACTGTTCTATGGAAGTAACATATATCCGAATATTTCCACAGAACTAATTCAGAAATTGAATTTAATCCATGGAGAAAGACGAACTTTTGAGAAAGTGAATTTGATATTCCGTTTTGTCTATCAACACGGACAGAATACCTTTAAAACAAATATTCTGGTCACGGATTTGAAATTATGAAGTCCATTATAAGATAGATTTTAAATCACAACTCGAAAAAAAACCCATTAAAAGTGCATTTCATTTCTTTTATCTCGTGGAATTTGTGTATGTTTTCGTGCTTAATTAACATTTCAGTCGAGTGTGATTCTACAGGTGTGAATTAAAAATGATAATTGCGTTTGAAGAGTGCACTTGTAAAATATAACCATGTGTGTATCCCTGTGTGAACATTCGGAAAATAAAACTGGCTTTCAAAACGCCTGTATTCATTATGGAATAAAGTGAAATGCTAAGTTGGTGAATCTTATTTTAATATATACAAAATCTACGGCGAGTTTGTGTTTCTCAATGCGTGTAACTCTATTCACCTTTGTTGGAATGAATTGAGAAAGCGAGGTAGTACTGGTTTTCTATGGTATACAATTATTTTTTTTTTTTGCTTTTTACTGATGGGACTCTACCTAATCGTCTTAATTTACTTCTTTTGTTTTGAATGTTTTTGTGTTAAATAAAATTGAACTTCACTTAAAAAAATCCAGCAAGAGGATCACAGATCCAGAAGTCGAGTTTTGACATTAAATTCTGAAGAAATAAGCTATTTATAGTAACAGTGACCTTGACCTTGGAGTCCCAGACTCTGAAATCAGTAGGTGTCTTCCCTTCCTATAAGGTAACCTCTGGTATAAGTTTGGTAACGGTGCATCAGATAGAACTAAAGTTATTGCCTGGAAACCAATTTGTCACAAAATATTCTATTGATAGTAACAGTGACCTTGACCTTTGGGCCCCAGACTCCGAATTCGACAAGTGTCTTCCCATCCTATTGAGTAAGCTGTGGTATAAGTTAGGTGAAGATACACGGAATAGAACTGAAGTTATTGCCTGGAAACCAGTTTGTCACAAAATATTCTATTTATAGTAACAGTGACCTTGACCTTGGAGTCCCAGACTCCAAAATCAATAGGTGTCTTCCCTTCCTATAAGGTAACCTCTGGTATAAGTTTGGTAAAGGTGCATCAAATAGAACTAAAGTTATTGCCCAGGAACCAATTTGTCATAAAATATTCTATTTATAGTAACAGTGACCTTGACCTTGGAGTACCAGACTCCGAAATCAATAGGTGTCTTCCCTTCTTATAGAGTAACCTCTGGTATAAGTTTGGTAAATGTGCGTCAAATTGAACTAAAGTTATTGCCCGGAAACCAATTTGTCACAAAATATTCTATTTATAGTAACAGTGACCTTGACCTTGGAGTCCTAGACTCCAAAATCAACAGGTGTCTTCCCTTCCTATAGGGTAACCTCTGCTATAAGTTTGGTAAAGGTGCGTCAAATAGAACTAAAGTTATTGTCTGGAAACCAATTTGTCATAAAATATTCTATTTATAGTAACAGTGACCTTGACCTTGGGGCGCAAGACTCTGAAATCGATAGGTGTCTTCCTTTCGAGTTTGACTTCGTCAAAACTCGACTAAAAATTGGTATTTTTCATTAAAAAATATATATATATATATATATTAAAGTAAGAAGTTTAAAAATTCGCAAAAATTTTTTTTTTTTTAAAACTCAAATATTATATATATTAAATAAGAAGTTTTAGCATGAAAATGCCAAAAACAAAAACGTCTAACGTGGAAAAGTTATATTCATCTACCGTATCCGAGTTGAAAAAGTACTGTAGAAATCTAAGAATTAAAAATTACAGCTGTTACAGAACCAAAGGACAATTGATTGAAGTCATGCATGGGGAGACCTATGATCAAAAACTGGTGAAATTATAAGCCAAAGTACTTGAGTTATTGAATTTGAAAGGTGTTAAATACATGAAGAAAAAGGAATGCATCGATCATTTACTCGATGGAAAGGGAGTGGACAAAAGATCTACAACAGCGGTAAAAAATCGTGAAAAGAAATGAGAAGGCAACAGTGACGAAACAACATCAACAAATGACAGTGGAAACTAAGAAGAAGACTGTTAAACGAAAAGTGGGCTGGCAGGTTTCAAAAGAGAATGATAAAAAATGAAAAGCAATGCGGTTCGAGATGATGATTCGTTGGATGAAGTCTTGAGAGCGCTGAAAAAAAACAAGGGACTCAATGTGATAGAGGGAATCTTAATCAAAGCATTAGAGAAATCATTGATTCCAACAGAAAGAGATGTTGTCATTAAAGGATATTTTAAAACTTTTGACGTGATTCCCGGTCTCGCAAATCTCGATCCCGAATCGTTCATGGAACGGCCGAAGGATGGAGTGTTGGATGTATTTCGAGAACATCTGGATAAGGGTTTAAAAATAAAAATGATTTTGCATTGTCTGATGAAAAGAGTCAACGTGAACACGGGTGAGAGCGTAGTGGAAGGTGCCTTTTTCCAATCTAAAAACGAGATTGTGTTTAGAGATGATGAATTATCCGATGTTTACGAAGTGATGAAAGACAAGATGTTGGAATCTATGGCTCATTATCATCTCAAGGAAAGTGGTTGGACGTTCGAGAAGGTATTGAATCTTGAGATTCACGTGGACAAACACCATCCTTTCAGAACGTCTTCCTATATAGAATTGCCTTATTTCGTATATAATAAACATGCTGTGATTAACGTGAAAAATGAAGAGGATAGTGAGTGTTTCAAATGGGCGATCACATGGGCCTTCTATCCCGTAGAACAGCATACTGACAGAGTTTCCAAGTGTGCGGAGACTTGTAAAAATCTCGAATGGACGGGGGTGCATTTCCTGACGTGATTGGAAGACATCAAGTGTTTCAAAAGGCTAAATACCACCGTGGCCTTGAACGTCTTGGGATGCGACAATGAAAAACGAATAGTTTATCCTCTCAGACTGACTTCGCACAAAGAGAGAGAAAAGATTGTTAATTTGTTATTAATTTCCGATAGTGAGAATCAACATTATTGCTTTATTAAAATATGAGTCGATTGCTGTCGAAGCAGACAACTAAACATAAGAGCGAGAGATTTTTCTGTCTCAACTGCATGAATTCATTCCATTATCAAGAATCGTTGACGCATCATCAGGAATATTGCAACAAAAAGCCAAGCGTTGCTGTCGAAACCTAACACTTGCAAGAACTTTTGCAACTACAAAAGAAGATTAGAGCCGCCATTCGTCGTCTATGCAGATTTCGAATGTTTCACCACGAAAATGAATTCTTGGGCTATTGTTATTACGTGAAATGTTCTTTCGATGATCGAGAATCGTCAGATCCATTCATCTACGCTAAACATTCAGATGACGACGTGGCTAAAAAATTCATGGAAGAGTTAGAATCGAAAATTCAAGAATTAAACAAAAAATTTAAAAAATCTAAAGATATGACCATCACGCCAGGGCAACAGCGAGAATACAATAAAACCACTGTATGTCACATCTGTAGACAACCATTCGATAATAATTGTGAAAATAATAAAAAAAAGTTAGAGATCACGATCACTACATGGGTCTGTTTCGTGGCACTGCTCACAACAAATGTAATTTAAGATTTTGAGATGCTCAGTTCTATCCGGTGATATTTCACAATCTCTCGGGCTACAACAGTCACCTGTTCGTGAAAAATATGGGTGTCAGCGAGGGGAATTTGAGCTGCATTGCACGACGAAAAATACATTACCTTCACTAAAAGGAAGGTTGTTGATAAAAAAATAGTCCTTAATGGATCGATTCCCATCCATAGAGAGATATGTTTCATCGACAGTTATAAATTCATGTCGGTCAGTCTGGAAAAATTAGTCGACAGTTTGAATAGGGAGAAATTTAAAATCATGAGTAAACATTTTGATGATTGAGGACAATTGGTTTACGTCATTTTGAGGAAAGGCGTCTATCCTTACGATTACATGAGTGATCTCGAGAAATTCGATGACGTTGCTCTACCTCCTAAAGGATATTTGTTTTCGAAATTATACCAGTCCCACATTTCCGACGATGATTACAAACACATTCAAAAAATGTGGAGATTATTCGACATGAAATCCATGAGACATTATCACGACCTCTATCAGAAAACCGAATTGCTTCTCTTGGCCGACGTGTTAGAAAATTTTCGACGAGTGTGTCGTCGATATTACGAACTAGATCCGGCTTGGTATATAACGGCAGCAGGACTTGACTGGGGTGCTCTTTTGAAGACGACCGAAGTTCGATTGGAATTTTTAATGGACGTCGACATGTTGCTCATGTTTGAAAAGGCTGTGAGGGGTGGTGTGTCTATGATTTCCATCAGATATGCTCAAGCTAAAAATATTCTCACATGAGAAAAGATTTCGATTTGGAAAAAACGAGTAAATACATACAGTATTGGGATGCTAATAATTTGTTAGGTTGGGCCATGGGTCATCCTTTACCGATCGGAAATTTCAAATGGGTCGAAACGTCGGAAGAAAAACAAAAATGAGAACACTATCCTTGTATTCTACAGGTCGATTTGGACTATCCGGAAAAGTTACACGATCTACACAACGATTATCTGCTGGCTCCCAAACAAATGGAAGTGAACGACATCAAAAAACTCATTCACAATTTAAATCACAAACGCAGGTGCGTGGTGTATTGCGAAAATCTGAAATGTTACATCGTTCGTGGGATGAGATTAATCGACGTGCATCGAATCATTCGATGTGACGAGGAGCATTGGATGAAAAAATACATCGATCTCAACACGAATTCAAGAATGCAGGCTGAGAACGACTTCGAAAAAGATTTCTTCAAACTCATGAAGTGTATGGGAAATCTACGGAAAACATTAAGAATAGAACCAACGTTCAACTCGTCACGTCTGAAGAGAGGTCTAGAAAATTAATCGCGAAACCCAATTATCAACATAGAATCATATTCGATGTAAATCTAGTGGCTGTACACATGCAAAAGACGCATCTGAAGTTCGACAAACCACGTTATCTCAGAGCGATCATCTTAGATATCAGCAAGCAGTGATGTACGAGTTTCACTTTGATTACGGCTATTGTTCACTGACATGTACAATCTGGCTTACGAGATAGAGACTAGAGACATCTACGAGGACATAGTGCCAGACGTGAACAAATGGTTCGACACGAGTAATTATCCCGATGATCATCCATCTAAGATTCCAATGGGTGTCAATAAAAAGGTGTTGGGAAAATTCAAAGATGACACCGGTAGAAGACAGATCACCGAATTCGTGGGTTTGATACCAAAATTGTGCGCTCATCTCCTCGACGGTGAAGAGATCAAGTGATGTAAAGGTGTTCAAGCATGTATGATGAATAAAAACATCGCTTTTGACGAGTATAAAGAGTGTCTATAAAAAGATGACTGCGATTCAAAGCGAAACACATGAGATGTACACCAAAGAAACAAATAAGATTGCATTGATGGCTGACGACAATAAGAGAATTCTATGTGAGGATAAAATACACACTTTCGCACTCAACAACAAAATCGAGAGGATGAATGCAGTATGACTGAGGACATCGAAATGTTGTAAGTTTAAAAAAAACTCGCGAGTTATAAATTAAAAAAAAGAATAAAAAAAATAATAAATAAAAAAAAAACATATTTATGAATAAGAAAATAAAACACATATCTGTAGAAGGTGTCGTCTTACCCAACAAACCCCTATCCAATAATTGGTTTGTTGAAAGCGACAAAAGATTTAAAATTCAAACATCTTCAAAGTGTGTTTCCTAGAGATGCCTTACCGAGATAAAAAGACAATGATTCGGAATTTGGAATTTTAAATCTGGATGATATCGGAGGTGAGGGTACGCATTGGGTTGCATGGTTTTCGAACTGGAATAAAAATGATTATTTCGATAGCTACGGAATCTCACCACCGATAGAAATAACGAACTATTTAACACCAGTTATTTGCAATTCTGAATGAGTGCAAGCACCGGATCGAGTGTTTTGCAGTCACCTGTGCCTCTATGTTCCCAAGAGATGGTCGGAAGGAGATCACTTTCAGGATATTCTCAACGATTTACATTAAAGGAGGAGAAACAAAAAAAAATTGATATAGACATGTAAAGAATATAAAAAATAAAGTTATAATTAACATAAAAACACAAATAATTAAATTATAATAACAAAACAAACAAAACAAACATGACAGTCAATAAATTCGGTTGCGCTGATGATAATGAAGGTCCCTCTAGAAAGAAAAGAAAAACGGTTGAAGTTAATTGTGGTGGTGGTGGAGGTGACATTGTCAACTTGGACAAACGATACGTCCGGAGATACGAACCTCGAGAAGAACCTTCAAGTTTAAACAATAACAAAATCTATAATCTACCCAAACCGATCGATCTGTCAGATGCCACAATTAAAAAATATGTCAATAGAGGAGACGAAAATTTAGGGCAGATGATGAGAGATAATTACGTGAATAAAGACATGATGGACGATCTTGATTTGAAATCTAAACGAATGTTGAATGTAGCGGATCCTAGGGATTCGACTGATGTCACCACTAAAAGATACACAGACGACGCTCACGCGAGATTCAGTAAACATCTGAGAGATCGCTACGTTCTTAAAGTGATGCAGTCTGAATTGAAATCAAATTCTAACAAGATAACCAATGTGCCCGTTCCCACGAATCCTAACGATGCGGCGACCAAACAATACGTAAACTTGGAACTGGGAAAGAATAATGTCGATGAGCTAGAAATGAAATCGGATCTGGATGCAGAATTCAACGAGATATTAAATCTGTCTCAGATTAACGATGCAGACAAAGACTAGATGGCTGTCAACAAAGGCTATGTGGATTCTGCCCTACAGAATTCTCAATCCTATGTGAAATCTCAAGTCGACGAATTGTATCTGAATAAAAAATCCAGGGGAACCATGGAGGCCGGCATCGACATGGCTGGTCACAATCTATTCGGTCTTGACGACGAACTAGAATTCGCTTCCAGTGTGGTCAGCAGACATTACTTGGATGAAAATACGGTCTGGAGAAAAGGTGATATCATGGAAGGCAAACTGGACATGGGAGGACATGCACTCACTAATCTACCGGAACCCGTGCACATGTCGGATGCCTGCACTCTGATGTCCGTCGTGGAAAAGATAAAATACGCCAGACAACTGATCATCTTTCTGGCCGAGGAGAGTAGTGTGCTAGAAGTGGAAAAAGCTGAATAGTCCTTCCGAAACGGACTGATGCATGGTCTGAAAGGATATCCCATGCCGGCGGGTGGCAAGATTATTTGAATGAGTCTGACTTCTACGGACTCGAGCAATAGAGTGGTTGTCAATCTTGTGGCTTGTGGTGAATGGTGTGGAAACCGATAAGAGGTACAGAGTCAAAAATAAGAAGGATTGGCACTCGAACACTAGCGTCTTTGGTATGCCTCTCAAGGTGCAGATGGGGGATAGGATCAATTTCAAGATGAAAACCAATAATTCTGTAGCCATCACTTCAGTGGTCTCTCTGTTGATCGAACTCGATGCTTTGAACAAACAGTGAAAACGAAAAAATACTGAAATATATATAATCACTTTGGGAGGACGTCAGGATGTTTAGCGTAGCACAGGTTGTGAGTGTAAGCTGCCGAATCCACCTTATTGATGGGTTTGCTCCAGGATTTAGGAGTCAGATGTCGATTCAATCTCTTATTTAATTTCTTGCTGGGTGCTGTGTACTAACGTCCTGGCAGATGCATTTGGAAGGGTAGATTATTAATCAATTTATTGGTCAGGCTGGCACCGTGTTTGATGAATTGCGTCTTGGTCGAACTGCACACTTTACACATTCCGGGAAGCATGGGACTTTTATTTTTTGTCAGTACTTTTTAACGTTAACCCTATTGGTAACTCTCTTGCATTTAACGCAATACATTTGTTGTTTTGGGGTCTTTTGTATATATTTAATTATTTATTTTTTCTTAAAATTTATATATATAATTTTTTTTTTTTTTTTTATATCCATTTTTTTTCCAATCGATTGCTTCCGGAATCTTTTTGGGATCTAACAATTTACTAAACGGTCGTCTCGTTTCTTCCCTACTTTTCTCCACGAGAGAATCCTTCATTTCTTCCTTGATGATCTGACGACTCTTGACTCTTATATTCACTTTCCTGACTTCGTATTTTTGTTTTTCGTTCAATATGTCGAGGAATTCACCGTCCGAAATCCTACCATCTTTCAATGCCAGAGAGATCTTATCCGACACAGTGTTGATCTTTGCATTGGCCAAAACGCTGCTGTTTTCATGCTTCCTGGCCTTTCCAGATAATTTCTTAGCGATTAAATTTCTGATCATACTAACGAATCTGACAGTCAAAGCCAATCCTTCTACGGCCAACACGACCGGAAGAGCAACGACAGTGGCCGATAATAGACTGATTCCGGCAACATTCAAACCCATAGCGGTCACGATAAGAGTCAAATCCACACCATTCACAAATTTCTCTAATCTCGAATATTTCTTATTGAGCGAACGACGAGAATATCTCTCTCATGCTGGATACGATTGAATATTTGTTCGATTCGATACCTCTGCCCCACGTCATCACTTTCTCCTCGTTCTAGCAGTGATGGTGGTAGAAAAGGTACCGAGGGCTCGATGTCCGACTTCTCTAACGATGGATTGATTTTTTTACTTCAAGTTTCCATTTTAATTTTTTTTTATTTATTTATTTATTTATATCTATTTTTTGTATATTTGTTTTTATTTTCATCCCTTATTATTTAAAGGAAATTTTTTTGTGTTTAGTGGTCTCCCCTTTCTCAACAAAAATTCCAAAATGTGTCCTCTTTCTTCGGTGGCGAGACATCGATGCGCTAACTTCAACTCTTCATATTTAGTGGGCTTAGGTTCTCCAATGCAAAACACGAATTGGTTCCAACATTTGATCATGTCATTGCATCGGATGTATTCCAATGCATGCATGAAATACATGGTAACGACGTCTTCCAATTCCATCGTAAGACATGAATGATTAATGTGATTAAATTCTTTCTCCTCTTGACAGCCGAGGCATCTTTTGTTCAAGATGCAAGGCAGTTTTTCATTCATGCAGATCGCGTAAGCTCTGCACAGCACCCTTCGAATGAAACCAAGTTTTCGATTCCATGGAATCATTTGTTTTACTCATAATTAGGGAGTTTGCGATTTCAAACGTGTACGGGTACGGGTACGTGTAGCAGATAATTTGTGAAGTACGTCACACTTCTTGCACACGCTTACACGTTTGCTACACGTAAAACTGCCGGGTTGAAATTTGAAAATTCCAGTGATTTAAATAGACAAAATGTGTTTCAGTTGAATGCACAAATTCGTGCCAGCTACAATCCCGTGGTTCCTAGAAGCTTTCTAATTGCAACAATCGAAATAATGAGCGTGTTTGTGAAACAAATTAGTTTAATTTTGTTGTGACAAAGACATGTCAACACTGTCATTAATCACGAAATAATTCGTTTTGGTCAGGAAAAGTCATTACGTGTACGTGTACGGGTAGACGAAAATCTTGTCGACAACATCATAAAGTTCGCTTACTTCCACACGTACACGTTTTTATTCAACGTGTAGAAGTAGGTTTACAAGTTTCGACGAACGGGTAGATATGGATTTGTTAAAATAATAATGGTTTCATTTTCTCTCTACATATATAATATAACAGGTTATTCTCGTTGTAATCCTTGTGTTCTGGAAGAATTCTTCGCGGATATCAAGGGGAAATTGTTGTTGTGTTTGTTGTGGATTGAATATTTAAGATCTAAAACGTAGCTGTTTTCTCGAACAGTCTTGGAGAATATATTTTCCCTTTCTTGCAACGATGAATTATCACATGAGGATGTTTCTGTTACCACTACGCCTGTTGCCACTACGCCTATGAACGATCACTATTATATATTTGATTATTTTATTCTTAATTTATTTATTTTCGTGTACGGGGTGAGTGTGTGTGTGTGGTGTGAGTGTGTGTGTGGGGGGGGGGGGGGTGTAGAATTGATTTAGTAGTGGGGAAGTTCGGTTGAATCAGATGGCTTACTACGATGGTTGTGGGCTGGGAACAATATGAAGGGGGGGGGGGGGCACTTAAGTTGATTACTGAGCCGGAGGCAGATACCAAAGTGCACAACACTGAGATGAGGAGTATGGGAAGGGTGCCCCTCCCACTGTGGATAATCAGGAGGTTCTCCCCAGGGACATTCAAGTTCCCCCATTGATAACAATCGAACTACTGAATTATTTTTGAAAATTATTTTATATACCCTGTTTGTTTCAAAATTATTTATACCCTGTTTGTTTTTGTGTTTTTAAATGCGCGTTTCATTTTAAATGGGAGCGGGTCATGACGTGGGTTTGTGTGTGTATGGGGGGGGGGGGGAAGCTCTCCCAGGCCTGGCTACGTCACTGAGTAATGGCTTTCCGATGGAAGGTGTTTGTAGCAGGGACCTGCTGAAAGGTAGAGAGCAAGGCATAAGCATAAGAGCAAAACAAAAACAAAACAAAAAAAAAATAGTTTTCACGTGCCAAAGGGGCGCAGGTACGACGTGAGGCTTTGAAACCATTGCGAACCGAATGGCTATCATTAGATTTATAGTGTCAGACAGAACCAAGGAGGCCGGATAGCAACCAAGATCCAGCTCGTGAAAAGAGATTGCACATTGCATTGAATGCGTTTACCGGAGGGCCAGCCCCCACCAGCCACGTTATTCTAGGATGTGAGATTTATGCAGCCTGGCTCACCAAGCTACCATAAGGATTCCAATCGACCAGTGGTTCATTTGCTAGGTGCCGAGGCACACACAGGTGTGATGCGTTTATTGGGATGAAGTCATGGCATCTAATCAATGACGCAAAACAATCTTCGTTAAAGAGAGAAGACAAACACAAACAGAACGCTGCTTTGGGAGCAGCGCCAGCATGATTTCCATAGCGGTTACAAAATGGAAAGAACGCCACCAAAACAGACCAATATGATGGTTTGTAAAAGCTGGAATCATCCATTAGCTTACAGAATGAAAGGTTGGCAATTCGGTCTTCCTTTGGGAGAACCGATGACTAAATACAGCAACCAAAAAATCACACGCCCATCTTATGACCCCTCACATACACCACATGCCATTGTCGTGGGCTGGTTGTGGACATATTTATTTCCTTATTAAGAGAGTCAAACACTTGTCCTAGCCAGACAAGTTTCAATCATTGGCTTGCGTTTAGTCATTCTCTGTGGCTGTTGGCAAGTGGCGTGTTAGCTCACTTGACTGAAAATCAGGGTGAGCTATTCTAATCACTTTTTGCCCGTCGCGCAACCGTCATCCGTCGTGAAGGTGATGTTTGGGAACACTTTAATGGAATTTCACTTGAGTAGCGGCTATATAGGGGCATTTTTTTAAATAATATTTTTGCTCGTATTGAGGAGGGGGGGTGGTGGTGTGGAGCCAAAATGCGCCAATTGGTAAAACATCTTCTCTTGAACCAGCGGTAGCAGAGACCGTTATGCTGCTTCCCTTTGGGGTGTAGAACCCAATTTGTTTAAGAGAAGTTCGAGGGGCAATATTCACCGTCGTTATGGGAGGGGCAAGAATTTTATATTTTTTGACCGTGCGGCCGATTTGAACCAAATTTATTATGAAGTATATTAATGGGTCATAAGTATTTATGCCCCCAACAATTTCCAGTAGCCCCGTGGGAACCGCGGCAGCTAAAAATAGAAATATTTTTTGTTAAAAGCCCACAATGCACTGAGATTTCTTATTTGGTGTGAAGCTTCCTTGGAACCAACCAACAGAAAGGAATAATAAAACAATGTCATTAGTTTTGTCGTAGAATACAGCTTCTGGACTTTGAAAAAATTCTAAGTCCGCATTTTTTAACACTGTGGATAATAGAAAAAAACATTTAAAAATCTGGGGTTTTTTTCTAAACCACTGCCTCAAATGATTCATATTTGATATATGGCATCACTGTAAGTAGGATTTTCAGGTCTATTTAAATTGATCCCTTTTGGGCACATTTAGCGGGAAAAAATGTGGCCTCAAAATACAAAATAAAAAAAATAATCAAACGCAAATTTTGCTAACTCTGTACGTATCAGGTCATTGATATTTGGTATGGAGCATATTTGGAGCGGGTAGCATCCAATTGGCAAAAAAACGGGTTTTACATGGGTTGCCACATGATGTTATGAAATATTTGGATATACAAGTCTGCGCAGCATGATGTTCAACCCTTCTGTGTCAGATACAACGGTGCCATTCTCACAAACGATTGATTGGGGTAATTGGAATGTGGTGTTAACTTGACTAAACCGTCCTTGTCAAACCTAAACATTTGACGGCATTTGTAAATCGTGACAAGTCAAAGCTTGGGTAATGAAACCTAATGTTAGAAACTGAACGTTCATCACTTGTGGATAACAACACTAATTCTACGTCGTCTTCAATCACACCGAACATCAGCAGATCTGAGGAAGCCATTGTTGGTCAACAACATAATGACCCTGAACTCACAGAGTTACTGGCCCGTTACCCGTACACGTACACGTTAATTAAAAAGTCGTTTCGCTACTCAATTTTTCTCAAATCCCAACGTGTACGGGTACGTGTAGCTACACGTACCCGTACCCGTACACGTTTGAAAGCGCAAACTCCCTATTATTATATATAAAAAAAAAATTTTAATTTTCATATTCTTATTTTTTTTATTTTTTTTCTATTGTTTTCGTATATATTTTTTTTCTTTTTGTTTTTATATATTACATTTTTTTATAATAACATATTCTATTCATCACATCACCAACTGAATGAATGAATACTTCTCGTCATATTATAGGAAAGAGATGACATTTTTTCGAAGAAGGATTTTATTCTTTTCTTATTTCGATAAAACCATCATTTTTCTATCTTCATTGTCGTCGTTAGAATGATATGGAAAATAATCCATAATGATTTTTAACCTTTTAGCAAATTCAATCCACGAACTATTTGATGCAAACGAGTGTAATCTGCGAATAAATTTGAAACACGTGTGAATGGATGTTTTAATATTCTCATCGCCACCACCACAATCGAATAGATTAACTACCTTTTTCATGCAATAAATACTGTAATGATATTTTGTGTAATTGTAACATTCTGCAAGTTTCACTTCGTATTTTAACCAATCTAGGATATCTATAATCATGTGATAATCTTGGTAAGAAACATTTTTTTAAACACGTGTCGGGTACGATTTGTTCCAATTGAATTCTTTCTAATATATACTCGTGTAAATGTTTAGAAAAAGCTAAAAGTTTTTTTTGTAAAACGAATGTTTTGGTAACACGTCTGTTGGAATATATTTTATCTGTAAATGGTTAGAAAAAGCTAAAGGCTTTTCGTAAAATGAATGTTTTGTTAACACGTCTGTTGGAATACATTTTCTCTCCTTTTGTTTCATTTGTTTTTATTGTTATTTTTTTCAATTGTTATTTTTTTATAATAACATACCCAAAAGGGGTATATTCTTAAAACGGTGAATTCTCACCAAACAACAAACCTTCACCGAATCGGTTCCACATTCTCTCCGGTCTTCAGATAGAGACCATCTCCATGGAAAGCGTCGCCACTGCCCATTCTCACAGGTCCTAGATACAATCCTTTACCTTCGATGTCTATGTGATGCATGGCTCCTCCATTCTTCAAAAACAGTCTGTTTCCCCTCTTCTTCAAAAACCATCCTCTACCCATTAATTTGTCAACTCCCGAACTAGCGAGTCCCGACAGAGCTCCCACTCCTAGAGCTGGCAACACTAGCTTCGTGCGAATGGGTAATGCTTTGGTGGCGAGTCCCACCAATAGCAGTAAGAAACCGCCTTTCATTCTCAGATTATATCTCAATTGAGCGGGACTCACCGTCATTCCCGTTCAATTATGAATCGCTTTCTCCGTCCTTTTGATTTGAGTTTTAGTCCAGGCAATCCAATCGCTACCGCCACTCACCAGCTCTTGATGGCTGAATTTAAATCTAATGGCCTCGCTTCGATTGCTCAACGCTCTGCGAAGTTTAGCTTTCTGTCCTTCAGATATGTTCACGTTTTTAATTATGTATCGACTCATATTTTTTTTAATTGCTTTGATTGGATTTAATCATATATATATTTTTTAAATTATTAATATTATAAGTTTCTTTTTTTATTTCTTATATAATATATAAATAAAAACCTAAAACTTCTTTAAATAAAAAACTATATATATTTTCCTTAAAGATATTATTTTTTTCGTATCTCTCTGATGTGAAATCATATCGTCACTCTCTCTCCACGAAGATCTAACAGATTGCCGTTCTGATCCGTCGACATGGTTTTGATGCTATACAACGTGTCTAGAATCACGGCTAGATAGACGAGATTTTGAGGTTGCTGAAACGTCCGGAAAGAATGAGTAGATCATAGGCTGAGTGCTACCATCGACGTAACTTCCTGTGATCACATTGACATTCACTAAAATGCTATTTACCGTGAGAATGTCGACCATATTTTTGGATGTGGCATGACCTGGATACATCTTTCGATCAAATCCCAACATCTTGCCGATCGAATCTTCTGCACTAAAATCCACTCAAAAATTATCTCCCAAGTCAAATATCATCTGTAGAGTACTCATATTGGGAGCGAGTCTTATCATCTTGCTTCCGTGACCGTCGATCTTCAGTCTCGTCGGGATGTGATGGTTCAGATCGTCTATGTCGTAACTCCCTTTGGGAAATCGAATCTCGAACCAATCCACACTACTGGAATACTTGAACGCATTATTCTTTAAAGAGTTAAAGACTGTTTCGCAGCTGTATTCTTGACTATCTGTTCTAATAGAGGGTCTGACATTTTTTTTTATTATTTATTATTTATTATTTATATATTTTTAGGTTCTATCGATATTTTTTTTTTTTTATTATTTTCTTCTCTATTATTATCAGAAATATAAACAAAATCGTCAAATCCACTTCGATATTTTCCATTGTTAAATTCCCTAGTCAAATCGATCACCATGAAATTGTGAAGTCCTTTGTCCCACACCTTCTTACAGAATCTCCTGAATTCTTCATTGCTCATGTCGTTGGTAACGTGATCTCCATAGATGTGATTGAGATTCTTGAGATCCTGACGAAAGAGACACAGAAAATTAGCATTCTCCCTTACCGACTGTCTGGGCAGTCGAAAATAATTCTGAGACAGATAGAAACAATCCACGTTGCTGTGACGTCCTCGAATGTAATATGATTCGCATCGATTCTGTCTCTCCAACAGCAGATCGTCGAAGATCATGAGATTCTTATTCTCTGACTTCAACTGTATGGGATCGGGAACGTCTTTGGCATTCTCGTAAAACAGTCATTCCATGTTCAAACACACGGCGTTTCTCCTAGTCAATTCTCTCACCGCCCCTGCCAATATATTCGAAGTCCCGATTGTCGAAGATTCTCGACATGACGTCCTTGGCTAATTTACGTATCATGGACTCTCGAAGAATTCTGTATTCCGGTTGAAAGAGACTCTTGCCGAAAATGAATAATCTGTTGTAATCCAACCAGCCAGGTCACAACAATAGATTCATCAAGAGACTGGTCTTTCGGCAATTGGATTCTCCCACTATCAGACCTCTTATGCTCTTGGGAAAGAACTCGTCATTCGACCTCTTGGTCATCGCGTCATTCCAAGACATGTCTTTGATATTCATTTTTTTCTCCATTTTTTTTTAACTATGTTTTGAACTATGGTTTTTTTCTGGGTTTTTTTATTTTAATTCCTATTTTTATATATATTATTTATAAAAAGTTGGGTTTTTTATTTATAAATCACTTTCAATCCCAATCCTTTCATCATTTTAGCTAAGTCTTGTATCGGTACGACATCATCATAGAAGTCTCGTCACTTTTCGGTTCGATTCTCTATCGTTTGGCAGATGGTAGAGTTATCAATTTATTAATAAACGTGTCGGCACCTCTCTTGCCAGCTTCTGGAGCTATTCTACCACTCGCTTTCTTACCCACATCGATGGCCATCTTCTTTCCAATTTTGAGAGCGCTCGAGGTGATCTGTTTCGTGGTATCACCTGTGAATTTACGAGTTAAAATCGCATCATCGAATCCACCGTAGACGTAAGATCTAGCATATCCCCTGTTATTTATCACTAACTTTTATTTTTAACAATTCGTTTTTTTAATTATTCTTTGAATATATATATTTTTTTTTTATTTACTTAATATGTTTTTTTCTCTCTTACTATTTTATTTCAAAGGATTCATCAACTTTTCATAATCCTTCTCAGTCAAGACCTTCTGCCTCAATACCTTCTGCTCACTATCTTGTTATCCACTCCAGAGTTACCAGCCTCTCTGCTAGCCATCAACAATCTCAGTCTCTCCGACAAGGCATCGGGATCGCGTGGAAGAAATATCGTGTCGGCCATTCCCTTTCCAATCACCAATTTCACGAAATTCTCATTCGCCTTCCTTGTGGATTCCACCACGTTCTTCCACTTGTAACCTCTCCTCTCCTCCGGTCTCGTCTCTTTGGGATCATTGTTCTTCTTCATGGTGTGGATCTGAACTAGAATGTCTCCGTAATTTTTGTAATCATCTTTGGTGTAATCACCGGGTCTCTGGTGAGAGAGCAGAGTATACAATCTGTCGGTCAATTCGTACCTGTTCTAACCGATGATCAAATAGCTGCTTCACGCGATACTTCTGTGTCACCCACGAATGTTTTACCGCGATCGTCACGAAATCTGTACATCGAATCTTTCACGATTCCACTACCATCGTCAGATCTGATGCTAATAATGCTCGACGCGTCGCTACTATCGACGTTACTTGGATCGGTCTCGATTCCCTCCGGAGTGTATTCGGACAAAGTTCTCGGCGTAAAACTATCGACGTTACTTGGATCGGTCTCGATTCCCGTCGGAGTGGAATCGGACAATGTTCTCGACGCAAAACTACCGGGGTGCAAAGCCATCCTCTGAGAACCTTCTTTTATGGGTCTCAATTCCTCGACGATCTCTTTCCTGGCTCGTTCCTGAACCTCGTTGACGGGTCTGAACAACTTGGTCGTCTCTCGTCTCAACACCGTCTCACCCAATTGCCTGGCCCTATCCTGCGCCTGAATATTCTTCTTACTCTGTATTAATCCACGAACCTGCTCGTCCCTTTGCTTCGAATCTCCGATGTGTAGAAACATTGTTTTATTTATTTATTATTTTTTTTAATGGAAAATAGTTATTTTTTTGTATTCTTATTTTTTTTAAATGTTGTTTTATATGTATATATTTTACAGTTTTTTATTTTTATTTTTTTAAACGGTCAATATTTTATTCATCACTCGTCTCATAATAATAATATATTACATACATTTGTTTGTTTGTTTTTTCAATCGCGATCCTCCTCCCCAATCCCTCAAGATCGTCGTCCAGCTAACCTAACGATTCTCGGATTCGCGCTCTCGATCTCAAACGGTCGAGTTTACTGGATCAATCTACGAATTCACCACGATCGAACCGTCGTCTTTATCTATGGGAAATCCACGTCCTGGATCGAATTTTACTGGACCAATTTTTGAATTCAGCACGATCGAACCATTGTCTTTTACCTTGGGAATCGACATTTGATAGCGCATTTTTCCAGCCCGAAATTTAAAAAAAAAAGAAGTTTTTTTCGGAATTTTTCCCAGTGGAAATCTCAGTGCTAATCTGTCCCGGTCACAATCGTGTAACTCTATTCATAAGAAAATTTGAAGAAAAAAAATCATCTAATGGAAAAATCAGTGTTAAACTTATCAAAAAAAAAGTGAATTTGTAAAACCGGGAATTTTTTAGACATTTTTAACAAATTCCATCGAAAGTGGTCCAGAAATGTACGAATTTTAAACATTTTCCGGGAAAAAAACGAAGGTTTTCAGGGAAAAACTGAATTTTTGGGGGGAAAACCCAACATTTTCCAAGAAAATCAATTTTTTTACCAGAAAAATTTGGGTTTTCCAAAAATAACTCAATTTTCTGGACCACAAAAACTTCTGGACCAACATGATTGGTGTGATCCAAAATCCGCACAAAATAGCTAATCTAGCTTCACACTGTAACTTGCTGTAGTATCAGCTCCTTTTATACTTATTTGGATCTACCTTTATACAGTAACGTGCTGTAGTGTCAGCTCATTTTATACTTATTTGGATCTACATTTATACAGTAACTTGCTGTAGTATCAGCTCCTTTTATACTTATTTTGATCTGCCTTTATACAGTAACTTGCTGTAGTATCAGCCCCTTCATACTTACTTGGATCTACCTTTATACAGTAACTTACTGTAATATCAGCTCCTTTTATACTCACTTGGATCTACGTTTATACAGTAACTTGCTGTAGTGTCAGCCCCTTCATACTTACTTGGATCTACCTTTATACCGTAACTTACTGTAAGATCAGCTCATTTTATACTTATTTGGATCTACATTTATACAGTAACTTGCTGTAGTATCAGCTCCTTTTATACTTATTTTGATCTGCCTTTATACAGTAACTTGCTGTAGTATCAGCTCCTTTATACTTACTTGGATCTACCTTTATACAGTAACTTGCTGTAGTGTCAGCCCCTTCATACTTACTTGGATCTACCTTTATACAGTAACTTACTGTAATATCAGCTCCTTTTATACTTACTTGGATCTACCTTTATACAGTAACTTGCTGTAGTATCAACTCTTTTAATACTTACTTCGATCAATCTTTGTAGAGTAAATTGCTGTAGTATCAGCTCCTTTTATATTTACTTTGATCTACCTTTGTAGAAGAACTTGCTGTAGTATCAGCTCCTTTTATACTTATTAGAATCCACCTTTATATAGTCACTTGCTGTAATATCAGCTCCTTTATATACTATTAAAAAGTAGGGGATATTTTATAATAGTGAGATATATGAAGAAATATATTTATATTTTCATCAAAAAGACAATTGAGGCATTGCACTATGACACCTGGTGAATGATTTCAGCGATAGTTGGGTGTCTGACAAGCACGCATTCCACGCACTGAGCAGCTGTGGAAGATATGGGCGATCAGTTAGAGAATTTACCACATTCAGTCAAAGACCTCAATAACTTGTAAATCCTCCTCTGTTCATGAGACAAGCGCGGATCCGACGTGGCATACTCTTCACCAAACGTCCAATATCAGCTTGACTATACTTTCTTGGATCTAACTTTACACAAAAACTTGCTGTAGTATCAGATCATTTTACACTTACTTGGATCTACCTTTATACAGTAAGTTGCTGTAGTATCAGCTCATTTTATACTTACTTGGATCTTCTTTCATACAGTAACTTGCGTAGTGTCACCCCTTTTTATACTTACTTGGATCAACTTTTATGCAGTAATTTGCTCTAGTATTAGCTCTTTTTGTGAAGGTTAGTTGCATTGATCCAGTAGCAAAAGGCGGAGTGTGCGTAAAGCTATCGATACTAGTTGGACATGAGTATGTTTTCGATATATCTGGAAACTGTATCTGTGACGTGCAGCTTTTCTCTGTTGATGTAAAGTTTAGGATTTCGAAAGTAGCAGACACCCATGAGGTCAAGGTGCACAAACAGCTGGTAGCAGCAACTGGTGCTAAGAATGTGTCGATGTAAAAAACTACATCGAATGATGCTGAGCTATTGCATATATTGTTATCTGGAAAAAATAAGATTTTCTTCAGCTTAATTGTGTTTAAATTGGATATGCATGTACTGCAAATAGTTAATCTAATACTAGATCTATAATAAACATTGTAACATAAACCCCCCCCCCCCTCACCCCACCCTAAATGCCTGGGTGTGCTTTATCACACACACAGAAATTATGCTATCAATGCTACACTATACGATTGACATTGTGCTCCACTACACTCAGTCATAAAGAATTGGTGAAAGTTATTTATATTTGTAAGGAGGTGAAGCAATAATTTATTTCTGCACAACTTATACGACTGCAATAAAACTGATTGTCTGTACCGTCTGTTGTTTATTTTGTCCCTCTATCATCACATACTACATTTTTGAATACGGAAATATTTATACGCATTCTATTTAATGTCTTCATGCTGTCGCATTTGGTTGTATTCGTCCGTCAGTAGTAGCAGAAGGATGGATCTTCCCACACTGGAGAGGGAGCGGTCATCTTCAGAGAGATGTGTGGTCTTAGCGCACATGCGTAGCACGTGTTGTTAGGGTGACACGTGTTTCCATAGTCCATTTTGTGTACTGGAGGCCGCCATCCTGGTGTCTATTGTGGCACGTGGTTGCAAAGGCCTACAATAGGACGGGGGTATGTTCTGGGAGGAGTGTTCGGTTGAATAGACAAAAATCTAATTATTCCAATAGACTCGACAATAACCCCCACGTCACCCAAAAAATAACCCAAAATCTGCGAAATGGACTTTATTCGGTTCGAATGTTCCCAGATTCTTCGGTTACTTTCTTTTTATCTAGTTCGGATTGCTTCAAAATCCCCTGTTCTGCTGCTATCTATGAATCTACAAGCTATCTTATTTTTTCTCCCTATCCAATACGTTTGTTCTGGAGTAGAAGAGCTTTTCCGTTCGAAACGTTTCCGCTTATGGTTATTATATTTAGATTCTCTGGTCTGTTCTGGCTAATTCTAACCATATCTTGTTTCGAAAAGCATAAGTCAAGATCAGTTTATTCTGATCATCCAATCAGTTCACTTTACAGCACCTAACTAACCAATCAGATCACTTCGTTCCTTTAAACCTACTCTCGGCTGTGGTTTCCAACTAGTCGAATGAGCCAATGGGCCACAAGAGTGATGCCCCATGAGCAAATGCCCTGGCGACTCTTCGACTCATTTTGGCAAATGGAATTATGTGGCCTAAAAGAGATTCTGTAAGTGGGGTGCCGAAAAACGTGGATAGTGATTCAATAGAATGAGCTAAAGAGCCAAGAGAGTAATTGCAAATGATCTTGCTACTCTTCGACTCATTTCAAATAAAAGGACTGTATGTCCCAAAATGCATTCTGTAAGTGGGGTGTCAAGAAGCACAGATCACGATTTCATCAAATGAGCTCAAGAGCAGTGACATTGGAACAGGCATTGCTCGGACGACTCGAATCTTGTCGAGTAAATGAGATATCGAGGAATTGCTCGGCCGAGTGAGTCCTCTTACAACTCTTATGCTCATCTGGGTACTGGAAGATACCTATGGCATGGTGATGTACTATTGGAGGATACCTATGGTAATGTACTATTGGAGGATATCTATGATATTGTAATGTACTATTGGAGGATACCTATGATATGGTGATGTACTATTGGAGGATACCTATGATATGGTGATGTACTATTGGAGGATACCTACGATATGGTGATGTACTATTGGAGGATACCTATGATATTGTGATGTACTATTGGAGGATACCTATGATATTGTAATGTACTATTGGAGGATACCTATGATATTGTAATGTACTATTGGAGGATACCTATGATATTGTAATGTACTATTGGAGGATACCTATGATATTGTAATGTACTATTGGAGGATACCTATGATATTGTAATGTACTATTGGAGGATACCTATGATATTGTAATGTACTATTGGAGGATACCTATGATATGGTGATGTACTATTGGAGGATACCTATGATATGGTGATGTACTATTGGAGGATACATACGATATGGTGATGTACTATTGGAGGATACCTATGATATTGTAATGTACTATTGGAGGATACCTATGATATTGTAATGTACTATTGGAGGATACCTGTGATATTGTAATGTACTATTGGAGGATACCTATGATATTGTAATGTACTATTGGAGGATACCTATGATATTGTAATGTACTATTGGAGGATACCTATGATATTGTAATGTACTATTGGAGGATACCTATGATATTGTAATGTACTATTGGAGGATATCTATGATATTGTAATGTACTATTGGAGGATACCTACGATATGGTGATGTACTATTGGAGGATACCTATGATATGGTGATGTACTATTGGAGGATACCTACGATATGGTGATGTACTATTGGAGGATACCTATGATATTGTGATGTACTATTGGAGGATACCTATGATATTGTAATGTACTATTGGAGGATACCTATGATATTGTAATGTACTATTGGAGGATACCTATGATATTGTAATGTACTATTGGAGGATACCAATGATATTGTAATGTACTATTGGAGGATACCTATGATATTGTAATGTACTATTGGAGGATACCTATGATATTGTAATGTACTATTGGAGGATACCTATGATATGGTGATGTACTATTGGAGGATACCTATGATATTGTGATGTACTATTGGGGGATACCTACGATATGGTGATGTACTATTGGAGGATACCCATGATATTGAAATGTATTATTGGAGGATACCTATGATATGGTGATGTACTATTGGAGGATACCTATGATATGGTGATGTACTATTGGAGGATACCTATGATATGGTGATGTACTACTGGAGGATACCCATGATATGGTGATGTACTATTGGAGGATGCCTACGATATGGTGATGTACTATTGGAGGATACCTATGATATTGTGGAGTACTATTGGAGGATACCTATGATGTGGTGAAGTACTATTGGAGGATACCTATGATGTGGTGATGTACTATTGGAGGATACCTATGATATGGTGATGTACTATTGGAGGATATCTATGATATGGCGATCTACTATTGGAGGTTACCTATGATATTGTGAAGTACTATTGGAGGATATTATGTGGTTAAGTACTAGTATGTGGTTATGTACTATTGGAGGATACCTATTGGAGGATTCATTTTGGAGGATACCTTTTGGGGATAGTTATCGTAGAAACTGGCGGTTTCTACATTTGGGTACTTCAGTGGAAAAGATATAAAAGAGGGTGTGAGCATGTCTTTCAGCTCATTTGTGTCCTGGCCGTCATCGAGTGAAGACATGCGGAATTATTATCCGTATCGATCGCTCGCTCAATCGTTCGTTCGTTCATTCGTTCATTCATTTCGACGTTCGAGTTCGTTCGTTGGTTCGTTTCGACGTTCGAGTTCGTTTGTTCGTTCATTCGTTTGTTCATTCGTTCGGTTCATTCGTTCGCGATAACTCTTAACCCAACGAATCGGCCACATTCGCTCGCGTAATATGTAATTTCAGTAGCTGAAAACTGAAAAAATATTATTTTTCAAAAAAATTCAACAAAACCATATCATGTGAACCCTCTTTAGAACGGGCTCGTCGCAATGCGGGGTCACATAATATGGTTTTGTTGAAATTCTTTGAAAAATTTTTAAAAAAATGATATTTAGAATAATAATTTTGATATCGTCTGTGTTGGGTGAAAGGTTAACGTAATGTTGAAATAATTATGGGTTCGATATTTCTCAATTTTGTCTATATCAAGAAATCCTGTTGAAAATACTTACTTGTTGATCCTGGACAAGTTGACACCAAAACTAAAAAAATAAAAAAAACAGAAATATCGTCAACAAGTTTTCTCTTCATCTCTATTTATTATTCCGACATTATGGAGTAATTTACGAGGACTCGAGGAGCCCAGGGTGCAGTTTTACTTTAGAAATCGTCCAAATATTCGATACCTTTTAAGTGCGAGTGGGTTCGAAGAAATTGCTTCAGTGGGGCCCCCACCTTAGACCTCTATAATCATACTTATTCTTCACACTCAAATTAACCACATTACCCTTGTAAAGTCTTCCCATAACCGATCCTGCCTCCCACTCGTCCAATAAACACTATACTTCTCCACGGATTCAATTAATTAAATTATTTATTGGTGTTTAATGCCACTTTCAGCATATTTAACTCTATGGTGATAGCTATTCAAGTATTGAGTCAAGTCTAGCCAAATCGCTTGTATCTTTGCTGCCCATTTTAGAGGACTTCCACCTCAGACGTTGACTTCCGGGCCCTGAGTTACCAGCAAACCAAAAATTGTTTATCGTAGTAAGCAAGCACAGCCCAAGGGGGGGATCGGATTGAATCTCGCGATATGACCTTATTTGGGTTTTTCACCTAAAAGTGTTTACATGTAGCTATTTATATCGGTCGCTCTGGCTCAAATATCAATTCCCTGGCCATAAGATCTGTTCGTTGTCGGATCCAGAGGGCACACCCCGACCACCTCCGTCTCTTTTGCACCTCATTTTTTACAAGAACCGAGCGCAGGAGACACGGTATTTCTCGGGGTAAATATGGACGTCCACTAGCGGAGGTAGTGGGTGTCCATAATTTATCGCATATATTATACTACGATTGCCGTTGATTTTCAACGTTAGGCGATACAATACTGACATTATGTTACAACTAAAGAATTGACGATTAGGTGGTCTCCGGTTTGCGGCTCGGAACTTATGTTCAACCGAAGCGCCGAGTCGCAAACTTTAGACAATGTTACATTCAATCATCACAATAACGTATATGTTCCAATAAGACCCTACACGTAGCCTAGAACTCACACCCCAGAAAACACACCGTGAAACGAACAAGGCAACTTGAATGAATAAGTCCACTTTACTGATAACAAATTTAGTAAATAAACCCCTCCTGTACCCCCATGACGTCACCGGACATCAACAAGTCAATAACTTAGATAAAGGTCGAGATTACTCCATCTCAGTTCAAACCATTAACTTATGTGTGTTATGTGTGGGTTGTGAGTATACATTCAAAGATTGATGATTACTTGCCTCGAAAAAATACGTTTTTATAGATAGTATGCACTTTGAATCTCCTACCATTGTTATTCTCTTTTCAGATATTTCACGTGGTGACGTCAGACGGTAACATATGCCACTGGCGCCGTAACCATTGAATAACTAAGCTAGCTTTCCTCCAAATAGAGGGCAAGATTTTAATCTTATTGGAATATTGGGAAATGTTCCAGGCACACCTCGCATGGAATCTGATTTACTCGTGAGAACGTCAGGTAAGAACACATCTTATTGGACGTTACACGTCTGTGTGACGTCATGACGTGAATGAAATACTTCGACACAAAAGAGTGTCAAGCAAGAAAGTTATCAGAGCGCCGAAGGCGATATTTTTCTTGAAGATTTTCAGCTTCATTCACTTAATGAAAGTTTAATCGTGCGATAAATACAGAACTCAATTGGAGTACGGAGAGCAGGAATCCATGACCTTCGACGCACGTGAAATACAAGAAAAACTCCATTTCGGGTCGTTGATTCCAGTTCCCTGTACTCCATCCTCGTTGTGTTCTATCTTCATCGCTGACAATTTTCTTCGTTGAAATAGAGTTACGGGAAAGTAAGCTCCCCTTAATTTTCTAAAGTTGTCAGTCAATTTAACACTAAGGGCATGGGAAATTCATATAAAAATTGATATTTTGAAATGTTAGCGCAGTAGTATCATCGATGTGCAAACGTCGGGTAATTTCCTTTAGAGTAAAATAAAAATACAGATGCTATTATTATTATCACTATTTTTCTCTGTTTAACCCTTTACCTAACAGGAAAAGCAGACGACACTAGCAAAAAAATTCTTGAATAACTAATTTTTTCATTTTTTGTCTCAAAAACATAGGTTATGACCCCTCATTGGAACGAGCTCGACGAGCTCGTTCCAATGAGGGGTCATAACCTATGTTTTTGAGACAAAAAATGAAAAAATAATGAAAATTAATTGGCGATTTTTGAGAATAGCGCTGGCCGGTTTGGTCGTTACGTTGGGTAAAGGGTTAAAGGGTAAAGGGTTAAACCCATTTAAAAATAAGCACACGACGCTTTCACCCTCTTGTGATGTTCTGTAACTTTTTTTTCTGTTCATTATATCAACAGTGCGCGCATCGTGACAAAAATATCGACACTGTACTTTCCGTTAATACAGGGGCGGCGGAAGCTCGATAAAAGTGGAGGTGCGAAATTTACTATGCTACCATGGTTCGACCCAGTGTGAGAAAAGTTGCAATCGTATATCGGTAAAAGTACCATGACTCGCTATAGTCTCTCGTTTAGATGAATATGCCGTCGTGTAGTCACTGTCCTGTCCGCTTCTTCTACTTCAACCATCTTCCAACCCGAAGGCCAGTCTTCAGGTTGGAAGATAGTTGAAGTATTAGAAAAAGACCGAAGAGGCCGAAAGAGGGATTCTTTGGCTACATATTGTTTGAATTTGCAAATAATGTAATGTTTGCCTGTGTATTGACACGTTTTCATGCGCCCATTTAATTCATTGTGTTACTGCCAAACATATCTGTGGAAAAAAGTGGAGGAGCACAACGTGCCCCCTTCAGCCACCCCCCCCCCCCCACCCACCCTGGCTCCGCATCCTTTGCATTAATATAATAGTCCAGGAGGTAAGATTTGCTCTTCTTTCTGAGAAAAAAAATTACTGTAAAATACATTCGCAATCAAAGAGCAAAAGTGGACAGTCACTCACTTGCTTATAATTAGCTTGCCATAAAAGACAAAGTTTCCTTTTGTAACTTTTAATAAACGAAAACAACAGACAGCTCCGAAAAGACATTTGGCTTTATTTTCTATTGATGTCATAGGTGATATTCTCAACAACTACATGTTTCTTAATTGGACCTTCCTCGCCCGTCTAATAGTTTCAATGGAGATGACTTTATCGAAAGTCGATTTTCATGACGCGATAAGTTAGGGCTGATTAACGTACCATTCATGTTGATGCACAAATGAAATGAGTTCAAAGGTCATGCGAATGGCAACATTCGGCAAAGTTTTTTCAAGAGAAATGAAAGAAAATCAAAGCTTACATCTAGAGGTCGCTCCAAATAAGCACCCCGTCTTCCAATGAACATTGTTGACAGACAAAACGGTAAAGTTGAAGATCGTTGCTAAGGACAACATTTTTGACGGAAATGTAAGAAAATCTACAGCTCTCGTCTAGAAGTCACCCAAAACAAGTATACCAAGTTTCAAACCAATTCATTCATAAATTCATCCTGCAGAGCGGGCAAAAGAAAAATGTTGATGCAAAAACGGCAAAGTTCAAAGATCATTGCTAACAACAATCTTTCTAGACGGAAATGAAAGAAAATCAATAGTGCGCATCTAAGGGTTGGTCCAAACCAGCACATCAAGTTTCCAATCAATCGCATCATAAATGTGACATGTGTAGTGTGCCAAATGCAAATGTCAACACACAAAAGGGCAAAGTAGAAGGTTGTTGCTAACGCCAACTTTTTGGTCGGGAATGAAAGAAGCTCCCATCTGGAGGTCAACCCCAAAAACTTACCCAGTTTCAAACCGATCCATTAATGAATGTACTTTTTAAGGAGTGTCAAAGAAGATGCTGATGCTTAAATGACCTAGGTTTGAAGGCCGTTGCTAAATGGAAATGGAAGAAAATCGATAGCTCACATCTAGAGGTCACCCCCAAGAAGTTTCAAAGCGATCCGATCACAAATGTGTCCCGCAGGGTGTGCTAGAGGGAAATATTGATGGATAACTGCACTAAGTTCATGAAAGGTTGTTGTCAATGGCAACAGTTTTTGACGGAAATGAACGAAAATCGATAGCTCCCATCTAGAGGTCATCCCAAACAAGCATACTAGGTATCAAAGCGATCTAATGATAAATGTGCCCTGTAGGGTGTGTCAAAGGAAAATATAGATGCCTAACTAAACTAAGTTCAAAGGTCATTTGCCAATGGCAACGTTTTTGACGTAAATGGAAGAAAATCGATAGGTCTCTCTAGAGGACACCCAGAAAGAGCATATCAAGGTTCATAGCGATCCGGTCATAAATGTGCTGTGCAGGATGTTCCAATGTGAAATATTGATGCATAACTGCACTAAGTTCATAAAAAGTCGTTGCCAACAGCAACTTTTTTGACGGAAATGGAAGAAAATCGACAGCCCCTAGCTAGAGGTCACCCCAAACAAGGATACCAAGTTTGAAAGCGAATTGTCCATAAATGTGCCCTGTAGGGCATGCCCAAGGAATATATTGATGCCAACCTAAACTAATTTAAAGGTCGTTGTCAATGGCAACGTTTTTGACGGAACAGGAAGAAAATCGGTAGCTCCCATCTAGAGATCACACCAAACAAGCATACCAGGTTTCAAAGCGATTCAATAATAAATGTGCCCAGCACGGAGTGCCAACGGGATATATTGATGCATAACTGCACTCAGATCATCAAAGGTCATTGCCAATCGCAACGTTTTTGACGGAAAAGGAAGAAAATCGATATCATCCCATTTAGATGTCACCTCAAACAAGCATACCAAGTTTCAAAGCAAAGCGATCATAATTATGCCCTATAGGGCATGCCAAAGGAATATATTGTTGCCTGACTAAACTAAGTTCAAAGGTTGTTGCCAGCGACAACATGTTGTGTCGAAAATGGACAAAAATCGATTGCTCCCATCTAGAGATCACCCCAAACAAGCATACTAGGTATCATAGGGATCCGATCATAAATGTCCTATGTGGCGTGTGCCAAAGAAAATATTGATTCCAAACTAAACTAGGTTCAAAGGTCGTTGCCAACGGCAACATTTTTTGATGGAAATGTAAGTAAATCGATAGCTCCCAAACTTTAGCACACAGCATTATCACACAGCATCACCAAACAGCATTATCAATTTTTAGCAAACTTAAGAAAAATTTTAGCAAAAAATGTTTTTGCTTAGCAAATTACCTAAAAAGCAGATGATGAAAGAGAAGCTAGAAACTGAACAGCATCACCAAACAGCATTATCAATTTTTAGCAAACTTAAGAAAAGTTTTAGCAAAAAATGTTTTTCTTAGCAAATTACCTAAAAAGCAGATGATGAAAGAGAAGCTAGAAACTCCCTTTCCCTTTCATCACTGTGCCACCAACAGTCGGAATCGGGAACTACAGGAATTCATGTGTATGAGGGACTGTGTGTAATAAACAAGTCCAAGTATCGAATTTTGTCTTCTTCTAAATTCCTCTAGGTCAGTGGCATGCAGGGAACCTTAAACAATTAGGCTACCGGGAAGCTTCAAATAAATTTGAACAATTACAAACAGCTCAACCGCATTTGCGATTTTTATAATTATCTTTGCTGTTTTGGTATAAGGTTACTCTGACGGGAGGAGGGAACACGTGCTTCGGTTACACCTCCCCCATTCCCAAGGTAGTGCATAGCCGGAATCCTTGCCGAAAACATTTTGGCTTTAGACATCTGAAAGTCATACACTAGTACCACATCGTCAACTGAAAAGTATGCTAAAAGATCAGGGACGTTGCCACTGGACGGGGGATCTAGACTGGACAAAGCTGGAAATGCAGACAGGGCGAGTGGAATTTTTCCAAACATGTCTAGAATTTGGCCAAAATATGGAGTTTTTAGACTGAAAAGTAATGAAAGTACTCCAAATATTGATTGGCAAGTAGTAAAATCTCCCAATATTACTTGTTATTGGAATTTGCTAAAACTGAGCACCTGAGTTGGATAATTTCAATCAAAGGGTATACAAATGGACTTTTGTGTCTTAAAGCTTTACCAGACGAGTCAGCCATAACCGCCCGTGGAGTTTACAAGTTCAGCAGTTGAAAAACATAAAATTCAAAATATTTCAACGAAACTATATCATGTGCATGACATGGTTTTGCTAAATATATTTGGAAACATTTTTGGATGTTAATAGAATTCCATACTTATTGGAATTTATGTGGTGGTAGTCGGTATTTTGCCTACAGAAGGGGGTGAAATTGGAAATCCAGAGGTGGACATCCTCACCCCCAATCGATTCTCCTTAGCAACGTCTCTTTAAAATATAGGGGACGGCATACAAATAAAGGGTAGGTACTTCAGTGGTGGAACCTCAGGTTAAGAAGTGAGGGGGCTAAGGACAATCTGCAGGGATCTTCTTCTGAAAGGGGACATTTCGGGTACTGCAGGATCAATTAACCCTTTACCCAACGTAACGGCCAAAACCGGCCAGCGCTATTCGCAAAAATCAGCATTCAATTTTCCTTATTATTCATTTTTTATCTCAAAACATAGCTCATGACCCGTCATTTCAATGAGCTCGTTCCAATGAGGGGTCATAAGCTATGTTTTTGACGCCAAAAATGAAAACATGTAGGTATTCAATAATTTTGTTTGCAGGTGTCGTCTGCTTTGCTTGTTAGGTAAAGGGTTAAATATCAGCAGTAACCGTATGACAATGGTACATAAGCAGTGGTCTTAGTTTCAAACAAACTCATGGAAAAAAATAAAATAAATTGGACTGTAGAATATTGGGAATGTATTCTGGCATGGAATAACAAAAAACAGAACATAACGAGAGTAGAGTACTGGGGACTGGAATCAACGAACCAGATTGGAGTTGTTCCTGTGTTTTACGAGCGCCCTACTCTATCCGTGTTGTGTTTTGTATTAATATCGTGATTATACTTGAATTAAGGATAAAGCTGATATTTTTAAAGACAAATATCACATTCGGTGGTCTATTTACATTTTTGCTCAACATGGTTTTGTATTGAAGCATTTCATTCACGTCATAACGTAACTCAGACGCATAATCAGATACGTTCGTTACGTGACATGCTTTCGCGAAATCCAGATTCAACGCGCAGTGTACCTGGCACATCTTCCAATGTTCCAATAACACTATAATCCTCACCCTTTGGTTGGACGAGAGCTCGCGTAGTTTTGTTCTATATTTACGGCTCCAGTGGCATAATTATGTTACCGTCTGACATCACCACGCGAAATATTTGAAAAGAGGATAACAACGGCAGGAGATGTGAAGTGCATACTGCCTATAAAATCGTATTTTTGTCGGGGCCAGTGATCTTTCTATGAATGTGTACTCACAGCCCACTTATAAGTTCATGATTTGAACTGCGATGGAGTTACCTTCATCTTAGTTATAGATTTTTTGTTGTCCAGTGATGTCCTGGGGCACGCAAGAAGTTTATTTACTAAATTTGTTATCGGTAAAGTTTTCTTATTCATTCAAGTTGCCTTGTTCGTTTCACGATATGTTTTTTGGGCCACGGGTAGGGTCTCATTGGGACGTTATTGTGATGAATTGACGGCAACATGATTTGAGCTTTGTGACTCGGAGCGTATGTTCAACGGCCACGCTTCGGGGGGGGGGGGGGGGAGGGGGGATCTTGTTTGTTGAACATAGGTTCCGAGGCGCAAACCTCTGACCATGTTACCGTCAATTCAACTTCCTCCCCCTCCAAAGATGGCGGCAGTGGAGCCACTTTTCTACATCTGACCAATGAGAGTTCTACCATTCCAGCTGAAAAGATCATTTGTTCGAACACATACTTATGGCCTCTCAACAGAACAAACACCGACAAACCCGTCCCGATAAGGGAACACAAGTCATGTTACTTCAGGCAAAAGTTATTCCAGAGTTTTATTTATCATTCTTTTCAGTTTTGTAAGTCTGAAAATAAAAAAATATCCATCCGTTCATTTATTTTATTTATTTATTTATTGTGGTTCAATGACACTTTCGACAGCCAGGGTCACCTCGTGTCGGACAGTTTTGCGAGCATCCAGTGAGTACTACCGACCAACGGCGAGCAACTGTCAGACTCCCGAACGCATTAACTTTACACAAGCTGGGTTAGCATTGGTTGAAGACATGCGCGCCATTGACGTGCAGTACGCCGGAATACACATGGACAATCGAGATGAAGTGCCTTGCCCAAGGACACAGCGCAGTTACCCCTCGTTGAGATCGAACCGGGGGTCTTTCGGTTTGAAGCTCAATGCCGTAATCACTGAGCCACCGTGCTCCCGTCCATCCGATTTGGAAATGGAAAATGATACAAAATTAAAAGTAACTGTAATTTGCTACTCTCAAAGAATGTGTTCTGAATCAGGCAAAATAACAAAAATGATGCAAATTATTTACTGTGGTAAAAAGACGGAATATTTCCAATTACACTCAAGTATGTACACCTACAGTAGCTTCACCGTGGGCTAGTTATAATCCACGCGTGGGCAGTGATGTTCACGCATGCGTTTGCAGCAAAATTTTAATTAATGAAGCACTGGGCTGTACCCGGTGCTTCATTAATTAAATTTTTGATGATTATTGCTATAATCAGTTTTTGGAATCTACTATTATTGTGTACGTGGAGATATTGCCAAGACGTGGAAAGTGACCAATCCACGGCGGTCGTCCTGCAGTTCCAGACAGAAATATTATTGAAACAACTACCCCGACGGTGGTCCAATACGGTCATCGATTATTCATCAAACCTCTCCGCGGCAATGAAAAATCAAGAGACTTAACTCCTCGCAATGCTGCTAAAGGTTATTCCTGTCCAGGACAGACAATCTCTTGCCATACAATAAGTAGCATCTGAGCACATTAATTTTCTGAAAACTGTATCGACTTTTTGACCAGCGATTTCTTGAGTCAAGTTTCATGAATTTTCATCAAATCTAGTCATGGCTGCTTCTTGAAAAATGTTTTAAAAGTATTCTGTGAGTAAAGAGGTGATAATTTATATTTTATTTTAATATAAAGATATTAACAATCATCAAAACATGAGTCTCTCTAGTCTCAGAAAGTCTCAGTTTAGGATCAGCAAAAAGGGAATCTTGAAAATGGCTGCTGAAGGCCGTCACGTATCACACCTGTGGAATCAGCTCACATAATTTTACAATTTTGTTTTCTAATTTTGATTTCGGTGTCAATAAAGCCTCCATTTTTAGAATTAAAAGTAGCACCAAGAACCCAACATGTAAAGCAAACCTTTAATATTTTAAATTATTTCATTTTATACATTAAACCACGGTAGTATATTCGATGGCAGTTCAATTTCAGCATCTTCTGAAAGATTTTATATTCATTATTTTATGGGTGGACTTCTAATATTTTCAATATGCAACCTTAACCCTTTGAACCCCAGAGGCCGTTTTTTCTGGCCGGGTCACCAACTACGTCATAATGTCATTAAATGGGATGGTTACAAGGTAAATGTGTGGTATAGACCAATCAATGTTTTCAACAGCCTTAGGGCTGCACGTTGAAAATATTAATTGGTCTAACCCCAAATAATAAATTTGAACTTTTCCAATTGCAGTCATTGAACTGACATGGAAGATGCCGCCAGGGTTCAAAGGGTTGAGACTACATTTTGTAGATTTTATAGTATACCTCATCGTAACATGCAGTAATATTTGCGCATTCAGGTCCATTACACATTTCGATGAATAATGTCGGTCAATAACTTTTGCATATTATTTCTCGCTCCTCAGTAATGTCTTCAACTGCATCAAAGCGTACACTGGTTTATTTGCGCCCTCATTTTGTAAACTGCAATTCCACTTGGGCCCTGCGAATATTTGAAGGCGATCGAATATCGATACGAATAGTGCTCACTTTTTGAGAATCGAATCTAATATCGAATTGAATTCATTAGAATGGTTACCGGTAGCGCTACCGGGAAAAAAACATCGTTTTTAAGTCCGGAACATAGCCATGTAGGCTCGTGCTCTCTATTCCATGTGCCGGCGACGGACATTTCCGTCGCCGGCACATCAAATTGGAAACCGGAAAAAAGTTACAGAACATCAAAAGGTGGTAAAAACGCTGTTTTCTCATTTTTAAATGCGTTTCTCCATAGAATAATAGTCAAACCCTTAAACTGATTGGGAAAAATTGTAAAATGTCAGCTTCTGTATTTCTATACTACTCTATACTTGAAGTCTGTGGAATGATGCACACATCGTTGATACAAATTCGTTAACATTTCGAAATTTCAATTTTTATCTGAAATTCCCATACCCATTCTGTTAAAATTACTGACTACTTTAGGAAATTAAGGGGAGCTAACTTTCTTGTAAATCTCTTTCAAAAACAAAACTTGTCAGCCATGAAGTAGTACCATATGAGCCTTCCCATTCAGGAATTTAGTGTTGAAATGGTTAAGTTTCTGTATGAACTGTTAGTCGGATGATTCAAGTGTTTTCTTTCTTATCAATACAGGGTCAGAGGCTGCGGGTGGACTGCTGTGTTTTTTCCGAGACTGCTTTCTCCTCGCGGACAATCAGGGACGTGGCGACAGGAGGGGGTGGGGGGATTTGGTGAGTGGCCAAAATTTCCTATAGTTGTAAATTCGGATGAAAAGTCATGAGAAGTTGGAAATTCCATCAATCTGGATTTTAGAGCTTTTTTGGTGATGCTGATGTGTCCTTTACTTCCCAAGACACCAACTCGGTTTTAAAACGGCAAAAATTCCAACTTTTACGTTTTACAACTACAGTGTACGCAATATCGAGCATCATAAGTATGCATGATGTCAATCGGTACGAGATTTCTATAGTACGTTTACTTATCGCAATAAAAAAATCCTCCTAATGCACTTCAAGTAAATCGCATCATGTAAAATCGTTAACCTGAGTTAATTCCATGCATCATTCATATTTACAAAATGATGAAACATCGAAAATTGATCATTCCTGCATAAGATCAGATTTTAATGTTAGGAGAGTGTGAATTGCTCTTGGTTATCCCTTTTGGCTTTGGAGATAAGTGCTTAGGAATCAGAAGTCCAGTGGTGGCTTCAATTTTCCATGCAATCTCGTCTTCCATCCTTGCTTGCTCGGCGCTTACATCTTTGTTCTGTTCAGTGGAGTTCTAATCCGGGGGCAAGACAACGTTCTGAGAATGAGATGTCGACGAACTGATTGCAATCATCGAGGTGTGACAGGACATTGGAGTGAGTTGGGGTTGCGGCCTTCTCTTCCTCATTCTCTCCCTTCTCATCTCTCTTCTGCAGAATCCTTTCCAAGTAACGGTTACCTTGTTCTTCTCTGTGGAGGGGAGACCAGTATCCTTCGATTGAGGTCCACTGTTGTGTGTGTGGGGGGGGGGGGTCATTCCACTAAAGGTACTACCTCTTCTCGAAGGGGGTGGTGGTGGCTTATCTCTCAAGAAATTCCTGCTGTTACCAGGAAGCACGCGTCGTTTACTTGGATAGTCCAATAAGTGGGCAGGAAGCGGTCAATTCAAGCAGGGCTCTCTGGATATACGCTGGTATTTCCATATTTTTTGCTGGAGCGTGTTAATTAGCTGTTATCACTTTGGAATCCAAAATGTAACTCTGTGGACTTTCCACCAGGAACCACCCGAATATTTGACTCAAAATCTTGACAGACTGCAGCATGACGTTGTGCGTATTATCACTGGCTTAACACGCTCTGTCTCGGTAGATCAACTTCTGGCTGAACTCGGGTGGTCCTCCCCGTTGTAGCGACCTGAAAAGCACAAATCCTGTGCTCTTTTCAAAATTATCCAAAATACCTCAACGCATTACTACCCCCTAAAACGTATGATATCTCAATGTATAATCTTCGCAACCCCAACAGATTCACGTAATATCCGGCAAGAACGGAGCGTTTCAAAAAATGCTTTTTCCCGCCAACCACAAAAAGCTGGAACAACTTCCAGATGTACTCACCGTTGGGTTGGGTTTAGGTGAGTGAATCGAGCAATTTGTTTGGATCTACTAAGACTTGGGCGAGGGAAAAGGTCGGGACCAGAATTAGCGAAGACCAAACAGAATGTTAGAGTGAGAGCAATTAAAATAGAGTCTGGGATAAGCAGTAGTAGATAGTGTCTGTTTGATTATTGGAATTTCACGACATTTTCAACAGTAGGGAATCACATCGTGCCGGAAAGTGCTACGGTAGAAGAAGCCGACGTACCCGCAGAAAAGCACAGAGCAGCGACAAGTAACTGTCAGACTATCTACAATACTAACCACAAGCAGAGTTGGCAACGGTTGAAGACAAGTGCACAATCAACGTGCAAGACACCCAAGTACATAGCGCCACCCTGCGTCCACGAGTAGTAGCTACTAACAAACACGTCTTGAATGTAAAACTGTTTCAATGTGAAGGGTGCTTTCGCTCTACAACAGCACCCCAGAACTATAAAACACAACTAAAATATGTTCAGAACTGGTCTGAACTGGTCAGAACAGCCCAGAAAAGATTCACATTGTAAACAAACAACCAATCTTGTCTAAATTCGGAGATCTTCTGCTCTACCAGAATACACCCCAGAACAACAGAAAAGATGCTTGGACACACCCATAAGGTTAATGTTCCTATAGCTCTAGTGCTATCAAGATAGGAATGAAAATTGAGAATTTTGTAAGAATTTGAACCAAATAAATTCATTTTTTGTTGATTTTAGTTTGTTGTCTAGTTGTTTCCGGTACTTTAATATTCCTCTGTTCAATCGAACGCACTCTCAGAACACACTCGTTCTATTATTGGATTATCAGTAACTTGGTACCCACTTGCCACCATAGAAACCAATATGGAGGCCACCTGTAAACAAAATGGACGACAGAAACACGTGCTACCATAACAACACGTGTTGCCCATGCGCTGTAACACTATCACTATGGCGACGACGTCAAAACAAGGCCGTTCACGCGGACTGCAAACGCAACCAACATTAAATCACTGGTCAGGTGACCAATGTCGTCATATGAGGACCACCCATCCCCCACCCCACCCCCACCCCCATTCTCCGATGCTATTCTCTAAAACTCCCAGCTATACAACTATCCCTTTACCTTGTGCAATACATAAAACTGGTCCGCACCATTCAAACTTCATTGTTTTTTTTATTTTTTTCCGCTTCTTTATTATTTTTTTTCGTTTCAAAAACATACCATTGTTGAGCTCTTTCAAGTAAGGTGTCTTCATCTATTTTGCGCTGGCAAAAATGAATTTTTTAAGTTATTCATATTTTATTTTATTTTATTTTTTATTTTTTTTTTTTTTGAGGTGACGTCTGCTATTTTATGCGTAAAGGGTCAAGTCAGATCAAAACCACCTTTCTTACATATTTACGGTAAGTCGTAAAATACTCCGTAACGCAACAACTGTGGATGAACGGTTAGTACGTTGGACTTGCCCTCTTGAGGTCACGGGTTCGAATCTAATTATAATAATTAGGGTTGTGTCCTTTAGTAAAACATTTAATCCCATCTGCTATGGAGGAAGGACATTTATCCTCAATATCGGCCCGCTCGCCCCAAATCGCTTTTCCAGATCTGGGCAGAAAAAGAAAGAAACTAAAAAATCAGAAAACGCAAAAACATCGGTAAGCAATCGCCATCTTGAAACGCAGTATAATGACGTTTCAAGGAGGTCAGCTCGAAAGCATGACGAAAAATTATCAATGTACCAAATTTTGAGCTTTTATAACAATGTGGACAGTTTTCATTTTGCCGGTTGCACTAAGGAATGAAAATACTTGAAGAGAAGTTACAGGATCTTTGATGAAACCGAACATCTGAAAGTATGTGGGTCCATCAATGTAGCCATGGGGATGGACTCGCCCCCTACCTCTCGACATTTCCTGAAGAATGCCAACCTAATCTACATTCTTACCTGGAATTCCTAGAACTGTTTCATGTCATATGAGCCTGATATTTCTTTGGTCATTTTGTGCTAGTTATTCCTTCACTTTCAGTGTACTTAAGCCTTCAAAATCAACGTGAAGTTAAATATTTCACGTATGGGGATGCACAGGGGGAAATGAAATAGGAAGGAATATTTTTTTGCTCCCACTGTCTTGAAGCAGACAAAAAATGTTTGCATTACAAAATTTACAAGAGCAAATTAAATTGATATTAAATTCCTAGCTTGTGGAACCGAATTTCCAACTATTTGGGCGATAATTGAAGTGGGGTGAGACACTTTCACACACCCCTCTTGCTACGTCCCAGCTGTCTAAACCTCCGTGTCAGTCGTGTTCGGACTGCAGCTCTACTTCGCGAGTTTCTTGTCCTTGTCTGGATTGCAGCTCTACTCCGCGAGTTTTGAAGATTTTTTGGGCGGTAATCCACACTACACGCATTCTTAAAATTAGTCGAGTATATTATATATTTTATTATTTACCAATTAATTTTTAAATTATTCAAAATGTATCAATACAGGCTTTTCTGTGATGTATTAACTGCAAATTTAAACACGTGCTGTTCCATTTAACCAACAGGGCTGTGACTTGGCCATCTGAGGTGGGTTATGGGAAATAGGTTTCTGCTGTCAATGCCAGCAGAACAATATTTTATCGCCCAGTCTTTGTACTTCATTTCACCTCGGGCTGGATTAACATTATGTATTCCGCTTAGATGAAGGTCTGGGGTTTCCCGGTAAACAACAAGAACGCACCATGCGAACTGGAGCACCCTGGGTACTTTTTGAAGGCTTAAACCCTTTACCCAACGTAACTGATAAAACGGGCTAGCGCTATTCTCAAAAGTCACGGTTCAACTTTCATTATTTTTTCCACTTTTTGCCTCAAAAACATAGCTGATGACTCATTGAAAACGAACTCGTTGATATAGTTCCAATGAGGGGTCATGGGCTATGTTTTGGACGCAAAAAAATGAAAAAAATTAGTTATTCAATAATTCTGTTTGCATGTGTTGTCTGCTCTTCGTGTTAGGGAAAGGGTTAACTGTCCAGAAAGTGGAGGAATAAAAGAAAATTGACCCAAAACTTTCAAGGTGATAGGACATGAATCTATTTCAGGGATTTAAGGCATGAATGTATACAAGGTTGACATTTGTATGAAGAGCGGGGACGACGCCCCCTCCCCCCCCCCCACACCAATCACATCCACGTGGTTACGTTGCTGTTGGCAAATTAATTTCGCCTACCAACCCCGCCAGATCTGTTTCTGCGATTTCAACTATCTTCCAACCCGAAGAACGTTGATGGCTCACTTGTCTTCATCCAGCGTTAACCGCGTTCGTGCTGCTTTGGAGAGTTGGAGAGCCTGACAATTACTCGTCACGGCCAGAGGGTATTCTGCGAGTAGTTACCACCCCTCAAGCCATACAGTTGCCCGTCACGATATGACCATGGCTGTTGAAAGTGTCGGAAAGCCACATCAAGGAAATAAAGCAATATTAAGAAATATACCTGGAGGTGTTGTAGGATTTGTAGTTGTTGGCTCCGTAGTTGAAGGTGTAGTTGTTGTGGTCGTAAACTTCATACTTGAACCTGTCGTAGTTGTCGGTTCAGTAGTTGCTTGCTCTGTAGTTGTAGGTGTTGTTGTTGTGGTCGTAAACTTCATAGTTGAACCTGTCGTAGTTGTCGGTTCTGTGGTTGCTAGCTCTGTAGTTGTAGGTGTTGTTGTTGTGGTCGTAAACTTCATAGTTGAACCTGTCGTAGTTGCCGGTTCTGTAGTTGCTAGCTCTGTAGTTGTTGTTGTTGTTGTTGTTGTTGTTGTTGTAGTGGTTGGTGTCGTAGTTGCCCGTTCAGTAGATGTTATGGTTGTTAATTCCATAGTTGTATCCCTCGTCGTCGTCGGATGAGTTTCTGTAGTAGTTCTTTCTGTGGATTCTGCTGCAGGTAAAGTAAAAATAAATGTTGTGTATCAGAGAAAGCAACTCGGCACTTTCGAATCAACTGTAAAAATATAAATATGCTGTTTATTAGAAAAAACAGGTTTGTACTCTCAAATAAACTGTTAAAACAAAAAAGTTTTTTATTTGAGAAGGCATGTTTGCACTCTCAAATTAGGTAAAAATGAATGTTGTGTATCAGAGAAGATATGTTGTAACTTTCGACAAAGCTAGAGTATAGAAACAATGGTTCTTAAAGGTACTTTGATTTATTTATTTAATTACTGGAGTTTAACGACACTTTCGACAGCCAGGGTCACCTCGTGTCTGACAGTTCCACGGGTGGATGAAGCCGGAGTAGCCGGGGAGAACCACAGAGTAACGGCGAGCAACTGTCAAGACTCCCCAACGTACTAACTCCACACAGGCAAGGTTAGCATTAGTTGAAGACAGGTGCACCATCTACGTACAGTACGCCTTAGTACACAGTGCCACCATGTCCCCACATGGGCAATCGGGATTAAGTGCCTTGCCCAAGCACACAACGCAGGTACATCTGGCGGGAACGAACCGTGGACCTCTCAGTTTGAAGTTCAATGCAGTAACCACTGGGCCGCCACCGTGCTCCCATAGGTACTTTGATAATAGCAGTTTTACCAATTAACCCTTTGAACACTAGCGGCCGTTTTTATCCGGCCAGCAACATGATATGTCATAAATAAATAGGATGGCTGCTCAGTAAATGGGTGGGGTAGACCAATCAATATTTTCAACGTGCAGCCTCGAGGCTGCACGTTGAAAATATTGATTGGTCTACCCCAAATAATGAATGGGGACTGTTCTAATTGCTGCCGTTGAACTGGTATGGAAGATACCACTTCAGTTCAAAGGGTTATTAATGAACAGATGAATTATTGCAATAGGATATTTTCACTGAGCAATAAATTACAATATTCACTTAATAACATTACACAGCTGTATATGAGAGAAGGCAGAGATGATACCTATGGTTGTCAGTGGTTACCATAATTATATCATCTGCAAGTCACGAATGAAATAATTACGGTAGTTCCTCATAAAAACATAGGTATTAATTTTATTATATATATAATTTTATTATATCCGTTGTCTATTCTAAAATATCTTTATGTTTTCTTTCTAAATTAATCCAAAGCAAATGCTTCGAAAGCGACAAATATTTCAGTTTAAAATCCATCAGCGGATAGCCAACGAACCGCTTTCAGCGATGAAAGAATTCGTTCGCGACATAAAATAGTTCACTCAGGTTTTCACTGAAAGCTGCACAAAAACGTTAATGAATATTAATTTAATACCAGAAATACGGTTTAATCCAGGGACGGGAATTTCACGGTTCTGCGGATCCAGAATAGAGCAAAATCTAAAAACAACAAAATAACTCCAAAACAGCTATCTCGTAATTTTGTGAGCTCTCCCACATACTAAGAGTTCAGTCAAATCCGACGTCATTCAATTTTTGGCCATATGATCCCCTATGAAGTCAACGTTCGGATACAACGGTTGAGAATTTCTATAGACGGAAAAACATATTTAGATTTGTTTTTTAGCGAGATTACTGATCCAAAATTTCGAAAGTCAGGGGCTGAAAATGTGGTCTCATACCATGATTACCTGTTCTACTATATATGAAAAGCCTATGACATAAATTGTAGCTTTACACACCAACCGTGGTGAACACGCCCGCAATGGGATTTCAGTAGTAAAAATTTACACCAACAGTAGAACTACATCCAAGCTGATCTTTGGTGACGTTGATCTGAATCCAAACTTGTTTAAATTTAGCGAAGGGTGAAATGAAAGTGGCAATTATTTATTACGTTTTTAAATGGGTTTACCTCATAAGATGACAAAAATTAACAAACATGTCTCATGTTCATAAGGCATCGAGAACTCGAAATAGTATGTTATTATGTTAAAACAAAAAAGGCTCAGTTTCATTTCCATTTCGTTTCGGCGATAAAACTGACAGCGGAAATACCGCCCATCGATGCTCATGTAAAATCTGCTGCTCAGTAAAATTGAGAAAAAACAGTGGCGACTCTTAATAATCTGACGATCACGGTATAAATAAAATATACCCAAAGTAGCTCGGTGTACCAAATGTTCACCACTCGTCGTGAAGTGGTGTTAACCACGCGCCAAAGGCTCGCGGTTAACACAACTTCGTAACTCGTCGTGAACATTTGGTACATCAAGCTAGTATGGGTTTATTCCATATGAAAATAAAAGGTATAGGGAAAAACGTAAAATTGACATCGCTGACATCGGGGGCGGGAGGAGGGGGGGGGGGAATTTGAAATGAAAAAATAACAGTGAAGAATTTGAAATAACTAGAAAACAGTGTGAGGGGTTTGATAACTGTGTTATTTATAAATACGAGGTTGCGTGAATCCCAAAAATAACGCTTTTAATGAAAACTGTCCACCATGTTTGGCATAGTCGACTCCAAACTATGCAGTATTTATCATATATGCTATATGACAAAAACTTGATTTAGGAAGACCATTTTAGTTAACTGATGTCATTCCCTGTACCTCGATGCTCCGATCGGCTGCTCTATTCCTGATGTAGCAGTGACGGAACTAAGGTGGTTAAATTAAAGTCATTGATTAAATGTTTTACTTTGAAAGTTGGTGGGACAATGAATAGCTTCGAGAATTCAATTCCCTTCGATGTTGTCACGAAGATTGGATTCTATTCCATTCCATCTTCCGAGATTCGAGATTTTTGAATCTCAAGAGTGATTGAACAACCGGGTTCACAAACAAGGTGCCGTGCACCACAGAATGGCACATCGTACTGGCGTCCCTTACTGATGGGTGGATGGGTGCATTGGTAGGATAGATGTCTAAATGCTACGTGCGTGATCTGAGATATGCCAAGAAACATGAAAAGCAGACGACACTTGCAAACAAAATTACTGAAAAAATTATTTTTTTCATTTTTGGCGTCAAAAACAGCTTATGGTCCTCATTGGAACGAGCTCGTCCCAGTGAAGGGTCATAAGCTATGTTTTTGACGCCAAAAATTAAAAAAAATAATGAAAATTGAATGGCATTTTCTGTGAATAGAGCTGGCCGGATTTGGCCGTTACGTCGGGTAAAGGGTTAATGCGTTCTCTCACCCAATAACGCTCTGTATGGGAGAATAACTTCGGTTCAATCCTCAAAAATTCAAAATCAAAATTCAGTGGAATATGGTTATGTTACAACATATTCATCAACGTCGTTCATTGCGTTGGTAATAACACCCCAAATGACGTCAGGTACATACACATCATCTCGCAAGGAGCATGGCGAATATGGCGGCGATAAAAGAAAAATAACTCAAATTGGTTATCATGCAACAAAACGGCCCAGGATATACCCACGTGCATTGCGTTGCTAATAACAACCAAAATGGCAGATGGTACATGCATAACACACCGCTAACAGTTATGCTGTCGATAAAGGGATTAGCTCACGCAGGCATTACTGAACGATATCATGACGTAACCGTTAGACAGCACGATCGTTTTGGTGGTGGATCGGTTATGGTGTGGGGAGACATAACCATGACAAGCAGAACAGCATTACATGTCATCCAAGGGCGTGTCACAGGGCAGTACTACCGTGACAACATGTTAGAAGCTCATGCGCGATGTCGCTACCGTCGATTCATTTTCTAAGATGGAAATGCAAGAGCGCACATGGCCCGCGTCGCTACAGAGTTCCTCCAGGAGCAGAATATCACTACACTGCCTTGGCTAGCACTAAGTCCCTACCTTTCAGAAATCGAGCACGTCTGAGATATGCCTGGCAACAGCCCCCTACAAATGTCCAGGAACTATCCGCTGCACTAAAGGAAGAATGGAATAACATCAGTCAAGCTGTTATTGGACGTTTGGTGAGGAGTATGCCACGTCGGATCCGCTCTTGTCTCGCAAACCGAGAAGGATTTACAAGGTATTGAGGTCTTGTACTGAATGTGGTAAATTCTTTGACTGACCATCTATGTCTTGTCCAGCTCAGTGCGTGGAATGTGTGCTTGTCGGACAACCAAGTATCGCTAAAATCATTCACCAGATGTCACAGTGCAATGTCTCAAATGTCTTTTTGATAAAAATATAAATATATTTCTTCATATATCAAACTTTTATCAAAATATCCCCTACTTTTTTGAATTGTATACCTGTCTGCTGAACCACGCGGATCAGAGACCACAGCTTGCACGAAACTGTTCAGAATCCAGAGACATTTGAGGGTGTTGAAGTTCGGACTCTTCTCTCACAAATCCAATAGACGACCACATCGAGGTGTCACCCCAGCTATGCCACAAACGTTTTTGTGGTGCAGTGACCAATCGGCCGATCGTTGAATTCTAAAATGGGGGATGTGGGGCCAAGACAACAGAAATACGTTCTTCTGAATTTTCAAAAAAATATGCAAATACACGTTAAATTGTCCCTCATATGTTCTAGGGAGATTTATCATAACTTTGATATTAAAACCAGTACGAAATGTGCTTTCGTTCGTTTTTCATCATTATTCAACTTGAGTGGCCGTTTTGCATGATATAACCTTAAATTGAAACATGGTGACCGGATCCCCAGTGAATTGTGATCACAAAGATTAAGTAATTTGTGTCCGCCGCGGTGTTTGTGTACTAACCTTGTGTGCATTCTATAGCAAAGGAAGCACCTGAAACAAAAAAAAGTAATAAATATTTCACAACTGCAAAACTTAAAACCAAGCTACCAACTAATCCCGTTGTAATTCTTCACAGATAAAATAAAAACTGTGTATTCCTTTAATTAATATATAATAAGAGTACAGTCGCCGTGGACTGGTCGTAATCCACTGCTTAGCCAGTGATGTCCACGCATGCGTTCACCAGGTAATAAAATCAGCAGCAGCAAAATTCCAATTAATGAAGCACCGGGTTGTACCCGGTGCTTCATTAATTCAAACGTTTGAAGATTATTCTTATAATTGGTGTTTGGAATATAATATGATTGCGTCCGTGGAAATATTTCCCACCCGTGAAAAGTGACCAGTCCACGGCGGCCGTACTGTATTGTAGTAATACAAACATTCAACCTGACCTGACACAATTTTAATTTCTAGTTTCTCTTAAAACGTTCGTGCTGTTGTCTTCGATGAATTATCAGGAACGATAACTTACAGATCAAACTGTTCACATTTTCAGTTTTTTCTCCCGAATGTGACAAAATTGTTTCACTCCTTTCGCATTAAACTCAATTTGATATGAAGTGAGTTTTAAATACACCATACCAGCTAAAATATCAGCTATGTTTTCAATCCAATTTTTTGAAATACTAATCTTCATTATTCTCTTAAATGCTGTTATTTTAGGACATCTTTCCGTGAGTTTGGTTTAAACAATGATGATTTACCAACTTTACCAAAGCAGACATCCAAATTTATTATTTTAAATATCATTTTTTGAAAATTTTCAAAAAATTTCAACAAAACCATATCATGTGGTTTTGTTGAAATTTTTTTGAAAGATAATGTTTTTTCAACTGCTGAATTTGCATATTACGCGGATGGATGCGGCCGATTCGTTAGGTAAAGGTTTAATGAATGCAAAATTAAGAATAAAATTTCGAGTTAACTCCCTTAACTAAATCATAAATTTCGTTGTTGAGCTGAAATGATAGCGAATTTGAGAATAAATCGAATTTTAGTTTTCTGCTGAATGCTAAAACAATCTGGAAATGAGCTATTTTTTTATAAAAATATCACACAAATTTAATTTAGAGGGGGTTGGGGTATGTGCGGCTCTATGGGGTTCTGGGCTGTTTTGGGGGGTATGGTATTAAGGAGAACCGTTAACGGGGGGGGGGGGTATGTGCGGATCTAGAGGGTTCTGGTATTTAGGAGAATCGGCTTATACTACTGAAACAGGATACTCATAGCAGCGGTTAAAACCACAATAATATTTCCCAGGATACTCAGGGATACTCGGCTGGATTATGGTCTCGCCCTCGACCATTATCGATAGGCATCGTATACCACGGGCCTCGTATACCATGGGCCTCGTATATTATGTACTCATTATGTTTATCCCCAAATCCCAAGGACACTTACTAAAAACCGATACAACATATCCGAAATAATAAAAAAAAACTTACGCGTTCAGCAATAAACGAGATGTACCGTTTTTTAAATATCAAAGAAATCTGACTATTTTTGAAACCATATTTTTTTCTATTTTTGCTATAGTGGGAAGGTGTTAATTTTGATAAGATGCTATCCATTGCATTTATTGATAATCACAAATGAACGACTTGCATGTTAACACATACACACATAATTTTCTATTTTCTTTGAATAAGAAATTCTCTCAAAATTCGAAAATAAGATTACAAAATAATAACGACAATTTCTAAATTCTATAAGAGTCTGGGTTTCGTCTGAGGACTTGGGGACTTACAAAAACATTTTCTAATAATATTCGCCTATTGGGTTCTATTCCGTGGCGGTGGAAATATGGTGGGGGGGGTAGCATTTTCTTCAGATTATATATTTTTGTCCCTTCATTTTTGATGAATAAAAAAAATATTTCCCATCGACGTTTTTTAATGAACATTCATGTATTATTATACAATTCAACGAAGAGTTGCAGTTAGCTCAGTTGGTATGGTGGCAGATCATTTATGGATAGGCGATTGGGTGTCAAAGATTTGGGATCGACTCCTGACAGGGCCACCTGCCGCAAAACTCTACAGTTTTCTGTTCCGAGTCCCGGTCCCAGGACTATGTCTGGTGGAATTCTTGCTCCACTTGTGTGATATAAAATTCAATTCAGGCTATTAAATCTTCACAGATCTTCTATTAATTGAGATTCCTGTTAGACTTGAAACGGTTAAGCGATTAATCGATTAACCAATGATCAACGTTTTGATCGATCAAAAAAAGTTATTAATCGATTAACTTCTATTTTTGAACTATTGTATTACATGGGTTACCAAAGGAACAACCTTGCTCCAAAACAGGCCCACGTTGTCACACTGACTCACACCAATTACATGAGACAGAGTATAGCATGTAAGTTACGTGCTGACATACTACTTGTTCACGTGCATGTATCAGTAGCTGGATATGCTCATTCTTAACCCTTTGCCCAATGCGGTTGAAAGACGATACTTGCAAAATAAATTCTTAAATTACTAAAAATTTTCAATTTTTGTCTCAAGAACATAGCTTATGACCCCCTCATTGGGACGAGCTCAACGAGCTCGTCTCAATGAGAGGTCATAAGCTATGTTTTTGAGACAAAAATTGAAAACATAATCAAATTTGAATAGAGTCTTTTGTATATAGCTCTGGCCGGTTTTTTCACGTTATGCTGGGTGAAGAGTTAATATGCTGTAAATCATCAACGGTACTGTAATTATTCAGCTACCTATTAGAGTAAGTGATTAATCGGTTAACCAAGGTTAAACCATGTGATTAATCGATCAAGAAAACCCTTTAACCCTTTCTGTGTTTAAAAGCTTGGACGACAGGCATATATATTTTAAACACTGGGATCTCAATTAATGGAAGGTCTGTGAAGATGCAACTGCTTGAATTTAATTATATATCATCTATGTCAAGCAGGAATTCCACCAGGCATAGTCATGGGGCCGACCCACTCTACAAAAAAACTGTAACGGTTTTATGAAGGTGGCCCTGACGGAAGACGATCCCAAATCTATGGCACTCAATCACCTACCCATAAATGTTCTGCCATCATACCAACTGAGCAAATGGAAACACAACAAAAGATTGTAAACCATTTTGTTTTTTTTTCTTTCATACTCCATTTTCGGTACCTACCATTTATATACAGCCATGTAATTTTTTAGGTTTACTACATCTCGTCTGTGAATGAGTCTTCTCGTTGTTAAATTTCATATGTTAGATTTTGTTTCTATGTCCGAAACAAAGGTCAATTAACGTTGTTTCTAGATTTTTCAAGCTACCCTTTTGAAATTCTATTTTTTTTTTATAACATTTGTGTATATTGTAGTGCTCAAAATATTAGCAGATATGCGTTTTTTTCAAATTTCGGTTCACCTCCATTTTTGATATGATTACGTCACTTTCACATTTTGTCAATTTTCGACACTTTTCCAACTAAAACGCCAACTTTATGACATGACCGTGACAGTTTTACGGGTGGAGGAAGCCGGAGTACCCGGAAAGAACCACCCAGTACCGACGAGCAGCTGTTGGCTCCCCAACATCGTAACTTCGCATTGTAGAACAGGCAGGGTTAGATTGGTTGAAGACATGCGCAACGTCGATGTGCAGTACGCCTTTGTACACGGCGACATCGCATCCCCGTGTGGACAATGGGGGTTAAGTGCCTTGCCCAAGGACACAACGCGGGAGTCCGAATCGATCGCCCAGACGGTCACCCATCCGATGACTAACCGGGCTCGACGTTGCTTAACTTCGGTGATCTGACGAGAACCGGTTACCGCAACGCCACCGCGCCCCCGACATGAATAACTTATTACTTACTTAACCGACATATATGAAACTTCAGGCACTGTTTGCTAGATGACGGCTCTAATAAACGGTTATAACTGCGTTCATGACGCCATAGTTTTGACATTTTGACATAGGAGCTTCATTTTCAAACAATATTGATTTTTCATGCATATAAAAGGCCTATGCTTCTGATATTTTGGAAATGTATTCTCCCATTAAAACCATATCCAAAAACACAAACAGTTTTAAACCGATGGAAAAAAGTTCTCTGATGGAGAAATTGTGATGTTATGACGTCAACGTCGAAAACTTGAAGTTCATCCGATTAGGATGAAATTTTAATATGCTGTAGAACTCTTAAAAATAAAATAATCGGCACCCTTTTTTCGATATAACGTCATTTTCGATTTTTTAGGTTACTTTCGGTTTATCGAAGGGTACGGGTTTGTGTACACTCTGCAGTCACATATTTATAACACCAAGGCACCAAATTTTGCCTTCGGTCGCAACGATAACAGAGTGTGTGCAACAAGGTAAAACCTCCTTAAGGTACAGCCATAGTAACGTCAAAACACCAAAAATGGTGAAACAAATAGAAGTGGAGAAGGCTTAAAGTAAGTGACATTTTAGTTCATTTTAGTTTAAAAGGTATTTTAGTGGGTAATATTTCAAATCGAAAGTTGAAAATTGTTTGAAAGTCCGACGTTAGATACTAGTGTTCAACCTATTACCAAAAATGGTCGTTGACCGATTACCGGTTATTTGAGCTCACAATCGGCCGATTCTGATGCCGATTCCGATTGTAATACCGTGCACTACTAGACAAGTCGAGGCTCGAAAGAAATACATTAAACTGAACATTCTTCACAGTGTCAGACTTCGTTGACTGGGGTCGCAGTAAAATTGCTAGTCGCGCATATTGGGAATTTTACTGCGACATGAGTCAATGGTGTGCAACCTGCACTTTTCCGGTATGAACTGTCGATTACCGCAAGTACGCTCAATCGTAAGCTTTACATGTCGTTTAACATGTATATCCCGTAAAGAGACATCTAGAGAGATTACGAATACACATTGTGGATGATTCTCACCTTTATTGAATGGTATCATTGATATCCTTTTACATTAAAAATTTAACAATTGCAGGAGATAATAAAATGCGGTTAATGAATCATCACAAAATGTATGTCAACAATCGGTTGAACCGATGTTCCAGGAGCCGTTACCTTTGTCATCCGATTGCCCACAATCGGCCGATTGTGGTGGCCGGTTCAGATCATCGGTTGAACACTACCAGATACCGGAGATATGGCGTACCACTTCATGTTTTCGACAATTTTGGACAGTTGTCATTACAAAGTCTAACTTTATTACCCGTTTCTACTTATCGTGTGACTTCACTGGTCTACCTTCCCCAGATGTGTCTATGTGATTGTACACAATCTGTAACAAAGTATACACATTCATACAGCAAATAGGCACATGATGGGTGTGCCGATATGTGCCTATGTGAAAATGAACAATGTTTCACAAAAGATACGACTTTTTCGATATCAGAGTATCAAAAGGCTGAAGACAGTGGTGATTTCTGGAATATGGGGACTAGTGGATACTGGTGGGTACTATTTCAGGATACCTATGTGAGGATACCATTTGGATGATAGCTCTCTGAGAATCTCTGGCTGGGGATAGTTATGGTTCCTGTTTATGCCCTACCACTACTCGTCTATACCACTACTATTGGCTACTACTATATGTCCTGGTGACTAGTAACTTTGGTGTCTATAGGTATATCGTATGAGGCCATCAAGGCCATGAGATGAGATAGTGCCCAATCTGTAAAAATGTATAGGCATAGCATGCAGCACAAAGGCACATACTGGATGTGCCAATGTGAAAATGCACAATGTGTCACAAAACCATAGGACTCATATCTTCATACGGGTATCTGGAGAATGATGACTTTGGTGATTTGGGGACCTAGGGGGTCTAGTGGGAAGTTGTGGGAGGATACCTTTTGAAGATTACTGGCCCATGCCTACTACCTCTGCTTCTAGTTTTTCTACCCCACTACATTACTTCCACATCTACCCTACTACTAACCTCTAAGCAACTACAGTACAGCCGCGTTGGACTGGTCACTTTCCATTGGTGGGCAACCTTACCAAAGACGTAACAAAATCGTGTTCCTAACACTAATTACAGTAATAATCATTAAAAATGTAATCCTTTACCCAACGTAACGGCCAAAACCGGCCAGCGCTATTCACAAAAGTCGTCAATTAATTTTCATTATTTTTTTCATGTTTTGTCTCAAAAACATAGGTCATGATCCCCTCTTTGGAACGAGCTCGTGGAGCTCGTTCCAATAAAGGAGGGATCATAACCTATGTTTTTGAGACAAAAAGTGAAATAAAATAGTTATTCAAGAATTTTCTTTGCAAGTGTCGTCTGCTTTTCATGTTTGGTAAAGGGATTGTTGATATTTTAGAGGATTCGATGTTCTCTGCTTCTCCGAAACCCACCTAAACGAAGAATTTGACTCAACTGATATTAAAATAGCCGACCTCTCCCTGTTTGTCGTTAACGACAGAGACAGCTTTGATGGTGGCACAGCAGTTTACTTCACCAATGGGCTGCACTACAAACGTTTAACTAATCTGGAACTCTATCATGTGGTTCGAAATCTCCTCGAAGTCATTTCGCTATCTTCTAGGTAGCGGCTCGTTGTTTAAAAACCGACATCCAGGTATTAAATCTCCATACACCATACCTGTTGGTGGAGATAACTTATAATACCCCCATCCCCGATACCCGATACAAGCAAAGTCGTCTAGACAAAATACAAATCTGTAGTGAGGGTAGAACACGTGTGATCATTCGATTCAGAAAGAGAACTATTTTTACCTGAACTTAATTGGCGTCGATTTGCTGCAGTATCAGCTCCTTTTTATAGTAACTTTTATCCACCTTTTTACAGTAACTTGGTGTCGTATCAGCTCCTTTTATACTCACTAGGATATACCTTTATACAGTAACTTGCTGTGGTATCAGCTCCGTTTACACTTTCTTGTATAAGTTCCTTTTATACCTACTTGGATCTGCCTTTACACAGTAACTTGGTGCAGTATCGGCGCCTTTTATACTTACTTCGATCTAGCTTTCTACAGTAACTAGGTGTAGTATCAGCTCCTGTTATACCTACTTGTATCTAGCTTTATACAATAACTTGCTGTAGTATCAGCTCCTTTATTACTTACTTGGATCTACCTTTATACAATAACTTGTTGTAGTGTTTGCTTCCTTTATACTTACTTGGATCTAGCTATATACAGTAACTTACTGTAGTATCAGCTCCTTTTATATACTCTCCCAAAAAAGAAAGTGTGCATGGTATAAAATAACACTAAAAAAAGATTTATATCATTTTCATTCATGGAAATTTTATTCAATCACAGATGAATCAATTTGTGATCAACACGAGAAATTTCATTACGCTACGACGAATACTCTTGGTGCCATGGAGAGTCAAAGACACTAAGGGTCCAACACAAAAGTCACACAGTCAATATCTGGTATGACCTCCGTCTGCATTGACTACTGCTGTGCATCTACGCCTCATGGAAGCGAACAAGTAAGCATGGAAGTGGGTTAGGGTAGGGTTAGGTTAGGGTTAGGTAGGGTTAGGGTTAGGCAGGGTTAGGTTAGGGTCAGGTTAGGGGTTAGGGTTAGGTTAGGTTAGGGTTATTTTAGGGTTAGGGTTAGGGTGAGGGTTAGGTTAGGCTAACCCTAACCCTAACCCTACTCTACGCCACTGCAGTCGAGCACAACAATGACATAACGTCAAAATCGGACAAATTGCAGGTCTTCGAGGACGTAAGCCGTATTCTCTCAGCCGGTTGATTAATGTTTGAGGATGTATCCGTCTCAGGTTAGGGATGTTCCTGGCTGTCGTCATTGCTGCCGGGGATGGACGACATGGATATACCGATCTTGTGCAGGGGTGGTAACTCGGGGTCTCCCGGAGCGGGGGCGGTCTCGAATGTCATCATGTTGTGCATGTCGATGGACTAGCCTGTCTACAGTGTTACGGTGGCAGTTCAAATGCTGGGCAACCTCTCTGTGTGTTCTGCCAGCTCTAATCATACCCAGGGCAAGGAGACGTTGATTCATTGTCAATCTTGGCATGCTAATATGGAGTCGTTTTAACAGCAGCGCAAGTTTGAATGTGAACGATAGGAAGGCCTTACTTTAGTGTTTAAATATCCAAGGATTCACACTGCTGCATGAATTTTCACACTCTCCACGTGCAAAACATGCCTTTTCACAAATGTGCAGCACGTCATTTAACGTTAATGCAATTTTAACGGGGAAAGCTGTTTTTGTGTTCAATATAACTTATTCATGAACAGGTTAACACTCTTTACACCTACGAAATTATTTTTTGGAGTTTGATCAATTTCTCCAATGCACACTTTCTTTTTTGGGCGAGTATACTTATTTGGATCTATCTTTATACAATAACTTGCTGTAGTATCAGCTCCTTTATATTTACTTGGATCTAGCTTTATACAGTAAATTTGTGTAGTATCAGCTCCTTTTATACTTACTTGGGTCTATATTTATACAATAACTTGGTTCAGTATCAGTTCGTTTTATATTTACTTGGATCCACATTTATACAGTAACTTGTTGTAGAGTCTGTTTCCTTGATACTTACTTGGATCTACCTTTATACAGTAACTTACTGTAGTATCAGCTTCTTTTTTTCTTACTTGGATCTACCTTTATACAGTAACTTACTGTAGTATCAGCTACTTTTATACTTACTTTGATCTACCAATATACAATAACTTGGTGTAATATCAGCTCCTTTTGTACTTGCTTGGATCTACCTATATACAGTAACTTGGTGTAGTATCAGCTCCTTTTATACTTGCTTGGATCTACCTTTATACAGTAAATTTGAGTCGCATCAGCTCTGTTTATACTTTCGTGGATCTAGCTTTATATAGTAAATTTGAGTCGTATCAGCTCCTTTTATACTTACTTGGATCTAGCTTTATACAATAACCTGGTGTAGTATCAGCTCCTTTTATACTTACTTGGATCTACTTTAATACAGTAACTAGGTGTAGTATCAGCTCTTTTTATACTTACTTGGATCTACCTTTATACAGTAACTTGCTGCAGTGGCTGCTCGTTTTGTGAAGGTGACTTGCATTAATCCAGTACCATTAAGTGATGTGTGCTTAAATTTATCAGTAGTATTTGGACATGAGTATGTTTTGTTTATATCTTGATCTGGAAACTCAATCTGTGATGTACAGTTTTTCTCTATTGATGCAAAGTTTAGAATGTAGACATCAGCCGGCTTCGACATGTTCACTTCACATTTACAGTTGGTAGAATTTGGCGACAACGATGTGTCGATATAGAAAACTTGTTCGAATGATGCTGAACTGTTACATATATTGACGATATCTAGAAAAGATAAAACATGTTGATGCATTTCTTTAGTTTAGTTGTATTTAAATGGCATTTGCATACAGTCAAAGTCTCAACCCTTTGAACCGAAGAGGCCGCTTTTCCGACCTAGGAACATGATACGTCACATAATTTCATTAAGTAGGATGGCTGTTAAGTTAATGGGTGGGGTAGACCGATAAATAATTTCAACGTGCAGCTCGAAGGCTGCACGTTGAAAATATTAATTGGTCTACCCCTGAATAATGAATATAGACCTGGCATGTTAAAGTACCTCCAGTACCAACATAACTGGTACCGAGGCGGGACAGAACATAATCAGATGGGAGAAATTCACATTTAAACCGACCCAGTCCCCAAGATCGCAAAGACAAACATGGCATCGTACTATTAATCTGCGGCGACATCGAAGTAATCATAAAGCACGAAGTTACTGATGACGGCGCTTTCATTGTCTTTGATGCCACGTTTGAAAAGTCAAAACGGTCGACATTATGGAGGTCGCTTTGCAGACAGAACATGCTCCGTTAGAGTGTTTTGATATGTTTATTCACAGATAAGTTGAAAATATGTCGTGCAAGCGTATCATACACGATTACCAGTCTTTCAGGAATTTCCACATAAAATAATTTTTTCCCGGTACCGGTGGGACAAAAGCTTCAGTACTGATACCGGTTGGAGCATGAGGGAACCGGCGGTACTGGTACAGGTATTGGTTGACATGCCTGATATAGACTCTTCAATTTTCTGTCATTGAACTGACATGGAAGATACCACCAGGGTTTAAAGGGCAAATATTTGTGTGAAAATAGGCACACTATTGTGGTTACACGATCCTTTATTCTCAGGACTGAATTTCCCATATCCCTCCATCTACCTAACCAAGAACTGTCCATCCGTCACCCGGGTCGTCCATCAGCACAAAACATTAGGGGATTGCAGTTTTGGGTTTGTTTGACGTTTTATTTCAGTATTATGGGATTAGGTTTGTACACTTCGTCACTCGGGGGTAGGGGCAGTATGGTGGAGTTAATTTGTTACATCCGGTTTGAGATCTTTCAACCAGAATCTCCGGAAATGTGATTCTGGTAAACTGATAACTGGTTAGGACTGGGCTTTTTCAGTTGCAGGTCAATCTCTTTGGAACATAATGTCCGATTCCCTTTAGGCACCACAACTTTTCAACATTTTCAAAACGAATCTTAAAACTCTATGTTTGAAAGATCATATGGTCACCTAAACACCCAGAAATATCACCAAAGAAAATGCTAATGTTGATGCTTAATACTCAGGGTAATTTTCCAATTCGGTCCCTAAGAGTTAAATACATAGAGAGTAATCAATTTGTTTTGAGCGTTACGGTAAATAATTCATCGAGAGACGGGACGTGAGTAAATCACGAGGGTGTAGCCCGAGTGATTTATGAAACAGTCCCGTCTAGAGATGAATTATTTACCGTATCGCTCAAAACAAATTGATTACTCTGTTTATTACATGACATTTGAAATAAAGAGGTCTTTTACTATAATAATTCAACCCAAACTATTGTCAGATATAATCCAATTTAGTGTAAACACGGAAACATTTCTAAAATTAGCAGGAAGGAAATACGAAATAGTCCTGTCTCGAGGCGAATTATATACCGTGACTTGCCGTAAGAATGGGTCCCTCTCTTTAGTAAATGACATTTTAGACCAAAATGTCTTTCAATAAAAATAATTCAACACAAAATATCCGCAAATGCAACTCTGAAATACTTCTGAAATTAGCGCGTACGAATACATATCTTTCTGTGTCAAATCTTCGATTGGAAATGGCCCAGTTTTATTTTTGTGACTTTCGTTCGATATTTTACTATTTTATGTGGCGTTCCAGTCGCATTTGGGGAATGGCATTAAGCCATAAGATAAAACATTTCTATTTGGATTTTGTCAACTGTGCTAACGAACCTGTTCATAGAGGAAAGAAAGGATTTTTAAAAATATTCAGAAGGAAAATTCATTTTAATTAACTGATGTGGAACTGGAAAACAAAACATCAACAAATCGGTGGGGGCGTGGCTTATATACGTCAGTCGTTCCAAAGTTACTATTGAAGTGACATAATTCACTCGTGACATTACCACTTTTTAATCAACATTAAATTCATTGCAAAACGAACTGAGGAATGTAATAATATCTTATACACTTAAGTGCTTGCCCAGTAGAATTTGAGGAGCAGACATGATTGTTTGCAGTTCATGGGTACTAGGTTAACCCTTTGATACCTTTGTACGGCTTATGACGTACGAAATCAAACAGCACGTTGATACTTTGTGGTCATTTGTTTCGTTATTATTTTTCTATTTTTTAAAGGTTTTAAACTCAATTTCCTATTTTCTCCCGAATAGTGATCAGTACAACCGTTGAGTCAAATGTTATCCTTGGCAGCTTAAAATACTATTATAATCCTGCTGTCAAGACTTCTTAACTGGCCGAGTGCTGGACGCCACTTTCAGGGTTTTCAAAAAATGAGGAAACCAGAGTGAAACCCAACACTTTTCTTGTTTATATTTCATATTCAGCCAAACACAAATAATATTTTGTTTATAAAAATTTGTTTTATTACAAATTATTGGAGAGTGCCTGTGGGCACTCTCCAATAATGTGTAATAAAGCAAGTTTTGAATAACAAATTCAGACCACTAAAATAGTCTGCGTGTAGCCCACAACCAGATAATCACTAATGTGAAAAATATCTTGTTATTTGAACTTTCCGATGTTTGACACCGCAATTTGAAGAAACTGAATTCCCAGTGACGTTTGAACGTCAGGATAATTAAAGTCTCAAAGGGTTAAACGATGCCATGATCCGTGTGTGTGTATTGCATATTTCCTCATTGACCCCTCCAATATCTTCTGGGCGACAAAGTAAGAGTATTCAAAACAGTCTGTACACAATCCGAGTGATCAATGTTTTGAAAACAAGTGAAAGTGTCCATTTTTAAACAGCCACAGATAGAAACGGACCGTATTTTGGTATCGTTCTGTCACCCTGAGCTATTTGCCGGGCCTGTTGATACGTGAACTTTTGCTTGTCAACTCAATAACTTCAAACGTTGTGTCCCAACAGATCACATTTTGTGGCGGATTAGACCTGGCTAGAGGAGAGTTCCTTCCAATAACCAGCGTCCTGGCATATCCATCATGGCCGCCACGGCAGCCAGCTTGAATTTTTGTGATTTGTGCATGTCCGAACTTAAAAACCAAATGACCAATGGATTGCATATTTTATGATGGTTCAGATCGGACTAGAGGAAGGTTGCTTTTGGAAATAAGCATCCGTGCATATCCGATATAGCGTTAAGGCATTTTATTGTTATTTTTGCTTATCTAAGCAATAATTTGAAATTAAAATGACCAATGGATTCTACATTCCTGGTACATTACTGTTGACTATAGTAAGGTCCAGGTTGATTATCAGCGTTCTGACATTTGTAATGTGGCAACAGTAGTGTTCAACTGATGATCGGAACCGGCCACCGCAATCGGCCGATTGTGGGCCACTGGATGACAACGGCAATGGCTCCTGGAACATCGGTTCAACCGATTGTTGCCAAGTATTTTGTGATCATTCATTAACCGCATTTTATTATCCTCTGCAATTGTTCAATTGTTAATGTAACATGATTTCAATGATACCATTCAATAAAGTTGAGAAACAACCATAATGTGTATTCTTAACTTCTCTAGACGCCCATTTACGGGATATACAAGTTAAACGACATGTAAAGCTTACAACTGAGCGTACTTGGAGTAATCGCCAGTTCATACCGGAAAGTTAAGGTCGCACTTCATTGACACATGTCGCAGTAAAATTACCAGTCGCACGCACTTGGGCAGTAAACGTGGCTCTGAGGGCCACGTTTACCGCCCAAGTGATCGCGACTGATAATTTCACTGCGATCCCAGTCAACGAAGTTTAACACTAGTGTACGGTATTACAATCGGAATCGGCATCAGAATCGGCCGATTGTGAGCTCAAATAACCGTTAATCGGTCAGCGACCGTTTTTGGTAATCGGTTGAACACTAGCGACAATACCAGCCATCTTGGATTCTCTTGATGATTGTGTGCCCCAAATGGACACCAGAGTTATAAATAATTACACGACTTCGTTTCTGTAGGGCTAACTGGCTACAGGTGCAAAATGAATCCCCGAGGGGTCATGATCATTTCTCTTAAGCTTCATAGACTCGAGATGGATTTTTATTTCAATTTTTTTAAAAATATTTTTCTACCAAAAATGACTTACTTTTCAGCTCACCTGACTTCAGTCAGGACAAGCTACAGTGATCTCTCCCTATCCGTTGCCCGGAGTCCGCCGTCGTGCATAAAGGGTGTGCTTGTGGCTTTTATCCAAAAAACACTTACCAATTTTCGAAGACACTTATGGAATTGTTGATCTTAGGTTTGAATTGTATTTATTTATTTATTGGTGTTTGGGGTCACATAATTTTACACAATTGCTAAACTTGACCTCAACATATAAAGTCAAGTCCAGCCAATCCAATCGTTAGTACCCATGTTGCTCATTTTAGAGGACTTTCACCCAGGGTTGTAGCGAAAGGGGGGGGGGTCACTTCCCTCTCTAATTTTGGGCCCAAAATTGGGTGGGTTAGAAATTCCATGGTCAAAAATTTGATAGTTCGCAATCCAGTCAACTTCCGCCACATGACTTGGAAAAACCAGGGGTTAGATTTCTAACTGTACTAGTCAAATTTCTAACTAGGGGTCTGATCCTGTTCACTCCATTCTGTGTTTTTTATGAATTGCCACACTACTATTCTACTATCCACCACCAAAGTCATGCTTCTGTAAAATTACGAACTTATTCCTACCTATTATTGTATGACTACCACAAATAGCCCCTTCAATACCACTGTAGTTTGCCCATCAAATCCAGCTCTCCAGAAAACAAGAGTGTCAAGTTTTTCAGATCGTTATCATGCCTGTCTCAAATGAGACGCACGTGAACGGGGACTATTTCTACCAGTGACCAATATAACGTTCCATGTCTTCAGAATTTTGAGGCGATGCATTTGCAAGCACTGAACATAAACACGAGTGTTTCCTCATTAAAGTCCGTTGACAAACATTCCAGTCGAGGTCTATTTGAACGTGCCGTGTTTTACAATTGCAAAATAACAATTAACAACTGTTTTCAAGATGCGAATCTAACAAAATGTGGGAGAATCTGTGTTATCGAAGGCAATTCAAATTGAAATTCAAGTCTTGTCTCCATTGTTTAGACTTTCAAGTTCCATGTTCTACACGAACGTTCGATATTACTACGCGTTTGGGATTCCTCAATTCCATAAATTGGTAATGGTCATTGGCTAATATAATTCTTGTTGTATTTGATTTATCAGGTGTTGCGATCAGTTTAAAATACTAACAAGATTGATGTTATAAATGCTGGAGTGTCCGATTATGATGTCACCGCTGAGACGGAGACCCTTTTGGGCAATTTAAATAAGAAATAAAGATATAATAATAACCAATTTTTATTCTCCACAAGTGAGAAAATACCGAGATGACGGTCGAGGTGGGGGAATCGTAATGCACATTAAGAATAGTATTATTTACAATTGCCGCACTGACTGTGAAGTTTCAGGTCTTGAATCTGTCTGGGTTGATGTTCGCAGTGCAAATCAGAAATTTATTTTAGGTTTTTTTACCGTCAGCCTTCCGCCACAAATCTTCATTTGGGATCTCATTAACAACTCAATAGCATCCGTAGAAAGTAACTCCAAAGGTGTATTGTAATGAGAGGTTAATGCTAATTGCCTTCTTGTCACCTACGAGAAGATAAAACATATCGAAGACATTCGTGGCGTGGTTTAGAAAGTAAAGTTTCCAACCCGAGTAACAGAATGCACAAGTAGTTTATTTGATTTAATTATGACGTCGTGTCCAGACTAAGTATCCAAATTTTAAGTCATCCCTTCTTTTTGTAGTGGCCGCCATGTCACTTCAGTTCACATTAAATCTGCAGGTATTGTTTTAAGCTATATACACGCTTGATATTGAACTATGAGAAGATGGATATACGAACAGATGTCAAAACGTTTTGAGCCTAGCATAAATAAGCTGGAATATCGGTACATAACCTATTTATCCCCTTGTAATTCAATACACTTGTTCCTCCTGGTCTGCCAGTCGTTGATGCCGCGTCTGTAGAAGTCCATATCTTGGTCCTGTAGACAAGCCTCCATAGCAGCAGTAGGTTCCTCATCATCTTGAAGAAATCTTTGACCACGTGTTTTTTTCAAATTTGGAAAGAGATGGTAGTCACTTGGTGCCAGGTCTGGAGAATAAAATGGGTGAGGCAGGATTCCAAATCCACATTCTTGAACAGCTGTCACAGCAGCACGACTGGTGTGAACTGGTGCATTGTCCTGGCGAAGAAGAACTCCATGTCTGAATTTGCCACGACTCTTCTCCTTGATGGGCTGTCTCACCTTCCTCAATAAGTTGGCATAATATTCACCGTGCATTGTTGTTCCAAGTGGCTTATAATCTATATGAATACCCCCTCTACTATCCTAAAATATCGTGGCCAGAACATTGTGGATGGATCTAGAGGCTTTGAACTTCCTTGTTCTGGGAGACTTGGCATGTTTCCATTCCATTGATTCCTGTTTGCTCTCAGGGTCATAGTGATTAATCCAGGTGTCATCACAGATAACTAACCTAAGATGAAAGTCGTCAGGATTTTGGTCATACCTTGATAACATGGCATTACTGGTGGTGACCCTCGATAGCTTCATTTCACTTGAAAGCATTCTTGGAACCCACCTTCCACACACCTTTGAAATGCATAGATGTTCGTGAAGGATAGTCTCTATTGATTGATGTGATATGCCAGTTGTCTCCCCTAACTCATGGGTTGTGATTCGGCGTTTATTCATCACAAGCTTGTGGACCTTGTCAATATTTTGTTGGCTAGTGCTAGTTGAAATTCCTTGACCATCGCTTTATGGTGGCAGATGATGGGGAAGCCTTCCAAAAACAGCTGGTAATCTTTCTTCAATGCACTTGGCTGAATTGCCTTCCAGAACCAAAAAAATTATGACTGCTCTGTATTCAGTTTTCTGCATTGCTGCCATTTCAAGTGGAGTACTACTTTTTGGATGTCGTTTGATGGCTAACTGGTAAAAGTATAAGTTTCAGTAAGTCAGTCCTGACCTCAGTATAAACTGTTGTTCAATATCCTATAGTTGATTTCAGATCCCTGATATTAAACTTGCGTTAGGCTCAAAACTTTTTGACATCCCCTCGTAAATGGTTTATTGGAAGCTTTTTCCATAGTGGACTGGGATTCCTTTTTTGAAGTCACCGATGTAGATAAGATTGCACCAAAAATTACGTCATGTATCAGATGCATTTCAAACGATTATAACCCATCGAAATCTGTTCTCGTAAGACCTAATGATAAACCATGGATGGCCTTTTCAGTTTGGAGCCAGATGCAGTCACGGGACAGAGCTCATAGTAATCATAGTAAAGCAAAGATAACGAATAACACAGATGACTGCTGCCACATTAGGACTCTTCTGAATAAAGCAATAACTTGTGTAAGAAAAGCCAAGCATGACTTCGATAAGAAACCTGAAAACCTGATATTGACAAATAACTTCTCCTCCAATCAGTGGTGGAAAACATGAAAATGTCACTCAAAGTAACAACGTAATGCTAGCCTAAGTTCCCAACCATTGTTTGGAAATGATTAGGTTGTTAGCGACTATAAAGAAATAGCCAACGTTTTAAATAATTTTGAAATAATAATAATAATTATAATTAATTTTCTAGAGCGTAAAACCACAAATAGTGCTATAAAAGGGTTGAAGAAGTAAATACACTGTTTTCTGAAATAAAGAGTCACATCAGTTTCGGTTGCCTCTTAGAGAGGTTCAGGAGAATGCTTCAGTACATGGGAAAGTTTTAAGATTTCTTTTGGAGATACTGAGAATTTCTTACAATAATAAGCGGGGAATTCCACAATCTGGGACCCACGATAGAGAACACACGATCATCAGCCAGATTAGATCTGCTAAAAGGTACAACTAGTTGAATTTGGTTTTTAGATCTGAGACTGCGTGATGGTGTATATACAGTGAGGAGCTCTTGCAGCTAAACTGGAGCCAGTTTGTGGATACATTTTAATACCAAGATAAATATTTTGAAATCCGCTCTGTTTCACTGGAAGCCAATGTATTTGTCTTAAAACAGCTGTTATGTGTTCAGAGCGTTAGGACCAGTAATTAACCTAGCACCAGTATTCTGAACTTTTTATTGTTATTATTACATATTAGACATATTTCATTACAAAAAAACGGTTTACAGAAAACATATATACATTTTACATAGTGTCAACGGTATGAACGCAACCGTTTGCATTTGAATTTTACATTTAGTAAATGAGGTGGGCAATATGTAGAAGTGGTGCCTAAGAGCAGATGTAATTCAGTTATATAGGAGGGGATTCCAGTGTTCCATGAGGGCAGCAATATACCACAGGTCAAAATTGCATATGGTATTAATGATAGAGTTGCTACTGGAAAGGAGCCACATACGAAAACTATAGATCATCCTTCGCCTTAGACATAGGAAAGACAAGATATCATTCGCGACAAACATGCCACTGGCACTACAGAATTTATCATAGCCCATCAGAAATCTGAACGCATTGTTGTAGCACACAGAAAGTCGGCGAATGCTCTTTTGTGAAAAATTACCCCAGAGGTGACAACATTACAATGATTTGATGTACTGAATGAAGAAGAGCCACTTTACACACGGTGAACACTTACAAAATTTCCTAATAAGTTGGTTCGAACGTAAACGAATTGCACGATACTGTCATTCTATATCGGCATCATTTGTCGATACAGATAATAAATAATAATTCTGCTGTGCCAGGATGTACTTTTTAAAAAGTTGAACCCTGGAACAATTTGGTTAAAAATGACATACAAATAGTCTTTTTCGTGTTATAGAGCATATCAATTTATTTTCGTAGCCTCTAACTGGCATACTCTCAACAGAGAGTGAAGTCCTGTTATGGAAGGCGCAAATACACACATATCATCTGCGTAACACAGTTGATTTATGGTTTTTGCTCCAACGCTATAGCCAATGGGCAGTCTGTTCAGTAAAATGTTCATATCATCAATATATATCGAACAGCAAGGGCGATAATATCCCCGCCCTGTCGAACACCGTTAGTAACATGGAATGTTGCAGACATGGCTTGCCCCCACCTGACCAAGAACAACTGAGTTCTGAACCAGTTGAGGAGAAGTCGTATAATGGCCACAGGAACCTTACGCTAAAGAAGTTTTTCGAGAAGGGTCATGTGATTAACTCCGTCAAACGCCTTCTTTGCGTCAAGAGAACACAGAAATAGTGGGGTATTAAGACTCAAGAAGTAGCGTACTATCTCTTTCAATTCCAAAATACAGCCATCAATGGAGTGATTAGGCTTGAAACCGTACTGGAAGTCTGTTTAGCAAGAGCAATCGGTCTGTAGTTATCTTTATCTGAAATATCCCCAGATTTATTTTTCACCAGTGGAATTAGTAAGACATCGGTCATGGCTGACGGTATATGACCGTGGAAAATAATGGCATTAAATAGCATTTCCAGTAGGTTAAATAAATTATGATTACTAAACTTCAAGTATTCCGAGGTAAGTAAATCAGGGCAAACAGCCTAACCGCCATGAAATTTACCAACGTAGTTTAACAATTCGTGTGAAGTTACAAGAAGTGAATCGTCAACAGAGACATTTTTAAAATGCTTCGTCGAAAAGCCCTCGTACTTGTAACTGCTGGGTATAATGCTATGTATAAAACGAAAATAGGCCACCCATATTTCCGAAATATTCGTTTCACCAGAAATACCATTAATCGTTTCGGCGATGACACTACCGTACCTCTTGGGGAGAGATTTCCAAAACTGTGTAAACTTTTTGTCTGATGCTACAGAATAGGGAAGGTTATCTAGTTCCGATTCATGGAAAACTGTTAGAATGTCTTTCAAATTGTTCATACCTTTATCGGGCCCATTACGTTTAACAAAACGCGACTGACAAGACGGAACATCGTAAAGAATCTTTTTAGCCAATTCAATTTCCTAATCCGTAAAACTATCTATGGAAAGTTTTATAATTAAGTCAGTAGGCAGCATTTAAATTTTGTTTAAGACAAAACACAGCAGTTCATTAATTATTATACTTGAAGAGGACTCATCATTGTCTAAAACTGAGCAATTCGCCACAGGCATGGCAATGTTTGTCGAATCACCCGACGTAGACGTTGACTGTTTTGTTCCGAAGAGTTTCTTTTCGCATTTTTCACATAAAGTCAAATCCCCTTGCGACAATTTAACTTTTGATCATGTTTCACGGTCATTGCATTTCATTACCGTAGAATTTACGAAGGGCCGGTGTAAACTGAAACTCAATAAATCTCTGAATTGATCACGCCAGAACTGATTACACTCCATGTCTGGTCGCCATTATAGCCAAATATCCAATCAGTCGTTTGAATATATACGCTAGTGGTTACAATTAATTTATATGCATCAGGTATAAACGTTCTTCGTACGATACCTCGTTGTATCTTTTGAAGCTTCTGAATCAGGTACTGGGGCTGCCCCACTAACACTGAATTACAATAGTCTAGTTGTGAGGTGATGAAGGAGAGCACACGTTTTTTTCAAGTGCTGACTGGTTAAGATAAGGTCGCAGTATTCCAACATTACGAAGCCGCCAGTATCATTTTTGACATATTTTATTGCTATGGATGTCAAGTTTTAAATTTGAGTCCATAATCAGCCCAATATTCCTGGCCGATTCACTTTTCAACCAGAAGTGATGTAACAGAGGGTGTAGGCATGCAAACTCCGGGTATCACTAAGAATTCCGTTTTAGAGTCATTCATTTTCAGTTTAAAATCTATCATCCATTCCCGCACCAGATTTATGAAAGTTTCGTCGTTACTGACTGCGGTGAATGAGTCACTTGGAAAAAATGAGTTGAATGTAATATGCAGTTGGGTGTCGTCTGCGTACAGATGATATGATATGCCATGCTTTTTAAGAAGGCGACCTAGAGAAGTGTATAGAGTAAATAAGCGTGGCACAAGAACTGAGCCCTGTGGAACACAACACTTCAACGTCCTGCTTTCTGAACCGATCTTATTGATATACATTTGTTGGCTGTGGCCTTCGAGGTATGAAAAAAACACGATAAGACAGTTCCACATATGCCATGGTGTGTCAATGTCTGCATGAGAATATCATTTATCGAACAAACTAGTTCCGTTATGGATGCTCAACTCCCGGACATACAGACTACTACTGCATGCATGCAAACTATCTCTGTTACTCCAAGTCTAGTTGGAAATATACTGTTAAACTAGACACACAGAAATCTTGTGCCCCTTACATGATTAATAAGGTTAATTCTGAAAAGGTGTTCACACCAGTTATCATTTCCATTAACTAAATTCTTTAACTTATCGTTAACAGTTGGAAAATTCCCTACCATATGGGAACACGCCAACGTATTACCGATTCATAAAAAAACTATCTGTAAATCAAAAAGAAAATTATCGTCCGATATCCCTAACTAGCTGTATAAATAAAGTATTTGAAAAGCTTGTGTTTATTGGCATATTTGAATTTCTATCACGTAATAATGCTCTCGCCAGTCTGCAGTCGGATTTTGCACCTGGTGATGGGAGAGTTTCCCAACTTGTCGATATTGATAACTTGCGATAAAAGTAAAGCTTTTGACAGAGTTTGGCGTGCAGGTTTGAAACACAAATTACGCGCAATTAAAATTTGAGAAATTTTATTAAAATGGTTCGAATGTTAACTATCAAAACGCACTCAATCCTTAGTTATAAATGACCAAAATTCTGACAGTAAGACAATTCAGGTTGGCGTCTCACAAGGGCCTGTTTTAGGGCCCCTTTTGTTCAACATTTGTATTAATGATATTGTGAATGATATCACATCCAACATCTGGCTCTTTGCGGATGATACAACGTTATATCTGACTGTCGAAAATCCCATCCAAGGCGGTAAAGTGCTAAATTACGATCTTCGGAAATATGTGTGTGGGCAATAAATGGCATGTTAAATTCAGTCCGTTGAAAACAGTGACGTTAACAATCACTCGTAAAACCACGGTGTCCACTAAGGAAGTTGAAATACATAAACATCTTGGAATAAATTTCCAGACATTTGCTTCATGGGACACACACATTGATAGCATCTATTATACTAAAAGAATAGACTTCTTTGTGGGCCACCTTTTGTTTTTTTGTCAGCATATACGCCAGAAATTCCTGCACTGAACGTTAGTATTCGATTTGAAGTTTCGGGCTTCATAGATTTCAAGTTTTTGAGAAATTAACGAAAAAACATGAGAATTCCTGCATAAAGTATTTTTAGATAAGTAGTGACGCCATATGGACATCCTCTGTCATGCGGTTCATCGGCCACCGACTCCAGACATTTTTACTTCAAGCATGTATTCAACATTCAGATATCTCGTATCGACCACCGAGAAAGACGGACAAATGGAAAAAAGAAAATTCCACACTTTCCACATAAGTTATTATGAATTTTCACTTCACTGAAAGAGATTCAAAGTTGCGTTGTAGTTTCAGAACTGAAATGGTAAACTACACATTACACAAAACACATTTAGGTCACTGGTAGCAGGATTTCACTACAATTCGTCCCCTGAGTTTCAATGTGCCAGTAGTAGACAAGTGTACCACTGACGGGCAGTATGCCTTAGTACAAAGCGCCACTGTGCCCCCGCCCTCTTTAATAGACCAAAAAATCGAACCACATTTGAAATCCAAGATACCAATGGAATACATTTAAATGGTTTAGGGTCGATTCAGCCCACGTCTGGAAGAAAATAAAACTGTAAAATACTTCAATGAACTTTGTGTAAAATGCCCGGTCCCCTCTCCCTGAAAGTATATAAAGAATCTTAGTCGATTTTGTACCACTGCCTAATTTCTGACAAACCTGCAGGAAGTGTACCCCTCTTTTTCTGTATCTGTGCGGCTGCATAAATAAATTACGTCTTACAAAAATCTCCATTAAAACCATCTGCGGGGAATGGGTTTCTCCTGTATCGAGTCACCTCCTGTTGGACAGTTTTACGGGTGGAGGAAGCCGGAGTACCCGGAGAGAACCACCGAGCAACGACAAGCACCTTTCCGACTCCCCAACGTACTAACTCCGCGTAAGCAGGGTTACCACTGGTTGAAGGCAAGTGCACCACCGACGTGCAGTACGCATTAGCGCAGAGCGCCACCGTGCCACCCTAACCCCCTTAATAGACCGACAAATCCTCCCTCCCATTTAAAGCCCAAGAACCCAATGAAATACATTTAAATGTTGTAAGCTCGTTAACTTTCAGCCCACGTCTGGATGAAAATAAAACAATAAAAAACTTCAATGAACTTTGTGTAAAAAGCCTGGTCCCCTCTCCTTGAAAGTATATAAAAAGAACCTAAGTCGATTTGTGACACTGCCCAATTTCTGACAAAACTGCTGGAAGGGGTGCACCCCTATTTTTCTGGATAAATAAATTACGCATTACAAAATTCTCCATTAAAACTTTTGGCGGGGATTGGGTTTCACCACTGAATGTATACATTCTGCATTACATGTGTTTTGATAAGGGATTTTTTTCAGATTTTTTACTTTCAATAAAAAATGTCGGAATATCAATTACTTCATTTCTCCATTAATATTTACTCTTAATCCCGCGCATGCGCGAGTTTTTTCCTAGTAATTAATAAAGTAAGTCCAATGCAATCTTAAATATAAGCTCTCACGTACAGCCCTTCAAACTATTTAAACCTACTTTAATCTCCCCATAACCGGTTCTCATCAGATCTCCGAAGTTAAGCAAAGTCGAGCCCGGTTAGTGCTTGGATGGGTGACCGTCTGAGCGATCGATTTGGGCACTAGCGTTGTGTCCTTGGGCAAGGCACTTAACCTCCATTGTCCACATTGGCGCACGATGACTCCGTGTACTAAGGCGTACTGCACGTCGATGGGTCGCATGTCTTAACCAATTTAACCCTGCCTGTGCAGCAATGCGGAGTTACGATGTTGGGGAGCTGGCAGCTGCTCGTCGTTCCTCGGTGGTTCTTTCCGGGTATTCCGGCTTCCTCCACCTGTTAAACTGTCACCGAAACGATATGACCTTGGCTGTTGAAGTGTCGTTAAATAAATAAATAAATAAATAATTCTCCCTAATTTTGATTATGCAGATATTATCTGGGGTAATTGCTTTCAAGTGAAAACTGAAATGCTCGAAGATCTACAGCTAGATGCCCTTCGCACAATATGCGGAGCGACAAAAGGAACAATCAGTTATTATACAAAGAAACGGTGTTCATACCTTTGAAGGAACGTAGGAAAAGGCACAAATTAGTAACATTGTTTAAATTATATCAGGGAACTGTCCTTCGTATCTATCGATTATACTTCGGCGTACAGTTTCCGAGATATCCAGATACCCTCTAATCACCTCTCATCTTTTATGGGAAACACAATTTATTACTTTCCAAAGTGTGATTTACTGCGATTTCCCGGTTTGATTAATTTCACAAGTGAATTATGCAATCAACAATTGTGTCATGTATCCGTGCGCGCAAACGAAGATGTTTTGCCGTGGCTGAAATGGGGACTTAATTGTCTTTTTTTGTTTTTTTAACCCTTTACCTAAAATGAAAAGCAGACGACACTTGCAAAAAAAAATTCTTAAATAACTATTATTTTCATTTTTTGTCTCAAAAACATAGGTTATGACCTCTCATTGGAACAAGCTCGTTCCAATGAGGGTCATAACCTATGTTTTAGAATCAGTGCAATACTTTATGCTGGAAAATAAACGATTATCTTTAGATTAGTCCTTGGGTTGGGGAATAGAGGGGAAGAAGGCAAAACCCTATAAAGGTATTGTGACATTTGCGTCTATATCATGCCGTGAGGTAGTTGCCTTACGCATATAAGTCGGGCAATAAAGAAGAACGGTCAACGCTATTACGAGTGGTTAAACTCCCCCCCCCCCCCCCCCTCAACGTCTGGAGATGGCTGTCTGGTGTGTTAGCTATCAAACGTGTTTATAATTATACTTTTCGTTTTGTTTGTTTTTGAATGATTCTTGGGGACTTGTGCACATAGGAATTTTGTAATGCACGCGAAAAGGTTGGCTGAATCAATCTAAGAACAAAGATATATCTACACCTGCACTACTAGTACCATTTTATATATTGAATGTAAGAGGATGTCTGTATAAGCGAGGTAGTGAAAAAGGCTTCTTGTAGCCTTTACCAAACCTAATTTCGTTTTGATGAAACAAAATTATAGTTTACAAAACAAGATAAAAACTGTCCCAGGTTAAAATTCGCACATTCACTTCACACGTTACCAAGGTGTAACCTGAAGGTATAAGATTGCATCAAGAAAAAACATTTCTTTGGTTGTTATTTGTTAGAGTTGAGTGATAAGACACATGACTGTATGCATCAAGTATCAGTATTGAATATCTGGGTTGTCAATATGAGAATTGGAATTGCTGATGTTTATATGGATTAACTATATTTGTTACACGTCTGTTCTATGAAATCCCCATCTGCAGCAACGCTAAACCATGCGGAAAATGAAAATCCGCTCCGCACATATGTGCGAACGGAAATCGTTGACGGACTATTTTTTAACAGAAGCGAAATTCCACTGGAAGTTTCTACAAATCGTGCACCACAATTACAATTTGAATCACTAGCGATAGCTAAAAACCGTCCCTGTGTTCCAATATGTTCTATGTGCCAGAAGGCACATAGAACACATTGGAACTCAGGGAACGAAATAGTAACACGGGTTCCCCTCGCAAATTTGGTTGGCGATAAAATGTGTTCTTTTCGTTGATAGTTGTCAAATGAGTTGCTGAGTATCTTTCTAATAATTGTTTGTTTTGACGTCAAGGCGTGTAATAAGCACAGACCAAAAAGCGGGTGTGAATGGGTTAATCGACGTGGCACTTGTGCCATCGCGGTAAGATAAAACTTGAGACCTGCGGCCCTTCGTTCTATCCATCTCCACTGGCACACGTGTCATATCGTTTAACCCATTCATACGTGCGTGTTGTTCTGTGTATATAGCCCATTCCATTTTGAAGAATTTTCTTTCAAAATCATTTATTTTGTGTAGAAGCGTAAGTTAGACCATGCTATAGAAAATTGCATTTTAAATGCATTTTAAAAGCTTCTTTTTAACTTCTAATAAAAGGACAGTTTTTTTTCTTCCTGAAGAGGAAGCTTGCAAAATAATGATTGTATTATTGTCTGACACTAGAGAGTGGGTGAAATACTGATGATTCTCTTTCCTCATTTGATGCAAAATATGCATATTGTTCTTTTTTGTTTGATTTGATATAATATAAAGTCATCGCTGGAATATGTTTTCACTTCTCACCAAAAGGACAGTAGACAAGGCAGTGGTCAGAGAAATATTTCAAGAACTTGTAGTCTTATCGGGATGGCTACCTCATCTTAAGTTGTCTTGTATTTGCCAGTTGAAACATATCAGTCCATCAGACTTGACAATATTCAAATTTCTGGCCTTAATCCAATTCTATCTAATGTATATGTGGGTCTCTCGTATGATGTTATCCTATTTTATTATATACCTATCAATGATACGCCGTGTTTTTCACCCATCAAATCGTGATCGCCCTGGATCACACTGAGTGGTTTTCAGCTTCCGTATCAGATGATTGGTCCCAGATAGCACTGAAGAACGTCAATCGAGTCCGCCCAGGGTACCAACCGTTTCTAGGTATGCTTCATTTGAGTAAATAAACACTATCGAAAAACGTGAATTTCTAATATTGTTCTCAACCAATTTTATATTGATCTCTCGAGTGAAAGGTGAATTTCAATAACGGTATATAATAAACAGATCATTATGATAGTCAAGTGACCTGGAGCCAATACTATAAAACTTTTGCAATTGTATCTTCTAGAATTGTACTTTCTACCTATTAACCCTTTACCCAACATAACGGCCAAAAACGGCCAGCGCTATTCTCAAAAATCGCCAATTAATTTTCATTATTTTTTCATTTTTTGTCTCAAAAACATAGGTTATGACCCCTCGTTGGAACGAGCTCGTCGAGCTCGTTCCAATGAGGGGTCATAACCTATGTTTTTGAGACAAAAAATGAAAAAAATTAGTTATTCAAGGATGTTTTTTGCAAGTGTCGTCTGCTTACCATGTTAGGTAAAGGGTTAATATAACTGACTAAAACGAATCATTAGCATTTTAAAAGATATGGCAATTTGCCAACTGGCAAATTGCAACAACTTTCAAAATGATAATGGTTCATTTCAACCTACTTAAAGTCATAACTATAAAATACAATTCTAGAAAATACATTTGTAAAAGTTTTATAGTATTGGCGCCTGGTTTGTCGTATTCCGTCGAGTTGGCGAGGCCAGATCGCCGGATCACACGAGTCGCCTTCAACGGAAAACGACAAACCAGGTCACATTACTGTCATGAAAAATCTCTATTTTATGCATAATAATTGATAGGATATTGATATCTGTCAATGGGAGTGTTCTTGAACAACACACTATCAACTGATGATTGAGAAAAGCAAGACACCATTACGTACGTACTTGTTTCTAGCTAACTACCATTTTGGTTCCTATCAGTTAGAAATTTGACCCTAGACAGTCCCTCAACCGGAGACACTCTAGCCACATCTCTTTTTCCACCCCAGGCTTTGGTGACCTGGTCCTATTTTACCAGTTAAACAGAGCTTGTTTATCACAGTAAACAAGCTATGCTTCACTCCCCGAGGTTTCACAGGATCGCATTGTAATTTTATTCAAAATTAAGTCGCCACACACCAAATGGATAGTGTGTGGGAAATTGCTCCAATTTTTTTTTTAAATCTACTTCTCGTGATTCAAAGGATAGAATGAGATATTTTTGTCTTTTTCTGGAAAGGAAATGACATTTGTTTTTCTACGGACTATTATTTTCCCCTATTCATTCTTTCTGTTTTCTGACACGTTTTAGAGCGGAATTCTCGAGAAGATTTCGTAAAAACTTTGCAAGAGCATAGACGACTTTCTGTAGCCACAAAATTGACTGTTTTATTTTAGTCTACAGTCTCGGGACTATGAATTATGGGAGCATCAATAATAGACTGAATATTTAAAAAAAACAATGTATCATTACCATAAACGCAAGCAAATTTGACTTCATCTATAATGAGTACAAAATGGCATTCAAAAATGACGGAAATCGTTCCTTTTAAACATGGCATTTCTCATAACTGACGAATGATGGGTTAACACATTTACATCACTGTAGTCAGCGATCATAGTAGAATGATATATATATAGACGCTGGGATATTCTCTGACGTTTGAGGTCAGTTTGATCATAACCGGAATGGTTTTAACTGCCCATTGTCGATTGTATTTGAGATTGCTACACTGTGATATTGCACTTGAACCCGACAAAGTGTGCCAATTTTTGTCCTCAGCTTTGGATTGCTTCACTGAATTAACCCTTTTAACCCGGGCGGCCCTTTTTCCAGCCAGGAACATGATACGTCATTACGCCATTGAATAGGATGGCTGTCCAGTAAATGTGTGGGATAGACCAATCAATAGTTTCAGCGTGCGGGGCTGCACGTTCAAAATATTGTTTGGTCTACCCTAAATAATGAATATGGACTCTTCTAATTGCTGTCATTGAACTGGCATGGAAGATACAACTATAGATCAAAGGGTTAACCATCAATCAGCCGCAAAAATGTGGGTCTCCTTTAACGTGCCCCTGTACTACATGGTCTGGCTTTCAAGAGCAGAATTCTTTCTGGTTTTACTTCCAGAGTAACTTCCACTATCAATCACATTTGTCTTTCAATAATTTCTTCAGACATTCGCTGTTTTGAAGTATATTTACGAAAAACCTTTCAACAATACTAAATATCTGTTTAAGGCAACTAAATGATACAAATGGAACAATTTATAATACAAGCAAATTCAGTGAATTCATGTCTCTCGCTGGGCAGCAGTTTCAAGGGGGATCAATGCACCCACTGGAAGACTGATGAGTTGCAAGTGGAAGTTATTTAGAAGAGACAGAACAGACAGTGCTTCAGACAGTGGTTATCAGATTTATATCCACGGATGTCACTGTCAAAGCAAGTAAGGTGATGTGGAGTATAACTGTGAGAATCACTAAAAATTAAGACTGTATGATAAGACATATTACATTAAACTGATGCGAAAAGTAATCCATATATGAAATTTCATTGCAATCGGTTGACTCTAAGGAAAGTCTGGAAACCATCAGCCAATCAAATTTAAGCAACCTAATTAAATATGCGCGGAAAATGCCCATGTTCGAACTTGGACCCACAACTGATGAAAGTGATCTACTACCCAAATTTCAACGAAATTGACTGACTGTAAGGAAAGTTAGAGTCTGGAAACGAAAAACACGGAAGGTGTGCACTTACTGTGCATTAGTAGTTGCACTGAATAAATCAAAGTTTCCCCAATTTGTATAATTTTTGCACGAGAACAAACCCCGTATTATATGTGATGTATTGCATGTTACTAAACATTCATACAAACATTTATTCAAATCCGAACTTTCATACAGATGTTCTGTACAAAATAAAACTGAGTACACCCAATTTCGGAACAAAATGGCCGCTGGCGACCGTCTTGAATTTTGGACCAAACCTCAAAACACATATTCTGGTCTCACAATCATAATAAAGATACCCAAGAAGTTTCGGGAAGATCGGTTCATAAATACGGCTTTTAGTTCGAGGTGCGTTGACGCATTGGGCAGACGGACAGATTTTCGGTACAAAATTTCCCACATTCGAACTTGACCTAGGTATTGATAAAAGTAATCCATATATGAAATTTCATCGAAATCGGTTGACTTTAAGGAAAGTTAGAGTCTGAAAACCGTCAGCCAATCAAATTTCAGCAACCTAATTAAATATGCGTGGAAATGCCCATATTCGAGCTTGGACCCACAATTATTGAAAGTGATCTACTGCCCAAATTTCATCGAAATCCGGTCACTGTAAGGAAAGTTAGAGTCTGGAAACGAAAAACAAGGAAGGTGTGCCCTTACTGTGTATTGGTAGTGGCACTGAATAAATCAAAGTTTCTCTAATTTTGATAATTTTTGCACGAGTACAAAACCGGTATTATATGTGATGTATTGTATGTTACTAAACATTCATACAAAAATTTATTCAAATCCGAATTTTCACATAGAAGTGCTGTACAAAAAACTGATTACACCCAATTTCGGAACAAAATGGCCGCTGGCTGCCATCTTGAATGATGGACCAAACTCCAATGATAATAAAGATACCCAAGAAGTTTCGTGAAGATCGGTTCATAAATGCGGCTTTTAGTCTGAGGTGCGTTGACGCAGACGGGGCGGACGGACGTTCAAACTATTTGGGTTTAAGGGCTTCGAAAAAAACATTTTTATGTGTCCATCACCTTATTTTAGCCAGAACCCCACCCCCTCCACCCTAGAACTTATATTTAACCCTAACCCTAACCTCCACTCAAAAACCACACCCTAACCCTATCCTACCCTGACCCTAAACCCTAAAACCCCACCCCTGACCCTAACCCCCACCCCCAGGGACCTAACCCACCCCAACGTTAAGATCTACTCTGGGGCTACCCCTAACCCTAACCCAACCCTAGCCGGACCAAAAGGTTTAGGGGCTATGTTTTGGTTTAGGGGCTATAAAAACTAAAACCCCACCCCTGACCCCAACCCCCACCCCACTGGGTCCAAACCCCCTGCAACCTTTAGCCCTGCCCTGGGGCTACCCCTAACCCTAACCCCACCCCTCTCCTAACCCTAATACTGCCCTAATTTTGACTAACCTCCTAAAACTAATAGCTCCTAAACAGGTTTAGTTGGCCCAGACAGGCAGACGGACAGATTTTCGGTACAAAATTTCACACATTCGAACTTGACCTAGGCATTGATAAAAGTAATCCATATATGAAATTACATCGAAATCGGTTGATTTTAAGGAAAGTTAGAGTCTGGAAACCGTCAGCCAATCAAATTTCAGCAACCTAATTAAATATGCGCGGAAAATGCCCATATTCGAAATTGGACCCACAATTGATGAAATTAATCTACTACCCAAATTTCATCGAAATCCGGTCACTGTAAGGAAAGTTGGAGTCTGGAAACGAAAAACACAGAAGGACGGAAGGATGGAAGGACGGAAGGACACACCGAATTTAATATCTCCCGTTTTTTTTTTCAAAAAGCGGGAGACAATAAGCGGAAAGACGGAAAAGGGCTTTTATCTGAAGATCTTTTTTGCCAACAAATGACGTCATGTTAAACTTATACTTCACAGGACTCCTGTGTGTTCACATAAATTGAACTGAAAACTCTCGCCTTGGGGTAAGTTTTTTATCAAGATTAATATGGGCAGTGTGAGTTTTTTGTGCGGCGTACCATTAACTCTTTACCTAACATGAAAAGCAGACGACAATTGCAAACAAAATCCTTGTATAACTAATTGTTTTAATTTTTGTCTCAAAAACATAGGTTATGGCACTCACTGGACGATCTTGACGAGCTTGTTCCAAAGAGGGGTCGTAACCTATATTTTTGAGACAAAAAAATGAAAAAATAAAGAAAATTAATTGTCGACGTTTGTTAACAGCGCTGAAGGTTTTTCCCGTTACGTTGAGTAAAGGGTTAACCCTTCAATCATTAAATATTCAAGAGGTGCAATATCGTGTTGTACACCTGCAGGAATCCAGATATTTATCTGGAATTTGGAGCTTAGGTTTAATTTTTTATCAGGAGTCACATGGGTATTGTGAATTTTACGTTCAACGTTGTGTTAACACATCAACCAGAACAACACAGGCATGAAAACCTGCATGTTCGGGATGTGGAGTTAAAATTTGGTACCTTAAGGTAATTTGTATTAGGCGTAAAAGGCGGGAAAAATTTAGGTACATAGTTGTTTTAACCCTTCATTCATCAACCCTTCGCGCAATACTGGTATGCACTTCTACATTTACAGATACAGAGCTGAAAGTTGTCGTCTGGGTAATTTTAAACCTTTACCTAACATGAAAAGCAGACGACACTTGCAAAAAAATTCTTCAATAACTACTTTTTTCATTTTTTGTCTAAAAAACATTGGTTATGACCCCTCGTTGGAACGAGCTCGTTCCAAGGGGCATAACCTGTGTTTTGGAGACAAAAAATGAAACAATAATGAAAATTAATTGGCGATTTTTGAGAATAGCGCTGGCTGGTTTTGGCCGTTACGTTGGGTAAAGAGTTAACAAAAAAGGGACATGGGGTGGTCATGGATGCGCCTGCTATTGCCTTAACCCTTCAACCACAGCAACTAGAGATGTCAAAGAAATATCTCGGAGATTGAGAGTCTGGGGCTGGTGAAATAATCGTGAATAGCTCGTGAATAGCACATGTATCTCTGCTGCCTGTAAATAAGTCTGAGTTTATTAAAAGTTTATCTGGCAAGTTTATCAAAAGTTCGTTTTTTGTGTTGGTCGCATTATATGGCGATTTTAGTACACTAATTTTTCTAGGAAATTGGATTTCATTTCAATACAGCAGTAATTGGGTTATACGTAGTTGATACATGAACTGCCTATTGTGTGTTTGTTTTGTTATCCTCTTTGCTGCTGTATGGTTATTGTTCCGGAGACCTCGCTCAGAGGTACAAGAGAGCACACACCAGATCGTGGTGATTCTTCCGAAAAAACATTCTCCAGTCATTGCCCGCGTGGCAGTTTCCAGTTGGAGCACATATACGCGCGTAAGCTCTGACTCCAGGTTAATAACACCCGGAGACTCGTGTTACGGAAATCTGATGCACTCCAGAAACACCGCATTTACCAACAATGCAACTCACAAAATGTCTTATCCTACACTACCTGTACATCGCAGGAAGTACCTGAACCCTGAACCTTCAACCTAATATGGGCTGACCTGCGATCTATTTTAAAGTGACCCTACATTAAAAACCTACCACAGTTACCTCCTATAGAATGTAGTACCCAGGGGCGCCCAGCCCAAAGCTATAAACCGTACGAATCATACTCCTGCACACCTCAGGAAGAGCCATTTTCAATTCTGAGCCCTGAACTTTCGACCTACTAAGGGCTGGTTTCAAATCTGTCTGTGGTGACCATACATTATAAACCTATCACAGTTACCTCAAAGGATGTAGTACCCACAGGTGTCCAGCCCTAAGCTACGAACCGTATGGTAATACCTAAGAACAAAACAGAACCCTGCCATCCCTCCTCTACATAGAAATAGAGGGCAATATTTTCGGCACGGGAGCGGGCACTTCTCTACGTGGACCATCCACACACGGACCGATAACGTCCACCAACGTTCGGCTTCGTTTATCACACCAGCTCCAATGTCCCTACAGATTGGAGGCCACCAAGGCCTTATTGCCTCACACCACTGTCAGATGACACACACCGAAGCCTAGTGCCTAGAGGATTCAGTGTCCCTTAATAACCACCAGTCAGCTGAAGTGGAAAGCTGGGTATGCCTTTTCCATCCGTAATACTGTCGGGCACGATTTGACCCTACAGTACAATCGCAGTGGACTAGTCATAATCCACACGCAGGCAGTGATGTTCACGCTTGCGTTTTTACCAGGTAATAAAACTCATAATCAGAAAAATTTTAATAAATGAAGCACCGGGTTGTTTTCATTAGAATGACAGCCTATATAAAAATATGTTTAGAATATCACTTGTCTGGTTTAGCATAAGAATGGCGGATAAGCAATTATACTATCTGTATCTTCAAGCAGCCGGGTTTGCATTGACTGAAACATTACTTGTGCACAGGCCATGTGCACAGAATTTGATAGCCTTACTATGACCATAAAGCATAGATTAACGCGCAGATCAGCCTGCTATCTGTGTACATTTCATGTCAGGACTTCTAGTTTTAACTGTAGTCTGTTTCCTTTTGTGTGAAAACTGACATGATCAGTCCAGTTCTCGAAGCTTTTCCGAAAAACCTGATTTCCGAACAAGATTGTTGTATAAAAAACATAACAGAGAAAGCCAATTACTCATGAAATCTTCAGTTCTACAACTCATAAGTTCGGCATAAGTTAATTAGTGATACTATCTTACGTAGCTTTCAAGCCAATCAGGAAATTTTGAGACATGCCATGCGCTGATTCTTTCCATCAATGGCGCAGATTCGTAGGCAGGCAGATCTGATGGGCTCAGATTCGATGCAAAGCAAATCACTGAGAGTTCTCCAAATAGTTCTCACAAAATGATCACTATCAAATGTAACTAAGTTCGGTCGAGAAGAAATAATTCTTTCTAGCCAAACTAGGCCTATAGAAGTATTATATAATTTTGATCAATTTATGAAGCATATCAGTTCTGGTCATCGGTATATTGGTTGAGTGGTATACAAAGATATTCTATCACATATTATCGTACTAAACATAAATATGAAATGGACACTCATATAGCTTCATGTATTAAGAGCTTTAGGTGTTTCGCAGACAAGGAATTGCCGATCTAATAAGAACACACCCAGCGAAGTGCTTTGAATAAGCTCTGACATCCCTTTCAACTGACTGTAAACTATAAGTTAATAGTAAATATGAAAGTATTCTGAAGGGTGGATCAGAAGATTTTTAATGAAATTCTCTCAAACTGCACTAAGTTCAAATTCGGGCTCCCATAGAGAGCTCAAATATCAACGCAGGGACCCGATTTGAAAAAACTTGCATCTGACCCCCCCCCCCCCCCCCCCCACACACACACACACACACACACCACCACCACCACCACCACCACCACCACCCCCATCCCACCCCGCCTAAAGATGCTGTATACCAAATGTGAAAGGATTTTGACTAGTGGATCGGTAGAAGAAGATTTTTAAATATATTCCATCATATTTCACACCGACCCGATTTGAACAAACCTGAATCTGACTACCCCCCCCCCCCCTCCCACCTAGAGATGTTGTATACCAAATATGAAAGGATTCTGACTGGTGAATTTGAAGATTTTTAAAGAAATTTCCTCATATTGAACTATGTTAAAATCCGGGCTCCCATAGGGTGCCCAAATAATAAATCAGGAACTCGATTTGAACAAACTTGAATCTGACCCCTCTAGAGATGTTACATATCAAACATCAGAAGATTCTAATTGGTGGTTCTGGAGAAGAAGATTTTTCTAATTTTGGAAATCAATTTATAGGTGCTATCGGAGTAATGGCCCTTCTGGTGCCCTCTGTGGCCATGACAACTTTATTTGAACAAACTTTAATTGACCTATGATAAGTAACATGCATATTAAATTTGGTTCAATTCAGTCCAGTGGTTTTTAAGGAGAAGGCAATCACGTAAAGTTCACGCCTGACCGACGACGGCCGGACGACGGACAGAAAGTGATCACTTGAGCTCAGTCAGGTGAGCTAAAAATGAACCCCGAAGTGGTTCATTCTTGTTTGCATGGCTAGAAGCTTCATTTAAAAGTCTTACAGGCGACATTGTATACTTATAATCCCACTCTAAATATTGCACGTTTATGGGGTGGGTTGGTGGGATTATATATATAACACCTTTTCAAAAGCTGCAGGTAATATGTATATGCAAGACCACATATGTTCACAATTTTCCATCCGTCGTCACTCCGATATACCGTCTGCTCTTAACACTAAATCGACGCGTGTATACTTGGACACTAGATATGATGCAGAATAAAAGTAATCGGTGTATGTCTTTATCTAACCCGAGCTTCCTCTGACGCACCCCTTTAAACACCTGGGCTAAGGTCCAGATGGTTTAAAGGGCGGATTGTCAGAGGAAGCTCGAGTTGGCCTAAACAAGGAGCTGAGCGAAACAATATCAACAAGGGCTACGAAAAGCGTTGGCTACTGCCCTCGACTCGTAGGCATGTTCGATAGCCTTAAAGGTATTGTGGGACAGAAAAATCTTCTATGTCGAAAGAGTGAAAAAGTGCTATAATTCTGCGAAAATTTATTGGACGGAAGTCACGGAACCCGTTCCTTGTACATATTAATTCCCCCATACGAGTCTGCAGTGCTCAAAATAACTTTTTTTCTTTGCGTAGCAAAATGCTACGCATTTCCAAAAAATGAATAGCATTTTGTAAAAATTACATAGCTATTTTTGTATACCAGAGTTATGTTATGCTGTTTTATATTGAATTGTTCTAAGTAGATAGAATAGTTTCATCCATTTCTGGGCATTTCCAAATGATCTGCAACACATGAAACATTTACTGTGTTTTTTTTAACTGAACTGCCTTTAAGGGTTGCATGGACTCGTATACTGTTATAAAAGGCGTCTTGGTTGTTTAATAGAGTTCTCAAAATGGAAGTTGGGATTTTTTAATTTGATGGGCTTGTAGTTATTTTTAATGGACATTTTATGCAAAATGTTGTAAAAATAGGAAGCATTTAAACCAACAGAACTCGTCTTACATATGAAGTTGCTAATGATGCTTGATGGAGAGTTAATCTGAGTTAAGCGGCCCATCCACAGTCAATATAATTGTCAATATTATTGACTCAATATTATTGACAATATAATGTTTGCCCTCAACTGCACTATCATTTTGATCAATATTTCTTTCATTTCTGATTCGACAATCATAGGATTGATTGATCAATCTTTGATTGATTTTGCCATGTTGATGGCTCTGTGTTTTTGACAAGAATGAAATATTGATCAATACAATTGATGTGACAAAAATGCACATCAATATTATTGACAATACGTCAATAAATATTTGAGCTCTCTGATATTCTTCAATACATTGATCAAGTCTTCAATATCGCCCATTCATGATCAATAAGATTGTCAATATAAATTATTGACAATTATATTGACAATCAGATTGAGTGTGGATGGCCCGTTTTATGCCTGGAATGTTCCACAATCAGAAGTAAAGCATCAGTGAACTAGTTTTCAAATTTGTTTGCAAATTTCCATTCACATTTTGCGATACAAGATAATCAACTGCAACCTAATAGGCTGCAGTTGATTATCTTGTATCGCAAAATGCTATACATAATTTAACATTGTGTAGCTTTTTGCAAGTTTTGCATAGCAAAAAGCGACGCGACACCGCTTATTTTGAGCCCTGCGAGTCTGTCAGCATAACAATGAAGATCCAAATCCGCCCGATGGCTTTGAAATTATTACAATCCCAAATGTTTTGTACAGACACGCAGACCGACGCAGATACAGACGGAGGTCTTCACTAGATATCCCAAAATGTACAGTACGTGGAGGGTGGATTGTCGCTAAAACGCAGTGTGTTAGATTTCATCTAATGGACCGCCGGGTGCAACCCGGTAGTGTAGGAGATGAAACTTTGTTGATGGTTCTTGTAGTTTGATCCAAAATGTTTTGACATTTTACGAGTGGAAAATCTACATTACCACGATTTAGCGACAATCTACACGCTAAAAACTAAAGTGTTAAAAACTACACTTGGAGTGCTGTATTTAACACTTACTAAGTGCTGAACTAGCACTTTGTTCAAGTGTAGATATCAGAACTTGACAGGTGTCACAATAATACCACTTGGCAAGTGTAATGTCGAGACACTTAAAAGGAAAGAACGCAGATGACGCGGATCAGGCTCGAACTCTCGAGCCCGATCCGCGTCATCTGCGTTGTGTCCTTTTAATTATGTACCCACCAAGCGTAAATCAAATTATGGACGATTCTGGAAGAACCACCAATGCTAGACACATGGGAAGTGCCATCCATTCAAGTTTCAGATGTCTGACGATTGTAATGTCTAAGTGCTTAAAGCATTGCACCTTGAGTGTTAAAACCAAACCCTGAGAGTTAGAATGGGGTTAACACCTTAAAAGTGTCAGTTTTAACACTTTAGTTTTTAGTATGTACCCCACGTACTGTACTTCAGTGTACTGTTGACATTTATCATCAGCAAATAAGCCGGCATCAACACAGCCCTCCCATATATTATCCATTAATAACAGAAAAACGTATATCGAGGTCGGGATAGTGGATTTTTATGCATAACATTCTATTGTATACAGATAAGATTTCCAAATAAAATCAATGCTGAATGGCCCACGAATCCGATTTAGAAATAGAAGAATGAACGTGAGCGCATAAAATCGCAAACGAATTCGCGCGTTTTTCATAGGTAATTTTATACGCTTCGCACTCATCGTATTACGGAACTAAATATTTTCCCATAGCCGACCATTATAGCGTTCAGGCGGAAAAAAATATGATTGCATCCCTTTAATTCTGGCATTCAAATATCTCTGTCAAGTATCGCCCTTCAGACAACTTTTTTCTGATCCCAAAACAGGGGGTCATGCAACAGATAAGAGAGAAAAACTGACACAAAGGGAAGTAACGGTCACGTGCACACATTTTTCAGGAAATTCCTTGCAAAAACACACAAAAAGTAAATTGTAATTTTTAGGACCAAAAGTCATCAAATCACCCTCTTTTTATCAGGAATATTCAACAATAATGCAAGATGTCAATAGAATGTTTCAAACGTTTATTGAAACAATATATTTTCCCAAGGCTGTATATTTTTAGAGATTGCATCATTTCCGAGTGCAACATTTTAAGGCGGTTAACTGTAAATTCAATATTTAGTTCCGCGATACCTCATAAAATACTACTGATTTGGTCCCAATTCTTTCAATGTTCACAAATCTGCCTGAACCGGACGGAATGCAATTTATGTGAACTGTACACATGTACTGTGAATTTCCAGCAATCACCTCCACAACTTCTCTGTGAAAAATGTACACATTCTGTACGTGGGTGTATTATATGCCTCTAAACTATTCTTGGACGCTAAAAAAAGTTATTACCGTAATTTTACTCATGCGAATGGCATCCGTAACCAATATTTGACAAAATACTCATGTTATACTCACATTTCTGTCATATTTTAAAATAAAAACAGAGCTTACGAACTTTTTGAAAATCGGGAACGAATCTACACACTGTCGGAACGATTCAGCGTAAAAACAAGAAACGAACTGACTTTAAGCGCCGATCACCTCCAGGGATAAGTATGGCTGCACTCTGAAATCAATTGGGTTAACAATCAACCCAAATCAACTGGGTTGAGTGAGAATGAGTTCAATCATATTCATTCAACCCAGTTGATTTTTGATCCAGCTGATTTCAGTGTGTGTATTCGACAACGTTTTTCATTCGTTCGTTCATCCGTTCGTTGGTCATTCATTCATCGCTTCTTTAGAACAATTACCGTTGCTGTTAAACCTTTACCCAACGCAGAAGATATCGAAATTTATTATTTTAAATATCATTTTTTTATAATTTTTCCAAAAATTTCAACAAAACCATAACATGTGATCCCTCAGTGGAACAATCACGACGAGCTCGTTCCAAAGAGGGGTCACGTGAAATGGTTTTGTTGAAATTTTTTGAAAAATAATATTTTTTCACCTGCTGAATTTGCATATTACGTGGCGGATGTGTCCGATTCGTTGGGTAAAGGGTTAAACCATCACGAGTTCGACATTTATCCACCTTGGTTATATCAAGAAATCCTATTGATAATACTTACTTGGTGATCTTGGACAAGTTGATGCTGACGCTAAAAAATAAAAAAAAAACATCGTCAGCAAACACAGTGAAGAAGCACGACTCCACTTCCCAATGTTCCCACGAATAGTACTAAATATCTCACCTTACACTGTTAACACGAAAAGGGGGTACCCATGATTTTCAGAGAGGGGACAGCACATCGCAATTCGAGTAAGCTTCCAAGCTATTTTCCTGTAGTCTCTGATTTTAGGAGAAAGAAAAGTTTGTCACTGCATTCAAGGGAAAGAGAACAAGTTTGTCTACAGTTAATCTAACGGCGGCACAGGGGTAAAGAATGTTTTGGTGGATGCCGAGATCCGAGACGCACCCATGTTTTTCAGAGTGGCGGAGTTGGGGGCTGAAGTGACAAAATATTGGCTAAACCGTCAGTACTTGAAAAGTTGGAGGAACGCAGAAGCGGCAAAAGCTGTTCATTGAAATCGCTGTTTTCTCCACGCTGTTGCGTACTTTTGGTTGCTCGGTACATTCTAAAATGGCTACACGGGTTTGTATACATAGGCCTACCCGTAAATCCGGCGGTAAATTGTAAACTCGGTTCGTCCGTGGGAGTGGGGGTGGGTCAGTCTCAGAAAAAGATTGGCGTGAGAAATATGAAAGACGTCAGTGGTAAAGGATCGACCAAAGAATACTGTGATCAAAAGTGGCAGATGATTCTCAAATAATCAGCAGAGTGGCGTGTGGATTTTTAGAAGCTAAAGCTAATACCAATGTGAGCAAATATTTCAATAGGCCACGCTGTAAAAAGTGTGATGGGTGAAATTATATAGAGAGTAATCGCTTGACTGGACTGGCTACGTGAAATAATCCATGAGAGGTGAGGGAAGTTGTTCAAACACGAGTGCGCGAATGCGTACGAGTGTTTTACAATATAGCCCCTCGCCTCGAAAGAATTATTTCACGTAACCAGTCAAGTAAAACGATTACTATGTTTATTACTTTTCATTATTAACGATAATTATATTATTTAACCCTTTACCTAACCTGAAAAGCAGACGACACTTGCAAAAATAATTCTCGAATAACTATTTTTTTCATTTTTTGTCTCAAAAACATAGGTCATGACCCCTCGTTGGAACGAGCTCGACGAGAAGAATTATTTTTGCAAGTGTCGTCTGCTTTACAGGTTAGGTAAAGGGTTAAAAATGGAACAATGAAGTCCCTATTTCCCCCACAGCAAAGCGTCTTCGTTTGCGCTCACGGATACATGACAATATCGTTGATTGCATAATTCACTTGCAAAGTTATCGTTTATATTCAAACCCGGAAATCCTAGTAAATCACACTTTGGAAAGTAATAAACAGTGATCTTGTTCTAAACTTCAGAACGGGGATACTCTGCCAATGACCACCATAATAAAAAAAATAATTTGCTACAATTACTTGCAATACTGCATTATGTACACAATTGTTCAAAAGATTATTATTTTGCTTTTCCAAATAAATAGAGGATATCTATTTATTTATTTATTTTATTTATTATTTATTTATTGGTGTTTAAGGTCACATACTTATGCACAATGTCTAATCGTGGCCGTGACAGTTTTACGGGTGAAGGAAGCAGGAGTACCAGGCGAGAACCACCGAGCATCGAGTAAGTGTCAGCTCCTTAACATCCTAACTCAGTTCAAAGCTCTGCTCAAGCAGGGTTACAGCACACTATGTCCCCAGGTAGGCAACCGGGATAAAGCGCCTCGACAAAGGACACATCGCGGAACGTCCCAGACGGGTTCGAACTCGAGACCTCTAGCATAGAAGTCCAACAGTCTACCACTGAGCCATCGCGCTCCCAATTTTGGCATTCAAATTTCCTTGTCAAGTACAGCCCTTCCGACAACTTTTTCTGATCCCAAAACAGGGGGTCAAGCAATACATGAGAGAGAAAAACTGATTGCAAGGTAAGTACCGGTCACGTGCACATATTTTTCAGGGAATTTCCTACAAAAACACACCGAATGTAAATTGTATTTTGTAGGTAGAAAAGTCATCCAATCATCCACTTTTTTTATCTGGAATATTTATCAATAATCCAAAATGCCAACAGAATGCCCCAAACGTTTATTGAAACAATATAGTTTCCCAAGGTTGTTTATTTTTAGAGATTGCATCACTTTGGAGTGCAACATTTCAAGGCGGGTAACTCTAATTCAAATATTTAGTTCAGTGATACCAATAATGGTACTCCACTTTCAATTCTCTTAACCCAACGGCATGCGAGGCAATTCCTTCAACTCGAATGAGCTTGTACATTGTGAAAAAGAATACACTCCACCCAAGTTTGCTTTTTTCTGTCGGGTAATGATATTTCAAACCAAAATTCAGTTCAGTTCATGAGATCACCTAAGGTATAGGTGAGTGGTTGGCGTAAACAACTAGGGAATTATATGTTTGTAGGGCGCAAGAATAGTCTCATATACATTACATGACGTCACTTCATTCATAAATTTAAGAAGCATGCAAACCACAATGAGATTGACGTTACGTTTCAAAATTTTCTCGCTATTAGTTTCAATTTTTGCTGTACACCTTCACCTTTTTTCTTTGGTGTTTTGCATGGTGGATTGTTTATGGAGTGGGTCGTGTAAATGTATGCTGAAGCAAACATCGTTCCCTGCAGCATCACCAGTTTTGGAAGGAAATTACTTGTGAATGACAGAACCACTGAAATAGTCCTTCAGGCGATCGTGTGTTCGTTTCTCATGACATCATGTGACTTTCACCGATAGTGATACAAAACCAATCATCATCAGTTTTATCACTACGGAAATTGCGATTGCGCTTTTGTGTAAATGGTAGCTTGAACGCATTCGGGAGAGAGAGAGAGTTCACCTCCACAATTATAAAGTATATCTACATCACAGACATGCGTTGTATATCTGTTTTCTGCAAGTGATATGAGGGTCAAAAGTTGTCCGGATTCGCACATGTTCTACTACTCCAAATTGTATCATAGCGTGATACACAGAGATACAGCGCATGAATAACTTGGATTGGACTCTCTCTCTCTCTCTCTCTCTCTCTCTCTCTCTCTCTCTCTCTCTCTCTCTCTCTCTCTCTCTCAGAGACAAGGCTCAGGGCTCATAAGTGTATTGTTCCAATAAGTCAATCTCCATCTCTATGTGCATCCAGCCCCCCCCCCCCCCCCCCCGGTTCCTACGATCCGGGACCGTGATTCCTCAGTTTTGTTTTTCCTATGGTACTCCACGTTCCAGTCATCATCGTGTTAAAAGTGGTGCGAATGTCCGAGTGTCATTATCGGGTCTTCTTATAGTGGTTCCTATTTGGAGCTAGAGTCTCCACAGCTCCGGACCTGCTCCCCAGCTCTGGAGCCGCTCCACGGATTAAGTAATCAACTACCACTGTAGGTTCCCGTTGTTGCCATTGGTACGATAAATGCTTTAATATTCATATCTTATGATATTTTAAACTCCATAAATGAAAAGTAAAGTAAACCAGAGCAATGTGTTTTTCCTGTGTGTTTAGAGCGAGCTGTATGTCGCGTGGTCGGTCATGACTATATTTGGATCTACCGAGTAGGTTGGTAAACCTACTGCGACTAAATGCTGGGGACCTCTACCTTAAGAGAGACGCGACATTAAAGCAAAATTAGGGCGCCACAAAATGAGACGCGTCCTGAGATCAGCCCATTAGCCATGTATATACTCAATGAGAAAGTAACACGCTAAAAGTGTCATAAATGAGAGGAGATACACCCTATACTCCTCTCATGCCCCCTCCCCCAAGCCTTAGGAGTGACAGGCCCACCATACAAAAGGGATTATACCCTATTAGCACAGTGACATTGAGAGGTGTTTCGGGATACGCCTCAGTGACCGTGCATACACCTTAGGAGGTAGAGATTGACCTAAATGATAAAGTAACGCGTCAGTAACGCGATAATCGTACTACATCTCCTAATATGAACTCAATTACCTGTAATATTCCCAGAGTTTTTTGAACCAGAACCTGAAAAGAGAAATATACATTCTCAAAATTATTTATGTGAAATTTTACCACATCAAATAAGTGTTAATATTTAGGCGATGGTAGGAAAAATGAAAGTGTCAATGACACTGTAGCTCAACTTGACAAACTTAAACTTGGTAAGTTATAAGTGAAATGGAAAAATTGAAGATCATTGGTACAAATGGTATTTGGTGAAACTTCAACATAATAGCATTGTGTGTGCACAACGTCAGAGAACCCCATGCATTTTTAAATGTAAACTGTAAGACTGGCTAAAAGAAGAATGTTGATACACAAATGCAGTAAGTTGAGAGGTCATTGTGAACGGCAACTTTTTTCACAGAGGTCTCGCCTAATGAATGCACAAAGTTCAAAAACAATCCTACAACAGTTTTCGTCAGAAATGGAAGGAAGAAAATCGACAGCTCCCATATATATTTCGCCCCAAACAAGCACAAGTTTCCAAGCGATCCAAACATAAATGTGCCCTGCACGGTGTGTCAAAGGGAAATATTGATGCACAACTGCACTAAGTTTTTACTAAGTTCATCAAAGCTGGTTGCCAACGGAAACTATTTTTGACGGAAATGGAAGAAAATCGATAGCTCTCATCTAGAGGTCAACCCAAACAAGCACACCAAGTTTCAAAGCGATTCAATTATAAATGTGCCCTGCTGGGTGTATCAAAGGGACATATTTATGCACAACTGCACTGAGGTCATCAAAGGTCGTTGCCAACGGCAATTTATTTTGACGGACACGGCAGAAAAACAATAGCTCCTACCTAGAGGTCACCCAAACAAGCATACCAAGTTTGAAAGTGAACCGATCAAAAATGTGCCCGTAAGGCGTGTCAAAGGAAATATTGAGGCCTGACTAAACTAGATTCAAAAGTCATTGCCTACGGTGACATTTTTTGATGGAAATGGAAAAAAATCGATTACTCCCATCTAGAGGTCTTCCCAAACAAGCAAACCAGGTTTCAATGCAAACTGATCATAAATGTTCCCTGTAGGGTGTGCTGAGGAAATATTGAGGTCTGACTAAGCTAAGTACAAAGGTCGTTGCCAGCTGCAACTTTTTGACGGGAATAGAAGAAAATCGTTAGCTCCCATCTAGAGGTCCCCCAAACGAGCACACCAAGTTTCAAGTGATCCGGCCAAAAATGTGCACTTCAGGGTGCGCCAAAGAGAAATTATAAAACTTATAATAAAACCATACCAGAATTGTCGAATAAAACCATACAAACATATGAATACCATTAGAACCTTGGAAAGATAAATGCTTTAATATTCATATGATATAATATTTTAAACTTCATAAAAGAAACGTGTTTTTCCTGTTTGTTGAAAAACTAGACCGAGCTATATGTCGCGTGGTCGGTCATGACTATATTTGAATCTACCGAGTAGGTTGGTAAACCTACGACGACTTAATGATGGGGACCTCTCCCTGAAGCATTGAGTCCAACTGGGTCATCTAAACCTAATTCACCGATTCAAGGCCGTATAAGGACAGCACCATAAACCCCAGTGGAGGGGCGGGCACCAAGCAAAAGAGACAACAGTGTGCTATTAACGATATTAAAATGAGAAACACCTTGGAACCTGCCCCCATCCCCTTAAATCTGGGGGTGGTGGATCCGCCTACATGAGAAATATTAGCGTGGTATCAGTGCTATACAAAATGAGAGATGCCCGGAATCCACCCCTGGAGCCCATTGAACCATGGAGTGTAAAGACGCGACCTTGGAGAAAAAACTAATGCGTTATTAACACCATAAAATGGAAAGTGGAATGCCCCCGCCCCACCCCCACACAATACCCCTAAATCGTAGGTGAAGGATAGGTTTGAGCTCACGGATACATGACAATATCGTTGATTGCATAATTCACTTGCAAAGTTATCGTTTATATTCAAACCCGGAAATCCTAGTAAATCACACTTTGGAAAGTAATAAACAGTGATCTTGTTCTAAACTTCAGAACGGGGATACTCTGCCAATGACCACCATAATAAAAAAAATAATTTGCTACAATTACTTGCAATACTGCATTATGTACACAATTGTTCAAAAGATTATTATTTTGCTTTTCCAAATAAATAGAGGATATCTATTTATTTATTTATTTTATTTATTATTTATTTATTGGTGTTTAAGGTCACATACTTATGCACAATGTCTAATCGTGGCCGTGACAGTTTTACGGGTGAAGGAAGCAGGAGTACCAGGCGAGAACCACCGAGCATCGAGTAAGTGTCAGCTCCTTAACATCCTAACTCAGTTCAAAGCTCTGCTCAAGCCATAAATGGGGGGGAGATTAGTGCATTAGTGCAAGAGATGCCCAAGGACCCAATCCACCCTCTCCGTAAACATGTGAGTGTAGAGAGACGCGACATCAAAGCAAAATTAGCGCGCCACAAAATGAGAGGCGCCCTGGGATCAGCCCATTAGCCCTGTAACCATGGATACACTCAATGAGAAAGTTACATACCCAAAGTACCATAAATACAAAGTACCATAGACACACACGAATGGGATAATCGATATGGCACGAGTGTCAGCGCGGAAGGATAGAACGAGAGGCCGCAGGCCTCGAGTTTTATCGTTCCGCGATGGCACAAGTGCCATATCGATTAACCCATTCACACGCGTGTGTCGTTCTGTGTTTATTACACGCATTCACGTCTATAAACCAATTATTAGAAGGACACTTGGCAATTGGCATTTCATTTGACAACTATTAACACAGACAACACGTTTTATCGAGAACCAAATTTGCGAGGGGAACCCGTGTTAATATTTCGGCTCCTGAGCTGCAATGTGTTCTGTGTGCCTACTGGCACATAGAACACAATGGAACTCAGTGGACGATTTTCAGCCATCGTAGGCGATTCAAATGGTAATTGCGTTGCACGATTTGTAGAAAATTCCAGTGAAACTTCGCTTCTATTTAAAAATATTCCGTCAACGATTTCCGTTCCGCACATATGTGCGGAACAGATTTTCATTTTTAGTGTTGCTGTAGATGGGGATTACATAGAACAGGCGTGTAATAAAGGAGAAATTCCTGGCCCACCATACAAAAGGGATTATACTCTATTAGCACAATACTCTATTAGCAAAATGAAATTGAGAGGTCTCCAGGGACACGCCTCTATGACTGTCTATACATCTTAGGAGGTGGAGATTGACCTAAATGATAAAGTAACCCGCCAGTAACGCGATAATCGTATTACATCTAACATGAACTAAATTACCTGTAATGCTTCCATAGTATTCTGAACCAGAACCTGAAAAGAGAAATATACATTCTCAAAATTATTTATGTGAAATTTTACAACATCAAATAATATTTAGGCGATGGAAGGAAAAATGAAAGTGTCAATGACCCTGTAGCTCAACCTGACAAACTTGAACTTGGTAAGTTATAAGTGAAATGGCAAAATTGAAGATCAATGGTGCCAATGTTATTTGGTGAAACTTCAACATAATAGCATTGTGTGTGCACAACGTCGGAGCAATCCATGCCTTTTTAAATATAAAGTATAAGGCTGGCTAAAGGAAGAATGTTGATACACACATGCAGTAAGTTCAAAGGTTATTGTAAACGGCAAGTTTTTCACAGAAATGAATGCTAATCAATAACCCTTATCAAGAGGTCTCGCCTAATCAGCACACCAAATTCAAAAACAATCCTACAATAATGTGCCCTGTACGCCATGCCAAAGAAGAATGTTGATGCATAAGTGCAATAAATTCAAAGATTGTTGCTAACAGCAACAGTTTTTGATGCAAATGAAAAGAAAATGGATAGCTCCTGTCTGTGTCACCCCTGGAGAAGCGTTCAAAGTTTCAAAACAACCTGATAAAGAATGCGCCCTCTGGGGCATGCCAAAGGAAGATGTTAATGCACAAATGCACTAAGTTTGAAGGTCATTGCTGTGGCAACGTTTTGTTTTTGTTTTTTGTTTTGTTTGTTTTACGGAAATCCATAAATATATACCCTCCAGAGAGTGCAAAAGGGACAAATTGCTGCACTAAGTTCAAAGGCTGGTGATAACGACAATAATTGTTTATGGAATAAAAAAATCAATAGAGCACATCAAGAGGTCACCCTGAATACACATACCAAGTTTCAAAGTGATCTAATCATAATGTGCGCTGAAGGGTGTGCCAAATGGAAATATTGAGGTCTGAGTAAACTAAGTTCAAAGATTGTTGCCAGCGGCACCTCTTTTCTACAGAAATGGAAGAAAATCGATAGTTCCCATATATATGTCGCCCCAAACAAGAACACCAAGTTTCCAAGCGAACCAATTATAAATGTGCCCTGCAGGGTGTGTCAAAGGGAAAGATTGATGCATAACTGCACTAATTTTTTACTAGGTTCATCAAAGGTCGTTGTCAACGATCACTATTTTTGACGGAAATGGAAGAAAATCGATAGCGCCCATCATTGAATCAAAGCGATTCAATCATAAATGTGCCCTGCCGGGTGTATCAAAGGAAATATTGATGCATAACTGCACTCAGTTCATCAAAGGTCGTTGCCAACGGCAACTCTTTTGACGGGAAAGGAAGAAAATCAATGGCTCATATTTAAATGTCACCCCAAACAAGCATACTAAGTTTCAAAGTGAACCGATCATAAATGTGCCCTGTAGGGCGTGCCAAAAGGAAATATTGAGGTCTGACTAAACTAAGTTCAAAGGTCATTACCAACGGTAACATTTTTTGATAGAAATCGAAGAAAAATCGATAGCTCCTATCTGGAGGTAACCCCAAACAAGCTTAGGTTTCATTTCAATCCAATCAAAAATGTTCCCTGTGGGGTGTGCCACAGGGAAATATTGAGGTCTGACGAAACTAAGTTCAAAGGTCGTTGCCAGTTGCAACAATTTTTAAAAGGAATGGATGAAAATCGCTAGCTCCAATCTAGAGGTCACCCCAAACAAGCACACCAATTTTCAAAGCGATCCGGACATAAATATGCACTTCAGGGTGTGTCAAAGGAATATATTCTTACCTGACTAAACTAAGTTCAAAGGTCATTTCCGGCGGCAGCATTTTTTGACGGAATGGAGGAAAATCAATAGCTCCCTTCTGGAGATCACCACAAACAAGAATACCAGGCTTCAATGCAATCTGATCATAAATGATCCCTCTTGGGTGTGCCAGAAAAAAATTATTGAGGTCTGACTAAGCTAAATTCGAAGGTCGTTGCCAGCTGCAACATTGTTTGACTGGAATAGAAAGGAATCGCCATCTAGAGGTCACCCCAAACAAGCACTCCAAGTTTCAAAGCGATCCGATCAAACATGTGCACCTCAGGGTGCGCCAAAGGGACATATTGATGCATATCTGCACTAAGTTCATTAAAGGGCGTTGCCAACGGCAACATTTTTTGACAGAAATCGACGAAAATCGATAGATCCCATCTAAAGGTAACCCCAGACACGCATACCAAGTTTCAAACTGATCTGATCATAAATGAGCCCTGGGGGGTGTGCCAAATTCAAAGGTTGTTGCCAGCAGAAACATATTTTGACGGAAATCGAAGAAAATCAATATATCCCATCTAGAGGTCACCCCAAACAAGCATACCATGTCTCGAAGCAATCCGATCATAAATGTGCACTGTCGGATGTGCCAAAGGGAAATATTGAGGTCTGACTAAACTAAGTTCGAAGAACTTTGCCAGTGGCAACATTTTGTGACGGAAATGGAAGAAAATCAATAGATTCCACCTTGAGGTAACTCCACACCAAGTTTCAAAGCGAACTGATCATATATGTGACCTGTGCGGTGCGCCAAAGGACATTGTGGACGTACCTATGTACGTGCGTACGTTTGCCGACGGACGAAAAGTGACGACAATAGTTCAGCTTGACTTTGCCAAGTTGAGCTAAAAATCCCTTTAGAAAATACACACAGGAAAAAAAAACAACAAATTTATTTGTAACTTCGAAAAAGAAATTGTTTCAAATATTATTTTTTTTTGTATTTATATATATATATTTAGTATTATTATGGGAGTGATATGTTAAATTTACTATAATATTAAAAACATATTATAAAACCATACCAGAATTGTCGAATAACACCATACAAATATGGATACCATTAGAACCGGTCATGAGAGACTACTTTTACATCGCGCCATCTTACATCCGGGACTCCATATGCCTCTACAAACCGGCTTTATTTATCAACATTGCACATTTGTGTGCAGAACTGCTGATCGGCATTGAAAGCTTCGTTTTTCGTCTCCTTTTTATCAATTAAAATTCGACAATTTACCTAATCTACGTTAGTTCTCATCCCCAAAGAGAATAAAGGTTGGGTGTCAGAATTTTGTGTATTTTTCGAGGTTATATTCCATACTTATCATTTTCGTGTTACAATCCTTCATGTTCGTTCCAACGTTCGTCACAATTCTTAACTATAATGTACCCTCGGCTTCTTTAACCCTCTGCACTCTGATCTTAAAATAGCTAAATTTTCAGCAGCGGATATTTCCCATAATGTAGTTTGATATTTAACCAAATATACCTTGTTTGACAGAGCTCAGTAAGCTCTGTCAAACAAGATATAATTGGTTAAATTCATAGTAAACAAGAGGAAAACAGAGTGATTGAAGACAATTATGTTGCTCAATCAGAGTGCTGGGGTTAAAGCGAAAATGTTTCGTTTGAAGAACGACAGGTACGCACACAATCGAATGTTGTTTCAAAAGAACGGCAGCAATGACAAAAAAAATATTTATAAACTGGAAATAAAGAATATGAATGCAGCATTCAGTACTGTGCAGCAGACGTGGGTGCCAATTTTTTGTAACAAATCTAAATGGCTGTTTTTACGGGCATACCGAGTCTCGGATGTAAGATGGCGTTATGAAAAATGGTCTATTCAGCAAATTACTTGTTTTGTGTTATTTCGTTTTCATTACATTTTACAAGATTATTGAATAGTTATCATAATAAAACCATACCAAAATGGATGTCTTTGCGATTGGTTCACAGACCCTCTTCCATTGATATCCCTATTCCTATTGTTTTCATTATATAAAGCTATTCAGTTTTTGTCCTTGCTTTTTTTCCTAGGTGTTTTTTTACCTTATGGGATTTTCCATAGGTTCTTTTTCTTTACACCACTAAAACAATCCCACCAGACTATGCGGGAGTAGGGTATATTATTCGGGTGCCCTAAGGGTCATGGATTGTAACCCCAATTTGCCATGTCACTACAGGTACTCCTGTCAATAAAAGTGGAGGGGCACAAATATACAATGCTACAGGTCCGACCTTGTATGAGAAAGGTTACAATCGTACATTGGTAAGTGTACCACGACTCGCTATAGTCTCTTTTTAGATGAATATGCCCCTGTTGGTCACTGTCCTGGTCGTTTCTTCTGCTTCAACCATCTTCCAACCCGAAGGCCAGCACCGAGAAGAAACGCACCGAAGCAACTGAAAGTGAGATTCTTTCGCTAAATATTGTTTGGATTTGCAAATAATGTTACAGGAATGCCTGTATATTGATACGTTTGCACGCGCCCATTTTAACTCATTGTGTAACTGCGGAACATATCTGTGGAAAAGCGTGGAAGGGCATGTGCCCCATGTGACCCCTGGCTTCGCCGCCTCTGGGTACTCCTAGTCACTTCATGGAGACATTTCTAGATCGATTTTCAAACACGTGATGCACTAATCAGTGACTACCGGTGTACACGAAGTAAAATGACAGTAGAGAACCCGTTTATGTGGATTGTGATACGACGGATATCGGCATATGGTAAGAATTGTGTCTACGAAAACTGTAGACAGCATCGTGGCCTGCTCAAAAGGAGTGTTATCGAGCACACGCCTTGTCGCAAATGTGGGAACTCAGTTGAAAAGTAGCCTGTGCAAACTTTGTGGGGGCCAACCTCGAACAGTATAAGTTTTTACAATGGCGCATCGAAGTGGTTACATTCCCAAAGGCGCTAAACCAGCTTAAGAGGATTCGGCCACTCACTGCCACGAACATTGGGTTGGGATGATGAACGGATCCAAAAACGAGTTTCTGGATGATGATGTCGCAGTTGTCTTCTCTTTGTGTAGGTTTTAGGGAGAGGATATGGGTATTGGAGATATCAAAATCATGGACGGTATCGAAGCCAGGGCGGGCTGTACAGCCCTACACGTCCAGATGACAGACGGGGAGCAAACAGCTCGTCCTCCTTCCCCGCCAATGATTACGTTCTTAAAATCAAGTTCGAACGAGAACAGGGGGGGGGGGGTAGGGCAGTTGGGGACAAGTTGGATTATGTAACGACAGGAAGGAGGAAAGGTTAAGCTGATGTCGAAATTATCCAACACACCAAACTGACTGCGATCGACAGCTCGTACTATAAATTCCTATTAAGTTTCAGGTGTGGTTTAATCCCCAGAGACTGACCCTGCAAACCTAGCCTCACTAAGAGGTGAGTATCTCAACTGGGTAACCCAGGGAGTGATCGAGCACTTTAATATTACTCTCATGGGGCAATGTCTAACCTCTGTCAGGCAACGATAAATGCAGGAGTGGGCAGAGAGGTGTTACAGAACTGGTGCCACAGTTAAGAACGTGGCTAAATTCGAAAAAATTATAAAGAGAGCAATAGTTTCTAAGCTGTCTACAGAAATGGCAAATACCAGACACACAAACACAGATCCATAAAACTTATCTTTCTCGACGGCCACGCCTGGCTCAAAGACCTCCACTTTCCACTGACTAGCCAGGTTCTTCACATCTATGAGGGAAGCTTATGATAGGTTATCAGACAAGTCACCCAAAACGACCTAATCGCAGTCTGGCTCACAGTTAACAAGTTTATGCTTCACTACGGATAGACTAACAGAATGCACGAAAAGCACAAAGTCGGTACTTGTTTAGGAGACAAAGCACTTCTAGACACTTCCAGGGAGAGTGTTTGGAATAGACCACGCAGTCGAGATCGTGGCTAAAGTACGAAACGGAAGGAAGACATTCCACTATCTTCCCAATCGGATATTGAGAGGGTTTTCGTGGACCCGGGGAATATAGAACGACATCACGTCAATGCATTGTCAGTATTGACATGAAAACATGCTATCCTGCTAATTTTCAGCGTCTATAGGCAATATACCATTCTTAGCGATTCTAGGCGAGCAGTTACTAAGTCTATTGAGTCAGAAAAAAATATAAATTAGGATAAAAAATTAATAAAGTTCATCTAATCTATATTGTGTTCTCATTGTCACATTTTCTCCCTCACCGACTCGCCCATTGAGGGAGAACATGCGACAATGAAAACAAGAATTCGCCACTTTGCCGGATAAACTCAGTAACACGAGGCCATAGAGGCCATCGGTCCAGTTCGCTCGTCGCTCCCACTAAGATGGTGTGGTTAGCTTATGCACAAAGGCAGTGAAATTGTTCGGCCAGTTTTTACTGGGCCTTGCGGTTCGGTTTTACGGTTTGCTGCAAAAATCGGAACTGGAAGACCAGAAAATACCCAGTTCTAAACGTTAGTCCGATATGATAATTTAGGTTTCTGTTCTATATTAAGGCATAATCTGGAAGTTAAATTTAGAATACATTGGACATCGAACATGTTTGGCCTCAATATAAAAATGTTCATTATTTCAAATATATTATACAAAGCTTATGACCAATGACACAGCTTGTGATCCCCCATTGACCGAGCTCTTTCCAAACGGGAGGGGAGATGCATTGGCTGTGGTTGTGAGCCAAACATTGAAGACATTTTTGTGAATAGCGCTGAGTTGTTTTCCTTTTAATTGGGTAAAAGGGCTGGGCAAATTTATATTATTCTGTATTATCAGCAATTAACATCACATTGACTGCCCCCAATCTTGTATAGGGGTCACCGGAAGAGTCAGAAATTCACATGCTATTTTCAATTATTCTTATTCTTGGTGGGTTCCGAAACACCGAAGTATCCACGGTTTTTCAAAAAAGGTTTTCCTGAAGAATCCCTTTAAAATTGCCAATCGTGAGAAGAGAGCTCTGTAATATACATCAATATTTGCATCATTGTATTTAAAATGAATTGTTGTTAGGATCATAAGAAGCGGGCCACAATAGGTCAATATATTCTCCAAAACTTAACCCTTTCCCAAAAAAGTGAATTTCGGCCCGAAATTACTGGCCGAGGCATGACGAACATATATCCGGTTTTTATGAAACTTGTGATACTTTAACAGCTGTTATTACTCTGTAGTGTCTATCTGATAGTTTTTATTGTGAACTGTTATAATTTTTTACAAACTCTTCAGGAAACTCTTAAAAATTAATTCAGAGTAGTAAGTCAAGGTCCAGACAAATTTTGCTGACTCCGAAAGTGATATTAGACAATGGTGCATTGTGGATATCATATGGGATATCATGGTAGCCCGCATAATCGGTCTTGTAGTGATGGGGTGGGTGTCTAACAATCAGTCGGAGGTTTTTTTACACTCAGGTTTGGGTCTGGTGTGTCTAAAGAATTGGCGGAGCAACAAACTTAGCCTTGTGAGCTCGTTGTTTAAATCTCACAACAAAATTCTTGGCGTGGTACTCTCTTCGCTAGCCTACTACATCACCCGGCAGCCCTTGCCAATAATTAATTCCATGCGATCATTCATAGGATACCGCGCTCCACAGTTCTGGAATCATTTTTAAAACAAAATCAAACGCCATTTGCTGTATTTGAATGACATGGGCGTCGAAAGCAAATTGCAAATTGGTCTCACAATGGAAATGCACTATTAGAAATTACAGTCAAATTTACGGTAATCAACTGGCAACCAGATGCAGGTCTAGACATCGAAAAGTTTATGGCAACTACCGTTTCTGCGCAAAGCATAATCACACCAACGGAAAATGCTCATGTTTGGTGGGGCTTGTTTTTTTAGTATGAAAGCAATTAATTCTTTAATTACTGCTTTTGCATAACAGCATCCTCCGGGTCGACTTGTCTCGGAAGAGTCCGCTCTTTCTTCAAGTGGACCAATTACTATCTTTATCCTGCAGCCAATCGGCTGCAGGATAAAGATAATAATTGGTCACGTTTTGATGTCGATTGAAAAAGCGTCTGGTATTGTGAAACAATACTAACGGAAAAAAGAAACGTAAGTTTTGGTAATATAATTTTTTTTATCTGTTGATCAAATGTTGTAAAATTTCACACATAGCTACCTCAGTGTACTGTCTAAAGAGTCTTTGGTTAAAATTCAGTCAACCATGACCACGTGCAACGCTGCATACTTTCAGCAGATTTTTCGATAAAGTGTGCATCCGGGGCACTCCCACGTGATATGGGCTTGTGAACCATATCAAATCGAAGTTTTGAACAGTACACATCGATTATTATTATTTATTGGTGTTTAAGGTCACATATTTTTGCACAATGGCTAATCATGACCACAACATGAATATCAACTCAAGACCAGGGGTGAGCGTTAATAAGCCACGTTGCCCATTTTAGAAAGGGTTTGCACCTCCCAAGCATTGGTGACTGGGTCCTATTTTACCAGTAAAACAGAGCCTGTGTATCGCAGTGACCAGGCACTGCTTCACTTCCCGGGGTTCCATCGATTGCACAGCAATTCATTTCCACTCGACTGAAAAGCAACACATCGCGAATGTCCGCCGAAGTTGAAAGGGGTTGGCGCCCCCCCCCCCCCCCCCTCTACCACACACACATACTTTTCGTGAAAATGCCAAATTTACATATTCCCTGCCTAAAACATGGTCCATATACTCTCACACTGATACTTCATTGGTTATTTTGCTCCAGTTATTCCTTCACTTTCTCGGAACTTACACCTTCAAAAAGTACACGGTGGGGTGCTCCAGCTGGCATGAAAAGTTCATTGTCGTTCCCTGAGAAGGCCTTTAACTTTCAGAAAAACTTGGGAATTTCTCAACATTGTTTTCTCGTGGGTGGGGGGAGGGGTGGGTGGCGTTATCACCTACCTCAGTCTCGATCCGGGTATTGCTGGTTATACGTTTTTTCGCTGTAATACATCTAACTGTTTTGGGATCATATCCTAATATTATTATATCACATGAAACGTCGTTAATTTCGACGTAACAACCCATGTCTTATTTCCTGATTATCAACTAGTGTCTAATCGGCGCGTGCTCCCATAGCAGCAGCATTGTATTCTTGTGCGTAGTTCACATGACGTTAATTACGACACAACAGGTGCAAGTAAACCGCATTCATGACGTCATGCTGTGAAGCGTCTGAGCCAACGAACTGATTGTCGGTTGTTTTGGGAGAATTTAGCGACAATGAATTAAATAAAAAGTGTAAAAACATTCGAAAATTCATGTGATATACAGAATCTTTAACTCGTGAAGTAAATGTTCGTTGTGAATCAAATTCATCAAACTCGTTTCAAAAAATCTTATATTCAAACATCACTCGTTTGAGATTCTCTATATAATTTGTAAACGCATTACGCAAACCAAGACATAATGCAAACGCACGTCTGGGAAAAACCTCAAGATTACACAATGCGTTTTATAATTTGAGATGACTATGGAAGAGACATCTTATCGTGGTACCGTCCACTCCCACACACACATACGTTTTCATTCAGATTCCGTGCCTGGTCTGCTCTGTATTCGGTGGAACAAGATCTCTGAACTCGTTCCACTGAGGGGGTATAAACTACGTTTATTTTAGTTACTCAATACTTTTAGAAGAAGTGATAATAAACTGCACATAGACAATACGTACCAAGACTAAATGCGACTATAGCGGCTCCTGCAATAGCAATCGCTGTCCCACATCCACAGATAAGCACTACCCTAGTCTTAAGTTTCCTCTTTTTCGACTTTGATTGTTGTTCCATTCTTGTTGCTCACGGTAGATTTTGTCATTACCACCCTGAATAGAATAAATAGTCAGGTTTATTGGAACATCAGCTGGTATATACAGTAATACACGCAGTTATAAACCTCACATACAAACACACCTTCTTAGACCAATGAACATTGTCAGCCTCTACTTATAGTCAGGTCGCCAAGGTACCCATTTACAGCTTATAGCGATTTTTTCTCAGAAGATTGTGGTAGTCTTTGGCATCCTTTTGAAGAAACCATCGGCTGCCGCACCGGCAGCCTTGGGGAATTTGAAAAATCTTGTAAAACATGAGATGGCGGTCAGAATGGCCGCCCTTCCGACAAGAAGGAGGTCTTTACCCACATGGAGTGGGAAAAAGATATGAAAACGTCACATTAGCATAAAGATTGGGTTTTCAGAAACAAATTGTCTACTTTAGCTAAATGTTTGATAGTAGTATCAAAGATGACTATGATGGAGATTTAAAATCGGAAAAAAATCTTAGTTTTCACTTAATTCCCACAAATGACCCTCAATATATTAGAGCTTAAACGGTTAACCCATTAATCGATTAATCGATGATCAACATCTTGATCGATCCAAAAAGTAATTGATCGATTAACCGTTACGTTTGAACTACTGTATTATATAGGTTAACAAAGGAACAAACTTGCTCCGAAACAGGCAAACATTGTCACACAATTATATGAGATAGAGTAAAGCATGAAAGTTACTTGCTGACATACTTGTTTACTTGCATGATTATCATACTGTATCAGTGGCTGGAGGTGGTCATTCTTAACCCTTTACCCATTGCGGGTAGCAGACGATACTTGCAAAATAAATTCATGAGTTACTAAAAATGTTAAATTTTTGTCTCAATGAGCTCGTTCCAATGAGGGGTCATAAGCTATATTTTGAGACAATTAAAAACATAAATTTGAATGGATATTTTTGTATACAGGCCTAGTCGGTTTTGTTTGTTACGTTCGGCAAAGGATTCATGCTGTAAATCATCAACGGTATGGCAATTATTCGGATATCTATTTGGACAAGTGATTAATCGGTTAATCGAGGTTAATCCACGTGATTAATCGATCAAGAAAACCCCTTAACCGTTTCAGCTCTACAATATATAGAGACTGGTGTTACATTGGACATGAATACATATTTGCCAAATCGGGTCGTCATTCTGACAAAACGCTAGGCATCTTAGACCTTGCTGTTCAATTTGTTCGTGAGACGTACCTCGTGTTGCATTATGTAGGCTGCAACGCGACCGCGGAAACGGCGTTTTCTTCAGAAAATAACATAAACTGAAATCACCACCACTAGTTAATGTCAAATAAGGAATGGAATAGCGGAGTGCAGGACAACTAACGCGAATTCGTACCTGGAACAGAAACGATTCAGAAATGATTAAATCTTTCAAAACTTTGAGCACACGTCATTTGCCTCTACCGAAACAGCCTGAAACTATGTCGCAGCCAGAGATAGCATGGGCGGGCAGTATTTTTGGAATGATATCCCGATGCTTCCCAATGGTCGCGCGGATATACACTACAGACCTATCTTTTATGGGGGATTCCATGAAGATAGCAGATATCAAATTATGTATCACATAATGATACAAATGTAACGTGTACACATCTGTACCATCAGCTAGAACAGTCACATTATTAATCTTCTCAGATGCTACTTGGATCACCTGCTGAGTTTCTGGTTTCAACGTTATGCCTATGATACCAGATTTCCCATGTCCATAGCGCATGAATATTGTTTCTATAAACATTTCACTCCAACTTCCGTTTCATACGCCCTCATAGTGTTTCATCACATTTGCCCCTTTCCAGAAGTGTTGCAGAACATCTGGTGGTAATATTTCCATCTCCCGCAGATAGTACAAATCATACCTAGCGTAGTTCATGTGACCTCATGTATGGAAATAAGGCATCATTTGCCCCACTGCTACCATGCGGGGTGGCCAATCACCCTCCCACTCAGCACTCTTGTTCCACATCATGATAAAAAAACTGGCTTAATAAAGCAGCTAATCTTCCCGAGAGGTTTTCCAACTTGTCCCTCAAATCTTCGGAACACTCAAAACTCTCGCGGTTGAAAAAGTTTCAGTAACTCTTTGGTCAAAAACTGGAATGCTCGTACATTAATTGGAAACTTTTCACCAATCAACATCTTAGCTACCTCAGATAGCCCCGTGTTGGCCATCAATGTGCCGACACAACAGACGAACCTCATCAGCCGCCTAACCTAGGGATCATGCTGGGAAACATGTCGGGATCGGACCAGAGTAACTTTATATAGCTGCTGATCGGCTATTAATAATGTGATTTCCTGTCGAGACACGTGAGTGAGACGTTGTGCTTCTCAATGGCAGTTGCTATAGTTTCTGGATTAGCCGGTGGCATGTCAATTAATGTCAAATATACTGCTTTTGATGACGACCCTGGAAACTGGCCGTTCTCATGACTGGATTGTGCATTATAGCCATTAAATTATGGGCAAACAACTAAATTGATGATATCTTCGAAAAAGAAGAAGACTATTTATTTATTTATTTATTTATTTATTTATTTATTTATTGGCGTTTAAAGTCACATACTTATGCACGATGCTAATCGTGATCGGAACAGTCACGGGTGGAGGAAGAGAACCACCGAGCATCGACGAGCAACTGTCAGCCACTCAACATTCTAACTCTGTTCAAGTTACAGCGGCTGAAGACATGTGCACCATCGACGCGCTGTACGCCTTGGTGCACGGCGTCATCGTGCCCCATGTAGGCAACCGGGATAAAGTGCCTTGCCCAAGGACACAACGCGGGTAGTCCCGGACGGGGATCGAACTCGGGACCTCTAGTATAGAAGTCCAACAATCTACCGCTGAGTCACCGCGATCCCTGCAAGCCGTTTGAACTGCTGTACGGTTTCTGCTGATGACTTTAACAATGCCAGCTGTATTGCCAGCTTGAGTCATTAAGACTGCTAGCGAATGGGTGCTCAGTTTCCCATTTATTTTGAGAGGGTATATTGGCATTAACGTTATCAGCTACGAATTGAATGAAGTCATCGGAACTGGAAATTTATGCCAGCTTGTTATTCTCTGATGTTAAAACAGCTGCCGTTTTTTTTAAGCGTAACAGTTCGTCGAATGTGCAAGTAACACCGAAGTCGCTCTTTGCTTTTACCAATTCTTTGGAGTCTCACCACATAACTGCTCAACCTATCTGTAATCATAGAAGTTATCATGAAATCAACAGAGCCGGGAGAGTATTATTAGGTTTGGGGATAAGCGACCAAGAACATCTAAGAGGGATTGGCTGGAAAACTCTGAAACAGTTTCTCTGTCCAACTTAGAGTCATGACTGTTTCCATCTATTTCGATATCTCCAGCCTCTTTGGAAATCATCTCTTTCAAGGTATTCGTGGCTTCTAGAGCGTCATCGGCGATATCATTAACCTCCTTTACCCAACGTAACGGCAAAAACCGGCCAGCGCTATTCACAAAAATCGCCAACTAATTTTCATTATTTTTTCATTTTTCTGTCTCAAAAACATAGGTTACGACCCCTCTGTGGAACGAGCTCATCGAGCTCGTTCCAATGAAGGGTCATAACCTATGTTTTTGAGACAAACAATGAAACAAATTAGTTATTCAAGAATTTTGTTTCGAAGAGTCGTCTGCTTTTCGTGTTAGGTAAAGGGTTAACAACTCTCAGAATTGCAAGTATTGTCACGATAGAGGGAGAACTTAGAATGCGCAGATCGTCTCCAGATATTTCTGATAGTTTAAGGACAACCAGCCTTTGTGATAGTTCTGCTCCCTCCATGCTTAATATACTTCTCGTAGATATCAACCTAGCTCCAGCTCTGGGGATTGTCTTCCTTCATGAAATATACAACAGCCTGGAGAGGTTTTCTGATGTCAGGCAATGATGCGGATTTACCAGAAGCATTGGCTGCCGCATGAGCCGCTAGTTCTCCCATGAAGGTCAGAATGGTAGAGTGCGTCAGCTGCATGCAAGTCACTCAAGGTCCACTGATGCGAACCGGACCTCTTCTGAACATTTGTCGCCGCGCTCGTCATATTTGCGGCGACAAACTACCATCCGAATGTCTTGTTTGTCTGAAAACATATGCTGGCCTCAAACTGGAGGGATGTCGTTGGTCTTCATCCATGTTGCACTCATTTCAAGTAATCTTGTCTGAAACGGAACATCCTAATATCGGAGCGCCTAGTCATTTTTTTTCTGGTGGAGCGTCCTCATATTGTGCCGCAGTACCGTTCGAGCGTGCAAGTAGTTATCGATGCGATCCCTGTTGGCATCTAATGCAATGTTGCAATCGCTCACGAAGCGTAGTCGCAATGCGTTATGAAGATCACCATCATAAACCTCACTATTAGCAATAACCTTTTTCAGACGTGTGGTCAACACTTCGTCCATTGAGTTCCAATGTGTTCTATGTGCCAGTAGGCACATAGAACACACTGGAACTCAAGGGACGACGTTCACAAAACGACTTTATGAATTAGAACATTCATATACATCTGAGAAATAACACGTCTTCGACATATCTATCAATTTCCAACAAACCTCAAAGATCGAAACTGAGAAAGCTGACTCGATGAGCGACTTGAGAAACAACTTTATCAGAACAATGAATAGCAATTGATACAAGAAGAGAACTGAGACGTGTTTTCGCGAGTGAAGGAAAATAAAAGAAGCAACGGTCAATCAAATCGGAAAGGCAGTTCAAATACGGACAACCGTAGAAGCACGTGTTCGCTCGTTAAGTGATGAGATGTCACTGAGTTACGCTCTGTCAAATCGCAAGGTGTGGCGCTATTCGTTAAAGCAAACAACGCTCTTTACTTGATGGCAACGCGGATGAAAATTCGATTGGATAATAACACAACATGGCACCTCCGGGTCCCGTGACTATGACGCCCCCTGCGCCTCCCCCATTCTCTCCCCAAATGAGGGTCATTTATCAACACGAGACCCTTCTTTACTACTGATGTATTATAAGAGTAGTGTTAACCTATCAAGGAATTCTACTGAAACAATATTTTCTACATGTTGAATGAGTTCAAGCTCTTTACATTATATGTAAATCATCACGAGATCTAAATAGCTGTCTACCATTGGTAATCGAGAACAATCACTTGACATGGCAGACGGAAATGGCAGGGGACCTCCAAAGCACCCACCCTTTTCAGCTCGCCTTAGATACCCTATACTCTCTTATCGACCTCCCCCTTCAAGTGAAAAAAAAAATAACTGACCTCAGATTTAAGGTCAACCACCCCCCCCCCCCCTCCCAGCCCCACCGCACCTTCGTAAAATATGGTAGAGTGTCTATGCTCAAGGAATATGACGAGCACCACTCCCGGAAGAAAAACGAATTTTAGAATTCAAAATGGTCAACTAGACGGAAAAAACCCGCATAATGATACAGCGACTGAAATGGGTGGATGTGAGAGAGACCTTCAGAGTTCGCCGGTGCCCTATTAAATATTATAATTGTAGACAACGAAGGAGATCACACAATTCTAGCCCTTGAATACCACACTTTATCACCCATAAGTTTTCTGGCATTATAGAGCCTGACAACTTATGCCTGGGGTAAGCAGTCCCTCAAAAGCACAGCATTACTACAAATAATTGGCCAACATTCAATTTACATAAAGCTACAAAAACAGAAAGTGACATTAAACACCAGAAAAACACTCACATCACATAAAAATCATAAAAATGTCTTTCCTCGCCGTATTGAACCCACGAAATGATGTTTGACCTGCAAAACGCCTTTAAACGTACGATAAAATGATTAAAAATCGATAAGATGCACCCAAACTATGATTTGAGCCACCTCAAATTTTTTTCAAATTTTGTTGAAAAATTGTTGGTTTTCATGGGTGTTTATTACACTACTGGTTAAGTTTATTACACTACTAGTTATTACACTACTGGTTGATTTTTATTACACTACTGGTTGATTATTACACTACTGGTTAATTTTTATTACACAACTGGTTGATTATTACACAACTGGTTGATTATTACGCTACTGGTTGTTACAACACTGTCGACGTTGATTTCTGATGTCATTCCCGTTTTAGACATGTTGTGAACGACAGCTTCCTTAATGGACTACTTGATGGTGATTATGTGATAAATTAAAATATGTCATTCCCTTGACATCCGGGAGATCATTTCCATTTAGTAACTGAACACAGGTAGCTAAATCAACAGTACGTGATTATAAGATCTGTTGCAAGATAACTCATGTTAATCTTAGAGCTGAAACGGTTAACCGATTAATCGATGATCAACATCTTGATCGATCCAAAAAAGTAATTGATCGATTAACCGTTGCGTTAGAACTACTGTATTATATAGGTTAACAAAGGAACAAACTTGCTCGAAACAGGCAAACATTGTCACACTGACTCACATCAATTATATGAGACAGAGTAAAGCATGCAAATTACTTGCTGACATACTTGTTTACTTGCATGATCATCATACTGTATCAGTGGCTGGAAATGGTCATTCTTAACCCTTTACCCATTGCGGGTAGCAAACGATACTTTCAAAATAAATTCATGAATTACAAAAAATGTTCATTAAAGAGCTCGTTCCAACAAAGGGACATGAGCTATGTTTTTGAGACAAAAAATTTAAAACATAATAAATTTGAATGGCGATTTTTGTATTTAGGCCTAGTGGGTTTTGTTTGTTACGTTCGATAAAAGTTTCATGCTGTAAATCATCAACGGTATGGCAGTTATTCAGATATCTATTTGGACAAGTGATTAATCGGTTACCCGAGGTTATTCCACGTGATTAATCGATCAAGAAAACCCCTTAACCGTTTCAGCTCTAGTTAATCTGTGTATACTTTTTATGAACTACTGACAGTTATGTTTGGGATATTAACTCCATGAGATACCCATATAAAACAAGTTTTCTTCTAAATTTGAGGGCAAGACGTGGGGGTGGTATTCTAAGATCAACGAAGACTACAATGGGACAATATTCTGCTTATTTGCTATTCATTCAAGTTTCATGAATCTAGGGTGGATTTTTAAGTTATAGAAAAAAGTTTTCTCAAACATGTAATGACAGGACATGATGTGCGTGCTGTGAAAAAAAACAAAAGGCAATAACTTCGAAAGAAACAATGCACAATACGACCAGCGTAAACTGATCACTTTCCACGGGTTAGCAATATTTCCAAAGACACAATAATATGATATTCCAAACACTAATTTTAGGAATAATCATCAAATATTTAATTAATGAAACACCGGGCACAATTGTGCTGATGGTGATTTTTATTACCTGGTAAAAAACGTATGTGTGGACATCAACTGCCCACGCGTGGGTTATGATCAGTCTACGACAACTGTACTGAAATAAGACCGAATTCTGAACAACATCAATGTATGATCATAGAGAAGCAACAACGAAATATTAACAGCATTCGTTGTAAGTTTTTTTTTATATCCTGAATGAAATGCCATCCTTGGACTGAGTTTTCCAAGTCAGTAATAACTCAACAGACGCTATGTGACAAGTTTCGTTAAATTATTCAAACAAATGTCATAAAAAAATATGTACATGTATAAATACCTAGAAGTCACAAGTAACTTCCAGCTCGTTCACATTAATGGATTTATCTCTATTTTAAACTCTGTTTTAAAGGAGAAACATTTTGGAATCGAGCAATGATTTGACCTTTATTTAAAGACAGGGTATTTACAAACCTGTATTCAATAAATTGAGCAGCAGGGTCTCGAACCTTTGTCGAAAGAGTTTTCTATAGCATCATATGCATCACTGCTATCCTGCAAAGCCTCGAGACGTCATGGCTACTAGAAAACTCTAGACTGCTGGAAACAGTGAGGTCTACTGGTAGGTACATGTCGGGGATTACAGACATGAACCTGTTGGGGTTGCATGGGATGACGGTGTGGACATGAGTGTGTCTGTCGGAAAATTTTGCTCGTCAGTCGAATACCAAGCATGTTCTATGAAAACCACTAATTTGAAAAAAGTCGACATTTTAAGCCTTTACTTAACCTGCACGATATCAAAATTTGTAAATTTATTTTTCTTTTCAATTTTCTTTAAAAAATTTTTTATAAATAAAAACATATCATGTGGTCCCTCATTGGAACGAGCTCGATCCAATAAGGGTCACATGATATGGTTTGTAAAAAACTTTCGGGAAATTTTTTTTTCAACTGCTTAATTTGTAAATTAAGTGTGAGTATGCGGCCGGTTCGCTGGAAAGAAGTATATTAAGCTATGTACCGACGGTCATCGACCCGGAAACACTGTCGGAAGATTTTAACTCACACTTCACCATGTCGGAAAATTTTGAGATCCTGCCTTCAGGGTCAGATGTCTGTTTAGTGCCGTGATGTTTAAACGGTGATATGATTGCTCGGCGATGGATACCACAGAAGACTCTTTTGTCAGAAATTGGAAACCCCGCTGCTCAAACGACTTTCAATATAAATTTTTATTACATGCCCATGCAGTCTCTCTTATGCAATACGGTGTGCAATACGGCTGTGCAATACGGAATTCCGTATTGCACACCAACCTGTTCCAACCGGGACTTTTTTATGCAATGCGACTGCATAAAGTGCATGGTGTTTACCACCGTTGATAGAAAAGAGAATTAGGTCAGTAGGTGCTTGGGTCATGTAATAATTACAAAACTACATGTATGTTTCAATGAGTCATTTTGTATTCAATTCGTCAGATGTGCGTAGAAAGAAAACGTCTCGACCTTCGGTCTCGACGTTTTCTTCCTACGCGCATCTGACTCATTGAATACAAAACGACTTATTGAAACATACATGTAGTTTTGTCTATGTATATAATTGTCTGAACGTTTCACTTTATAATCACAAACAGGGAGCGCGGTTGTTCATTTGTTACGACATGGGACTGCTTTGTGTCATTGGACAAGGTATTTAAGCCAGATTTCCCATGTGGGGGTACGGCGTCGCTGTGTATTAATGCGTACTGCATGCCGATGGTGCACACGTCTTCATCAAATGCTAATCCTGCTTGTGCGAAAGGCGTCTGGGGAGTCTGACAGTCGCTCGCTGCTGCTCGGTGGTTTTCTCCTGGTACTCCGACCCCCTCCCCCCCCCCCCCGTAAAACCCTCCGAGATGAGGTCACGCTGGCTGCAACACGTGTTATTAATTCCCAATAACAAATAAACAGTGATCAAGAAGGCAGAGGAGCGAGTGGTAGACAGAACAGAAGCCGTATGAAGCCCTCTTCTATTTCTCATCTCACTGCGTGAAGGCTGTGTATTATTATTTATACAATGATTACCTGTTCTACTATATATGAAAAGCCTATGACATAAATTTTAGCTTTACACACCAACCGTGGTGAACACGCCAGCAAAGGTATTTCAATAGTAAAAATTTACACCTACAGTGGAACTACATCCCCGTTGACTTTTGGCGACGTCGACCGGAATGCAAACTTGTCTAACTTTATCGCACGTCGCCTCGCGAAGAGTGAAATGGAAGTGGCAATTATTTATTACGTTTTTAAATGGGTTTACCTCACACGATGCCAAAAATTAACAAACATGCATTGTCTCATGTTAATAAAGCATGTATAACTCGAAATAGTATGTTATTATGTTATTAAAACGAAACAGGCTCAGTTTCTTTTTTCCATTTCGTTTCGGGGATAAAATTGACAGCGGAAGTACCGCCCACTGATGCTCGTGTAAACAAAAACAGATTCGCTCGTATGTACGTCTGGTGCTCAGTAAAATCGAGAAAAAATAATAGCGACTCTTAATAATCTGACGATCATGGTATAAATAAAATATAGCCAAAGTAGCTTGGTGTACCAAATGTTCACCACTCGTGGTGAAGTGGTGTTAACCGCGCGCCGAAGGCTCGCGGTTAACACCACTTCACCACTCGTGGTGAACATTTGGTACACCAAGCTACTATTACTATGGGTATATTCTATATGTATAATGATCCATTTTGGTGATCAAAGGAAAACTTAAAATTTAATCAATCCCACATCGCGCTTTTGTTAGCAAATAAATAAAACGTTTACATCAGTTCAAAAGCTGCAGGCAATGTACAATTTTCCTCGACTGTTTCACATGCCTCATTGTCACTATGAATCGGCAATTTATTAAGTGTTGACAGGGCGTGTGCCTGTCTCATTCAAATAATCTGTATTTGCAAGTATTCTTGTTACTACCTTCATTCGATCAAATAAATATAGTATTATTGGAACTTTTATATTTTATCTCAAGCTAAATTTGAGGTAGTGGAAAATTTATGTGAAAAATAAGACCCCACAAAGCTTCGAAATCCGTTCGATTCGATTCTATCCGATTCGAGTCAAGTCGCGCTGATTCGGAAATCTCAACATCTCACGAAAAGTATACTCTTCAACACTTCTTTGATCATCAGATCTCCTGTGTGAGACCTGATGATAGAAAGGGGGTGCAACAACCAGTAGTGTAATAATCAACCAGTAGTGTAATATTAACCAGTAGTGTAATAAAAATTAACCAGTAGTATAATAATCAACCAGTAGTGTAATATTAACCAGTAGTGTAATAAAAATTAACCAGTAGTGTAATAATCAATCAGTAGTGTAATACAAATCAACCAGTAGTTCAATAACCAGTAGTGTAATAAACTTAACAATTTGTGTACTAAACATCCATGAAAGCTAACAATTTTTCAACAAAATTTGAAAAATGTTTGGGGTGGCTCAAAACATAGTTTGGGTACATCTTATCGATTTTTAATTATTTTATCGTAGGTTTAAAGGTGTTTTGCAGGTCAAACATCATTTCGTTGGTTCAATACGGCGAGGAAAGTATTTTTATGATTTTATGTGATGTGCACATTTTCTGGTGTTTAATGTCACTTTCTACATTTGTGGCTTTATGTAAATTCAAAGTTGGCCAATTATTTATTATAGTGTTGTGCTTGTGAGCGACTTCTTACCATGATGAGGTTCCATGATAAAAGAATAAACTGTCAAGGTAACTTACAGGTGCTGAAGTATGATATTCAAGAACGTGTCTCCTGCGTGTTGTTCCTCAATTAACAAAACGCAGGAGACACAGGTATTAATATTTAATACGGCCCATCTCCCGCTCTACGCGTATACATTTACGGGTGGGGGGGGGGGGTATCTTATTGTTGACATTATACGATTTTTAGTTAACTTTTACCAGGTGTAAAGGAACATCGATCTTATTGGCTGCTAAAGAAGTGTTAATTCTATTAGTTCTGGGTGAGACGTTTTTAACTTTCAATGTGGCAAATCTCAATCCCGTGATAGTTATTTATCTGCAAAGACCTCAATTCCCCATCCCCTGAATAAGCTTGTTTATATTAAATCTGGAATTAGCTATTACATTGATTCCCAAGGACGGCGGAACGATGGAGGGGGGGGGGGGGGGGGGTGCTGTGGTGGATGACGGTGCCTGGGGAGTATAGCGGTATATGTGCGCCTCCTCGAATGTTAACTCGAAATATCAAAAGTTGGAATTTTAAGGATCAAACCCGTGAAAGTTGGAAATGAATATACCTGAAATTTATGGAGCCCGGTAGGTGACAGGTTCCACTTATTTATTTATTTATTTATTTATTTATTTATTTGTATTTAACGACACTTTCTACGGCAAGGGTCGCGGCGTGTCGGACGTTTTACAGATGTAGGAAACCAGAGTACCAGAAGAGAACCACCGAACAGCGGCGAGCAACTGCCGGATTATCCAACGTACTAACCGCTCAGCACAAGCAGAGTTAACCCTTTACCTAACATGAAAAGCAGACGACACTTGCAAAAATAATTCTTGAATAACTAATTTTTTTCATTTTTTGTCTCAAAAACATAGGTTATGACCCCTCGTTGGAACGAGCTCGACGAGCTCGTTCCAACGAGGGGTCATAACCTATGTTTTTGAGACAAAAAATGAAAAAAATAATGAAAATTAATTGGCGATTTTTGAGAATAGCGCTGGCCGGTTTTGGCCGTTACGTTGGGTAAAGGGATAACATTGGTTGAAGGCTAGTGCACCATCGACGTGCCGCACGTCTAAGTACACACTACTACCGTGCCTCCTCGTGGGCTATCGTGAGTAAGGGAACAGTGGGCCTTTCAGTCAATATTCCACAATCACTGAACCACCACATACTCGGAGACTGATAACATTTATGGTTGAAAGAGACGCAATATTTACAACTTGATGAGCGGTGAGATTCAATACGGGATTCGATTTGATTCAATATCCTCTGCGTGCTTTGATTCGGTATTCGATTCCATCCAAATCTTGAGGTCCGCAGGACCCACGTGTAAAATATTTTCTACGAAACCTGGATTGAAGTTTCTGTCCAGAGCATTCATCTCAGTTTGTAAAACTGTCGCTTTGAATATTCACTCTGGCTTTTCTCGAGAGTATTTGAGATCCAGTGACCCGTGTATAAACCTATGTTGAAATATTGAAACTGTCGTTTGCACAAAAGTTGAAAAGACTGCAATGATATACTGAGTCAAAAAAGAAAGTATAATAGAAACAAATGTGAAAAAATAACATAAAGGAAGAAATATAATAGCTCTAATGTTGCATGTTTGTGAACAAGAAGTCGTGCAAAGAGTTGAATGACATGTTGTTTATCCACCCAACCGTATACAATTTTGCTACGTATTTCAAAATAGAACGTGCTACCCACGAATGTCAAATTGAATGGGTGACCGACGATTTTCTTTGACTTATGTTGTGCTAGAAAGCCTGGGTTACTGAGAAAAACACGCTAGTTTTTGTCTTCCGACATTGAAGAAAATGCCAAGGTTAACCGAAACTCAGAGGTTGCGTGCCATTGGTATACATGAGGCTGGGATACCTCCAAATGAGCTCGCTGCTGAGTTCGGAGTCACTGTGGCCATTACTTACCGTCTCATTGGAAGGTATAGAACCACTGGATCTACTGCCGGCCGACCGCGTTCAGCTCGACCAAGAGTTACGACCCCTGCACAAGACCGACACATCAGGACGTCTCACTAGCGGGATCGCTTCCTTCCGGCGACGAGACAGCAGCAATTACTCCTGGTAGAACTAACAATAGAATCAGTGCACAAACTGTCCGCAATAGACTCGCTGAACATAGCATCCGAAGTAGGCTTCCATACCCCCGGACCATTCCTCACCCAACGTCTTCGTACCGTCAGAATGAAATGGATACGCCAGCATGTCCGCTGGACTCAGTAGCGTTGGCGCACAGTTCTTTTAGTGATGATTCACGATTTTGTCTACGTGGCGCTGATGGCAGGGCAAGAGTGTATCGCCGACGAGCAGAGCGGTTTTCTGATGCTTGCGTGCGGGAATGCGACCGTTTAGGCGGGGGTAGTGTAATGGTTTGGGCAGGAATTTCACCATCGAACGAAGTTGATCTTCATCGATGGTAATCTGAATGGACAGCGATATAGGGACGAAATTCTCGACGCTGTACACTTCCCGATGTCACGTGGCGCGTGACTTTCTTGGGGAGCAAAGCATCGGACTTCTGGTCCCCACTTTTGCCAGATTTGTCGCCAATTGAGCATCTTATGGACGTGATAAGTCTCTGGATACCACAGGGTGACATCCAGAGACTTATCACGTCCATGCGCCGTCGATGTCTTGCCATCCAAGAGGCAAACGGTGGACATACACGCAATTGAATGCATGTGTGAACTTTTCATTTCACCCCATGTCTGAATTGCGACGTCCTGACATGACGCTGGCGTTAGTAAGAACATGAAATTATGCAAATTCATACAGCTAGACTCAGAATATTAATTTACAATAATTTGTTTGGGATTAAAATCGATAATACTAAAAACATTGCTTCTCAAAGTTTATTATACTTTCTTTTTGACTCAGTATATAAATGATAGAGATGTCGGCCGCTTAAGGGTACATTATAATACAAGAAAACATTCTGAATTAAATTAGAAGCATTAAAATGCATTACCTGTTACTTTATCGGAGTATGAATGTGGGATGGGTGTGTTAAGTGTGTTAAGTCGTATGAAGTGCTACGCAACCCCCGAATTCCCCATAAACTGTCACACATTTCAGACTATGTTTGCCACAGGAACAAGTATTGGTTCCGCATTTATTTCTGCTTGACATTATGAATTTGCAGCGCACAAAATTCAGTGGCGACTTTGGCCGGTTTCTTCATCCGTCATCACGGGGACAAGTTCGGTGTTTTGGAGATTCCAAACCCAATCTGCTAATGCGGATCCGCACGCAAAGAGTGGAAATAAGCACGCGTCTCTCCCTCTCTCTCTCTCTCTCTCTCTCTCTCTCTCTCTCTCTCTGTCTCTCTCTGTCTCTCAAACTGTTGGAGGAAACTTATTTGGTTCTATAGGGCCTTTGCTCTCTCTCTCTCTCTCTCTCTCTCTCTCTCTCTCTCTCTCTCTCTCTCTCTCTCTCTCTCTCTCTCTCTCTCTCTTCTCTCTCTCTCTCTCTCTCTCTCTCTAAACCAAATTGTTCGTGAGTGGAGAAAAAAATCGCTTTCTTTGGACAATAACTCCCTGATTTGTGCAGACCCATCTAGTTCTTGATTTGTTTTTCGCTTCCCGAAAGTTATCGAGGTGGGGTCACAGCTGGTTCACGCATGAATAAAAAGGATGTGTAGTTTTCCAACTTGACCAAATGAGGAAACAACATCTCACCGAATCTACGTACCTCTGATTGGAAATACATATCCGCCATATCGATTCTTCATTTGTGCACCAAACGTACCAGATAGCTGTGTCATCAGCAACGAAAACAACAACGACAACGCTTGTAACACTCAAAGTTGTTTCGACAGCTGTGGATACAATCCTTGTCGGTATTAATACAGGAACTAAGACCGTCTTTTTCGGGAGAACTCAGCAATTTAATAAATTGGGTTTTGTTCTTTGCATTCGCAAGAAATGCTTGCTGACCAGTGTGGAATTCTTGGGTTGCTGCGAGTCGTATATTGCCGCATGTTTTAACAGATCTCCTTCGATGTCCGGGGTCTTTTATCGATGGTCCCATCTCATGGGGACATGCTCCATAACCATGTCAGTGGAAAGACAAACCTATGGTTGACTACTTCGATCGAGGGTGTGATTTCCATTCTCGGCGAACATTTATTATGCCTGGGATGCTTTTCGGGCAACGCGAGCATCATTTCAAGGTACATATGAGCGCTCTTTGCGTAATTGATGTGACATGTTGCCGCAAATGGATTCAACATTCCACTCAACGATATGATATGGAGGCTCCAATCACTTAATCGTTGTGCTCTGATGACGTTTATTAGGTGGTCTACACTACGTACTGAACACAGTGAAGCGAGAGCTGCATTGGGGATTCCTGAGCTATCCCAGAGATACACTACGAGGGACAATCTTCTAATTTCACAAGCTCATCAGATTCTGAAATATCTTCGTCTGTACTGCGATTTTTTATCAACAATCTTTATTAACTGAATTTCGCAGCTAATTTTCATGAAATGGTGGTTGGTATACTAAATTACACAGATGTGAGTTATGAAGATGATTACTTCGCTCAATTTCTTTCAGAAACGTGCAAATTGAACCGAGAAAATGCAATTTTTGGCAAGCGCTGACCAGAAAAATGTAGAAAATTGCTAAAAAGAGTGTTCTATTTTGGAGCGCAAAAAATAGAGATTATTTAATACAGTGAAGTTTTCTGGAGTGGAGTGTCGCATCGAGTTGAAGACCTTCAACTCGATGCGATATTCCACTCCAGAAAACTTCACTGTATTAATGGTCTTTCTATTATATGCCTACTCTCAAGTAATAATTAAATAGTAAAATTAGGGCGCACGATGGGAGAGTAGGTAGAGGTGCAGGTTGCAAGCCGAGAGGTCCTCGGTTCAAATCCCACCTGCGGTAACCGCGTTGTGTCCTTCTGCAAGACACTTCATCCCAGTTTCCCACATGGAGGCACGGTGGCGTTGTGTACTAAGACGTACTGTACGTCGATGGTGCACTTGTCTTCATCCAATGCTAAGCCTGCTTGTGTAGAGTTAGTATGTTGGGGAGCCTGATAGTTGCTCGTCGTTGTTCGGTAGTTCTCCCCGGGTATTCCGGCTTCCTCCATCCCTAAAACTGTCTGACATGAGGTGACCCTGGCTGTCGAAAGTGTCGTTAGACCCCAATAAATAAATAAATAGTAAAGTTAGCGTCTTTTGTCTTTCGGGTCGTGTCAAATCGATTTTGAACGAGAGTAGGTGACAAACCTTTTGCTGCAGGGGCGGACTGGGACAAAAAAAAATTACCGAGAGAGAATCAAGGCGGACCCCGAACCCAGAGAAAATTTTGATTTTTCGAACTGAACGAACGCTGCTTCCTTGTATCTGAGTTATCAATGGCAGTTCACACAGAGGACATTTCGTTGGCATTTTTGTATCATCTTCATGTCTGGCATATCGTAATATTCTGCCTTTCGCAGTCCACAAAGAGAACATTTCAATATACTGTCATTCTATGCAATCAGATCAATTTCGCCTGTTGGGCGTTTTCACAAAATTCCAGGCACCAACAGATTTTGGGCAGGATCAATTTGGGCCATCCAATAGGGGCGGGGGCATCGGGAATTTTCCTGGTGGACCATACGACCAGTCCGCCTCTGTTTTGTTGTCCTTAGTTGTTGCTTCAGTGCGTTTTTTATCTCCATTCCAGACTGGGTGGAGTCGATTTACGCTATTATCTCTGTGCATATCGCACAAATGTAATCAGGTTCGACAACACCTGTTGAAAATTAGACTGATGTTGCCTTTGTACAACGACGAAGAAAAGGAAATTATTACATGCCAATGCTTTTATCTTTTTCTGCAAAAACCGAAGCGAACAACAATTTTTTTTTGTATTGTCCTTGAACAATACGGATCACGTGCGTGGACTATTTGACACAGAGGCTGCGGAGCTGGAGGGCACGAGGGCACGAGGGCACGTGCCCCTCCCTACCCACTTTTTCACCAATTATAGGTAACCGAACGGCATTTTCCCACATAACATACACAACCCATATGGTTACTACAAATCACATATACATGTATGACCACACTGATTTTCAAAATTGTATTGCATAAAAGTAGAAAGCTCCAAACGAAACGTAATATTTAAAAGGACGGTTTCAAAGTTATGATCAGCCCTTTGAATCCGAAAGGCCGTTTTTCAGGTCCATGAACGTGATATTTTATAACTCATTAAGTATGATAGCTAGTAAGTGAACATGAATGCGTGGGGAATACCAATCAATATTTTCAACGTGCGGCCCTGGGGCTGCACGTTGAAAATATTCCTGGGCTGCACGTTGAAAATATTCCTGGGCTGCACGTTGAAAATATTAATTGATCTGCCCACAAATAATGAATATGGCCTCTTCCAATTGCTGCCATTGAATTGATATGGAAGATGTACCAGGGTTCTAAGAGTTGAGTAAAAACAAAACAAAGTAAATACGATGAGATTACTGTCTTAAATAGAGTGGGTTCAAGGATGATGGGTAGCGTATATATCTTGCATGAATACACCGCCCCATCACCATTGACGACCCCCCCTCCCCCTCCACACACACACACACTTTTTGGGAGTTTCCGTCGCCTCTAATGTAACACGCCCATCCTCTTAGCTGGTTGATGGTCTAATACAAATTTACACAATAGTTGTACATATAGGACATGTAACTACACTTACCTAAAGTGAAGTAGTCATAAATATGAATGTCCAGCATGTTTATGTAGAATATGTTATTGTATCATGCAGTATTTATAGTGGAGATGTACGTTTTTAGAATACTGACGAGTTGACCAGGCACAGAAAACGAAACTGATTGAAAATTCCAAACATTTCTCAACTGCAAAAACCTTGTATTGGTCACGAAATCCTCCATGAATCCATTGAACATAAGAATATAATGCAATTTTTGATCCAAAGTTTATCGATTCAGACAGCGAATGTTAACCCTTTCCCTAACGCAACGGCCAAACCCGGCCGGCGCTATTCTCAAAAATCGCCAATTAATTTTCACTATTTTTTCATTTTTTGTCTCAAAAACATAGGTTATGACCCCTCGTTGGAACGAGCTCGTTCCAACGAGGGGTCATAACCTATGTTTTTGAGACAAAAATGAAAAAAATTAGTTATTCAAGAATTATTTTTGCAAGTGTCGTCTGCTTTTCAGGTTAGGTAAAGGGTTATCAGAAAACACCCTACTGTAAGGTATTTATGTCCGAAAATTGTCAAAGATTGAACAATTTGACCATTGAGGCGAAAACAGAAAAATAACAAAGTAGTACGTCTCGCCCCTTTCATGTCAAATCTGGATAATATTTTTTCTTTGTCTGCCTTAGTGATGTACTGAAGCAGACTTAATTGTATCTGTGACCTGATTTCGACGGTTCAAGACTAGAAGATTCAGTCATATTTGGATACTGTTGATAAAGTTACACCTTGTCATGTTACTTTTCAGTTTGCATTGGCAGATTGTCATGCAGTTTGAGTTAAATTAAATAATATATTTTATGGATAACTATTTTTTAAGTCAAGCCCAAGCTTTCCCCAATGAGGTATAAATATCCTGGATGACATCAGAGATGCCGGACCTGGAATATGAGACCATTGGAACATTAATGACTGACCTTACCTGACAAACAGGTACCAGTTAGACTATTAAACAACAGCTTATCATTAACGTGCAAAAATGCACTATGAATAAATTTGCAACCCCCAGGAAAAAAGTGTTTTGCCCTCACCACGATTGACCACACACCCATCGGCCTTGTTCCCTGAAATATTTTGTAGACCTCTTCCCCACCCACTCCCTGCACCCGAGAACAGCATTAGTAATTTTCGTACATGTAGGTACATGTATCAATACTATTATCCTATTTTTCTGAACTTTAAAAAACTGATAGTGTTGATAACTACCCGGGTTAAATCAAGACGTAAATATTCCCAGAGTGTGGTGTATCACTGCATTCACTACTGCGTGTATATTTTATACATTCACAAATAAATTTCCAGAAGGTCTAGAGGTTATTAACTTTCATCCCGACAGACTAATAATCCAACAACATCACCAAGGCTTGCCTTCGAAGAAGGCATGCCTTGGTGATGTAGTTAGAATATTTTATCAGGCAGGGTTTAAGTCATCATAGTGGGGACAAATAAGGTATGGCGCTACCTCGGAACGGTCATCTTCGCCACGCCCCTAGCTACTCCCATTTTAGATAAATTGTACCCTGCAACTTTATTACCAGATGTTCCTACACCAGAAAACTCGAATTGTTTTCACGGTGTCCATGCACTGCTCCGTGTTCTTGGCTCTCACACCGAGTTTGTTCTATTTCAGGGGAAGTAACCAGAAACAAATGGGTGGAAATTACCAAAATAGCACACAGAGCAAAAAGTGCAATAAACTCCAGTTTGTGGTGTATTTGAAGTATATTTTTAATATGTACAATGAATAACATATTTTGAGATCTATATATTTGCTTTTAAAACATTTAAATATTTAATACATTCACTTTTAAAGAATATTTTTTCGAGGCTCTCATTCTTTTGTCGAGGTCCAACCTTGACAAAACCAACATTTCTTTTTGTGATATATTTCCTGAGTCAAAAAAAAGAAAGTATAATAGAAACAAATGTGAAAAATAGCATAAAGAATGAAATATAATAGTTCTAATGTTGCATGTTTGTGGACGAGAAGTCGTGTAAAGAGTTTAATAACATGTTGTTGTCCACCCAACCGTATACAATTTTGCTACGGATTTCAAAATAGCACGTGCTACCCGAGAATGTCAAATTGAATGGGTGACCGACGATTTTCTTTGTGTTACGTTGTGCTGGAGAGCCTGGGTTAGTGAGAAAACACGCTATTTTTTGTCTTCCGACATTTTAAAAAATGCCAAGGTTAACCGAAAATAAAAGGTTGAGTGCCATTGGTATGCATGAGGCTGGGATACATCCAGATGAGCTCGCTGCTGAGTTCGGAGTCACTGTGGTCACCATTCACCGTCTCAATGGAAGGTATGGAACCACTGGATCTACTGCCGACCGACCGCGTTCAGGTCGACCAAGAGTTACGATCCCTGCACAAGACCGACACATCAGGACGTCTCACTTGCGGGATCGCTTCCTTCCGGCGACGGGGACAGCAGCAATTACTCCTGGTAGAACTAACAATAGAATCAGTGCACAAACTGTCCGCAACAGACTCACTGATTACGGTATCCGAAGTAGGCGTCCATACCACGGACCAATCCTCACCCAATGTCATCGTACCGACAGGATGGAATGGGTACATCAGTTCTTTTTAGTGATGAGTCACGATTTTGTCTACGGCGCGCTGATGGTAGGGCAAGAGTGTATCGCCGACGAGGAGAACGGTTTTCTGATGCTTGCGTGAGGGAATGCGACCGTTTCGCGCGGGGGTAGTATAATGGTTTGGGCAGGAATGTCCTTGCACCATCGAACGCAGTTGATCTTCATCGATGGTAATCTGAATGGACAGCGATATAGGGACGAAATTCGTAACGCTGTTGTTGTCCCGTTGTTCAACGCTCACGTCAGATTGCAGTTATTCCAGCAAGACAATGCCCGATGTCACGTGCCGAGTATCTGTCATGACTTTCTTGAGGAGCAGAGCATCGAACTTCTTCCCTGGCCCCCACTTTCGCCAGATTTGTCTCCAATCGAGCATATTTGGGATCAATTGGACCGTCGGGTACAACTTCATGATCTTCAGACGTTAGGCGATTTACGTAATGTTCTAAGGCAGGAGTGGAACGCAATACCATAGTGTGACATCCAGAGACTTATCAGGTCCATGCGTCGTCGAAGTCTTGCCATCGAAGAGGCAAACGTGGACATACACGCTATTGACTGCATGTGTGAACTTTTCATTTCACCCCATGTCTGAACTGCGACGTCCTGACGTGACGCTGGCAACAGTAAGAAAATGAAATTATGCAAATTCATGCAGCTAGACTCAAAATATGAATTTACAATAATTTGTTTGGGATTAAAGTCGATAATACTAAAAGAAAATTGTTTCTCAAAGTTTATTATACTTTCTTTTTTGACTCAGTATATTAGCTGAGGCCTCAAAGTTTAATATATAGTGCCACAAAGAAATAATGTCTGAAACTTTTTAAAATATGTTAATGAAATTGATGTAAACAAAACCTGTCATGCTGAGTTTGTGTCTAGAAAGTCAACAATGTTTGTCTGTGGCAGTATTTAAGGTGCTATATAAGTACTGGGAAAATTAGCTTGAAAGTGAGTGAAATGATTATTTTCGATGTCGTCAAACAAACTGAAACAAGACAAATTCCATCTGTTGGTTGTTCAGTATTGTGAAGAATTATTCAGAAATACGGATGGACAACAAAAATGTGACAAACTGTTATGGTCTTAGACATTTAACGATATCGAAAACAACCTATTTTTAAGTAAACTTTCCATTACTTACAAGGCACCTTAACTTAGTGAAACTATCATTATGTTGGAAACCACTAAATCCTTGGAACACTCGGATATTTACTCCAGGAATGTGATCTGGATTAAGTGTATTTTTAGGCCGCATGGTTTAGTGGTACACATAAATACGATTTAAATGTACCAGTTGCATTGAAAGAGAAATATTACTTAATATTTCTTTTTATTTCAAGTTCATCAGAGTCAAACAATATGTACTCAAGCCGACACTTCTTTTGAATGTGATCATAAATGTATCATTTGCAACACATTCAGACAAGAATTGAGTTGCCTGAAAACAATCATTGAGGTTTCTTAAACTATACTGAGTTAAAAAAGAAAGTGTAATAAACTTTGAGGAGCAATCTGTTTAGTATTATCGACTTAAATCCCAAACAAATTATGGCAAATTCATATTTCGAGTCTAACTGTATAAATTTGCATAATTTCATGTTCTTACTGTTGCCAGCATCACGTCAGGACGTCGCAATTCAGACACGGGGTGAAATGAAAAGTTCGCACATGCAGTCAATAGCGTGTATGTCATCGTTTGCCTCTTGGATGGCAAGACATCGACGACGCATGGAACTGATAAGTCTCTTGATGTCACCCTATGGTATTGCGTTCCACTCCTGCCTCTGAACATTACGTAAATCACCCAACGTCTGAAAATCATAAAGTCGTACCTGACGGTCCAATTGTTCCCAAAGCATGCTGCGATTGGCGACAAATCTGGCGAAAGTGGGGGCCAGGGAAGAAGTTCGATGCTCTGCACCTCAAGAAAGTCACAACAGATACGCGCCACGTGACATCGGGCGCTGTTTTGCTGAAATAACTGCAATCCGACGTTAGCGTTGAAAAACGGGACAACAACAGCGTTAAGACTTTCGTCCCTATATCGCTGTCCATTCAGATTACCATCGATGAAGATCAACTGCGTTCGATGGTGCAAGGAAATTCCTGCCCAGACCATTACACTACCCCCGCCGAAACTGTCGAATTCCATCACGCAAGAATCAGAAAACCGTTCTCCCCGTCGGCGATACACTCTTGCCCTACCATCAGCGCGCCGTAGACATAATCGTGATTCATCACTAAAAAGAACTGTGTTCCAACGCTGCTGAGTCCAGCGAACACGCTGACGTACCCATTCCATTCTGACGGTACGATGACGTTGGGTGAGGAATGGTCCGTGGTGTGGACGACTACTTCGGATGCCAGGTTCAGCGAGTCTGTGGGGTACCTTTTGAAATATTCATTTGTACTGGACGGGCTTTTTCGAAGGTCTCATCGTTCTTTTCTTGGTATAAATTCTTTCATCAATAGTTTCTGGTCGAAACGTAACTTTTGAGGTATGCGAAGACTGACACGTGACGAACGTTTACGTGTCGTTGGCATGTTAGAATCTGGCAACAGAAGACTGCAATGGCTCAAATTCTCAACGTTACTGAATCGGTGACTAGCAGGTTGTGGTCACGCTACCGCCAGACAGGCAATGTTGATGACAGACATCGGTCAGATCGTCCAAGGGCGACAACTGCTAACCAGGATCGTTTCATCCGAACCACAGCATTACGTAACCGCCGTCAAAGTGCCTCAGAAATTAAACAGCAGCTGCACCAAGTGACAGATGTGAGAGTCAGTGGTCAGACTATGCGAAATCGCCTACACAGCTGGAATCTGTACGCTCGACGACTTCGAATAATTCAACGTTTGACTGAACGTCACATCGCAGCAAGGCGTTACTGGTGTGGAGCACGACGGCGCTGAGACAATCGTCGGTGGAGCAACGTCATTTTTTCCGATGAATCGAGGTTCATTCTCGACTTCCACGACAGGTGAAACAGAGTGCAGCGGCGGCGGAACGAACGATACCATGACGTAACCGTAAGGCAGCACGATCGTTTTGGTGGTGGATCGGTTATGATGCGGGGAGACATAACCATGACAAGCAGAGCAGCATTACATGTCATCCAAGGGCGTGTTACAGGGCAGTACTATCTTGCAACACGTTAGCAGCTCATGTGGTGTCATTTGCGTGACGGCGCGGCCGTCGATTCATTTTCCAAGATGACAATGCAAGAGCACACAGGGCCCGTGTTGCTACAGAGTTCCTCTGGGAGCAGAACATCACTACACTGTCTTGGCCAGCACTTAGTCCAGACCTTTCACCAATCGAGCACGTCTGGGATATGCTTGGTAGGCGCCTACGACATCGCAAACAGTCTCCTACCAATGTCCAGAAACTCGCCGCTGCACTGCAGGAAGAATGGAATAACATCAGTCAAGCTGATATTGGACGTTTGGTGAGGAGTATGCCACGTCGGATCCGCGCTTGTCTCACGAACTGAGAAGGATTTACAAGGTATTTAGGTCTTGGACTGAATGTTGTAAATTCTCTGACTGACCGTCCATGTCTTCTACAGCTCTGTGCGTGGAATGTGTGCTTGTCAGACACCCAACTATCGCTGAAATCATTCTCCAGATGTCACACTGCAATACCTCAACTGTCTTTTTGATGAAAATATAAGTCATATTTCTTCATATATCTTACTTTTATCAAATATCCCCTACTTTGTTTTAATAGTACATATAGACCTGGCCCTCCATGATATTGTACTGCCTGTGTAGTGGTTTTCTCAGGGTATCCGGGCCAATTACACTCAGTACACACTAAAAACTAAAGTGTTAAAACTGACATTTTCAAGGTGTTAAACCCATTCTAACTCTTAGGGTTTTATTTTAACACTCAAAGTGCAATGCTTTAAGCACTTAGACATTATAATCGTCAGACATCTGAAACTTGAATGGATGGCACTTCCCATGTGTCTAGCATTGGTGGTTCTTCCAGAATCGTCCATAATTTGATTTGCGGTTGGTGGGTACATCATTAAAAGGACACAACGCAGATGACGCAGATCAGGCTCGAGAGTTCGAGCCTGATCCGCGTCATCTGCGTTGTTTCCTATTAAGTGTCGCGACATTACACTTGTCAAGTGGTATTATTGTAACACCTGTCAAGTTCTGGGATATCTACACTTGAACAAAGTGCTAGTTCAGCACTTAGTAAGTGTTAAATACACCACTTCAAGTGTGGTTTTTAACATTTTAGTTTTTAGCGTGTACACGACACTTAAAAGGAAACAACGTAGATGACGCGGATCAGGCTCAAAATCTCGAGCCTGTTCCGCGTCATCTGCATTGTGTCCTTTTAATTATGTACCCACCAAGCGCAAATCAAATTATGGACGATTCTGGAAGAACCACCAATGCTAGAAACATGGGAAGTGCCATCCATTCAAGTTTCAGAGGTCTGACGATTGTAATGTCTAAGTGCTTAAAGCATTGCCCTTTGAGCGTTAAAATCAAACCCTAAGAGTTAGAATGGGTTTAACACCTTGAAAGTGTCAGTTTTAACACTTTAGTTTTTAGCGTGTATGACATCACTGAGTACAGTACGGCCGAGGTGGACTGGTCACTTTCCACGGGTGGACAATACTTCTACTGCCGCAATAATATTAGATTCCAAACACTAATTATATGAATAGTTATAAAAAATCCCAACAATGAGATTATGTGCCTGGAAAAATAGTCTTTAACACTTACGCTGCCGAAAGAAGACTACTGTCGCCTATTTTATGATAATTACATGTGTGTTCTGGTATGCGCAGATCAATTAACCAAGTGAAAGAGTTTCAAGTGTGTCATAAATTTTATTAATCCTCCTCGCATAAAGGCGTACATAGAGGTCTGCCATATATGGTTAAAGTGGGTGTGGCAGTAAACGAGTTAAAAGTGCGTATAATGAATATTCTGATTTCAAAAAGTTTTTGGACACCTCAGCATATCTTATTCATGAAAAAGAATGTCAGTGCGCCCAGAGTGTATCATAAAATATGTGTAAAATAACTTTTATCCCCGACGAGTTTCACCAAATTGTTTCTGATTACATTCTTAATGAATCTTGGCAAACAGGAACTGTTTTCATTCATAATTTTAACTGATCCCTTTGAAACCGGAGGACAGACATTTTTGTGTGATGGAAAATGTTGGCAATGAGCGAACAGACAGCGCACGAATAACAAAGTGGGATAGGATGTTAGTGATAATTTATTCTAGAAACCTATATAGGGATTGTAGGCTAACCTTATTACAAACAAAGAATAGTTTTACCCATTTGTTGAAGAAATCGCCGTATTTGAGGGTCACATTCAGAAATACAAAAGTGAAAAGACTGAGACAAAAGGCTCCCCTAAGTTGCAGACCTGTCTGGGACGAAACAAGTGGGTCTTGGTTCCAGGGGATATTCTCCCTCCACATTTACACCTGCCCCCAATCTCCCACCTTGGCCAACTTAAGAAAATCATTTGCACTCTCGTCCTCCTCGAACGAGAATTTTCCCAATTGCTACCTGTGAATTTCCAATTGCTGCAGAAATCTGAATGCAACCCTCTTCCCTTGTATATATGATTGATCGTACCGATTGACATCAAGCATAAGTATGCATGATGTCAATCGGTACGAGACTTCTAAAGTAGTTTACTTATCGGGAGCATTTTGACTCCAGTTGCAAAATCTCATGGAATTTGTGTTTAACGGATACAGAAACACATACAACATCACGAAATCCACTTCTATGGGGAATGCAATTTCCAACTGTTCTTGTTTTAAAGCTTGGCATTTCGTCCCCTGGGTTCCCATGTGTTCTATGTACCAAGAGGCACATAGAACACATTGGAACTCAGGGGACGATTTCTAAATGCTGAAAAGTTTACCGGGATTGTGGGGTAGAAACATCCTCAACGCCACTCCCCATCGACCTTCCTGTCGCCACATCCCTGACTTCTGTCCTTTTGAATAACTGTTGCTGGTTTGAGGCTCTAACCTCTGAAAACTTTGACCGGGATTGCGGGGTGAGACGCCCCCAACACCACTACCCACCCACCCTCCTGTCGGCACGTCCCTGATACCTGTCGTTTTGAAAATCACAGGATAGCGACGTTTACCTCAATTCCGAGAAAATTTTCGGGAGTGCGACTGCTCAGTAGCAACAGTCATTTCACTATGTTAGGAAACCCATGTAATATATATATACTTTTCTTTAACATCATCCTTTGGGGATTGTTGCAGGTCAAATGTCTTCATCCGACTCTGACATCAAGTACTTTAACATACATTCAAGAGGAGACCCTAGTGTCAAGAGAAACATTACCTTAGCTGTGGTTTCTAGTCAAATCTTGGCTGTCTCTTGAGACAGCCAAGACTTTGCTACAAATCACAGCCAAGCTGCTGGACTCACCGAGTGTGGCGTATCAGAAAGTCTGGTAAATTACCCAGACTCTTAAGGGTTGGTTACAAGACAGGTATGTTCTCTTTAGATTTGGTGTACGAATTATGGATTTTAGAATCCCTTTGGTTGACAAGATTTTCTAGGTGGGTATTTTTCGCCTTTCTTATTTTCAAATCAGGTAGGCTATAGTGAGAGATCAGTAGCCTCAAAATGGCAGAGCTAAAATTGATCTCAGCCCTCTGTTCTACAGACGTCTTCTACAAACTTCCACTTGTTCAAATACCATGAGTAAGCAGGAAGGCGAGGAACATATCTCTGTCCAGATTATCTCCGACCAAAATACCCTCTTCAAAATATCACTAGTTGTGGGATAAAATATCTCCACCCAAAATACTTTATGCACGGTGAAGCTTTCCAGTAGAATATTATGCTGGAGAAAATCTATACTTTCAACCGGCGGCTGTATGGCTTCAGGTTGAAAATATTGAATGATTTTACACACATGTTATCCATTTGGGTCTCTGCGAATCCCGAATCGAAACAGGTTGAGAATTTCGATTCGAATAGAATCCAATCTCACGGCTTCTCAAGTTGTAGATATTGCACTTTCTTTAACTCGCGTCTTTTTGGCAAGTCAATCAAAAACGGAATATTCCAGAACGGAATCGAAGTAATTTCGAAAGCGGACCTTCCTTGATGTGTTCCTCTCCTGAACAGAAGACCCGATGATACAAGGAGAGTTCAAGAGAAAACACTTGGTCAGGGACGTGGCGACAGGGGGGGGGGGGGGGTATCACCCCCCCCCCCCCCCAATCCTGGCCAAAATTTCCTATAGTTGGAAATTCGGAGGGCACGTCATGAGTAGCTGGAAATTCCATCCATCCGGATTTTAAAGCTTCTTTGGTGATGCTGATGTCTCCTTTACTTCCCAAAACTTCCAACTCGGTTTCAAATCGGCAAAAATTCCACCATTACTATTTACAACTACAGTGTACGCAATATCGAGCCTTCATAAGTATGCATGATGTCAATCGGTACGAGATTTCTAAAGTAGTTTACTTATCGTAATAAAAAAATCATCGAAATGCACTTCAAGAAAATCGTATTATATAAAATCGTTATCCTGGGTTAATTCCATCATTCACAGTTACAAAATGATGAAACATCGAAAATTGATCATTCGTGCATAAGATCTGATTTAATGTTAGGAGAGTGTGAATTGCTCACAGTTCTCATCTTGAGCATTTGTTTAGAACATAATCAATTCTAGCATCTAGCCACGCCTCTGCACTTAGTAGGGTTTGTGAACATCTCTACGATTCGAAACTTTTCGAATAAGCGTGACTAGAATCAAATCATCGGGACAATTTTGAATCGAGTTGAATCCCGAAGATTGCACATATTAAAAATTATGCCTGTGTCTTTTGAAGAGTTCATTTATTGTATTACAACAAATGCCAGGGCATACCTGTGGCATGTTGAGGGGCAGTATGGCAGACGTGGACAGCTCACTTTCCACAGGTGAGCAATATTTCCACGCATGTCTGCGGCCTCTCGTGTTATCCTTCCGCGCCGGCACTCGTGCCATATCGATGAACCCATTCACACGCGTGTGTCGTTCTGTGTATTCCACCTTCAGATATTGCAGAATCTGATGGGTTTGTGAAATTGGAAGATTTCTTCTTGCAATGTTTCTCTGGGTTAGCTCAGAAATCCCTAACTGCGAAGCTCTGGCTTCAGTATATAGAGTATGTAAACTCCCTGAATAACTACTTAACGAGAGCGGAATGATTTAGTGATTGGAACTTCCATATCATATCGTTGAGCAGAATGTTGAAGCTATCTGTGAAAACAAGTCACATCAATTACCCCAAAAAACGCTCGATTGTACCTCCAAATGATGCTTAAGTTGCCCGAGAAGCATCCCTGGCATAATAAAAGTTTTGCCGAGAATGGAAGTCATTCCGTCGGATAAAGAAGTTGACTATGGGCTGGTTTTTCCATCGACCTGGTAATTGAGAAGGCCATCTTGCGTTCTACTAAGAGTCAAGGCGGATTGATTAGGATATGTTTTTTCCGATTCTGTCCGTCTTCAGTGGTTCTCAGCATTTATAGGCGTGCTGAAATTCACAATGCACTGTCGACAATCACAAACATTAACCCTTTACCTAGCATGAAAAGCAGACGACATTTGCAAAAAAAAAATCTTGAATAACTACTTTTTTTCATTTTTGTCTCAAAAACATAGGTTATGACCCCTCATTGGAACGAGCTCGTTGAGCTCGTTATATTTATTTATTTATTGGTGTTTAAGGTCACATACTTATGCACCTTAAACACCAATAAATAAATAAATATAACGGGCTCAACGAGCTCGTTCCAATGAGGGGTTATAACCTATGTTTTTAAGACAAAACATGAAAAAACTAATGAAAAATAATTGAAGATTTTTGAGAATAGCGCTGGCCGGTTTTGGCTGTTACGTTGGGTAAAGGGTTAACGATTAAAGATATTACAAGTGAACAACATGTTGATATGAGTACCGCCCGAATCAAGAGAGATTATTGAGACACTGAGTGTTCGTGAATGGCTTGGCGTTTTCGAAGCCTTTGATTTAAATGAGAATTGTTTATAGTCACTCTCGACTGGGCAGGTTGCCGGAATCAAGGAGCACATCAATTGTCACGAAACTGTGTCTGTGAGCCATCGTATGCAAAAAACTCTTGATTGTCAGAACTTCTTGAAAACGCCAATCAAACGAAGCCTGTAGATCAAAGCATTGGGTCATCTGAGTCATGGTGTTAAGATCGAGAACCAGAAATTTTGATTAATCCGGCAATCCTGTTTTCTCGCTTGACCGCCATCTCTCGGAGGGATGAGAATACGGAACAGTTATTTTTAATATGAGCACACAGCAATATGAACGTCTGTGTTTAAGGATGAAGCAATACGAAAACCTGCGAAAGTCAATTAGCAAATGCGATGACCAATTCAGTTGAGACCACAGTGAGCACGGAGCCTCCTGGTCACCCTACCGCTGTCCTCGAAGGCGGTACTCTTCTCCACAGGCTAAGTTCGTGAAAAAGGTTCATCCGCAGATGTGATTAGCCAATACACCACTGATGTTCGATTGTGATGTGGGAAGTGTCGTATAGTCTTGGATACAGTACAGTCGCCGCGTAATCCACGCGTGGGCAGAGATGTCCACGCATGCGTTTACGAGGTAATGAAAATCATCAACAGCAAACTTTTAATTAATTCAGAACCGGGTTTTACCCCACTCCTTCATTAATTAAGTTGTTGACGATTATTCCTATAATCAGTGTTTGGAATCTAACATTGTTGCGTCCGTGGAAATATTGACCACCCCTGGAAAGTGACCAGTCCACGGCGGTTGTAAAGTAGGTATGAGGACGGCCAACCGATAAAAGACCCCAAACATCGAAGGAGATCTGGGAAAATATGCGCTGCATACAATTCGCTGCATTCTAAGTCCACACTGATCGGGAAGCATTTCCTGTGAATGCAAAGAACAAAACGCAGTTAATTCAATTGTTGAGTTCTTTTCCCGAAAATGACGGTCACAATACCTGTATTAGTACCGGCGATGCCGATTCGATGATTGTGTCCAAGCCCATCGAAATAGCTACGGGTGGACCAAGCGTTGTCCTTGCCGATGGAACAGAGTTTCTGGTATTTTTGTGCAGTGCACCATTAGAGAATCGATATGGCGGATATGTATTTCCGATCAGAGGTATGTAGATCTGGTGGGCAACTCCCCTACAAAATTCGGGATGTTCTTTCCTCAGTTGGTCAAGCTGTAAAATTACGCATCCTTTTTATCCATGCACAGTGTGGTTGCAACATCTGCTAGCCAAACAAGATATCCAGTGAGGACCTGTACAAGAAGACAGACTGTATGAACCTGTCCCTTGAAATAAAGGTGAGGAGAATAAGATGGCGCGGCCACATCCCGAGGATGCCCAGTGAAAGAATTCCGAAAGCTGTACTAAGATGGACCCCAGTTAGGAAACGAAAGAGGGGCAGGCCAAAAGCCACCTGGAGGAGGACAGTGATGGCAGAGCTGGAAGAGATGGGACTTACATGGGATGAAGCAAGTGCCCAAGCTCAAGATCGTGACAAGTGGAGAAAACTAAGTGCAGACAAATGTCCCACCGGGGACGAAGTGGATAAGTAAGTACGTACGGTGTGGTTGTGACATCACTTGACAAGTTTCGGGCAGGGAAAAACAAATCTTCTCAAGAAGATAGAGGGGTCTGCACACATCAGGCATTTAGCGTCCAAAGTAAGTGATGTTTCATCCACCCCTGAACATGGTGGTACATGTACAGCGGGTCTCAGTTTCTTCCAAATTCTGTATGGAGCGAAAGCTTGGGAATCACTTAGTAGGCTCCGTTACGCCAAGTTCAGGAGATGGTGTACTCTTGCAGTGGCCCTGTAGAGTCACAGAGGTTCCCCCAACACAGAGAGAGAGCGCCTTATTTCTACTCTTTGTGTGTACATCTGCAGATTGCCCGTTGGGATTCGTTGCCCGATGCTGCTTTAGACCCGGCTAACTCCAAAATACTGAATTTGTGATGACGGATAGAGAAGCCACTCCAAGCTTGCTTCTGAATTTTCTGCGTTGCAAATGTATTATGACAAGCATAAATACATGCGGAACCAATCGACCCTCGTTCTTGTAGCAAGCAATGTCTGAAGTGTGTGGCAGATTATTAGGAATGTAGGGGATCACGTTTGTTGGAATTCTGAAGAAGTTGTGGCCGACGATTCTGAGGAACCATGCATTATGTTCATTTTTCAGCCTTGGCTATCCTTCGAACTCAGGCCATTTTGACGGCCATCTTCGGATTTTTTCGGCAAAATCCTTGATGTCGTAGCTGAGTGTCATAATTGTTCGGAAAATATTCTACAAGTTGCATATCCTCGCGATGTTTGACGCCACGTGTAGTCTATCCGGATTTATTCTTGGAATCGGAAATGCATGAGGACAAGCAGCTGCCAAGTCGTTCCGGATCCATGATCTCAAAGGTGTCCTGTGTGGGTCCCAGTTGTACTTTTGGTATACATCTAGTTCGAAAGTCCCGCAGGAGTTGACAAAACGTTGAACTTACAAGGCCGTTTAACCCTTTACCCAACGAATCGCCCGCGTAATATGCAAATTCAGCAGCTGAAAAAATATTACTTTTCGAAAAATTTCCACAGCTGAAAAAATATTACTTTTCGAAAAATTTCCACAACACCATATCATGTGACCCCTCTTTGGAACGAGCTCGTCGAGATCGTTCCAAAGAGGAGTCACATGATATGGTATTGTTGAAGTTTTTTGAAAAAAATTAAAAAATGATATTTAAAATAATAAATTTTGAAATCGTCTGCGTTTGGGTAAAGGGTTTTAACACTTCTGAAAAAATATCTGTGATGCAGAAATACAGTTTCCATTGAACACTTGGATATTTGATATTTCTGAGTGAAAATTCCTTTCTTAACTTCAAAATTGTAAGCGAAATTAGAATCCGGAAGGCCAACTCGGTCCTTCATTTGACACCAGATTTTATTTTCATGTCATGAAGGAATTTTCAACAGGGATGTTACTTCCTGAATAACTATAGTAAGAACTTGTACGATCAACATTTATTTACACAATAACTAGATTCCAGTGTAGAACAAAACTTGGCTCGCTCCGTTGTCGGATATTCCATACTACGGGGCGTACTGGCTACTAACTCGTACGAAGCTGAAAATCCAAACTGCCTTCTTGAGATTAAATGGTTTTTGCGTGCCGAAGGCGCGCAGGGACGGCTTGAGGCAAGCCCCTTTCGACCCTCTTTAACCGTAGATTGAGTTTTGGCAGCATGTCTGGGAGCATCAAATGAGGAAAGTGTTCAGGGTTTAGTGGCGTTTGGTCCGTTTGTGCTTCTTCTTGGAAGGAGGTGGATGGAAAGGAGAAAGCGTCGCAGCTGTTGTTGTTTCCGAGGTTTTGCGTTTCAGCAATCTGTTGAAAAACGGGTCGCTGATCTTGGCTGCTTCCATGAGTCCAGGATTGTTGCTAAGGGAGTCGTAAGTTCCCTTTGCCCATTCCTTCTGAGTCGATTTTAGGTAGTTCAAATAATCATTCCCGGTTCTGTCAAACCCCAGCTTGAGTTAGCCGAAGTGCTCAATGGCACGCCCGTCTTGGATTTCGATGTATACTCCCAGGCTTATATCTTCTTCATCCGATGTTTCGTTCTCATAGTCCGGGGTCGGACTGGATTTGTGGCCCGATTGATAGGGTTGATAGGGCAGTCAGGTACAGATTGGACGACGTACATCTCCTCAGCCTCCACTTCCTGCTTCTCTCCCTCCGACCTCTTTGGTGTAGAGGTACGGTTTGGGATTGGTGATGCAGGTTTTGGAGGTGAATTGGCAGTTATCACCTTTTCCATCTCCTGTTTCCCGGTCTCAGTCATTTTCCTTTCGAGCCACGCCTCCATTCGACTGGCATCCCGTCGTTTGGTTACTGGAAATTTCTTCTTCTTTCTCTGTTTCTTCGTCTCTGCTTCGCTGGCTCTTGTTGTTTCAGTGGTGGTTGGTGTACTCTTTCCCTTTCCCTTCCTCGGGTATGGACCAGTGCGAGCGGGCCCGCGAAGGATGCTACCATCCCAGAGGTGGATTTCATCTTGTACTTAATGGTGAGCTGAACACAGCCACTCTCAACATGGACATCTCAGTTAAGAAGTGAACTAGCGTTCGGCACCATCAAAGTGTCCTCAGTTTTCTTCGGCAGGTAATCCATGACTAATTAGGAGTGCACGCTCTGAAGTCAGAAGTGTCTTTCAAAAAACGAAACCAAACGTAACGACCAGAAATTCGGTCTACAACAGCGACACAATTATAACTGACTGCCTTCGTGTCTTTTTCATAAACTTTATATATATACTACTCAAAGTTTGCTAAGCACCAAGTACATCCAAATTCCTGTCTTACGTTTTAGTTAAAATATTGTTATGAAAAGTGTATATACTTTATATTTAATTATGTCTTTAATGATTTAAGTACAGAAATTAAGATTTTATTTGTGTTTGACATTATTTTTTAGCTTTTAAATACGATAACCATGGAAAATGGATATTATTGGTAAAAGAGGAATTTTTTTTAATTTACCAAAATGTTGACGGAGCGTACAGATATGGGTTCAATATCGAGTATGAGACCCATTATTGTTACTTACAGCTTGACAACGCCTTCTCATTCTCCCAATCAGGTTCCAGATGGTCCTTTGTTGGATGTTGTTCCATTCTTGGACCAGCATGGCACCAAACTCCTGGACACTTCTTGGTTGGACTGGACGGACTGAAATTGCAAGCTACAACCCATTCCAGACATGTTCAATTGGATTGAGGTCAGGGGATTTTGCTGGCCAGTCCATACGCCCAATCCCCTCCATTTGTCGGTACTCCCGGACAGCATGGCAACATGAGGACGGGCATTATCGTCCATCAGAATGATGAATCTATCACCCACTGCACCTGCATACAATCTTACGTGGGCATCCAGGATCTCATCAATATACCGCTGTTCAGTCAATGTACCACGGTCAACGACCCAGAGCTCTATACGTCCATCCCAGCTGATGCCGCCACAGACCATTATTGACCCTCCACCATAGCGGTCGTGCTCAGCAATGTTGGCTGCATGGAGTCGCTCTCCTGGTCTTCTCCATACCCTAGAACGCCTATCTGTGTTGTTTTGGCAGTACCTTGACTCATCTGTAAAAAGGACGGGTTGTCCATCTTCTCTGGTCCATCCAACGTGATCCATGGCCCATTCATATTGTGCCTGGCGGTGGTTCTGGGACAGCTGAATGCGAATACATGGTCTTCTCGATCGGCGACCACCTTCGTGCAACCTTGCCCGGATAGTCTGCGTCGACACATTTACCCCGGATGCATTCTGAAGGTCACTGCGAAGCTGGGTTGGTGTGTCAAAGCGGTTCTACGGGCCTGAATCAAAAACCGGTCATCAGCTGCAAATGTTGCCCTGTTTCTGCCACCACCATGTCGTCTGATTGATGTGCCACACTGCTGAAATCTTGCCCAGACTCTGGTGATCACCGTATGGTGCACACCAAGGGCTTCACCAACCTGACGATGGGTAGCCCCTTGTTCCATCATCCCTACAGCCCAGTACATTTCTGCTTCAGACAAATGTCTTCTTACATTTGCATTCGCCATATTCAATCATTAAATCACAAGGGTTTGTGTTGAAATGAAGATTGAATACCCTACACATGTCATGTACATGTAGACTGTACAAGAAAACATCATGGAAATCAAGGGGTACATGCTTTCCATGACTGTCAAGAAAAGTCTGCCTGTCAAGAGAGCTAGTGTAGACACTGGGACCATATCAATACATTTCCTCAATCATATCCCCAAAAATATCGCAAATGTGTCACAAGAAAATTTCACAATGATGTGTCAAATATGTGGTGCTAAGCAAACTTTGAGTAGTATATGTCCCATAATTGGTTATGGACAATGTAGTCCAATATTACTTATTATTTGTGATTGGATTGCCGAATTGATAAATGGAATTATCTCAAGGATATTACATGGAAGACTGATCAGTTGGACAATGATGTAACGTTATCTAGATAAACATATAGCAAGCCACACCTGTGGTCAAGATTGTAGTTGTCAGTAGCTGATATGTTTCACATGTATTAACCCTGAGATAATCTCCTCCGGTCTGAACAATTTGTGCCTCCTGGCACAAAGATACTGATGTGACAGTTTTTGACCATCAAAAAGGGAAATGACTATGACTTTAATTTGAGGAAAGTGTTAATAGATTACGTCTATACCACAGGACTGCATGAACCCTCGATGTAATCCTTGTAAAATCGTCTCCTGAGTTCCAATGTGCTCTATGTGCCAGTAAGCACATAGAACACATTGGAACTCAGGGGACGAAATGCTGAGTGGCAAAATCTCAGAGGCTATTGTTCACAATTCCTTGTTATTGTACTGGACTAGAATAAAACTCCAGCTGTTAGTGAAGGTTGAACTATTATTTCTTCCGCGCATAAAGAATCTTCTCTTTTGGAAGCTTTATTACTAGGCTTTGCTTCCAGTAGAATGGTACTATCATTGTGGCTCAGGTCGCACAGAAGGATTTGATTTTTATTGTCTTTCGCTCTGTATTCTTTCAGATTTGTATTTTGCATGGAAGACAGCATTCCGCGAACCTTTTGAGGGTTGTCACTGACGTACTGTACCGCCACCTCATCTAAATCATTTTCATGAACCCAAGAGTTCTTATTTGGAGGTAGGTTTTCCCATTTTATAAAATCCTGACGAGTTTTCACGGTCAAATTTCCGATGTTCTGGAATAACGTCATGTTTTGGGGGGTTTTTTTTGCTGTTTTCCGTTGTAACAGACTGGTTCCGTTTGTTTTCAATGAATTCATCTATCCTTCTCTTGTCTCTCGCAAGTTTTGCAGAGGATATCATGTTCAGCTGATTCCTCTTCCATGGCAGGAGCAAGCTGGCTTGTTTATCTACTACCTTCATGCTCCATGACAACTGCAAGCCTTCCTGTTCAAGGCTCTTCAGATTCTATTGTCGAACAAAACTTGATTCGCACCGATGTCGGATATTCCATTCTACGGGGGGGGGGGGGGGGACTGGCTACTAACTAGTACGGAGCTTGGAACTCAAACTGCCTTCGCGAAGCCAATGGTTTTAGCGCGCCGAAGACGCTTGAGACGGTGTGGGGTAAGCCCCTTTCGACCCTCAACAACTGTTAGATGATTTTGTACTTGTCTGAGCGTGGTAAAGGGGGAGAGTGGTGACCGAGTGGATAAGTGCGCTGGTCTCTCGTGTCAGAGATCCGGGATCGATCCCCGGTCAGGGATGTTCTCGAGCTGTCCGAACACTCTCTGTCAACATCAATTGTGGGGTTGATGTTGTCACAGCGTACCGTCCTATCGGATGGGGACGTAAAATGGCTGTCCTCTGTGCGGAGAGAGACACACTCCGTGCAGGCTAAACATCCCTTCGTAGTATTCGAGAAATGCGAGGCCACGAAGTTGCCGCTACGAAGGTCATCCCACACACCTGCGCCATTGGGCCAAGGAGGGACGGTAATATAGGCGTTAATATAAGCGTTAATATAAGTTGCATAACTTGTTCGCCAATGCTTGTAAAACAAATAAGATTTTAAAAAAAAACTAGATTCCAATGTAAAACAAAACTTGACTCGCACCGATGTCGGATATTCCATACTTATGGTCCGTACTGAGTACTAACTCGTACGGAGCTGGAAACCCAAACTGCCTTCGTGTCTTTTCACAAACATTAGATATACGTACAGTACGTGGAGAGTGGATTGTAACGAAACCCAGTTTGGGAAAGACTATTGTTATTCTTCTTTTTCAAAATTTTTCTTCTCTATTTGTAATGTCATAAAATCTAGTGAAATGCGGTATCGCCATATCTGTGAAAACGCGTGTTTTCAAAATAATCTACCAAAACCTTCAAAATTTCACCATTTTTCGAATGTCTCAAAATTGTTTACAGTTATTTAGCTCAAATTTTCCACACATTTAGAGCATAATATGATACACCACAATCACAACTCAGATCTTTCAACTTTAACCCCCACTGGCCAAAATTGACATGAATATAGAATTTGTCTTCAAAATTGACCAACTTCAAGGGCAAATTTCTCTAATAACAAGGTTGTTGTAACAATTATTTTGGTTTGGATAGATGCAACAATGATTGCAGAAGAAAGTTACTGTTTACTTTTTAATCTCAGATTTAACCCTCAAGCACAATGAGGGTGAGAATAAGAGTATCGTTTGAAAATGCCAAAATTAGCCAACTTTGGTTGCTTTTTCCATCATTTCGGAAAAGGGTCAATTTCCAACACTTTTCGTGTACGTATTCACAATTGAAAAAATCCTGGTGGTCATGAAATGTCTATTTATATTTTAGAACCTTTTCTGTAATTCTTTTCGATTTCACTTTAGATGATACTTCACACATTTATATTTTTGAATTAACAAGATTGTCATTATCTGATGTTTGAATTTTAGCACCTACAGATGAAGTGTTGCACTGAATAAATTTACTGGAGGTTTGGGTCCGCGTTTTAACACACTACAGTCAGTTTTTCTATTGCTGAAGTTTGTGTACTCACAGTTGTACTGCTGCTCAAATATTTAATTGAAGCCGAGTTTTCACGGTCAAATTTCCGATGTTCTGGAATAACGTCATGTTTTGGGGGTTTTTTTTTGCAGTTTTCCGTTGTAACAGACTGGTTCCGTTTGTTTTCAATGAATTCATCTATCCTTCTCTTGTCTCTCGCAAGTTTTGCAGAGGATATCATGTTCAGCTGATTCTTCTTCCATGGCAGGAGCAAGCTGGCTTGTTTATCTACTACCTTCATGCTCCATGACAACTGCAAGCCTTCCTGTTCAAGGCTCTTCAGCATATGTTGGCCGTTACATAGTATAATGCGGTACATGGTGATAGAAAGTCCTTTCTTGTTTTCTGGGCCAAGCTATAAAGTCGGCCTGCCCGGATTCTCGCACAAATTGTCATAAAGGGATTTTCAACTGGGATGTCAGTCGCTGAATAACTATAGTTTTTTAGAACTTTTATGATCACATTTATTTACACAAAAACTAGATTCTATTGTCGAACAAAACTTGATTCGCACCGATGTCGGATATTCCATTCTACGGGGGGGGGGGGGGGGGGGGGACTGGCTACTAACTAGTACGGAGCTTGGAACACAAACTGCCTTCGCGAAGCCAATGGTTTTAGCGCGCCGGAGACGCTTGAGACGGTGTGGGGTAAGCCCCTTTCGACCCTCAACAACTGTTAGATGATTTTGTACTTGTCTGAGCGTGGTAAAGGGGGAGAGTGGTGACCGAGTGGATAAGTGCGCTGGTCTCTCGTGTCAGAGATCCGGGATCGATCCCCGGTCAGGGATGTTCTCGAGCTGTCCGAACACTCTCTGTCAACATCAATTGTGGGATTGATGTTGTCACAGCGTACCGTCCTATCGGATGGGGACGTAAAATGGCTGTCCTCTGTGCGGAGAGAGACACACTCCGTGCAGGCTAAACATCCCTTCGTAGTATTCGAGAAATGCGAGGCCACGAAGTTGCCGCTACGAAGGTCATCCCACACACCTGCGCCATTGGGCCAAGGAGGGACGGTAATATAGGCGTTAATATAAGCGTTAATATAAGTTGCATAACTTGTTCGCCAATGCTTGTAAAACAAATAAGATTTTAAAAAAAACTAGATTCCAATGTAAAACAAAACTTGACTCGCACCGATGTCGGATATTCCATACTTATGGTCCGTACTGAGTACTAACTCGTACGGAGCTGGAAACCCAAACTGCCTTCGTGTCTTTTCACAAACATTAGATATACGTACAGTACGTGGAGAGTGGATTGTAACGAAACCCAGTTTGGGAAAGACTATTGTTATTCTTCTTTTTCAAAATTTTTCTTCTCTATTTGTAATGTCATAAAATCTAGTGAAATGCGGTATCGCCATATCTGTGAAAACGCGTGTTTTCAAAATAATCTACCAAAACCTTCAAAATTTCACCATTTTTCGAATGTCTCAAAATTGTTTACAGTTATTTAGCTCAAATTTTCCACACATTTAGAGCATAATATGATACACCACAATCACAACTCAGATCTTTCAACTTTAACCCCCACTGGCCAAAATTGACATGAATATAGAATTTGTCTTCAAAATTGACCAACTTCAAGGGCAAATTTCTCTAATAACAAGGTTGTTGTAACAATTATTTTGGTTTGGATAGATGCAACAATGATTGCAGAAGAAAGTTACTGTTTACTTTTTAATCTCAGATTTAACCCTCAAGCACAATGAGGGTGAGAATAAGAGTATCGTTTGAAAATGCCAAAATTAGCCAACTTTGGTTGCTTTTTCCATCATTTCGGAAAAGGGTCAATTTCCAACACTTTTCGTGTACGTATTCACAATTGACTACCGAGCATATTTGCTGTTGTAAGTTTGGTTGTAAAGTTTAACCCTATCCCAATCTGGTTGCATAAAAGTAGGTACCGTCCAAAAAATTTCCAATTTTTTCAGAATTTGGTAAGTTTAGGTGACGATTTACTCCATTTTTAATCGCTTGAGCTCTGAATGTTTTCTATAGCTGCTTGCAGCAGTCAAAGTATGACACATTTTGTTCTATATGTTATTATTAAAAGTTTAACCCTTAGCAGATTTGAGACTTCCCATAAGGGTACTGTCGGAATATTTGTTATTTTCGCCAACTTCAAGAGCAATTTTTTCTAATTACAAGGTAGTTGTAATAATTATTTTGGTATGGTTAGATGCAAAATGATCGTGGAAGAAAGTTACTGTTTACTTCTTAATCTCAGATTTAACCCTCTAGCACAATGAGGGCGAGATTAAGAGTACCGTTTGAAAATGCCAAAATTAGCCATTTTTGGTTGCCTTTTCTATCATTTTGGAAAGGGTTAATTTCAAACACTTTTCATGTACGTATTCAAAATTGACTATCGAGCACATTTGCTGTTGTTAGTTTGGTTGTAAAGTTTAACCCTATCCCATTCTGGTTGCATAAAAGTAGGTACCGTCCAAAAAATTTCCAATTTTTTTCAGAATTTGGTAAATTTAGGTGGCGATTTACTCCATTTTAATTGCTTGAGCTCTGAATGTTTTTTATAGCTGCTTGCATCAGTCAAAGTATGACAAATTTTGTTCTATATATTATTATTAAAAGTTTAACCCTTGGCAGATTTGAGACTTCCCATAAGGGTACTGTCAGAATAATTGTTATTTTCGCCAAGGTTTACATGCACTTTCTCAGCACTGGAGCCATATTGTCTCAAAACCCTTTCCATGAGAGGATTGGGCCTTCATCCAAGAACAATTTTGCTGTTATATATTTTATTCAAAGTTTTAACCTTCACCTAGTTTTCGGGCCTTGAATTTGAGTGCCTTAAAATTCTTCATAAAATTGGCTAATTTGGAGCCCACTTTTCTTCCATTTTCGAAAGGAATATCGAAAAATGATTTACATGTTCGTATTTACAATTGCCTACCGAGCATATCTGCTGTTGTAAGTTTGGTTGTAAAGTTTAACCCTATGCTCGTTCTGTTTGCATAAAGATAGGTGCAGTCCAAACAAACTCTCGTTTTCAGAATTTGGTAAGTTTAAGTGACGCTTTACTCCATTCCTAATTGAATGAGCGCTGAACGTTTTCTATGGCTGTATGCAGCAGTCATAGTATGACAACTTTTGTTTTATATGTCATTATTAAAAGTTTAACAGTTGGAAGATTCGAGACTGCCCTTATGGGTATGGTCGGAATAATTTTAATTTTCATAAAATCACTGAATATTGATAAGCGTGCAGTGGTAGTTTGGAATAGAATATCCGAAAATGCTTTCAAAATTCGGATTCACAGTTCAATTCCAAGAATATTTTCTGTTATAAGGTTGCTGTAAAGTTTAACGCAATCCCTGTCTCAGATGCATAATGGTAGATGCCGTCGAAAAAAAACTCATTTTTCAGAATTTTGTAGGTTTAAGTGACAATTTACTCCATTCCTAATTCATTGAGCGCTGAATGTTTTCTATGCCTACATGCAGCAAGCACAGCATGACAACTTCTGTTTAATACGTCATTATCAAAAGTTTAACTCTTGGCATATTTAGGAGTTCCCATGTGGGTATTATAGTCGGAATAATTGTTATTTTCGTAAAATCAATCCCTGAATATATTGGTAACCGTGCAGTGGCCTTTCAGTGGTGCTACATGAAGCCGCAAATAGTTAAGGTTGAAAAGTTCATCAAATAGACAAATATCATACCTAACTCAGCCGGTGACAGGTAAATAATGAATGGAAAAGTCGTTGAGTTGAGAATAAAGTAGGGACGAATCGTGCCCTCGGTTTCCATCTGATCCACGGTATTTCCACGCAGTCTCGGCACTTGACAAAGATACTAAACTGTCGGGCAGGGACAGTAGGAAACATTCTGAGAATTTCAAGTTACTGCCTTGCATGATCGGGACATAATTGGAATATATCCGACATTGTATCTGTTGGATATATTCCAATTATGTCCCGATCACTTCACCCCGACTGTCCGCATGGGGGCACCATAACGCCGTGTACTAAGGCATACTGCACGCCGATGGTGCGCATGTCTTCAACCAATCTAACCCTGCCAGTGCTACAGTGCGGAGGAACTATGTTGGGGAGCTGGAAGCTGCTCGTCATTGTCGGTGGTTCTCTCTGGGTACTCCGGCTTCCTCCACCTATACAACTGTCACCGACATAATATGACCTTGGCTGTTAATGTGTCGTTAAAACCTAATAAATAAATAAATAAATCCAGTACCAGTTTTGCTCGTACAAATGTTAGTACCGTCAGACAAAATTCATTTTCTGATTAATTTCGTACTTTTCTGTATTCACCTTCCCTGAGTAAGATTGGTATACCTTTTCAATCTCAGATTTAACCCTCAAGCACAATGAGAGTGAGAATAAGTGTACCATTTGGAAATACCCAAATTATCCAACTTTGGTTACTCACTACTATCATTTTGGAATGGGTTAATTTGAGACACTTTGCTTTGCTATATATAGAGAAGTTTAATCAATAAATCCGGCTTTAGTTATGTTCTGGGACTTAATGAAACATGTGCTTTGGCCACTTAAAAATAGCACTGTCTGCAAAAAATGACTTTGAGTGAATACTCACTTGTCCAAAATCAAAAAGGAAAGAGCTCTTTGAGCTTTTCATAACTGCTTTCAAAAATCAATGGGGAACAAATTTTGTGTTATATGTTTTGGTGTTCCGTGTTATCCAACACCAGTTTGGCCGTACAAATATGAATACTGCCAGGAAAGAAAGCACATTTTTTCAGTGGTAGACTGTTTGACTTCTATGATAGAGGTCCCGAGTTTGATCCTATCTGGGACGACCCACGTAATGTCCTTGGGCAAGGCACTTTATCCCGGTTGCCAACATGGGGGCACGATGATGCCATGTACTAAGGCGTACTGCATGCCAATGGTGCACATGTCTTCAACCGCTGGTACCCTGCTTCAGCGGAGCTTGAACATAATTAGAATGTTGAGCTGACAGTTGCTCGTCGATGCTCGGTGGTTCTCTCTGGGTCCTCCGACTTCCCCCACCCGTAAAACTGTCACGGTCACGATTAGCCATTGTGGATAAGTATGTGACCATAAACACCAATAAATAAATACAGTCAGGAGAACCCTCTTTGACATCCTTCTGTCAATAAATAGCAAAGTAGTAATGTAATGCAAGAAATATTAACAAGCTGTTCAACATCCCTTTAATCAACTCATTTTGACTTGAACTGTACCCATCACTGTGTATACTAGCTCTCCAGATGGTTTAAACCATATCAAAAAAACAACTAATTTGTGTGTGACAGTAACTCATATTACATGTATTTCATTGTATCTGAAACAGATATGTTGGAAAAATTGTGAAATCATGGAGTAGGAAGCTTTCCCTCGTTTGTTGACAAATCCCACACATTCACAAACAGACAAAATAATAGAGAATAAATTAATTATTGATATTTAAGGTCACTTTCAGCATCTACAGCTATATTATGACCATAATATAGTTATTTATTCAAGTCCAGGTATTCATTGCATAGGCGTACAGGGCTATTTTTCAGGGGGGGGGGGGGGATGAACCCTTTTAGCCCGAAAAAATTGAATCTCAGGAGGAAATGCCAAATGTGGGCATGGGAGGGAGGGGGGTCTCCCTCTCATTGAGTACCTGGAGAGAACCACCGAGCAATGGCAAGCGACTCAGACTCCTCAACATACTAACTCCACAAAAGCAGGGTTAGCATTGGCTGAAGACAAGTGCACCATCAAAGTACCCTTAGTACACATCGCCATCATGCCCCCCACCCCCCCCCCCCCCCCCACCACGTGGGAAATTAAATTGGGATGAAGTGTCTTGCTCAAGGACACAATGTGGCTGCCACAGGCGGGATTCGAACCAACGACTTCTTGGATTGCAACAATCATCTCTACCTTCTGAGCCACCGTGCTCCCGTAATATGCAGTAACAGAGCTCTTTATGTGCACTTGTGTGATTGATTATAAATTAATAATATTAACGTGGATACGGTTCCACTGAATCAACTTGTACAGTATAATGGTAAGTTTACTTGCAACTTCTTAGTGATGAGAAAGGAAAACAACATTTTGTGTGGAAAACCCAAATGTTTTGTGGTCATTTCTGGCAACTAAACTGTCCGAAATGTTCTGGCATATTGGCCGAAACATCGGCTCCTTCCTGACTCAGGGGTGGGTTGGGGCACAGTCCTTCATGAAACCCCGGCCTGTACGCCCATAATTCATATGTACTCATTTTTTCAAAGCACAAAGGACATCGCCTGTTTTGCTTTTTATGAAAATACTCTGTAATTATTGAAGAGCAAATTTTGTGTTAAATGTTTTGGTGACCTGCTGTATCTCAAATATCTGTTTTGGCTGCATAAAAACTAGTAGCTCACAAAAACTTCGATTTCCACTAAATTTTCTGTTTTCAAAACTGATCGATAGTTTTGTGTACAATACAGTTTGCCTTTTCATATTAAGAAGTTGGGAAAGCCCGTAATTTATCCAACAAATTGCAATTCTCTTAAATTACTTATAACATGTGATAGGATTGTCGAATTGATAAATAGAATTAGCTCAAGGCTATGACATGGAAGATTGGTTAGTAGGACGATGACGTAACGTTATCGATATAAACATATAGAAAGTCACACCTACGCTCATATTTGCAGTTGTCAGTAGCTGATAAGTTACACAGGTATTAACCCTGTGATATGGGAATAACAGAGGCCGCCCGAACACATTTATTCATTCCACCTGAGCTTGAGCACCATTCCCTTCCACAAAATTTAGGGTTACGCCTTTCCTAACAGAACACTAATTATTGTGACACTATTAACTCTTTTGGCGCGGAGTAATCTGAGAAACAGAATTCTTATCGCCTAACATTCATCAGGAATTTTACAAAAAGTATAGGTTGTTTGACTAAAGCGTTATTATTTTAAAAGATGTTCTAATGATCTCACTGACAGTTTTTCAAATGATTTTTTGTATGTATTTAAATGGCACCTTTATACTTTCAAGTGACGATATCGTTGTTCGTGGATAGGACATAAATGGTGCATGAAAGAATACGAATGTTTGTTCAACCCTTTACCCTACGAATCGGCCGCAAAAAATGATATTTAAAATAATAAATTTTGATATCGTCTGCGTTGGGTAAAGGGTAAAACGCACTTGGAAATGGACACACATAGTTGGCTAAAATGACTACTGCAGTACCTTTCCGCGGTCGGCCGTCTGTCGACTTTAGTCGCCTGTCGCGCCAAAAGAGTTAAACTGTTAAAATATTACGTGAATCTCTCAAGTTAGTATTGAGTATCGAGTAAATTATTGTTTTCCTGCCGAAATATTCCAAATATATGTTGGCTGCTATCATTTTTTTTATTACGGTTTAACGACACATTAACAGCCAGGGTCATGTCATGTCGGTGACAGTTTTACGGGGGGGGGGGGGGAAGCCGGAGTACCCGGAGAGAAACCCCGAGCAACGACGAGCAGCTGTCAGCTCTCCAACATCGTAACTCTGAACTCTGCACCGCGGCACAGGCAGGGTTAGATTGGTTGAAGACATGCGCACCATCGACGGGCAGCACGCCTTAGTACACCGCGTCATCGTGCCCCCATGTAGGCAATCGGGGTTAAGTGCCTTGTCCAAGGACACAACGCGGGAGCACGAATCAGTCGCTGAAATGGTCACCCATCCAACTACTAACCGCGCTCGACGTTGCTTAACTTCGGTGATCTGACGAGAACCGGTCACCGCGACGCCACCGCGCCCCCAAACTGCTATCATAAAATAAATTTAAAGAAATAGCAAAGTCCTCTCTACTTTGGGTATCAGGTTCCCTGAGGAGAAAAATGCCATAGGCGGGGCAGAATCAGGGCGAGGGAACTTTTCCACAAACATGATACGCAATTCTACTTTCGCCCTATTCGGTTTATTTCTTTTATTCTGACCACCTTCCGCCACGAAGGGTTGTCTTCGGGTTGTATGGTGGTTGAAGTAGTAGAAATAGCCCGAATTAACTCTGCTCAAACCGCGACATTCACACTCAAAAATAGGAAGTAGATAAACAGCCGGTTTCTACTTTTGTGATACAGGATTCTAACACGGTGACGTAGCATAAAAGGGCGTCGACAGATGTTTAAAAAGTAGCCTATATTGTATTTATCGGTACACCCGCCTTCATCACTATATCAAAATACGTATAGGCCTACACACACACACACACATATACTATCGAACTCGTGAAGATCTCGACCTTTAAATACTGGTTGTATCTTCCAAGTCAGTTCAATTACAATAATTGGAAGAGTCCGTATTCCGTTTTAGGGGTAGGCCAATTAATAGTTTCAAAGTGCAACCCCGGGGATACACGTTGAAAATATTGATTGGTCTGCCTATTACATTTCCTTGGCAACATTCTACTTAATGAAATTATGACCTTCATGTTTTTTGCCGAACAAGCGAACTCTTTGGTTCGAAGGGTTAAAATCAATGAAATCGTATTTCGGTAGATCTATTTTTCGACTGTATCCTGTCGGGCCGAATCACTGTAGCGCGTTGAAAAGTTGAGCTCTCCCGTTTTCATTGTATTTCTACTGCCGCTAACCCACTCGGAGGCGTAGTTTGTTTTGGTCGAATACATGACACTGCAACAGCCGCTTCACTGAAAATACCCACACAAACGACATACATAATTGCGAGAAGTTTCCCAGTTTTCTACTTCTTACTGGTCGTGAATACATAATTATACATACCTTTTTATTTCTTCTGTATTTGAGATGAGCAGCAAACTGATTTTCACCTGTTTATGTTATGTTTCCAAGCACATGTTAACTTTCCAACAATCGTTGGTGACAATCGACACTATTCTTACAATGAACTGTGTTTGGATTTGAAACGAACATTAGCCCAGAAATATTTTACTCGCTGTTTGGTAAACAGTCACAAAATGGGAGTAAATGCAATTTTTGTCGAGTGTGTGTGTCTTCACAATTGAGATGATCTGAAGTGTGACGCTTGAATTGTCTAGCGTAACTTGTCTGACCTATTCCAGTCATGTTTCTTTTGCACTTTGTGCTCTCTCTCTCTCTCCCTCTCGTAATTTCACACATACACACTTGTGGGGACTTATTATTTTTTATTTGTTCTCGGTGACGAACAAGTCCGCACAAAATGGAGAAGAAGACAAACCCTAATTCATTGTTTTCTTTTTGAGGACAAAGAGAAAACAAAGGAAATTCTTGGGACGCAAACATTATTGTCTTGTTTCTCACAACGTCGAGAAGATTGACCTCAGCGGAAGCACACAATGGGGAATTGTCCATCGGGAGATCGGGAGATTTCTCCGTGATCCAGCACCACGAGTGGAGAACTATTGCCCGATATTTGTCGTGTTCCAAGACATCCACAATGACATAAAATTACCACAGGTTTTGTTACTTGTTTTGTGATTTGTTTATCGGGCCCGTCCCAAATATAACCACGGTAATCGACAATGCCTTGGTAAAAGCCAAGGCTATTATGGCGACTTTACCGATTTTCGTTGCCACTTTCGGTGAATATAAACTCCTTTTTCTGAATAGCGTATAGAGAAGTAGGGGCGTAGCTAGGATTTCCTATTGACGAGGGGGGGGGGGCATAATTTGTTTTATTTTGGGGGGGGCGTATCTGGCCACAGGCAGGTATGCCCCTCCCATCGGTGTGGGTTCGTCGGCTCTCCCGAACCACCGCCAATGGAAGGGCCGTTCCCAACCCACCTCAGGCCTACGGTATTCCCCTCCTATTAGTGGGAGTTCGGGGGGTGGGCTGCTCCGAGACAATTTTGAAAATTCAATGCCCTGAGACTAAATCTGGGACCCTCTGGTGCGTTAATTTTCCCATTTCAAGAGGGGGGGGACTGTAAATTTTAGGTAACCATGCGTTGTGTCCATGGGCATAGCACTTAATCACGTTTGCCCACGTGGGGGGGGGTGGGGCATGGTAGTGCTGTGTACTAAATCGTACTGCACGCTGATGGTTCACTTTTCTTTAACTGATGCTAACTCTGCTTGTGTTAAGTTAGTACGCTGGGGAGTTTGACAGTTACTCGCCGTTGCTCGGTGGTTCTCTCTGGCTACTCTGGCTTCCTCCGCCGGTAAAACTGTCAGACATGAGGTGATCCTGGCTTTCGAAATTGCCGTTAAACCCCAATAAATAAATAACAACGACGGTTCTGATTCTTAGACCTAATGTTTCGCGAATCAGTTCTCTGGCTTAACCTTTTACTCAATGCAGATGATATCAAAATTTATTATTTTCAATATTTTTTTATTTATTTTTTCCCCATCTGCTGAATTTGTGTATTACGCGGGTGGATGCTTCCGATTCGTTAGTTAACACTTTAACCACCACAATACAAATTCACAGGACAACCACGGTTCTTGCTCCGGGGCCGTATTTTCGGCGTTAACCCTTTACCCAACGAATCGGCTGCATCCACCCGCGTAATATGCAAATTCAGCAGTTGAAAAAATATTATTTCTCAAAAAATTTCAACAAAACCATATCATGTGACCCCTCGTTGGAACGAGCTCGACGAGCTCGTTCCAACGAGGGGTCACATGATATGGTTTTGTTGAAATTTTTTGAGAAATTTAAAAAAAGGATATTTAAAATAATAAATTTTGATATCGTCTGCGTTAGTTAAAGGGTTAAAATGTAAAGATCATTGGTCACATCGTAATTAGAGTCTCAGGTATTACATGGTATCGTCAGGTTTTAACGATTTTTAGCAACTAAGACCATCTGGACCATTTACCGAAATTTATTCGTGATCATTCTACTCGCGAGGCTGCAAGCATGTAGTTTTCTACAATAGAGGTTCCAACTGGACTCCTGCTTATCGTGTGGAAGAAAAAATATGTTAAACAATGAAATATTTCAATCTGCCATCAAACTATACTCTATAATTCTGTATCAGAATGTTTCCATTGCACACGTTCTGGGGTAGAACAGGATTTTTATTACTTAAACAATCTGTTACTATTGTATGTCAATAACAAGTATTGGGCAGGGCAGCCTAATTCGAAGTCGGGGGCTAAAAAAATGCCGGTTTGGAGAGTTCAAGCTCATGGATCGCCCCGAGGAAAGAAGAAAAGTTTGGTAAATGATAGCCAAAACATTCAATTTCCTTGCATTTCAATATCATTTTAAAGCAGAAACACTTCGTCCTCGCGAGCAGAAAGTTTCAAAATCTAGATCGAGAACGTCCCCGGGGGCCCGATAGACAAAATTGGTTATCTGACGATTAAGCTTCTACATCGTCGGTATGCAAAATCTCGACCCAAATGTCATATTTTGACACCTGATTGCATAAATGTCGGCAATTCTGTCTGAAACGTCCGTTTTTCTTCCTGGAACATCACAACTAGTAGAGAACATTTATTTACATGATTATGTGGTGTTTTACTCAGAATTGAATGTGTTTCGTAGACAGAATTTCCAACAACAGCTGAAATTTTCAATGGAAAATTCTGTTTGTGTCAGAAAATTCAACAATGATTGAGTCCGAACGGAGCGTCGAATCATGAGATTCTTTTAATGCGTGTTAGTGCATTATATTTGGAGCAAACTTTTTTTATACAACAAAAAAACATTTTCTCAACGCTTCAAGTCTTCTGCAACAATTTTCCGAAGTTTCTCTGGCGGTTTTCATTAAGGGCTGCATTTTCCTTAGCAACTTCTAATGTCATGTTTTCAAGCCTTCTCTCATGAGTGTTCAAAACAGAGAGATTATTGAACCTCTGTTGCGACACCTGGGAGCAGGGACGTGGCTGGAGGTTTCCGATTGGGGGTGTAGTGTAGTGATTTTCCAGCTAGGGGAGGGACCGGGAGGGGGGAACCCCCTCCTGGTCCTTCCCTATTGTTGGAAATTCACTACCGAGAAACGTTGCGTACACTGTAGTTGTAAATAGTAACAGTTGCGTACACTGTAGTTGTAAAAAGTAACAGTTGGAATTTTTGCCGATTTGAAACCTATTTGGAATTTTGGGAAGTAAAGGAGACATCAGCATCACCAAAGAAGCTCAAAAGTCCAGATAGATGGAATTTCCAACTACCCATGACTTGCCCTCAGAATTTTCAACTATAGGAATTTTTTTGCCAGGATGGGGGTATGACCCCCCCCCCCCCCCCCCACACACACACACACACACACCCCTCTGTTGCCACATTCCTGTCTGGGAGAGGAGCCATGTTTTGATTCACCTAGCTCTCGAGAAAGACCTCTCTCCAGTGGAACTGGTGGCAGGGTTTACATGTATAAGCTTTATAACAGCCAAAACCTGGCTGATCAATTGCTTTTCGTGGCCTGGTAGATCTTTTATAGAATCCATTATGTCTCTGAAGCATCTGAGAACGTTGTCTTTCACGAGAATCTTAAATGTGGTCAACTGGGATGATAAATTTTCAATGTTAACATCCTGTGTGTATCTGGCTTTCAATTCCCCAATTTTCGAGCTAACGTCTTCCCCCTTAGAAGTTTTCAGTAAAAGGTTTTTCATTAATGCATACACCCTGAATGCAGGTTAATCGAAGCGCTCTCGATTGCCTGAAATTGCAAGATTCACAGCCTCATAAAACAATTGTTTGAAATGATCACGTGCTGTATCTGGATATTTGGTGCTGCCATACCTTGCTCGAATCGTGCAGGAACTCTTTGCTTTCTTGAGGAGAGTTGGCTCACAGATTTCTGGGTGTTCTTTCTTCTTCAACAGAACTACGTCATAGAAGGCATCGAATGATGCTTCACCTCTTATCGATTCTAAAGTAAATTGTCATTGTGAGTCGAGCCAGCTGTTTATCAGCTGCAGCCGATATGCCTGGAGACTATAGGGTTTTTGAAAGGTTGTCTGAATGACCCAAAATTCTCATGCTCAGAAGAAAACCAAAAAAGAAATCAAACGTTTTCATCTATTCTTCACAGCCGAGGATTCTCGCTCGCACATCGTTTTCCTTCTTTATACTCAGACACAGTCCCCATGCTTTGAATAGGGAGGTGTAGTTTGCATGAATGCGCTCATAGCAAGCTGCTCTTACAGTCCATCTTGTAGGGTACAATTTCAGTATGCCGCCTATCTTCACTTCATCAGCAACATTCTCACCGGCAATATTCTCATTGGTGATTCCAAGAATTGTTTCACGGTTTAGGGAATACTTTATAAGTGTTACAGTTTCCTCAGCAGTACTCATTGTATATGAAATTAATTTTGCAGTTGTTTATCGTGTCTTTAACGCTCGGGCTCAGAGAGTGACCATGGCTGTGAGTAGAGACTGCGGTTGATTGAATGGATTGCATATGCTGTGCGACTCCAGCTTTCTTCCCCATCATATTGCTGGCTTCATCGTAGCACTGCAACGAGTCAATGAAGGTTGGAGCCTCATCAGAATATCTTTAATGGCAGAACTAATTGTATTTGCTTCCATGTTTTTCACCTGATAGAAACCCAGGAAATCTTCATGAGCATCGAGACATTGGTCAAGCCACCGAAGGCAAAACGTTAACTGTTCTTTATTACTGATATCTGTATACTCATCACACATGATCGAAAAGAAATCATCGCCGATATCATTCACCAGACCTCGTATAACATTATTTGTCATGATTAATTAAATCTCGTTTTGAACAGCATGGCTAGTATACTTGTCTCCTTTACGTTGAAGCCACTTAGCCAAGCAAGCATCATCAAGACCTCGTAATTTCAAAAGGTGAGTGAAATCTGAGTACTCGTCTCATCGCCCCTTATTGCTAGTCCCTGCTTCAAGACGTACTCAAGAGATTTGATTATTTTTGCAAAACATCGACGATTTTCTAATCGTGTTCTTTTGGCTGCCTCGTTAGTCAATTCAGTTATATCAGTAGGAGTTCTGGGAATAGTGATATGGGTGTCTTCTACATCTTTATCGCATTCTGATTGTTGGTGTTCCTCAAACCTCAGTAAAGCTTTTTTCCAATTGAAAATAGTGTTCAACCGATTACCAAAAACGGTCGCTGACTGATTACCGGTTATTTGGGCTTACAATCATCGGCCAATTCTGATGCCGATTCCTATTGTAATACCGTGCACTACTGGACAAGTCGAGGCTCGAAAGAACTACATTAAAATGAACGTTTTTCACAGTGTTAAACTTCGTTGACTGGGGTTGAAGTAAAACTACCAGTCGCGCACAGTTGGGCGCTAAACGTGGCTCTGAGGGCCACGTTTACCGCCCAAGTGCGTGCGACTGGTAATTTTACTACGACTTGGATCAACGGCGTGCAACCTTAATTTTCTAGTATGAACTGGCGATTGCCGCAAGTACGCTCAATTGTAAGCCTAACATGTCGTTTAACTTATATATCCCGTAAAGGTGCGTCTGAAGAGATTAAGAATACACATTGTGGTTGTTTCTCAACTTTATTGAATGGTATCATTATTGACATCATTTTACATTAACAATTGAACAATTACAGAGGATAATGAAATGCGGCTAATGAATCATCACAAATTGCGTGGCAACAATCGGTTGAACCGATGTTCCAGGAGCCATTGCCGTTGTCATCTGATTGCCCACAATCGGCCGATTGTGGTGGTCGGTTCCGATCATTGGTTGAACACTAATTGGAAAATTCCACAGCAAAGAATGCCTTGTTCAAGTTCTTCGTAGACTTTAAATTCCCCTTTGCGCTTTTATTCGAACAAATATGGCTGAATGCTGCATTTTTCATCATAGTGATGTAGTGGAGCCACTTATACTCTTTGAACCAGGTTTCTTGAAATGAGTGGTATTGTTTTCCGTGCAAGACACTTCATCTCCATTGCCCGCGTGGGGGCACGATGACGCCGTATACTAAGGCGTACTGCACGTCGATGGTACGCATGTCTTCAACCAATCTAACCCTGCCTGTGCTGCAGTGCGGAGTTACGATGTTGGGGAGCTGGCAGCTGCTCGTCGTTGCTCGGTGGTTCTCTCCGGGTACTCCGGCTTCCTCCACCCGTAAAACTGTCACGGTCATGATTAGCCATTGTGCATAAATATGTGACATTAAACATCAATAAATAAATAATAAATTGTTTTCCGTATGACTTCTTTGGAAAGGGAAAGTCATTCGATTGATAAGGTTTGTCTAATTTAATAGAATGCTTGCTGTCTCCGCTTATAGATAGATAGATAGATATTTTATTTAACGGTATATTTTACATGTTACATGTTAAACTATATGATACATAAAGAAATATAATTAGTCTATACCGTTGGGAGATGACATAGCCAGATTGGCTGTCTACCTGTCACTCCCGTAATACATTTGACTCCAACACTGACTGCATGCACTGTGTTTTGGGCTATGGCACGAAGAACCCATGGATAACTACGTGAAGACTTTAAAACTCTGGACCTGGCGACCTACCTCATTATTTTAAGTGGACGAGATTTCCAGATTTATAAGAGCGGCTCAATAAGGAAGTGTGTAGATAGGTATCCCTACAGCCATGGAATAGAATCTTATGATATTATTGTATTATTTTATTTACCAAACCAGACTATACAGAAAGGACATATGGCACATTACCCGTACAACATCTCAATCAGGATACATTATACAAGGTGGGTTAGCAATTCAATTTACTATAAGATTAGATTGGATTATCGGTGAGGCAGCCTACTATAGAGTGTTACAGTCAGGGCAGTATGGGTTGTCACACTGATAACTTTCTTGATATGAGGACAGAAGTTTTGATGTTAATTTCTTTTTAAATTCATTTCTATTTCGTATGTCTCGCAGTTCAGGGTCCAATTCGTTCCAAAGTTTGGGGAGGGCATATGTGGGCAATCTATCTAATGCCTTCGTTCGGGTTTTATAGATATGTACCTGCCCTCTTTGCCTTGTATTCATCTGAGGTCGAGCGATTGGAGTGGTAAAATAATGTTCGAAGGAATCGGGAAGATTTCCATTTTTCCAGTCAAACACAAATAGACAAGCATGTAGTTTGTACAAATCAGTGACTTTCAGTATCTTGTCTTTTGCGAACAATGGGTCTGTATGAGAATTGAATTTTTTATTGTTCAAAATTCTAAGTGAACGTTTCTGTATTTTTAGTAGTTTATTAGTTACCCTAGAATTCCCCCATATCTGAATACCGTATATTAAATGACAATGGACCAAAGAATAATAAAGGATCTTCATAACATCTTGAGGGAATAGTTTTTTTGCCCTATTTAAGGTATAATTCGCCCATCCAATTTTGGAACATATTTTAGATATATGAGTTTGATAAGATAAGTGTTCATCAATGTGTATACCTAAAAAGTTCAGAGATTTATCTTCTTCATTTGAACCCACTCTTTTTATTTTTTCACCATTCATATAAATATCGGGGTGTGCGCAGCTATTAGCTTTATGGTTCGGGTTAATAATAATGTATTTGGTTTTGGTTGCATTTAGGGCCAGTTGATTTGCTGAACACCACTCATATAGTTTTTTGAGTTCTTGATTAAAAACGATATCTATAGATCTGGAGGATGGGACCGACTCGTGGCCAGTTGTATCATCCGCAAATGACAAAACGTTGAGGGTTGTGGAACGACCGATATCATTTATGTATAATAAAAATAAGATTGGTCCAAGAACTGAGCCCTGTGGAACCCCACATGTTAGTTCTGCTGGTTCAGACTTTTGTTGGCCATATTGAACATATTGCAATCTGTTAGAGAGATAACTGTTAAACCAACTATTGCTAATGCCCCTGAATCCATATTTTTGCATCTTAGTAACCAAGATGTCGTGGTTTATTGAATCCTCATACTCATAGTAGGCTCCTGCTAAAATTCGATTCGAAAGTCAATATTTGATTCGATTCGATTCGAAATCGGAAATTCGAATACTTTCGAATGTATTTTGGCCATAAGTTTGTGACAGTTCGGACTAGAAATGTAACTGACATGTAGCGGTAACAGTGTTTGTGGCGATGTAGGTACAACTGTACAATAGATGTAGCTACATCGCTATAAACACTGTTACACGCTAAAACTAAAGTGTTAAAAACAACACTTGAAGTGCTGTATTTAACACTTACTAAGTGCTGAACTAGCACTTTGTTCAAGTGTAGATATCCCAGAACTTGACAGGTATTACAGTAATACCATTTGACAAGTGTAATGTCGCGACACTTAAAAGGAAACAACACAGATGACACAGATCAGGCTCGAACTCTCGAGCCTGATCCGCGTCATCTGCGTTCTGTCCTTTTAATTATGTACCCACCAAGCGCAAATCAAATTATGGACGATACTGGAAGAACCACCAATGCTAGACACGTGGGAAGTGCCATCCATTCAAGTTTCAGATGTCTGACGATTGTAATGTCTAAGTGCTTAAAGCATTGCGCTTGAGTGTTAAAATCAAACCCTAAGAGTTAGAATGGGTTTAACACCTTGAAAGTGTCAGTTTTAACACTTTAATTTTTAGTGTGTACTGCTACATCTACTCATTTCAACTAATTGGGAATTACGACTAGTGACCATTTATATAAAAGTTAAGTTTCGAACTTTGAAAAGTTATTCAGCTGTTCAACTTCAATAAATGATTTGTTCCACAACATGATCACATTATTTTATATTGAGTATTGTTCTGTTCGATCACAGTTACTGAATACATCGTCAAAAGAAACTGTTTTCTAAAAGAATACCCCTGATTATTATAATAACAGAAGTAGAGCAGGCTTTAATTTACAAGAAGATCGACCCCATTCGGCGTTGGATTATCGTTTCGTTTTAGAAATTCCGCATTTTTATTTAAAACAATTGGCTTTATCGCCGGAATGGAATCGATTCGATTTAAAATGAGTTTTTTCCGAGAAAACGTGATAAAAGTGAGGCATCGGCGTTATCAGCCAGGTTCGTTTGAAAATGTTTATTCCTGAAAGAGGTATTATTTTTTTTAAAAAAACTTTACTTTTGACGACGTATCGTATCCATCAACTGTGATTCGATTCGAACTTCTATTCGAAATTCGATTCGTTTCACCAATTCGATTCGATATTCGATTCGAATAAAATTGGCAATTCACAGGTTTCTAAACATCGGTAACCTTTTTAATGAAAGCATAAATCATCCATGAAATATTGCAACACCACCGCTGACACGTTTTTTTATCTGAAATGTTTTTACAACATTAACACGCCCACTGCACCTTTTTTAAAAAAGGTGCAGTGGGTGTGTTAATGTTGTAAAAACAGGAACACAAGCTCTGCTTCTGACAACAATATCATGATTGTAATCTTGCTGTTAGATTAATAACACAGAAAAAGAATTTGGGACAATCAGTCAGATTCAGTTTCGCTTGCGAATTGTCTTTCAGAAACTACGAGTCCGGGAATGTTCGATGATCCTGGGACATTGACTGTTTCGTCGTGAACATTGACTTTTTCATCGTGAATGTTTATTGATTTTAGGAAGGCATTCGACACTGTAAACAGGCCCGATCTGTTCGAAAAACTGGAATGTTTAGGTGTGTGCAATTATATATTTCAAGTTTTGCAATCTATGTACCAGTCAAGTTACTACCACGTGAAAACCACCTGGAGTATAGGACCACCCCGGTTATCGACCATCGGCGTGGGGAAAAACTGTGTTGTCTCGCCGACACTTTTAAAAATTTCCATTGATGACTTGGCCTTATGCTTCAATGACGACTGCTCCCCAATCATCATTGATGGTTCACCACTAAATCATCTTTTGTTTGCCGATGACTTAGCCCTTTTTTCGGACACTCCGCGTGGACTCCAAAACGCACTAAACAAATTAACCGAATATTGCGATGAAAATAAACGTATCGTTAATGTTGATGAAACAAACGTCATTCTATTCAATTCTGGAAAAAAGACTAATCTTCCTATATTCCAGATCGGCACACAAACAGTCGACTATACTCCCGGATATACGTACCTTGGACTTGTTTTCCCATCCACTCGTAAATTACAAATCGCCCAAAGAGTGCTTAGGCTGAAGGGGTTAAAGGTCTTACATTGCTTATTAAATAGCTTTCAGAAGAAATGGTCGCCCTCTATTAGCATCTTGTTAAAATTGTTCGATTCTCTAATAAAACCCATCCTTATGTATGGGTATGGAACTGAACTCTGGGCTTCTGAGATAAATGAAATATATTTTGATACCACCCCATGTGAACGTGTACAACTTCAATTCTACAAGACTCTTCTTGGCGTAAACAGTAAATCATCCAACCATGTAGTTAGAGCTGTACTTGGACAATATCCATTATTAGCTTAACTTGACATAGTCAAGATAAGCTATTGCCATCACGCGTGCGGAAGTCTGTTAGTCTGTGAGTCTGTGACGTTTGTTCACATTTTCCTTTAACACGGGCTACACCCCGCAGTTCTTGTCTGATCGTCACGAAATTCCATATGCAGGTTTGGGGTCATGTCTAGATGAGAACGTCCCCTTTCGGTCGCGATCGGGCAACCGGTATGGCTGCCCGAGCCCAAAACCCGAAAACCATTAGCACAGTCTACAGGTCGTATTTATGAAGGGATTTCATTGTAACTTGGCAGGATGCCTCTGTATAATGCCTAGATGAGAACGTCCCCTTTTGGGCATGATCTATCTACCGTGATGGCTGCCCAAGCCCGAAACCCAAAAACTTCTAGCACAGTCTGCAGGTCATGTTTAATGTGGAGGGATTTCATTGTAACTTGGTAGGATGACTCCTTATGATGTCTAGATGAGAATTTCCCCATGATCTGCCAACCGTGACGACTGCCCGAGCCCAAAACCTGAAAACCTTTACCACAGTCTACAGGTCATATTTATTGAGGAATTTCATTGTAACTTGGTGGGTTGACTTCATACAATGTCTAGATGAGAAAGTCACCTTTGGGCGTGATTGGGCTACTGTGACGGCTACAGGAGCCCAAAGCCCGAAAACCTTTAGCACAGTCTAGAGGTCATATTTATGAAGGGATTTCATTGTAACTTGGTAGGATGACCCCAAATAATGTCTAGATGAGAACGTCCCATTTTGATCGCGATCATGCAGCCTTGATGGGTGCCCGAGCCCAAAAACCTTTAGCATAGGCAAAAGGTCATATTTATGGAAGGATTTCATTGTAACCTGTTAGGTTGACTCCATGTAACGCCTAGATGATGACATCCCATTTTGGTCGTGATTGGTCAGTTGTGATGGCTACTAGTGCCCGAAGCCCGAAAACCTTGAGCACATTCTACAGGTCATATTTATGAAGGGATTTCCTTGTAACTTCTTAGGATCACTCCAGATGATGCCCAGATGAGATTGTCCCCTATGGTTGCGATCATTCAGCCATGATGGCTGCCCGAGCCCGAAGCCCGAAAACCTTTAGCACAGTCTACAGGCCATATTTGTGAAGGGATTTCATTGTAACTTGGTAGGTTAACTTCATATAATGTCTAGATGAGAACGTCCCCTTTTGGACATGATTGGGCTACTGTGACGGCTAAAGGTGCCCGAAAACCTTTTGCACTGTCTACAGGTCATATTTATGAAGGGATTTCATTGTAACTTGGTAGGATGACTCCAAATAATGTCTAGATGAGAACGTCCCATTTTGGCCGTGATCATTCAGCCTTGATGGGTGCCCGAGCCCAAAAACCTTTAGCATAGGCAAAAGGTTATATTTATAGAAGGATTTCATTGTAACCTGATAGGTTGACTCCACATAATGCATAGATGATGACATCCCCTTTTGGTCGTGATTGGTCAACTGTGATGGCTACAGGTGCCCGAAGCCCGAAAACCTTGAGTACAGTCTACAGGTCATATTTATGAAGGGATTTCATTGTAACTTCGCAGGATCACTCCAGATGATGCCCAGATGAGATTGTCTCCTTTGGTTGCGATCATTCAACCATGATGGCTGCCCGAGCCCGAAGCCCGAAAACCTTTAGCACAGTCTACAGGTCATATTTATGAAGGGATTTCATTGTAACTTGGTAGGTTGACTTCATATAATGTCTAGATGAGAACGTCCCATCTTGGACACGATTGGGCAACTGTGACGGCTTCAGGGGCCCAAAGCCCGAAAACATTTAGAACAGTCTACAGGTCATAATTATGAAGGGATTTCATTGTAGCTTGGTAGGATGACTCCAAATAGTGTCCAGATGATAATGTCCCCTTTTGGTTGCGATCATTCAACCATGATGGCTGCCAGAGCCTAAAGCCCAAAAACCTTTAGCACAGTCTACAGGTCATATTTATTAAGGGATTTCATTGTAACTGGGTAGGTTGACTTCATATAATGTCTAGATGAGAACGTCCCCTTTGGACGCAATTGGGAAACTGACGGCTACTGGGGCCCGAAGCCCGAAAACCTTTAGCACAGTCTACAGGCCATACTTATGAGGGGATTTTAATGTAACTTGATAGGATGACTCGTTTTGGAATAATTTCACCGTAACTTGGTAACTTTTGTTGATATACGTTAACTGTGAGGGCCACATACATTAACTGTGAGGTCATATTAACCCACCCCTCAGCTCTTTAGTACAGTGTACACCTCATATTATTTTTATCATAAACATAGCACACAGGGAACAGAAATGAACATATTCCCAATTATCACAATTCTTGTCTTATTTCATAATCCTTTCATAAACATTGAACATTATCCTTTTCATCAAACACAACATACAAGTTAAGCTACAGTGTCATTGACACTTTCATATTTTGACGCAAAGATGCAACTTGTAAAATTGCTGTCAAAATTATTTCAATCTCCGTCGTCTAAATTATTACTGGATGCTCGGTGAGAAGCCGAAAAATATTTACAGCCAGATTTTCTGTGTGGCTGAAATATCGGGAAGTTCTTGCTAATAACAACCCACTACTCCATCCACATGACTTTTCGACTCCCGTAGACGAAAGATTTTGCTGATCATGTGACTCGGGAGCGGTTGAAACTGAACTGCATTTTGTGATGGACTGTGCAGAATATGGGTTTATCCGGAACAACGTTTTTCACATATTAGAGCTTGAAAATTAGAACTTCTCTGTTATGAACGCAGAGGAAAAATTCATATTCTTGATAGAAAATAATGACCCCAAGCTGTGTAACACAGGGGCGGCGGAACAATTTTCAAAGTGAGGTGGCTGGATTGGGCGATGGATGGTCGTCGGTACGAAAATTTTAAATTCCAGGGTCCCAAAACCCCCATTTTCATGCATCTGAGTTGATATTTTGAGATTTTTCAGGAGATGTATTTGAAGAATTTCACACTTTGAGAGGAGATAGAAAACGTCGGTAAAGCATACGACATCGAAACTCTGAACCGTGGTACAGGCAGGGTTAGATTGGTTGAAGACATGCGCACCATCGACATGTAGTACGACTTAGTACATAGCGTCATCGTGCCCGCATGTAGGCAATCGGTGTTAACCCTTTACCTAACCTGAAAAGCAGACGACACTTGCAAAAATAATTCTTGAATAACTAATTTTTTTCATTTTGCTGTCTCAAAAACATAGGTTATGACCCCTCGTTGGAACGAGCTCGACGTGCTCGTTCCAACGAGGGGTCATAACCTACGTTTTTGAGACAAAAAATGAAAAAAATAATGAAAATTAATTGGCGATTTTTGAGAATAGCGCTAGCCGGTTTTGGCCGTTACGTTGGGTAAGGGGTTAAGTGCCTTGCCCAAGGACACAACTCGGGAGCGCGAATTAGTCGCTGCAATGGTCACCCATCTAACTACTAACCGCGCTCGACGTTGATTAATTTCGGTGATCTGACGAGAACCGGTTACCGCCCCCCCCCCCCCCCCCCCCCCCCCATGAACAAATTAGATGGTAAAATAAATAATAAATAGACAGAACGCGATATGTGTTTGAATCCGTGGGTGTTTTACAAAACTCGTTGGAATGGCGTAATCATATTTTACTCGAGCATACGGCTCTCGCCAAATATGACAACGCCTTTCCAATTCGTTCGCGTTATGTGTTTATTACACATCCCAAGCATTAAAATGTAGTTAAATAAACAAATGTTAAGACCTATGTTTAAACCCAAAGGCGAAGAGTACGTTTGTTTTGTTTGTAGCTGTACCGATCAAATTGGTCGATAAAAAATTAAAACAACCTGTTGGGAACCAGTCTAAATTACATTCGTTATCTTTTCTATTAGGCGTGTTTGTTGAAATTCGTATCGCTGTTTCTCTTCGGCTGGTGTCCACTCACGCCAAATCATTTGGTGGCTATTACTGATAGTAAAAATAGAAGTACAAATTTGGGCAGCTTTGCAAAACAGCTGGGAGAAATTTTCTTGAAAGAAGTTCGAAGCATGTCAGGAAGCATGTCAGGATGTCGGAAGATTTACCGAAATAAAGTTGACCGATTTAAATATATATGGATCCACAGACGAGACGCCCTCGGGAATGTGTTAATGTTGTGGTTGGAAATGATTGGGTTTTTTTTTTTTAAATATTATCTCATTTTTGGTTAACTAATTTTTTTTTTTATGAACCGACTTTATTTTGCTTTGGACTTTTTCATTTTCACACTACGCCACGGACGATCGATAATTGTTTAACAAAATTTGAAAACTTAACGTAATTTCATGTCATGGCCACTCAAACATCTGCAGATAGTGATGGGCTTGAGTTGGTCAGCCCGCTAATTGTTTGTTTGCGAGATGTTAATTTTATTTATGTATTTATTTATTTTAATTTAGTTATTGGGGTTAACGGTACTTTGGACAGCCAGGGTCATCTGGTATCGGACAGGACAGGTAGATTAATGACACTATTTGATTCTGGATTGACAACTAGGCCTGTACAATCCAACACCCCACTTAATCCGTAATACTACCTGGTACCAGGACCCGGTATGAGGCAAGAAATACGGATTCTTGGAGAATCTGAGCCAGATAAACAGCTTTAATGGACGTTGTTAGGTCCATTTTGGTAATTAGAGCACTTGCCGATCCATTTCGATAATTAGAGTCGTTGTCGGCCCCTTTTCTGTAATTATAAGTCACTGTTGGATCGCCTTCGGTAATTCGACACACTCTCGTTGAATTAAGAAACACTCCCGCGCTGAACACGACCCTACAACACCACGCTCTACCCATATCAATGGAGTACCATCCAGGATTGTAGCTTTTGGGTGTCATTTTCGGAAATTATAGGTTTTATTGAAAGAAAATAATTATACCCCTGTTTCAGTCATGGGATTGTAATTGCTCAAATAGTCTACGAATTTTCATACCCTTCGTGGAGCTACATACCAGACTTATCCCTCGTGCAGCGGCGTAGACATGGGTGTGGGGCTTGGGGGACTCCTCTACCCCACAGTTTTCCCGAAAAATGAGTATTTTATATCCATGCATGCCTGAGAGCTCTTCAACTGGTGCATGTACTATCACTCGGGTAGTTCTTTGCTCAGTTTGCGATAGTATTTTCCTTCACTTTCTGGGTACGTTTACGATCTTTATTCCTTCACTTTCTGGGTGCGTTTGCGGTAGTTATTCCTCCACTTTCTGGGTACGTTTGCGATAGTATATTCCTTCACTTTCTGGGTACGTCTGCGATAGTATTCCTTCACTTTCTGGGTACGTTTGCGATAGTATTCCTTCACTTTCTGGGTACGTTTGCGATAGTATATTCCTTCACTTTCTAGGAACGTTTGCGATAGTATATTCCTTCACTTTCTGGGTACGTTTGCGATAGTATATTCCTTCACTTTCTAGATACGTCTGAGATAGTATATTTCTTCACCTTCTGGGTACATTTGCGATGGTATATTCCTTCACATTCTGGGTACGCTTGCGATAGTATGTCCCTTCACCTTCTGGGTACGTCTGCGATAGTATATTCCTTCACTTTCTGGGTACGCCTGCGATAGTATATTCCTTCACTTTCTGGGTATGTTTGCGAAGTATATTCCTTCACTTTCTGGATACGTCTGCGATAGTATATTCCTTCACTTTCTGGATACGTCTGCGAGAAATGCACAGGATGTTCCAATCGGAATGGAAAGTAAAGTTTTTTTTCTGGGGAAACCCTAGGTCCTTCACCTTCACCTTTTGGGGATATTTTGAGGATCTATAAGGAGTTCCTAGTTTATATAGAAATTTACAGAATGATTTCAGTAAATTAGATCTGGACCGAGCTTTAGCTTTATGACGAGTTTTGTAAATTCGATCTGAACCGAGCTTTAGCTTTATGTCGAGTTTTGTAAATTAGATCTGGACCGAGCTTTAGCTTTATGTCGAGTTTTGTAAATTAGATCTGGACCGAGCTTTAGCTTTATGACGAGTTTTGTAAATTAGATTTGGACTGAGCTTTAGTTTTATGACGAGTTTTTTAAATTAGATCTGGACCGAGCTTTAGCTTTATGACGAGTTCTGTAAATTAGATCTGGACCGAGCTTTAGCCTTATGACGAGTTTTGTAAATTAGATCTGGACCGAGCTTTAGCTTTATGACGAGTTTTGTAAATTAGATCTGGACCGAGCTTTAGCTTTATGACGAGTTTTGTAAATTAAATCTGGACCGAGCTTTAGCTTTATGACGAGTTTTGTAAATTAGATCTGGACCGAGCTTTAGCTTTATGACAAGTTTTGTAAATTAGATCTGATCCGAGCTTTAGCTTTATGACGAGTTTTGTAAATTAGATCTGGACCGAGCTTTAGCTTTATGACTGACGAGTTCTGTAAATTAGATCTGGACCGAGCTTTAGCTTTATGACGAGTTTTGTAAATTAGATCTGGACCAAGTTTTAGCTTTATGACGAGTTTTGTAAATTAGATCTGGACCGAGCTTTAGCTTTATGACTGACGAGTTCTGTAAATTAGATCTGGGCCTAGCTTTAGCTTTATGACGAGTTTTGTAAATTCGATCTGGACCAAGCTTTAGCTTTATGACGAGTTTTGTAAATTAGATCTGGACCGAGCTTTAGCTTTATGACTGACGAGATCTGTAAATTAGATCTGGACCTAGCTTTAGCTTTATGACGAGTTTTGTAAATTCGATCTGGCCCGAGCTTTAGCTTTATGACGAGTTTTGTAAATTAGATCTGGACCGAGCTTTAGCTCTATGACGAGTTTTGTAAATTAGATTTGGACCGAGCTTTAGCTTTATGACGAGTTTTGTAAATTAGATTTCGACCGAGCTTTAGCTTTATGACGAGTTTTGTAAATTAGATCTGGACCGAGCTTTAGCTTTATGACTGACGAGTTTTGTAAATTCGGTCTGGACCGAGCTTTAGCTTTATGACGAGTTTTGTAAATTCGATCTGGACCGAGCTTTAGCTTTATGACGAGTTTTGTAAATTAGATCTGGACCGAGCTTTAGCTTTATGACGAGTTTTGTAAATTAGATTTGGACCTAGCTTTAGCTTTATGACGAGTTTTGTAAATTAGATTTGGACCTAGCTTTAGCTTTATGACGAGTTTTGTAAACTAGATATGAACTGAGCTTTAGCTTTATGACGAGTTTTGTAAATTAGATCTGGACCGAGCTTTAGCTTTATGACGAGTTTTGTAAATTCGATCTGGACCGAGCTTTAGCTTTATGACGAGTTTTGTAAATTTCGATATAAACTGGGGACGAGTTGAAGACTCTATTATTTATATGAGCCAACATGCCCACAAAAAAACACTTAAGTATATTAAAGTATTTCCGGTACTTTTTCTGTTAATGCATTACCATTTTTAACCCTTCAACTAACACGAAAGGAGGACGACACTTGCTAATAAACTTATTGAATAACTATTTTTTTTAATTTTATGCATCAAAAAGTATCTAATGACCCCACATTGGAACGAGCTCGATGAGCTCGTTCCAATGAAGGTCAGGAGCTATGTTTTTGAGACAAAACATGTAAAAATAATGAAAATTGAATGGAGATTTTTTGTGAATAGCGTTGGCCGGTTTGGCCGTTACGTTGTGTAAAGTCGACACTTGCAAACAAAATATTTGAATAACTAATTTTATCATTTTTGCGTCCAAAAGTAGCTTATGATCCCCTCATTAGAACGAGCTTATTCCAATGAGGAGTGATAAGCTATGTCTTGAGACAAAATAGTGAAAATTGAATGTTAAGTTTCGTGAACAGCGCTGGACGGGTTTGGACGTTACGTTGGGTTAAAAGGTTAATTGTTGGAAAGTTCTCAGAGAGCTCTTTGCAACAATTAATTTTAGGACAGAGCTACACGTGTGTTATTTATTTTATTAAAGTTCCTCACATACAGACATGTAATTGTAGAATCGGCATATTGGGGCCATTCGAAATTTCGTAGATGTCGTCATCGATGGTCTGATTCTGTATCGATATCGAAGCGATTTCCTGATCCGTATATTTTCGAAACGAGTGACTCATGTTTTTTCGCGCAGGGTAAATAAAAGTCTTAGGGTTCTTCGAAGCTTCGAGATTCGATTCGATTTCGAAGCTTAAGTAAATATTCGGTTCGATTCGAAATCGGCTGCTCGATTCGTTTCCTCTCGAATCTTTATCATAGGAATATAATTTGGTAGCAGTCATGTTCATCGTCTTACAAAACGTATAGTTCAGATGGAGATCGTGCATAAATAATGTTGAAATAAAAGACTGAGTGTAATCTCCGCTACATTAACATAAATAACATCTTCACTCATGCCACCAACCATGCTAGTTCCAGTATCACTAGTCCTTACCTCTTTCAAATGCAAGTATAAGGTTTCCAAGCAATGTCGACGATGAACTTTAATCCTCACAGGGTAATGTTCCAACTGCATCATCAAGGCATGCCTTCTATGAAGGCATGCCTTGATGTTGTAGTTGAATTATTTTATCAGTCGGGACTTGAGCCTTCACAGTCGGAACAAATTAGATTTATAGCACCCCAACCCCCATCGGTCATCTCCAAGACCCCATTGATTCGATTTGAGGTTCAAGGTTCAATTCAATTTCTAAAATGTCTTCTATAGGTGGAATCATGCCGTCTAAATGAAAAAATAGTTGCTTGGTGCGTTTTTCGGTTCAATTTGATCATTGCTATGCTTGTCTGTCTCACAAGTGACATTGTTACAAGAGAACTTGGAGTGCAGTAACTCAGTGGTTGCGGCCTTGAACTTCAAACTGAGAGATCCACTGTTCGATCCCCGCCATGGGTAACTGCGTTGTGTCCTTGGGCAAGGCACTTAAACCCGATTGCCCACGTGAGGGCACGGTGGCCCTGTGTACTAAGGCATAGTGTACGTCGATGGTGCACCTCTTTTCAACCAATGCTACCCCTGCTTGTGTGGAGTTAGTACGTTGGGGAGTCTGGCTATTGCTCGTCGTTGCTCGGTGGTTCTCTCCGGGTACTCCGGCTTTCCCCGCCTGTAAAACTTTCCGACAAGAGGTGACCCTAGCTGTCGAAAAGTGTCTTTAAACTCCAATAAATAAATAAATAAACAACTGAACTTTTAAGGTGGAACGCGAGAATCTCGCGCCCCACCTTTTTAGTACTGTTGTAGCAAGGTAACTTGTGACATTACACGCCGATACTCATCCAACACGTGGCACGCGCAAGGCACAAGGATATGTATGGGAATTAGATAATTTGGCAAAATAAGAAGGGATGTCACGAAAATTGTCTCACGCTGTTTCCGTATCGATTTGGGTTCGATGTCGACATCGTCCCACCAATTCGATTCGAGAATAGAAATTCCGATTCGCACATATGTGGTAAAAGTGGCTGGGTAAGTGTTAAAGATAATCAAAAATTTGCGGCCCTGTGAAACTTCAAAATTTGATTCGATTCGATTCGATTCGAAATCGTCCCTTTGATTTGATTCAATTCGAGTAGTTCTGCATGAATCTGAGATTTTCGAACCAGCAAGCTGTTCTCACAATCCTACCAAGTGCCTCCCCGTGAACCCATAGTTTATAGAAGAAGAGTACAATTGGGTTCTGCTTTCGAATCTGCCCAGGTTCCATTTTGGAATAATCCGCTTTTTAATGGTTTGTCCAAATGGACGATTTGTCTTTGGATACAATATTTGAATAGAGACTGACAATATTTCAGTTGTGAAAAACCAGAGGCTCAAATGAGACTGAAATACTACCTGGATCCAGTACTCTACAAGGAATTAGGCTATTAGTGTTGAGGAATAAAAAAAACGGAGGCAAAAAAGAAGTATCACCTTGTGCATGTGTGTATACTGCAAAAGGGCTCTGAAAAATGTCTGTTTTTCAACCCCCACTCCACATTGCTAGTACACATCCTACGTTTGGCTTGAGATAATGTTGAAAATGACAAAAGGGCTCCCCTCAGAAAAGAGTACTTGGGTTGGTTAAATGTTTTGGTTGAAATTCGCTGAAATATTCAATGTTTTTGGAAACCATCAGTTTTGTGAAGAAATGGAGCGAAATGGCAGTCAACAAGGACATGAATGAGACAGTTGTTTGGGTTTTTTTTTTCTTTTAAATTACGGCTTTCTGGCTGTGTGACCTTACACATTCACTTACAGATGTAATCATTAACGCAAACAACATTCGATTGAAATAAAATTTGTTTTCTTGCCATATATCAAAAGATTCTGTTTGGTGGATCTAAAGAAGAAGTCCTCAGGGGAATATCCTTCTTCAAATTGCACTAACGGGGAGCAGCAATATGAACCCATGGACTGGATTTGAACATACTTGCATCTGCCCCCATAAGGATGGTGATTATCACATGAACATTTTCTGCCAGGTGGGTCTGAAGAAGGTTTTCAAAGCGTTTTCTTCACAAGGAGCTCCAAATTTTAACCCAGGAACTTGGTTTGAATCTGACTCATGTAGGGAAGGCGTTTACCAACTATTCGAATACCTTGGCCGATGGATTACAAAACAAGAATATTTCTAATGTGGTCCAATGTTGAAATTTGGGCTCCCACGGGGAGGTCAAATATGAACATATGGACTTGATTTGAATACATCAGAATCTGTCCCCCACAAGGATGTTGTATATCAAATATCAAAAGATTCTGACTGGTGGATCTGAAGAAGATGATTTTTAAAGAAATTTCCTCATATCGCACTAAGTTAAAATTCGAGATCCCGGAGGGTGCCTAAATAAGAACACAGATACTTGATTTGCACAAACGTGAATCGGATTTCCCAAAGGATGTTGTAAACCAACTATCGACAAATTCTGATAGGAAGTTTTTGAGACAAATGTTTAACTGCATACCAAATTTCAAAGCATTGTGATTGGTGGTTTATGAGAAGACGATTTTTTGAAGAATTTCGGCGTTTTCGGGAATTGCCGCAGCACTTTGGGCTTAGCTACTTCTATTGAACAAAATTGGAAGGGCATCCCTCAAAGATAATTTATGCCAAGTTCAGTTGGGTTTGGTCCAATGATTCCGAAGAATACTGGTATGTTATTTTAACAGACGACCGAGGTCGGATGATGGGCTCCAGGTGATGGCAATAGCTCACAATGACTTTAAGTCAGGTGAGCTAACTAGGGTATAATATCTTCCACTTGAAAAGCGGAGAGATTCGATTCGGGATTTGATCCAATTTGAAACCGTCTGTCTGATTCGATCCAGCAGGGCTTATATTTTATAATTGGATTCTTGTGAAAATGGTTGGGAGAATTCGTCCTGCTATGAGTGTTCCCGGATCCCATGAGGTCACCATGGTTGAACTCCTGTTGTATACTCATAACACATGTTAACCCTTTACCCAAAACAACTTTTTAGTTTTTAAAACATAAACTAAATTTGATAATTTAAAAAGAAAATATACTATTTTTACCAATAAAACCGTACAAATATGGTTGGCATTGGAACCGGCTCGTTGAGCCGGTTCCAGTGACACCCATATTTGTACAATTTATTAACTAAGTGTCAAAATATTTCAGGCCATATCAGCCTTGTATTGGTAAATTTGTTGCCGCTGTGTTAGGTAAAGTGTTAAATTGACTCAATTCTTTTCTTGTGAATCCTAGCAGGGGTGAATCGAGAATCTACATGGATTCTCGCTCGGTTTTGTTGTGCGAGTCTTTGCGTGAATTGAATCTAGGATTCTTGTCGAAATAAAAACCCTGATCCAGGATTCGATTCAACCAGAAATCTGACATTTCCAGAGCTCTATAAAACCAATAAGTCCGACACTCATAAAGTTTTAATTTATTAACAAAACTTAAATATATGACCGCATTGGTCCGGAAAGAAAACGAACTTCGAACGAAATCTACAACTTTCTATTTTTACATCATGTTTGAAAATTTATTGTTTCGTTTTGTTATGTGTTAGTTGTTACACAAACTGTAACCGACAAAGAAAAATTAAAAATTGATATCAGACCTCAAAGTTCGTCCCGATTTGTGAGAATTGGTTTTGATTCTCGCGAACTCCTGAATCGATCTTCTCTCAGTTTGCATTGACTGTGTACCTTATACAACTATCAGACGACATTTTCAGAAAACATTTCTCGAATAACTAAATATTTTCAATTCTTGTTTCAAAAACATAGTTTATGACCCCTTCGCTGGAACGAACTCGTTCCAGTGAGGGGCTCTTAAGCTATGTTTTAGAGAAAAAACTTGAAAAACAATTGATAGTGATTTTTGGGAGCAGCGCTAACCAGCTTTAGTCGTTATGTTAGCTAAAAGGTTTTATTACACCCCTAAAGTCTAATTATAATAGGAATTGGTAAAAAATAAATTGCGTTCTCCCCTCACTAGTGAGATCAAACACCTCGGTGATTAACATTTCGTATGAACTTGAAATTTACAAATGAATTTTCACAAGCGCAAAACAAAAGTTGTTCTCGCTCCACTAGTGAGCATAACAAGACGCTGCAGATCACGATGGAATGCCAAAATGTATTAATGCGCGATCGAAATTTTTCGGGTCGAAGCGCTGATAGAGTTATCTTTCTTGATGCGTAATCTATTCTCGTCTGCTTTGTTTACAAACATGGATGAAATCAACGTGTTGACAGAAACGCAAATTGAAAATATATTTCGGGGAAATTTTGAACTTGAAACAGACTTTTCACTTGAACAATTGTTTTTTGACACTGATAAAGAAAACTATTTTGTGTGGATGAACACAACATCCAATGTGATCTGTGTCAGCGGAAACAGCGATCAGCTGATTGTGTAAACAGATTTCTGCGTGGTATGGGCGTCGGTTTGGATCGTTTCAGTTGAAGCTTCAAATGAAAGGGGTACAATAAAATGAAAATCTAATGTTTTCTTGTGAATACCGGGATTTATCTCATGAGTGAGTGAGAGAATTCGTATTTTCACGAGCAGCTTGCTCGTGAAAATACGAATTCTCTCACTCACTCATGAGATAAATCCAGGTATTCACAAGAAAACATTTGATATCCTTTATAAATTACACGTCATGTGATAAATGAATCCCACATTCGTCACGATTTCACATGAAAGTTCTGAACCTCGTTCACTAAAATCGATCTCAGAGAACTCGGTACAGAAGTTTCATATGAAATCGTGACTCATGAGAAATTCTCCGTTTAAAACGGAATACAATGTGCAGATGCTCAAAACTGATATCCTAACTAATTATTGCTGTCTTAATAACTCAAGAGAATGAAAATAAAGACAAAATGTGTGTTAATGAACAAGAAAAAAAAATGATCATGTTGTAAATCTGACGTGACAACTCTTTATGTCAAAATTCCACTCAATCAGTGTGTATTCACTTTACACATTGGATTCAAGTGACTGCTGTCAATCTATGGGAGCACGGCGGTGTAGCATACGAAGGCATATATGTACTGCACGTTGATGAGACAATTGCCTGCAAGCAATACAAACTTGGCTTTTCCGGATTAGTAAACTGGATGTTCAGCAGCTACTCGCCGCTACTCTTAGATTCTCTCCGGGTGCTTCGGCTTCCTCCACCCATAAAAACCGCCCGACACGAAATAACTCAAGCTCTTAAACGTGTCATCAAACCACAATGGACAAACAAGCAAACTAACTATCAATATTATGCACATGACAGAGGATGTGCAGACGTCACGCGGCCTCAAATCTGAAAGATAAAAGTAAAAAAAGGTTTGATCCAGGGGTGATGGGGGAAACATATGCAGGAAGATATGCCGGGGTGGGTTGGAATCAGCGAAGGCAGAATATAACGTTTTCACACCTGCTTGTAATTGTCTCAGTTATGTCCAAAAATGTATTATAAATACCGAATTTACCATATTTAGTTGATTAAAACGGATTATAAGTCAGAATAGCCCACTCTATTAAAACCTCTGTTTGTTCATAACGGTATCCTCTGTCTCAAGAGAATAAATTTGGGACCCGCTCAAAGTAGACCTATAAGATGGTTTAGTTAGAGAAACATGTGCTATATTTATATAATTATTTATTTATTGGTGTTTAAGGTCACATACCTATGCACAATGGCTAATCATGACCGTGACAGTTTTACGGGTGGAGGAAGCCGGAGCACCCGGGGAGAACCACCGAGCAACGACAAGCAGCTGCCAGCTCCCCAACATCGTAACTCCGCATTGCAGCACACAGGCTTAGACTGGTTGAAGACATGTGCACCATCGACGTGCAGTACGTCTTAGTACATGGCGTCATCATGCCCCCATGTGGACAATCGGGGTTAAGTGCCTCACCCAAGGACACAACGCGGGAGTCCGAATCAATCGCTCAGATGGTCACCCATCCGAGGACTAACCGGGCTCGACGTTGCTTAACTTCGGTGATCTGACGAGAACCGGTTACCACAACGTCATCGCGCCCCATGTGAAAGGTTAGACCGAATTTATGCTAATTCATTTTCAGAAGCTTTCCCAGCTTTAAACAAATAAAAATAACAAGCTGTAACAACTAAAACAAATTGAAAGCCTTTCTAACTTGTATTTGATGAAAAATAACTACAAATGCCACACAATACTGCAAATTGAAATTTGATTCTCATTGTCAGAGAAACCGTTTTTACTACCACATTCATTTCCCATTTATAAAAAAAATTATCTACCATACGTTTGAGGAAATTAGATTATGCACGAGTAGCATATCGTTTCACCAGACTGGTACTTTGAAATGTTGAGCCTATAAGCTCCACAAGCGATCTGTGTTTGTTTGTCGAACTCGACGTCTGAACCTCCTCAAAAGAGAAATCTGTCAAGACTGCGCCAGCTAAGAAGGTGTTGAATAATTTGCATGCGAATCAATTAGCTAACTTTTTAAGCATATTAATGAATTTATTCAACTGGTAGGGTGATGGAATCCCATATTTGGGATTTATACTGGAGTGCAGGTGTGGCAGTCTAAAGGCTTTTTTATTCTGTGGACAAGCTTCAGATTATCTTTGAAGTTAAATCATTTTGTCTGTATGGATTTGCCTTGTTGCCTCCAGGCACTCTCCCATAAATTGCAACAAGGCAAAAAACATGTAAACAAATCTTGACCACCAACAAATTTCAGAACTCCACCAGTTAATGTAATTTTCCTCTCTCAAATGATTATCAATGATATTCCACACAAAACTGCTAAAGAATCTCGGAAGCTAGTGATTTGGGGGCAGGAGTGATATTTTTTTTCAATTTCCTCACCACAATAAATCTGTTGTATCAGGCATACTTTGTTTTCATGAGTTTTGTCAAATAACACGGAAGACAATATTGTGCTGGAATGGATGCTATGGATGCAAATAAGAAGGAAACCAGTTATGGGCTATTTTAGAAGCTTGCTGTCAGTGTAATATTTCAACTATTTTTCTGATGTTTGGGGTGGAGATATGTGGACAAACTTATTTTTATGTTATAATTCATATACGAAAAGTTGAAACTTGAGGATCTAATGTACAGATATAGGGTTACATGTGGAACAAATCCTATTTATGTTATAATTCACATAGATTATAGTACAAACTGAGGAATACTCCTTATTAATTAACTTTTTGGGCTATATTCCTTCTCAGAGAAAACTTTTAGAGTGTTAAGGGGATGGGTGTCAAAAACTTTCTATGGCATGGCTGCATGCTAATTTTTGGCATACCTCCCTGCAATTTGTTTTACAACCCTCCACTGTTTGACCATGATATTATTGTATCTTGTGCGTTGCTCACGGCGTGTACAGCACGTACAGTTAAAACGAGAAGTACTGTCATGAAATGCGCACAAATAGCACGTCGATCTGCGCGTTAATCTACGCGTTATAACCATAGTAAGACTACCAAATCCTGTACATATGGCCTGTGCACAAGCAATGTTTCAGCCAATGGACCTCCGGGTTACCCGCTGGTCCACTGGCAGAAACATTGCCCGTGTCTGCTATGAGTAACCAGGAAAACCTGCCGTGCTTTGGATGCCATTCGATCTTGCAACTGCGCGCAACTTCTACGCGCAATTAAGCCTAGATAAACGCACAGTTCGTGACAGGACTTCTAGTTTTAACTGTATAGGTATTTATTATGATTTTATAAATAAACAATATTTTATACAATGAATGAAGTCATCCTTATTGAAATGATATGTCAGTACAAGGAATGATGTAGATAAGACGTGGCTGCTTTCTTTCTTCTAGATGTCATTCGGAAGAACAGGCGATGCTCGAGGACTGACCTGAAATAACAAAAAGTTATTTATATGTGGTCATTTTCTTAAAGTGTTAATAAGCCGCTAATCTGAACAATATATCGACTCTCATATTCTGCTTATTTCTGAAAAATCATTATAAAACACTGTATGCTTATTGTAAGAAATCAGAAGCAACGAAATTACTTCAATTCGTAATTTGAAGAAGGTACGACATCGCGAAGATATAAACGAAGTTGCCCAAGAGTTACAGTACAGTTGCCGTGGATAGGTCGTACGTAATCAACACGTGGACAGTGATGTCCATGTCTGCGTTTACCAGGTGAAACAATCATCATCAGTAAATTTTAATTAATGAAGTACCGCGTTGTACTCGGTGCTTAATTAATTAAAATGTTATGATTATTTTTATAATTAGTCTTTAGAATCTAATATTATTGCGTTCGTGGATATATTGCCCACCCGTGGAAAGTGACCAGTCCACGGCGGCCGTACTGTATCGGAAGTAAACACATACTTTCTGAATTCACGCGGTTTCTAATTTTTACCTTTCCGAACGAATGATCGCCATGAACATCAACTTTGCATTATTTTAGCAATAATTGGGTATTATAAGATCAATAACTTAGTATTATTTTAAATAAAGCACAGTTATGCTTCCATTAAAACTTAAAGCACATCTTTCGCCAATGACAATTTAGAACGGATTGCATGGACGTACACGCTATGAAAAGAACACCTTTATATTTATTTATTTATTTGTGTTTAAGGTCACATACTTATGCACAATGGCTAATCGTGACCGTGACAGTTTTACGGGTGGAGGAAGCCGGAATACCCGGAGAGAACTACTGAGCATCGACGAGCAATTGTCAGCTCCTCAACATTCTAGCTCTGTTCAAGATCCTCTCAAGCAGGGTTACAACGTTTGACGATATGTGCACCATCGACGTGAAGTACGGCTTAGTACACGGCGTCATCGTACCCCCATGTAGGCAACTGGGATAAAGTGCCTTGCCCAAGGACACAGCGTGGGTCGTCCCGGACGGGGGTCGAACTCGGGACCTCTGGCATAGAAGTCCAACAGTCTACCACTCAGCCACCGCGCTCCCAAGAACACCTGTAAACAAACTCCACCTTTGTCCCTCTGAAAAGGTTCATTTTGATGAATATGAAAAATGACATTGCACGGAATTTTCCGTGAGTGAGCGGCTACCCAGTTAGAGATGAAAAAAATGCTGCTGCTGCTGCTGCTGCTGCCTTTTGGATAAAAAACAATATAAATTCTCGCCTTCAAATTAATTTATTCAACTGATTGGAGGGCTAGATTATTTTTGGTGGTCTGAGTTTGTTATTCAGAATTTGTTTTATCACAATTATTGGAGAGTGGCCGAAGCCACTCTCCAATAAGCTGTGATAAAATGAATTTAGACGAACAAAATCTTATTTGCGATTGACGGAATATGAAACATGAACAAGGAAAATATTGGCATTTACCCTCAGTTTTTTAAATCCCTGATTGTGGTTTCTAGCACTCAACCAATTAACTGTCAGGAACGCTTTGATGCGAATAATATATAAAACATAGGGTACTTTTGCATAAAGAAAATTGTGGTTTTGTCAAATGACTTACTTTTTTCAAATGCGAGTCATATTGTCTTATACTACATTCATCATTCATAAACTAGAATATTCCAACCTTGTTTAAAGCAATTTATTACGACCCATGTCATATTTGTTTCGTTTTTGAATCCGTTCTGTGTTGTCGTGGACCTGTTTGAAGAAGTAACCTGGCAACAACGTTGTCACGTCGTGAGCAGCAAGTGTCGCCGGGTGGATCGGCCGTTTTGTCAACTGGATGGCTAAGTCACTGACTGATTTGTGCGTGTTTGACTTTTGAGTGTACGAGATACTGACTAGATTAATCATGTCACTGATTAGAACGTTGTTGGCATGTATTTGCAAATATCGCTGCTGTCATAACGAATACGAGCGTTGCAAAGGATTTGCAGAAGTGATAATTTCAGTTTTGCTCCTCGGTATGCAGTATCAGCAGGCTTTCAGATTTGTCCCGATTCACTAGAATCAGTTTTTATACTGCTGCGAGAATTAGTTTCCAGTTCTTACGTAATTATTCGGAATTTGTGAATAGATTTCTACCCCTGTAACTATAACCAGTGTATACCCCATACACATTTCCTTAAAAAATAAATCTCATATTTATACATTTACTTATAATAAAACTTATTTTTATTACATGCCCATGCAGTCTCTCTTATGCAATACGGCGTGCAATACGGCTGTGCAATACGGAATTCCGTATTGCACACCAACCTGTTCCAACCGGGACTTTTTTATGCAATGCGACTGCATAAAGTGCATGGTGTTTACCACCGTTGATAGAAAAGAAAATTAGGTCAGTAGGTGCTTGGGTCATGTAATAAATACAAAATCACATGTATGTTTCAATGAGTCGTTTTATATTCAATTCGTCAGATGTGCGTAGAAAGAAAACGACTCGACCTTCGGTCTCGACGTTTTCTTCCTACGCACATCTGATTCATTGAATACAAAACGACTCATTGAAACATACATGTAGTTTTGTCTATTTATTACACGCCTGTTCTATGAAATCTCCATCTACAGCAACACTAAACCACGTGGCAAAATATGTGCGGAACAGAAATCGTTCATGGACTATTTTTCAAGTAGAAGCGAAATTTCACTGAAATTTTCAACAAATCGTGCAACACAATTACAGTTTGAATTCCTAGCAATACGTCGCCTGAGTGCTAGAATGTTCTATGTCCCCTATGGAACATAGAACATTCTAGCACTCGGGCGACGAATTATAGCTGAAAGTCATCCCCTGAGTTCCAACGTGTTCTACGTTCCACTAGGTACATAGAACACATTGGAACTCAGGGAACGATATAGTAACATGGGTTCCCCTTGCAAATTTGGTTGGCGATAAAGTGTGTTCTTTTTGTTGATAGTTGCCAAATGAATTACTGAGTGTCCTTTCAAAAATTGTTTTTATAGACGTGAAGGTGTGTAATAAACACAGAACTACACACGCGTGTGAATGGGTTAATCGATATGGCATTTGTGCCACCTGCGGCCTCTCGTTCTATCATTCCGCGCTGGCATTCGCTTCATATCTATTAACCAATTCACACACGCGTGTCGTTCAGTGTATGGTCTTCCGCTGATTTATCACGGTCCTCTAATGAGGAGACCTATATCAACCCAGACGACTGTCGGTTATTCCTCCCAACTCTCCCTCATAATCATTCAGTTAAAAACTGTTTCATAATTTCTTTTATCATATGACTCGTCCGTTTTGTTCACTTTAAAACATTTGATATTTTGTTTTCATATTAATCAGTGATAAATAAAGCCTTCCGTCAATTTCATTGGTCAATTTCAAAACTAGACAATTTGATTGGCTGAACAAAATAAAACTGGGCCACATTTTCATAATTTGCATAATTAGAGTTGGGAGCTTTCATTGGTCAATTTCAAAACTGGACAATTTGATTGGCTAAACAAAATACAACTGGGTGACATTTGCATAATTTCAGTAGGGAGAATTTAAGTTATCTGTCCTATTTAGTGTGGGTTATATTGTATTAATCTTTTACCTACAAGAAAAACTCCATTCATTTTTTTATATTTTCCCTTTTTGCTTCCAAAACATAGGTTATGACCCCTCATTGGAACGAGCTCGACGAGCTCGTTCCAATGAGGGGTCATAACCTAAGTTTTGGAAGCAAAAGGTGAAAAATTTTAGTTATACGAAGATGTTTTTTCCAAGTGCCGTCTGCAACTCAAGTTAAATTTGTGCGTGTGTGTGTCATATGATAAATAGAATATGAAATGAGTGTTTTTCTCATATAATATTTATGAAACTCGTCCGAATATTCCGTTTGGGCTCGTCAGAGGCTCGCCAAAACGGAAAATTCTTAGGCTCGTTTCATAAATATTATATGAGAAAAACACACATTCCATATCCTCTATCTATTGGCGCTTTCTCGATCTCCCCAACTATAAAATTTATCCTTTCCCTGATGTCATTCATCACCCACTTATGTTTTCATCCCATTTTTCATTAGGGTCCCCAAGGAGTGTTGTTCTTCTAGGCAAATACTTGGGGCATTCTAAAATGAAATGTTCCAGGGTCTACGTTACTCCTAAGTAGCACACTTGACACGCTCTTTCCTCACCTTTCTAGATTCTCTCCTCAACTCCAGGGACTTGGATTTCACTTTGAACAACAATGGCCCCCAACGATCTATCTAGCTACTCCTCGAAAGTTGGCTCATCTTTTTTTTATATAACCCCCCCCCCCCCCCCCAAAAGAGCTCTTATTCCTAATTCCAGCTCGCCAGTTTCGATTGCTATCATCGAGCACCCTCTCCATGATAAAAGTACTCCCCTTCTTCAAACCTCTTTCTAGATCTTTAGTCTCAAGAGTAATTCCCTATCACTCCTCTCGTTTGTCTTATCCGAATGTTACAGTTCCATACACGGTTAAACTTCGTTTTACACAATCTGCTGTTTGGGAGGTTTAGCAGTTTCTTCTGGAAGCATAATTTTCCAATATCTATTCTACCTTTAACCGTCATCCACCAGAGTTCCCCTCCGATCACCCCCAGTGCAGCTGCGTTACTTGATCCACTTATCTACCGACCCGTATTATTTTGCAGAATCTCCAAATTCCTCACTAGCGTTTGCTTGCTTCATGTTGAGTTTACCCATTAACCCTTTACCCAACGAATCGGCAACATCCATCTGCGTAATATGCAAATTCAGCAGCAGAAAAAATACTATTTTTCAAAAAAGTCCAACAAAACCATATCATGTGACCCCCTCATTGGAACGACGAGCTCGTTCCAATGAGGGGTCACATGATATGATTTTATTGACTTTTTTTTAAATTTACAAAATGGTATTTAAAATAATAAATTTTGATATTGTCTGCGTTGTGTAAAGGGTTCAAGGCGTACTTCCAATTTTGGTGAGTTTCTTTCCTTGCATGTTTTTGTAGAACACTGGTGGTCTTGCTGATGGAAGTTACGTTACCTTGGTGGTGTATTCTAGAGAGGGCAGCCAAGACACTATTAGATATCGTTTCTAAGTCTAACCGTATTGTGAGGGGACAAAAATATCAAGATTTCTGGCTTTAAGAACACTTTCAGAATTGATGACAAGAATCAAATGAACATTTTGCAAAAATCAAAATTGATTCTCATTGTTCTCCTTGTGGGAAGGATTTGACTCTCACATGAAATATAAGCCCGATCAGTGCAGTGTAGATTTGAGTCTTGCAGTAAGGCAAATAAAAAGAATTGGCTGCGCCGCGATCAAAATGCGAACTGGAACGTAAAAGCCAACCATTATGATAGTGACGCAACTGATCGTTGAATCCAAATTATATTCATCGATTCTGCTTGCATGTACCCTATAAAATATACCGCTCAGCATACAGTAAAGGTGCTGGTAATCAGGTGCCGGTAAACTATCGTAAAATGTTACGGGAAAATACAGTATTAAATAGGGTTTAATATATTTCCGGGTTTTCTAGGAACCGGGGACGGAAATTAAATTGCCCTCGGAACCTGGAAATTTACCGGGTAATATCAAGCAAATTTACTAGCGTAACAGGACACGTTTATTATCACGAAACTCCCCCTTCACGCCCGTCTCCAGACCCATCTGCTTGAAGCAGAGGGGAGTGGTGACGGTAGTGAAAAAGGGGCTGATGTTGAAGGAGGCAGTGAATATTGATACTAGTGATTCTGAAAATGAAGACGAGTTAGAACTCTGAAGCGAGTGGAGATCTTGCTGTTGAAAAGCTGAGTCCTATGGAACTGGTTAAGAGCTACAGTGATTTGATGAAATATGTTCGTCAGAAATCACTACTGTTCAAAGTTCAGGCGTGGAAGGGCTGACGAAATCTTACAGAGTTACCTTGGGGCAGTATTTGTATTTCGAAAACTTCAGTTCAACACACATATGGCGCCACGCTTGATTGCCGGTTCCATGCTTTTGATTTCCCGGATATAAGGATCGGCTTTCAGAACCGGGAACCTGGAATTCCCGTTCCGGGGATTAACCCTAGTATTAAACTCGTTTTGCCAATACCAACCTTTCTGTGTTTAATCTTGCAGCTAAACCGAGAATTTAATATTTGGGTTTTTTTTCCACAACACCAAATGACTGTTAAATTGTCATCCAGAGTGTATAAATTAATATTTTTGACCTGCAGCCGATATTAATTAGTCTACTTTCAAAACTGGCTCTTTTAACCCTTTACCTAAAACGAAAGGCAGACGACACTTGCAAATAAAATTCTTGAATAACTAAGTTTTTTTATTTTTGTGTCAAAAACATAGCTATATGTTCGTGACAAAAAAAAATGAGAACAAAATGAAAATTTATGGTGATTTTTGGGAATAGCGCTGGCCGGTTTTTGCTGTCACGTTGGGTAAGGTTCCGCTCTACAGTTTCGTACTATTGCACAGGGGTGAAATTCTAAACATAGGGCATATGTTGAAACTAAGGCCATGTGAAACAGAGATAAATTTTTATTACATTAGGCTTTTTGTTGGACAAGAGAATCTGAAATTTTGGTCCCAAAGATGGCGTCTGATACATAGGGGTAAATTACCAGATGAATTATGAGAAACAGCGGCTTCGAAAAATTGACTATTTTTTTTTTAAATGTAATTTTTACACGGGTTTGTTACCAGACAGGTATCTAAAACATGAAACGGAATAATATTATATAATTTTTTTTTTGCATTTTAGAAACAGGGGATGCTCTGCTCCAGGGGTAGGTAGGTGGGGTTGGTGGGAAAATTCTGTTTTTGAGGATGCAGGGTGTCTGAAAATGACTGGTGTTGGCATGTTTTCATGCAATTTTCAGGTTGAAGTCTTGCCTTTGTCAATAAATTATTTCTACTCAGTCAGATAGTGTTATATGTTTTTTGTGGATTTGGGAAATGTAATACATGCTATGGGTTAGACAACTAAGTTACAGAATATTTGCATTTGAAGAGAGTATATGGCATGTCATTTTTGGAAATGCCTGGAAAACTTTGGAGCGGAACGTAAAGAGCATTTTGCCGTCGGTGTCAACTCTTGAACCAGGAAGTTCCTTATTTGTGTTTGAGTTTTAAATACTCCATTTTTTTAAAAAAAATACTTTCATTATTTCTGCTTTGTGTACGATTGTTAGTGATAGTTACAATTCGTCAAGTGATATCTCAGCACAACTGGAAGGAAATAAGTGGAAATTTGGAGAAATGTATTGATGTAGCCTAATTTCGCACCTGTTTTTAATTTTCATCAAGATTTCGAAAACACAATAAGGTAGAGCACTGCTTTTCCTAAACACCGAGCCTTGTTGTATTCATGACAAATATATGCAATTATGAACAGCCTGGTTGTTATTCTTGACCAGAGATTTGCAGTCATGGTGTCTATTTTTTTCATTTTGGTCATTGTTGTTTCGTCTGTTTGTCATCCGTCCGTTAAGCTGTTTACACTTTCATATCTGGAGAGCAACACCCCACCCCCAAAGCAATGGTTATTACTGCTTAGTGTTTTATATTTTGATTGTATTTAATAGAGCTATTGACAGGACCTTGGTAGCCAGTGTGGCTGGTGGTAAGAACAAAAATGCTCTCTGAAGTAGCTCAGAGAAATGTAAGGGTTGAAGTGGTGTGGTGTGGTTGTGAGAGTCAGACAAAAACTGCCTGTAAAAGCTATTCGGTAGTCAGAAAGGCCATGCTGTATCTTTTTACTGGTTGAAAATAAAGACTTGTGTTTTTTGTTCATTCAACTCAGGACAGACTCCAGATTCTTTTGCCTGAGTGAAATCCAAGGGGAGATCGCTCTTGTTTTCTCTTTAAGGTTCCGCTCTCGAGTGAAATTCTAAACATAGGGCATATGTTGAAACTAAGGACATGTAAAATAGAGAAATATTTTAGTATCAGATATATGATTACATAGAGGATATTCACGAAAATTTGATGAATACCGAAAATATCTCGTGAGTGGCTACAAAGAAATATGAGGATCTTCACGAGCGACGCAGTCGCGAGTGAAGATCCTCATATTTCTTGTAGCCAAATTTTCGTGAATTTTCTTTTTATTTAATGCTCTACGACTACAAACTCTCCAATTTGTGGCCTTTATTTGCCATTAAGGCGCAAAATTTATGTGCCGAACCGGCGTCCATACAAAAATTACAACAACCAAACTCCAACCATTGGAATGTGTGAATATCCGCACAAAAAGTAGTCCCGTCTTATTTCTCCCCCAACTTTACGATTTACCAAGGCTGGCGAATTGAAATAATCGCAATGTGTTTCGAAGAAATAGAACAATAACAAAAAAACACCACTTTCTTATTTTCAATAACAAGACACGTCATTTTATTTTTTTTGAACTCAATGCACTGAAGACGTGTGAAGTTGAACTGAAGACGTGTGAAGTTGAACTGAAGAAATTTGAAAGTGATTTCGGCTTTTCGCTGGAAGGTGAATGAGAAAGTCAAACTTTGAAACCGCTGATTTAATGAATTGATTTAGTCACTGTCACTATCAATTATTCGAATTCGTTTGTATTTGGGACTCTGGAATTCATTACTGATGTGCTGACTCGTTTAAAGTACATGTGATTCGTCATCCGAACCTACGATGAAATATCGATTTCTAAATATCATTTTGATATTTCGTTTTGCCGACCGACAGGGGAATATGACTTAATTTTTCAGCGTGAATTGATGCCTGAGCATTAAATAAATTAGGCTTTTTGTTGGACAAGAGAATTTGAAGTTTTGGTCCCAAAGTTGAAGTCTGATACATAGGGGTAAATTACTAGATGAATTATGGGAAACAGTGGCTTCGAAAAATTGGCTATTTTTTAAAATGTAATTTTTATATGGGTTTGTTACTAGACAGATATCTAAAAAATGAAACGGAAACATATAATTTTTTTTTTTTTTTTTTTGGCATTTTAGAAACAGGGGATACTTTGCTCCAGGGGATAGGTAGGTGGGGGTTGGTGGGAAAATTCTGCTTTTGATGCTGCTGGGTGCCTTAAAATGGCTGGTTTTGGCATGTTTTCATGCAATTTTTCAGGTTGAAGTCTTGCCTTTGACAATACATTATTCCACCCACATTCAGATTGTTTATTTCTACTTAGTCAGATAGTGTTATATGTTTTTCGTGGATTTGGGAAATGTAATACATGCTATGAGTTAGATAACTAAGTTACAGAATATTTGCATTTGAAGAGAGTATATGGCATGTCATTTTTGGAAATGCCTGGAAAACTTTGGAGAGGACCCTAATGGGTTAAAGCGAGGCTTTTTTCGACATGGACGGTTCATCGCAAAAGTAACACAATAACACTCCTTTGTTATTATCACTCTGCATGGTGTTCCAAGTTTTATTCGAACGTTAAAACCACGGAAAGCCCGACAAATTACGTGACGTGTTGGGCTGTTAATGAATTATTTATTTGTTTATACCATAAATATCTGTTCTACTATATATAAAAAGCCTATGACATAATTTTTAGCTTTACATACCAACCGTGGTTAACACGCCAGAAATGGGATTCCAGTAGTTGAAATTTAAACCTACAGTGGAACTACACAAAGTTAACCTTTGGGGTGACCTCGACCTGAATGCAAGCTTGTCTAAATTTATCGCTTGTCGCCTCGCGAAGTGTGAAATGAAAGCGGTAATTATTTATAAGCTTGTCTAAATTTATCGCTTGTCGCCTCGCGAAGTGTGAAATGAAAGCGGTAATTATTTATATGTTTTAAATGAATTTGCCTCAGAAGATACCCAAAATTAACAAACAGGCGTCGTCTCGTGTTAAGAAAGCATCCATGACTCGAAATACTATGTTATTACAGGGGCGGCGGAACCGGGGGGGGGGGGGGGGGGCTGCGAGGGAGCATTAGCCCTCACCCCCTTTTTTTGGAGGGGAGGTGTTTTTTCTATGCATATATTTTAACATAACCAATGACTGGTGAAACAAGGGCCGGATCCAGAGCATTCCTCCATATTCTCGCCAGCTATGTTTCTGTCGTACTGGTGTAGGGTTCGCGTGTTTGATGTTTGTCACAAATTGTTGATTGCTGGTTAAAAGATTGTAAATGCATTAAAATTCGAACTGTGGCAAAATTTATTTCGTGAAATTCTCCACCTCGTTGATTGAAATGTCCGGTGTCGGTACCCCACAGTGCTGGTGCTAGTCTGGAGATTTAACGGCTCTCAGGGTGTGAAATCTTTCAAATACATCGCCTGAAAAATCTCAAAATATCCGCTCAGATGCATGGAAATGTGGGTTATGGTACCCTGGAAGTTAAAATTCCTACTATTTATTTATTTATTTATTTATTTATTTATTTATTTCGGTTTAACGACACTTTCGAGGGTCCGTGTGTGACAGTTTACGGGTGGGGGAAGCCGGAAAGACCAAACAGCGGCTAGCAACTCGTCCCCTGAGTTCCAATGTGTTCTATGTGCCAGTAGGCACATAGAACACATTGGAACTCAGGGGACGATTACTGTCAGACTTACCAACGTACTGACTCCTTACAAGCAGGGTTAGCAGTGGATGAAGACAAGTGTACAATCGACGTGCAGTACGCCGTAGTATATAGCCCCCCACCATACCCCCACGTGGGCAATCGGGATTATGTGCATTGCCCAAGGACTCAACGCATTCATCCCTGACGGGGAGCGAACCGTGGACTTCTCGGTTTGAAGTCCGTTAATGCGTTAACATCTTAATACCAAAACGCCACGTGATGCGATCGATTGATAGTTCACAGAATTCAGTTTCACTTGGATTCTGATTCTCTGTGATATGGGATACGTCTTGGGGCCGTGGGATCATACGCAAGAAATGTGATGGGCTAATTCTCTCCATAAAACTTCATGTTTCAACAACTGGATGTCTTGATAAAAAACTATGGAAGCGTTGAGGCGTCAGTTGAGTATTATTTCTATCTTGCACGTGCAAGTTAGCTATCTTGCATCTGCAAGTTACTATCTTGCACGTGCAGGTTAACTATCTTGCACCTGCAAGTCACTATCTTGCACGTGCAGGTTAGCTACCTTGCACGTGCAGGTTAGCTATCTTGCACCTGCAAGTTACTATCTTGCACGTGCAGGTTACCTATCTTGCACGTGCAAGATAGCTATCTTGCACCAGCAAGTTAGCTACGTGCAGGTTAGCCATCTTGCACGTGCAGGTTGGCTATCTTGCACCTGCAAGTTACTATCTTGCACGTGCAGGTTAGCTATCTTACACGTGCAGGTTAGCTGTCTTGTACCTGCAAGTTACTATCTTGCACGTGCAGGTTAGCTATCTTGCACCTGCAAGTTAGATATATTTGGGGAACATCATTTTAGTCACTTTTGAAGTTGGGTTCATTAAAAGTAGTGTATACGGGTCCAACCTAGCCCCAATTTGCCGGACCTAGGTTCGAATTTGCCGGACCCTCTTCAGGACTACGGAAATTCCTATCGCTGAGACAACCACTATAGGCTCATTGGCTATGTCTAGTCGCCTGGCTATGTACGTTTCGCATCGCTTGCATCGCAGGCTTGGTGTGGATGCTTTATGTTGGGGGATGTGAATGGGAAACGTGAGGCATAAAGTGTAAAAACGGTTAGAGTTGCAATGACGTCGGTGACGTCATGGTGAGCTCGCGACGTGATGACGACGTTGACCGCTGTCGATGTCCACAGAGATGAGTGACTGGCACCTGCAAGTTGCTATCTTCCACCTGCAAGTTAATATCTTGCACGTGCAGGTTAGTTATCTTGCACTTGCAAGTTAGTTATCTTGCGACAGCCACCCAGCCACCCTATCTCAGTAGCCCCGGCTCCCCATGCTTGTCCCAGTGGATTACATTCCCATATTTGACAGCCACCCTATCTCTCAGAAGCCTCGGCTCCCCATACTTGCCCCAGTGGCTTACATTCCCGTATTTGACACGGTGACCTTACCTCTGCCGCTTGACCAAGAGTGACACAGTCGCCCTTCTCCTTCTTCCAGAAGCCTTTCACGCCACGACTCCCTAACCCTACCTCCTCGACCGAATATCCTCAACACATAAGAGACCCGTCGACCTTATTCCAAGAGCCGAAGCCTCCACAACCTGCGCCAGTGCACCAGGGATCCTACACCGAGCGTTCCGATTAAGAGCGCACAGTCACTCTTCCCCTTCCTTCTTCCAGTACCCCTACCTCAATAAGCTCAAACAGTCGCCTGACAGGTCAATCATTGCTGGTGATCACTATAATCCAGATGTAGAAGAGTCGCTGGGACTAACTCTTTGATTACTAATTTGCTCTTCGAAGGCTCATTTCAGGGAATCGTTCGAAAAGCTGCTTCTGGCGCAGCTCCCCAGATACACATCTGTATGAGTCGTTCGAGGCGTCCCTTTTCGAGGGGGCTGCTTTAGTGGCTCCTTGTTTCGAGCCCTTCGATCTGACAGAGTAGGACAGTGTCGATCAGGGAGAAGAAGGATTGTCGAAAACCCGAAAAGGGACATCCCTGTTCCTGTTAAGGGGTATTGAGACCCGGCCCAGCAGGGTTTACCCAACGGCACAGCCACCGATAGGGAGACATTGGCTATTCAACGACCCTACGGACGTTCAGTCACTCATCTCTGTGGACATCGACTGCGGACAACGTCGTCATGACGTCGCGAGCTCACCATGACGTCACCGACGTCATTGTAACTTGAACCGTTTTTCACTCTTTATGCCTGACTTTTCCCATTCACACCCCAGCGGAAAACATCCAAACCTAGCCTGCGATGCAAGCGATGCGAAACGTACATATCCAGGCGACTAGACATGGTTAATGAGCCTATGTGGTTGTCTCAGCGATAGGAATTTACGTAGTCCTGGACGGGGTTCGAAACATCTGAACCTAGTTCCGGCAAACTGGGGCTAGGTTGGCCCCGTATATACTACTTTTGATGAACTCGACTTCAAATATGACTATAATGATGTTCATCAAATATAACTAACTTGCAGGTGCATGATAGGTAACCTGCACCTGCAAGATAGTAACTTCCAGGTGCAAGATAGTAACCTGCACGTGCAAGATAACTATCTTGCATGTGCGAGATAGCTATCCCGCCCGTGCAAGATAGCTAACCTACACGTGCAAGATAGTAACTTGCAGGTGCAAGATAGCTAACTTGCAGGTGAATGATAGCTATCCTGCGTGTGTAAGATAGCTAACCTGCACGTGCAAGATAGTAACTTGTACGTGCAAGATAGCTAACCTGCATGTGCAAGATAGCTAACCTGCACCTGCAAGATAGTAACTTGCACGTGCAAGATAGCTAACCTGCACGTGCAAGATAGTAACTTGCAGGTGCAAGATAGTTAACTTGCACGTGCAAGATAGAAATAATACTCAACTGGCACCTCAACGCTTCCGTACAAAACAGACAGAACTTGTAGATTTGTTTTTATTCAAATTGGGGATTTGTGTCAACTGTTTTCCATTGTACAATCCCCTTTTAGTCCACTGGTTTTATGATGATAGTGTGTTTTTGCCGGTAACTGTGGTAATATACTACTCACATTTTGCTTAGGATCACCCCTACCCATCTACATATCTTATACATAAAAGATCAAATGTGTATAGTTTTAAGTTTGTTTCATTTGTTCATTCGGGTATAACGGCACTTTCAACAGCTTTGATCATATCATGTCGGACAATATGACGGGTGGGGGTAGTCTAAGTACCCAAAGAGAACCACTAAGCAATGGAGAGTAACTTTCTGGCTCTCCGAGTTACCATCCTGACACAAGTAGTTAGCACTGGTTGAGGTAAGTGTTACGTTGACTTTTTGTACATCTATGGTCAATGCGCTGAATGTTCACGGTTCACTGGCCTCCAAAGAATGCTTACCCTGCTTGTGCTAGGATGAAAAATTAGAGACTGCGACAGTTACTCAACATTGCTGAGTGCTTCCATATGGGGACACTGACTTCCTCTACCCGTAAATGTTTGTTGACAGTACTCTTGCTCCCCAGTAAATAAACAAACAAATAATGAACACATTTTCCTGTCATGTACAAATTATGTCGATGAATATAGGGTGATCCTCAGCAAAATGTGAGTAGTATATATTATAAAATTGTAGTTACGTGACTTTTGTCGGGCATTGTGGTTTATTAACTGTATGTGAGAAATGATTAATAGCCCCTCACCTTATTAGCGGTCCTCGTATGCATCTGGGTTTGATTATAAGCTGTCTGGTTGTTTATCATATCTACTGGGCTATTAATAAATCTCAATACCCAACAAAATTATGTTAGTGTAGTTCCATATGATTAAAATTTAAGCAATAACGGCTATTGTCGTAAACTTGACGGTAGATGTACCCACAGGCAGTTGCTACAATACGGCCGCCGTGGACAGGTCACTTTCCACGAGTGGGCAATATTTCCTCGTAATATTAGATCCCAAACACTAATTTTTGGAATAATTATCAAAAATTTAATTAATGAAGCACCAGTTACAACTCCGTGCTTCATTGATTACAATTTTGCTGATGATGCTTTTATTACCTGGAAAATGCATGTGTGGATATCATTGCCCACGTGCGGACTACGACCAATCCACGGCGACTGCAGCGTAATATATATACATTACCTTATTTTACGGTAATATTTTATTGCGTTTCATTGCAGACTTCCCGTTCAGTTTAATTCTAGTTGTCTTTGATCGTCAGTATGGCTCAAATCTGAAGCGTCATACACAGTCGAAATTCCAAACAGAGGCGAAAAAAGAAAAAAATCATTATCACCGTTCTCCTGTATTCTCGGTTTGATCTGGCGACATTTGTTCGCTTGGACTTGAAAAAGTTTGAAATTCTAGAAGGTCTTTACTGCATTCTCTGACTCAGCATTTCCTGTGCCTGGTACCTTTCGTGCAGGCAATTAATTAAAACTGCTGAAGTTTCTGTCGGAAAATGTTGACATTTCACATAAAAGCTTCATATTCGCCTACGTTTTGGGGTCACTCTGACCGCATTTGTGGACTTAGAGCATGGGTAGCCGGGGAGTGGGCATAATACTTGGGCAATTTTTAAATTGTACAAGTTATTCGGCCCCGGATTGCTACGGTTTTGAACCGTGGTAAAACCGGCGTGTTTTGGCCACAGTAGAAAATTGCTACGGTGGCAGTAGGGTGTGGCTATGACACTTACGGGGGATCTAAGGAAGCGCTAAGGATGTACTAAGGTTGAGCTAAGGAAGTACCAAGGATTCGCCAAAGATTATTACGGTTATGTGGCGGTTTTCCTGTTTTTCCTTCGTTTTACGTGGTTAACCGGGATCCCATTTCTGACCATGGTTAATGACGGATCGCTACGGACATGGTACGGTTGTGCCCCGGTATCTACGGTTTTCTACGGTTACTTACGGTTGGAGACGGAAAACATGATATATTCTAACATTTTGAAAATCGCTTCACAGAAAAAACAAGGCTGTGGAAGCAAGAAGGTTTATCCCGGAATACCACGGTCGTGTCTACGGGCCCGGAACGGATTTACCACGGACAATCACGGATTAAAACCGTGGGCTCCCGGTACGCCAAACCATGAAAGTTAGAACGTTTATACACAATCATTGAAACTATGGTCTATAAATTTCCCAGGTATTGAGACTGACTTTCAGAACCGGAGCCGCAGAGCCCTGAAATCCTCGAATTAGCCCTCAGTTTTTATGCCTACTGTTAGGAGGTACGACAAAGATAAACATATTTGGCAAAACAAGAACGATGTGACAGGTGGATTATTTATGAAGAGACAGCTGTTGTAAATTGTCCAATAGAATAGTACATTAACTTACTTGGTTCGACTTTGATACAATAGCTAGCCTGACTGCCAGCTTGTTTTGTGAAGTCGATGGTCAATTTTCCACTACCTGTATCTGCTAACGTATCGGATTTACACGACACGGTTTGATTATAGAGTGGGAAAGAAACAGCCGACGAACAAGATGGCGTTGTGGATGAGAATCCAGTTACTGTAAAATCGATGGCTCCATATCTTATAAATTCACACTGACAGGCCGATGAACTATCTGATGCGAGAAACGTGTCTATGTAGAAGGTGCTAGTAAAACCCTTCGGCGGTAGGTCGCAAACATTGACATGATCTGAAAAGAACAAAGAAACGTTAGATGTACGTCGAATCAATACCCTATCAAAGACTCCAATCCAGAAACAACAAAAATGTCCCGACTGGGAATGAATGATCTGGGAAGCATCCCTTTACCCTCCCCATTCCTTTGCTTACCCCCATGAACCAGGCGAACGCATCTTCTCTCAGGCGGTGTCATTCTTTGGATTGAAAGCATTCTGGAATGGTGAAATACGTTGGCCTATGTTCAGGGACTTAGCAGAGCAGGGGGGGGGGGGGCTGCTCTGCTAAGTCCCTGAACATAGGCCAACGTATCTTCTCTCACCATCCCAGAATGCTTTCAATCCAACATAAGTAATATATCATCTGTATGAGCAACCAAATTCTATCGGACCTAAAGTAACGTAATATCTGATATTATTATGCCTCAAGTTTGTAACATCAGCCGTGATTGGTTAATTTGACACCTTCTAAAAGTCATAGTACTGGAGTTTTGGGGCAAAACACGGGTACTATCGGAACGTTTTTCCCTGGAGACAAGAGAACGAAGAAAATGTAAGCGCCACTTCCATTGATCAGCGTCGATTGGAATTTCTCAACACCAAACGCTGGCTCCGTGTCCGTTTAACTTTTTTCAACACCGGAAGACACAAACTTACCAACAAATATATCATCTTCAGTGGGTATGTTTTCAATTTTAACTGCAAACAATGAATTCAAAAGAATCAGAAATATTAAAAAACTCACTCACGTGTTGTTCACCACTTCAGTGAATCCTGAATATGAGTCTCAGTTATGACTTCAATCAATTATATTTAAGAAATAACTGTTGTTTTCCTTCGGTTTATGCGATATAAACCGAAAATTTTCAGCACAAGCTTGATAACAAGCATTAACAATGAATTATAACATGAACAGCATCATGCAGTTGTAAACATTGGCATTTGTTGATATAGAAACTCCCAAAGCGACGGCACTTGTGACAATTCATTTTCGAAGAGACGTCATTCGTTCAAAATGACGTCATGTTTTTGGATTCGACTACACTGTTGTTACAAGATTGATGGCATGTTGCAGTTAACGCTTAACAATGAAAGTCATATTTTGTTCGGCATAATAAAATAATTAGAACGTTTCTTTTCATATTCTATCGGTCGATAGTACCTGAGTTTGTGTGATTTCTGAAATAAAACCTGAAGCAGCGAAGCAAGATGGAAGTATATCACGTGATCATTATGGCGGGTAGTTGAATTTGTTATTTGTCTCTGGCTTTCTCTTCAAAATTTTAAAAATACGGTCTTTGGAGTGAATGGAATATGTCTGTCTTCATGGAATAGTTTGAATATGTTTATGGGAAAGCTACCCGTGTATTACTTTGTATGAGCCACCTCAAATTTTTATTGCATTATGACAATCTGTGTCGACGTAAATACCTAATCTCCTATTGTCACGTCAAAATCCACCGCCATTGTACGGATAATTCATGGAAGAAGACCTGGATAAAAAAGATAAGGAAGGAGATAGAGAAAAGCGTAGGCGTTCATCATTAAGTGACAGTTTATCAGCTCTGCACTCATTGAAAAAGAAAAAAGATTATTTGTCGGAATCTGATTTATCATTATATGAGGCTGATACCAGTGTTGATACCAGTGTTGGTAACAGTATGGCAGAAGGAAATGACTGCAATGACATGCCTGATATGCCTGACAGGCTGATCTCATCATTAACAGATCCAAAGGTACTGCTAGTTTTCAAAAACCTCATTGCAACGACAATTACTGAACAGTTGTTCGAGCTCACAAACAGAGTGAAAGAGCTCGAAAGTGCAAATAAAACAAAGGATGGTATAATCACCCGACTAGAAAATGAACTTGATGACCTCAAACAATATGGGATGAGGAATAGCCTTAGAGTATCTGGAATTCCAGAATCTAACGGGAGTGCACAGATGACTTAATAATAAGTTTAGCGGGTAAGATTGAAGTGCCTCTTGATATCTGTGAGATTGAGCAAAGTCATTGATCTGGTGCGCGAACTTCTGGAAAGAGCGAACCAAGAACGATTTTAGTTAAGTTCACAAGCTACAGGGTTCGCGACAGGTTCTATAGGGCTCGAAGAAAACTTAAGACGGCCCACAATACAGGTCGTGTTTTTGTGAATGAGCATCTGACTGCAACAAGATCATATCTGGTCAGGAGATGTCGTGGTCTTGTGAAAGACAAGAAACTTATTCAGACTTGGACCCATGACGGTACTCTATTCGTGAAATTCAAGGATGAGACTGTTCGGCGTTTGTCAACCCTGAATGAAGTACAAAATCTCGAAAAGGAATTGGGAGGTACCGGACTCTGATAGACATTAATCCTTCTCACTATCTGATAGATATCCATATATCTCCAAGATAAAAGATAAACATGATATCTTGTGCAGAATACTGAACTGATAAGTACAAGTATATACTTGGTTGTTCCTCTGGTAAGTGTGATATTTTTAAACGAATTCAACGAGTTAAAAATTGTATTGATTGAGAATACAATTCAATCCTGGAGAACCAAAATGTTCAATTCATTGCTCCCTGTTCACTTCTCATGGAGAACCATTATCTAATAAAATTCAATCATGGAGAAGCAAAATGCTCTATTGGAAATTGCTGGAGGGTGTCTGCTGGTATCCTCCAGTAATTTGTAACAGAGCAAATCTGGAGAAACAAATGTTTCGTGGAACAAGTGTTGACAACCAAAATATTCTAGCACTCAACCAGTTAGAGGAATGTGATTGTGAGTATTCCTGTTGTAGTTTTTATATTTCCTGTTCATTTCTCATGAAGTACCAAAATCTAATAAAATTCAATCGATGAAGTTTTGCTCTGTTGGAAATTACTGAAGGGTGTCTGCTGGCATCCTCCAGTAATTTTTAATAGAGCAAATCTGGAGAAACAAATGTCTCGTGGAACAAATGTTGACTATCAAAATATTCTAGCACTGAACCAGTTAGAGGAATGTAACTGTGAGTATTTCTGTTGTAGTTTTTATATTCCCTGTTCATTTCTCATGGTGAACCAAAATCTAATAAAATTTAATCGATGAAGTTTTGCTCTGTTGAAAATTGCTGGAGGGTGTCTGCTGGCATCCTCCAGTAATTTGTAATAGCACAAATCTGGATAAACAAATGTTGATAATCAAAAGATTCCAGCACTCAACCAGTTAGAGGAATGTGATGCGAGTATTCATGTTGTAGTTGCTGTATTCCCTGTTCATTTCTCATGCAGAACGAAAATCTAATAAAATTTGATCGATGAAGTTTTGTTCTGTTGGAAATTGCTGGAGGGTGTGTACTGACATCCTCCAGTAATTTGTAATAGAGCAAATCTAGAGAAACAAATGTTTCATGGAACAAGTATTGACAATCAAAATGTTCTAGCACCCAACCAGTTAGGGGAATGTGATTGTGAGTATTCATGATGTAGCTTTTATATTCCTTGTTCATTTCTCATGGAGAACCAAAATCTAATAAAATTCAATCGATGAAGTTTTGCTCTGTTGGAAATTGCTGGAGGGTGTCTGCTGGCATCCTCCAGTGATTTGTAATAGAGCAAATCAGGAGAAACAAATGTTTCATGGAACAAGTATTGACAATCAATATATTCTAGCACTCAAACAGTAGAGGAATGTGATTTGAGTGTTCCTGTTGTAGTTGCTATATTCCCTGTTCATTTCTCATGGAGAACCAAAGTCTAATAAAATATGATCGATGAAGTTTTGTTCTGTTGGAAATTGCTGAGGGTGGCTACTGACATCCTCCAGTAATTTGTAACAGAGCAAATCTAGAGAAACAAATGTTTCATGGAAAAAGTATTGAGAATCAAAATATTCTAGCACCTAACCAGTTAGAGGAATGTGATTGTGAGTATTCCTGTTATATTTGTTGTATTCCCTGTTCATTTCTCATGGAGTACCAGAATCTAATACAATTCAATCATGGAGAAGCAAAATGTTCAATTCATTGCTCCCTGTTCACGTCTCATGGAGAACCATAATCTAATAAAATTCAATCGATGAAGTTTTGCTCTGTTGGAAATTACTGAAGGGTGTCTGCTGAAATCCTCCAGTAGTTTGTAATAGAACAGATCTGGAGAAACAAATGTTTCGTGGAACAAATGTTGACAATCAAAATATTCTAGCACTCAACCAGTTAGAGGAATGTGACTGTGAGTATTCCTGTTGTAGTTTTTATATTCCCTGTTCATTTCTCATGGTGAACCAAAATCCGATTAAATTCAATCGATGAAGTTTTGCTCTGTTGGAAATTACTGGAGGGTGCCTACTGGCATCCTCCAGTGATTTGTAATAGAGCAAATCTGGATAACCAAATGTTGACAATCAAAAGATTCCAGCACTCAACCAGTTAGAGGAATGTGATGTGAGTATTCCTGTTGTAGTTGCTGCATTCCCTGTTCATTTCTTATGGAGAACCAAAATGTAATAAAATTTGATCGATGAAGTTTTGTTCTGTTAGAAATTACTGGAGGGTGTCTACTGACATCCTCCTGTAATTTGTAATAGAGCAAATCTAGAGAAACAAATGTTTCATGGAACAAGTATTGACCATAAAAATATTCTAGCACCCAACCAGTTAGAGGAATGTGATTGTGAGTATTCATGATGCAGTTTTTATATTCCCTGTTCATCTCTCATGGAGAACCAGAATCTAATAAAATTCAATCATGGAGAACCAAAATGTCCAATTCATTGCTCCCTGTTCACGTCTCGTGGAGAACCATAATCTAATAAAATTCAATCATGGAGAAGCAAAATGCTCTATTGGAAATTACTGGAGGGTGTCTGCTGGCATCCTCCAGTAATTTGTAAAAGAGCAAATCTGGAGAAACAAATGTTTCGTGGAACAAATGTTGACAATCAATATATTCTAGCACTCAGCCAGTAGAGGAATGTGATCTGAGTATTCCTGTTGTAATTGCTATATTCCCTGTTCATTTCTCATGGAGAAGCTAAGTCTAATAAAATTTGATCGATGAAGTTTTGTTCTGTTGGAAATTACTGAGGGGTGTCTACTGACATCCTCCAGTAATTTGTAACAGAGCAAATCTAGAGAAACAAATGTTTCATGGAACAAGTATTGACAATCAAAATATTCTAGCACCCAATCAGTTAGAGGAATGTGATTGTGAGTATTCCTGTTGTACTTTTGTATCCCCTGTTCATTTCTCATGGAGAAACAGAATCTAATACAATTCAATCATGGAGAACTAAAATGTTTAATTCATTGCCCCCTGTTCACTTCTCATGGAGAACCATAATCTAATAAAATTCAATCATGGAGAACAAAAATGCTCTATTGGAAATTGCTAGAGGGTTTCTGCTGGCATCCTCCAATAATTTGTAATAGAGCAAATCTGGAAAAACAAATGTTTCGTGGAACAAATGTTGACAACCAAAATATTCTAGCACTCAACCAGTTAGAGGAATGTGATTGTGAGTATTCCTGTTGTAGTTTTTTTATATTCCCTGTTCATTTCTCACGGAGAACCAAAATCTAATAAAATTTGATCGATGAAATTTTGTCCTGTTGGAAATTACTGGAGGGTGTCTTCTGGCATCCTCCAGTGATTTGTAATAGAACAGATCTGGAGAAACAAATGTTTCGTGGAACAAATGTTGACAATCAAAATATTCAAGCACTCAACCAGTTAGGGGAATGTGATTGTGAGTATTCATGTTGTTGTTTTTATATTCCCTGTTCATTTCTCATGGAGAACCAAAATCTAATAAAATTTGATCGATGAAGTTTTGTTCTGTTAGAAATTACTGGAGGGTGTCTACTGGCATCCTCCGGTAATTTGTAACAGAGCAAATCTGGAGAAACAAATGTTTCGGGAACAAATGTTTCGGGAACAAATGTTGACATTCAAATATTCTAGCACTCAACCAGTTAGAGGAATGTGATTGTGAGTATTCCTGTTGTAGTTTTTATATTCCCTGTTCATTTCTCATGTGGAACCAAAATCTAATAAAATTCGATCGATGAAGTTTCGCTCTGTTGGAAATTACTGGAGGGTGTCTACTGGCATCCTCCGGTAATTTGTAATAGAGCAAATCTGATGAAATACATGTTTCGTTGAACAAATTTTGACAACCAAAATATTCTAGCACTCATCCAGTTAGAGGAATGTGATTGTGAGTATTTCTGTTGTAGTTGTTATATTCCCTGTTCATTTCTCATGGAGAACCGCAATCTAATAAAATTCGATCGATGAAGTTTTGCTCTGTTAAAAATTACTGGAGGGTATCTGCTGGCATCCTCCAGTGGTTGGTAATAGAGCAAATCTGGAGAAATTACTGGAGGGTATCTGCTGGCATCCTCCAGTGGTTGGTAATAGAGCAAATCTGGAGAAACAATGTTGCGTGGAACAAATGTTGACAATCAAATTTTCTAGCACTCAACCAGTTAGAGGAATGTGATTGTGAGTATTCCTGTTGTAGTATTTATATTGCATATTGGAGGGTGCCTGTTGGCAATTAAAAATCAAGCACTCAGTCAGTTAACAAAACGTGAGTGTACCTGCTATTGTCTCCATATTCATTGTTCTCACCTCAGAGTAAACAGAAACTAATGACTATACCTGCTGCAGGTTCCATATTACCTGCTGCAGTGTCCATATTACCTGCTGCAGTATCCATATTGTTTAGTTTTCATATTCTTTGTCCATAAAATTCGATCGATGAAGTTTTGCTCTGTTGAAAATTGCTGGAGGGTGTCTGCTGGCATCCTCCAGCAATTTGTAATAGAGCGAATCTGGAGAAAGAAATGTAAATTTTCAAATAAAATCTAGCATTCATTCTGTTAGCATCTTCCAATATTCTGTTAAGGCACAATGTGGAGGTAATATTCTAAGAAGTTCTCATATTTTTCGCTCTTTCCCAATTGTCTATAATGAGGAGGTTAACAAGTTGAGGAAAAGCGAGTATGCCTGCTGTAGTCCGACATGCATATTCCTATTTCATTTGCCTATTGGCACTCTCCGGTAGGATATAACAGGACAAACTCTGGAAACAAATGTAAATATCTTAAATAATCTAGCACTTGACTAGTTATAGATAATTCTACATGGAAATTGGACTTTATAGACTCCACCCCACTAACATCAACCCACCTAAGAATATTGAGAAATCGCAATGTATGGGTTACAGCATAGAAAACGAGTGATATTGAATATACAATCGCGAGAGTTAGTTAACGAGGACTTGTCCGAGTAACTAGCTCGAGCGATTGTATGTTCAATATCACGAGTTTTTGTGCTGTAACCGACTTGTCACATTGATGTTTGCACAAACAATCAAAACACGAACAATCAAACACTCCACTGAACCCTTGTCTGACACGTGTCCATTCCCGTTTAATTAGTTAATTTCTTAAGCCAAACTTGCAAGACACATGAAGATTGATGGAAAGCAAGTGATATTACTTCATTTTTTCCGTTTCGTCATTGCGCTCAAAAGGTTGAGCGAGAAATTAAACGTTCCATTTATCATTTACACCCGGGTGTGGATTTCTTTCTTTAACCCTTTCAATAAAATCAAAAGTCAGGTAAATTCTCGTTTCTCTGTTCAAAACATTTTAGCACAGGTGCCCTTAATCTTTCCTCTCGGCTGTGTTTGTATTAGAACTGACAGGTTACACAATCACTGTCTATTGTTCCTTGATTGGTAAAAGTGTGGCGATATATGTTGAATATCACACATGCTCTAACCAACTCTTCGAAATATATCACACACTTTTAACAAAGGCGTGACGTCATAACTATGTGACAAATTTTAGATAAATATATCCTTGTCTTTGTTTCGATACTGTAGTTTAGTTGCCACTATTTTCCTTTTCCCCGCTCACCACATCCAGTTGACCAGTCCACCCCAACACACATACACCCAAGATTAAGTTAAAAATAAATATCTCTCAGACGTTTTTCCTTTCTTTCAGTCAAATTATTTCCATCCATGTATTTGAAAACCACCATAATATAGACTGACAGTCATCTCTGCCATATGTAAACCACCTTAATATCAGATAAATACGAATAATGCATCACAATCATTGTTTTTTTTATAAATCCTTTAGAAATATACTTCGGAACAAATAAATCGATCAGACATGAACCTCCCCCATCAATACGAAGGAGAAATTTTTAAATGTCTGTGTGCACGGGATTTCACTTTTTTCTCTCTCTCTTTTTACAACTCGTCATCGTGTTGACATCTTCACGCAATCGTGCTGGTGAATTGTATTATGTTATCCGACTGACCCACTGACCGTATATTTTGACAGTTTAGTTTGACTGCCCGTTTATCGTCACATTATTATCGGGGAGTGTGGTGAATTGTGTATTAAATTATCCAATTGATCCGCTCACCACATACTTTGACTGATTAGTTTGATCGTCTGTTATAATCACAACATGTTTGCTATGTGCTGATAAATTGTGTATTATATTATCTAACTGATCCACTGACTGTTTACTTAGACAGATTGGTTTGACATTCCATTATCATCATAGCCCGTTTATTAAGTATATCTTGTGTGTATGTGTGCATGGGCCCGAACCCTTACAAATTTATCCACAACATGTTTGCTATGCGCTGATAAAGTGTGCGTTATATTATCTAACTGATCCACTGACTATCTACTCAGACAGATTAGTTTGACAGTCCATTATCATCATAGCACGTTTATTAAGTATATCTTGTGTGTATGTGTGCATGGGCCCGAACCTTGGGAAAGGGATTTCAGATGAACCCTTACAAATTTATTCAGTTTTATGCCATGATGTTTTGTCGTAACCACCGTTAGTATAAACGTCTTGTTTTGTTTATAAGTTAGCTAGGGACTAAATGACGACGTCTTACAATAAAACGGAATGATGAATTCCGTTTTCTGTGGAATATCTTTGTTTACTTCTCTCTCTGCCCTCTTGTTGAACCCTTACACATTTTTTTCACGAGATGTTTGCTATGTGCTGATAAATTGTGCATTATATTATCTAACTGATCCACTGACTGTTTACTTGGACAGATTAGTTTGACAGTCCATTATCATAATAGCACGTTTATTAAGTATATCTTGTGTGTATGTGTGCATGGGCCCGAACCCGGGGAAAGGGGTTTCAGATGAACCCTTACAAATGTATTCAGTTTTATGCCATGTTGTTTTGTCGTAACCACCGTTAGTATAAACGACTTGTTTTGTTTATAAGTTAGCTAGGGACTAAATGACGACCCCCTTACAATAAAACGGAATGATGAATTCCGTTTTCTGTGGAATATCTTTGTTTACTTCTCTCTCTTCCCTCTTTTTGATCACATTAAACCAATGCAATGAGAAAGATTATCTTCATTTACACACTTTATATTACTCTGTTATAACTCATGTTGATGTTTCTTTCCAGCCACAAAATGAATTGTCTATATCATTTATGAATCTTCAGGTCTCCTTCATGCGTCCGTGCTTTGGTGTTGCTGATGGAATATTTGTAAATCATGGCGGGTAGTATTAATTTGGACGGGATCCAGACTGATTCTAACTTTGACTTTAATTATCTCATGAACGAGATGACCAACATGTCCAACACAGCTGGTGATTCCCCATCTATATACAACGTTACCGATTGTAAATATCTCCTTCCTAGTGAGTTGCAATCAGAGCTCAGGGACATGAACGGATCTTTCTCTGCATTTCATATCAATTGTCAAAGCCTTAATGCCCATTGGGATCCGCTAAAACACCTGCTATCTGAACTAAATAGTAATGAAAATACATTCGACGTCATTGGTCTCACAGAAGTCTTTCAGATCCCCTCTAATATATCTTATACACTAGAAGGATATCACCCTTTATTAAAACATACCAGACTCTTGGTTGACGATGGTCGAGGTGGAGTAGGCCTATTTATAAAAAGTGACACTAACTTCATTGTCCGAAAAAATCTTTCTATTTTCATACCACATGTGATTGAGTCAATGTTCATAGAACTAAAGGATAAGAATCTGTCGAGAATTATTGGTGTAATATATCGTCCAAACACGGCCCCCAAAGCGGATATAGATCTTTTTCAATCAAAGGTCAACAACATAACTGACATACTTAACAAGGAAAAGAAAACAACCTTAATCATGGGCGACTTTAATATTGACCTTCTGAAAGTAGCTTGCCACTCGAAAACAGATAGGTTTACAGATTTAATGTTTAGTGAGGGATTTATGCCTGTCATCACCAAACCAACCAGAGTGACAGATCATTCTGCGACGCTCATAGACAATATCTTTTCAAATAATATAATTAACTCTTTCAAATCTGGTATAATTCTCACTGATGTATCCGACCATTTTGGAATCTTTTACGCTGAATCGGCAAATATGTCACAAGAGAATACAATGCCAACTCTATCTAGGAAAATAAACACTAGCAGTATCGAATATTTCAAGGTATTATTGTCCCAGTGTGATTTTGCTCCAGTTATGGAATCCAACTGTCCCAATGCTGCCTATGAACACTTTTTAAATATTTTTCTGAATGCATTTGAATCGGCATTTCCTTTGCAACGTCAAAAACGGAATAAAAAAATACATAAAGCGACAGCCTTGGATGACGAAAGGTCTTCTAATCTCAGCCAAGAACAAGAATAATTTTTTCATGAAAAAACTAAGAAGTCCAACAGAATTTAATGTCAGAAATTACAAAAATTACTGTCGGGTGTTCAACAGAATTAGAAAACAGAGTAAAGCAATGTATTACGAAAACGTCCTCTTGGAAAATAAAAGTAATATGCGAAAAACGTGGCAAATTCTAAATAACGCTCTAAACAGAAACAAAAACAAAAGCAATTTACCTTCCTTTTTTAATCTGGGTGAAAAAAAGATAAATACACCGAACGAAATCGCTCATGAATTCAATCATTTCTTTGCAAATATAGGAAAGGAGACCTCAAAACAAATATCGAATCCACGCAAATCTTTCTCCGAATTCATGAGATACCCACTCCCAGATAATATGTTTATTTTACCAACGTCGTCCCTGGAAATTATCAATATTGTAACTAAAATGAAGCCTAAAGCAAGTCAGGATTGTGAAAATATTTCATCCAGTATCCTTAAACATTCGATAGATTCGGTTGCCAACCCCCTTGCACATATCATGAACATTTCACTCAGTCAGGGAATAGTTCCTGACAGAATGAAAATTGCAAAAGTAATCCCAATCTTTAAATCAGGTGATGGCAACATCTTCACAAGCTATAGACCAATAAGTATTCTCCCTGTCTTTTCAAAGATTTTAGAAAAACTGATGTTTGTTAGACTGATAAAATTTCTCAATAAATTCGATATTCTCTATCACCACCAATATGGTTTTAGGAAGCAGGATAGCACACTACATCCAATTATGCAACTGTTAAAACATGTTGCCATAGAAAATAACAAAGTCAGTAAGGACACCACTTTAGCTATTTTCTTGACCTTTCCAAAGCCTTTGATACAATAAGCCACGACATCCTCCTTCAAAAACTCGAACACTATGGAATAAGAGGTATCGCTTCAAGTTGGTTCAAAAGCTATCTAAAGAACAGGAATCAGTATGTATCGTTTGGTGATAGCAACTCAAATCTAACTGAACTGACATGTGGAGTTCCACAAGGTTCTATATTGGGCCCTATTTTATTTCTAATATACATCAATGACATAAGTAATTCAACTACATTAAATATCTTGTCGTTTGCCGATGACACAGAAGCATACAAGTCTGGAGCGGAGATAACTGCCCTAGTCTCAGATTTTAATGAGGAATTAAAAAATATATTTGACTGGTGCACAGCCAACCACCTAGTCCTGAACGAAAAGAAAACGAAATACATGTTACTTAATCCAAGTCACAGAGGTAGGAATGTTACTTATCAGAATGTCTATATAAACAACCGGGTAATCTGCAAGGTTGGTAGTGGAGAAAGTGAGAAATCCTTAAAGTTTCTTGGTATAAATATTGATGACAACTTATCGTACAACGCCCACATATCTCAACTCTGCACAAAAGTTGGACTTGCCAACTTCGTTCTAAATAAAGTTAAAAAGTTTCTCCCTCATACTGCTATGAAAACGTTATATTTCCCACTGATACAGAGCCATTTCGTCTATGGAATTCCGTTATGGGGTGCGTCAAAAGCCTGTGATCGTCTCAAAAAACTGCAGAAACGAGCACTACGAATAATAAATAATAAGAAATACAATGCCCACACTGACCCCCTATTTATCAAAGATAGTATATTGAAGTTAAAAGATTTCTACAAATTACACGCCTTATTATTTATGTTTGATTGGCATAATGGAAACCTCCCGGTTTCATTTGCAAACTTCTTCTCAATTGTGAATAACCAACAAAACATAATTACTCGCCAGGCTGGTCTCTTACGCACTCACAAAACCAGAACCAAAACCCTGGATAAATTACCCGTCTTTGCGCTACCAAAGCTATGGAATGAGTTAGAAAGAGATATCAGAAATATAGAGAATAGGAAAGAATTCAAGAAAAAGTTAACAACAATATTTTTCTCCTCTTACTCCGAAAACATTTCCTGTTAGAACCCTTATTGTCCGGATTGTATAAACTAAAATGTATCCCTTTTCCAACGTGGATAGCCGAGACATTTGTCATAAAACAATTCTTGAATAACTAACTAATCTTATTTTTTCGTTTTGGAGACAAAGCTCGAGTGTCTTCATTGGGGCGAGCTCAAGGAGATCGCCCCAAGGGAGGATCGTGGGCTGTGGTTTTGAAACAAGGTGTGAAAACAAAATAAAATTTGAATAACGACTTCTATGAATGGCTGTGGGTGGTTTCGGCGGTTATTTTAGTAAAGGGTTAACTATAAAATCAAGTGTTGTCTTTGACAGTAATCGTTGTCTGGTACTCTCGTCCATGTCGCCTCACATTCTGCTCCCACCAACCATTTCGTAGATTTACTCATACTATTACTACCTCCAAGCTAATGGGAGGAACGGTGTCAGCAGAATCAAGGGAGCGACATTTCGCAGTTGATCATCAGCGACACTACGCACGCATGCTGGAATGAGACCAAATCAAGACATAATAACTGGAATCCACAATGTTGCTGTGTAATACCAATTTCTTTCTCTTTCTTTTGCTTATCTTTCTTTCTCTTTTTCTTTTATATCTCTCAGGGAAAGGCAGGAAGACAGCCAATCTGGCTATGCCTTCCCCTGCCAGTATACAATGCTTTAATTATTGGGATTTTGTATTTATATGTACTATAAGAAATATATTTTTGTGTTGAAATTTCAATATATTAACTCCATGTACTATATGTATTCATTGTTATATTTTAGTATACTGGCAAATAAAATATCAATATCAATATCAATATCAATATCCTGTATAACGTATATGTCTGGGCAGAGTGGTCTCCCTTATCAAGTCCTGAGATGTGCCATATCGTCCTTTCTCGTGTGTGGCACACGATAAAATGTTTCATTGGAGTCCCGTCTCGGAGGGGTGTGGTGGGGGTGTGAAGATTACCGATTGGGGTGTAAACCGGATTTCTCCCGACGGTGATGCCTCCGGCTCCAACTGATCAAATAATCCCGCAAGATCAAGGTATGCCTTCAACGCAACATGTTATTTAACAGCTCGTGACGCAACATTTCATATAATTAGAGCTGAAACGATTAAGGGATTTTCTTGATCGATTAATCACATGAATTAACCTTGGTTAACCGATTAATCACTTGTCCAAATGGATCGATTAATCACTTGTCCAAATAGATATCTGAATAACTGCCATACCGTTGATGATTTACAGCATGAACCCTGTACCCAAAGTAACAAACAAAACCGACTTGGCCTATATACAAAAAATCTCCATTCAAATTTATTAGGTTTTCTATTTTGTCTCAAAACCATAGCTTATGATCCCTCATTGGAACGAGCTCGTTGAGCTCGTTGCAATGAGGGTCGTAAGCTATGTTTTGGGGACAAAAATTGAAAATTTTTAGTAATTAATGAATTTATTTTGCAAGAATCGTCTGCTATCCGCAATGGGTAAAGAGTTAAGAACGACTATTTCCAGCAATTGATACAGTATTATGATCATGCAAGTACACAAGTATATCAGCAAGTAACTTGCATAATTTACTCTGTGTAACTGATGTGAGTCAGTGTGACAATGTTTTTTTTTCTGTTTTGGAGCTTGTTCCTTTGTTAACCCATATAATACAGTAGTTCAAAAGTAACGGTTAATCGATCAATTTCTTTTTTGATCGATCAAGATGTTGATCATTGATTAATCGTTTCTGCTCTACATATAATTAACATGTAATGTATCGGTACTCTGAATTGGTCACGCTGGACCCCCTAATAGTCGAATCGGGTACTATACAGTCTCCTATTTGTATGATCGATTGTGCGTGTGACAAAAGTTTCAAGTATCATATCATCGCCACCAAATCGTCGCTTGAGTGCTAGAATGTTCTATGTCCCATAGGGGAGGGACATAAAACATTCTAGCACTCAGGAGACGAAATAGCTCATTACAGAAAATATCATTCACAACCTGTTTAATGTGGGAATAACGTCAGAAGTCAACGTCGATGTCGCAAAGTTAGGATGGTTTCGAAAGTAGAGTTGATTTAATCTTCTCTTATAATATTAGAACGTTCCTTTTCATGTTCTATCGGTCGACAGTACCTGAGTTTGTGTGATTTCTGAAATAAAACCTGAAGCAGCGAAGCTGCTGAAGGTTTTATTTCAGAAATCACACAAACTCAGGTACTATCGACCGATAGAACATGAAAAGAAACGTTATAATTATTTTATTATGCCGAACAAAAAATAGCGTTCATTGTTAAGCGTTAACTGTAGCATCCCATCAGTATCGTAACAACAATGCAGTCGAATCCAAAAACATGACGTCATTTCGAACGAATGACGTCTCTTCGAAAATGACTTGTCACAAGTGCCGTCGCTTTGGGAGTTTCTATATCAACAAATGCCAGTGTTTACAGCTGTTCATGATATAATTCATTGTTAATGCTTGTGTGATAAGTGGTATAAATTAATGGAATATAAATCCATGTTTCTCGGACGACGGCAGTTGATAGAATTAAGCGGAGTGAAACAATTTATTTTGAACTCGAGGCGGAGGTTCAGTGAGGCCGTGGATTACTAAACTTGTGGAAATATAATTGATTGAGGTCATAACACATAACTCATATTCAGGATTCACCGAGGTGGTGAACAATACGTGAGTTTTTAATATTTCTGATTCTTTTGAATTCATTGTTTGCACTTAAAATTGAAAACACACCCACTGAAGATGCCCATTTGTTGGTAAGTTTGTGTCTACCGGTGACGAAAAAAGCTAAACGGACACGGCGCCATCGTTTGGTGAATGGTGTTGAGAAATTGAGGGCGTAAGTAATCGGCGCTGATCAGTCGAAGTGGAGCTTACATTTTCTTTGTTCTCTGGTCTCCAGGGAAGAACGTCCCGATAGTACCCGTGTTTTGCCCCAAAAACTCCAGTACTATGACATTTAGAAGGTGTCAAATTAACCAATCACGGCTGATGTTACAAACGTGAGGCATAATAAGATATTTTATTAACGATTTACTAAATACAAATAGCAGACGATGATTGCCTAAAAACAACCATTCCTGAATGACTAAACAGTATCAATTGTTGCCCTGGAAACAGGACTGATGGCACCTCATTGGAACGAGCTCAACGAGATTGTTCCAATGAGGGTCAACAACTATGTATTCAAGGCAAAAGTTTAAAAATTAAGTAAAATTTGTTTGGCGATGTTTGTGAATAGCGCTGGCCAGTTTAGTCGTTAGGTTAGGTAGTAAATTACACATTATGTGATAAAAAAAAGAATCTCCAGTCCATCATGAGTAGATACGAAATTTCTGAACTTCGTTAACCCTTTGAGACTTCTGTACGTGTTATGACGTACGAAATCAAACAGCACGCTGATACTCTGTGGACATTTGATTTGTTATTATTTTTCGATTTTTTAAAGTTTTAACCTCAAATCCCTATTTTCTCTCGAGTAGTGCTCAGTGATAACCGTCGAACCAAATGTTATCGCAGCTTAAAATACCAATATAATCCTGCTGTCAAGACGTCTTAGCTGGTTGCGCGCAAAACGTCACTATCAAGGCTTTTAAAAAATAAGGATACCAGAGCAAAAGCCAACACTTTCCTTGCTTAGAACAGTTCAGAACAGAACAGAATTGTACACGAAGAATGCAGTTATATACTGATATAGTGAATACAAAATGATAAAGAGAGTTATTAGGATCTTCAGGAGGCGACATGGCCTATCTGGCGTTTCCAGTCGCTTCCCAGAAAAAATAAACTTATGTTTCATATTCAGTCAAATACAAATAATATTTTGTTTATATAAATTTGTTTTATTACAAATTATTGGAGAGTGCCTGTGGGCACTCTCCAATAATTTGTAAGAAAACAAGTTTTGAATAACAAATTCAGACCACCAAAAATATTCGGTTCATTCCCACTGGACCAGTTCCCTGTAGACCAACTCCCACGAGGCCAATTCACAAAAGACCAATTCCCCTTAGACCAACTGGTGTGTTCTACTTTAAAAATAATTCTATATCAATAATTTGATATATTTATAAATATTTATAAATGTATTTAATGTTATTGATATTTAAGTCTGAAAATAAGCAGTCTGTCATTTGCAGAATGAGGTCCACAGAGGGTGAATTTGCTGATGCTATCCCATACAGTGGACCAGTTTATCCTCTGGGTACCTCTTTCTGATTATGTTTGAGACCTTGATTCAGGTTGAGGTTGACAGAGGGTAAATTTAGTGATGCTACCCTGCTGTGCAGGGTAGCATCACCAAATTCATCCTTTGGGGACCTCATTTTTCAGATGATAGTCTGCTCTTTTTCTGGCTTGTCGATATTTTATAGATGTTGGGCAGATTTTTATAAATAATTATTTTCCTAATTTTTTTTTTATTAGGGTTTAAGACACATTAACAGCCAGGGTCATACCATGTCGGTGACAGTTTTACGGGTGGAGGAAGCCGGAGTACCCGGAAGGAACCACCGAGCAACGACAAGCAGCTGACAGCTCTCCAACATCGTAACTCTGAACTCTGCATCGCGGCACAGGCAGGGTTAGATTGGTTGAAGACATGCGCACCATCGACGTGCAGTACGCCTTAGTACACAGCGTCATCGTGCCCCCATGTAGGCAATCGGGGTTAAGTGCCTTGCCCAAGGACACAACGCGGGAGTAAGAATCAGTCGCTGAAATGGTCACCCATCCAACTACTAACCGCGCTCGACGTTGCTTGACTTCGGTGATCTGACGAGAACCGATTACCGCGACGCCACCGCGCCCCTGTTTTCCTAATTATCCTTAATCAACCCTTAATCAGAAACACTACGTAGTTGGTCAAAAGGGAATTGGTCTAGTGGGAAGACACCAAATATTCTAGCCTCAACCAGATAATCACTAATGTGAAAAATATCTTGTTATTAGTACTTTCAGACGTTTGAAAAACGTTGAAGAAACTGAATTCCCAGTGACGTTTGAACGTCAGAATAATTAAAGTCTCAAGGGTTAAACCTCGACTCAGGTTCCGCTCTACAGTTTCGCATTATTGCACAGGGGGGAAATTCTAAACATAGGGCATATGTTGAAACTAAGGCCATGTAAAATAGAGATATATTTTTAGTATCAGAAAAATGATTACATTTGGCTTTTTGTTGGACAAGAGAATTTGAAGTTTTGGTCCCAAAGTTGGAGTCTGATACATAGGGGTAAATTACCAGATGAATTATGGGAAACAGTGGCTTCGAAAAATTGGATATTTTTTAAAATGTAATTTTTACACGGGTTTGTTACCAGACAGGTAACTAAAAAATGAAACGGAAACATATAAAGAAAAATTTGCATTTTAGAAACAGGGGATGCTCTGCCCCAGGGGTAGGTAGGTGGCGTTGGTGGGAAAATTCTGCTTTTTCGGGTGCTGGGTGGCTGAAAATGACTGGTTTCGGCATTTTTTCATGCAATTTTTCAGGATGAAGTCTTGCCTTTGACAATAAATTATTCCACCCACATTCAGATTGTTCATTTCTACTTAGTCAGACAGAGTTATATGTTTTTTGTGGATTTGAGAAATGTAATACATGTAATGGGTTAGATAACTAAGTTACAGAATATTTTTTGCATTTGAAGAGAGTGTATGGCATGTCATTTTTGGAAATGCCTAGAAAACTGTGGAGTGGAACCTCAGCTCGATTTTAGTGAACTCCATAAAGAAATTTCAAATTAAGTCGTGACTCGTTCGAGATCCTCTAAGCATCGTACCCAATCTCGGAAGAAAGTACGTGATTATTAGCAAGACCGAATCGATAACTCAGACTGATGAAAACGTCCCGACTGGCAAAATTATTGAACGCCCCTGTCTTGTCTAACACCCCTCATGTCTAGCATACCATGTTCAGCATCGAAAGACCATTGAATATAGTAACACACTATCGAACTATCACTATCGAAGGATGATTTATTCAATTATTTATTTATTGGGGTTTAACCTAACCTGAAAAGCAGACGACACTTGCAAAAATAATTCTTGAATAACTAATTTTTTTTCATTTTTTGTCTCAAAAATATAGGTTATGACCCCTCGTTGGAACGAGCTCGTTCCAACGAGGGGTCATAACCTATGTTTCTGAGACAAAAAATGAAAAAAATAATGAAAATTAATTGGCGATTTTTGAGAACAGCGCTGGCCGGTTTTGGCCGTTCCGTTAGATAAAGGGTTAATGATACTTTAGACAACCAGGATCACCCCGTGTTGGACAGTTTTACGGGTGGAGGGAGTCAACGTACCCGGAGAGAACTACCGTGTAACGACAAGCAACTGTCAGACACCCCACCGTACTAACTCCCCACAGGCAGGATTAGCAGTGGTTGAATACAAATGCACCTCGACGTGCACTACGCCGTAGTTACACAGCGCCACCATGCCCACCCGTGAGCAATCGAGATTATGTGCATTGCCCAAGGACTCGACGCAGTTATCCCTGGCGGGGATCGAACTGTAGACCTTTTGGTTTGAAGTCCGTTGATGCGTTAACATCTTAATAACAGTCCAAGACGTCACCTGATTAAGATGCGATCGATTGATAGTTCACAGAATACAGCTTGGACTTTGGACCATTCGATTTGAAGTCCTGTGACGTAACCACTGAACCACCGCGCTCACTATCGAAGGGTGATAGCTATAGTAATCTGAAAACGCAATTTTTGCGAGATGTGATGTCTCAAACATTGATCTCTGGATAGATGGGTTGCTGGTGCGCCCGTCGGTCATACACAGAAAGGTGTCCCATCTGCCGCCATCTAGGATGTGTGTGTGTGGGGGGGGGGGAGGGGGGGGGTCATTTGTTACTATAAATAGACAATGCTCAACAACAAAAAACTCATCTCGATAATTTTCAATTTTCAGACGACTTGTAATCTGTGTCCGCTTTTTAAAAAATAGATTTTGATGTTCACAAAAATCGAATATGTTAATGATGTGTACATTTTCCAACAATGCAAATTAAACAATTGAAACATATTTTAGTAATTATTGACATAAAACAAATGCTGAAAGTAGAAAGATGATATCGTCTTACTAGTTTTCGTGTTTTCATTTGATGTTTGATGATGTGAGAGCTGTTACACTGTGACTGTGTCACAATGTAACGTCTTTCACACCACCAAACATCGCCTATGGCAGGAATTTTCGCGTTGATTGACACAATGCCATCTTACACATTTCTCCCGCATACTTAACTGCCGCTATGTCATTACTAACCTTATTCTGTAGATGTATCAAATGAAATTGTATTTGTACGTGTATGTAGCAAAATAAATCATTCATTCATTCATTTGTGGGTGGGAGTGGGGATGAGTTTCGACGTTTTTCGCTGACATCCCAGCAATTCAGCTGTAATGTGGTTAGTGGTCTTAACACTTACACGTACGGGAAACCTAAAAATAGTGACAAAACTGGAGTTCCCAACTACCAACGTGCACTAAAGAACAGAGGTACACAAGCAAAGAGACCAGGGGTCAGTAGTATAAAACTTTTACAATTGTATTTTCGTATTTTCTAGACATGTATGTTCTAGTTATGACTTTAGATGGGTTAAAATGAACCATTTGCATTTTCAAAGATCTGGCAATTTGCCAGTTGGCAAATTGCCATATCTTTTAAAATGCTAATGATTCATTTTAGTTAGTTATAGTAATGGGTGGAAAATACAATTCAAGAAAAAACAACTGTAAAAGTTTTATAGTATTGTCTCCTGGTCTATACGCGGTACCCGAGACAAGATAAGATGTTGACGGCCTTCAACGCACGGCGGGGGGGGGGGGGGGGGTGCTGTTATGAGACAGGCAGAAAACTGGAATTGTGACCCCAGGAAACAAAGGTTTAACCACCAACAATACCCCCGTTGAATCAATCATAACAGTGATGAATCTTATGGTCTCCACTTTCCGTATCGAAAGATGGTGTATTCCAACTTCTTAAATACTTGGGAAAATGATCTAAAAGATACAATTGCATTGATTCTAACAGACAATCTACCAATTTTTAGCGTGGAACGACCAAAAAAAACTAACAAAACTCAAAATTTGAGATAAAATCGTTGGTGGGTGAGAAGCTATCGTATCCCCCGCACGGTTGGGTTTACGATTACTTATATCCAAAACAATAGTGCAACGAAATTCACACTTACATGTATTTACATGGTGATTCCGGTGAACCGACATTGACCAGGAATGCAAAGACAAGTAACTGTTAAAAACTGTCACACCCTGGAAGGGGTGTGGGCGTCGTGTATGATTCGTGTATGATTCGTTAAAGTACCGGAAATAATTTAGATTTTTGTCGGTTTGACACTTGCTGTGTCGTGAAAATTGAAAATGAAAACTCGTAAACTATGACCTTCTCCCGTTGTTTTGTTTACGTTACAAGCCTTACAATGATACAACGAATGCCGCAGCTGGTATCGGCTGCTGCATTGCATTCTTCTGTAAGCGAGATCACCTTGTTAAAGAAAAAAGTTATTAGTACTTTATATCATATATCATGTTTACTAATTCTTCTTATTTGTTATGTTTGTATTGTGCAACTGCCATTATGGTGTAATGCATTAAACTATTAAACTAAACTAAACTAGCCAATTTTTTTTAAATGCCAGAATGCGCTGTCACTTCAATTTGGTGGAAATCACTGCAGTTCGGGACAATCACTGGTGATGGTATGTGGATCAAGGGAGATAACTCCTCGAACATTGCTGTTTGTTTTGGCAATCCTCGAACTGGAGAGAGTGTGATGTCTTCTTTTTAGGATGAAACTAACTTCAAAGGGATAAGGGTCAACGTTTTTCTTCAATTAAATCAAACAACACAACATTTTCCTCGCCTTTGAAGGCCGAAAACGAGACAACCATACGAGGGAATCTTCGATCACATCTTAAGATTTACGTGTCTGTGTACCCCTTCCTTCTTATTCCCAAGAAGATTGCAATAACAGAAATCCTAAATACAAATGCTTGATTTCATGGGGTGTAGCTATATTAGTTTCATAGAAATGTAGAATTTGGACTTTGTGGATTTTTCCAACTTCATCGTTCTCAGTAATGCACATCACCTATAAGCAAGCCTGGAAATAAGCAGAATGTCATCAACAGGAGGGTGAATTTGGTGGTCCTCAAGAAAAATCTGAATCAAGGTCTCAGGCCTAAACAAAAAGAGGTACTCAGAGGATAAATTGGGGGTTTCTATCCCACTGTAATGGATAACATCAGCAAATTCACCCTCTGGGGACTTCATTTTGCAAATGATAGATTGCTTATTTCCAGGCTTGGCTATAAGACTTGTGTCTGTAAACGGCAGTGCCCGGTGATTTTTTGATCTACTATAGCTGGGGTACGACATCATACGGAGTTAAATGTCATGTCAACAAGCTAACAACCATCTTTTAATAAATTTTTATGTTAAACTTCAAAGATTCTTCAAATTTAGTGGTTGTATGAATTCAATGGAACCAAATGAAAATAAACGACCAATGAATTCAAGATAAATTAATACTGGCATGATTATATGGATGGTCATGCAACTGGTCAATAAAATATACAAAAATACGTCGACTTTATTGTACGTATATAGAGGTTTTCTTCAACTGCCTTGCTGTGTCAACTTATTTACTAAAATAAAACAGTCTTAATAGTGATAGACTATTCAAGATATGAAGATTTATACATTCAAAATTATTAACTGGAAACATTTTCTGTTGGTCCCCACAAAGTAGATATTCTGTTTCTCGGGACATTTTATGTAAAATGGCATGTGCAGTGGGCGGGAGGTTTTTAATTTAATTTTTTATTTTTTAAATGATTTCTTTGTCATCTGAAGTTCCCGTTCTTAATAATCTGTTTATCATGCCCTCCCGCATGCCCTCTTTTTGTAACCAATGCAAAACTTAAAAAAATAAAAATTAATTGGTTCACTATATATATTGTCATTTGGGTGTTACAAGGCTTTGCAATGCTTTAGCATTGCAAAGCCTTATTGCACCAAGGGACAAAATACATCACCACCCATGCTATTCTGTAGATTATGAGGCCTAAAATATAAAACAGACCATGAAAATGAACTTTTGATGTCAAAGAAATAATTACAAAAATAAAAAATAAAATAAAAAACCGCTCGCGCGCATTCAGTTTTACAAAAAATGGTCTAAGAAACAGAAGATCTATTTTGTAAAGCCTAACTAACACTAGATGTCGCTTCAGCGAGATCGCGCGTTAGTTGCTGTTTATTTTAACAGAAATTCTGTTAAGATGTAAACGGCATGCCATTCTATTGATACGCTGTTGCAATGCGAAACGTTTGCGTCGAGTTAGTCCCGATTGAGTGTCAAGTCGGACAGGCAAAACATTCAGATTATGAATTTAATTTTTGTTATATTAAATCGTCGTAACTTGCAGTTCGGTCGCGTATTTTACAGTAGACGCAACCTCCGCGTAACCTAAACAATCGTTTGCAAGTTTTTTTCAAGGCCTGCACCCTGCATCACACTGCTCCCGATTGGACAATTAATCTACGCGTTATGGCCATAAGTGTCTTGCCCAAAGACGTAACACAGGCGAAGTGGGTCAGGATCGAACTTTACACCATTCGATCAGCCGTCCAATGCTCTAACCAAAGAATAACCTCACTCCAGGGAATTAGAGCAGTTGCTTTTGGCGAATAACTGTTACAAAAATTTGGAAATGAGATTTGTTTTCAAATAAGAACTTGGGGATTGGGGACACGTGCCGCATTCCCAACTTTTCCCAGAAATAGTTGAAAGGTGCGATAGATGGGTTAGTTCAACATTGTCTTTACCAATATATTTTTACATCATAATACACCACCAGAGAATCAAGGTCTATGTGTATATGGAGGGAGGTGTGTCACGATTCAGATGAAGTCATCCGGAATTTGTACTTCTCTTCCGGACTCTTGTAGTTGCAGTCTTGTAAGAAATCAAAAGGAAGGGAACTCTTTACTCTGAGGGTGTAACCAAAGATTCTTTCGTATGATTTGTCTAATCTATAACCAGAAGTGGAGAAAGAGACATTGTCGCTCTACATTTAATAAATCTCCCTCTTCGCCAAAATACTGTTTTGTTAACCCTTTACCCAACGTAATGACAAAAACCGACCTGCGCTATTCCCCCAAAAATGCCATTCAATTTTCATTGTTTTGTTTTTTTATTTTATGTCTCAAAAACATGGCTTATGAACCTCATTGGTACGAGCACGTTCCAAGGAGGCTTCATAAGCTATGTTTTTGACTCAAAAAATGAAAAAAATTAGTCATTCAAGAATTTAATTTGCAAGTGTAGTTTGCCTTTCGTGTTAGGAAAAGGGTTAAACATGGAGCCAAAATAGTACATTTTTCGCAATGTAAAGGTGCGTTAGTCCCACAGAGACACATGGCTTTATGTACTGCATTCCTACCATGTCGGTAGGCACAGGGCCTCCACTGATATTTCTCAGTGTATAGATGCCCTTCATTGTCCATGCCACATCCGCCCATGCTCGAAAATGTTTCCTACGTCCCATTTTCAAATTAGTCATTTACTTTCAGTCGTTCGATTGACTTTTTAACCCTTTAACCAACGCAGACGATTTCAAAATTTATTATTTTAAATATCATTTTTTGAATGTTTTCAAAAAATTTCAACAAAACCATATCATGTGACCCCTCTTTGGAACGAGCTCGTCGTGTCACATGATATAGTTTTGTTGAAATTGTTCGAAAAATAATATTTTTTCAGCTAATGAATTTGTATATTAGGCGATTCGTTGGGTAAAGGGTTAAACACTTAAAAAATATAAATTTACATTTCCTGTCGTTTTTCCACATTTTCCCACACTTTGTATCTTAGGCTCCTGCGAAATGGGATTCGAAAGTCAATATTCGATTCGATTCAATTCGAAATCGGAAATTCGAATATTGTCGAATGTACTTCGGCCATAACCATGAATGTTTACAGATTTTAATTGCTCACATTATTTTATATTGAGTATTGTTCTGAGTAGAAATGTAAATGACTTGCAGCGGTAACAGTGTTTTACCGCTACAACTGTTCATTTCAACTTTTTGTGCGTTTTGACCGGTGACCAATTTGTTTCCAAGAAAGCATGTGATGAAAGTGAGGTATCACCCCTATCAGCCAGGTTTCTTTAAAAATGTCTATTGCTGTTGTTTCGACGCTTCAGCATCAACAATTCGAACAGTTTCAATCAATAGCTAGTATAGAACGAAATGGTTTCGCGCGCCGGAGGCGCGCAGGCGGTATGGAGGACAAGCCCCTTTCGCCCCTCGTTGGCTGTATGATTTTGGTGATGTCGAGGCGTGACAGAGGAGGAAAAGGAAGGAGGGAGAAGGTTTATCCCCTTCTGGGTTTTTTCTGGCTCTTTTTCTTAGGTGGAGGTTGGCATGGTGATGGTGATGATGCTGGTGGTGGGATTGATGTATGTCCTGTTAATTCCCTAGATTCTTTTAAAAGTTCTTCAGTTCTGGCGGATGTTGTTTCCATTACTTTGAGTGCGTTTTGGATGATGACGTCTACAGGATTTGGTGGCTGTTCATCTGCTTCTTCCGCTCCGGGGCTTTCCGGTAGTGAAGGAAGAGGGGAGTGAGGGGTGGGAGGCGGTGAAAAAGCAACTTCCAGTTCCTCCTCAGTCTCCACTGGATGTTCCTCATCCAACTGTACCGGCTCGGGAACCGGCAGTTGATTGGGTGTACCAGTGGGACTAGGAGGGGAACTGGCGGCTGCCTCCAGAGCCTCCACCCCCCCCCCCCCCCTCACTCAACTCTTTCTTCCTATTCCGGAAAGCCTCCAAGCGCGGGGAGTCCCTGCGCTTGGTCGATGGACTCTTCTTCTTTCTCTTGTTGTTGCTCTTATCAGGACCTTCGTGCCCTTTCGGGTGAGGACCAGTGGGAGAGGGGATCCTCTCTCCAAAGGTACTACCTCTCCCCGAAGGTGTTGGTGTTGTGTTCTTTTCAATTTCGAACTCCAGATTCAGGTGGACGCTCAAGCCTTTTTTCTGGATAGTCCAGGAAATAGGGCATGAGACGCCCAGAGTTGAAATGGCTTTCACAAGTCTGTCTGGTAATTCCATGTCTAGCAAGGTGTTCACGCTCTGAAGTTGGATGTGTGAAGAATGAAAATGATAGCTAGTGTATTGGTTTATATTTCAATTTATAGTGTGGGAAGTGGTGAGGTGAAAAATGATCTCTACATAACTGTTTCTTTTAATAATCAGGGTTATTATTTAATAACTTAATCATTTGCCCCGCCTCTGCGTTTGATTGGTTGAAAGCATACAGCGTGAAAGTCGTCAAAATCGTATAAACCAAATCACGTAATGATTTGCAATGTCTACACGTTCGCACATCCGATTCCAACTTTGAAGACTCTGGAAGCCCCGCCCACTCAATCCAATTATCACCGTGAGGGCGTGACGGCAGACTGATAGATGGATAACAAGCTTGTAAACAAAGATCAATGATCGATTTTTCATCGCCTCCAGTCAGCGAGAATATAATGATAATTTCTCGGGAACAATTGAATTTAATAAAATATACCGAAGTGGGAGACGAATAAAAGATCACACATCCAAACATGATTTTGGGGGAACTTGAAAAAAATGTTTTTAATGATATTGTTACGTGACTTGCTAAATATCTGTCGTCTGCGATCGAAAATCCAAACAACAAACAATTTGACAATGATTGACGTGACCTGTTTGTTGCACACTTTCCTGAGTTTGACTGTTGTCTTTTGCGAAAATTAAAAGTTTTTCGTTCACGTACACAGAGTTTTTATATTTTAATTTTACAGCCGGATTAAATTATAAGAAATAACTAATTTTTTGCTACGCGAGTTATGAAGCTTGTGCTGAAAATTTTCGGTTTATATCGCATAAACCGAAGGAAAACAACAGTTATTTCTTAAAAAAGAACTCTTTTCTTTTGATGACGTACCCATTAACAGTGATTCGATTTGAAGTTCGATTCGCAATTTCGATTCGATCAAAATCGGCAATTCGCAGTTTCCTATAGAGATACAATAGAGACCTGCGAATTGCCGATTTTGGTCGAATCGAAATTTCGAATCGGACTTCGAATCGAATCACAGTTAATGGATACGTCATCAAAAGAAAAAAAATGTTTTAATTTAAACAATAACTCATTTGGGCGTACAAAGAGTGTTCATTCATAGTTACTTTTCTGGAACAATAATTTATTAACAATGTCAACACTGTCGCACACTGAGTCAGCACTGTAACAGCACCGATGTAATGATTCTGACGACGCGGTTTTTGACAAATGTTAATGTCATCGTTTATATGTAGAATTGTGGCAGTGCGGCGGCTCAGTGGTTACGGGATTGGATTTCAAACCGAAAGTTCCATGCATTGATCCCCGCCAAGCGTGACAGCGTTGTGTCCTTCGACAAGGGACATAATCCCGATTGCCCACGTGGGTGGGGGGGGGGGGGGACACGATGGCGCTGTGTACTAAGGTGTACTGCACGACGATGGTGTATTTGCCTTCAACCAATACTAACCCTGATTTTGTGTAGTTAGTACCTTGAGGAGTCAGACAGTTGCTCGCCGCTGCTCGGTGGTTCTCTCCGGGTACTCCAGCTGCCTCCACCCCTAAAACTGTCCGACACGAGGTAAGCTTGACGGAGGGAAAGGGTTATTAAACCCCAGTAAAAAATGTGTAGAATTGTGGACGGATGTTACGGCGTCACCGAATGGAATACAAATATGTGGCATGTATAAGCATTCCTTATAAAAATAAATCATTGGTGATAAATTCATGGAAATGTGGAATATTACGTTATGGTGTTGACTTTTGATTAAACACACTGGGTACTTTCCTATTATTCAAATTAAATAACGCCCACTTTTTTTAAATACTTCAAACAGTACAAGATGTTGCATGTGTTGGGGAATAATTCTTCTGAGAATTAAAGAATTAAAGTAGCTTTCTAAACTTCTGCGAATTCCACAAAAGTACCTCTTTTGTCTCTCGTTATGGTGCTGACATTGAAACAAAGGGACACAGGAAACTTTGTTGTTTTTGTATAGACATTGTTTTGAGCGTCAACTGCGACAGCGTTGAATTTTGTTGTGTGTACAACACATTTCCTCTTATAGATACATTCAAAACAGTTAAATGTTAGCGCAACGGTGCTGACCTTGGTGGTGGTGGTGGTGGTGTGTGTGTGTGTGTGGGGGGGGGGGGGGGGTGGGAGGTGGGGGGATAGTTCTTGTGCGATAAAAAAAAATCCAGAAAAGTAATCATACGTACCTGGTAATCTGTAGGTAATCACTGACAAGTAACAATATCAAAAAGAAAACTATTTGCATCCAGACATTTTCTTATCAATCTCGATTATTAGGCCAGGGACATAATGTTGCCACACTTCGCGAAATCGCCCCAAAACAAGTTTCAGTTAACGGTATTTGAGTCGCGAATGCCGTGAGTGTTTCAAATCCTGATACGTACTATGGTGTAAAAAATATATTGGTAAAGATAATGCTGGTCCAATAGCTCTTCTATTCTCTCTCTCTCTCTCTCTCTCTCTCTCTCTCTCTCTCTCTCTCTCTCTCTCTCTTCAGGGGAGCTTGTGCTCTCCGACGCGCGGGCTAGGGTATTCCCCGACAAGCACACAATAGAGGGGACATCGCGGGGGAGGGAAACTAACCCTCCCCGAAGAGGGACTGTTGTACCCCTGACACACCCCTGCGCCACCCCTGCTGCGCGTCTGTTCTTTATTGACATTATGACCGCTAGCGTGCGGTTGAGGGCAAGTAAACCATCGACGTGCAGTACGCCTTAGTATATAACGTCATCATGCCCACACGTGGACAGACAGTATGAACTGTCTTGTTCAAGGACACAGTGCAGATGCTACGGGTCAGGATTGAATCGTCGACCTTTCGGTTTAAATTCCAATGCTCTAACCAATGAGCAACCGCACTCCCTGGCATCTGGTGCAACTGATACAAACATACTGGTCTCTTAACCCTTTACCCAAAGTAGCGGCCCAAACCGGCCAGCGCTATTCACAAAAGGCTATTTTTCATTATTTTTTTTCATTTTGTGTCTCAAAAGCTCGTCGAGCTCGCTCCAATGAGGGGTCATAACCTATGTTTTTGAGACAAAAAATGAAAAAAATTAGTTATTCAAGAATTTTGTTTGCAAGTGTCGTCTGCTTTTCATGTTAGGTAAAGTTTTAACAGTTTGTTTACATTACCAGCATGGGTGGTTAGTCACTCAGGTCACCATTACGGCATCTACCATGTTAGATACGTACCTGATGTGCCTAAAACTTCTGTTGGACAATGTGAAGTTACACCTGAAGATAAAAGATAAACATTGGCGTTAAGAATTAATCCTTTACCTAACACACATGATATCAAAATATGTTATTCTATTCAAAATTTTCAATTTTTTTTGCAAAACCATATCATGTGACCCCCTGATTGGAACGTGGTAAGATTCTAAAACCTTTGTGACAAAATTAGCAATAAAAAGCAGCGGAATTTATTATAAAACCATGTACGGTACCTCCCCCCCCCCCCCCCCACCTCACCCCCACCTCAGTTTAGGAAAAAAAGTCAAAATGGGCACCTGAAGAACGTAACTTCCTTGAGTCTGGCCCCCAGCAAACATTATTCTCTTCCCCACGTGCTAAAATGGCCCAGATAATAGACAGATAACAGCTAATTTTATTTATAAGTATTGTCCTTCAAATTCAAACATTACATCATCTGTCTTAACCCTTTACCCAACGTAACGACCAAAACCGGCCAGCGCTATTCTCAAAAATCGCCAATTAATTTTCATTATTTTTTCATTTTTTGTCTCAAAAACATAGGTTATGACCCCTCGTTGGAACGAGCTCGACGAGCTCGTTCCAACGAGGGGTCATAACCTATGTTTTTGAGACAAAAAATGAAAAAAATTAGTTATTCAAGAAATTTTTTTGCAAGTGTCGTCTGCTTTTCATGTTAGGTAAAGGGTTAAAAATTTCAACTAGATGACATAAATTATATATTGCAGCAGAGAGGTGACAAGGTCAGATTGTCTGTCCACTTGACTTCTCCTGAAGAGACAATGTTCGAAAACACAGGATAGAGACTGTTACAAACCTACTTGCAGAATGAAAACTCGAGAGGATATGAGAGAAATGGTTTGTAGATGAAGCCGGGGCTGTGGCTGAGGTAGAGATACAGGCTGTAAGCCGAGAGGTCCTCGATTCGAATCCCATCTGCGGCAACCGCGTTGTGTCATTGGGCAAGACACTTTACCACCATTGCCCACGTGGGGCACGGTGGCGTTGTGAACTAAGGCGTACTGCACGTCGATGGTGCACTTGTTTTCAACCAATGCTAACCCTGCTTGTGTGGAGTTAGTATATTGGGGCTGACAGTTGCTTGCTGTTGCTCGGTGGTTCTCTCCGGGTACTCCGGCTTCCTCTACCCGTAAATCTGTCGCGGTCATGATTAGACGTTGTGCAGAAATATAAACACCTAATTAATAAATAAACAAATAAATAGATGAAGCGGAGGTGACCGAGAAAAGCACAACTTCTTCCTGTCCTGATCACCAGTGCCGATAAAGCTTATAATCTCACTACACTCAGTGTCAGATATGAAGGAAGTTTAGCCAATTCATCAAGGTAGCATGTGGCTTATAGTAACGCGCACGATTTACGTACTTGTTACCACCCCAGCTGGGATAATTCATGAACTTGAACAATCTGACAAACGTGTGGTGAGCGACATCGAGCCGCATAGCGGCGAGGGGCTGCATTGCGCGATCAGTTTCCTCAAATCCACGGATAGCAACAGCCGGTTTGGTAGCTGACTTTCACCCTGTCTTTTCCTCAATCAATAAAACTTACCCCCCTGGGTCTATTGTATTATCGGGGTTTGCAAGAAACTTGAAATATCTGACAGAATAATAGACAAGGTGTTCAAGTTCAATGAGTATAACCGTGCCGGTGCGTTTTGTTGGTTGAACAAAGGATAGGGTGTACGTTATTTACCAAACTCTCTGTCGGTATTATATGAATTTGAAAAACCTACCCCGTACTGTGTCACTCAACGCACGGACAGGTTGTTCAAATTCATGAAATATCTCCGGCTCGACTGGTAACTATTACACAAGGTATACGAAGTGGACGAGAGATATTTAAGTGACAGCTTCAACACTCGGTCCGTTGTTTCAACGCAATTTAAGTTGGATACTAAACACGAAAAATGGCAAATTATTTAAGGGAAAGAAATTCAACATAGCCATTTCCAACACAACTTTTCGTATGGCAATTACTGATGTTCACCGTTGCTCGGTGGTTCTATCCGGGTACTCCAGCTTCCTCTACCCATAAAACTGCCCGTCACGAGATGACTCTGGATGTTGAAAGTGTCGTTAAACTTCAAATAAATTAGGACCCACCCCCTTCTCTTACATTTCAGATACAAAATTTCGGCACTCGAACACCAACTCGAAACCTGTAATACACACTGATTCAATGCATATTTTTAATTTTCAAACAGGGGGCGCGGTGGATCAGTAGTCACTCAGTAGTCAGAGGTGCAGACTGCAAGCCGAGAGGTCCTCGGTTCGAATCCCACCTGTAGCAACCGCTTTGTGTCCTTGGGCAAAATACTTCACCCCCATTGACCACATGGGGGCACGGTGGCGTTCTGTACTAAGGCATATTACACGTCGATGGGAACCTGTCTTCAACCAATGCTAACCCTACTTATGTGGAGTTAGTATGTTGAGGAGCTGACAGTTGCTCGCCGTTGCCCGGTGGTTCCCTCCGGGTACTCCGGCTTCCTCAATCCGTAAAACTGTCATGATTAGCCATTGTGCAGAAATATGTGACCTTAATCACCAATCAATAAATCAATATATTTGTCCGTATATCCCGATAAATTTTGTCTTTTGATTGGTCAGGATGCCTTGGACAAATAGCTATGACAAAGGGTGCACCCAACATCCAAGCTATATGAGAGCGTGCAACATCCAGGGTGTAAGCGCACGCGAAACGTCGGGGGTATATGGTTTCAATGTAAGCTTTTCGCTTCCGCTCGCCTCATTATAAAACTCGAACCAAAAAACCCGAAAATAGCCACAAATATCATTAGATTTCCGACAATACAATCATAAAAATAAAATAAGAGTAAATAATTCGTCCCCTGAGTACCAGTGTGTTCTATATGCCAGGAGGCATATAGAACACATTGGAACTCTGGGGACGATATGTCAACAAAATACTGTTCACTCGTTTCCTAAACGACCCAAGGGATGTAACTCTATCTGTTATCTTCTGCGACTATAAAAAGAAAATTATTATCACGAATTTGGTCCAAATGATTATGGAGCTGAGAAATGGGTCCACAAATTTATTTCCACTAAGTTGTATTGTGTTTCAAACGGGACAAATACGTTATGTCCGCCAACATGTATGGTATATGGAGATTTAATACCTGGATGTCTCATTTAAACACCTCGCCTGCGGCTCGGTGTTTAAAAACCAGCTATTAAATCTCTATATATGTTGGCGGAGATAACTTATAATACTCTTCAAACATGTTTCCATTTACTCTGTCAGGTGCATTTTTCAAGACTTGCCATATTCACATCAGTATTCACAAAGACACATTACTATATAGCTTGGACCACGTGTGGGACCCGGTATAATAGGTCCACATTTGGTAGCCAGGTTGTTAATACATAGCAGCGATGGCCTGGCTGGTCACATAGATATTTCACTATACTGATGTAGCAAATTCTGAGGAATTTGTTCCATCCTTATATTGAGGTCTCTGTGTGGATGAGCTTGTCAGTTCCTCCCCAGTGGTTGGTGGATTCCTTAGGCTATCTATTTGAGTAAACCTGCCTTCATCCTGGGAACTAACAACGTTGTGATATAGGTATCATATAGCCATATTTGTTGAAAGCGACGTAAAACCCCAACCAAACCAGATCAGACAAATTAAATTTATAGCTGAATATTCTTACAAATCTAGTTTCTCGGTGTTTACCTTGCAAATGAAACTTAGTTATTCCTTTTCCCAGAAATCTTTGATTTTAAATAAACTTTTAATAATCTTTTCTTAACCCTTTACCTAACCTGAAAAGCAGACGACACTTGCAAAAATAATTCTTGAATAACTATTTTTTTTCATTTTTTGTCTCAAAAACATAGGTTATGACCCCTCGTTGGAACGAGCTCGACGAGCTCGTTCCAACGAGGGGTCATAACCTATGTTTTGGAGACAAAAAATAAAAAAAATAATGAAAATTAATTGGCGATTTTTGAGATTAGCGCTGGCCGGTTTTGGCCGTTACGTTAGGTAAAGGGTTAATTTTATCTCTGATTTGCAGTGATATGCGCTTCGAACAGTCTAGCTTCTGTAAATCATGGCATATGCAGGCATATGGGATCATTGTGCCTGTTGTGCCCATAATTAATTTACTACTGCTTGTACCGTAACCATGTGCTTGCAAATACTGGTTGAGTAAATGGGAACTTGCTTTTGTTCTGGCTCAAGAAGAGTAAACCTTTGTTTTTTTTTCGATCACTTTCGAACAATTCGCTTCTCCTCCAGGGCTGGGAGGAGTTAAAATTTCCCTTAACACGTTAACGTGTTAAATATTTCTGCGTTAACGTGTTAAATGACGTTAAATGTTAAAATGAACAAAATTGTAGTATAAAAGACCAATTCCGACCATTTTTTGCTGATTTGATCTTGAATCTGATTGAAGTTACCTTACTTACGTACACTATTAACCCTTTTAACTCCAGTGGTATCTCCCATCCCAGTTCATTGGCAGCAATTAGAAGAGTCCATATTCATTATTTGGGGTAGATCAATCAATATTTTCAACGTGCACCCTTGGGGCTGCACGTTGAAAATACTGATTGGTCTACCTCGCAGGTTCACTGAACAGCCGACCTATAATATAATGGCGTTATGAAGTGTCATGTTCCTGGCCGGGAAAGCGGTCGCCTGGCTTCAAATGGTCAATATAGTTCTCTCGACAATGCGGCACACTTTCAGTTAACTGAGTGAGACGAAAAAATAGATGCCCTATACAGATACATTAGATGAGTCACGATAAGTTCAAAATCATTCCTGGTGCACCCAAACAAACTTCAAAGTTAAATGTTATTAACTTAGTTAAAAAAATTTTAACTTTGTTAAAATAATTTAACACGTTGACGTTTGAAACGTTAACTGCTCCCAGCCCTGTTCTCCTCGCGTCGGACAATCGCCGTGGATTGGTCGTAATCCTCGCGTGGGCAGTGATAGCCACACATCCGTTTACCAGGTAATAAAAATCATTAACAGTCAAATTTTAATTAATGAAGAACCGGGTTGTACACGGTGCTTCATTAATTAAAATCTTGATGACTATTCCTATAATTAGTGTTTGGATCTGATATTATTGCGTCCGTGGAAATATTTCCCACCCGTGGAAAGTGACCAGTTTACAGCGGCCGTACTGTATATCCCGGCTCTGTAAATTTGTCTCCATTAACTCTAACATGAAAAGCAGACGATCCTTGCAAACAAAATTCTTGAATAACTAATTTTTTTCATTTTGAAACGTAAAGGCCAAAACCCGCCAGCGTAATTCACAAACATCGCCAATTAATTTTCATTATTTTTTTTTTTCATTTTTTGTGTCAAACATATAGATTATGACCCCTCATGGGAACGAACTCGACGAGCTCGTTCCAAAGAGGGGTCATAACCTATGTTTTTGAGACATAAAATGAAAAAAATATTGAAAATTAATTGGCGATGTTTGTGAATTGCGCTGGCCGGTTTTGGCCGTTACATTGGGTAAAGGGTTAAAGCTTTTCAGTTACCGATTTAAGTAATTTCGTATTTCTTCTATTGTCTAACACTGAGCAGACAGGGTTTACTTTACGTCTTCTTTCACATAGAAACGAAATCTGCAAGACTGTATTTTTTTTCAAATTAGCAGCTTGTTACCCTTCTAAACATCGCGCTACCTTCAGGCCAATTTTCAATATCTCACACTCAGGAGATATCGATTTTACTTTCACAACGTTAACCCTTTGTCGATAATTTCCAGCTGAGCGTATAATAAATGAATATATTTTGAGGTTTATTCAGCTCAAAGGTCAATAAACTGAAAATTGGCTCAGTGCAAACCACTGTGGATGCGAGAGTCCAATTGTTTGCAATCGCTTGTGCGATTTTGTCTTCAGAAATTGAAACACCGTTTTATAGGAGATTCGAATGCAAACACGTACGTGTGCCGTTGTGTGGGTCACATACTCTCTGGAAGTAGTTGTTTAACATTACAAGGTTACCAACTGCAGAGAAAAGTGGCCTATTCCTATCGAGATCAAACACCAGAATACAGAGGGGAGTGAGTAGTTCCAAAGGGTAAGGAACGCATGTGTGCGATCACCATGTGTGACGAGTATATATAGTGCTCACCTGCTGTTGTTGTAGAGGTTGTTGCTGTAGTTGTTGTTGTCAGTTTCTCTTTAGATGTAGTTGACATCTCTGTTGTAGTTGTTGTTAACGTTGAATTCGTGATGTCAATCCCTGGACTGTTCGTTGTAGTTACTGCATCTGCTGTTGCTGTTGTGACTGCGGTCGCAGTTGTTGCCTCTTTGGCTGTACCAAGTGTTTCAGTTGTTGTTGCCCTTTTGGTTGTGCTAAGTGTTTCAGTTGTTGTTGCCTCTTTGGTTGTGCTAAGTGTTTCAGTTGTTGTTGCTTCTTTGGTTGTACTAAGTGTTTCAGTTGTTGTTGCTTCTATTGTTGTACTAAGTGTTTCAGTTGTTGTTGCCTCTTTGGTTGTGCTAAGTGTTCCAGTTAGTGTTGCCTCTTTGGTTGTGCTAAGTGTTTCAGTTGTTGTTGCCTCTTTGTCTGTGCTGAGTGTTTCAGTTCTTGTAATTGTTGCTGTGGTCGAAGCCAATGGTTTTGTGCTGGAGGTAATTGTTTTCGTGGTTGCGGTAATAGGCTCTTTGGTTGTAGAAATTGATTCTGTATTTAGAGGCGTTGTTTTTGTAGCCGTGGTAGTCGTTTGGGATGCACTTGTTATTTGTATCGCGGTGTTGCTAAGTGCTTCGGAAGTTGTGGTTAAAGATGCTGAATAGGAAATGTTTGGATCTGTAGTTGTTGTAATTGATTTAGTAGTTGTAGTGGCTAATTTTGCTGTTGAAGCTGTTGATCCTGTGATAGTGGTGACTATCGTTGTCGGTTTTGTATTTTCATCATTTGCACCTTCATTTTTACCAGTCAAACCTGCAGAATGAAAAAATAAAGGACTGAATCGCATTTCAAAAGATGTTAACTCTAATGAGAAACTGCAATGCCATCATATAACATCTTACGTCAATCAAAGAGCAAAACACCATCAGAACACCCGAGGAGTTGTCACCAGACAATAAACTCTAGATCTGCAAAAAAAGCAGAAAAAGTACAACCGAACTTCCAACTGATGTACTCTAACTGGAAAACTGGTCACGAAAAATGTTTACTGATTATCTCACATCAGAAGCTGCTGAGACTAATAATCTTTATACTTTTTCACAAATTTACTCACTGGACTCCAGGATACATGTAAAGAGTGCGGACAAGAGGCGGCAATCAAACTTTCCGCTAGACGTTCTTGCAACCGGTTATCCGAATTAATTATTTACAAAACGTCTCCTGGGTGTTAGAATGTCCTATGTCCCATAAGGGACATAGGACATTCTAGCACTCAGGCGACGTAAAGCTTACGATATTTTGTGCAAGCAACGAGTTGAAATGAAAGCAATAAGTGTGCCGATGGCTATGAGAATTTGTCGTTAAAGCATGTATTAATTAAGTGCATATTATTAGTTACCCCGTGTCTGATCACGTGGTACGAGGCCGAAGGCCGAATGGGATACGGCTGGCTTCGGGTAGGTAAAAACCCGTACCACGTGATCAGACACGGGGTAACGAATGTATCTATTGACTTTCCGTTTTAGAAGTACAATCTATTTCATGTGTGAACACACACAGCATGAGATCTTTTATCTTCCATTGTTGAGCCATACAGGTTTCTGTATAAATATAATAAATTGATTTCGAAGAACGCGTCTTCTACGGGGTATGGACAATTTGTAGATTTCGGAACGAGGCTTCCACTGGGTATGGGAGATTTGTCAGTGGCTGAGCGGACGTATCGTGGTTTTCAATGAATATGGTCTCATACCACGTATCTATCAACCAATCAAATCAAAAAAATTAACTTTAGTCAATAGATAATGTATTTTACTACAGTTGTGAAAATATTACAGTGCGATGACTCCTCTGTTAATAAATTAATCGAACTGCCATTAATTTATGAATAAAGGGATTATCGCGTTGGGGTATAATAAAGATGAAGAGGAAGGCAAGGATATGACAGTTGGAGAAACGGGCGAATATGAATACTTGGGGGTGAATGCATGTGTTACAGGTAGAGGCATATACAGAAAGCACACAGATAAACTTAAGACAAAAAGAATATTCAATCAGTTAAAACGTCTGGGAAGAAATAGTTTTAACTAGGTGTTCGTTGGAAAACCTATTTGGAAGAGGGTGTGATTACCAGGTATAACATATCGAACAGATGTGATCCATCTAAACCAAATGGTTGTGTGGAACTTGCGGGTCGTGGATAACCGGATCAAGTAACGTAACCGCACTGGAACCGGTCAAAGGGGAATTCGGGTGGATGTCAGGTAAAGAATAGATATGGGGAAATTATGCAACCTAAATTACCTGGGAAACCTTCCAAACAGCAGATGGTGTAAAAACGACGTTTAACCATATAAGGATTTTTTTTTACATTCAGACAGGATGGATAAGGCGGGCAGGGGAGCTGATGGAGAATTACTCTACAGAGACTGAAGATCTAGAAGGGGGAATGGTCTGAAGCAAGAGAGTAGCTTTATAAAGGAAAGTGTGCTCAATGGTTGTAATAAACTGGCCAGCTGGAATTGGATGAAACGTTTGGAAGGAGGGGGGAGGGGTGGTATTGTTGTTCAAAGTGAGTGGCATCCAAGTCACTGGAGTTGAGGGGGAGAATCGTGAAAGGCAAGGAAAGAGTGTGCCAAATGTGTAACTTACGTGTGGCGGAGTCCCTGGGGTGATATTGGTTGAATGCGAGTGCCCCATCGACATGTGCGAATTAGTACACAGTGCCACCGTGCACCCACGTGCGTAAGCGGGATCTGTTGCCTTGTCCAAGGACACAACGCCGCAGTTATTGCTGGTCAGGATCGAGCCGTGGACCTTTGGGTTTGAAGTTCAATGCACATTTGCTGAGATTCATTTATTATCACTACTATGTTTATGAATAAAATATTGTATTAGGCTCTCCCTCTTGTTTCTAAGTCCCTGATATATCATTTTGTACATAAACATAGAGGTGATGATGGACCTATCTTACAATTCTCAACTGTAGCGTCAATAACTTGATTAACAAACTAATAAAACGCAGAAAACTACAAAGGGCTGTTTCGAACTTTTCTGATCTCCGAATAAACTTAATGAACGCGTTTCTTCGACATTCTGAAAAGCCTTTACGGTGCAAACGTTGGGTTGCTTCAACTTGAATGTTATAAATGATACAGAAACATAAAGAAATGATGTTCATTTAATAATATAATAATTAAACTTTTGATGATAGTTTTATTTTTCATTTCGTGTATAGAAATCGTCGCCTGAGTGCTAGAATGTCCTGTGTTCCATAGGGGTCATATGACATTCTTGCACTCAGGCGACAAAATGTATACGCCTTTTGAACGCATGTAATGTTCTATAAATAGTAACAAAATATAAGTCGTAACAAACCGCATGCTTGTGTACTGTTGTTGCAGAACACAGCTTTTGTATCAGAGGCCCCTGTTACACGATGTGTTAAGGTAATTAGAGATTCAATGCACACGTATTGTAAGATAACAAAAGTGTAATGCGAGGCGAGACACAAAAAGACATCAGCTATAAACCACAACCACAGACAAGCATATTCCCGACGCACAAATATGAACACATTCCGTCGCACTCATCTAGACCTGAGACTTAAGGAGATGGTCATGGTAGGTCCAGTGCGACTTAGGGTTTGTTGCCTCCCCTATCCCCCTTCATACATAAAGTTTTATTAGCTTCAGTCGTCTTTGCACGAGGGGCTCGTTTCGACGATCTCTATTATGATCAGAAAACGTTCTTGAGAGACATCCAGAAAATTAATGTAAAAATATGCAGTCACTGATTATAAATTATGATGATATTTTGTGATTGCGAGATCTAGTGATACGAATGTTGAAATCTCAAGATATTATGTCAAGATCTCGAGATAAAACATTTCATGTTCTAAATCCACAAGCGTGTGTTTCACTTTAATAAATAAGCTTTATAAGTTACTGTTATGAATTAACAGTAACAATGTCTGGGGTTTGCGGTCCGGAGTTTATATTCAATCGAGACGTTCCGCGTCTCGGTTGAACTTAAGCTCCGAGCCGGAAACATCAGACCATGTTCCCGTCAATACATCACAATAATGTAACTGTTCCAATAAGACTCAACGCATAGCCTGAAACCCATAAAGAGAAATGAAGAAGTCAAATTTTAACGATAACAAGTTAGTAAATAAACCTGTCGTGTACCCAACGAATGGACGAATATTCAGTAAATCAAATAAAGGTCAAGGTCACTCCATCTTAGTTCAAATCGGAAACTGATCTGTAATTTAAACAATACTTCATTCAGAATATCGTCTGATGTAAGTGTGAAAGATTTAGAAAAAATGAAGTGGTTTGCAAATCACCCCTTTGATGAAATAAACTGCGAAACCGGCAGCCTCATTTCAAATATTTCGCGTGGTGGTGTCAGGTAGTCACGTGTGCTACTGAAGCGGTACACATAGAAAACATTACGCGAGCTCTCGTCCAATCAGATGGCAAGGGTTTTAGTCTAACTGTAGAGCTCTGCGAATCACACATTTGTAATTTAAAATCGAATCACGTCGATCATTCGAAATCGACTCAAACCTCAAATCTAATCACAGGCGTCTTGGGGGTGACCAATAGGTGTTGGGGAACGACAAACCTGATTTATTCCGACTGTGATGATTCAAGTCCTGACTAATAAAATAATCCAACTACATCATCAAGGCATGCCTTCGTCGAAGGCATGCCTTGGTGATGTAGTTGGAATTATTATCTTGTAAGGATTATAGTTCATCAACGACAATGCTTGGAAGCCTTAAATTTGTATAGACCGTTCTGGAGACTAGTGATATTTGAACTAGCATTGCCGGTGGCATGAGTGAAGATGTTATTTATGTAACGGTATCAGAAGTTACACTCCGTCTTTTTATTTACGATTTCCCACTGAACTACACGTTTTGTGAGACGATGAAGGTGACTAATACCAAGCTCTATTCCTATGAAAAAGATTCAAAGGGGACAAGAATCGGGCAGCGGATTTCGAATGGAACCGAATATCTACTTAAGATTCGAAATCGAATCGAATCTCGGAGGTTCACAGAGCTCTCTCCATTTGGAACATAATTACTCGTCTCCGTTCGACAGTAAGATTCAAATTACAAGCATCATATTAGGTCCAATATCCCAAACCCAGTAAACCGATAATTTGACAGAAATAATTTGGCGATTTCACGAAACTACAATTTTCATTATAGAAAAACACCTTTATGCTACAAAATATCATTTATGAAAACGCCCGGTTCGAATTAGTAAATTATGTTTAAGGCGTTAATTTACGTGTACAGATTATTTAAAAAAGAATGCCACACTCATATATCTCTATTTAGTTATCAATCAACGCGAAAATTTTCATGTCAGCACAAACTGCAATGTCATGTTTTCATATTCGAGGCAATTTTCTTTCCCTGAATGGCAAATGTGAACTTTGTTTTCACGTGTTCTGTTTATAGAGAATTCGGCCATTCAATTTAGTTTTGGATTGTCAGTGACGGTACATGTGCTGTGTCTTTGTGCTGGAAGCATAAATATGCTTTATTTTAAAATAATAAGTTGTTGATCTTATATTGCCAATTATTGTTAACATTCGAGCTCGGTTAGTCCTTGGATGGGTAACCGTCTGAGCGATCGATTCGGCCTCCTGCGTTGTGTCCTTGGGCAAGGAACTTTACCCCGACTGTCAACATGGGGGCACGATGACGCCGTGTACTAAGGCATACTGCACGTCAATGGTGCTCATGTCTTCAACAACAATTCTAACCCTGCCTGTGCTGCAGTGCGGAGTTACGTGGTTGGGGAGCTGGCAGTTGCACGATGGTTCTCTCCGGGTATTCCGGCTTCATCAACCCGTAAAACTGTCACCGACACGATACTACCTTGGCTGTTAAAGAGTCGTTAAACCTTAATAAAGAATAATATTAATAATAATAATAATGTTGAGAATTCTTCCAATCACGTTCGGGCAACTCTATGTAATTCTTCGTAATGGCGTTACCTTCTGAAAATTCGTCTGAATTGAATTAAAGTTTTAACCCTTTACCTACCATGAAAAGCAGGGGACAGTTACAAACAAAATTCCTGAATAACTATTTATTTAAATTTTTTTGCCTCAGAAACATAGGTTATGACCCCTCTTTGGAACGAGATCAACGAGCTCGTTCCAAAGAGGGGTCAATACCTATGTTTTTGAGACAAAAAAATGAAAAAAATAAAGAAAATTAATTGGCGATTTTTGTGAATAGCGCTGGATGATTTTTTCCGTTACGTTGGGTAAAGGGTTAATGACAGATTTAAGTAATTACGTGTTGCTTCCAATTTCTTACTCCTTGCATAGAGTATTTTTGGTCGAGTTGTGTTAACAACCGAGACCTATGGTTTGGCGACGGTCGGTGTGCGTCCGGGCATCCGGGCGTCCTCTCACTGTTAGTGCAATAACTTGAACAAACGTTCTCCGATTTGAGTAATAGTATTATTTGCCACACAGGTCTTTTACAATCATATCTCAAGCGAGTTCGAAAACTGGTCCGGCCCGATTTTTCGTTACTGATTTATGGACCTTAATTAGTCAATTTTTACGAATTTTGAGTTCGTTGGCACAATAACTTGAACAAACGTTCACCGATTTGACTGCTATGTGCCATACAAGTCTTTTGCAATAATATCTAAAGCGACTTTGAAAACTGGTCCGGGCTGATTTTGCCTTAATTAGTCAATTTTTACAAATGTTGAGCCCTTTAGATCAATAACTTGAACAAACATTCTCCGATTTCACTAATATTTGCCATACAGGTCTTTTGTAATAATATCTCAATCGGGTTCGCAAACTGGCCCGGCCTGATATTTTGTTTCGAATAATTTTAATTTTTACGAATTCTGAACTTATTAGCATTATAACTTGAACAAAAGGTTCCAGATTTTAGAACCGGCATATGATTGAAACCGGGTTGTGGACATGCTACACTCTCCGATTGCCACCACAACTCGACGTTTGCATCTCCGATGCTATTTTGTTTCCAATTCGCGAATCATTGTTTCTTTAACCCTTTACCCAACGCAGACGATATCAAAATTTATTATTTTAAATATAATTTTTTGAAATTTTTCAAAAAAAATTCAACAAAACCAGATCATGTGACCCCTCGTTGGAACGAGCTCGTTCCAACGAGGGGTCACATGATATGGTTTTGTTGAAATTTTTTTGAAAAATAATATTTTTTTCAACTGCTGAATTTGCATATTACGCGGGCGGATGCAGCCGATTCGTGGGGGTAAAGGGTTAACTTATACGTTTTCGCTTCGTGCTTTAGTATTGCAGATATTGTTTTGATGCAATTCAGGGACGAAATTATGAGTGGATGAATTCCAGACTTTGTTTGTTGTCAGCCACGTGGAGCGAGCAGTCCCTGTTCAAGTAACCCTATCTTGTGAGATTTGAGATTCAGTAAATTTTTCCTTCGTTTGATTTGATTGAACATTTGAGTGGTAATAAGGTTTAATCCCAGGAAGGGGAATTGCACGGCTCTGAGGCGCTCGGTTCTGAAAGTCAATCACGATACCAGGGAAAATCATTGACCATGATTATTTATTTATTGATGTTTAAGGTCACATATATATGCACAATGGCTAATCATGACCGTGACAGTTTTACGGGTGGAGGAAGCCGGAGTACCCGGAGAGAACCACCGAGCAACGACGAGCAGCTGCCAGCTCCCCAACATCGTAACTCCGCACTGCAGCACAGGCAGGGTTAGATTGGTTGAAGACATGCGTACCATCGACCTGCAGTACGCCCTAGTACACGGCGTCATCGTGCCCCCATGCGGGCAATGGAGATGATGAAGTGTCTTGCCCAAGGACACAACGCGGTTGCCGCAGGTGGGATTCGAACCGAGGACCTCTAGGCTTGAAGCCTGCACCTCTACCTACTGAGCCACCGCGCTCCCCATTGACCATGATATCAATGATTGTGTATTATAGTGTATGAGATTACGGCAAATGTCAAGTTCTCCCGAGATACCGGTTCTGAAATTCAGTCCTTATGCCCGGGAAATTCTTAGACCAGAAACGGGGATCAATGGTCGCGGAACTGTCCTATGAACTTCCCGGGTGTCGGGAGTAATATTCAGAAACAAGAACCGGAATATTCTCAGTATCGTGACTGATTTTGAAGAACGAGAACCGAAAAATTCCCCTCCCTGGGATTAAATCAAGTGCATAAGCGTATACCAGAACTCCGTGGACGACTTGCATGGTGTTTGCGTGATACAATTATGGTTGTATCATTTAAAATTTAATATTTAAAAACTTTGTCAGGTTTTGCCCCAGAGTCCCGATAAATCGGATCAAGAGTCATTCTAGAGAAATGTCAACAGTAGCGGTGTGAAAGACGAATTTTTCCTGGGCTGTCCAATAAAAAGATTGAAACCTATAGGTGCATAATTGAGCCGCACAACTCATCAAATTATATTTTTTTTCTTTCTGTACCTTTCAGTGCAATGAAATTTTTTTATGAATTTTTCTGCAAAATACATTTTCCCAAGGTGCTTAGTTTCGGAGACTTCATCACAAAGAATAGTTTTGCTTCAACAAATAAAAGAATTACTGCCCCTGATCCACACACTTATCACCGAATGTTCGCATTATCTCCCTTGAATGCACAAAACACTATTTTCCCCCTTCCTCTTGAAGAGACAAAAGTATTATTACCTTTTATTGGGGTTTAACGACATTTTCGGCAGCCAGGGTCATCTCGCGTCGGACATTTTACGGGTGGAGGAAGCTGGAGCAACTGTCAGACTCCTCACGTACCAAGTAGGGTTTGCATTGGTTGACCCTTTACCTAACACGAAAAGCAGTCGACACTTGCAAAAACAATTCTTGAATAACTAATTTTTTTCATTTTTGTCTCAAAAACATAGGTTATGACCCATCGTTGGAACGAGCTCGTTCCAACGAGGGGTCATAACCTATGTTTTTGAGACAAAAAAATGAAAAAATAATGAAAAGTAATTGGAGATTTTTGAGAATAGTGCTGGTCGGTTTTGGCCTTTACGTTGGGTAAAGGGTTAAAGGGAAGTGCACCTTCGACATGCAATACGCCTCAGCACACAGCGATATCGCGCGTATGTAATCGGAATTTAGTTCCTTGTATAAGAGTATTCACAGGTAAACGGTATGTGTCAGTCCAAACCCACATCCAAAAATCTCCTTAATGTGCATGCAATACAGGAGTTAGATAACCCCCCCCCCCCCCCCCCCCCCCCCCCCAAATTAGTGATATATATAAATTAGTCTATGCAAATGTGAACACACTGTGAACGAGATTGGATATGGGAGTCAGTTATAGAGGCGATTTTACACCTGACTTTCGGGAAGTTATTGGGTTTTGATCGATTTTTAAACGAGAGTCACGTCATCTTGGAGGACGTGGTAGTCATTCCCACGATCAGCGGCATCTTGGTAAACTTCGATGTCATCGCTAGAAGTTTCGTCAACGGTAGCGCTCAACCCATGATCTATTCCTTTTGCCGGACGTTTTTCCGGGTTACAAGATAATCGAGCAGCCCCGTATCTGGTCCATTCACCTGTAAAGTCAGATGTAATACACAGCAGCAAAACAATCTTGGTGAATCCAAATGGCGAGCAATTAGATCTTCGGGGAGAAAATTTCACGAAACGATTTCACATTAGAGAAATTTAAATATTAAAGAAGATTTTTTTTTAAATTCATATAAAAAATATAAATAAAAATAAAAAATTTAAAACAGCATTTTTTCAAAAAAGAAAGAAAAAAATGTGTCGAGATAATTCGAAATGTAAACATACCGGAAAGACAGAGAATCACACTTCGCAGAGCGTTAGAAAATTGAAGCGAGGTGTTGAAATTGAACATGAAGACCTTACGGACGAGACTTGATCGCTCTGATCAGACCGAAGATTAACAGAATGGTGGAGTCTCTTCAAAATGAGGAAGAAATAGCTATCCGATTGAATCCCGTCCAGATATTCGCTAGACACAATCGAGGAGTCCCATTCGGGTGAGAAAACACTTGAAGATGAAAAGCGATTTTTCTGGGAATGTAAGCAAAACTGACTGTCCCAGCTTCACCTGTTCTCGAAAACATTTTTTTTTCAGCTCTAGTTGTCGCTGCGCTTTCGGGTCTAGCCAGTTCTGGTGCATAGAAAATCATGGGAGGTGATCTGTACCTGAAGAGAGGCGGTTGCGTCTGTCCAGTCGAAACGGCTGGAAAAAGATTTTCAATTAGGATCCACGAGGGGTGCTGAGTTTAAAAAGTAAATTTATTTATTTATTTATTTATTTGGTGTTTAAGGTCACATATTTCTGCACAATGGCTGACCACGACAGTTTTACGGGTGGAGGAAGCCGGAGTACCCAGAGAGAACCACCAAGCAACGGCGAGAAACTGCCAGTTCCCCAACATACTAACTCCACACAAGCAGGGTTAGCATTGGATGAAGACAGATGCACCATCGACGTGCAGTACGCCTTAGTACACAGCGTCACCGTGCCCCCACGTGGGCAATGGGGGTAAAGTGTCTTGCCCAAGGACACAACGCGGCTGCCGCAGGTGGGATTCGAACCGAGGACCTCTCGGCTTGCAGCCTGCACCTCTACCAACTGAGCCAACGCGCCCCCCTTTAAAAAGTAAAGAGGTGGTTTATATCTGAAGATAGAAAAGAACACACGTGATTCAAGAGGCCTTCTTCTCGGATAGAATTCACCTTTTAAAGAAAATACCCATTCTCGGCATGGTATTGTAGGCTTAAACAATGAGAGATAGCGCGAACACATTTATTTTTGTTATACAACAAACAGGAGAGAAAATTAAAAATGGTACCAACAAGTAAAAACGTTACATACTGAATTGCCAAAAGCTCCTCTCAAGAAGACAGAGATCTATTGATTGCCAACAGCCCCTCCTTCTGGAGACAGAGCTCACACATAGAGATGGGCGGTATTGGCAGTTTGAGCTCGCTATCAATTTCGGTATTTTAGGGGGTATACCTCGGTATCGCTTCCGTATTCGGTGTCTGGCTTGACTGAGATTTGCTGATAGTACCAATCAGGAATTTATCAGGAAAAACAGAATAAGTTGTTTTATTTCCAAGTGAAACAAAATACTGTCTTTTGATTGGCTGAGAGGTACGGTGTAACTTGCAATCCACAGTGTTTTTTTTTACACCGTGGCTAACCATTTTTCATTATTAATTCATTCCTTCTTCTCGGTTATGTTAGAACAAAAATAAAAATACTGGAAATTTAATATTTATGTGCAATAAAATATGACAGATGGATGTCATTGGAACTGGCTCAATGAGCCAGTTCCAATGATATCTATATTTGTCTGGTTTTATCAATAAACTTACAAAGTACAAATTTCTGTCAGTTTTTGTCAACAATGTAGGTTAAAGTATTAAGTACACCAAAATTCTTGGAAATAAATCCGTTATCCTTGTGTTTTCCACAGTGTATGGGAGTTTACACCAGACTGGGAACTCATACAGCCCCAGGGTGTATGACTTCATAAACCGGTGTAAATTCCCATACACCCTGGAAAACACAAGGATAACTAATAGTATTATTCTGCCACAACGCTATAAATGACGCTGCCAATGAGCTCAACAGTGGTATTCTTTTACGACCTCACATCATAACTACAGTAATTTTGTAACTTGTTCTAAACGCACATTAATGTTGAAAGACCTATTTCAGGCTTTTGTAATCTCAGGGCATGTATCCTGGCCATGTCATCTTTAGGAGGCCCTGATGACAACAGACAAGACATCTGAGCAGTGATTTCTAGTCAAGTCTTGGCTGCCTTAACAGGCAGCCAAGACTTGACTAGAAATCACTGCTAAACACTTGGACATGTACAGATTGTCGTCTGGTGGGAATTCACGACAGTTGCCCAGTCCATTGAGGGTTAACAAAACTGAAAAGAAAAGTAAAGTTTACGCACGATATCCACGCATTTGACGAATTAACTGGATCAAAGGGGGGATTGGTGATGTTGTGAGAATTGGCACTGAGGCCCGCATTCATCATCATCTCAATGTAATTTGTCTCTCGTTTGCTTGCGGAAAATGTCTACCCAAGGGGGCTACGTCTTTTTGGAGATTGTGTATCCTGTGAGAATTCATGTTCAGAGGCTCTTACCGTGGTTGATATCTCCTGAGATAATTCTCCTTTAGAAAAGTCATGAAGATACACCATCACCAACATTGCCGATGGTGACCACATTTCTTCTTTTCGAAGGAACCTCTTCACTTCTTCCAAATTTATCCACAGGCATTTTTTTCTTCTTTTTTCTTCTTTTCAATTTTTTTCTCTCTTCATATAAATATAAACTGTTCATTGAAATTGATTTCTCGAGGATTATTTCTCGAGAATGTACAGAACATTTGGTCTCTAATATATCTTATTCCGGTGCGCTTTGAATTACATAGACCAATGAGTTCCATTATCCCAAATATTGTCGAGATTCAACATTTTATATTCGTCGACCGATCGAGGTTTCTCAGCAGATAATGTATGTTTTTATCTTTAATTTTACAACTACTTCTAGCAAATCGAAATTAAAGAGCGGTCGGTTAGGTAAAAGCATCCCTTTAACTGATATGTTCGTTTTTTTATTATTATTGCAAAAAAGGAAATAATAGTGAGAGGAGAAACAAAAAATATGTTATATCACCACCGAGTTTATAATATCCAATCACAATTGCTTGTGTTGAGCCACTCGCCGGCGTCAAGAAATATGTCACCGTAAATATTATCCGTCTCAATCACAAAGACGGGACTTGCGTACTGTAAACAATAACTTCAATTTGTCTCAGTCGTTTGGCTTGATGTATTTTTATTGAAAGCGGTACATCATCATCTTACTGGGATCCAGAATGCAGAAACCCAAATAGGTGGATTGGTCAAAATATAATTAACCCTTTGGACCCGAGAGCCCTTTTTTCCGGTCAAGGAACATGATACGTCACAATTTCATTAACCTTTTACCCAAAGTAACGGCAAAAATCGGCCAGCGCTATTCACAAAAATCGCCAATTAATTTTTATTATTTGTTTCATTTTTTGTCTCAAAAACGTAGGTTATGACCCCTCTTTGGAACGAGCTCGTCGTGCTCGTTCCAATGAGGGGTCATAACCTATGTTTTTGAGACAAAAGATCAAAACAATTAGTTATTCAAGAATTCGGTTTGCAAGTGTCGTCTGCTTTTCAAGGTAGGTAAAAGGTTAAGTAGGGTGGCTGCTAAGTGATTGTGTTTGTGTCTCTCTCTTCCTTCATTTTTGACTATATTATTTATCTTCAATTAAGAACTGATTTTTTTCATCTTTTGCGTAGATGCTCTTGAGAACTATTCGGACTTCTTTCATTGTCTTCTCCGTGCAGAGATAGTCCAGTCCCATCTGCATAACGAGAAACTCATCGACGTTTGGATAGATGGTACTGCCATACATCATGGTGAGATTTTCATCGTCGAAATTTCCCATCTTTCACCTCAGTATTTCACATAAAGCTTCATTCAGTCAGGTCGAGGAATTGTACCATTTGTTCGCCGTCCAGTATCATTGGCATGGAAAATTTGCCGTACTCGTTTTTCTCTTTCAGACCCATGGTCTTCACTTCTCGCAACTCGATCGCGTAGTTGTTTACTTTTTTTAAGCTTTGAATTTCTTGTAGGTGACGTAGCAAAATTTTAGTCCCGTGTTATTCGATTTCTCTTCTACTTTTGTAGCTTTAATTTTATATATGTATATATTTATTATTTTATTTTATTAATATATTTTCCTCTTTTATAATTTTTGCTCTATAAAAACGTGTGTTTTTTTCTTCCCCTTCATTTTTTATGTATAGTTATTGTAAAAAAAAATTATTTCGTAACGAAAATTGAATTTTTTTAAAGAAATAGATATTTACGTTTAAGGAAAGAATAAAACAAAACTCGAACCTAAAAACCATCGTAATTGGAGAGGGAGAAGAGAATTTCGTTCCATGAAGCTATCCACCGTTTTTTACCGCCGCAGCGGCCCGCTATTTTTTTTCCTTTTTCCCCGAAGAAAAGACGTTCCGTAGCGCGAAGGAATTCCCTCGTTCGACGGAAAGAAAATGTCCGTTTCGACTCGATAAACGGGAGATACCTCTGTCGATGGAATCTGCCAGTCCTCAAGATATATTGAGAGGGGCGTCTCTCGTCTAAAGATAGGAAAGATACCGGAGCTTTGAAAGATATCCACCGTCATCAGAGATATGAAAGACACCTGTGTTCGATGGTATCGTTAGACCCCTTGATATATCCCACGAAGAAAAGGTACCTCTATCCATTGTGGCTTAAGACTTCTGGGAGTTTCTAAAGATTTTTTATACCATGATTACCTCTTCTACTATATATGAAAAGCCTATGACATAATTTTTAGCTTTACACACCAACCGTGGTGAAGACGCCAGCAATGGGATTTCAATAGTTAAAATTTACACCTACAGTGGAACTACAATCAAAATGACCTTTGGTAACCTCGACCTGAATGCAAGCTTGTCTAAATTTATCGTTTGTTGTCTCGCGAAGAATGAAATGAAAGCGGCAATTATTCATTACGTTTTTAAATGAGTTTACCTCAGAAGATACCAAATTTAACAACATGCGTTGTCTCATGTTAATAAATCATCAATAAATCGAAATAGTATGTTATTATGTCATTAAAATGAAAAACGTCCCTGTGATTTGCGCATTTCTTTTTCCATTTCATTTCCGCGATAAAATTGACAGCGGAAATACCGCCCACCGGTCTCGTGTAAACAAAAACAGATTCGCACGTGTGTTTGTCTGCTGCTGCTGCTTAGTAAAATCGAGAAAAAATAATAGCGACTCTTAATAATCTGACGATCATGGTATAAATAAAATATACCCAAAGTAGCTTGGTGTACAAAATGTTCAGCACTCGCGTTGAACATTTGATACACCAAGCTACTATGGGTATATTCATAACTTTTCATTGTTGGTATGTTTCGCGGTATCTAAGATACGTATCTTTCATACTTGGCGGTGAACCCGCTTACGTTTCAAGGGGTGTGAATGGTACAAATATTTTTTCATGGTATATCTTGGTCCCTGGTCCCTGGAGGTATCTTTTAAACCCTGGCAGTGAGCCCCAAAAACTGGTGGCGGTGAATCCGCTTTTTTACACTACTACTGAGAAAGGGGCGGACTAACGTACCCGGACACAAAACTTTTGAGCTATTGGCAAGGTATGACTGGCGGATGCAATCTCACCGGCCCATTTAAGACATTTACACACAAGAGGAGATGCGTGCGTTTTAACCAGCGCGATAAACTAACAAATCATACTGTTTTGTAAATTCAACATTTTGTGATGCATCTAATGTGAGCATCGCTGTCTAACAAACCCAAATATTACTACAATAAGACCAAAGCGCAGACAGGAATAAAAAATATCTGAATTTAATTTCGATGCAACGAACTGATGCGTCAAAATTTAAATTCAATAATTCCATATTTCGATCTGACATTGGATAAAGTTAAAGTGATTATTATCTTTGTTCCATAGAAAATAAACAATCAGAGTCAAATTGTGTCAAAATTGTAAATGAGTTTTTATCCAACTAATATTTCAATAACATCGTCAAGGCAATTAAGTCTTCAACGATGATGTAGTTGAAATATTTGATCAGTTGGGACTTAAGCCATCACAGTCGGGACAAATCAGGTTCCCCCATCCTAATCGGTTATCTATAGACATCGAGGAGCTATAGACATCGACTCTCCACATGTCTTTTTCATTACCTAACGAATCGGTCAAATCTGTCAGATCTGTCCTCTGCAGTGACCACAAGCGCCATGCAGTGTTTCATTCATATTCTACCCCGAACAATAGCTTAAGGGACTTCACTGGAAGGAGCCCGACTGATAGAATAGAGTTATCTGGGCGAATACCCGAGGCCCTCGTGTATTATCCTTTACGTAATAATGCACAGTACGGCTGCTGTGGATTGGTCAGTTTCCACGGGCGGCCGCGGTGGATTGGTCACTTTTCACGAGTGGGCGATATTTCCACCGACGCAGTAATATTAGATTCCAAACACTAATTACAGGAATAATCATAAAAAATTTAATTAATGAAGCACCGGGTACAACCCGGTGCTTCATTAAGTAAAACTTTGCTGGTGATGATTTTTCTTTTATCACCTGGTAAACGCATGCGTGGAAATCACTGCCCTCGTGTGGATTACGACCAGTCCACTGCGACTATTCTGCAGATAATCCTCAAAATCTGCATTAGTAAAAGCAGTGTATACACACTAAAAACTAAAGTGTTAAAACTGACACTTTCAAGGTGTTAAACCCATTTTAACTCTTAGGATTTGATTTTAACACTCAAAGTGCAATGCTTTAAGCACTTAACCATTACAATCGTCAGACATCTGAAACGTGAATGGACGGCACTTCCCATGTGTCTGGCATTGGTGGTTCTTCCAGAATCGTCCATAATTTGATTTGCGCCTGGTGGGTACATAATTAAAAGGACATAACGCAGATGATGCGGATCAAGCTCGAGAGTTCGAGCCTGATCCGCGTCATCTGCGTTGTTTCCTTTTGAGTGTCTCGACATTTCACTTGTCAAGTGGTATTATTGTAACACCTGTCAAGTTCTGGGATATCTATACTTGAACAAAGTGCTAGTTCAGCACTTAGTAAGTGTTAAATACAGCACTTCAAGTGTAGTTTTTAAAACTTTAGTTTTTAGCGTATAATTTGTTACTGCTTTGTCCCTGGCATCTTATTTCCATGATACAATCAATCGAAACTTCTGGATCCACCGCAGACGAGTACATTGGTAGACTGTGTTACCCCATAAATCATAACAGATCAACTACAGAAACTAACGGCAGTGTACGAGTTATGTGTTTGAAGAAAAGACTCTTAGTTGTTTAAGTGCACTTCTAAAACTGACACTCGGAACCGCGCCACCCAAGAATTAAGTCAGTGCTTGTGCATATTTTCCGTTCATCACTTTGTGGTTACAACAGAGGATATATGTCCACTTATAAGTTGTTTCAACATTCGCCCACAAATCCTCACCCATATATTTTTGACAAACAGAAGTTTGTTTGTATTTTCAAAGACAGTTTATCAGTGTTTCATTCCACATACACCGAGCCAATCCCGATCTTGAGAGTTTTCCAACTCACACCCCTTTGACCGCTCGTGTAGCAAAAGTAAGAGAGTCAAAAATATTACCTGTCAAAGCGTCAGGGTCACCAATACTTGAACCTGTAATAAGAAGAACATCATACTGTAAATACGCCTGTTGAGTATACTTATATCAAGATATTAAAATTCTGTTTGCGTGTGATTTTTGTAAACACTCCGGTCCATCATAAAATCGAACCATTTTTGTACCTTTTATCTCTAAGCGGGTAGAGTGCTGGAAGCCTAAATTTGGGCTTTATTCGGAGGTACAGGTGCTCTGACGTAAAGCCTTCATACTCAGCAGATATGCCTGATATTATCTTTGAAGTAAAATTATTTAGTTTGTAAGGATTTCCTTGTTACAATGTATGGGAGAATGCCTGTAGACACTCTGAAATTGAAGCAAAGCAAAGACATGTGAACAAATTTTGATAACCAAAAATAATTCAGCACTATACCAGTTAAATGATAGATACGAGGCCTTTGGGCCTTCTAATTGGACACCAGTTTTATATCTGACTATGTAATCTATCACCAACAATTAGTTTTAACAGTTCTAAAAGTGAAAAAATGTGGAATACGCGTGAAATAGAGCAAGTAGTGCTTAATTACTACATTAGGCAATTTCTGGTCTATTGGTATCACACTCTAAAATCGGTTGGATTTGTTTATTTTTTTTTTATTTATTTATTTGGGTTTAACGACACATTCAACAGCCAGGACCATCTCGTGTTTTATGAGTGGAGGAAGCCACCAATCAACGGCGAGCAACTACCAGACTCCCCAACGTACTAGCCCCTCACAAGCAGGGTTAGCATTGGTTAAAGACAAGTGCACTATCGACATGAGGTAGGCCTTAGTACAAATTGCTATCGTACATTCAGTGGGCAATCAGGATTAAGTGCCTTGTCCAAAGACATAACGCAGTTATCCCTGGCGGAGATCGAACCGTGGACCTTTCAGTTGGAAGACCAATTCCATAGTCACTGAGCCACCACGCTCCCCTTTATGTCTTCTAATTGGACGCCACTTTTATATCTGATTATGTAATCCACCTCCAACAATTAATTTAACAGTTCTAAAAGTTAAAAAGCGTGGACAACCCGCCAAGTAGTGCAAGCAGTGTTTGATTACTGCAGGAGACAATATTTGCTTTACTGGTATTACACTCTAAAATCAGTTAGGTTAAAATCAACATTAATCAACTGGGATGAGTGAATATGAGCCCAACAGGGTTTATATTCACTCAACCCTGTCGATTTGGGTTGATTTTTAACCCAACTGATTTTAGAGCGCATAGAATGTGGTAACCAGCGTCTGGGAAGAAATACTCTAACGTGGGCACCGTGTACAACATAATTATAAACCATTGGGCTTATTTCATTCTATACTCACGTGGTGTTCACGATATAGCAGTAGATGTTGACAGCGATCTTAACCCACCCACCCCTCAACCTTGTTTCAGAAATAGTGAGGGGAGAGAGAGAGAGAAAGAGAAGAAAGAAGAGAGAGAGGGGGGATTTAGCCAACATTATCTTTACTGGTATATTTTCACCCCACTCTACTACCATCAGGGAATCCGGGTGTGGCAGAGAGGGTCTCCAGCGGCCCGAATGCAGTTTCCATCATTGCAATCCGTTCGGGAATTAGCTGCAAAGAGATAACAGACTCTTTACTCTGTAGATGTGACCGAACATTCCATCGTATATGATTTATCATCACTTTTACGGCTTTTAAAGTCGAGAAATTACACATTTACGGTTTTATATTCAACAAGTCCCACCTACCTCACGATGGATAAATTTGTTGAACAGAGAGCCAAAAATCTGCATTTTTTCAATGTAGTTGAGCGTTAGAACCAAGCGTAGTTTTGTGAATTGTCTTCGTAACATCCCACTAAGGCACACGGGCCACCACTGTTGTATATCAGTGTGTGGGTGGGTGCCCATCTATGATTGTCCCCCCTCCGCGTTCCCCAGTTCGAAACGCTTCCTACGCCCCTAGCAGGATTACTGCAGAACAGTTTCTCTCATATTTGTTCACAATTAACCCTTTTCCTACAAAACCGTTGCAACTGCCCGTGTAATATACGAATTGAGCAGCTGCAAAAATCAAGAAAAATCAATAAAACCACATCATGTGACCCCACATTGGAACGAGCTGGTCGAGCCCGTTCCAATAAGGGGTCACTTTATATGGTTTTGTTGAAATTCTTAGAACAATCTGAGAAACTAATATTTATTACAATGAATTTTGGGCCTGTGATGAAGGGTTAACTCTTTAGCTAACACGATCAATAGACGGCACCTGCAGCAAGAAATTTATGAATACCTATTATCATATTTTTGACCCCAAAACATAGCTTATTGCAAAAAGGTTATGATAAAAGCTGAAAAATAATAAACATTTGACTGACGATTTTTCTGAATAGCACTGCCAATTTATGACCGTTTAATAATGCAAGCCCGATAGACTAACCAATGAACGTTCTTACTCCTTTGAACCCTCGTTTCCTGGAATGGTATCGCCTGTGTGTACACTTACAGTGAGGTGGGTCAGTCCAATATCAATATACAGGGAGGATAAAATAATAACTGCAGTCTGCAGCCGTCTGGCTGCAGACTGCAGTTATTATTTTATCATCAATGCCCCGTTTATAGACCTCTTATAATAAGACAAAAATTGGACGAAATTATGCCTTGGACCCTAAAATCAGACTTACGTGTTCAAAGGGTTAGCGTGTGGCCGAGGACTTGGGAACGCCCGACAATTATTGCCAATCAGTTACCCAATATCAATTCATTATTTTACCAGCAAGATTCTTTTACCAATCAGCGTTAAGTATTAAACACAGACATGTTAACCTCCAGAATAATTGTTCAGGGAACCTGAGGGTGATTTTCAGGGAAATGGGATGGATTTCAGGGAAACGTTTGCTCGGGGACAAAATAAAAGAAAAACATTTAAGACTAAACCATAAGCTACAACATCGCAGTTGAAGACAGCTGTCCGTATGGATCCAAGGGGTGAATAGATTCTATCTGGATTCTCAATAAATATCGAAGCCTCGCCTTCAGTAAATATCCGTCGTTGCGCGTACGACGCCAGAATATCTCGCCGCTTAAATGTCTTGAGCTATTTTTAATCAATCGATAATGCGTAACTCAATCGAAAATTGATTTAGCGGCCGTGTATCGCCCGAAGCAGATATTTTGTTAAGAAGGAAAACACACGTGCAAAGATAGGTCACTTGCACCATGAAATGTTTAGGAAATTCATCGGAACAAGATATAGCGGAGAAGAGGAAAGTGCACTCTGAAAACACAACCGCAGCGGATTGTCGGGAAATAAATACGTTCTTGTAAAAGTGAATCGGTCGGCTGGTAAAATAAATAGGTTATGGTATGCTTAGTTGCCCTGACGGTGTCATATAGACAACGTCCAACTTACAAACAATACCGCCTCGTCCAATATTGTTTTTTGCTTTTCCAAACTGAATTGGTTAGCCCTTAACACCATATCCTCCACCTAAGCGCCCATAACATATAATATAACGACATTGGCAGAATATTAATTGTCGGTGTCCGCCATTTTGTTTTATCTCAAAAATTGAAACCTGAATTCGACTAACTGTCACTTTTGAAAGTTTGTTTTCAGTTCAGAGCGTCGAAAGCAAGCATGGTGGTAAATGCGCCCAAAACTTTTGGAAGTAATAAATTAATATTTTTTTTTAGTTGTCAGTGTGTGATGCAAGATTTTTCCCTCCGCTTTGCATGACTACTCGTCTACGTTTGTAAACGAATGAATGTCGATAGGAAAATTTAGTAATAAATACTTTATGGGACGTTTAGTTTATCAGCTGCGAAAAATACTACCTGTGTATTTTGTTTATCCACAAATAAATTTCCAAGAACATTTTTAACCCTTTACCTAACATGAAAAGCAGACGACACTTACAAACAAAATTCTTGAATAACTAATTTTTTGTCTCAAAAACATAGGTTATGACCCCTCATTGGAACGAGCTCGACGAGCTCCTTCCAAAGAGGGGTCATAACCTATGTTTTTGAGACAAAAAATGAAAAAAAATAATGAAAATTAATTGGCGATGTTTGTGAATAGCGCTGGCCGGTTTTTGCCGTTACCTTTTGTAAATGGTTAACTATAACCACGAATAACCAAATGCATCATCAAGGAAAGAAAGTCTTGGTGATTTAATCGGAATATTGCATCAGGTCGGTATTTCAATCATCTTAGTCGTGAAAGATCAGGTTTACACCCCCCCCCCCCCCCCCCCCCCCCCATCTACCACACTCCATCCCACCTCCACCCAACGGTCATCTTCGTGACACCCATCAAAGATGGGAATAGTCGTCCAACTGACCGTTATTGTGCGAAACAACGGTTCAAAATAGGGTCTGCCACTGTCGGATGGGGCGATTATATTCTTTAATCCTGTACCATTTAAAACCAGTTCCACTGGTAAGAAATTAAAATGAATACCTTTAAAACCTATACTAAAAGCGACGAGAGCAGCAGCCGTAATACTGATCATGGATATTATTCCTACACATATCACGACGAGTGATAGAATATTTCTCGTTCTGCATCGACGTCTTCCATTTTCCGAATACGGCTCCGAGGAGTGGACATCAGTTCTTGTTCTGTCGGAATGTTTTCGCGATGTTTTTCTATAACTAGACAGGTTTAAAGATTGTGTGTGGCCTATTTCATCCGTCATGGGTTAATGCCAGTTGATGCCCTGTAACAAAAAATACGTAATGGAATTATCACATGATCTGACCCTTTTTCCATATAATCTTATACCGTAAAAATGGTGAAACACGGTCATTCAATAATATTGCGGAAGAGCATCATATATATGTGGCTTTTGAATTTTCAAGCGTGGTTTCAAGAAAATGATTTTATACCACAATCGCGTTGTGTATTCAACGTTACCCGATAGAATAAGGCATTGAAAGATGTGTTAGGAAAACCACGTGTGGAATCCGACCTGCAGAATGTAAGATGCTTCTTTGAACAAATGAAATGTTTCCACTCAAAACAACAGTGTTGCACAAGAAAGTGGACAGATCGGAGAATGATATATGTTTTTTTAAAACCTTTTTACCCAACGTAACGGCAAAAAATCGGCCAGCGCTATTCACAAAAACTGCCCTTCAGTTTTCATTATTTGTTTTCATTTTTGCATCAAAACATAGCTTAGGACCCCTCATACGAACGAGCTCAACGCAAAAAAATGATAATTTTGCAAGTGTCTTCTTTTCAGGTTAAAAACTAAAGCCTCGTTCGCTTAATTCAAGTTTAATCGTGGAATGAATACAGAACACAACTTAAGTGGAGACCGAGGGACAGAATCAACAACCCTTCTTGGAGTTTCTTCCATATGGCCTTCACGCCATTTCCAACACCCGAAAAACACCAGCTTAGATCGTTTGATTCCTGTCTCCTGTACTCCATCCTCGTTGTGTTTTGTCTCAGACATACCTGCGAGATTTGGGGTTATTTTTGAAGTGCGTGATCTGCCAAACGACGCACAGTGTTTAACCCTCTGTATACTGATGTCAAAATAACGACATTTCAAGCTTCAAATCTCTCCCATAATGCAACTAGGAATTTAACCAATTCAATCTTGTTTGACAGAGCTCAAAATCCACTTGAAGAGCATTCCGTCTATATTTTGTTTTGTCAGAAACGATTTACGGGTTTTTGTCTTTCGCTTAAAGTGCCTAAACAAATGAGCAATCCGCTTTTTATCAGCATAGAATTTGAGAATGGCCTATCCATGTTGCCGGCTTGAAAGCATTTAGTGCGGGGTCCGTAGAATATGCTATTTTTGCTACTAGGATAATCCGGCACTGTTATATAGCGCGGAGTCCTTGAGAAAGCGAGGTCCGTAGCATTTGCTTTTTTTTGCTACTAGGATAATCATATGTCATACAGAGCGGAGTCCTTGAAAGTGCGGGGTCGGTAGCATATGCTGCCTTTTGATGCTAGGATAATCCGGCACTGTTATGTAGCTCGGGGTCCTTGAAAGTGCGGGTCCATAGCATATGCTACTTTTGCTACTAGGGTAATCCGGCAATGTTATATCGCGTGGGGGGCCTTGGAAGTCCATACCAGATGCTACTTTTTCTTCCAGGGTAATCCCGCACTGTATAACAGGGAAGTTTTTTTTCTGCGGGGAGGGGGAACGCGAGGAAGTGCCGTACCCATACATTTGTCTGAATGAATACACCGTTTCCCTACAATTTCAAAACCTCGAATAGCTTGATCTTCGCGAAATCTAACACAGTGAGCACTCACTCGCTATGCTGCCCTCCTTAAATTCTTTTTAACCCTTTACCTACCATGAAAAGCAGACGACACTTGCAAAACAAATTCCTGAATAACTATTTTTTTTTTCATTTTTTGTCTCAAAAACATAGGTTATGACCCCCTCGTTGGAACGAGCTCGACGAGCTCGTTCCAACGAGGGGTCATAACCTGTGTTTTCGAGACAAACAAAAACTGAAAAACTAATGAAATATAATTGGCGTTTTTTGGGTTTTTTTAGAATTTTGCCGTTACGTTGGGTAAAGGGTTAACTGCATGTGTCTAACTTATGCAGCCTCCGCCCAGACAACAAATTTCACTTTTTTTGAAGAGTTTTGGGCAAGAAATTTCAGAATTTTCCCGACGGTGGACCCCGTATCCCCTACTACGAAAACGGGACACCCCCTCAGGCTCTCCCCAACTACGCGTTCCGAGTCAAACTCGCTGCACGTTGAATAAATGAGCGTCCGTTCGGACCGGCCGCTCAACGTGGTGCCATTGCCGATGCGCGGAGCGAGCTGTTCCCCAATGCTTAATTTCGGAAAGCGTTACTGCCATACACCCATATCTGCCGTGATAAAAACTGCAATCAGCACACTCTGAGAACTTGACTGCAATTCCATCTGAACTGAAATTTTACTTGTAGCCGATAAAATCTGAGACTCCACGAGTTAGACAGGAGTGCCGGTTTTCAAGAGCGCCGGAAGCGATCGAGGGCACCTACACCCATTGCCCTCGGCTAGGGGTCAAGGGCGTAATGCTTGCCCCTTTTCTCCAGAGGTGCTCCAGTGGAGAAGACTTCACTTTACGAGAACTGTATTCGTTTCTTACATATTATACGTTTGCCACTGGCAATGTGTGAGTGGTGGGAGGTGTGGCGAGTATCAAGCATAATCAGTGACGGAGGCTGGTCGATAATCATCAAAGAAGCTATAAGGTCGGAGGGGTGAATTCCAAAGCTTTATTTCGTCCCTTGAGTGCAACAAGACGCCATCTGCAATGCGAAAGCATTGCAGTTGGCGCCTTGTTGCACTCAGTGGACGATATAAATATGTGTAATGTCAATACTTTTGGGTATCACATTGCATTACAATTTGTGATACGTTGTAAACGCCCAATCTTAACTAATACCCAGAGTCCATGATACCACTGCCCTCTTTGCTCCCGGATGCTCACGGTGTCCTTTCTGGTTTCCTGGTAGAAATTAATTCCGTCTTTTATTGACAGAATCTCGGGTAGAAAATCAAATTCACGTTTCTGTTTATGTAGAGACTGAAATTCTAGTTCCTGTCACGAGAATAAGCGATGCAAACACATTACAAGGCCTGAAAAAAATAAACTGGGTAGCAATTTAGACCCAAAATGGAAGTTTTGTTCATTTCTTATATCAGTAACTAATAGGATTGAAATTGAGTGTGTGTGGAGGGGGTGGGGGGGGGGGGGGGGGTGGGGTTGTGTGCTATATAAACATATGTAGCACAGCAAAAACTTTACCAGTAGAGTAGTTGTTACCCGTTTGGTAACAAAAGTCCGATATTTTTTTTTATAAAAGATTTAAATTTTAAATAAAAATCAGTCAGCCCAGTGAAAGTTGAGTTATTGCTGTTGTGGAATACAATTCCAGTTTCTTCTGGTGCAAATTAAAACTAAAGGCTCATAAACAACTAATCTCAGTTTCAAACTCGAAATCTTAGAATCCCAGAAACTGAAATAAAATCACTGTAATGTTTGTTTGAAGAAAATTAAATTCCGTACAGAAGGTGGGAGTATTTTTTTTTAAATCACATTACAAGGCTGTTTTCTATGATCCGTATTTGATGGCGGAGGATGTTTGCGCAAATTGATAGGACATGTTATTCATGAATTGTCTTACAAAAAGAAAACACAACGATGTGTAACAGTTAATATGTTCATTATTTTCAATTTTTATCTTAACTTTTTTGCGCAAAGGAGTATTTAATCACATACAGGTAAATTATATGCATTTGCGGAAACGTCCATTTTTCTTTTGCTCAAATCTCCTCTTACGAATACAGGTAAATTTACATAAATATCCTTCGCCCGTATTTGATTTATTATCAAACACTATTATAATAACACCTTCCCTTGATTACCCGGTCTTTTCGAAATAGGACTTCATGATGATCTCATCCTTTTAACTTAACCCTTTACCTAACATGAAAAGCAGACGACACTTGCAAAAAAAATTCTTGAATAACTAATTTTTTTCATTTTTTGTCTCAAAAACATAGGTTATGACCCCTCGTTGGAACGAGCTCGACGAGCTCGTTCCAACGAGGGGTCATAACCTATGTTTTTGAGACAAAAAATGAAAAAAATAATGAAAATTAATTGGCGATTTTTGAGAATAGCGCTGGCTTTTTTGGCCGTTACGTTGGGTAAAGGGTTTTAAACAAAACTTTAGAAGAAATGCAACACATGTTTATCATTATATTTCGTGCAGAATCAAATTGTGAGACAACATCATAGTAAACTTTTCAGTGACCAAATTTTGAAAATGAGAACTTAAATCGAAATTTGGAACTACTTTGTAAGGCGAGCACGTGTAAAATGATCACGACATTGTGAAATGTTTCAGTGGTAATTAAGTTTGAAGTTACAATTCTATCTAGTTATACACCTAAACGCTGAGGTCAAAATATAATCAAATTTTTAACCTGTAAAGTTTCAAATGATGCAAGCAGCGATTTAACCAATTCGGTCTTGCTGGACAGGGCTCACAGAGCTCAGTCCAATAAGACTGAATTGGTTAAATTTCTTGTCTTGTTATGACCCAAAAGTTGCTGCTAGAAATTTTGGAATTTTTACATCAATGTGTAGGAGGCCAAACCTTCACGGACTAACAGCCCAACTTGCTTATTTCTCACAAAATGATTGCCACGTGATAAAAAGAATATGATATTCGTGTATCTCTGTTAGGATATTTATGAAACTCGTCCGAACTTTTGCATTTTTAATGGGAAATGTTAATACTCGTTCCATAAACATCATATGAGAGCAACACGCCCATTTTCTCTCCATCTTATTCCAGTTCCTATCTCTACTTACTACTCGTAGAATGTCGGATTTCTATCAAGACATATCTTTCATAACGTAGATTTCTATCAAGCCATATCTTTTATAACGTAGATTATAAATATTTATTACTTTCCAAAGTGTGATTTACTGGGGTTTCAGGGTTTGATTATAAACGATAACTTCACAAGTGAATTATGCAATAAACAATTGTGTCATGTATCCGTGCGTGCAAACGAAGACGCTTTGCCGTGGTTGTAATGGGGACTTCATTGTTTTTCTTTTTTGCTTTTTTAACCCTTTACCTGTAATTTTTTAACACGAAAAGCAGACCTCTCATGAATTATTTCACGTAATCGGTCCAGCCAGGCGATTACTCTTATATCTCCTTCTTTTTACGTTTTTGGCGTCAGACTTTTACACTTCACACAGAGATCATACCCATGAAACATAACATTCTGTAATTATATTCACGTCATTTCTTCTTTATATATGAACTAGCCACAAAGATATGTGTATAGTTCCACGGCCGTACCTGCGTTGTAGGGATCGTTAACGATGACGAAGGTGAGGAAACTGATTTTCTTGATCAAATTGTAATGTCTTCTTTTCGTGCCCGGCCATTTTGTATTCAAACATTATCGAACAAGAACGTCACTTCCACAGCTAGTCGCGAAGGTTAGTGATTCACACGTCGTAACTCGGATGATTTCGTTCCTCAAACATTTCCTCGTCTGTATGACCGATGTCGCCCTTTTCTCCAATACAGTAAGTCGCCGTGGACTGGTCGTAATCCACGCGTGGGCAGTGATGTTCACGCATGCGTTTACCAGGTAATAAAAATCGTCATCAGCAAAGTTTTAATTAATGAAGCACCGGGTTGTACCCGGTGCTTCATAAATTAAAATTTTGATGATTATTCCTATAATTAGTGTTTGGAATCTAATATTACTGCGTCGGTGGAAATATTGGCCACCCAAGGAAAATGACCTGTCCAAGGCGGCCGTTCTGTAGTTCTCAATTTTTATATTTTAACTTTCATTAACAAGAATAGTAAACATAATATTTTGGGGTTGCCGACTAAACGCCCTCTTTAATTAAAGTTGCAAAATTAGAGTTGAGACACAAGATGGAGTTTTTTTGCTTTTCCAATCTATTCAACTGAGGAAGGTAGTAAAATCTGTTTTTTAAATCCCGTCCCACTGCCAACGACTGCGTTTATAAACTTTCTCATCTTCGTTGACAGTGAATATAAATGTGCCCGGATACGTGAATCGATATCTTTCACGAAAACCACATTAAGCAAAGTTTCAAAAGTTTACTTCAAGCTTTCAAATAACTGTTAAACTCAAAATCCATCTCAGCCAAGGCAAGGTTAAAGGACGCAGAGCTGGATTAAAGTTTCTACAAACACTCGAAGAATGATAGTCGTTTTTGTGCTTAAATGCATCTTATGTTTCTGGATGTAGCTATTGACTGAATGGGGGTTAATTTATGTTACCTAAATTGGTTCCCTATCAAGGTAATTCATTGCATTCCCGTGACTTGTTAAATGTTTAGTGAATCATGCTACAGTTGAACACATCTGTACTGGACTAATGAAATGTTTTAGTTCTGCTATGTCACAGAATGATGGAAATGAGGTTTTGTCATTCCCATACTGGACGTGTTTCCACCAGGACGGAACATAAAATTTATCTACCCCCCCCCCCCCCACCCACCCACCCTATCCCCAGTCTGTTAGATCTGTACCTTATGTTTTGGGCTTTTGATCCTTTCTATGCCGTTGGGGTTCCTGGACTGAAGTGCATTACTGTGAGTGGCCCCTTTTATGCCGCACACCTTCATTTAACATCATGTTAAGTTTTTATAAAGATATAGGTAACATGTAACATGTAAAGTTACAGTATTTATGTATTTTAGCTGCACTGTGTTGCATCTGATCAAAACAAAATCAAAAAATGCCACTCAGGATCACCGATCCAATGTCGAGTTGTGACAACAGAAAAGGTGGGTTTGATCATTATGAAGTTATTGTCTGCAAATGAATTATTGAGTGTGTGCTGGGTCTGTGACCTTTACATTTGACGTACTGAATTCCAAATAAATTGAGTTCCTATGGAGAATGACAGACGAGGGTTGAACGATTTTCATGTTATTGTGTAGAAACCAATGGAGTGCAGAGTTCAACAATTTATATCTTGCTTGACAAAAGTGAAAGAACCCTCTGTCTGAAAGAAGATAACAATTGTAGAATTGATGACTATGCAAGGGACTAAAAGCTTGCCGTGAAGAAGGGTTAATAGTTAACAATATTATTCGACATGGAAATATCATTTGTTCTGTTAACTTGCTGCAGTCAGATGTCAAAAGTATGCACACCTCAATCCTAATTATGTCCCCTTGTGTAGTGAAGAAATCAACAATTTATATCTTGTTAGACAGAAGTGAAAGAAGCCTATGGAAACAAGATATAAATTATAGAATTGATGACTGTGCAAGGGACTATACATTTAATGTGAAGAATGGTTAGTAGTTAATAATATTATTCGACACGGAAATATGATTTGTTTTTCTGTTAACTTACAGCACTAAGGTCTCAAAATTACCCACAGATTTACTGCGTGTAAGGTCACTGTGACCTTCACATTTCACCTAACAAGTCCATAATAAATAGGGTTCTACACTCACTGAGGCCAACTTACATATGAAGTTTCATGAACGTAGGTTAAACCACTATCAAGTTATCATCTGGAAAACAATTGTTGCGATTTACTATGTTTAGGGTCGATGTGACCTTGACCTTTGACCTGCTGAGTCCAAAATCAATAGGGTTCTTCGTCGCACCCAGGTCAACTTACCTATGAAGTTTATTGAATGTAAGCTGAACCACTATCAAGTTATCATCCGGAAACCAATTGTTGTGATTTACTATGTTCAAGGTCACTGTGACCTTGACCTTTGAACTGGCGAGTCCAATATCAATAGGGTTTTTCCTTGCAAGAAGTCAACCCACCTATGGAGCTTCATGAATGTAGGTTAAGACACTATGAATTTATCGTCCACAAACCAATTGTTGCGATTTACTATGTTCAAGGTCACTGTGACTTTGACCTTTGACCTGGCGAGTTAAAGATCAGTAGGGTTCTTCCTCATAGCAAGGCCAATGCAGCTATTAAGTTTCATGACTATAGGCTGAACCACTGTCAAGTTATTGTCTGGACACCAATTGTTGCAATTTGGTCACTGTGACCTTGACCTTTGACCTGGCGAGTCCAAGGTCAATAGGGTTCTTCCTCACACCAAGGCCAACACACCTGTAAAGTTTCATGACTCTAGGTTGAACCACTATCAAGTTATCATCCGGAAACCAATTGTTGCGATATACTATGTTCAAGGTCACTGTGACCTTGACCTTTGACCCGGTGAGACCAAGATCAATAGGGTTCTTCCTCACACCAAGGCCAACACATCTATGAAGTTTCATGACTCTAGGTTGAACCACTATCAAGTTATCATCCGGAAACCAATTGTTGCGATATACTATGTTAAAGGTCACTGTGACCTTGACCTTTGATCTGGTGAGTCCAAGATAAATAGAGTTCTTCCTCGCACCAAGGCCAACCCACCTATGAAGTTTCGTGAATGTAGGTTGAACTACTATCAAGTTATCATCCGGAAAGGAATTGTTGCGATTTACTATGTTCAAGGTCACGTTGACCTTGACCTTTGACGTAGCGAGTCCAAAATCAATAGGGTTCTTTCCCTCACCAAGGCCAATCTATCTATGAAGTTTCATGAATGTGAGTTGAACCATTATCAAGTTATCATCCGGAAATCAATTGTTTAAGATTTACTACGTTCAAGGTCACTGTGACCTTGACCTTCGACGTAGCATGTCCAAAATCAATAGGGTTTTTCCTCCCACCAAGACCAACCTACGTGTGAAGTTTAATGAATGTGAGTTGAACCACTATCAAGTTATCATCCGGAAACCAATTGTTTTCGCACGCCCGCCCGCCCGCCCGCCCGCCCGCCCGCCATTCACCAAACTGTAAGTCGAGTTTGACTTCGTCACAACTCGACTAAAAATAAAATCTACATCACAGTGTAGTCCTTAAACGCATAAAAGTTTTAGAAGTTATTTATTTACTGGTTTCTCCTTTTGTGGCTATCAAGATAACAAGAACTACATTCAATTAAATTTTCCTCTTCAAATAAGGGCTTTTTAATTTTTGTTTCAAGAATGTCAACAAGAGGGCGCGTGGGGCCTGAGGCGCTCACCTGACAATTATTGTTTAAAGAGGGATTTAATTAGCATCCATAACTAGTTAACACTGCAGAGGAATGGAGTTATTTAAGTATTTATAACTCTGTTGTCCATGCCAAATGATTTTTTTCTAGTTCTGGGATGCTACCACAGCAATAATGCCCAGTTTTAAAGTAATGCAAAATTATGGAGTCCAAAGATCAACTTAACTTGAACAAACTTAAGTCTGAGCCCCCCCCCCCCCCTCCTCCCCCCATCCCCCCCCCCCCCCCCCCCCCCCCATCACCAGGATGCTGTATACCAAATATGTAAGCATTCAAATTGGTGGATCTGAAAAGGAGATCTTTAAAGAAATGTCCTCATACTGCACTAAGTTGAAATTCGGGCTACCATAGGGAGCCCAAATATTAACCTAGTCACTCGATTTGAACAAACTTGAATTTCACCTCCCAAGAGATGTTGTTTTCCAACCACGAAAGCATATTCCTACTGGTGGATCTGGAGAAGATGATTTTTAAAGAAATTTCCTAATGGTGCACCAAGTTAATATTCAGGCTCCCATAGGGAGCTCAAATATCAACCCAGAGATCCGATTCGAACAAACTTGAATCTGACACACCTACAGATGTTTTATATCAAATATGAGAGGATTCTAACTGGTCAAACCGAAGAAGAATATTTTTAAAGAAATTCCCTCATATTGCATCAAGTTAAAATTTAGGCTCACGTAGGAAGCCCAAATGGGAACCCAGGGTCTCGATTTGAACAAAATTGAATGTGACCCCCTAGAGATGTTGTATACCAAAAATGAAAGCATGCTGACTGGTGGAGCTGAAGAAGAAGATTTTTAAAGAAATTTGCTCATATTGCACTAAATTAAAATTCAGGCTACCATAGGGAGCCCAAATATTAACCTAGACACTGTATACCAAATATGAAAGCATTCTAATTGGTGGATCTGAATCTGAAAACGACGATTTTTAAAGAAAATTTCTCATATTGCACTAAGTTAAAATGTGGGCTCTCATAGAGATGCCAAATATTAGTCTAGAGACCCGAAATGAACAATCGGGAATCTGACCCACCTGGAGATGCTGTATACCAAATATGAAAGGATTCTGACTGGTGGATCTGAAGAAAAAGATTTTTAAAGAAATTTCCTCATGCTGCACTAAGTTAAATTTTGAGCTCTAACAGAGAGCCCAATTATTAACCCAGGGACCCAGCTTGAACAAACTGGAATTCGACCCCCCTGAAGATGCTGCATACCAAATATGAAAGCATTCTTACTGATGGATCTGAAGAAGATTTTTAAAGATTATTCCCCATATTGCCCTAAGTTAAAAATTTGTATTGAGCCCAAACATGAACCAAGGGGCTTCATTTTAACAGCCTTGTATCGGATCCTCATATGGATGTTGTATACCAAATATCAAAAGATTCTGATCTATAGTTCTGGAGAAAATATTTTTTTTAATTTTTGCAAATATGCTGACTCAGTATTTTTTCGATGCCCCCTGTAGAACATCCTAACACAATCGATGGCACGTTTTTTACCATTCGATTCTACTGGTCCTAGGGATGCTTTATACCAAATCACAGTTCTCTGTTCCGTGCAGTTTGAAAAATATGGGCATTTGAAAATATTTCTATTTTTAGCTCCTGGGGTTCAAGTTCTTATGACTCAATAATACCACATATCAAATTTGGTTCAAATCGGACCATCGGTTCAGAAAATAAAAATTTTGGGCTGGGCCAAAAATCTTTCCCCTCCCATTGCAAAGGCAAATATTGATCCACGAACTTCGTTTGAATAAATTTAATTCTACATCTCAAAAGGAAGCTCCATACCAAATATCAAGTTATTGTACCCACTGGTTCATGAGAAAAAGATTTTTAAAGAATTTTGGAGCATTTTCCTCCACATCCTCCCTATGGGGCTGGGCTCGTTGATTTGAATAAAAACAAAATGCGATGTCAGAACAAGCAACAAACTCCATTTTAGCAAAAATTGGTTTAGCAGTTTAGGAAGAGCAGGTGCAAACACCATGTTCACGGACGACGGACGACGGACGGTGAGTGAACTCTATAGCTCATCCTGACTTTCAGTCAGGTGAGCTAAAATGTCAATTCTCTCTGTTTTGGAGTACCTGTTATAGCGTATTTATTTTAAGAGCGTATTTATTTATAAGAGCGTATTTATTTTTTAAGTCGCGCATTTAAATTTCAAACGAAGTGGCCAGGTTTCTTTCCGGCGAACAAGTAGGAATATTTCTACATTCACCTACCCGAGATCAAATGAAGAGCGAGAATTATTGTAAACCTGCGGTTTGAGCGTATAAATAGTCTGTCATTATTTGATTTCAGATTACGAAAATCTTTTTTTTCAGATTCGTAATCTGAACTTAGATAGATATTTTATTTTACAATATATCAATAACGTTTTACAATTTACAGATAATCTATAACAAGAAACAAAAATAGTGATACATCGCAGGAAGATAACATAGCCAGATTGGCTTTCTACCTGTTATCTTCCAGGTGAAGAAGTGAAAGGCATCGAATGTTGACTGCGAATGAAAGTTTTTTTTTTTCCGGCGGCTGAAGACTCAGGATATAGAATTACACATTTAGTTGCATATGTGCGCATACACACACATACATACACATATACATATACATGAGTACAGCAAACGCACACATACATTCACATATACATATACATGCGTGCATTTTTACACATATACATACATTTACACGTATATACATATATACACGTACACAGAGGCATATGAGGGCAAGCTAACTTGATTTTTGCAGTAAGGCACACCTATTTACTTTTCACAGGATACATGTATACACATATAAACATACCTAACAAAGTCCAATAATTACGGATAGAAACGGAGCCCCGTCACAAATTGTACGCAACTGGCAGGCCACTCTTCGCGTTTGTTAAGGCGTCAAATTTTTATACCTTGGTAATCAGAAATTTTATATTATGGTTCTGAAAATATCGATTACTAATCTGAATTTATAAAATAAACTACCGAAAGAGTCAAATTAATAGATTATCTCCTTGCATGCAGGAAAGGAAATCTCTTGCTATTAAAATAAACTAAATTTGAGGATATTTAACCACATTTTCCCCTGTCAGTTTATAGACTTTTTAACCACTCATTTTTGTGTCAAATGTTCATGAATTTTTCATCAAATCTAGTCATGGCTGCTTTACAGCAGCCATGACTAGATTTGATAAAAAATATTTTAAAATTACTCAGCGGGTTTAGAGTTCATAGTCAAAATAAAAATAGTACGATACACGTGACTTTCGTTTATCAATAGTTAGTTTAAAATGCGGTTTTTAGTATAACTGCTACAGTTAGAATATATTCACACTAATTTATACTTAACTAGCGGGCCCACCCACCCCGGCCCCACAAAGCAGATTTTCTTTTTCTCGGGCCATTTTTTTGTTAAATTGCATGTGGGCGGGCGGCTTTTTATTTTATTTTTGTAATTATTTCTTTGCCATCAAAAGTTCATGTTCTTGGTTTGTTTTATGTTTTAGCCCTCATAATCTACAGAATAGTATGGGTGGTGGTGTATTTCGTCCCTTGAGTACAAGAAGACTTTGCAATGCTAAAGCATTGCAAAGCCTTGTTGTACTCAAGGGACAAATTTATGAATTTTATTAACTTGGGTAAAATATTAGACATAAACCATTGAATTTTTTTTTTAAATGTCACATTGGTTATAAAAAGGAAATCATGCAGCATCCAAAAGGACCATGCGGGAGGGTCTGAGAAACATAGTTTTAACCTTTATAGGCCTTCGCGATTTTTTTATTTATTTATTTTTTATTTTTTTTTTGTGAAGAGCGCTGGCCAGTTAAGTCGTTGCGTTAAGTAAACGGTTAAATTACATATTATGTGATCAAAAAGAATCTCAGATCCGTCATGATTTGCCATGAAATTTCTTAAATTCACTAAAATCGATCTGAGCTGAGGTAAACCTCCGCTCAGATCGATTTTAATAAATTTGGTTCATAAATCTCATATCAAATTGTGGCTTATCTCAGATCCCCTATTTCTTACCTGTTGCATTTAATATCCAAATTATTTTGTTCACGTAAGACGTATCTCCTTTTCCAAGTTGTCTCTCTCAAGCTTAATTTCAGAGCGCTAATAGATACATAGTGACATGCTGTGGTAATGCGAATATTATTCACTTCTGTATATCATATTGCATCGTATTAACTGTAAAACGACACAACTAATTAGACTATCTATGAATACCCATAATCAAACTGACACGTTCCATCATGTTTTCATGAACGTATCAACGTTTCAAATCTTCGTATCTATGTTTTGTTATTATGTATTGCCTCAACATTTGTAACAGTATATCAGCCACTACATAACCACTGAGTCCACTTCGTGACTTGTGTATGTGAACAGCCCAAATGTATCTGATGGCGCCGGTAAACAGAGCACTTTGTTCATAAACTACTGTGCTAACTGTTAGACAACAACAGGGGTACAATCCTGTTCAAATGGTGGTTTCACAGATAGGTGGTCCCAGATGAGCGCTTTCCAGAAATATGGGCCCAGACAGACGCTTCAAGATAGACGGGTCCATGATAAACGTACCCCAAGACAGTCGCCTTTCAGATAGACGCTTCCCAAACATATTGAGCATTAATTACGCTTGTTGTCAAGATCCAGATTTGGAGTTGTCTCCCATTTTCATCCCCAGTGCATATTCCATAGCGAATACATCATTTGGAAGGTCATTGTTCTCGCTGCATCTCAGAGACTGATTAATATAGCGATTTCAGTAAGTTGTGGTAACATCCAATAATGGTGAGAAGTCACTTGCCAAGTGAACACTTGGGCAGGGTAAACAACGGGGCGCGGATGGGACGGTTCGGCAGACACCCAGTAAACAGACAAATATAGGCTGACAGACACACAGGCAGGCAGACCGGCAGGCAGACAGACAGTTATCAAAGAAAACAGCATTCACCCCAATAGATTTACCCATTACAAGTACAGAGTTTCATCTTGACGGCATCTTTTTGCTCACATCACCGTTTGTAAATTCCAAATTGTTAACATCCCACAAATTGCCACCAATACAGCAATAAAAATGTTTACTGGTCAGCTTTCAGAAATTATTTATACGCTAAGCTGGCTAGGATATCATGAATGGGGAGTCGTCTGCCTCAACCCTTTACCCAACGAATCGACCGCATCCGCCCGCGTAATATGCAAATTCAGTAGTTGAAAAAATATTATTTTTCAAAAATTTCAACAAAACCATATCATGTGACCCCTCGTTGGAACGAGCTCGTCATTTAAAATAATAAATTTTGATATCGTCTGCGTTGGGTAAAGGGTTAATGTCACAAAACACCCCTTTTCATACTTAAATCAACTTGGAACCATTAAAGAAATACCACAACCCAAATATTATTATTGAAAAAAAAATAATTTCAGTTTCCTTCAGACCTATGTCCGCCAAAATTGTTCCATCATCATTTATTATATAAAGTTACCCTCATTTGTCCTTTTTCTTAATTTTATAAGGCGAATAGCAGCCAAAGCCGAAATGGAGTCATGAAGAGCGGGTTTAGCAATAAATATTTAACCCTTTGCGCAACGTACACGATATCAAAATTTATTAATTTAAATATCATTTTTATCAAATTTTTCAAAACATTTTGACGAAAGCATATCAGGTGACCCCGTATTGGAACGAGCTCGACGAGCTCGTTCCAATAAAGGGTCACATGATATAGTTTTGTTGAAACATTTAAAAAAAAACATTTTTCTAACTGCTGAATTGGGAGCGCGATAGCTCAGTTGGTAGAGATGCAGGCTGCAAGCCGAGAGGTCATCGGTTTGAATCCCACCTGCGGCAACTGCATGGTGTCCTTGGGCAAGACACCTAATCCCGATTGCCCACGTGGGGGGGGGGGGGGGGGGGGTACTGTAACGTTGTGTACTAAGGTGTACTACACGTCGATGGTGCACTTGTCTTCTACCAATGCTAACCCTGCATGTGTGGAGTTAGTATGTTGGGGAGTCTGACAGTTGCTCGACGTTGCTCGGTTGTTCTGTCCAGGTACTCCGGCTTCCTCCACCCATAAAACTGTCCGACATGAGGTGTCCCTGGCTATTGAAAACGTCGTTAAAACCCCAATAAAATAAAATAATTAACTGCTGAATTTGTAAATTACGAGGACGGATAAGGCCGATTCGTTAGGTGAAGGGGATTAATCGCATTTTAAAAAGAGTATGTTATTCACTATTTGACTATATGACTATATGGTCAAAATGACTATTCGACTGTGTACCCGTCTATGCTTTTGAAAAAAAGGATTTTTCGGTAGGAAAGTTTATATTTCTCCCCAGTTGAGCTCTACAGTAAATTAAATCGTAACCACGACTCTGATTTTAACGCATGCGCATCCGAGGGTAAAGTAGTTCTATATAATAGGCGCTTCCCATAAAGACGGGTCCCGTCATCTGTTCCCCCTGAAGGCAGACCAGATGGCCAAGGCTCAGCATCCTCTCTCCCTCAAAGGCTGATGGATGACTCCCAGCATTCAAAAACACATATTGGTGGATTTTTTCTTTTTTGTAACCGTTAAGGATAATTTGCTGGGGCTGCTTCCAAACCAGCGAATGTTTGGGTTTCTTTTTCTTTTTTCTAAAATAACCACCAAACTGCGGTTTCAGTATTACAATAAATATTCCCACTTCTCTAAGCAAACACGGAGCAGAACTGTTGTAGCTGTGCGAAATTCCTAGCCATCTTCCAGTTCGAGATTCTCGGCGATTTCAACCACTGCCCCTCTACCAGTCGCACACTCAAACTTAATAAGATTGTTGGCTTTCGCTTCCGACTCTCGTGGATTTATAAGCAAATAAAGCTATAAAGCAAATAAAGTTATTCGTGTCGCAAGGGATTTCAATCCCACATCGTCCCTGTGCGCCTTCGGCGCGCAGAAACTTTTCATTTCATTCATTTAGATGGTTTCCATATAGACGTTTCTCATTTAAATGTGTTGCAGACGGACGCTTTCCATGCGCGTCTATTTGAACAACGTCCATCTGTGATGCAATCGAGGTACAGTTTTTCAAGCTGAAAAAGAAAAAGAACCCGTAATATCGTATTTGACAGAGCTTTGTCAAATAAGATATAATCGGCTAAATTTCTTCTTTCTGATGATGTAAAATTGGGTTTTCATAATATTTTTTAAAACGTTAATGTTATCTGGAGTGTGTTAATCCTAGTTTCGCTCAATCTGTTGATATACGCGTTTTCTGTTTTGCAGTGCATTGTCGTTTTCGCTTACTCTGCACATTACAAAACTGGGGCTGTGACAACCGTTACTTATTCCCAGTTCCTTATTCGACATTCGTTATCAGCCGATAAGATAGGTTGATAACGAATTCGAATAAGGAAATGGGTATAAGTAACGGTTGACAGGCCCGCGACAAAACTTAATTCGTCAAAATAAAATTCATAATCAAATTGCTTCACGTGAAGAATCCTTTGAAGTGAATCCGGATTATCATTGTCGTTGAGAATTCAATACACTGTAAATTGTCCACCTTAAGGTCTTACTTGTAGTACGTCGATTCGTCTTATTTATTTAGCGCGCGTGAGCGCGTATATATCGTTTCGATTAAAAATTTTGATAATGCGACATTCAATTCGCATGTCGATTCAATTACTCGGGAAACAAAAACATAGAACCGCGTGTATACTGGATCCACTAATATACGGAATTCGTTATTACTTCCGGTTTTCATTTTTCTTATCGTTTTTTTTTTTGACATAAACTGTTTCTATATTGAGCAAGCACAGTAAACTGGAGTAAATATTTCTGAAATTATGCCGTATTTCTGTATTTTGCAACCATTCCATCAAAAAAGCCCAAAGACAGTTTTACAAGACAACGTGGTGTCACTTGAGTTGGTTCCTTTTATCAAAGCACGCTATTCTAATAAAAATACAGTATTCAGAAGAAGTACAGATAAAAACAATATATCTGTAAATTGGCATGTTTTGCGACGTAATGTCCGATGTCCCGGATGGCGGTGTATATTTTACAGTGTTTTCTCAACACAGAATGTATGATTTTAATTTTCAACCCATATTCACTTTTATATCTCTTAACCCTTCACCCAATGAATCGGCCACATCCGCCCGCGTAATATCCAAATTCAGCATCTGAAAAAATACTATTTATCTAAAAAATGTCAACAAAACCATATCATGTGACCACTCTTTGGAACGAGCTCGTAGAGCTCGTTCCAATGAGAGGTCACATGATATGGTATTGTTGAATTTTGTTGAAAAATTTTTAAAAATGATATTTAAAATAATAAATTTTGATATCGTTTGCGTTGGGTAAAGGGTTAATTACGTTTATGGGGAATCACAGTCAAAGTTTAGGAATGATACTTGAAACTATACATTAATTGAAAAACAAATTTATCTCTATATCCCGATAAATTCTGTCTTTTCATTGGTCAGAATGCCTTGGACAAATAGCCATGGCAAAGGGTGCGCCCAACATCCAAGGTTTATGAGAGCGTGCAACATCCAGGGTATCAGCGCACGCGAAGCATCAGGGATATATGCTGACAATGAAAGCTTATCTCTTCCGCTCGCCTCTTTATAAAACTCGAACCAAAAAACCCGAAAATAGTCACAAATATCATCCGACAATACAATCATAAAAATAAAATTAGAGCAAATAATTCGTCCCCTGAGTACCAATGTGTTCTTTCAGAGGACGTACCAAACCAAACACTAATATTACGGACTTCCAGGCCATGTTTGGACAAGAACCCGCCAGCTGAATAAGATTGCAAGACACTGTCTGTTCTCATGAGATTACAAATAACTTCCGCGTATCGATGATTCGATGATTCATGGCGCTGTTTATTTTCATGCATCAATTCAATGCTGAGAGTTGAATTATCAGATTCTTATAAAAGGCGTATAATAAAAAGAAAATCTAGTGTGTTTAAACCGAAAATTATCTCACTTGTGACTGAGATAAATGGTAACTTTCGCTTGCGCTGAAAAATAAACATTTGTCTCTGTCACTCGTGAGATAATTCTTGGTATCCACTCGAAAACACTACATATCCTCTATGCATTCCTCGTTAATTATCGTTCAATTATCTCCAACTTTTTCTCCATATTTAAACCTTTCTTTTTTCTTCTTAGCGGGGGAGGAATTCGTCACATACAGGTGAATTGTGCACTTGGTGATACCTTCTTGAAATTTGGCACACTGTTAGTGTAGGCTATGAGGTTCTCAAAAACGATCGGCTACAAGTTGACACCGACCGGTGGCGACCAGTAGCGGCACAATCCAAAATGGCCGCCAGCGGCTGAAGGGAACCTCCTTTTCGACGGTCTACCGACTATACATCCGATTGTAAGGGCGCGAAAGTGAACTCTGATCCACGCACGTGTTGGAAACAGACGTGGGAGATGATGTAGAATAAAACGAGATTCTCTATACGGACGCATCAATTTCTTGGAACTTGAAAAGAGCGTTGTTTCTCCGGGATCAGCGTCATTCAGGCAAACCTGAATGACGCTGATCCCGGAGAAACAACGCTCTTTATGAAGCAGTCTCTTTGCCATACAATCTCTTGTTTGGCGTAATTCCGCAAGCAATTCTGATTTGTCTGTCGAAATTAATTCGAGAACGCGATTGTTCACAAAAATCATTCACAGAATGAGTGAGAATCCTCTTCGTGTACGGACTAGTACTGACTGGGAACGTTGTTGCTTTTGCCAGCAAGACAGTTCCAAGAAATTGATGCGTCCGTATAGAGAATCTCGTTTTCATGACGCCTATAAAGCTATTGAGGAAGACATAACGCGCTTCCTAGATAATGGCGTTGAGCTTCCATATAATTTGACCATTGATTGTTTGATGAGAGAGAGTGATGAGTGTATGTCGATGTCACTGTTGACGAATAAGGCAATATATCATAAGACATGCCGTGACAGTATTCGGACTCACATCGTACAGCGCGTGCTACACAAGCGAGAGCGAAATGAGGCAGTGGCATCCTGCTCCACGCTGAGTCCTAAAAGAACACGGACAAGTTTTGAATCTGGCTGTGACAGGAAACTGCCCCAGTGTGTTTATTGTCACAAACGCGAAGGTGACAGCAGTGAGCCTATTTGCAGATCAATGTCTGATAACAATAAACTCAAAATTATGGCAAAGGAAGCCGAGAACTGGGTTGTTTTTTCTCGGGTCAATGCAGCATTTGATTCCGCTGCTAGTGATCTTTACTATCACAAAACCTGTTATTGTAAGCTTGCCAATGAAGCACGAGCGGCTAAATCTAAAAAGTCGAAGAACGCCGAACATTCCGCGTCAGGCCTGCCCTATGACCCTCTCGTTATGGCAGAGCTCATAACATTTGTTGAACACAACGATTCCGCGATGAAGCTTGTCGATCTCAAGAATCTGTACAGTCGGAGGTTGAAGCAAGTCGGTTCTGATTGGCTTAGTGAAGAAATACATTCCACTCGATTCAAAGAACATTTGTTGCAGAAATTGGGCGATGGCTGGGACGCCTTCACACAGGGTAGAGATGTGTTTATTTCAAGTAGGTTTCGAGTTGGCTCCTTGTTGTCCGAATCTTTAACTCGTATAGTGTCTGAGGAAGAGGCAAAAAAGATAGTTGATGTGGGTCTTCTTCTGCGTAAACACATACTCATATCTCAAGCTCCTTTCACGGGATCATTTTCATCTTATTGCTTGAGCGAGCCTGTACCCAACTCACTCCTGACTCTTCTTAGAGTTCTACTTGAGGGCACATGTAGTATACAGAACTTAGGCGATGATGAGACTGTTAATGCCAAGACTCGAGTGGCTTGTACTATTTCACAGATGTTGATCAGCAATTCAGCGAAACGCTCCGAACATGCACAAAATGTTCACCAGAGACGTGACAGAGAAACTCCAATGCCTCTTTATGTGGGTTTGAAGTTGCATGCCCATGATCGTATGAAAAATCTTATCAGAGATTTTCATCAAATGGGACTCTCTGTCTCTTATGATCGCGTAATGGATGTTCGCAGGAGTTTCGCGAGAGCTGTTTCACTGCGGTTCAAGAACGAAGGTGTTGTAGTCCCAGCTAACTGCAAACGTAATGTTTTCTCGATAGGAACCACTGATAACATTGATGTATCTGGTAGATCTGATATGCATGGTACGTCCATCACACTCATTGGTCAACTGAGCAGGGACAATGTGGGTACTGATCCCCCACCACTGAGTTTAGATGTTCCAGAAGACACACAAATTGAACTCCCAGACGACTATGCATTTGTTCCTTTCGTTGAAGACTTTGGTGGGGACATCAGGCTTGAATCTCCAGATGAATGTAATGTACGGCCCAATGAATATGCAGATTTGAACGTGGGAGAGAATGACTGGTTGTCTCATGTGTCACAGATCAGCAATAAAGGGAAGGTTGATGGCAGCTGGCAGCTTGATGAAGTCCCTGTGACCTTTTCAGGCTTCTTTTCAAAACATGAAGATCAAGACAATGTCAAACCTCGTGCAGTTATTGGGGTATTCCCTGTTTTCAGTGAGCAGAAAGCGGACTCACTCAGTATGCAGAAGCATGCTATGTATGTGGTCAGGGAAGCTACTGCTTTCGTAAACCCCGGCCAGATACCTGTCATTGAAGGTGACTGTCCGTTGTATGCCAGGCAGAAAAAATGTCAATGGCTGTTCCCAGAGGAGATAGGTGAGGATCGAATGGTGTGTATGATTGGATTCCTGCATCTTGAAATGTGCACCCAAGAAGCTGGTGGTAAGCTTATGGGTGGTTCTGGTTGGGAGCGAATGTTTCACCTCGCAAAGATATTCACACCCGGTGTAGCATCATCCCTACTTGGTGGGAAACATGTCAAGAGGACGCGACAGGCATATCTTCTCACTCTAGCTTGGCTTGAGATCCTCAGAAAGAATGCTTATGAGATTTACTGTCAGCAGACTGGGCCCCATGAGTCATTTGAAATGTGGGAACAGAGGATTCTTTCACAATCTCCAACTGCGCGCTATTGGGGTGAAATCGTTCGGAACTTTCTCTTGACAAGCTGTCAATTCGTTCGGAACCAACGAATCGGTAACTGGCCTGGTACACTGTGTTCTATCGATGAGTTGTGCAGTTACTTTTTTGCCCTAGGACATACAAATTATTGTCGGTGGGTCCCCGTATTTCTGAGAGACATGTCTCAGCTACCCAGGCGGCATCCTTCAATCCACAACAAATTCATGGAAGGCCATTTTGTGGTCCAGCGTAGTGAGAGGAAGTTCAGTATGATGGGTTTAGATCAGAGCCAAGAACATAGTATCCAACTACTCAAAGAAGACAGTGGTCCAAAAGGTCTCTATGGCCAGGCTGAAGAGAAAGTCGTTATTGAGCTTTCAAGGTCAGAAGTTCTGCGTGTTATAGATGAGTATGAATATGCAAGTTTCCACACAACATCATCAGATAACACGGAACACCCGGAAAGTTCGGTATCAGAGCAGAAAAAATTTCTGAATCAATTGAAATCTCTCCTCGATCTGGTGAATCAGGGACTCATTATCAACCCTTATGATGAAACTAGTGGTCAGCTGGTGACATTAGATACTGGTGAATATATGGACCCCGAAGTTAGTAAGAGTTTACGGTCATTACCCGAAAGGGGCAAGCATTTATATTCCACTTTCTTGAAGGAAAGGCTTGTGGAATGCACCGTACCCCTGAATGATGTTATTCCCAAGGCAAATATATATACCTTCCTTAACCCACCCCCAGCCAACCTGGACAAAGGCCGAGACAAACTCATGTCAAGTAAAGCAACTGCCGCAATAGTTACCCAGATGTTCGTTTCACTGCAAGCCCGGCCTGATTCAAACATGGATGAGTTTTTCATGCACGAGAATGCACGTGATCCGCCAGCATTATCCGATAGAGGTAAGCTACGGAGTGGGACAAAATCTCAAATTCTCAATTGTTTACCAGCTATTCCTGCACAAGGGAAGAATTCAGCAGCTAGACAAGCTTCAGTTGTCATCTTGGATATGCCTGCTGTAGTCCATGTAATCAAACCACAGAAAGCGGATCTGTTTGGAGAATATGCTCGATTGCAATTATTGCCATACATCGAATCTCTGATTAACACGAACACCACAAGGGTTGATGCGATCTATGACTGTTACCCCGAAGGCAGTTTGAAGAATCAGACGCGAGCAAAACGCCTCGGTGAGACAGCAGTTAGGTTGATACGGGTGTCCGAGAACGTCCCTTTACCTAAAGGGAAGAATTGGCAGGCATTCTTGAAAGTTAGTGAGAATAAAGACGAATTTTTCAAGTTCCTGTCTGCTGAACTGCTGAAATTAACATCAACATCCGAGTACCAGTTGTTAACGACATCAGGAGAATATGTACTATGCAATAAGGATGTTAGCTTATGTGACATATCTCCATCGAACCACGAGGAAGCAGACACGCGCATGATGCTTCATCTCAACCATGCAGTCTCACAAGGTCACAAAATAGCTTTTCTTCGCACGGTTGATTCTGATGTCGTCATTCTGTCTTTGCACCATTTCGCAACATTCCGTGACCTTGGACTCAGTGAGCTGTGGATTGGGTTTGGAATTGGAAAGGCATATAAAGATATGCCAATTCATGAGATAGCTTCACAACTTGGACCTGATTACTGTAAGGCCCTGACTTTCTTCCACGCCTTCACAGGTTGTGATGTAACATCCAGCATGCTCGGCATTGGGAAGAAGACAGGATGGAATGCATGGATGAATTTTCCCGCATCAACTGAAATGATGATAGAATTGACTGAGAATCCGCAAGTCTTTTCAGAGGATTCCCCTCATATGCAGCATATCGAAAAACTCACCATACAGATGTACAGTAACAGTTGTGTCAGTACACGTGTCAATGATGCGAGACGGCATATGTTCACACATGGCCTTAAGTCTATGGAAAACATCCCGCCCACCAAAGCAGCTCTGTATCAACATGTAAAAAGGGTAATTCTTGTGTCATCTTTCATTTGGCATCGTGCTCTGCAGAAACACTTATGTGTGCCAGACCCATCACAGTACGGATGGGAGTGGAATCCACGTCTCAATATTCTGGTCCCATTTTGGACTCACCTAGGAGACGCAAGTGCTGCATGTGCACTGATGCTCCACTGTAGTTGTGCCAAGGCCTGCAAGGGCAATTGCAAATGCTTGAAAGCTGGATTAAGGTGCACACCTTTGTGTAAGTGTGAAGGTGGCTGTTGTAACAATATTGAGTAGTATACTGTCATGTTAGGACCAGTCATCTCCTATTCTGGTATTTTTTTTTCCATTTTCGGCCAGTTAACACATGTCATGTTTCTAGTTGAGTTGATTTTGCTAACAAATGTTCATCCCATGTGGCTTGCTACATTGTCCGGGGTATAGGAATACAGTTTTAGATTTCGGAAAATAGTCTGTTATTTACTGCACAAGACGGTGTTAATTCATGCATAGCATGATACAATATCCCCAACTATTTTGCCTCTGTACAACAGTTGATACCTTCGTTCACCCGTGTGTTCATCTATGGTATCCTTGTCTTTCTCTGGCCATAGGCCACATGTGACTAGTCAGTTCCTACTCCATAGCAAATCAACTTGGAAATCCTTCATCTTGTAGCGCACTCATGTCTCAATGAATCCATACCTGAGTTGATCTAATAAATCTAACGTAAGGTATCAAATTGCCATACCGGATCATATTTCGATAAGTTATTCGCTAAAACATTTCGACCACTCATCGACATCAAAGGTCATGTTTTGGCTCCCAGTGGTGGCTATATCTCTATATCCCTGGTAAAGTAGCATACCATGAGGGATGGGCATTAAGTGTCGGCAACATTAATCCTGACTTGGAACACACCACATCTTAACTGGCCGAAAATGAAGAATACTACTTGTAGTCAAAAAATATTCCTGTACCTCGAATGACTGCAAACATACACTCACCCCTTCTAGTCACATTTTGCCAATGTTCTATACTGGCAAGATAACATTGTATAATTAACAACGGGAACTAATGCATCCCGAGTTCATTCCAGCACTGCCCTTGCTGGCAGACGTGTCGCTATGGTGTTGAGATTGAACCAGAACTCCTCTAGAAATTTGATAGTTTTATTTTCTTAGAAAATAAATCTATCGAAAATGCCGGAAGTTGAGAATAGACTGTCACTTTAATTGGATTATCAAATGTCCAAGTATCCCCACTGCTGCATACTATCGAGTACCCTTGTTCATGTGTTGACAGGAATCTCTCATACCATGTTCATTTGACCATTGCATTCCCGAGAAACATTCAACACTAATTTATCTACGGACGGACGATCATACTGACAGTCAGACACACAGACGCACACATCGACGGAAATTCTGATCCCATTATCCATTAATCTTCCCCCCAACTTGTTCCAAGGGCTTCACTCCATCATTCACATCAATTACAGCACATGTATGGTGTTAGGTTTGGAGCTTCAGTTGTGCGATCGGCGAAAATAGCTTTTTTTCGATCCGCTTGGCGGCCATTTTGGATTTCGCTGCTAGTGGTGGCTAGAGGATGGTGCCAACTTGTAGCCGATCGATTTTGAAATCTCTGATGCCTACCCTTACATCATGCCAAATTTCAGGAAGGTATCACCAAGTGCACAATTCTAGCGAATTCCTCCCCCGCTATCTTGTCTGCAAAAGGAACCCGTAATTGTGACCTGTTTCTGCTTATCTCGCTATTCTTTCGATTGCAGAATTCCAGCCAACGAAATTGTTTATGAACTGTTTCTAACTTTAACGCCAGCCTATATTTAATCATTCTGCTTTGTTTTGTTTTGTTTTGTTTTGGTTTTTTTTTTGTGGAGAGGTGGAGTACGTTTTCGAGTTTTTTCGAATGAAGATTTTTACCTCCCAAAGTGAGGACCCTGCCCAGTAACCTTGGAATTCTTTAAAAACAATTTTCGTAAACCACTAGTCAAAATACGTAGAGATGGTTCCGGGCATTCGTCTCAAAACCAACTTGGCCCAGGCGTTTCGCCCCAAGATCAGTTTCTTACCGCAACGATTTGTTGCTTATGTTGCATGGTGGTGGGGGAATATGTGTGTTTGTGTGTGTGTGAGGGGTACCCTTCCAAGTGGGTTCGAGTGAAAGTGTTAACACCAATGGTTTGGAACCCTATCCAATAAACTTGAAATTATTTGAAAAGAGTTTCTCGATAACCCCTAGTCACAATGCTTTGAGAAGTAGTATTCAAGTAGTAGTAGAAGTAGTAGAAGTAGCGCTATTCACGAAAATCGCCAATTAATTTTCATTATTTGTCTCAAAATCATAGGTTATGACCCCTCGTTGGAACGAGCTCGTTGAGCTCGTTCCAACGAGGGGTCATAACCTATGATTTTGAGACAAAAAATGAAAAAAAATAGTCATTCAAGAATATTTTGCAAGTGTCGTCTGCTTTTCAGGTTAGGTAAAGGGTTAACGCCACATCAGCATTGTCAACACCAGTTCAACTTGCTATACGTCATGGGCGGAATGTGCCAAAAAAGGTACCGGAAAATGCTTCAAGGGGCGCCCCGGACCTGAAGAACATTTTGATTTTTTCGAACTGAAAGAACGCTGCATCTGATTGATTGATGGCAGTCCACACAGAGGGCATTTCGACATCATCTTCGTTGCTCATTCGATTGTGAATGGTCACGTTACTGAGAGATGTTATTCAAGTGATTCCGTGTGTCACTTTTCTGACAAACAAGTACATATACATTATCATGACCATGTACATGTCCTGTAATTTGTATCAGATTCGAGGTCGTGTTTACAATCGGATCGCAACGAACCCTGATGGGTTCGTTGCGATCGGATTGTAAACAAGACCGGGATCAAAATTTGAATTTCAGGCACTATATTATAATGCGTAATAACAATGCATGTATGTGAATATTGCCAGAAACTGAATCTGATACGGAATCGGGCCGGTTGGGAGGGGGGGGGGGCTGATACAAACGTTTTTTTCCGAGTTTTTGGGGTGCAAATTACGTAGATTGTTAGATGAATAGGTTTATATAGAAAACGAGGTAATCGATCTTGTTATAAAAATATGAACATTATTTGAAAGGAGAAACGCGAAATGGTTCTTCTCTTGGAACTCACTGTGTCTGAACACACATGCAAACATTGATAACTTAACTGGCCGTCGAAAGAATTCCTGAGAATATTCTCCCAATCTAAAACAATTAAAACTTTATATTGAAACTGACGTCGCGGTGAAAACAGAAGTTGGTGACGACGTCAAGACGATGACATTGGCCTAAGTGGCAGCCGTGAGCTGCGGGTTGGGGAGGGAGGTTCTGGTCAGAATTTGTGCTGGGTTGTTGGACATTTAAAGCATCGGGCCACACATGACTCGGCCTAGTGGGAGTAAATTTTGAAAAACTTGATAACAAGAGAAGCAAAACCTTTCAATTCAGGAGTCTAACGAGAGATGTATATGACTGAACCGAATACTACATATTTTCCTTTCGATTATTGGCGTGGCATCAGTTGTCTGTATATTTTATTCATTTTAACGCCACATCCGGAGTACCGACAATGAGGACCCCCATTGAGTTAAATGTACCCCACTCCCAATAGGGACACTGGCTGTGTCCCCCATGGCTCACAGGACGAGCCATCCCTGATTGGCCTTGTGACATTTAACCATCCCCTTGGACAGTTCCGGAATGGTACAATACTGGTGACCGGAAAATTCATTAGACATGGTAACATATGGGGCGGCTGACCCCGGTTGTTCGCCCTCTGATATAACGGCCGTCTATTCAATCAAATTCCTTTCGCTTTTTGATCATTTCATGAAATTTCAAGCACCAACAGGTGTTGGGCTGCATCAAATTTGGGGAATCAAGGAGGGTTTCCAATAGGGGTCCCACTGGGAAACTCAAGTTGAAGGACACAGTTCAAATACGAAGTCAAGCGCACAATCTTATTATACCACTATTTCATATCCATGTAAATATTATTGTTCTGTTCTTACTGAATTCATATCGGGTGGATCCCGAAAAGCTATTAAGGGTGGCGTGAGACTCCATCATCACAAATCGCCGAGGGGCACATTTAAAAGGCCCAAGTTGGACGGTTGTGCATCAGATATACCCAAGCTCTTAGGCCACCAGTCTAGTGAGTCTAAGCCTGCAAGGAATCCGACGCTTTTATGGGCAATTTGTTTACCCACTTTTTGTGGATTTGTGCGCAGACAACCGTTGATGTAATGTGGCGTCCCTTCACTTACAAGAATAAACAGATATTATTTCGTGCTCCTGATACAGATATTCAATCAATAATTATTCAATTCGCCTTGAAAACAAGTCTCTGGTTTAATATTTGGGCTCCATATAGGGCCCCGTGCGGTAATGTAGTGTATTATTAGGATAATTCTTCAAAAATCGTCTTCAAATTCAGCTATCAAAATCTTTTGATATTTGATATACACCATCCCCTGGGGGTGAGGGCGTCAGATTTAAATTTGTTCAAATCAAATCCTTTGGTTCATATTTGGGGTCCTTACAAGAGCCCGCATTTTAAATTGGTGCAATGTGAGGAATATTCATTGAAAATCTTCTTCCGATCTATCAGTGAGAATTTTATTATTTGAGATACAGCCTCCTTCTGGAGGATGGGGACAGATTCCAGTTTATTTAAATCAAGTCCCCGCGTCAATACTTGTGCTCCCGATGAGAGCTCAAATTTTAACTTGGTGCAATATGAGGAATAGTTTTTTAAAATCTTCAGATCCACCAGTCAGAATCTTTTAATAGTTGGAATACAGAATTATTATGGTGGTCCGATTCAAGTTTGTTTAAGATCCTGGGTTCGTATTTGGGCTCCCCGTGGGAGCCCGCATTTTAATTTGGTGCAATATTCTGAATATTCTTTAAAACCGTCTTCTTCCGAGCCACCAACTGAATCTTTTGATATTTGGTTTAGTGTACCCTTATGGGGATCAGATTCAAGTTTGCTCAAATCAAGTAACTGGATTCATATTTGGGCTCAGCATGGGAGCTAGAATTTGTACTTAGTGCAATATGAAGAATATACTTTAAAAATTTTCTTCTTCAGGTCCATCAGTCAGAATTTTTTGATATTTGGTATACAACATCAATGGGAGAGTCAGATTCACGTTTATCCAAATCAAGTCCCTGGGTTTATATTCGGACTTCTTATGAGAGACCAATTTTATCTTAGTGCAATATGAGGAAATTCTTTTAACCCTTTACCCAACGTAACGGCCAAAAGCAGCCAGCGCTGTTCACAAAAATCGTCATTAAATTTTCATTATTTTTTTCATTTTTTTGTCTCAAAAACATAGCTTATGACACCTCTTTGGGACGAGCTAGTTGAGATCGTTCCAATGAGGGGTCAAAACCTATGTTTTTGCCGCAAAAAGGAAAAAAATCGTTTTTTCAAGAATTTTGTTTGCAAGTGTGGTCTGCTTTTCGTGTAAGGTGAAGGGTTAAAATCTTATTCAGATACAATCGTCAGAATATTTTGATATTTGCTATCTTGCATCCTTTTTGGGGTCGAATTCATTTTTGTTCAAATCAAGTTCCTACCAATCAGGCCTCAAGTTATTTTAATCCTTTCAACTTTATCAGTCTGTATTTTGTGAAAATTGGTAATTTACTGTTCATATAATAGAACAATCAATAATTTTCTTGTGGTGTTACATGTAGATAGTGCTTGTTCTTTCTTTCAACTATTGCCCCAATCAGTGAAAAACATAATAAGCGAGTATTTATTTTGAAAAAATCCTTAAATCTTTTTGTGAAGAATGAATGGGCCTTTATCGGGTGAGCGATTCGGGTCGTTTGAGGTCTCTTATTTATTTATTTATTTATTTATTTATTTATTTATTTATTTATTTATTTATTTATTTATTTATTTGTCAACAGCCATGGTCATATGACGTTGGACAGTTTGATGAGTGGAAGAAATTGGAGTGCCCGGAAAGAACTACAGAGCCAAGGCGAGTAACTGTAGGACACTCCGGCATTCAGGGGGAGTAAATTCTAAGTTTCGTTTCAGGTGCATTCTGTTTTGAATGTCAAGCAATTTTTCGTTTGAAATCTTGTATCCTTTAATAGTGTGAATTAATGTCCTATGAGGTTTGTTCTTGAAAGCGTACGTGTCACCAAACCAGTGATGGCCCGGAACACCGCGAAGATGACCGATTAGGGGTGTAAACCTGGTTTTTATTACACGCCTATTCTATAAAATCCTCAATATTTAATGTTAATCTTTATAAATTTATTTGATTTGAAATAAATACTGTTTAAACAGAACTGGTTCCATCTCAGGGACAAGATTAGAACCAGTTTTGGTTCTAAAGAGAACCTATATTTTTGCAGTGTAGTGTACCACTAAATGTTTCTGACAATATGCTACTTAACCAATTAGATCATGTGATTATAAAAATGCATTAAAACTTCTATTCTATTCAGGGGTTGAATTACTTCTATTTTATTTTAAAAGCAGACGACACCTGCAAACAAAATTATTGAATAACTAATTTTTTTCTCAAAAACATATGTTATGACCGCTCGTTGGAATGAGCTCGACAGGATCGTTCCAAAGAGGAGTGATAACCTATGTTTTTGAGACAAAAAAATGAAAATTAACTGGCGATTTTTGAGAATAGCTCTGGCCGGTTTTGGGCGTTACGTTGCGTAAAGGGTTCAAGTTTTCTTCAGCTTGCACATGCAATTTATAGAGTGATTTTTCTTACAACGTTTCTGCTACCGAAAGAAGACCGACAAAGACCCAAACAAGGAGTTAATTTTTTTTCACAAACCAACTACTATTTCCGGAGCTGAAATTACCCAGTCTGGTAGCATTTGAGGTCCAATATAAGGTGCGGAAAAGATAGATTTGAAACTTCGACTCAGCATTCCTGAGGTACGTTTAAAATACCATCAGTTTCGGGGGGGGGGGGCGAAAAAAATGCGTGAACATAGGTGGAGATTTTTATTTTGCAGATTTTTTGACCTACCCACCCTTTCCTGCATATTTTTTTCAATACATATTTGAGGACCCACCCCCTTTTCACACCTGTTATGTACAAAACGTGGGCACTCTGACACCGACTCGAAACGCTGATTCAATGCATATTTTTATATCTTCAAACATGTTTCCATTTACTCTATCAGATGCATTTTTCAAGACTTACCAGATTCTCATCAATTCACAAAGACACATTACTGTATAGCTTGAACCCTGTGTGGGCCCGGGTATAATAGGTCCACATTTGATAGCCAGGATGTTAATGCATAGCAGTGATGGCCTGGCTGTTCATATAGGCATTTTACTATATTGATGTAGCAAATTCTAAGGAATTTCTTTTATCCTTATATTGAGGTCTCTGCGTGGACGAGCTTGTTAATTCCTCCCCAGTGGTTGGTGGATTCCTTAGGCCATCCAGCGGACCTGTTTATGTAATTTTACCTTCATCTTGGGAACTAATAACGTTGTGATATAGGCATAATTTGATATAGTTGTTAAAAGCGATGTAAAACCCCAATCAACTGAGAAGAAGTAACGGTTTTCTCGTCAGTGTGTTGGCCTCAGCCAAGAGGAATGTGTCTCTCGTCGTTAAATGTTACAAAAGCTTCGTTAGCTCTTCCTAAAACGAATGAAACTGGTACACTGACAGGGGGGCGGAAAACAATTGCGTGAACATAAGTGGGAATGGGTGGGTGGTCGAGTGCCAAAAAAGTCAATTAATATACCAATAAACAACATAATTCATTCATATTCGAGGTTTTTTATGGAATATTCTATAAAATGAAGCATAGCATATATATAGAATATACCCATAGTAGCTTGGTGTACCAAATGTTCACCACGAATGATGAAGTGTCGTTAACTGCGAGCCTTCGGCGCGCGGTTAACTCCACTTCACCACGAGTGGTGAACATTTGGTACACCAAGCTACTTTGGGTATATTTTATTTATACCATGATCGTCAGATTATTAAGAGTAGCTATTATTTTTTCACGATTTTACTGAGCACCAGACGTACAAACGAGCGAATCTGTTTTTGTTTACACGAGCATCGGCTTGGCGGTACTTCCGCTGTCAATTTTATTGCCAAAACGAAATGAAAAAAAGAAACTGAGCCTTTTTCGTTTTAATAACATAATATCATACTATTTCGAGTTATGCATGCTTTATTATTAACACATGTTTGTTAAATTTATAAACGTAATAAATAATTGCCACTTCCATTTCACTCTTCGCGAGGCGACGTGCGATAAATTTAGACAATTTTGCATTCAGGTCGACGTCACCAAAGGTCAACTTGGATGCAGTTCTACTGTATGTGTAATTTTTTACTACTGAAATCCAATTGCTGGCGTGTTCACCACGGTTGGTGTGTAAAGCTAAAATTTATGTCATAGGCTTTTCATATATAGTAGAATAGGTAATCATATCATGGTATAAATAATATTGTCTAATGAGTCATAATAGCTAAGTATACGCTACAAACTAAAGTGTTAAAAACTACACTTGAAGTGCTGTATTTAACACTTACTAAGTGCTGAACTAGCACTTTGTTCAAGTGTAGATATCCCAGAACTTGACAGGTGTTACAATAATACCACTTGACAAGTGTAATGTCGCGACACTTAAAAGGAAACAACGCAGATGACGCGCATCAGGCTCGAACTCTCGAACCTGATCCGCGTCATCTACGTTGTGTCCTTTTAATTATGTGCCCACCAAGCGCAAATCAAATTATGGACGATTCTGGAAGAACCACCAATGCTAGACACATGGGAAGTGCCATCCATTCAAGTTTCAGATGTCTGACGATTGTAATGTCTAAGTGCTTAAAGCATTGCACTTTGAGTGTTAAAATCAAACCCTAAGCGTTAGAATGGGTTTAACACCTTAAAATTGCCAGTTTTAACACTTTAGTTTTTAGTGTGTAGGACTGTATTTTCAAAATAAAAAAAACGGAAAATATTAATTTTTGTTTCAACAAAAACAAAAAAGGTCTGATTTTACAAAAACAAAAAAAGTATTTTTGATCGCTATCCTGGTATGCAGATGCGATAACAAAAACAAAAACACAAAGTTTTCCCTTCTTGAGCCAGAACAAAAACAAGTTCCCATTTACTCAACCAATATTAGCAACATATACACGGTTACAGAATAAGCAGTGGTATATTATGGGCACAACAGGCACAGTGCTCACATATGCCTGCATATCCCATGATTTACAGAAACTAGACTGTTCGAAGTGCATATGACTGCATATTAGAGATAAAATTATAAAATTAGGAAAAGCTTATTCAAATTTGGTTACAAATCAAAGATTTCGGGAAAAGAATAATTAAGTTTCATTTGCAAGGTAAACACCAAGAAACTAGATTTGTGAGAATATTAAGCTGCACATTTAGTTTGTTTCAATTGTCTGATCAGGTTTGATTGGGGTTTTACATCGCTTTCAACAACTATGGCTATATGATGCATATATCACAACATTGTAAGTTCCCAAGATGAAGGTAGAATTATTCAAGCAGATCCACCGGATGGCCTAAGAAATCCACCAATCACAGGAGGAACTGATAAGCTTACCCAAACAGACACCTCAATATAAAGATAAAACAAATTCCTTAGAATTTGCTACATCAATATAGTATTAAAATGTCTGTATGAACAGCCAAGCCATCGCTTATGTGCGTTAATAACCTGGCTACCAAATATGGACCTATTGTACCCGGATCCACACAGGGTTCAAGCTATACAGTAATGTGCCTTTGTGAACCGATGTGAATCTGGTAGTCTTGAAAAATGCATCTGATAGAGTAAATTGAAACATGTTTGTACATATAAAAATACGCATTGAATCAGTGTGCATTACGCGTTTTGAGTTAGTTTCCGAGTGCCAAATTGTTGTATATAGAATGTATGAGAAGGGGGTGGGTCCCCCAAAATGTCATGGAAGAAATATGCAGGAAAGGGTGGGTGGGTCAAAAAATCTGCAAATAAATTTTCCACCTATGTTCACGCATTTTTTTCTGCCCACCCCCTCCCCCCTACTTAAAATTGGGCAAACCCCTTTCATGTCCTGCCCCATCTCGCGTCCATTTTCTTGTAGAAAGTTGTATCGTCTCACTTAATTCCACTACTGAAGTCTATCCGTCACTGTGCAGATATTTTTCATTAATAACATAATTTGATATATATGGAGGTAGGCTTTTTAAAAAATACAAAATTGGGGATGGAAGTTTGTTTTTTGTTTTTTTTTTTTTTTGTTTGTTTTTTTTTTCTAATCGTGCGATCATGTTGAAGTTGGAACTTTTCAAGTTCTCGACTGCACTTAACTGGTAGAGTGCTGGAAGCCCATATTTGGGATTTTTCTGAAGTGCAGGTACTGCAGCTTCAGATTCAGTGGCTGTGATTGATATTATCTTTGAAGTGATATTATTTAGTCTGTAAGGCTTCCCCTTGTTATAATTTATGGGAGAGTGCCCACATGCACTCTCCCATAAATTGTAACAAGGAAAAGACATGTGAACAAATTTTAATGACCAAAAATAATTTACCACTCTAGCAGTTGAGAAAATTGCCTGAAATAATAGCGATCAAAACATGTTTTGTTAACGTTAATAGCACTGCTCGAGAATTTCAACGGAAGAGTGAGATAATTAATTCCCAGCATACTTCTCAATTTTATTAATTATGTTAATACATAACCTGACAATATTAATTAATTGCGGCACACTTTCATTTAATTAAATTATATACGCTGGATACCTTATATCAATTAGACGTTAGTCACACTGTGAAAACACAGTATACTTATGCACTTAACAATCCGATAAACTGAGAGACCATTACTGCGATCTGGATTGGTTGAAAAATAAATGTGTCCCGTACATATCTGAGAAATGCTGGGGGTAATACTTTGAAGCCCAATCTGTAGTGTAGAGAGGGTTAGGGATGTTGGAACCGAGAGGGCACAGGAGGCTCATACTCCTCCAACTCTTTCCAGAAATGAGAGAGAGAGGGGACAGAGATTAGGTCAACATTATCTTTTCCAACACACTCTAAAATCAGTTGGGTTAAAAATTAACCCAAATCAACTGGGGTGAGTGAATGTGACCCCAATTGGGTTCATATTCACTCAACACGGTTGATTTGGGCTAATTTTTACCCCAACTGAATTTAGAGTGTATATTTCTACTCAGAAATACTACCGTCAGAGAATCAGGGTTGGGGAAGGGGAGCACGACTCAAGCGCAGTAACCTGAAACATGTGTTTCTCTTTTGGATTTGCCGTCGCTGCAGTCTTATTTGGAATTAGCAGAAAGGAGGTGCACATACTCTTTACTGTTAACAGATGGCCGAAGATTCCTTCGTATGATTTGTCTCTTCTACGGCTTTTAAACTCGAGAAAAGTGCACACTTTGGGTTAAACTCGAGAAAAGTGCACACTTTGGGTTAAACTCGAGAAAAGTGCACGCTTTGGGTTAAACTCCAGAAAACTGCACACTTTGGCTTAAACTCGAGAAAAGTGTACACTTTGTGGCTCCATATTCAACAAATGTCTCCGTCGGCCCGAAATATTGTTAACTTTGTTAACCCTTTACCCAACACGAAAAGCACAAGGCACTTGCAAAAAAAAATTCTTGAATAACTTTTTTTTCTCAACTTTTCGTCAAAAGCATAGCTTATGACCCTTCATTGAACGGGCTCAAAAAGCTCGTTCCAATGAGAGGACATAAGCTATGTTTTTGTGACAAAAAGAAAAAGAAAAAATAATGAAAACTGAATAGTGATTCTTGTGAACAGCGCCGGCCGGATTTGGCCGTTGGGTAAAGGGTTAAGTATTGAACCAGATAATGTACATTTTGCTCAATATAGAGCTGCGTTAGTTGCAAACATTGCTTTCTGTATTGTATTCCTTCCACTGATAAATACCAGTACGTGGGTTCCCTAACGTCCCTTCTATAACCACGCCCTCAACTTCGACACGCTTCCTACGCCCTTTCTCCGCTGATCTCGGAACAACTGGCTTTCTGGAACGTCATCGAAAAAATGCGCTACTCAAACTGCCCTTCTCCCCTAAAGATGGCGTCAAGACAGTCATATAGAATATAACCATAGTAGCTTGGTGTACCAAATGTTCACCACGAGTGGTGAAGTGGTGTTAACCGCGAGCCTTTGGCACGCGGTTAACACCACCTCACCACGAGTGGTGCACATTTGGTACACCAAGCTACTTTGGGTATATTTTATTTATACCATGACCGTCAGATTATTAAGAGTCACTGTTATTTTTTCTCGATTTTACTGAACAGCAGCCGTACAGACGTGCGAATTTGTTTTTGTTTATATGGGCATCGGTAGGCGGTACTTCCGATGTCAATTTTATCGCCGAAACGAACGGAAAAAGAAACGGAGCCTTTTTCGTTTTAATAACATGACATACTATTTCGCGTTATGGCTGCTTTATTAACATAAGGCAATGCATGTTTGTTAATTTTTGGCATCTTATATTGATTGGTCTCCCCCACACATTTACTGAACAGTCATCTTATTTAATGGCGTTGTGATGTATCATGTTCGTGGCCGGTCCCGGGGAAAAACGGCCACTCGGGTTCAAACAATTTAAAGGCGTTCGGAGATTGCGAGGCGTCGGGAAACTGAAAACCTTTGAGATATGTCTTTTTGTTGAGAATTGTTAATTTATAGCAACTTCCGCCCTACCGCCGCCATCTTAGTGAAGGTGGAGACATTTTTCTATATGTGACCAATGATCGTTCCAACAATCCAGTTACACGGAGATCTGTGCCTGAATCCCAGATGAATGCTATAAGAATCACAAACGCCCAAGTTCATTAGTTGGAACTTTGTTTTACGCTATACGATTTTCTGCAGACTTCAAGTCAATTTCGGGGGCGCGGTGGCGTTGCGGAAACCGGTTCTCGTTAGATCACCGAAGTTAAGCAACGCCGAGCCAGTTAGTCCTCGGATGGGTGACCGTCTGAGCGATCGATTCGGACTCCTGCGTTGTGCCCGCGATGACGCCGTGTACTAAGGCGTAGTGCACGTCGATGGTGCGCATGTCTTCAGCCAATCTAACCCTGCCTGTGCTGCAGTGCGATGTTTGGGAGCTGGCAGCTGCTCGTCGTTGCTCGGTGTTCTCTCCTTCGGTGGTTCTCTCCAGGTACTCCGGCTTCCTCCACCCGTAAAACTGCCACGGTCATGATTAGCCATTGTGCATAAGTATGTGACCTTAAACACCAATAAATAAATATTATACAAGTCAATTTCTCTCATTTTCAGTGTGGGTGGGTTGTATGATACAGTCTAGTACTCGAGTGGTGTGGGTATAGCATGGAGTGATTTAAGGTCTCAAAAATGAGTGTTCCATTGAGCGACAACTTTTTTGCTGGGCTCGAATTATTTCAGAATACTCCTTTTTCAACCCTATCCTACTTATTGTGAACCCTATTCTGGTTAGCCTCGGCCATTGCCTTTGATATAGACCTAGCTACTCTTGGCTAGTTCTGAGTCTGCTGCGGTCTTTTTGGTCGACCAAATCTCAGAGGGTTCAATCAGATCGTTCCATTCATCAAAAACCCACCCTTTATCACTTTGTACAGTACGCTACCTGAGACCTGGCAGTTTGTTCTTGCGAATATAATGCTTAAGGGCCGCGAGAAAATTCCTCAGTGAGGTCTAACCTCATACCTCTCATATCCACATCTTGGTATTTGGGAAACCCGGTTTTTCAGATCGACCACATCTGCATCCCTATTTCATACTGACTATCTTCGGCACTCCTTTTTTCATCATTTGCGGCCATTAGGGGAAATGTCTCACTGAAGTTTAACCGCAAGCTCCACATATGGGTATTACTTACGACTTGGTGATGTGCTAGGATGTTTTATCCTTACACGCTGGTACTCGTGCCACATCGATTAACCCTTTACCTAACATGAAAAGCAGACGACACTTGCAAAAATAATTCTTGAATAACTATTTTTTTTCATTTTTTGTCTCAAAAACATAGGTTATGACCCCTCGTTGGAACGAGCTCGACGAGCTCGTTCCAATGAGGGGTCATAACCTATGTTTTTGAGACAAAAAATGAAAAAAATAATGAAAATTAATTGGCGATTTTTGAGAATAGCGCTGGCCGGTTTTGGCCGTTGCGTTGAGTAAAGGGTTAACCCATTCACACGCCTGAGTCGTTCTGTGTATTTACGAAAAAGTGTCGGTCAGATTCCAGTTCATTCTGACAAAGAAGGGCGAAGTTATCACGCAGAAAGAAAAACAAAAATAGCGAAGCCTCTGTACAACAGACAGATTACATATTTATCAAAATGGTTAGGACCAGTGAAGCGCTCCACAACATTTTATAACAAAGAACTCTCCGCCGTACCATTGGACGCCTGCTAGGTTGCAATGGTAAATTGTTGAGTGGATCCCATAGCCTCTACAATTTGTGAAGGCAAGAGACGTAGGAACTGGGGGCACAAATGACACATGCCCCACCCTACACCACCACAACATTTTTCAGAAATAGTTTGAGAGAGACAGAGCCCTGTATTTTTACCGTCACTGAAATCTTATTGGAAATTAGCAGAATGGGGTGCCCAGGATCATTAGATGTTAGAGGTTACCATAGAATCCCTCTTTTGAATTGTCTCTACTACGAACTTTAGAATCGATAAAATTGCACATTTTGCCCAATTATTAACAAATTTCCTCGTTGGGCCGATACGATTTGTTAAATATGGAGCATAAAATATGCATTTTTCTCAATGCAGAGGTGTGTGAGTCCCAAACATAGATGTATGCAAGGGCGACGGCGGCGAAGCCGGGATGGGCACAGGGAGCACATGCCCCCCTCCCACCCCCCACTTTTTTTTACCAATTATAGTTATCCGAATGATATTTTCCGACATAACGTATACTGTATATTAGTATTTAAACGTGTTTGAGTGTTTATTATCTGTTGCATCTATTAAACGCGTTTATGTGTTTAAGTAATAAACACTGCTGGATTTTAAAACATAAATACGACGTATTTAAATAATGATTAAATGATAAACAGCCTTAAATTTAAACACATTTAAAAATTAAACGCGTGCAAGTGTTTATTATATGTTACATTTTTTGTGTTTAATTGTTAAACACTTGTTTTTTTGCGTTGTACACAACCCCTATGGCTACTACATATCCCTATACATATATGACCACATTGATTTTCAACATTTAAGATTTTATTGAATAAAAATAGAAAGCATCAAATGGAACGTAATATTTCACAGTTATGATTAAATAAAAACAAAACAAAATAAATAAAGCATGATACATGTAACAGCATTACATATCCTAATCTGTGATAATATCCGAAGACTGCCAATGCCACACCACACAAAGACAGCTGATGCCACACGATTCAATATTGATCGGTCAATATCCAATATCGCAAAATAATGATAATATGGATGAGGTTAGGTTGAGGTTGAGGTCGCTGAGGTTAGTGTCTTAAATAGGGTGGGAAGAGGGGTGAGAAGTAACGTATATATATTTATACATTTTGCATGAATACACCGCCCCATCACCATTGACCCCCCCCCCCCCCCCCCCCACGAAGAAAAATTATTTTTCATCCTATACCCTTGCGGTACCCAGAAAGGTGTTTTTGTGCAGCTTCCGCCACCTCTGGATGTATGTGTTGTGTTCCTACCATAACACTAAGGCACATAGATGTATTACTAATTTCCTACCTTGACACTAAGGCACAAGATCCGCCATTTTTACTTATCAGTGTTTAGTTGACCTGGTAGGATCCCCCACCGGCACCCCCCCCCCCCCCCACCCCACCCCTTCAAAGTTGTTTGGGATGCTTTGTACGTCCCTGGTTACAACAATTTATTTTATGCTAGCCTGTGAATTATCGAAAATTATCTAAAACACATTTCTCGATATCCATCAACGCGATGGATATCGAGGAATATCCCTCAATAGCTCCTAAATGATGTCATGCTACGACGCATCACGTCGCCTTGAAAGAACGATCAGTTGTTCCTTGTTATTGTTTTGGAACGTACGCATTTCTCGTTGAATTTGGGCTGAATATTGTGCACAAAAATGTCTCGTAGCATATAATAAAAAAGAAAATCTACTCTATTTTAGTCAGTATCTGGAATTATCTCATGAGTGTGGACCTGCAAGTTGTATTTTCCACGAGTGATATTTTCAGGTTTACACGATGAATTTTTTTTCAGTAGCTTACTAAATGACTAGCGCAAGCGCTCGTGAAAAATAAAACTTTCAGGTCCACACTCATGAGATAATTCCCGATATTCACTAAAACAGTCTAGATATCCTCTGTGTATGTAAAGTGTATGCTCTAACAGAGTAGAGGACGACTGCCATTGAGGTCAAACTAACTCGAACTTATCTTTGACGTGTGGTGTCAAAAAGAGTGAAATGACTTCAGTAAGCTACGGTAAGTAATTTGAGCATTGAAATGTAATTTCAATCATTTTCAACCGTAGAACGATTTCTAATTGAAGTATACTTTTTAAAATTAACACCTGGTTTCGTCGATTACGTTCATCTGCACCTCACTCCTAAATTCTCAGGACAAAATATTTTACCTTGCTACAAATACAGGATTCTAATATTGTCATTGTACACCCTAGACATTATGTGTTTCAAATTTTGGTTTCATATAAATCATCGTGACATGCTCCTAATATATGACGCACAGTGGAGTACGCCCAATTACTGGCTGTGGATGCTGTGGATGCGACTATTAAGATTTATTCTTTGATAGCTTTGTCATAAAAATCCCCCATAAAATCTTTCTTCATTGAAATGATGGGGAAGCTTTTACATAAATAGTCCGTCACTGGTAACTCCGTAAATTCGTACATTAAGCTAGGTTGTATAAGGGCTGGGGCTGAGAAATGGAACCACGCTGTATCTATAGCACGTGCACTATTAATCCGTACAAATCGGGAAATAAGGGCCAATTTGATGGACATAAGCAGGTGTTCCGTTACATTCCGGTCATTCGATTGATCCAATTCGAGTCACGCTGATTCGGAAATTTTCGAATCCTTGAGATGTTCTCAAAATCCTACCAAGTGTCTCCTCTTTTGTCACCAGGGGCCAATACTATAAAACTTTTACAGTTGTATTTTCTAGAATTGTATTTTCTACTTATTTATATAACTGACTAAAATGAATAATTACCATTTTAAAATATATGGCAATTTGCCAACTGGCAAATTGCCACATCTTTGAAAATGGTAATGTTTCATTTCAACCCATTTAAAGTCGTAACTAGAAAATACAATTCTAGAAAATACAATTGTAAAAGTTTATAGTATTGGCCTCTGGAAGGTCTCCAGTAGATGAGACCCGAAGAACTATTATCCCTCGTGGGTGAGGGTGTGAGATGGGGCAATCTCACCGAGAGCAAGATATTTGGGCCAGATAAGAGGCTAGATTTCCCCGTCTCACAACCACCCCCATCAGGGATAATTTTTCTCTCCCCACCAAAACACTCTGACGCCATCAAAAGTAATCCAGGGGCACGTGCAGCTATATCGGACAATTTTGTTGTCCATTTCTGAAAAAAAACTGATTTGCTTATCGGAAAGAGCGCACAAAAGCTCACGGGTACATACCACGAAATTAAGTCCCAATGCCGGCAAGACAGGGGTTCAAGATTTGTAGCGAAATGGACATTGACACATTCCGATGTCGCCAGTGTCAGCAATGTATTCGCATAACTTTTTGACGGGAATTTCGTGCAACTCTCTTTATTCATAATGGCGTTCACCCAAAAATTCATATAAGAGGATCAAGTGTCCTTTGGTTCTGCGGTCTGTGTTTTTATTTCTATTTTCTTTGACAATCGTTCGTCTGCTAATATTTCCGAAACGTGACGCCATGATGTTTGTTTACGGAAGAACGCGCGATGCTTAAATAGTCTGTGTGCTCATTAAATATGCTAATACGTCGGTAACTTGAGTCATGTTTGATAGATATCTATCTTACACGGCCTTCTCACATGAGACGTGCATATCTTGCATCGTGGGGGTGGGGGGGGGGGGGGGTGGGGGATAAGAAGAGTTCAAGGAGGCTTTGCTTCTGAAACTACTTTGACGCCGTTCTGGAATATTCCGCTTTTTAAACTGATTTGCCCAAAACGGACTCGTGTCCGCAGCATACAAATTCTTAGTGGAAAGAGACAATGTTTACGATTGTTCGAAGTTTGCAATAACTGCTACTTCGACCCCTTGTTTCCAATGTGTTCTATGTGCCATAGAACACATGGCACTTGGAATAAGTAACAGTTGTCACGTCCCCGATTGAGAGACTGTGGTTTCTGATTTGGAGTCGAGTGAAGTCGTTTATATTTACAGAGAAGCCGTTTTTTTTATGAAGTATGGCCCATACGTGCCTTTTATAACAGACGACAGTGGCGGATCTATGAATGTTGGTTTTAGGAGAGTGACACATTTTAATCACGATGTGACGTATCATTCGTCAAACTTTTGTTTATAAATTGAGCCAATTCATCCAAAATTTTCATGAACATGGAAATCTATCACACTTATTGCATCATAATTGAATTGTTTATACCCAACAATGCAATTTGGAAATTTGTGATGATGGCCTAACTTCGTAAGATCTCTATTATTTTTATTCATGCATTAAATTCTAACCTATTTTTTGTATCGTAAAGAAATCGGTTATATAATAGAAACACCAAATGAAAAATATATTTTCCACGTTATTGAGGTTGACACTCATGATTAGAACAGAAGAAACATGATCTCAGCTTTAGTTTAATTGACAACCTTAGCATTTTTTCTACTTTTTTTCAGTTAAGAATGTTGTAACGAGGTGATGACTGACACTATCATAATAAATATATGTACGAAATGTGATGCTACCCAAGAGGTCAGGTTACTGTATAACTTTGAAACTGCCTCTTATCTTACAGTTGAAATTTTTAGATATTTTGCCGCCCATACCCCAACACGTTAACCCTCTACGTGTCCGAACACTCCCTGTCAGCATCAATTGTGGGAGGGGGAGGGTGATGCAGTCACAGCGTACCGTCCTATGGAGTGGGGACGTAAAATGGCTGTCCTCTGCGCGGAGAGAGACACACTCCGTGCAGGGTAAAGATCCCTTCGTAGTATTCGAGAAGATCGAGGCCGCTACGAAGGTCATCCCACACACAAACGCCATTGGGCCAAAGAAAGGCGTTAACACAAGTTGCATAACTTGTTCGCCAATCCTTGTAAAACAAATAAGCTTAACCTTAACCACTTACCTATAATGTAACTGCCATAAACGGCCTGCGCTATTCACAAATCTCCCATTCAAATTCTGTTACTTTTTCAATTTTTACGTAAAAACATAGCTTATGACCTCTCATTGGAACGAGCTCGTTGAGCTCGTTCCAATGAGAGGTCATAATGATCTATATTTTGGGGGCAAAATAAACAAATTTAATTTTTCAAGAATTGTTTTTTCAAGTGTAGTCCCCCATTCGCGTTAGGTAAATGGGCAAAGCAACGGTGTAAAATGAAAAGTTACAGGAAAAGACACTTCATGCAGATGTTGAGGAGCTTCCTATTGAATCACAGTGTAGTGGAATTAGTACGTAAACAACTCGAAGTTTGTATAAAACCGCAGGAAATATACTGTACAAAGATACTTTTAAAAAATACATTTAAAAGACTGTTGACGGCTGCTCGTGCTGTCTCAGTTAAAAGTTTACGGTAAAAAGCCCGCTATTCTGGACGACGATTTTTTTTTGTTCTGCGGATGAGCACAGAACTTGGAACTTAATATTCTTACAGTACAGTCGTCGTGGACTTATCGTAATCCACGTGTGGGCAGCGATGCCCACGCATGCGTTTAGCAGGTAATACAAATCATCATCAGCCAACTTTTAATTAATGAAGCGCCGTTTTTATGATAATTTCTATAATTTGTGTTTGAAATCTAACATTATTGCATCCGTGGGAATACTGCCCATCCCGTGGAAAGTGGCCAGTCCACGACAGACGTATTGTATCTCTTCTTCCCGCCAGATTTGTCATGAAAGCTATGAAGAGTAAACCAGTTAATATTTTTAACTCTTTACCTAACACGAAAGACAGACGACACTTGCAAATAAAATTCTTGAATAACTAATTTTTTTAATTGTTTGCGTCAATGAGGGGTCATAGGCTATGTTTTTGAGACAAAAAGTGAACAAAATAATGAAAATTGGATGGTGATTTTTGTGAATAACGCTGGCCGGTTTTGGCCATACCGTTTGGGTAAAGGATTAACCAATTAATACTATCGCCCATGTGACGCCCCTTACAGACCTATTACTCTTAGTACTACACACCCACCAAATTCCCTTTTTTACATCACCCTAAATGCCGTCAGTGTCAATCATGGTTGGCCTGTAGAAGAAAAATTGAACTACCCGGACCGAAAAGACGCAAAATCCTCGTATCTAAGGCATTGCCTGACTCTTTTCGTCATTGGAAGAGATTTTCAGGAAAGTTAGTGGTAGAAGAGCGATGAAACAGGCCGTATTGGGGATCTCATGGGGGACTCCACAGGGGACATAGGAATGGAAGTGGAAGAAGAGCGATGAAACGGGCCATATTGGGGATCCCGCAAGGAACAGAGGAAGGGAAGTAGTAGGAGAGCGACGAAACGAGCCATATTGGGGATCTCATGGGGATCCCACATAGAACAGAGGAAGGGAAGTAGTATGAGAGCGATGAAACGGGCCATATTGGGGATCTCATGGGGATCCCACATGAAACAGAGGAAGGGAAGTAGTATGAGAGCGATGAAACGGGACATATTGAGAGATCTCATGGGGATCCCACAAGGAACAGAGGAAGGGGGAAGTAGTAGGAGAGCAATGAAACGGGACATATTGAGAGATCTCATGGGGACCATGTAGGGGGCTGAGAGAAGGAAGTAGTAGAAAATGATGAAACGGGTCTCACGGGGAGGGAAGTGAAGTCATAGTCACGTGACACAGTTACGTAATGTTTGGCGGCCATGGTAGCCCGCCTGAGCGGCCATCTTGTGACGTCACCCCCATAGTGATGCGTGGTTTTAGTACGCATTGTTAGTGTTCCTGCCACTACTCGATAGCTTATTTGCTTGATAAGGTTCGAGTCGTTCAAGCAATGCCTGTTTCTGCTCGGCGGTCTTTCGGGTTTAAGAATCACAGATGGCTTCGGTATCAGGGTAGATAATTCTGTATGGGAAGGTACAGTTTACGGGAAATGAAGTATACGGGTGATTATAAAACTCTGACGTAGACAGAGTTCAGGTGAAGAGGCCTAGCTCGTCCTCTAGGGTTAGAATGGTTAAAGTAGCGAGAATAGCGTCTGTAATAGGGAGAAACCGGGGGTTCTGAAGGAATTCGAGCCAGTAAAGTTACTCCCGATCAACAAAACGCATCTTTTAGCACTACGTGCTACTATTATTCTCCAGAAATTCGAACCGTTTCAGTGGAGTTTTTTGTGATTTGGGGACTGAGGGGAATAATGGGAACAGGTTGTGACTATTGGAGGTTACCTATGGTGTGGTAGGATACTACCGGAGGCTAATTGTCGTAAAAACCTGTGGTTTCTACACCCGGTTATAGCCACATCTCCAACTACTTCCCTACCTCGGGCCGCTGCGGGGTCCCGCATGAGTTCCCCCAATATGAACTGTTTCACCGCTCTTCTACTCCTTCCATTCCTTGGGCCCCTGCCGTGTGGCACATGCGATCCTTCCAATATGGCCCGTTTCATCGATCTCCTACTATTTCTCTTCCTCTCTCCCCTGCGGGTCCCCATCAGATCCTTCTAATATGGCCCGTTTCATCGCTGACCTACTTCTGCCGGAACAAGCAAAGTTTCCAGCAGTTGAAGGCATGCACACAATGGACGTACAGTACACATCAGTGCACAGCGTCACCGCGCCCCACGTGGGCAGTCGGAATAAAGGGAAATGCTCAAGGAAACAGCGCAAATGGCGGGGGTCAGAATCGAACCGTCGGATCGTTTGGTCTAAAATCCAATGCTCTGACTAAAGAGCCATCGCGCGCTGGTTCGTGTGACGATAAGCAAAGGTTTAGTACATATATCGTGTACAAAATATCGCCCAATATATAGATGACATAATTCCTGATAACGTGCATCACAGTAGCAGCCATTGAGAATGACGAGGTTCGATTTGACGTGACATCTTTTGTCCGAATCAATTAGAGCAAAACGTATACTCTATATGCATGTTAACCCTTTATCTAACCTGAAAAGCAGACGACACTTGCAAAAATAATTCTTGAATAACAAATTTTTTTCATTTTTTGTAACCCTTTACCTAACCAGAAAAGCAGACGACACTTGCAAAAATAATTCTTGAATAACTAATTTTTTTCATTTTTTGTCTCAAAAACATAGGTTATGACCCCTCGTTGGAATGAGCTCGATGAGCTCGTTACAACGAGGGGTCATAACCTATGTTTTTGAGACAAAAAGTGAAAAAAAATAATAAAAATTAATTGGCGATATTTGAGAATAGCGCTGGCCAGGTTTTGGCCGTTACGTTGGGTAAAGGATTAACCTCAATCTGAATGAGGGTCTCAAAACTAAACAGAATTGAGTAATTTTATTGAGTAATTTTAATTTACTGTGGATTATTTCGCAATGAACAGTCTTGACTGTTTCGTAGTGTATTGGAACCTGAAACTAGATTGCGAGTGACTGAGAGAGATAGGTGGTATCACTGTATCGGGCATGACGTACCTCACAAATGTTTCAGTAACAAAGTATTGTATAACAAAGTAGGCACTTGCCAATGAGCAAGTTAACCAATGGTAATTGCTTTAGCCTGAATTTTAAACTTCTCGATCCAAAGCATACATTTACATGTTTGAAGCTATTATCACAGTGTATCCCCATGGGAACCCCAGGAAGTGAAGCAGTGCTTGTTTCCTTTGGCAAACAAGTTCTGTTTTGCTGGTAAAATAGGACCCAGTCACCAATGCTTGGGGTGGAAGTTCTCGAAATGGGCAACATGGGTATAAACGATTGACTAAACATGACTTTATCTCCATGTTGCGGTCATGATTAGCCATTGTGCATAAATATGTGACCTTAAACACCAATAAATAAATATTGTTACAGTGTCAGCCCCCTGATGCTCGGGCAGCAGTTTCGTACACTTTCTCTGCGGAGACTTATAGAAAGAAGCTTCAGACGAGGGTATAATCACTCTCCTCATTTTTTTTTTTGGGGGGGGGGGGGGGGCAAGAGTGAAACAATCAGGAGAGTGGGTTTGATTTTAACCCTTTATCTAATGTAACAGCATAAAATGGCCATCTGCGAACACAAAAAGTGCCATATAATTTTTTTGTTTTGTTCAAAAACATAGTTTATGGCCCCGCATTGGAACAAGCTCAGAGTACTCATTCCAGTGAGGGGTCATAAGCTATGTTTTTGAAACAAACAAAAAATGAAAAAATTGAGTGATACAAAAAACTGTTTTGGAAGGTTGTCTGCTACTAAGGTTGGTAAAGAGTAATTGAAATGCAATATATTACTTCATGATACTAATTTCAACACATGAAATGAAGGCAAGTGATCAATTGCTCTCCTAGTACAACTTTTAGGAGAGTGATGCAAATGAGAATAATTACTCTCTTTTTTCCCCAACAGTACCTGTCTGAAGTATTGACTTTCAGAGGATCAGTTCTTCATGGGCTCAGGCAGGCCTGAAAATAAGCTGTCTGACATTTATAGAATGAGGTCCCCAGAGGGTAGGGATCAGCGAATAACAATTTTCGTTTTCAACTCGAATCTCGAATCGAATCGTGTCTCTGATATCGATGTCGAATCGAATCTCGAATCGAATCTTAAAAGACAAGCTTTTTCATATTGCACCAAACGGAAGTTTCCGAACACTGTGATGACCCTTACAAGACTGAGTGAACACCTTAAACACCAATAAATAAATATTCTCTGTAGCACCGTCATTGAAACCGCTAGCCCTATTATCCATAGAATTAATTGTTGAAGGCTTAACTTGTTACTATTCACGTTCTTAAGAACGTGAATAGTAACAAGTTAAGCCTTCAAAAACTAAAACTAGGCAAAATGTTCTGGGCAGAATTCACTACTTACCTAACAATTAAATATTGTCACTTACTCAATTAAATATGAAATTAAATTGAGCCTACATGAATGAATTGTCTAATGACAATTTTATCCATTTTGTGCAGGAAATGTAACAAACTGAAGTTAGTAAGAGAGGTTCGAAAACATCGAATCTTGAGACTGATTCGGGATCGATCTCGAAGCAGACGAATGGTATCGATATCGAATCGAATCTCGAATATTCGCATGACCCTACCAGAGGGTGAATTTGATTATGCTATCCCGTACAGTGGGCCAATTTATCCTCTGAGTACCTCCTTCTGTTTGGTTTTGAGACCCTCATTCAGATTGAGGTTCACAGAGGGTAAATTTAGTGAGGTTACCCTGCTGTGAAGGGTAGCATCACTAAATTCACCCTCTGGGGACCTCATTTTACAGATGTCAGTCGGCTTATTTTCTGGCTTGGGCTCAGGCTTGACCATTTAGAAAACTGACACTGGTAATTTGTAATTTGTATTTAATAAAATGATTGATGGCTTACAGCACAAGATATTTTTAACCGATTATTAATTTTTGTGATTTGGAGTGGGAAAGTACGCCTTGCATTTTGAAATACTGTCACAACCTATCCTTCGGTTTCCTAAATTTGGTACCTAAAATCAATTTAAAGGCCTATTTTTGTGTTGTCGGACCTATTTTTGTTAAATTTAGTGTTAAAATGTTATGAAATCAGCCCCATTGTTTTTCTGGGCCTATCAGTAGGTAACCTGGAAAATTTGGAGGGGGAGGGGGAGAGGGCGGGGCACATCTCAGTGACCTTTTAGCCTTGGCACAAACAAAATGCAAGGCCTGGGGAGGGTGTTCTAACAAATTTGCGACTCCCCAAATTTATATGTTTAGAATATATGGTTTTATCATGATAAACAAGTACTTATATTTGAAATGTGATTCTATGTTAAATTTGTAGATTTATATCACTGTAGTTATTTTTTTTCAATTAAAAGTATTGAAAATTAAAATAATTGTTTGAAATCTTTCCCTTCCCTTTTTTTCTTTTAAATCCATATTGTACTCACTGGAAGGTGTTCAACATTGCTTTACTCTTTTTTAAACATCTGGTGTTCTCACACTGAACACATGGCCTTAATACACGTTCCAATGCTGAACTACTTCCTGTGTTGCACACTAAAATGTATTCAAATCCTGTTGCATTCCTTTACTGGTGTAAATGTGAGTAAATTTACTCACACAGACATGTTCAACCAGTGTTCAGAATAGGAACACTACAGTGTTCAAGTGATGTTCTAGTGTTCGAAAGCACGTGTTGAACACCAGTGTTCAAAGGTTGAACACCAATGTTCAAAGGTTGAACACTGTTACATGTTCAAATGCTGTTGCAATTTTAGTGTGCAAATAGGTGTTCTGCGGATTCACAGCGTGTTAAGGCAACCTATTCATTTCGCAATGAACAGTCTTGATTGTTTCGCGTTTTTCGGCATAAACCCCTCACGACCTTTTCGTGGAAACCCGAGTATCACAGTCCCATACTGCGGTGAACCAAAAATTTTGGGTTTGAGAGAACGCCACATTTCCATCGTGGAGCATGATGAGAAGCATCACTCGACGATCGTAACGGCGAGTTAGGGACGAGCACAAGAGGGGGTATCCCACTCTTGTCATCGGTGTGCGGGGATTTCGTGGGAAAAGGTTAGAACATGGAAGGTCAGTGTGCCTCTCGGCTGGCTTCATTGTATCTTTGTATTGTAAAAAAATGAATTACAAAAAATAGGACTGGAGCGAACTGGCTACGCTGCCTGTGAATTCGTCCATGTAATACCAATCCGCGATCCGCGAACCGACGCATCACAACAGCGATGGTATTTCAAAGAGACTTTGGGAAAACCTTTTGACGGGACATAAAATTCTCTTTCCTCTTTATATTCACTGATCAGTGAAAAAGGCGCTCAGCAGTTCCATTTTAAAATCTATGAAAGCTATTCCAAAAAAGTGACAACTACACATACATATTTCGACTACCGTTAAGTGAACGAATACGCTACTTTTAAAAATGTTAAACTCATATACTAATCACATTACAAGACCTCATAATTCTAGAAGAATATGAACTCAATTTGAAATAATAAATTGAAAGTAATATTCCTCAAGTGCTCTTGGGAACAAGGAAACATGCTACTTCATTTCTTCCTTTAAGAAACAGTGACAATGGAGTTATCTGAGCTTAGAACACATACCTTGGATTAATTTGAATGATTTAATTTGTACGTCAATCATATTTAGTAATAGAAAAGGAACGCATTAAGACTCTTTTGCACATAATGACATGAACAACTTCATCTTGAAGGTCAAATCATATCACGTAAAAACGAATCAATGAGGAACAAAAAGAATGTTATACGCCCAATCATTTAACCCTTTACCCAACGCAGACGATATCAAAATTTATTATTTTAAATATCATTTTTTTCATTTTTTCAAAAAATTTCAACAAAAGCCATATCATGTGACCCCTCATTGGAACGAGCTCAATGAGCTCGTTCCAATGAGGGGTCACATGATATGGTTTTGTTGAAGTATTTTGAAAAAATTAATTTTTTCAACTGCTCAATTTGCATATTACACTGCAAAAAATATAGGTTCTCTTTAGAATCAAAACTGGTTGTAATCTTGTCCCTGAGATGGAACCAGTTTAGTTTAAACAGTATATTTATTTCAAATCAAATAAATTTACCAATATTAGCATTCAATTTTAACAGAATAATACACGAACTGAAGTAGATTCAGCAGTAAACATGGAGCTTATTCAACGCAGTCGCCAAACATTTTGAAACAAAGCGAATATAAATACCTGATATATTGTTGGTTCTATTCAGAACCAAAACTGGTTCGATATGCCAACTGTTCATATCTCCTTTGCTTAATAATGATTTGAGACAACCTCGTATAAGCTCTAAACTTACGGCTGAAACCCCCTCAATTTATGTTTAATTCTGTTAATATTTAATGTCAATCTTTATAAATTTATTTGATTTGAAATAAATACTGTTTAAACAGAACTGATTCCATCTCAGGGACAAGATTAGAACCAGTTTTGGTTCTAAAGAGAACCTATATTTTTTGCAGTGTACGCGGGCGGATGCGCTCGATTCGTTAGGTTAAGAGTTAAAAGGCCGCGAATTTGAAGGAAAATAAGATGACGATTTGACAAACCCACAATGTTCGTTATGTGGAAGTACCCTTATGCTTCATATATTATTCGTTTGAACACGCTCGTTCTGGGACGGTGTGGCCAAGAAAAGTTACCGGGAAATGCATCAAGGGGGCCCAGATCCGGTGAAAATGTTGATTTTGCAAACTGAACGAACGCAGCTTCCTTGCATCTGAGAGACCAATGGCAATCCACGCAGAGGACATTTCGATGGCATTTTGTATCATCTTCATCGATCATTCAACAAAATTGGTTCTACCTAGGATGGGAGGAGGACCCATCGGGAAGACCATAGTTCGGCCCAATCGGATAAAATATTTTATTTTTGAAATTGAAGGAACGCTATTTTGTCTCATCTGAGCGATCGATGGCAGACTAGACTGCTGGTGTATCTAAATGTCCTCTCTGTGGGCTGCAGTCCACTCGATATATCGGCAGTCTATGCAATCAGATCAATTTCGCCTTTCGGTCATTTTCACGAAATTTCACGTACCAACAGGTGTTGGGCTGTACCAATTTTGGAGGCCCCAGGGGAATCTAATGGGGGCCAACCGGGAATTTTCTAGGTGGACGATACGGCCAGTCCGCATCTGCGCTCGTGTCGTTTAAATAAATTAACTTGAATGCCTGTGAATACGAGAATGTACTGGCTTGATCGAACAGCTACGCCATAGTTTTTCATCCCGATCTTGTTACACAGCGCAATTTTCCTATGTAGCAAGTAGCAAAAACATTGTACTTATAGATGTGAAGAAGACTTTTTTTAAAAAAATAGTCCTTATATTGCACTAAGTTAAAATTTTTGATCCCACAGGGAGCCCAAAATTTTACCCAAGAGGCTTGATTTGAATAAATCTGAATCTGATTCTCCTAAGGTTGCTACTTATCAAATATCAAAAGATTCTGGCTGGTGGATCTGAAGAAGCTTTTCAAAGGTATTCCCCATATTGCAATAAGTTAAAATTTAGGTTGCCATAGAAAACCCAAATATGAACGCGGGGACTCTGACCCCACTAAGGACACTACAAACCAAATATTAAAATATTCTCGCTGGTAGATCTAAAGAAGACGCTTCTTATTGAATATTGTCCTAAGCTAAAATTAGGGCTGCCACAGGCAGCCCAAATAAAACCCCAACGACTTGATTTGAACAAATGTGAATCTGAACCTCCTAAGGATTCCACAAATCCAATATTAGAAGATTCTGACCGGTAGATCTGAAGAAGATAATTTTTAAAGAATATTTCAGACATTGAATGAAGTTAAATTTTGTGCTCCCATAGGAAGCCCAAACATGACTCCAGGGACTTGATTTTAACAAACATAAATATGACTCCTCATCTCTTAAAACCCGCCCGCCCGCCCGCCCGCCCGCCTGATGCCCGCCCGCTCACCATTCCACCACCACCCCCCCCCCCCCCACCCACACACGCACACACCTCAGGATGCTGTATGCCAGTCATCAAATGATTTTTATTGGTTGATCTAACGAAGAAGATATGGAGAGTAATCGCTTGACTGGACTGGTTACGTGAAATAATTCATGAGAGGTGAGGGACATTGTACAAACACGAGTGCGCGAATTTGCACGAGTGTTTTACAATATAGTCCCTCGCCTCGAATGAATTATTTCACGTGGCCAGTCCAGTCAAGCGATTACTCTGTTTATTACTTTTCATTATTAACAATAATTATATTATTTAACCCTTTACCTAACGTAACGGCCAGCACTATTCTGTCGCCAATTAATTTTCATTATTTTTTTCATTTTTTGTCTCTAAAACATAGGTTATGACCCCTTATTGGAACGAGCTCGTCGATGCAAAGATGCAGTATACCAAATGTCAAGGAATTTTGACTCGTAGGTCTAAAGAATATTTTTAAATTGTATCAAGTTAAAATTATGGTTCCCATAGGGATCCAACTATCCGCACAGCGACTTGTTTCGATCAAACCTGTATTCGACCACACTAAGTATGTTGTATACGAAGTATCAAAAGCTTCTGTTTCGTAGTTTTCTTTTTAAGTTTTAAAAAAAACATTTTTGGCGTTATCAGAGTCATGCCCCTTGATGTGACCCCTATGGGTGTGGCAACTTTATTTGAACACACTTGAATTGACATATGGTAAGAAACACTATATCAAACTTGGTTCAATTCGGCCCAGTAGATTATGAGGGGAATTCGATAATGTAAAGTTTACACCGGACGGACGGATGGCGGGCGGGTGGAAAGTAATCACTAAAGCTCCTCTTGCGCTCCGCGCAGGTGTGCTAAAACAAATCCTTAACATCCACTGACTTTTTGTACAAAAACGTCAAGCACTTTCAGTGCCGTCGCTAAGGAGAGTTTAGGCAGGGCGTGACCCTTCCCCAACCCCACCTCACCCCACCCCAAAAAAAATGCATTTTCCAGTTAAGACGTTTTCATCTGAATTGGACTCGTTGATATCGATTCACTCTTCCTTGTAATCATGAATTTTCCTACCAGCATAGGCGGACTGGCCGTATGGTCGAACGGGAAAATTCCAGGTGGGCCACTTGTTGGGTTCCCCATAGCGCTCCAAAAAATTATGCAGCCCAACACCTGTTGGTGCGTTAAATTTCGTTACCAAAAGGCGATTTGGGTCTGATTACAAAGTCTGCCGGTATATCGAAGTGTTCTCTATGTGGACTGCCAATGGCAGTCCACATAGAGGACATTTTGATATACCAGCAGTCCTGTCTGCCATTGATTGCTCAGATGAAAGGAAACAACGTCCCTTTAATTTGAAAAATCACAATTTTCTCCGGTTGGGCCGAACTATTGTCTTCCCGATGGGTTTCCCCTCCATCCCCTTCCAAGTAGAACCATTTTTGCCAAAAGATGGATGAAAATGATACAAAAATGCCATCAAAATATCCTCTGCGTGGAATGCCACTGATCGCTCTGATGCAAGGTCAAACGAAAGTATGTATCTAGTACCAGATGCCGGCTGTTGGGGGCTTAGCAATACTAATTAAGAGTATCGGTACAGTACGTATTAATTCAATAACATATTGCGTCGTGAGTACTATATTTTTCTATTTTTTCATTGGGGTTTAACGACACTTTCGACAGCCATGTCACCTTATGTCGGACAGTTTTACGGTGGAGAGTAACTGTCAGATTCCCCAACGTATTAACTGAACACAAGCAAGTTTACATTAGCTGAAGACAAGTGCCCCATCAACTTGCAGTACGCCTCAATACACAGCACCACCGTGCCCCTATGGGGGTAATCAGCATTAAGTGCCTAAGGATACAACGCAGTTATAGTGGTGGGGATCGAACCGGAAACCTTTCTGTTTGAAGTCCAATGCTATAACCACTGAGCCACTGTGCACCCACGAGTACAATATGTATATTTTATTTATCCACAAATAAATATCCAAGAAGCATTGAGTTTTTTAACTCTTTTTCATGCCTGGCATTCTTTAGGAGTGCAGGAGTGCTGCACGCCTACTGGACGCCTAGAAAAAATTGAGGAGGGCAATTTTTTGCACCCCTTTATTTTCTGGAATGCCATTCCTGTCTAGGACTGCCTTTAAAATCTATTATCATTTCGTCCCCTGAGTTCCAATGTGTTCTCTGTGCCTGCTGGCACAGAGAACACATTGGAACTCAGGGGACGATTTGTCAATGTTGCATTGGTTCGCAATAATTCGTGACCCATTCTGTGTCGCGTTTCGATACATTTTGAGTGTAGAAGACAGTCACACAAGAATTGAATGCAACATTTTGAATAATGAGAAGATGTGTGTGCCAATTTTTCCACTATGTAACTGAATGTAGTACAATTTTTCAGTCGCCAAATTAATACCTTGAAGTGAATATAACCAAAATAGCATACAAATTTTTGCATTGAAAATTTCAAGTGCAACTGGACTCCCAAGCAATCTGAGGAGGGCAACTGTTTTGCACGCCTTGATTTTCTAGATTGCCAGGCCTGATTATTAACTGATTAATATTTCAAATGTATGATCTAAAGGCAGGTCAATCCATTCTTGAAACTAGGGGCGTTGCGAGGATGACAGGCTGTGTGTGGAGGACATGAATTTTCTAACTGCATCATCAAGGCATGGGTTCGCGGTGGATCTGTGGTTACGGTATTGGACTTATAAACCGACAGGTCCTCGGTTCGATCACCGCCAGGGGTAACTGCGTTGTGTCCTTGGGCAGGGCACATAATCCCGATCGCAGGCACGCACGCACGCACGCACGCACGCACGCACGCACGCACGCACGCACGCACGCACGCACGCACGTCTGTCAAATGTTATTGAAATCTGAGGCCCACTGTTCAAGTTATTGCATACTTTTTTATTTGGGTTTAACGACACTGTCGACGGCTAGAGTCACCCCGTGTCGGACTGTTTTACGGGTGGAGGAAGCCGGAGTACCCAGAGAGAACCACCGAGCAGCAGCGAGCAACTGTCTGACTCATCAACGTACTAACTCCGCACAAGCAGGGTTAGAATTGGCTGAAGACAAGTGCACCATCGACGTGCAGTACGCCGTAGTACACAGTGCCATCCTGCCCCAACACGGTCAATCAGGATTGAGGGGGTTGAACCATGGACCTTTCGATTTGAAGTCCAATACCACTGAGTCATCCCGCTTCCTAGTTACTGCATAAACAATAAATTCAGCAAACAAAGGGCAATAAATCCCTCAGTTTTCATCGATTGGTGGTTATGGAAGTTGTAGAAAGCATTGTTAATATCGTACCAAACTTGATGAAAATCCTATAACTATTGTTCAAGTTATCACATAAACAAACTTCCGGGGGACGGAAAGATGGACAACCCAACAGACAGACAGGCGGACGGAGGAACGATCTGGCGGATGGACGAACAGAATTCTTCACTATATCCCATCCCTGCGAGGGAAATAAGCCATGCAGGAATCAACTTCATTCTTATTTATTTCTCAAGGGAGAAGAAAATAAATAAACATGAGGGGGTGTCCATCCCCATTAGTTCACCAACGCATGGCAAGCAATAAACCAAGGCTTAATACAAATCTGCAAAAAATGTCCGGTCATGTAAAACAGGTCAGAAAAAAAGTCCACACCAACAAAAAAAGTCTAACATTGCATTAAAAGAGTCCAAAATCTCCGAAAAATGTTCGGCCAAGGGTTAATGTCGTCCTATATTGATACATTTAACACATATATGAAATATAAAAACCACAGCTAACCGGTGGTAGCCTCCACTCAAGAATAGCAAAACTGGTCAGAAATTTTTTAAGTCCTCTCTTACAAAAAAGTCGAACATTGCAAAAACACTCTAAAAATCGAAAAATATCACTGGGTAAGGGTTTGTTGGCAATTGTAAGCCAAAGACACAGTATGCGGTTCATAGTAACAGGTGGGAAAGTTAAGTGGACTCTTACACAATTACTTTAACACAAGTGCCGATGAAGACGCGCCTCGGTCATGACCTAAGTTCACACAACTTCTTTACTTATTCCCAGTTCCTTATGCGACATTCATTAATAAGGAAAAAGTAACGTTGAATGCTCAGAATTCTGATACGTTTGCTCCAATCTAGAAGAAACATCCATAACATATATGCGCACAGAAAACATGAGAGTCTGTTATTAATTATTTAAGCATTAAACAAGTTGGAGGAGGGGTGATAAGTTGGCTTAAAAGAGGCAGGACCAAAAGATTCAGAAGTGTGTGCAAATTGAACTTTGTTGTGATGATGTTTGTAATGTTTCAATGAAGGCGGCTCGTAAGCTCCGGAGATTAGCAAGCACACAGATCAGTACAAACGGAAAATATTTAGACTTAAAATCTGTGTTCCAGAAGAGAGAGTTAGATTAAAGATAATCGCAGCCCCAGAAATTTGGAGAATGCTCATATAAGACATTGTCTTCATTGTAGTAATCGTGTTTGAAAAGTTTAACTAAAATTTGTCATAAACCAACAAGAAATTGGCCACACAACAATTTCAAATTCAATATTCCTATTCCGTCGAATCTACGAAATTCAGAAGTATACTCATGGTTGCTTTGTTGTTGCCATATACATACACAGGACGTTTCCTTTACCCCTTCATCTAACATGGATAGCAGACGACACTTGCAAGAATGAGTTGTTGAATCCAAAACGTACCAATCGACATCTTACAGGAGTCGTAAGCTATGTTTTGGATGAGAATTTTTTTTTTTAAATGAAAAATAGTAAAATTTAAATGATGACTTTTGTAAATAGCACTGGTTGTATGTGGTGTTACGCAAGGGATTTGATGCATACATCAACCAAGTGGAAGCACACTCAAGAATGTCATGTGGACATCAATGGCTGGAGAAGATAAGATGGCTGAGAATGCTGCTTGTGAAAAGTACGAGAGTAAGCGTATGCACTTTGGCGGCGATCTGTTTCGTCAAAATAATTTAATAAATGTAAAAAGAGTTCCATGCAGATATGTAGAATAAAAACTCTGATGAGCTATTGTCCCAAACATTTCGGCTTTAATAACCTTCTTCCACGGTTATTAGGTGGAAGGCTATTAAAGCTGAAACGTTTGGGACAATAGCTCATCAGAGTTTTTATTTAAATTTAACAAAGAGACTTTATATTTTTATATGTAGATATTTGTGTTTAAATATATGATCGAGTTCAAGAGAAGATAATTAGACAAAACATTGTACCAATTTGAAAAAAATGTATATATTTACTCCGAGATCGCACAAGAAAACTTCTGTCGAAATAGAGTTCAGAACATCGGGAGAAGTTGTACACATAAGAAGTTCGCCCGGAAGTCAATACTAAATCTGGGTTCAAAAAGAGACAATATAATTTCAAACTGTCGCGACTTCAAATAATGGGAGCGTACGCTAGTGATCCTCAGCGGAAAGCTTCACCGAATGGGAAGCTTTCATCGAATGGGGGTTCATTAATGCAGGGGCCTCGAAAAGATGACTGATTGAAGGTGGGGGGGGGGGGGGGATTTAAATCCTATTTGTCCCGACTATCGCGACTCAAGTCCCCAATGAAGAAATATTCCAACTACATCATTGGGAAATGCCTTCTTCAAAGGAAAGCCTTGATGAGGTAGTTGCAACATTTGTCAATGGGAACTATATTTTATGTATAAATACATGTAGTAGTCGTGCCGCATGGACTTACCAACTTCTTATTTAAGTCGTTCGTACCGGACTCAAAATTGGTCATGCTGGGGCCCAATTATCCCCAATCAGCCACGGGCCGCCTGCGCGTGTCCAAGAGACAAAGCTAATCCCGTGAGAATGTACATGATTACCAGCAAGAGCGAGATGATATCTAACACTTCGATCAAAATGAAGTCCACCCCCCCCCCCACCGCCCCTCCCCTCCCATACACACATACTCCTCCATAGTGACGCCCCTGCGCTAACCCTTTACTTAACACGAAGGCCAGACGACCCTTGCAAATAAAATTCTTGAATAAATAATATGTTTTCAATTTTTGTGTCAAAACATAGCTTATGACCCCTCATTGGAACGAGCTCAACGAGCTCGTTCCAATGAGGGGGTCATAAGCTATGTTTGTAGATTAAAAATAGGAACACTGAATGGTGACTGGAAATTCTCTACCGAGAAAAATTTTGAAATTGAAGCCATACAGGGCATAAAGTTGATTCTAGTAACTAAAAGGCCAACAGATTTATGATAGAATTATCAGGTTATTATTATTTCGTATTATGCTGAGAATTGAATATGTGCTAAACAAATGCTCAAGCTGAGAACAAGCAATTCACACTGTCCGAACATTAAATCAGATCTTATGCAGGAATGATCAATTTTCGATGTTTCATCATTTTGTAACTGTGAATGATGGAATTAACTCAGGATAACGATTTTACATGATGCGATTTTCTTGAAGTGCATTTCGAGGAATTTTTTTATTACGATAAGTAAACGAACTATAGAAATCTTATACCGACTGACACCTTGAATACTTATGAAGCTTGATATACTACGTGCACTGAAGTTGTAAATAGTAACAGTTGGAATTTTTGCCGATTTGAAACCGAGTTGGAATTTTGGATAATGGGGGCGTGGTGGCGTTGGGATAACCGGTTCTCGTCAGATCACCGAAGTTAAGGGATGTGGAGCCCGTTTAGTCCTTGGATAGGTGACTGTCTGAGCGATCGATTCGGACTCCCGCGTTGTGTCCTATAGGCAAGGCACTTCACCACGATTGTCCACATGGGGGCACGGTGACGCCGGTTACTAAGGCGTACTGCACGCCGATGGTGCACATGTCTTCAACCAATCTAACCCTGCCTGTGCCGCAGTGCGGAGTTACGATGTTGGGAAGCTGGCAGCTGCTCGTCGTTGCTCGGTGGTTCTCTACGGCTTCTCCGACTTCCTCCACCCGAAAAACTGTCACCGACACGATATGGCTTTGGCTGTTAGTGTGTCGTTAAACCCAAATAAATAAATTTTGGGAAGTAAAAGAAACATCAGCATCACCAAAGAAGCTCTAAAATCCAGGTAGATGGAATTTACAACTACTCATGACTTGCCCTCCAAATTTCCAACTATAGGAAATTTTGGCCAGGATTGGGGGTGGGGGGGGGGGGGGGTAACAACTAGATCATCAAGGCATGCCTTTGACGACATTTGGGGGTACATTTTTAAAAAAATATTCCGAAGTCCGGAAACAATTTTGTCACCTCCCCTCCGCACCAACGCTAAAGGGACACCACCTGTATACTTTTCCCAATCCAAGACTTCGAACTTCTTGCGATGCCTACACGGCATAAAATGATTGGAAGGCCTTAAAAAATGATGCACCCCCCCCCCCCCCAGCCCCACACACACACAATATAGATACCTGGCTATGTCCCACCCCCGCCCTGAATTCACCACATCGTGCTACCTCGGTCATACGGATTGAGACTTTACTCCTCGGGTGTTTTAGTGGTGATCCACTACCCCATGAATTATTGAGTATGTGCATGTTTCGAGTGCATATTAACTGATCTCCCAGTTAATCTGTACCAAATAATTAGGTACATACCTTTTCAATACTAGAAAATATCCTTTGTACACATGATCCTCTTCCGTGTCAATTACTGTTAAATGTTTTACATTAATTTAGTAGATTGTTCGGGGTGTTCTCAATGAATTCAATTATTTGAACAAAAACAAATGTCATGGAATTTCACCCAAGATGTGAACATCTTTATGTCCACAAATTCCGTTTGTACAACGGATGTCATCGCTTCGAACAGATTGTTTTATGGAAGTGTAACGCTCTGTTGACCCGACGTAAGATGAGTGTCATTTCTCACTGTGAGTGGTCGATTGTTAACAAGCTCGCAAATAAACGCCTTCCCTTTCGGCGTATTGTCATGATTAGCAAGATATCATGTTCGAAAGACGCCCCCGACCACCACCATCACCACCACCACACACACATCAGGTTTACAAATCCTGGATTGGCCATTGTGAGCTGTGTGGTCCGTTATTTATTTATTTATTTATTTATTTATTGGTGTTTAAGGTCACATACTTGTGCTCAATAGCTAATCATGACCGTGACAGTTTTACGGGTGGAGGAAGCCGGAGTACCCGGAGAGAACCACCGAGCAACGACGAGCAGCTGCCAGCTCCCCAAACATAGTAACTCGGCACTGCAGCACAGGCAGGGTTAGATTGCTTGAAGACATGCGCACCATCGACGTGTAGTACGCCTTAGTACACGGCGTCATCGTGCCCCCATGTGGTCAATGGGGGTTAAGTGGAGTGGCCCGTTCTCGTGGCCATTGGGATTAAAAGATTTCGGCTAAAGTCGACAAATTTTGATAAAGCATCAAACACGGTAGTCCAAACTTGTCCCCACGGGGCATTAAATATTTTTTGTTTTTTCGTCCTATGACCACAGGACGCAGAAAAAAACATTATTATTTTTAGATAGTGGCCGGTTGGGACATGTTTGGACTAAAAACACGAAGGTGCATTGCTTCGCTAATTTGTAGTCATTTCTGACAAAAAGGTTACATATTTATTTATTTATTGGTGTTTAAGGTCATATACTTATGCGAAATGGCTAATCATGACCGTGACAGTTTTACGGGTGGAGGAAGCCGGAGAGAACCACCGAGCAACGACGAGCAGCTGCCAGCTCCCCAACATCGTAACTGCGCACTCCAGCACAGGCAGGGTTACATTGGTTGAAGACGTACGTACCGTCGACGTGCAGAACGCCTTAGTACACGGCGTCATCGTGCCCCCATGTGGACAATCGGAGTTAAGTGCCTTGCCCAAGGACACAACGCGGGAGACCGAATTGATTGCTCAGACGGTCACCCATCCAATGATTACCCGGGCTCGACATTGCTTAACTTCGGTGATCTGACGAGAACCGGTTACCGCAACGCCACCGCGCCCCAAAAAAGGTTATATACCGAACAGTTGTCAAATTCAATATCGGTAGCGATGCCACTGAATGTTAATAATCCAAGAATATCGCCAAGATCCCCGATTCGATCCCCGCTAGGGGTATCTGCTTTGTGTCCTTGTGCAAGGCATTTCATCCTGATTGCCCACGGCAATTGGGTGCACGGTGGTGCAGTGTACTAAGGCGTACTGCATGTCGATGGTGCACTTGTCTTGAACCAATGCTAACCTTGCTTATTGGAGCGCGGTGGCTCTGTGAACACGGAATTGGACTTCAAACCGAATGGTCCACTGTTCCGTTGCCGCCAGGGGCATGTGTCATTGGGCACTTAATCCCGATTGCGCACGTGGAGGGGGGGGGGGGGGGCATGGTGCCACTGTATACTAAGGTGTTCTGCACGTCGATAGTGCACTTGTCTTCAAGACTTCAACCAATGCTAATCCTGCGTGTGTGGAGTTAGTACGTTGGGGAGTCTGCCAGTTGCTCGCCGTTGCTCGGTGGTTCTATCCGAGTACTTCGACTTCCTCCACCCGTAAATCTGTCCGACACGAGGTGACCATGACTGTCGGAAGTGTTGTTAAACCTCAATAATAAATAAATATATAAATAAATAAATAATAAATATTGCCAAGAAGCTTAAAGGTTGGTAATAACATAGTCTCTGGAAGACTCTGCACACCAAAGAGACCCGCCTGGACCAGGAAGCTCGGACCCCCAAAGTCCCGAGGGTACATAAACCAGTATCAGGGATACTCGTTAAGCTCGTTCCAATGAGGGGTCATAAGCTATGTTTTTTAGACAAAAATTGAAAATTTTAGTAATTCATGAATTTATATTACAAGTATCGTCTGCTACCCGCAATGGATAAAGGGTTAAAAATGATCATTTCCAGCTACTAATACAGTATGATAATCATGCAAGTAAACAAGTATGTCAGCAAGTAATTTGCATGCTTTACTCTGTCTCATATAATTGATGTGAGTCAGTGTGACAATGTCTGCCTGTTTTGGTGCAAGTTTGTTCGTTTGTTAACCCATATAATACAGTAGTTCAAAAGTAACGGTCAATCGATCAATTACTTTTTGAATCGATCAAGATGTTGATCGTTGATTAATCGTTTAATCGGTTAACCGTTTCAGCTCTATCAGCAACACAAAGAAAAACCTCAATTTTACCCCACTGCCGACAAATGTCTGCGTAAAACTCAATAAAAGATTGAGAGTGGTTACGGGTTGACCGTGGGTGAATCTGTTGATGGCCAGGGAAAGCGTGATAAGTTAATACATAGTTTCCTTGTCGTATCTTTCCTTTTTTCTTCCTAAATGCTGCCGAACGCTTCCCTTTGGAAGGGGTTCGCTTCAATGAGGGGTCATAAGGCCATCAAAACCTAACATTTTGTTTCCGGTCCTACTTGGATCGCAGGCCGACCTGCTCACCGTGATCTATTGTGGTGTCCTTTAAGCGGTCACTTTTATTTGTCTTGAGAGAGCATAAAATATATTCAGTCGAACGACTTAAAGCAGATAAATCTCACACGTTACTTGTACACTCTAAAAAACAAGTTGAGTTAAAAATCAACCCACATCAACTGGGTTGGGCGAAAATGAACCCATTTGGGTTCATATTCACACAACCCAGTCGATTGGCTTTAATTTTAAAACCAATCGCTTTTGGAGTGTAACGTGGAAATACGGGGGCCTGGTTATTATGAAATAAGTCAAAAAAGAACGTGACCACCTGGTTTGGAACACGCACGGGAAATCGCATGTCGGGTATCCTGCCGTTTCGCAACTGTTGATCGTCATAGCAGAAGAGCTGTTGTAAAGCATTATTTTAACACACAAAGTCTCACAAATTTATTCAGAAACAAGCCATCACGCAGCATTTGTCCCCCGACGTTAAATTTCGAAATATGCAAGTGCCGCTAAGACCCATGATCTCTTGACAGGCGTTTGGCAATGGCACACTCGTGTCGCACATGCTGTTTTATTTTTCAACAAATTGGAACCTTGGTTAGATTACTCGCACTGAGTATTGAGATAGCGCGCCGCCTGGCGACGTGGGCACGGTTACTGGATTCCATTGATTTGTCTTTTGACAGACTCTAGAATTTGTATGCTTTCCTTTTCTTTCTTTGTTTTTCTTCGGGTCATATATCTTCTCTTCACTTCCTTCTCCACACGATAACTGGAATACAAATAATCCTAACTTGATTCTCATTGGCATATCTGATAGGCAGTCACAAGTACACGGCCATCCATGTTTATCAGGCTCTTGGAGCATTGGGTGTGCCCCTATGGATGTCTTCTCTTCACACCCTTGTCCGCACGATAACTCGAATCGAAGAGTCCCATCTTGGAGCTTTTTTGGCGTACTGATAGGCAGTCACTCGTACTCAGCATCTATGTTTTCTAGGAATATTTGTTCACTATAGGAGTCTAGTACGGGCTGGCACCGTTTTGAAATTGTCACACGACTTTTAACGACAATCGCGTGATCTCGACCGAAGCACCGTTGTTTCATGCAGTTTCTCATTTACGTTTTGATAAACGCCATTTTTGTTGATTTTGGCTAAAATCGTCATGAAAATCTACTTTCGATAAATTTATCTCCCTTGAAATTATTAGAGCTTGGAAGTTCCAATTAAGGAACAAGTAATCGTTGAGAAAAACCTATGTAATCAGTAGAAAATACAGTCAAGTTTCCGTTTGGTACTTTTAACTGGTTGAGTGCTGGAAGCCCATATTTGGGCTTTATTCTGAAGTGCAGGTACCACAGCTTGAAGGCTCACATTCAGTGGATGTGCTTTGTATTATCTTTGAAGTGATTTTATTTAGTCTGTGAGGGTTTGCCTTGTTACAATTTATGAATCCCTTTTTTCGGAAATTTATAAATTGTAACAAGGCGGCAAAGACCTGTGTTGAAGTTGTGATGGCCAAAAATAATTTAGCACTCGACCAGTTAACAAACGAAACCAACAGACAGCTTTAGAGCTGTCTGTTTGTTTTCCTTTATTAAAAATTACAGAAGGAAACTTATTTTTTTATGGTACGCTACTTAAGGAGTAACAAGTTCAAAGATAATCCGTCAATAACCCTTTGAAGTCTAGTGGTGTATTCCATGCCAGTTCAATGGCAGCAATTAGAAGAGTCCATATTCATTATTTGGGGTAGACCAATCAATATTGATTGGTCTACCCTACACATTTATTGAACAGTCATCCTATTTAATGACGTTATGACGCATGGCCGGAAAAAACGGCCGCTAGGGTTTATAGGGTTAAGGATATCAGTATCACACCTCCCGAAACTTTGTAATGTCCACTTTGGCTCTTCGATTAGGGAATGAGTTTTACAGTAATCTACAAGTTTTTATTCTAACCAGGAAAAAAATGAGCAAATCTTACCTCTCAGAGTTTTATATTAACTTATATTAACTGAAAGGACAGTGTCTGTATTATATGCCACGATGTGCTCAATGTAGATATAATGAACTGAAAAAAGTTACAGAACATGAAAAGATTGTGAAAACGCCGTTTCCTTATATTCAACAGAGAAAAATAGTTGAACGTTCAAACTGATTGGGAAAAAAAGCTGTAAAAAGCCAGCTGTATTTGTTTTTATACTACTTTACAGGAAAATGCTAACATTTCGAAATTTCAATGTTTATCTCTAATTCCCATACCCTTAGTGTTAAATTTACATACAGCTTTAGAAAATTAAGGGGAACTAACTTCCATGTAAATATCATCCAATGGCGAAAATTGTCAGCCATACGAAAAAAACAAGATAAGAACGACCCAGTCATCTTCTTGAAACAACCGGCAAGTCGGGTATCCTAATAGACACAATTGTCTGCGCATAACGGGAGAGTAGTATAGCATGTACACGAACGGGGCCCATTGGGTGGAGGGAATGGTGGAGGGGTAGGTGACGTCATAGTCACGTGACCCAGTGGCGCCATGTTGTGTTGTTATGGTAACCCGTGTGAGCGGCCATCTTGTGACGTCATCTCCATAGTGATACGTGGTGTGAGTGCGCATGCGCAGCGCGTGTTGATAGGGTGATACGTGTTTCCGTCGTCCATTTTGTATACTGGAGGTCGCCATCTTGGTTCCTATGGTAGCACGTGGTTGCTATGTGTCCCAAACCTTCTAACAAGACAGGGGTATGTTCAGAGGGTGTGTTCGATTGAATTGGAATATCAGGAATTACCACAAACAACCCGACAATTCCTCCAAATCATCAAAATCCTCCCCAAATCACCGACATTGACTTTATTTACTACGAATTCCCCATTTTACCGCCTTAGCACGTAGTACTATAATACCAAAGAGGTACAAGGGATGTGTTCGATTGAACTAGAGTATATCTAATTACCCAAATAGACTCGACCACCCTTACAAACCACCAAAATCTACTCCAAACCACCCAAAAAGGACATGTGAAGCCCCATTTTGGGCATATAAAAATAACACGTAATGTTATAGGACCGAGATATCTCCTGGGGGTATGTTCTATTGAATAGGAGTACAGGACCTCCTGATTTTCCCAGAATCCCATTTTCAATGCCTATTGCATATGTTTCTCTAACACTAACAGTCTATCCAGTCCAAACTATCTCTGGTTCTCTCGTCCAAGTCTTATAATCACCAGTGCTTGATTTCCCATAATCTGTATGCAGAGTTATCTCCCATTTGTACAACAAAACCCCATATCATTCCCAAAGCCAGTAAGCTATCGAGCAGTTACTAGTAAGTCATGACTCGAACGACTCGAAGGAGATCAAGCAAATGAGCTTTAGAGCAATTGCTCGAGCGAGTGACTCACACATATTGCTCGAACGACTCGAATTCCATCGAGCAAATGAGCTAACGAGCAATTGCTCGTTCAAGTGACTCGCACATATTGCTCGAACGACTCGAATCCCATCGAGCAAATGAGCTAACGAGCAATTGCTCGTTCGAGTGCCTCGCACATACTGCTCGACGACTCATTTCAGAAAAAAGGGATTCCATAGCCACAGGCGTTTTCGAAAAAGGGATTCCACAAATGGGATTCCAAAAATGGATTCCTGAAGTGGGATTCCGTCTTATGTCGGGTTACTCGCACATATTACTTGAACGACTCGAATTCCATCGAGCAAATGATCTAACGAGCAATTGCTCGTTCGAGTGACTCGCACATACTGCGCGACGACTCATTTCAGAAAAAGGGGTCCCATAGCCACAGGCGTTTTCAAAAAGGGGATTCCACAAATGGGATTCCAAAAAAGGGATTCCATAAGTGGCAGTCCGTCTTATGTCGAGTGACTCGCACATATTGCACGAATGACTCGAATCCCATCGAGCAAGTGAGCTAACGAGCAATTGCTCGTTCGAGTGACTCGCACATACTGCTCGACGACTCATTTCAGAAAAAGGGATTCCATAGCCACAGGCGTTTTCAAAAAGGGTATTAGACAAATGGGATTCCAAAAAAAGGATTCCATAAGTGGGATTCCGTCTTATGTCGAGTGACTCGCACATATTGCTCGAACGACTCGAATCCCATCGAGCAAATGAGCTAACGAGCAATTGCTTGTTCGAGTGACTCGCACATACTGCTCGACGACTCATTTGAAAAAAAGGATTCCACAGCCACAGGCGTTTTCCAAAAGGGATTCTTAAAAAGTGATTCTTAAAATGGGATTCCTATCCGACTCTGTAAAATGGGATTCCGTGTTTTGACATCAACACTCGAAGGTATTCCCCTTCCCTGTTGGAAGAATTCAATTCAATGGGTTATAGTTCATTCAGTCAAGAATAGTTCAAAAGGGAGTGTTAATTGTATATATATTCTGCATAGAGTTCATTCAAACAGTTCAAAGAGGCTATAGTTAAAAACTTTCTGGACTTCAAAGGGGTTCACACTGTTATATTTTCATTGGGGGTTATAGTTCATTCAAAGAGTTCAAAGGGTTAACATTGGGTTATATTTAGGGGGTATAGTTCAGAACTTTGTTCAATTTGTTATGGTCAATTCACTTCGATTCCTTCATTGCATCGGTTCTCTTCTATCTGTTCAGTCTGTCGATCAGATCAGTTCGATTTTCTTCACTTTGTTCTGTTCACTTCGATCTTGGTTGTGTTGGATCTTCGTTCACTTTATTCGAACAGTTGTCTTGTATCTGTTCATAATTCAGTTCTGTTCAGTTCGACCTTCGTTCACTTTGTTATGTTCACTTCAAGCTTGGTTGTGTTGGACCTTTCTGTTCTTTTGTTGTTTTGTAGTGGCTGGTTGTCTCTGTTCAGAGTCTTGTAGTCATTGTTGAATTCGGTGTTATCCCTTTCCATACTCTCGAGTGTCGACGTTAAAACACGGAATCCCATTTTTCAGAGTCGGAGAGGAATCCCTTTTTAAGAATCCCTTTTGGAAACGCCTGTGGCTGTGGAATCCCTTTTTTCGGAAATGAGTCGTCGAGCAGTATGTGCGAGTCACTCGAACGAGCAATTGCTCGTTAGCTCATTTGCTCGATGAGATTCGAGTCATTCGAGCAATATGTGCGAGTCACTCGATATAAGACGGACTCCCACTTATGGAATCCCTTTTTTGGAATCCCATTTGTGGAATCCCCTTTTTGAAAACGCCTGTGGCTATAGAATCCCTTTTTCTGAAATGAGTCGTCGAGCAGTACGTGCGAGTCACTCGAACGAGCAATTGCTCGTTAGCTCATTTGCTCGATGGGATTCGATTCGTTCGAGTAATATGTGCGAGTAACTCGACATAAGACGAAATCCCACTTAAGGAATCCATGTTTGGAATCCCATTTGTGGAATCCCTTTTTCGAAAACGCCTGTGGCTATGGAATCCCTTTTTTCTGAAATGAGTCGTCGAGCAGTATGTGCGAGTCACTCGAACGAGCAATTGCTCGTTAGCTCATTTGCTCGATGGGATTCGAGTCGTTCGAGCAATATGTGCGAGTCACTTGAACGAGCAATTGCTCGTTAGCTCATTTGCTCGATGGAATTCGAGTCGTTCGAGCAATATGTGTGAGTCACTTGATCGAGCAATTGCTCTAAAGCTCATTTGCTCGATCTGCTTCGAGTCGTTCGAGTAATGACTTACTAGTAACTGCTCGATAGCTTATTGGCTTTGGGAATGATATGGGGTTTTGTTGTATACATGGGAGATAACTCTGCATGCAGATTATGGGAAATCAAGCATTGGTGATTATAAGATTTGGACGAGAGAACCAGAGATTGTTTGGACTGGATAGACTGTTAGTGTTAGAGAAACATATGCAATAGGCATTGAAAATGGGATTCTGAGAAAATCAGGAGGTCCTGCACTCCTATTCAATAGAACATACCCCAGGAGATGGTATTTTTATATGCCCAAAATGGGGCTTCACATGTCCGTTTTGGGTGGTTTGGAGTAGATTTTGGTGGTTTGTAAGGGTGACCGAGTCTATTTGGGTAATTAGATATACTCTAGTTCAATCGAACACACCCCCTGTACCCCTTTGGTACTATAGTACTACGTGCTAAGGCGATAAAATGGGGAATTCGTAGTAAATAAAGTCAATGTCGGTGGTTTGGGGTGGATTTTGATGATTTGGAGGAATTGTTGGGTTGTTTGTGGTAATTCCTGATACTCCAATTCAGTCGAACACACCCTCTGAACATACCCCTGTTTTGTTAGAAGGTTTGGGACATATAGCAACCACGTGCTACCATAGGATCCAAGATGGCGACCTCCAGTATACAAAATGGACGACGGAAACACTATCACTCTGACAACACACGCTACGCATGCGCACTCACACCACGTATCACTATGAAGATGACGTCACAAGATGGCCGCTCACGCGGGTTACCATGGCAACACAACATGGCGCCACTGGGTCACGTGACTATGACGCCACTTCCCTCTCCACCCAATGGGCCCCGTTCGGGTACATGCTATACTACTCGGAAGAAAAATTACGAATGAATCGTGACACATCGCTCCAACTTTCGAGGTAAAAATTCGCAATGCGAACTACGTTTTCGTTCACCGAAAGACATTTAGTGGGTCTTCGATCCGTATTTTATTTCAAATTGAAGAACTGGAAATTCCATACATTTTGATGTATGGAAGATTGCTAAGACTCATGTAACTTCGAAGTTGTGAGACCTTTACCGAAGTCGGGGTTGTTGTTACCGGCAAACGTCTCACGGGGCTTATGGGTGCGCCAAAACACCGAAATTAACTGGAGCACCCTCACAATCTCCCTTAATATGTAGAGATCAATTTTGTTAATATTTTACTCTCTTATTTTCAAAACAAAACACATACATTCTGAAAACAAAACAATCATATTGAAAAATTAAATAAAACAACGACGTTTCGATCTAGATCATATGATTGTCGTCAAAGTCATGTGACATTTTCAAAATGGCGCCAACCCGTACCCGACTCCTACAATGAAATGAATGCAGTCAAGGTACGTGACTATCTAAATATTAGCGTTTTAATGGTTTAACCCTAACATGAAAAGCAGACGACACTTGCAAAAAAATATTCTTGAATAACCAATTTTTTGTCTCAAAAACATAGATTATGACCCATCATTGGAACGTGCTCGACGAGCTCGTTCCAACGAGGGGTTATAACCTATGCTTTTGGGATAAAAAATGAAAAACTAGTGAAAATTAATTGGCGATTTTTGAGAATAGCGCTGCCCGGGTTTGACCGTTACGTTGGGTAAAGGGTTAAGTGGTTTTGGTGGAAACGGAATCTATTCAGAATGACTGGGTTATGGGCATTTGCAAATATCTGGTGATAAACCTCAAGCATGGAACCTCATTCATGAGACGGTTCATAATGTTAAACAATTATTAGGGCTGCGACGATATGTTTCCTCAACGATATGGCATGTCACATAATTCAGTGCGCACGTCGAATAATTCAGTACGGTATGTCACATAATTCCTCAACGATACGGCATGTCACATAATTCAGTGCACACGATACACGTGATCTCTCTTGGTCTTGATCTTTCTTGGTCTGCAACTACAGATATCAGCTACTTTGGGGACTGCGTGTATTCATTTCCAGTTGCTAACTTGTATTACAAATTACGATGCACTCGTTAAACAATAGGTAACTTCTCAATGAGATTTAACCCATAACATTAACCCTTTACCTAACATGAAAAGCAGACGACACTTGCAAACAAAATTCTTGAATAACTAATTTTGTTCATTTTTTGTCTCAAAAACATAGGTTATGACCCCTCTTTGGAACGAGCTCGACGAGCTCGTTCCAAAGAGGGGTCATAACCTATGTTTTTGAGACAAAAAATGAAAATACATTGAAAATTAATTGGCGATTTATGAGAAAAACGCTGGCCGGTTTTGGCCGTTACATTGGGTAAAGAGTTAAGCAAATTAAGTTTTTTGATTTTATGACCCATTTTCCAGTACTTTTTTTCTTCTCTGAAAATATGTTCTAAACATTTAGTCTCTTATATCTTATTTGACAGAGCTCATTGAGCTCTGTCAAACAAGATATAATGGATTAATCAAATAAATATTTAGTGCATAAGAGGGAATACACCAATTGTTGGTTAACTGAATAATCTCTTTTATGGCATATTTACCACTATCAATGTTGTTATGCAAAAACAAGGTTTCCCTGAACTATTTTTCAGAATCCAAGAAGTTGTTTTGCATAATATTATTTATATTTATCGTATCGCGATGCATAGTGAACAACGATACGTATTGAATCGTGAGTAATGTATCGCGGTTCAAGCGTATCACGATTAATCGTTGAAGCCCTAACAATTATCCCTGTCTACCTAGCGGGAGTTTTTAACTGGAGACAGGTTTGTTTAAATTTTTGTTACTGGCCTAAGCTGCGTTTCAGAAAAAAAGAAAAAACGTTAAAAGGCGACTCTCGTACAGCTCAGGGTGGACTTTGGCGATTTGTCAGGCACAAAGCTAACCTTGAAAATACTTTCCTTATTTTTTGTATTTTCAAATGGATCCTCATAGGGGTGGAGGTTAAGAGGGTCCAAAGTTTCCATCGGCATTCCCACTATATATCATGCATCGCACAAATACTTTACTTCATCGGCCAAAGGGAACTGTTTGGCATCCTCAGCCACAAGCTGTATGTGGTTTTATATGTATCGACCCGAAAAAAGAATGGCGTTTGTCAAGAAGCAGTCTAAAGCAAGGTTGAATGCTGACAGGGCAGAACCGTGTGACTGAAAACATGTTTTTCACCTCTCTGTCCACAAAGGCCAGCGGTACATTTAAAAGTTTTTGGCGCTGAAGATTTCTTAAATATTGGTGGGGGGGGGGGGGGGGGGGGATTGGAGTATTAAAAACATTGGAACGTTTCAGTGAAGGGCAGTTAATCTGACAGATAATTGTTTCCGTCCTCTGTTTTTTTTTGTTGCACATCTTCAGTGAGGGTGTAACCATGGCCTAGCATTTATTTTAATTTCCTACATTACGAATTGTAGCAGTAGTTGATTACACCATGAAGGCACCCAATTTAACACTCAGCAAGCCAAAATTTTCCAAGTCGATATATGACAATAAACGCGTCAAAAAACATTTTTCGTACATGTAGTACATCTGCAATGAGTATATAAACATGACCAATTGTTTCACTACCCCACATTGCAAACTGTACTGGAGTTAATGACACCGTGAAGGCATCCAACCTGCCTGTCCATTCAAAATTTTCTGTCGACAAAGGGGCCATAACTCTGACATTTTTTTCTGTTATCAAAATACGTTGCACATCTTCAATATGTGGGTAACACTGTCCAGAAGTTTAAAATCACTTCATTAAGAGCTATAATATGGATTGATTACACCATGAAAGTACCGGCAATCCGGATGCACAGATACCCGTACTTAGCTCCTTTTTTTTTATTCGCCTCCGGGCCGTTGGAGGATAATTAACGCAGTCTCAGAAAGTATAACCTTAAATTTTCGGACATCTTTGTCTGTTTTTGACCAAGGTAAAGCAATACTGAAATTTTTTCCTGTGTTAGTGATAAGGCTGAGATGAGCAGCCCAGAATAAGAAGTTTCTTTCAGTAATTTATATTAACCCTTTACCTAACCTGAAAAGCAGACGACACTTGCAAAAATAATTCTTCAATAACTATTTTTTTTCATTTTTTGTCTGAAAAACATAGGTTATGACCCCTCGTTGGAACGAGCTCGACGAGCTCGTTCCAACGAGGGGTCATAACCTATGTTTTTCAGACAAAAAATGAAAAAAAATAATGAAAAGTAATTGGCGATTTTTGAGAATAGCGCTGGCCGGTTTTGGCCGTTACATTAGGTAAAGGGTTAAGTCGACGAAGTGCTGTGATGTGTAATACACTACCGGAAACGGCTAAGAGAGCTATTTCCAACCCTGTTTTACACAGTGGAGTAGCAACGCCACCCCCCCCCTCCCCACCCAAACAAAAATGGCCCCATGCTACTTTTATGACATAGAGCCCCAGAATCGTCTACAATGGAGGGCGACAAATGATAAGATTCGCTCTTAGAGTACTATATTTTGTTACCCCCCTCCTCCCACTTCAAAGATGTGTGTGGGGGGGAGGGGGGGTAACGGTAGGACGGTCCTAGTTAAGATTATGGACAGTTACCCCCCCCCCCCCCCCCCACCCCCACCCCACCCCCCGCACCCCGCCAACGGCCTTTCGAATTTCATGCATCTCACTAATATACTGGCCTGGGTACCCCCTGTTATAGAATGCGGGCTATACGTGCCTAGTTTTACATCATTCTATCCACAAGATAAAAGAACACTTAAGTTTTATATCATCACTATAAAGTAAATAATGAGTAAATAATGGCTGTGGTACTGCTAACAAATGAATATAAAATGAAACTCGAGGACACATCCTTGATATTCGTCTAATTTTGAGGAATGTAGACGAACGAAAAATCGTTTGGCCAATATGAGTAGGCCTGCACCAAACCTGTACTCTATGAACTTCAATGAATCTCCTCCTCGTCTCACTCACTGAGGAAGAATTATGTCATGGCTGTTTTTCAAAGTATTGCCTCTAAACAAATTGTAATCATTGTAATGTCATTTCCGACCAGAGGTGTGGAGATAGGTTCGGTACATTGAAATATTACATTAACATATTTTAATGCATTCTGTTTTGCTTTTTCTCATCTGATACCAGGGTCGAACAGTATTTTATTCACACTTATAATTTCAGTTTGCGTCATTGCTATCAAATTTACATATGAAAAGTAGAAGCTGAGCTAAAGTCGAATGAACATTCATCTGCAGAAAACAAAACCGAGGAGAACAGAAGTATTAGACATGTGTATGCAGGGACGTGGCGACAGGGGTGTGTGTGTGGGGGGGGGGGGTATCACCCCCCCCCCCCTCTCAATCCTGGTCCAAATTTCCTATAGTTGCAAATTCAAAGGACAAATCATGAGTAGAGCTTCTTTGGTGATGCTGATGCCTATGCCTCCTTTACTGGAGGCGCGGTAGCGTTCCAGTAACCGGTTCTAGTCAGATCACCGAAGTTAAGCAACGTCGAGCCCGGTTAGTCCTCGGATGGGTGATCGTCTGAGCGATCGATTCGGACTCCCGAGTTGTGTCCACGGGCAAGGCATTTAACCCCGATTGTCCACACGGGGGCACGATGACGCCGTGTACTAAGGCGTACTGCGCGTCGATGGTGCGCATGTCTTCAACTAATCTAACCCTGCCTGCGCTGCAGTGCGGAGTTATGATGTTGGGGAGCTGGCAGCTGCTCGTCGTTGCTCGGTGGTTCTCTCCGGGTACTCCGGCTTCCTCTGCCGTTAAAACTGTCACGGTCATGATTAGCCATTGTGCATAAGTATGTGACCTTAAACACCAATAAATAAATAAATTAATAAATGTCTCCTCCACTTACCAAAATTCCAACTCTATTTCAAATCGGCAAAAATTCCATCTCTTACTATTTACAACTACAGTGTACGTAATATCGAGCTTCATAAGTATGCATGATGTCAATCGGTATCAGATTTTTATAGTACATTTACTTATCGTAATAAAAAAATCCTCGAAATGCACTTCAACAAAATCACATCGTGATTAGCTTGAGCCTTTGTTTAGCACATATTCAATGCCCAGAATAATACCAAATAATAATAACCTGATAATTTTATCATAAATGTGTTGGCATTTCTGTTATTAGAATCAATTTTATGCCCCCTTTCATGGCTTCATTTTCAAAAGTGTTCTCGGTAGTGAATTTCCAACTAGGGATGGGGGGGGGGGGGCGGTTCCCCCTCCCGGCCCCTCCCTCCAATTGGAAATTCACTACCCTACACCCCCCAATTGGAAACCTCTAGCCACGTCCCTGTGTGTATGGGAGTGCGGCGGCTCTGTGATTACGGCATTGGATGTCTAATCGAGAGGTCCTACAGGTTCGATCCCCGCCAGGGTTACATGCGTTGTGTCCTCAGACAAGGCACTTAATCTCGACTGCCCAGGTGCGGGGGTGGGGGTGAGGGGGGGGGGGGTAAGCTGGCGCTATGTACCAAGTCGTACTGCACATAGGTGGTGCACATGTCTTCAGCCAATGCTAACCCTGTGTGTGCTGAATTAGTATGTTGGTGAGTCTGGCATTTGCTCGCCGCTGCTAGGTGGTTCTCACTAATTACCACGGCAACCCCCCCCCCCCCCCACCCCCACCCCTAAAGCTGTCCGAAACGAGGTGACCTTACTGTCGAAAGTGTTGTTAACCCTTTACCTAACATGAAAAGCAGACGACACTTGCAAAAAAAATTCTTGAATAACTAATTTTTTTCATTTTTTGTCTAAAAAACATAGGTTATGACCCCTCGTTGGAACGAGCTCGACGAGCTCGTTCCAACGAGGGGTCATAACCTATGTTTTTGAGACAAAAAATGAAAATATTTTGAAAATTAATTGACGATTTTGGAGAATAGCGCAGGCCGGTTTTGGCCGTTACGTTGGGTAAAGGGTTAAATACCTAAAAAATATGGACTTGTGGTAGTGATGTATGTGATACCTAAATGTAAAGATGGGTGGTATTAGAATTTTGTGTTCGGTTTCGGTATTTTACGGGGTCTACCGCGGTGTCGGTTCGGTATTCAGTATCTGACTTGACTGACATTTGCTGCTATTATCAAAGAGGAATTCACATCTTGAAAATACATAAGTTCCTTTATCATTCAATTGCAGGGCCAGTGTGACACAAATTACACTGTCAGTGAGCGCAACATTGACATTCTTTTGCCAACACAAATCATATCTCCAGTAATTTTGGGACTTTTTTCAAACACACATTAATCTTCAAAGTAACCATTAGGAGGTCCTGTTGACAACAGACAAATCACCTGGGCAGTGCTGGGCAGTCAAGTTGATAAAAAATCACTGCTAATCAACTGCCTTGTCAGGTTGCAGTCTAGTGGGAACTCTAGACAATTCTTAGGCCCTTAAGGATCAACAAAACTGAAAAGAAAATCAGTCACTTCTTTTATACAAATGAACCCTTCAACTCAAGCTTCCGCAATGCCTCATATAAATAGCGAATGTAGAAATTTGAAAATTCTGACATTTCTAATATTCAATGATTGGTTCGGTTCGTTTTTTTATGTTTTCCCCATGATATCGGTTTCCGTTCGGTTTTTTCGGTATATTGCCCATCCCCAGCTGAAAGTGGTACCGGGTCGCATGAGTTAGTTGGGAGCGCGGTGGCTCAGTGGTTACAGCATTGGACTTCAAACCGAAAGGTCCACGGTTCGATCCCCGCGAGGAGTAACTGCGTTGTGTCCTTGAGCAAGGCACTTAATCCCGATTGCCCACGTGGGGGCACGGTGGCGTTGTGTACTAAGACGCACTGCACATCGATTGTGCACTTGTCTTCAGCCAATGCTAACCCTGCTTGTGTGGAGTTAGTACGTTGTGGAGTCTGACAGTTGCTCGGGGGTTCTCTCCGGATACTCCGGCTTCCTCCACTCATAAAAATGTCCGACCCGAGGTGATCCTATAAATAAATAAATAAATAAATAAATAATAGTTGTAGCTGCAGTTAGTTGGGGGTTAACCCTTTACCTAACACGAAAAGCGGACGACACTTGCAAACAAAATTATTGAATAACTATTTGTTTTCTTTTTTTGCGTCAAAAACATAGCTTATGGCCCCTCATTGGAACGAGCTCGTTGAGCTCGTTCCAATGAGGGATCATAAGCTATGTTTTTGACGCAAAAAATGAAAAAAATAATGAAAATTGAATGGGAATCTTTGTGAATAGCGCTGGCCGGTTTTGGCCGTTACGTTAGGTAAAGTGTTAACAATACTTTCAACAGCCATATCATGTCGGACAATTCATGAGGAGAGGACGCGGAGTACCTGCATGGGAAGAACTTTAGGACACATTGCCACCGTGCTCCCAGGATAAGTAGAGGTAACGTAAATATCATCAGCATTATCAGGGTTTGTTTATTGCGTTTAAAGCCACTTTCTGCATCTATGGCTATATCACTACGGCATTTATATGTGTATGAAGACAAATTTAGGTAAATGTTTATACTTTTGCGGTCCAAATTCCAACGCAGTTGTTGCTTACAGTCCAATACTGTCAGTAAAACAGAACTTTTTTCGCTCCACTAATTAAGCGCAGCTCAACTTCCCGGGGTTCTCACTGCATGGAGCAGTAGAAGTTGTGGCAGTACTTTTTTATCTATCATTATATATTTTTAAGTTCACTTTCAGCATCTATGGTTGTATTATGACCACAACAAAGTATGAAGCGATGTTTAGCTAATCGTTCATACCTATATGCTGTCCACTTTAGAGGACTTCCACCCCATGCATTAATCGCCGGGTCCTATTTTACCAGTAAAACAGAACGTGTTAATCACCGCCCCGCTTCCCGGGGTTACACAGTAAATATCGAACAAATAGGTACTAAGGCCGGTAATCAGATTTAAATCACGAGCAGGATAAAGATTTTAACCACCAGGCTCTGTCGAATGGTTAAAAACCCTTGTTCTTCGAAGGTTTTAAACCACGAGTAGGATAAGGGTTTTACCCACGGGGCTTTGTCGAGTGATTAAAATCCTTATTCTACGATTGGTTTAAATCTGATTACCGGCTCTAGTACCTATTTATTTTATTTATACCATGCAGTACTGCCGGCTTGATTGACCGCTAGACACCTCGTCAAAGCTGACTGAATTTACCTAGCTTTTTCAGTCAAATTATTATAAACAATTCTAAAATTTTATTTTAGTTATTTAATTGTAGGTATTTTAAACTTAATAAATCATTGTACGCAGTAGATAATATCGCCAAACGTCGTATGTTTGAATGAAATATCGCGAAGTGTATATGTATGGAAGTCGGCAAATTGTGTCATGTCAAAAGGTCAAGTTGGATGTAGTTCCCACTATAGCTGAAAAGTTTTGTAATGGAATTCCCATTGAAAATGTTTTTTTCCACAGTAGAAGCTTTACACCGGTAGCAGGGTTAAAGGCTAAAATTGAACATACAGGCTTTTCACAGATAGTAACAGAGGTGAGCAAGTTATAAACAAGCATTTATCCACCCGCGTGGTTTTCACTGGACTCGCGGAAGCAATAATAGCGATGTTGATAGTATATTAATTATGTTAATAGGCGAGCAATAAAATCTTTAACTGGAGCGTGGGAAAGGGACATCACATTACACGAACGGTGGGCGACGTACGAACTCGGCGAAATGTAAGTGAACGAACAGCTCATAACAGCGTCGAATTCCTCACAGAGAGCTTGGTTCAAAAGAAGACAACTTGTCTGAAGACTGATGCCATGAAACTGATTCTCGCAGTAAATATATACAATATACCCATAGTAGCTTGGTGTACCAAATGAACATTTGGTACACCAAGCTACTTTGGGTATATTTTATTTATACCATGATCGTCAGATTATTAAGAGTCCCTATTATTTTTTCTCGATTTTACTGAGAACCAGACGTACATACGTGCGAATCTGTTTTTCGTTTACACGAGCATCCGCTGTCAATTTTATCTCCGAAACGAAATGGAAAATGAAACGTCTTATGGGGTAAACTCATTTAAAACGTAATAAATAATTGGCGCTTTTATTTCACTCTTCGCGAGGCGACGTGCGATAAATTTAGACAAGTTTGCATTCAGGTCGACGTCACCAAAGGTCAACTTGGATGTAGTTCTACTGTAGGTGTACATTTTAACTATTTAAATCCCATTGTTGGTGTGTTCACCACGGTTGGTGTGTAAAGCTAAACTTTATGTCATAGACTTTTCATATATTGTAGAACAGGTAATCATGGTATAAAAAAGTTAGAATATTTCCTTTAGTCTTGGTTAGTACTGCTGATCAATATTTCATCTCCACGGAAGTTTCTGTTAAAATTAACGTCTAGGCTACGGACAGCTTGGGAAACCCGTGCGTATCACTAAAAACATACCTGCGAAGTTTGCATTGAGATTTACAGCCATAAAATGAGTCCAAAGTTAAATATGCGAAGACCCACTGTATTTGAGAATATGGGAAGGGTGTGTGTTTGTGTGTGTCTGAGGGAGTAGGTGAGGACATGGGAAGAGGATTAAATGTATCTTGAGGGGGAACAACAGACAATCTTACATCGATTCCAAGTCAAGGGGGAGAGGTAATTGACTACTATCAAGATGTCGGTCGCCTGATAAACAGACCTGTCAGCTTCTGAACAATTTTAATGATCCAAAAGATACAAATTGTTAGACAAACATGTGCGTCTTGTATTGTCCGTTCGTGAGTTCGGTTTTGGACACTTTCGGCATCTTCTTTAATCATCCATGACTAAATCGCGACCACCATACAAGTGTGGAGTAGAGTTTAGTCTAGCTTTAAAATTATCCTTCCTTCTTCAGAGAATTCTCACCCTAGGCGTTAGTTACCGAGTTCCCCAGAACCAATCAGCTTATTGGCCGCAGTAAACAAACACAAAACTACTTTCACTACCTGTCGTCAATTCAGTGCGTATGTACCTAAATTTTACGTTCATGTTGGTCATGTGCTTAATCGATGAGCCATACCTGTATGTATACAGCTAGCCAAATATAAACGCAAGTAGTTTATCAACAGTTCAGAGGTGCAAAAGGAAGGGAGAGACACCTCACAGATGCACTGACGATATAGTGATATTTGAAAGAATAAGATAGAACACAGCGCCGGTGGAGTGCAGACGACTGGAATCAACTCGAGGTTGAGCTCTTGTATTTCTTACGCCGAAGGCACGCGTGAAATACAGGAAAAAACTCTACGAACGAAGGGTCGTTGATTCCTGCCCCCCCCCCCCTCCCCCACCCTACTCTCCCCGAGTTGTGTTGTGTATTTATACCACGACTAAACTTGAATTAGGCGAGTGAAGCGGATATTTGTCAAGAAAAATATCCCCTTCGGCGGTCTGGTAACTTTCTTGGTTGACATTGTTTTGTGCCGAAGCATTTCATTCTCGTCACAACCTGTCTCAGATGAGGAAAGCTTGGCGCACATTCATGCAGTTGCGGCGACCGTTCCTGGCTCCGCTGCGATGTTTCTATCTTATCCGACTGTCGGAGAGAAAATCAATATAGGAATGCACTGACACCCGCACATGGTTACGGTTGCGGTACGAATCTCAATCGTCGCTACGAATCCAATCGGAGAGAAAATGTTGGTATTTTCTATCCGGCAAAATTAGTCGTTTCGGTCCTACCGCGGGGGTAATTCCTTCTTTTTTACATCATTCTGGGAATTCCACTCCAGTTTTAGAGATAGTAATGCCCTGTGCTGTTGCAATAGCACCCCAAGGAGGTTGAAGATCTGTGTGGGTTAGTCAGGCCCCGGCCCTATTTGTATAATAGCTAGCACACATACAACCACGACAGCATTTCTATTCGTCGTTGTACAGTTCTGGCATGAGTGAACTAAACACATCCTTTTCTTTCCGAAAGAGGGTAATCTTATGGATCCACATTCGTCTATTCTTTCTCTTTTTCACGACCTTTCTCTGGTAGTATATACAAACGGCCAATATAAAAAAATCACAACCTTCCTCCTCGCTATCCATGGCGTAAAAGGCTGAAACGCACTACTTTCAACAGCTTTCGTGTGGCCACAACGCAACCAAACCGCATGCTTGTGCGGGTGATTTCGGACGGCAAATACATCCGGCGATTGGATCCGAAAAAATTCGTTGTCGCAACCAAGCCAGAAAATAAGCAGACTGTCATCTGCAAAATGAGGTCTCCAGGGGGTGAGTTTAGTGATGCTACCATGCACAGCAGGGTAGCATTACTACATTTACCCTCTGTGAATCTCAATCTGAATCAGGGACTGAAAACTAAACAGAAAGAAGTACCCAGAGGATAAAATGGCCCACTACATTGGATAGCATCATCAAATTCACCCTCTGTGGACCTCAATCTGCAAATGTTATATTGCTTATTTCCCGGCCTGGTCGCAACCCACATGAATGTGCGCCTAGCTTTACATCCAAAAATCAGCTGCATTCTTACATGACGTTCTTCAAACTTTGGGGACCAATCCGGATCCACGCGTGGGGTATCTAACACATTTTCCAATGTATGTACTGTGTCCCGAAACCCTGAATACCCGCGGAAATCATTGTATAAAATATAATGTATTGTGCTGACTCATGCTCCTTTAGGAGATAACTTCTGAATCTTAATTTCTGAAATCAGCAGAGTCAGGAGCAACAACTCTATCAATGATGCACTAAACCTACCGTTGACCATGATTTTCTTACTGTTGTCATTTGAAATGATGGGAAGGATATGTGGAACTCGATAGATGATGAAAACGGAAGTTCAGAAGAATGAGGTTAAGAAGAATGGAGCTTACTGTCGGATCCACACAAACTTTATTGTTATTGAATGTAACTCAACGAAATTGGAAATAAATACTGTTTAAACTAAGAATGGAGCTTCCATTCAAACCACAGACCAAACCAATAGAGAACATCAAGAATGGCCTGCGGACCAAAACACGAATGAATGACGTTGGCACTGAAATGCAAGACCAATCCAAGTACGAGGTTACAATTGTGGACCAACCCAAGAATAATATTACTTTCCGATCAGCGGAATGACCGAGCTATCTGCCTTCAAATGAGTGAGACCAACAAAGCCAAGCTACCCCCTTCCACGAACAAATGTGCTTTATCGATTATTTAGACCTTGGTATGGTAAAACGACAGAAAGAAACCTAGAAAGAAGTTTCTTTGGAGACCAATGAGAAGTCCATGATCAGATGGTTATCCAACCAGCCAGGAAGACGAGATTGAAAACCACCAAAGAACTATACATATCACTCAGAGGTTATTCGACGAAGAAGTTGGCTTTGGGCTGTTGACTGTGAACACCGAACAATTTAATTGTACACGGGAACAGAATAAAAATGAAAGGAATGTTATATAACCTTGTTTTTTAGTTTTTTTTAATCTTTTTTTTCAACAGCTCCCCACCCCGCTCGCAGTACCCATAACATACAATCGACCGGACATCGGCACTCTGTTGTCTGAGATGAGTCGAAGAGTCATTTCAGGTCATTCTGTCGAACAATAATTATTCGAAAGCTTATTTACTGAACGGGATTCCAGTCGTTCGAGCAATGCCTCTTCCAGTTACCATGATTCTTCTCATTGCTATTTTGACTCTTCATATTTCGTCCCCTGAGTTTCAATGTATTCTATGTGCCTACTGCGTGCCCTCCTATTTTTTTTGTAACTCAATTTTTTCACAAACACGGAGACATGGGGATGCGATATTATCCGCAATAGCATATGAAAAGGAAGTATTGGACGGCCATGTGTTGTTGTGGATAATACAGTCGTCCATACATACACAGAATGACACACGTGTGTGAATGGGTTAATCGATATGGCACGAGTGCCAGTTCGAAAGGATAGAACGAGAGGTCACAGGCCTCCAGTTTTATCCTTCCACGATGGCACAAATGCCATATCGATTAACCCATTCACACGCGTGTGTCGTTCTGTGTTTATTACACGTCTTCACATCTTTTGAAAAAATTATTTTATCGCAAACCAAATTTGCGATTGGAACACGTGTTACTATTTCGTCCCCTGAGTTCCAAAGTGTTCTATGTGCCTATTGGCATCGAACACATTGGAACGCAGGGGACGATTTCCCAGTTGATAGTGTCAGTAAACTTGTAAATCCGGAATGGGAAGACTGGTGGTAGTATCTAGCCCAGGGATAGTAGTACAAGAAACCAATAGAATACTGCTCACAGAATCTCTTTACAGAATCCTATTTCTAGGAAATGTTTGTGCCTATGGACTTCCTTTTTCGAGATAAACCATCGAGCTGTACGAGAAGTCATTCTTTCAAACAGTTACTCGACAGCTTATTTACTCGATGAGACTCGATTCATTCCAACAATGCCTTTAACAGTGACTGTCCGATTTACTCTTGAACGTATTCGCAGGAAACAGAACATTTCTGGGTCACGTGAGAATGACCTCACTTCCAAGATCCGATATCACGCATTCCAGCACTGTTTTCCAACAGGATAGTCTGGCGATATTCATATCCCCGTCGACTGTACTAATTTTTACATACATATAACAAGTGAAATTTTGTAAAATATTTATTACCAATAACTGAAACCTGGCATCAACATTTCTAGTACACCACAGACCTGGGTCAGTTTAATGCGTATGTACATGTAATTAATTACAATTACAATGGACTATAATGGTACAAAAGTAAAAAATAAATCTGTAGAAACATGTGTAGGATGAGTTATATGGAAAAAAGTTTGTGATGGAAATCTCGTCATAACTTTGGAAATATTTGATGAATCAAAATTCTAAATTATGTGCGAACTGCAGTACACTTCATACTTACGCTTCACGTAAACTGTTGTAAAAATATCCATGGGCAAATAAAGGGTGTGGGGAAAGGGTGAAGCGGGTAAATGTTTATTCAAGAAGTCGAGCCATCAACAAGGGCCAAAAACAATAAAACAAGTTCGTCCAATAAAAATTAATTTCTTTTACACATCACCATCTACATTTAATACTCAAACCTCAAGCAAAGTTTCGATAAAACTCAATACAAAATGCGTGAGTTATGCAGGCAAACTTTTAGGACACAAATTCCAACATAAATGCGGTGGATATCTGATCACAAGAAGGACCGCAACTCTCGATAAAAATTCGTCTACCCAAACGTTCTTGTCTACGTCCATACATCATTCTTAAACTTCATACCAGGTTCGTAAAAAGCAATTAAACAGGAGGCCACACAACCTGAAGCGCTCACCCTGAACAGGACTCGATATGAGCAAGGGCCAAGAATGAATCTACATGAAGTAATCTCCATTAGATCCATTATCAATCCTTGAGCCCCCCCCCCCCACCCCTTTCAGGGGTGACTAAAATAGTCAATTGTAAAAAGTGGAACTCCCATGTGGAGCCCCTTGATACAACCTATGTGGATTAATCTTAGTTACCCCTAGAGGGTACTTAACAAACAAGAGGCCCAACGGGGCCTGAAGCGCCAACCTTGAACAGTGTCGAAGAATGAATCTGTATTAAGCAATTAATCTCCATATGATCCATTGTCAATCCTTAAGCCCTTCAGGAGTGACTAAAATATTACAAGCATCATGCCTTTTCTCCAGTTAATCATAACCTAAAAAGTGGAGCTCCCCTATAGGTCCCCTCCTTGATACAACATATGAGGATTAATCTTAGTTACACACCTCTACAGGGTACTTAATAAACAAGAGGCCCCACGAAGCCTGAAGCGCTCACCTTGAATGGAACACGCTATGAACTGTGTCGAAGAATGAATCTTATTAAGCAATCAATCTCCATAGGATCTATTGTCAATCCTTGAGCCCTAATTCTTCAGCTACATGGACAATTCCAGCTCGCATAGGCAGCCAAAATATTAACCCAGGAACTTGATATGAACAAATTTGAATCTTACCCCACTAGAGATGTTGTACACCAAACATGAAAGCATTAGGACAGGTGGATCTGAAGAAGATTTTTAAATACATTTCCTCATATTGCACCAAGTTAAAATTTGGGCTCCCAATTATTAACCCAGGCCCTCTCGATTTGAACAAAGTTAAATTTGCCCCCCCCCCCCCCCCCCCCCCCAGAGATGTTGTATACCAAATATGAAAATATTCTGACTGGTGGATTTGAAGAAGAAAGTTTTTAAATAAATTTCCTCATATTGCACTAAGTTAAAAATTGGGCTACCACGGGAAGCCCAAATATTAACCTAGGGACCCGATTTGAACAAACTTGAAAATGATCCCTTTGAGATGTTGAATACCAAATATGAAAGAATTCTGACCAGTAGATTTGAAGAAGATTTAATTGGGCCAAATATTAACCAAGGGACTTGGTTTGAACAATCGTGAAGCTGACGGTCACGGCAATGAGGTATGACAAACATTACAAAATTTTGACTTATGGTTCTGAAGAAGATTTTTAAATATTATTCTCCAGATTGCCCCAAGTTAAAAAGCCAGGTTCCTGCATTTAATACCGATATGAACCAAGGGGCTTCATTTTAACAAGCTTGTATCTGCCCCCCCCCCCCCCCCCGGATGCTATATACCAAATATCAAAGGATTGTAACCGTTGGTTCTAAAGATAAGTTTTAAAAAAATTTTGCTGACTTTCGGTCCCCCCCACCCCCCACAGAACACACTGACTTACCCGATGGAAATTCTTTTCTACCATTCAATTCTACTGGTCCTAAGGACGCTTCATACCAAATAACAGTTCTATGTTCTGTGTGGTTTGGGAAGTATGGGCGTTCAAAAATATTTCTATTTTTAGCTCCTGGGGTACAGGAAAAACTTTTTGCATGAACCATAGTACTTATTCCCTAATAATACCACATACCAAATTTGGTTCAAATCAGACCAATAAATTTTGGGCAGGGCCAAAAATTCTGCACCTTCCATTACAAAGGCAAATATTGCTCCACGAACCTGAACAAACTTGAATCTACAACTCAAAAGGAAGCCACATATCAAATATGAGCCCAAATATGAAAGGATTCTGACTGGTGAATCTGAAGAAGATGTTTGAAGAAATTCCCTCATACAAATGAAGTTAAAATTCGGGCTCCCATAGGGAGCCCCAATATTAACCCAGGCATTCGATTTTAACAAATGTGAATCTGACCTCCCTAGAGATGTATACTAAATATGAAAGAATTCTGACTGGTGAATCTAAAGAAGAAGATTTGTGAAGAAATTCTTTCATATTTCACTATGTAAATATTCGAGCTCCCATAGAGAACTCAAATATTAACCCAGGTACTCGTTTTGAACAGATTTAAATGTGCTTCCCTTGGAGACGTTGTATACTAAAAATGAAAGCATTCTGACTGGTGAATCTGAAGAAGAAGATTTTTGAAGAAATTTACTCATATTGCACTAAGTTAAAAAATTGGGTTATTATAGAGAGCCCAAATATGACCAAGGGACTCGATTTGAACAAACTTAATCTGACCTCCCTAGAGATGTTGTATACCAAATATGAAAGCATTCTAACTGGTGGATCTGGAGAAGATTTTTAAAGATTACACCCCCCCCCCTCCATATTGCACTAAGTTAAAATTCGGGCTTCCATAGGAAGCCCAAATATTAACAAAATATTAACAAAGGGACTTCAGTTGAACAATCTTGGACCTGACCCTCATAACAATGATGTATGCCAAACATTAAAAGATTCTGAGTGGTGGTCCTGAAGAAGATTTTAAAGATTATTCCCCATATTGACCCAAGTTAAAAATTTGGGCTCCTCTATTAAGCGCAAATATGAACTATGAACTAAGGGACGTCTTTTTAATAAACGTATACATTACGTTGATTGTGGAGTCAACACCCCCCCCCCCCCCCCCCCCCACACACACACACCCTAGCCACAAACACAAAACGAGGGCAACGCGAAGAGTGGCATATGCCCCCGATGGTGTCATAACGCCATGGCTTCCATACTGAATTGGACCAAAATTAAAGGAAAGCATTGTCTGGTTATCCACAAGTAACCCCTAATATTATGATTTGATCAAATAAGAGGTTTTCAAATCTAACACGCGGTGAATGCAGAGGTCGAGAAAAATGTTCTAAGTCGAAAGAGTGAAAAAGGGCCACAATTCTGAAAAAGATTATTGGACGAAACCCATTCCTTGTACGTATCCGTTCCCCTATGTGAATTTATCAGCATACAAAGTAGATTGCTTGAAATTACAATCAAAATGTTTGTACGGACATAAACCACCTTCACATCTTATCATTACATGTAGGTCTCCTCACAGGAAACCTCATGATAGAAGAGGTCCATCGGAGACACTGTTGAGATAAATTTCCGAATCTGCACCACAACTGAATACTAGAGATGGTCTGTCACCCAGTATACCCCCACCGTTGCATACCGCCTGGAGTGGGTGACTGAAAAGGGGCATTCAATTTTTCTAAGTAAAAAAAAATCCAATATGACCGCCCGTCAGCCATCTTGAAACCGAGGGGAAAAAATTATATCACGCACTTCCCCTCATCATGTTGATAATTTTTGTGAAGTTTCATGAAAATGCGGCAAAACTGTGGAAGAAGTTCGCTCCACAAGTTTACATTAAAAAAATCCCAATATGGCCACCAGTCGGTCATCTTGAAACCGAGCAGGAAAAAACTTATGTCACGGACTTCCACTCATCATCTTGATCATCTTTGTAAAGTTTCATGGAAATGCGGCTAAAACTGTGGAAGTAGTTCGTTCCACAAGTTTACATAAAAAAAAATCTAATATGGCCGCCAGTCGACCATCTTGAAACCGAGCGGGAAAGAAATTATGTCACGCACTTCCCCTCATCATTGTGATCATTTTTATGAAGTTTCATGAAAATGGGGCTAACACTGTGAAAGTAGTTAGCTCCACAAGTTTACATGTGCAACGGACCGACGAGGGCAGACCGACGGACAAGTTGACTCCTATATACCCCCCCCCCCCCTCCCCAACTTCGTTTTGTGGGGGTATAAAGATCGAATCATCTGGACGATTTCGAATCGAATTGAATTCCGTGGTTTTGTAGGGCTCTATCATACCTTTTGATAGTTTCAATGGTGATTGTCGGGGTGACCAAAAGGAAGCAAGCATTAACCAAAAATATATTTTTCATGAACTTTTCGTGATTTGTTCCAAGAAAGTTCGATTTTCAGCAAACTTAATGAACAGAAAACTCATTTTAAACGCCATGTTCTTTTAATGACATGCAGCAACCAGTCCTTGACAGAAAGGTGTTGGAAACCAATTTAGTGACTTTTCACTGAAAGCATCAGCTTATTTTTGAAGCAGTTGAAGAAAAATATTTGTATAAAAATATTTGTAAGAATTTATTGGAGTGACTATGGGCACTCTCCAATAAATTGTAAAAAAAAAATTATTTATGATCAATTTCGTGGTATACTAAGGTTCCTCTTGCTGTCGAAGGGTATCTTTAAAAAATTACCCATGTTTCAAATCACCTTTGAAAAACGAAAGTGCCAATGACACTATAGCTTGTCTGTGTCTTGTGTTTGATAAAAAGGATAATGTTCAATGTTTATGAAATGATTATGAAATAAGACAAGAATTGTGATAATTGGGAATATGTTAATTTCTGTTCCCTGTATGCTATGTTTTTAATAAAAATAATATGAGGTGTATACGGTACTAAAGGGCTGAGGGGTGGGTTAATATGACCTCACAGTTAATGTTTGTGGCCCTCACAGTTAACGTATGTCAATGAAAGTTACCAAGTTACAGTGAAATTATTCCAAAATGAGTCATCCTATCAAGTTGCGTTGAAATCCCTTCATAAACATGGTCTGTAGACTGTGCTAAATGTTTCGGGCTTCAGGCCTGTGTAGCTATGACGGTAGACCGATTGCAACTAAAAGGGAACGTCCTCATCTCGACATAATACTGAGTCATTCTACTAAGTTACAATGAAATTCCTTCACAAATACGATCAGTAGTCTGTACTCAAGTTTTTCGGGTTTTGGACTCGGGAAGCCATCATGGTTGAATGATCGCGACCAAAAGTGGGTGTTGTCACCTGGGAATAACCTGGAGTGATCCTACGAAGTTACAGCGAAACCCCTTCATTTATATGACGTGTAGACTCAAGGTTTTCGGGCTTCGGGCCCTTTGTCAAGTTAAGCTAAATATTAAACACTCTACCAGTTAAGGCAAGGGAATGGTTAAAGATTTAATAAACAAAAAATAACCATTCAACAAATATATTTTCAGAAAATGATACACAAAATATATGTACACACTGAAACTTAACTAAACATTATACATATGAATACAACAGATGCTGACATTTCATCCAGTTCGAAGAAAGTGATTACCAACAGAACATCCACAAAGTGGACTTTCCAAACAGATAAGTCTCAGCCCATTGCCTTACATGCATAGCAGACGACACTTGAAAAACATTTCTTATAATATCTCAAAATTTTCATTTTTTTCCACAAAAACATTGTTTTTAATCCCACACAGAAACGATCTCAATGAGCGCATTCCAATGAGGGGGTCATAAGCTGATATTCTGATACATGTGTTTTTAAATAATAAAATAATTAAAATTGGATGGCTATTTTTGTGAATGCATTGGCCAGTTTTTGTAGCTGCATTAGGTAAAGGTTTATTTTAAAAAGCATTAGAACAAGGTACCCCCACAATTTCAGAAATGATCTCAATGATTTCAAAGATTTGGGGGGGGGGGGGGGGGGGGGCGGTTAAATTAAAGTCTGTTACTACCACAGTAAACCAGCAACGTTTCAATTCTCACAATAACATTACCCTAAAGTAATGTTAACTCTTTACCTAACATGAAAAGAAGATGACACTTGCAAAAATAATTCTCGAAAAACTAATTTTTTTCATTTTTTGTCTCAAAACATAGGTTATAACCCCTCGTTGGAACGAGCTCGACAAGCCCGTTCCAACGAGGGGTCATCACCGATATTTTTGAGACAAAAAATGAAAAAAATAATGAAAATTAATAGGCAATTTTTAGAATAGCCGGTTTTGGCCATTACGTTTGGGTAAAGGGTTAAAGATATAAAAGCCTTGAATTCAGAATTCAACCCAAATGTCAAACATCTGAAGTCTGCTTACGCTTTTTCACAGAATTCTAGTTATTCGGGTGGAAACCTCACACAGTAGATGTTTTCGAAATAGATCACTCTCACTTTCTGTACATGTGTATTTCAGCAGAAACCATACATATTGTTACATTTCGTTGTTTTGGTCAGCAGTTTGTCTATCGAAAAACGTTACCACTGCCCAATTTAAAAAACAACAACAAAACCCAAAACAGCCAACATGCTGTCCAAAAATTTATCCTAAATAATCCATCAACCCTGGCTGGAAAATAGAAAAAAGAAACTGTGCGGATTTTGCAGGGCTTTCTTTGGGAAGGCGAGTGATAACTCGCCATCGTCGTCTAAAATGAAAATGTGGCAAGGAACGAATGGCTCGCTTCGACAAACATGTATTAAAAATTAAAATGATCCTTTTCTCATCTTACAGCCAGTCATGCAGATTGTCGAAATCTACAGCAGTTCTCAAACCAACAGCGTTTTTATAAGCACATCATACATGTGTTGATGTTAGTCAAAAAAGCTCTTTGAGAGTGATACACAGACGTTCACATTTGTTTTGCATCCGTAAACTCTCAAATCCCCATGCAACCAACAAATCGCCCCTTTTATATTGCACTGGAAAAGCTGTCCGAAGTCTATTCTTCCTCGAGAACTCTACTAGTAGAGCACACTGATCTTGACAGCGATTTTACACCATTGTTGGCTGCTTGTTCAGGTTCAATTAAAAAGCATGTAACTGTTAACCCTTTACCTAACACAGTATTTCAGTATTTTTAAATATACATTAAATTTCACATTTTTCTAAAACAAATTTCACAATTTTTCGATAAAACCATACAAATATGGATATCATTAGAACCAGCTCAACGAGCTTGTTCTAATGATATCCATATTTGTTTGGTTTTATTGAGAAACTTCCAAGATATTTTAGGCTATGGTAGGCTTATCCTGGTTAACTTTCTGGCCGTTTTTGGCCACAATGTTAGGTAAAGGGTTAAGGTTCATCACTGGAAAGTGAAATCAAGTTTCTTTTGTTAGTTTTAATAAATGAAAACGACAGCCAGCTCTAAACTTTTTATGGCAAGCTGATGAGAAGCACCTAGTTCACAAATAATCCATCTTTAACTGGAAGCCCATATTTGGGCTTTACTCTGAAGTGCAGGTACCATAACTTAAAGGCTACATATTGAGTGGATATGCTTCATATTGTATCGGGCTCCCACAGAGAACTCAATTATTAACCAACAGGCTTGATTTGAATTAACTTGAATCTGATCTCTGGAAGGATTCTGTATACCATATAAGATTCTGATTAGTGGTTCTGGAGACAATAAGTTTTAAAGATTATTCCTCTTGCACTAAGTTAAAATTAGGGCCCTCAAAGGGAGTTCAAGTAGTAACTGGGGGATTTGATTTGAACAAACATGAATCTGACCCCGAGATATTAAAAGATTCTGACCAGTGGTTCTATAGAAGATTCTTTTAACCCTTTACCCAACATAATGGTCAAAACCGGCCAGTGCTATTCACAAAAATTGCCAATTAATTAATTTTCATTATTTCTTTCATTTTTTGTCTCAAAAAAAGTTTATGACCCCTCTTTGGAACGAGCTTGTTGAGCTCGTTCCAAAGAGGGGGTCATAACCTATGTTTTTTAGACAAAAAATGAAAAAAATGAGTTATTCAAGAATTTTGTTTGCAAGTGTCGTCTGCTTTTCATGTTAGGTAAAGGGTAAACAAACTGGTATCTGCCCCCCCCCTACCACGCCCCCTCCATTAAGCTATTGTCAAACTAGATTAAATTATTTAAATTCCTATATGTATTGAAATTTTGGTATTTTAACTTCAGTGCACCAAGGACTATATTCATATACTGGTTATAAGGTCACAATCATTTACACGGATATATTCCATTTTAGTTGACTTGCACAACCCATCAGACACTGATGATCAGGTCAAGGGTTAAAGAAAATAATACCTCACAAGAGGCCAGTTAAAATCTGAATGATGATAAAAATGTATTCCTCTTTTATTTGAAATTGTAAGTTGACACACATTCTCCCTAAACTCACCTTTACTACAAAGGATGAAAAACATTTAAAAAAAAATGATTGTTCAACAACAAACAGGCAACAGGTGCAACCCACAAAAAAGTACTTCAATCAGTAGGGGCCAAATGGCTATATGTTTTCTTGTTCCAAAATCCATGTTAAGTAGGTTAACTGAATCAAATTTTTTATTGAACAAATTTCTCTTCATACTATCAAATCACACAATGAGCATTGTCTGGAAAGAAAACACTAAAAGGAAAAATAAAAAATAAAGATTTTGTTAAAAAATGAACCAAATGTGAAAGTTTATCACAAAATCCTTGGTTAAGGAATGAAAAGGTTTAAAATTTGTTTTGCAGCCCCCCCCCCCCTCTCCCCCCCACACACACACAGACACACGGGGGCATGGTCATTTTGGCTACCACATGCTTTCTTTTTATAACGAATGCAAACTTAAAATTGAACGATTTATGCCTGATTTACCCAAGTTAATAAAATTGAAAAATTTGTCCCTGGAGTGCAACAAGGCTTTGCAATGCTTATAACATTGCAAAGCCTTGTTGTATTCAAGGGACAAAATACACCACCCCCATGCTATTCTGCAGATTATGAGGCTGAAAACATAAAACAAACCAAGAATACAAACTTTTGATGGCAAAGAAACAATTACAAAAATAAAGCAAGAGCAACGCGAAGCACAGCATATGCCCCCTTCTGCAATATCATAGATAGAATTACATAAGAAAAAACAAAAAACAGGATCAGTCTTGCAGAACTTTAAACAAAGAGTGAAAACCAATTTCAAGTCTATTTAACATTGGAGGTTACTGTGACCTTGACCTTTGGCACATCAAAATAAATATGCTTCTTCCACTTATCATACCTAACCAGCATATGAAGTTTGGTAACGATGCAGTTGGTAGAACTTTAGTTAATCCACGGAATGCGAAAAGTTAATGGACGGACGACGGACACCGGACATGGTGAAAACATAATGTCCTCGAGAAAATTTCTCGGGGGCATAAAAATGCCTGCCCACATGCAATTTTACAAAAGATGCAGAAGATCTACTTTGTGGGGTCTAAAACACTGTAACTAAGATTGTATTAGTAGGTTTTGTGGTGGGATAAGGGGCAGACAGACATAACTGCATGATAAGTCATTAGTGCAAGAAAATAAGTGTGTTGTTTTCTTTTGTGTATTATTGTTCACCTTTGAACAGATTGTTTTGATAACCAGTCTTCTGGCTTATCCAGTATGGGTGCCATGTCAGCAATCTTGGATTTGATGGATTTTACCTGTCTGAGAAATAACTTGAAAAACTGACAATAACACAAGTACAAAATCATTTATACCTACTCCACTCACTCAGTTGCTCACTTCTCATTGCTCCAGATGGTGCAATTGCCTTCAACTGCTGCTAACTTTCCTTCAGCCAGGTGAGTAATATGGAGAGTCAGACAGTTGCCAGTCACTGCTAGGTACTTCTTGGCATTTTTGCACTCTTAACTGGTTGAGGGCTGGAAGCCCATATTTGGGTTTTATTCTGAAGTGCCAATACCAAAATTTAAAGGCTTCATATTCTGTGGATGTGCTTCATATTATCTCTGAGGTGATATTAATTTATGTTTGGATTTGCCTTGTTATAATTTATGGGAGAGTGCCTATTGGCACTCTACCATAAAATGTAACAAGGTAAAGATGCACAATGAAATTTTCAGGACCAAAAATAATTTATCACTCTACCAGTTAACTGGTAAGGTGCTGAATTACTTTTGGACACTCTCCCCTAAGATTCAACTACGCAAATCCTTACAGACTGAATAATCTCACTTCAAAGATGATATGAAGTACGTCCACAAGATATGAAGCCTTTAACTTGTGGTACCCACTCTTCCAAGTAAAGCCCAACTTTGGGCTTCCAGCACTCAACCAGTTAAAGCTGTCTGGAAACCCCAAAGAGCCTGGCTGTTGATAGCATCATTAAACCCCAAATGTCAAAACAAATAACAACAAATTCATTTGACAGTACACACAGAAAGCCTTCAATAAACTGTAACAAACAATCTTTTTAATTAAAAACAAATTTGCAATATTTAAAAAATTAAAATTCTATCATCAATAAGAGACATAATCTGGATTTTCTTTAACCCCTTTGGGGCCTGGAGAGTTTTAGACATATTTTTCTACTTTTCACCAGTTTACATCCTGTCTTTGCTGTTGTTTCTAGGCAACAGGCAGCCAAGACTTGCCTAGAAAAATCTACCAAGGTATTACAATGTAACTTGCTAGTTCTTCCAGAGACAGCATGTTGGGGCACCTGTTCTGTTACAGTAAAAAGTAGACAAAGTCGGAATTAGGCCCCTAAGCTTAGGTTAAAACACTTCTGGTTTCACCTAGTTACTTGGAAGTGTTAATCCAATCATCTGCATGTGCACAGGTTCCCAATGTGTTTATTATTCATGCCAAGTTTGGAAATGATCAGTTCAAAGACGACTGAGAAAACTAACAAAAAAAAAGAGTTTACAGACAGATGTACAGATGGACAAACAGACAGACCAATCACATAATACGTCCCATTTTTCAATGGGAGTTTAAAAAGCATTATATACTGTGAACGTGTATTTGGGCAGTACATCATGTATGAAGTACACACAGGTTTTGATTCATTCATTGCAGCCAAGAAATATTTTCAAGTGCCCTCTGTCATCATAGGCAAAGAATAGTTTATGTTTGTCAAATTCAGTTATTGCTTTCTCTTTCTTCTAAATTCCACGCTGACGGTCTGATACACTGTTGGAAAGAGTCCACATAAATCACATTTTTATTTAGTAAAATTAAAGATAGTCAAAGATGTTGTTTCTATTCTTGAATGAACAAAGGAACAAAAACCTTTGAAATGCTAGAATCTTCAAGTCCCAGTCAATGTTTTGAAAACTTATTTATTTATTGGTGCTTAAGGTCACATTTTTCTGCACAATGGCTAATCATGAAGGCAACATGGAGAAAAAAGTCAAGTCCAGCCAATCGTTTATACTCATGTTGCCCATTTTTGAGGCTGCCCACCCCAGGTATTGGTTACTAGGTACAATTTTACTGGTAAAACTGAGCTTGTTTACCAAAATAAACAAGCAATGGTTTACTTTCCTGGGTTCCTATGGGGAAATGTTGTGGAAAAAAAATTAAAATGAATAAGGATAAAAGGTTCATGCATTTATTCTACAACTCATTTCAACTGATAGTGTACATATTGGTTGTGTACAGGCATTTCAAAGTACTGCCAGTACCAACGTAAACCGGTACTGGGATGGGACAGAGCCTGTCCCGTCAAAACTGGTACCGGTACCGGGACAAGTCAACAATTGGGCGACATCACAATCAGATGGGAGAAATTTGTATTTAAACCGACCCAGTTCCCAAGATCGCAAAGACAAACATGGCATCATACCAATTATTTTGCGGCAACATCAAAGTAATCATAAAGCATGAAAGTCGTGTTTTATGATTACAATGATGTTGCCACAGAATAATTTCTTTGTAGTAGCCGATGATGGTGCTTTCATTGTCTTTGATGCCACGTTTGAAAAGTTAAAATGATCGGCCTTATCGAGGTGGTGATGCAGAGAGAACATGCCCCTTTAAGCTGAAAGTATGTCGTGTAAGTGTGCCATACACAATTCGACCCCCGAGTTCCAATGTGTTCTATTTGCCAGTAGGCACATGGAACATATTGGAACTCAGGGGATGAATTATTAGCCCATTTACCCTCATTCAGTTAGGAATTTCTCCATGTGCCAGCGGGACAAAAACTTCAGTGCCGGTGCCGGTTAGAGCATGAGGGAACCGGCGGTACCGGTTGACATGCCTGGTTGTGCATAATGAAACCCAATCATTCATGGTCAGAAAACAAAACAAATGAACTGGACAACATAAAAGGTATACTGAAACAGTTCAACAATACTGCAAGATATATAAAACATAATAGAATGATAAATATATGAAAACAAACAATGAGGTAAAAATCACACTAAGGCTGTTGTTAATAAATTCTTTGTTTTAAGTCATTCCTTGCATCTGATAGACGTATGTGAGATGCACTAATTATTAACTGTTAATTATCTGTGGGCAAGTATCCATGCTCGACATCTAATTTCTAAATTAACCTGAGTTGCAAATGCATCAAAACTTTCAATTCATGTACTTTTAAAAGCCGAGATGCTAAATGTGTATGAAATTCTTCGGTCAGGTTAGTCTAAACTTGGACTCTAGGACCATAAAATAATTTTTTGGTGTGGTACATCCATGTACCACACCAAAAAATTATTTTATGGCCTTAACTGGCATATAAACACCAAAAAATGTATTTTAGGGTCTTAGGGGTTCACGTTTTAATTAACATTTTATTTGTTGTCAGATCAGTTCCTATAAACAGTTGCTTGGCATTGCTTGGTGGTTCTCTCTGGGTCCTCCGACTTCCTCCACCTATAAAACTGTCCGACACGAGGTGACCCTGGATGTCAAAATAAATAAATAAATAAATAAATAAATAAATAAATAAATAAATAAATAAATAAGTAAGTAAATAAATAAATAAATAAGTGCTTATAAACACAGCCATATGCTTCACATTCACATGTATGCAGGTGGCAATCACCTGTTCTCAGCGATATTCATAACACCATCATCAAAATAGCCTAGCAGCTATAAACAAAACACCATGCTCAATTTAAGCCACTGATAGTCATTTGCTTGCAGTTTGATGAATACTGTTATGGCCATTGTCCATAATAAACTAAATGAGCAATTATTTGATACCAATAATAAATGCATGCGACTGGCATAAAACAAAGTAGGAAATTAACAGAGGCCTAAATCTTCATTCAACAAATCACATACACTCATTTTTTCAGATTTCAGTTTCTATGGTTCCCTCTTTACTTGAAAAAACAACAACAAAAACACAACTCACACACTGAAAAATGTTTTCGTCACTACAGAGGTCATCCCACATACATGCACCATTGGGCAGCATTAATATAAGTAATATTAGTAATTAGCATCTATGGCTAGTTTACACTATCGAGGAAAGAAATTGTGTAATTTTTCAATAATTCTGTTGCCAAGATAAGATTATTTTTCCTGGTATTGAGATGCAAATAAAGTGGAGATTTCCAGTAATACAAAATGGCAAGCCCCAATATCAACCTAGGGACTTAAATTTAACAATGAACAAACTTGAACTGACTCCCCACATCTGAAGAAGCAGATTTTTAAAGATATTATTGGGCTAAGTTAAACTTCAGGCTCCAACAGGGAGCCCAAATATTAACTCAGGAATTAGATTTTAACAAACTGGAATATGCTTCCTCATGATGGCATATCATATACCAAAAGATTCTGACTGGGGGGTTCTGGAGAAGGACCTTTCCCCAATGTATTGGCCAAAACCGTCCAGTGCTATTCACAAAATCACCATTTAATTTTCATTATTTGTCTCAAAAACATAGCTTATGACCCCTCACTGGAATGAGCTTGTTGAGCTCATTCCAACAAGGGATCATAAGCTATGTTTTTGAGACAAAAATGAAAATATTTAGTTATTCATGAATTTTGTTTGCAAGTGTTGTCTGCCTTTCATGTTAGGTAAAGGGTTAAAGAATAGTCTTCATATTGCACCAAGCTAAAATTTGGGCTCTCTAACTTAGGAGGCCCAAATATTATCCCTTGGACTTCATTTGAACAAATTTAAATTTAACACCTATAAAGATGTTGTACATGTATACCAAATGTCAAAAGATTCTGACTGGTGGTTCTGAAGAGAAGATTCTTTAAAGAATATTTCTCATATTGCATAAAGTTAAAATCTGGGCTCCCAAATATCAACCCAGAGACTTGATTTGAACAAACTTGAACGTGACCTCTCTGAGGATGCTGTATACCAAATATCAAAAGATTCTAACTGGTGGATCTGAAGAAGATTTTTAAAGATTATTTCTCGTTTTGCACGAAGTTAAGCAGACGACACTGCAAACAAAATTCTTGAAAAACAAAATTTTGTCATTTTTTTGCATCAAAAACATAGCTTATGACTCCTCCAACAAGGGATCATAAGCTATATTCTTGTGACAAAAAAATAAAAAAAAATATTGAAAACTCCATGGTGATTTTTGTGAATAACACTGGCCGCTTTGGACATTACGTTGTGTAGAGGGTTATAATTCAGGCTCCCACAGAGAGCCCAATTAGTAACCGATTGGCATGGTTTGAATAAACTTAAATATGATCTCTGTAAGGATTCTTTATTCCATATATCAAAAGATTCTGATGAGTGGTTCTGGAGAAGTAGAGTTTTAAAATTATTACTCATATTGGACTAAGATAAAATTTGGTCTACAACAGGGAGCCCAAATATTAATCTGGGGACTTGGTTTGAACAAACTTAGATCTGATCTCCTTAAGGATGCTGATACAGTGGAGCCCACTTAACTGAATATCTCTTAACTGAATAACCCTGTTAATTGAATATAATTTCCCAACACAAAACCATTTACCATACCTCCAGTACAAATCTGACCTGTTAATTGAATATAGTTTATAGAGTAAAATCCTGTTAATTGAATAAAAAATCTTGTAACCTGTCGAGAAAAGAAATTGCCTTGACTCTCCCTAGTTTTCCTTTGTTTATAGGCCTATTTGGCTTCAGTACATACAGTACAGGCATTTAATCTATTATATCTTGTTTGGCAGAGCTCATGAAGCTCTGTCAAACAAGATATAATTGAATAAATGGTATTATATCTTGTTTGGCAGAGCTCATGAAGCTCTGTCAAACAAGATATAATTGAATAAATGCTACATTTATCTCTAGAATACATGAAAGTGACACTTTCCCTGTTAATTGAATACTCCTGTTAATTGAATATTTTTTATTGACAAAGTGGCTATTCAATTAACAGGGTTCCACTGTACCAAATATCAAAAGATTCTGACTGGTGAATCTGAAGAAGATTTTTAAAGATTATTCCTCATATTCCCCACAGGAAGTCCAAATATTAAATGGGGTGACTTGGTTTGAACAATCATGAATCTGACCCCTGTAATGATATTGTACACCAAATATCAAAAGATTCTGACTGGTGAATCTGAAGAAGAATTTTAAAGATTATTCCTCATATTCCCCACAGGGAGCCCAAATATTAAATGGGGTTACTTGGTTTGAACAAACATGAATCTGACCTCTGTAATGATATTGTACACCAAATATCAAAAGATTCTGACTGGTAGGTCTGGAGAAGATTCTTCAGAGTACTTCTCATATTTCACCAAGTTAAAATTTGGGCTCCTATACTGAACCCAAATATGAACTGAGAGGCTTAATTTTAACAAACTTGTATCTGACTTCACGGATGCAGTATATTGCTCTATGAACTTTGTTTGATCCAGCTTAATTCTACACCTCAAAAGGAAACTTAGGACAAAATATCACATCATTGTACCCATTGCAATTTCCCCCATACCCCCCCCCCCCCCCCCCCCCCCCAGGGGGTCGGACAAGTTGATTTCAACAAAATCAAAATGCAAAGTCAGAACAAACAATCACCACAAATTTAACTGAAGTCAATCCAGCTGTTTTGGAGGAGAAGTTGCAAACACCCTGTTCACAGACGACTGACTGTGGATGGTGAATGATCACAAAAGCTCACCCTGACTTTCAGTCAGGTCAGCTCATAACTACTGCTAACTTTTGGGTTAAAGCAAAAATTTATGCATAGATGAACTTTGTTTGAAAGGGTTAATATGTGATATACTGTATACAAAATGTCAAATTGACGACAATATACATACTCATAAGACAATCCTATTTCATCAAAGAGAAGCCCTAGGCTTCATAAGATTAACTGGTTGAGTGCTGGAAGCCACTATCATGGCTTTCAAGAAACATGAGGGTACCATACTAAAGTCTTCATATTCTTTACACAAATTTCCTATTCAGTCATAAGCAAATACAATTGTGTTCATATAGATTTGCATTATTAAAAATTATTGGAGAGTGCCTTAAGGCACTCTCCAATAATTTTTAGTAATGCAAATCTGTATGAACAAATTCCAACTTCCAAAAATAATCTAGCACTCAACCAGTTAAATAACACTCATGTTCAAACATCCACAAATGATCTAATTTTCTGCATGATGAATTCTTACTTGTTTTGCAACATATTTATTTATCAGATATACTGATATAAGGCCACAAAAAATAAATTAATTCAGTCTCTGGCCATTTTTTTTTAAATCAATGAGGGAGGAGGGTTTTATTTTTTAATTTTTTTTCTTGCATATACTAAGCACGCATTGAGAGGCTTTCAGCTGTTTTTTTCACACATAGAAGATATAGAAAGTGCATAATTATACAAATTAACTTATTTCATTTTAATCCTCATATGCCTAATTCTGAATATGAACAGAACAGGTGCCACATCATGCTATCTCTTGGGAAACTTACAAGTTACAATGGCATGGTGGTGATTTGAACACACGCCAAGTTTCCTATGGCACCAACTGCCTAGCAAAACTGTACTGAACAAAAACTGTAAACAAAACCAGTGTCCTTGATTCTATGGCATGTGGAAATTTGATAGAGAAGTTCTCACTGATTTCTTGCAGTGCAGTATGTAAAATTGATGCAATTACTTGATAAATAAGTTAAAAATAATTGAGAGAGAATTCCGTGTGATCTGTACTGACCTTGTATATACTTGGTTAACTAGCATTCCTTTTTGGGGTCTGTCGGTGGCCAACTGGTGTGCGTGGTTCAGTATAGTTTTGCTAGGTGGTTGGTGCCATAGGAAACTCTCTCGGGGTAGGTTCGAACCCCCGCCATGCCACTGTAAATAAAACCAACGTCCTTGATTCTATGGCAAGCGGAAATTTGATAGAGAAGTTCTCACTAATTTCCTTGCAGTGCAGTATGTAGAATTGATGCAATTATTTGATAAATAACTTACAAGTTACATTTAAGTGCCTTGGCAGTCATTTGTAGGCAAGTCTTGACTGCCAATACAGGCAGCCAAGACTAGCCTAGAAACAACTGCAAAGCCACAGAATGTAGACTGTCTAGTTATGTTCTTCAGATTTCAGTTACTAACAATAATTAAAAAACATAAAAAGTTTTACGTCTCCCAATTCTGTAATAACAATGGTAGATGTTGCAAGGCAATAAAAATATCCAGTGAGAGGGTTCAATTTCAATGAGTGATTGTCTGAGAATCAACACATTTTTTTTTTTTTGAGTAAATTTTCAAATTTTGAATCGAGAAAAGTTAATCATTCAATCCTTTATTTTAAATATATTTTTTTCAAATTTTTCCCCAAAATTCAACAAAACCATATCATGTGAGCCCCTCAATGGAACGAGCTCGATGATATAGTTTTGTCAAAATGTTTTGAAATATTTATTTTAAACAGCTCAGTATGTAAATTATGTGAAAGGGGCGGCCAAGTTATTAGGTAAATGTGTTAAACCTTTGCCCACCCTCCACCATACTCCCCTGTGACAATCAGTCATGAGATAAAGTCAACAAACAGCAAAATGATTTTCTATTCTTTTTAAATCTTATGAATTGTAATTACTTGTTAATTGGAGTTTTCGGTCACTTTCAGCATCTATGGTTTTGTCATGACTGCAACAAAAGTGTAAGTCCCAAGTTTTGCCATTTGTTTTTTACAAATAACACACTTCAGTGGACTCTCAACCCAGACCTGGTTACTGGACCTTATTATATGTACCATTATTATCAATTCATTGTGTGCTATCATCATGTTAATACTAATTTACACAGACTCTAAGGGAGCATAAAAAAACTTGAAACAAAGATTGTAAAGCATAGCTGGTCGTTAATGGCTATTTTTAGTCATTAGTGCCCCCAGACAGGCTAGCATGCGCAGATATTCTGTGCATGACATCTTTTCGTCTTCTTGGAAATCTGTTTACTTTTTCCCAACGAGTTTACCTTTCATAGGTGTTGACTGAGATAAAAATAAAATGTTCTGCCTTAAATTGCTTAATAAATGGTGTTTCATGTTGATTCTTTTCACGAAATAATATAAATCCAAAAGGGTCAGAAATCGTTCTTATAATTTGTAAGTATTGAAAATAATAATAATAACATGATTTTCTCAGGCACTATTTGGCTCCATTATTGGACCTCCATCTGTGATTAGCAGCCCCACACCCGCATCCAGAGGCGATAGCCTCAGGCTAGTAAAAAATGCTAGGCTGCCAATCACAGATGAAAAGCCAGTAATGGAGCCCAACGTCCTCAAAAATCACGTTAGTATAATTGTAACTGTAAGGCAGTCTATCACAGTCAACATGCACTGCTCTGTTTCATGAGATTCCAAATGGGATCTGAATGATACAAGTTAATCATTTAACCTGACATAATCCCTGTGGAAATTATTAAACATGAAGCAGTACTTGTTTACTGTGTTAAAGTAGCTCTGTTTTACTGGTAAAATAGGACCCAGTAATCAATGCCTGGGGTGGAAGCCCTCTAAAATGGGCAACATGGGTAAAAAAGACTAGCTGGACTTGACTTGACTTTATAGCCTTGTTGCATTCATGATTAGCCTTTGTGCAGCAATATGTGATCTTAAACACCAATAAACACAAAAATAACCTGATGTTTAGTTGAAAGTGAGTTTCCATATATTTCCCTTTAGACAAATAAAATTGCTGTTTTTTCTTTTCTTCTGAACCTGAGGTTATGACCCCTTACTGGAATAATATTGAGAACATAAATTATTGTTTGGAAAAAAGAAAATATATTACAGTTAACCCCTCTACACACTGATTTCAAAATATCAAAATTTCAATCCACAAATAAGATTGAATTGGTTAAATTCCTAGTTGCATTATAGGTAATTTATTTATTGGTGTTTAAGTAATTTTCAGCATCTTTGGCTACATCATGACTGTAACATAGGTTTAAAAACAAGTTTAGCCAATCGTTTATACCTATGGTGTCTTCAACCCAAGGTGTTGGTTCCGGGTCTAAGGCTCTGCAAAGCTTTGAGATTCGGTTCAAAATCAGCTGCCTGATTTGTTTCCCTTCAAATCTTTACATGGGAATATACCGTGGTATCAGTCATTGGCGTTGTCTCAGAAAACATCTAGCTAAGATGGAATTTGTACATAAACAAGAGGGGCAATGCAAAGCATGTGCCAATGCCCCAAACCTGCCAGAAAGTTTCTAAGTCAAAAGAGTGAAAAAGGGCCATAACTCTGGACAAAATGTGTGGAAGAAACTCACACTACACAGGTATTATTCCCCCATGATGCTCTATCACAACACAAATATCATTCAAATTGGAGTAGCAGTGGCTGAGATACAAGAAAAAATGTTGGTACGGACAAACAGATGGACAGAGGAAAAGATGGATGAAGGTCTCCACTAGATACCCCTTCGACTTTTCAAGTCGGGGGCATAATAATGCTGGAAATAAAGACTGAGTGTAATTTCTACTATATTAATATAAATAGCATCTGACCCATGCCACCTCCTATGATAATCCCAGGCTCACTTATCTCTACCACTGCTGAAAACAAAGTTAACTCCTAGCATGCTGCCGTTGGATATTCCATCCCAGGACAGGATTTCTCTTGCTACTAAAATTAGTATAATTTGGGTACATTTAATCAAATTTCCTTCCTGCAAACTGAATAGATTTCTTTGCCAATGATTTCTTGGGATAAATTCTGATGAATTTTTCATCACATCTAGTCATGTCTGCTTAACAGCAGCCATGACTAGATTTGCTGAAAAATATCTTGAAAATACTCAGCGGGTTAAGAGTTAAAGTTACCAAATAATGCTGAGGATGAGCTGTTGCTGGCGACTAGTCCTGTACAGTGCCTAGTGCTGGTAAGTCTCGCACCCGTTCCTGGATAATATTCCAACTAAATCATCAAGGCATGCCTTCCAAGAAGGCATTCCTTGATGATGTAGCTGGAATATTCTATCTGTCGGGACTTACCCCTTATCCTTATCGGTCATCTTCAAGATGGCCAGAATTCGATTCGAGATTCAATTTTGAACAAGGTGAAACGCCACCGGTATCCCCCGCCAAGAAGTGGTTTACTAAAAAGGGGAATTCTATGTTGAAAAAAGTGGAAAAAGGCCCATAACTCTAGAAAAATTAAAGTGTCAATGACACTGCAGCTCAACTTGTGTAAGATATGTACATGCATAGTATGTCATACAGCAATGACACATATCTAGGTAACGACATGATAATGAAGGTACATGTAAAATATTGTAACGGTCTGTACATAAATACTGACAGTAGCCTGTAACAAATGTATAGGTAAAGTATTGTAAAGGTGGGTGGCAGTTAGATGCTAAACTAGAAAAGAAATCTCCATGTGGTTAACGTTACAATGGGGATCCTTGTATGGTGCACCATAAGCCAAATGTAAGCAATTGTTTTGGCCTGTTTGATTCAAACCCTTCTAAGGTTGATACATACTAATTAATAAATATTTGTCCAGTCCTTCTTAAAATTTAGGTGTTTGCATTTTTTATCTTTAGCTCATAGGGTTCCCACTGGTGAAGAGGTTTTATTTTTCTCATTGGAAATAGAAAATCAGGTTGTGCTAATAATGTTTACACTCCCCAAACAACACCAAATATTAACACAGGAACTTGGCTTCAACACATTTGAATATACACATCCTAGGGATGCTGAATTCAAGAAACATAATTCTGTCTGGTGTTTTTGGAAAAGACTTTTAATTATCTCCCTTTTTGAGTCCCCGAGTGGGTCTGACTGAACCCAAAAATATTTGTTCTCATACCACAGTGATAACAAAGGCACCCAAGAAATTTATAGCAAACATTACTGACATAAAAAAATCTTCTTTACAGATTCTGTACAGAAAATGTAATATACACAATTCCTGTAAATATGACTGCCGACAGCCATTTTGAACTTTGGGCAGAGCCCAAAAGCACTCGTTACCATTCCATGATGATAACAAACGTAGTCTTAGAAGTTCTGTACAAAAAATTGATTGTACCTTAGTTCGGTATAAAATGGCCACTGGCAGCCATCTTGAATTTTGGACCGCCCCCTCCCCCCACCCAAAACACTCGTTCTTGTCCCAAGGTGATAACAAAGGTTACCAAGAAGTTTCGTGAAGATTGGTTCATAAATACAGCCTCTAGCCCGAGCCGTATTGACATGTGCACTTACTGTGTATATATTAGCACTGAATAAATCAATGTTCATCTAATTTGCATAATTTCTGCACGAGAAAAAAAACTGTATTATATGTGATGTATTCCATGTTACTAAACATTCGTGCAAAAATTTATTCAAATCAGAACCGTCACATCGATTTTCTGTACAAAAAAAACTGATTCTACCTAATTTTGGTACAAAATGGTTACTGGCAGCCATCTTGAATTTCGGACCACACCAAAGAACACTTGTTCTCGTCCCAAGGTGATAACAAAGGTACCCAAGAAGTTTCGTGAAGATCGGTTCATAAATACAGCCCCTAGCCCGAGCCGTATTGACATGTGTACTTACTGTGTATAAGTAGCACTGAATAAATGAAAGTTCATCTAATTTGCATAATTTCTGCACAAGAAAAAAAACCTGTATCATATCTGATGTATTCCATGTTACTAAATACTCATTCAAAAATTTATTCAAATCAGAATTTTCATACAGACGTTCTGTACAAAAAACTGATCGCACTAATTTTGGTACAAAATGGTTGCCGGTGGCCATCTTGAATTTTGGCCTGCACCCAAAAACACTCGTTCTCATCCCACGGTGATAACAAAGGTACCAGAGAAGTTTCATAAAGATCGTTTCATAAATACGGCCTCTAGCCCGAGCCGTATTGAAATGTTGACAGACGGACAGACAGATGGATGACGGACAACAGGCCATGACAAAACCTCAAATTTGACTTTGTCAAAGTTGAACTAAAAAATGGACAGAAAACCTGTTACTTGGGTATATCCTTTCCCCCATGGGGGTCTATCAGCAACTCAAGAGCTATCAAAAAACTAGCTGTCCTGCAAAAACGTTCAATACGAATAATTAATAACAAAAAGTACAATTCTCATACAGATCCCCTGTTTAAAGAAAACCAAATACTCAAGGTTGATGATTTGTTTAGGCTACATGCACTACTGTTCGTGTTTGACTGGCAGAACGGCAGATTACCGGTGTCTTTCAATGATATATTTAAAATTACTGACAATCCATCTGGTAGGAGAACTAGACAGTCAGGCCTCCTATACATAGAAAAAACACAGACCCAAACTCTGGATAAATTTCCTTTATACTCCTTCCCGAAACTATGGAATGCTCTGGATGACACAACTCGTAATATTAGCGACAAAAGCATGCTTAAGAACAAGCTAACTTCCACATTCATTTCCTCATATTCCAGTTATGTCAGCTGCAACAATCCCTACTGCCCTGATTGCACTTCGTAAACTTCGTAAATTGTCAAAGTCGTGGTCCGCGTCTAAATCTGGAATCCTCGTCTTGTGCAACCTGTCGCGCTTCCTCCTTACAGTGGTGCTATGTAAAATACTATATGGATATAAGTAAGAACTTGCAAATAAAAGTCTACACAAATAAATCAATAACATTCGTCATCCTACGATGATGATGCAGCTAACGTAGACACCACACCCAGACATCATGACCAACCTCCTTGTCGCAGTCTAAACGATACGAACTTCACGATGGGACTTGTTGCCGCCCTCATGTGTTATGATAAGTAGTGGAGGGAGTCCTATAGGCAGGTTGCTTCTTGCCTACCTTGAATCACCGTCTTTCCACTGGCGAAAATGAAACACTAATACTCTAATATCAGAAAAGTAATGATTCGATCGTCATTCTCCATCATGTGTCACATAATTGGCTCTCAGTTCATTCTTTCAGTCACAGTCTGTTTGCAATCACCCCATCTTCTTCCAGGGGGTAGCAGGTAGACAGCCAATCTGGCTATGCCACTTCCTACGGTATACTTCACATTACATTTGTGCAATATGTTTATTTGTAACCATTTTACATGTATGTGTACCGTGAATAAAGAATCTGAATCTGAATCAGCATACCAAAGATCATTTAAAACCAACATCCACTGACTGAGATATAAAGGTCCAAAGTTGTTATGGATAGAGAGATAGATGGATGGATGGATGGATGGATGGATGGATGGACGGACTCCATTTCTATATCCCCTGCCAACTTCATTTTGGCAGGGGGATAATAATAGACCCCATTTGATTCGAATCGAAAATGTGTAATTCACAGGGCCCTGTCCTATTTCACCAGTAAAACAGAATTTGTTTATCATAGAAAACAAGCACTTCTCCACTTGCCAAGATTTCCACCGGGATTGCATCATTGAAAAAAGTTACTTGCTTCTTGAAATTCTATTATGACATTAGTGTGCAGATGGTTAAATGCCCATTTTGTGCACAGAGCTGGTAGTCTAGCACAGGGTGGGTCAGACCAGGAAATTTTGGAGTGGACAATGTTTTGGGGGCAAGCCTGGAAATTAGAAAAACTGTCATATGTAGAATGAGGGCCACAGAGGGTGAATTTGCTGATGTTATCCCATACATTGGGCTAGAATTCCCCCAATGTATCCTATGGGTACCTCTTTCTGTTAAGGCCTGAGACCTTGATTCAGATTGGGTAAATTTAGTAATGCTACCCTGCTGTTCAGGGTAGCATCTCAAAATTCACCCTCTGGGGACCTCATTCTGCAGATGACAGTCTGCTTATTTCCAGGCTTGTTTGGGGGCTTTTTTAGGGTAATCTGTTGGATGCCACACTGTAAACCCATGGGTATTTTGAGCTATTTGCCTTTTTCAAGTATCCATCTCCATCACTCATTCGGCAAGAAAGCTATCAACAGTGGATGGGGGTGCGCAGACCCATTGGGCCTGACCGTAGTTCGGCCTAATTGAAGAAATTTTGGGGGAATTTTTCAAATTAATAGAATGCCACTTCCTTGTATCTGAGCTATCAGTGACAGACGAGACTGCTGGTATATCGAAATGTTCTCTATGTGGACTGTCCTTGGCAGTCCACATAGAGAACATTTCAATATACTGACATTCTATGCAATTAGATCCATTTTGCCTGTTGGGCGTTTTCACAAAATTTCAGGCATCAACAGGTGGGAGCCCTAGGGGTCACCCCAGGCCATACATGTGTCATAGTGAGCTGACTTTGAAAAATGCTGTATCATGCGATGCAGACAAAGACTCAGATAAAGAAAACCTGTTTTTCACAATGCCTCCTCTTTCATATTCCACTGGGCTATGGTAGTACTGATCATACAAAAATGTCACAATTTTCACATTTTTGCTCTTAATTTTGGTGACCATCTCCAAAAAAAAAGAAAGAAAAAACATTTCTGGACCCCCAAAACATCAGTCAGTAATGGTCTTGTCTTTAAATCATTCTTCTATGTAAGATAGAAGCTGATTGACTTGGGCATATTTGCTCAATTAGCAGCCATTAGGTGCACCTCTCATTTAAAACTGACACCAATATTGCTGACTGCTGTTATGTAACAGTTGTGCTAAAAGTAGACTAATCAGCCTGATTGACGGTGCTGGAACTTTTTCTGGGTCACCACTTCCTCCCATTCACCAAGTTCATCAACTGCCAGCACTCTGCTACCAACCCTCGTTTCCCTACTTTAAACTTTTATCTGGACATAAATTTGTATAATACATCAGTTAAAAAAAATTGGATTGAGATTAATTGATTAAGGCAACCCTATTTATAAGATTATCTCACCACAATGGCAAATCTTCGGATAAGTTTGGGCCTCAGTTTGATTGGTCGGGTATTGAGTGGAAGAAATGTATTTATCCGCTCTCTTAAATGCTAGTTTTATGTGCCCTTTCTTGTAGGAAAAATACAAATGTATGTAGTATCGTCATCATAATGGAACAAGGTTGTGTTTCCAACATTTGTTTTTGTTTATTGGTCGAATTTGAGATCAGGTTGTTTTTTGCGTAACTATATTATATCGCTGCATCACTTGCTGCTAGCAATTGATGCATGTCGTCGGCGTTCTGTTTGAAGTCTGGTTTTCCTCATCATCTATAATTAGCCTTGATAGGTGGGTGGTGACCCATATATTATACAATGATCACCGGGTGTGATGAAGACGGGTTTTAAATGCAGCATACACATAATGCATTTTGACATATCTTGGATTTCAGTGGCAGGAATAACACTAGAGTTATACATCAACATGATAATAAGGTTTAGTTTGACCCCAAAGAAAGAAAGCCTCTGGAATATTTTGCAAAGTTACTCAAATTTTAAATGAATTTTGTGGCCAAATTCGTGGCCTTCTCAGTGAAATGGCTGACTAACTTGTACTTCAAAGTTCAAATTCAAATGACATCGGTCGATGCCATTTACATTCAAGTTCAAATGACATGGGCTGATGCCATTTTCAGTCAAAGCAACAACAAACTCCAGGAAACATGGTGAAATGGCATAGAAGTCACTTGTTCTTGATGATGCAAATATTCTGGGAGCATTTTGTCAGTCACCTTCAAAAATAGTGAATAACTCAAAATGCCTAAAGTTTACAGAGTTGCATCAGTCAGACTGAGGTTCAGAACAAAAACTTAACCCTTTACCTAACATGAAAAGCAGACGACACTTTGCAAAAAAAATTCTTGAATAACTAATTTTTGTCATTTTTTGTCTCAAAAACATAGGTTTTGACCCCTCATTGGAACGAGCTCGACGAGCTCGTTCCCATGAGGGGTCATAACCTATGTTTTTGAGACAAAAAATGAAAAAAATAATGAAAATTAATTGGAGATTTTTGAAAATAGCACTGGCCGGTTTTGGCCGTTACGTTAGGTAAAGGGTTAACCTAGATATGTCACAATAACATCCACCCAAAAATTCCCAGGTTCGACCTAAAATTGGCTACCCTGTGCCAAACTAAATGAGACAAAGTCTTAATATCAAATAACAAAAATTCTCTCTTTGATTTGTTCCTTTCTCATACAGAGGGACCGATCAGGACTATTTAAAATACGCTCTAGCCTCGGAGCCTATTTTTTCAATTCATCTGCCAGATTTCAATTTACGGAGTCACACTGCTGTTTGTAACACACACTGCAAGTATGTAATAGCTCTCATCATTTTCATTTAGAACACTATAGCAAACATTAATCTTCACTGTGGTTTCTGATCAAGTCTTGGCTGCCTATTTAGGCAGCCAAGACTTGATCAGAAACCACAGTGAAGATTAATGCTTGGTAATTAAGACTTGAAGTATTAACTTAAGCACTCTACAACAATTATAAATGATAATCACATATATAATACATGTAAGAGTGTCTCTCTCGATTATCCATCGAAAGAATATCAAAATATGATCTGAGAAGTTACGCGCCAACTGAGAAGCCTATTTCTGAGATTTAAGAGTCAGGTCCTGATGTTTCAGAACCAAATACGCACTGGCGCATGCCCAGGTCGGTCCCTGATACAGTTTGCACAGGGCAATCTGATACCATGGAACCCTGTTTATTGCAGAGCCACTTTTCTAGTGAAAAATATTCTTTAAGCCTTTTACCTAATTCTAACGATATCAAAATTTATTAAATACTGTTTTTCAAATTTTTCAAAAACTTTCAATAAAACCATATCATGTGATGCCCACCATTCCAATCAGGAGTCACATGATATAGTTTAGTTGAAAGTTTTTGAAAAGTTAAAAAATTTATAGTAATTTATATATTTTTTATACTTACCAATGACCCAGACATAGCTGGTGCTAACTCTTAAAATATAGGGCCAAACACAAATTTTGGCCCCCAATCCCCAAAATTTGCATCTAAAATCAAAGAAAACATGTCCTGAAAGGCCCTCCACACTTCGCCCCCAATGTGCATGCGCAGTGTCAAGGACGTTCTGAAATTGGCGCCATTAATCATTCTAATAACCAGTGCCTGGTAAGCGCTATGTACTCAGCGGGGAGGCAAGAGTTCCCAACTCCTGGGAGGGCCATCCCCGTCTGGGTCATTGGTAAGTATAAAAAATATATAAATTACTATAAATTTTTTAACATTTTTATACTGTACCAATGACCCAGACATAGCTGAATAGTAAAAAGGCTGGAGGGCCAAGGACATAGAGCAAAATGGAATACGCTCAATAAAATAAAATAGAGTCATCCCCTGTAGGGAAAAAGAAGTAATAGGCCTTACATGTATCTTTCTTATTTATGATAAATTAGAAAGATACAACACCTTCCAAAATTGAGCTTCATACATCCATGTACTCTATTAATATCCAATATAATCCTTATACTAATAATTTTTAAAGTAAGCCAATAAATAAAGTAAGTCTAGAGAATAGAGACTCTTATACTCCTAAAAGTGTCTGAGGATTGCATAATCATGTCCGTTGACATATGCAATATTCAAAAGCTATACTTTAAAAACTAAGACTTGAATGAATTTTAAAAACCTAAACTTCTCACTAAACAACCATCCCAATAACAGCTCAGAATTACTAACTCCGGAGGAGGTATCCCCTTGTTTTCATAGTAAAACAGGTGACCCAAGGGAACACCCTCCCCCCCCCCCCCTTTTTCTTGCCCTGGGTCAAATAGCCCAGAGCGAAGAGGGCAGCCGAACGGAGACACTGCCGAAACAGACAGCCTACCTAGCTATAGTAGCAACTGTTAAGTGAATGACATTCTGAGCAGTAGATAATAGACCTAACAATAGAGGCCTCCAGAAATGGACTCGATATTTCTGAGATAAAATTCATGAATGTGGATGGCTGAGCGCAATGAGCAGCCTTCAAAAATCTATAATAGCGACACTATTAATGTAAGCCCAAGAAGTAGAAGAACTCTTACTTCATGAGCCGAAATCTTAAGCACAACTGCTAAGTCAATGATATACCATAAGCAGTACCGATAGTTAATAGAATCTATTAACAATAAAATGGAGCGTAACGTCCTTCTACTAGACATCAAAGACAGAAGAAGTTTACGCCCATAGTAATAAACAGATATCTGTTTATAAATACATAAACTGTACCCGGAAAGAGTAAAGGCCTATGCCCATACGAAGACGGAAGGACCTTAAAATAATAGGTTCCGGATAATAGGAGCCTAACTCTTATGCAACAATCCAACCTAAATAGTAACGGAAGTAGTGATTCCGAAACTACGAAAGTGAAAATCATCCATCGATAGTGCATGAAACTCACTGACTCTACAGTAAAAGAGAAACCAACAGAATTACTGTCTAAAAGGTCAGAATTTGAAAACTACTGTTTCCAGAGGCTCAAATGATTACTTAGCTAAATAAGAACCGAAGTTAAAATCCATATAGGAATTTAATCTAAAGATTCTAAGTCTATTTATCAAAAAGTTACTAACTGACTTAGATAAAGAGACAAAAGACTCAATTGTAAACTATCGTAGAGTGCATAGGTATGAGGTAACATAAACCTATAACCTAAATAATAACAGGCTGCAGTAGATCTTGTGAAACAAGTATACTAAAAAATAGCAATGAGTAGTATGGAGGGATCCACAATATGAACATAATGATCCCTACACCACGACGGAAGAGCCTCTACTTTAGCCGCATAGAATAGCGAAGAAGAGGATCTCCTATAGTAAGAAATCGCGTCCAAAGCTCGTCCAGTACAGTGCTTACAATGCAATACGGACCACACAACGGAATACATGAAGATTGCGACCTTGCGGGTTGTGATAAAGATGACACGATTTACCCAGTGAAAAAGATCCTCACATAGAGGAAGATTTCACGTTAAGACCCACAGTAGACAAGAGAGTAAATTACCCATGATCTCTGTGAAGATAGAAATGCTATCAACAGAAATGTATTGTGGTTGTTTATCTTAGCAATACCTGCTGAAACAACAGCGCCGGAGGATACGCGTATCCTATCATTCCGTCCTATAGATCAATAGAGCGTTAACAACATTAGCTCAGAGATCTGGACAAGCCAACACATACGTCTGCAATTGATTAGCAAGCTGTGTCATAAATAAATCATCATTGGGCGCTCCCATAGATAGCAAATCTGATTGAATACTTGTTTGTTGAGAGTCCATTCTGACAGCAACAAGCGACCCGTAAGAGAACGGGAGTCCGATAAAACAATCAGACGACCCGGAATATGACGGACCAAAACTGAACTTGGTGTACTATAACCAACAGACGGATTCTTTCCATTAAATTGAATAACGGAAACGAAAGAGTGCCTCTCTGGTTCCGGAGATACGCCACTACTGTCGAATTAAAGGACAGGAATTTGGGCATGCGTTTCTGAATAATGTTCATGCAATGACATAAAGCAAGCCTAAAAAACATTATTCCGCGGAAGAAAACTGATTGCTAAGAGACTGCGGAACCCAAAGACCCTGGCACTTCGAATCCGTAGGGATCAGTATTATATCCCAATCTGTTTGACTGGCAACCGTCATAACAGCCACACTCGGGTCCGGCAACTGCGGTGGCACTCTCTGAGTCAACCACCGAATGTTTGCCCCAGTCTGAATCTCTTGTAACACTAGATAGACAAGAGAACGTGTAAATCGAGCAATTCATGGATTGCCGAAAAGTTGCCGTCGAAGAGAAGCTCCTCCGAGAACGAAGCGACTCTGAGAGAGTTCTTAACCTTACTATCCACGCGTGTGGATGTAGCTAGGGCTGCGTCACGTCTAACCAACTCCAATCAGCCACTGAAGGGCGGAGTTATACGTGAACAAACCACTGCCCTCAAAAGAAATTACATTGAGAATAATATCCCGTAAATCTTTTCTTGAAGACGTAATGATAACGCCTCAGTAAGGCGGATTACGTATGATAAAGCGTCTAAGTTAAGTCTACTATACATCATGTCGTTCCCAACATTGAAATTGGAAAAGACATAAACGGCGAAAAAGAATATATGCAGTCTTTAATCACACCGTCTAGACGCATATGAACTCTCGGTATGATCTGCTCTGCCAAAATAAACTATTCGTATAAATGATAAAATGGCAGAAATGAGCAACGCGGACAAGAAACTAAACTATCATGCTTGGTAGCAGGCTTGTATATATATATATATATAGCGTCGAAAAAATAAAACACATGTTATAATGACAATATTGGACTGCGTCGGTGAGTCAGGGACAATGTCCCTGAACCGATCGAAAAATCCGAGTCCAATGATGCTATAAGTCTCTTATCCAAGATCGCAGCAATGAAGTCCGAAATAACAATCACTGGAAGATAATGCCAGAAGACATGAAAGGCATCTTCCGATACTACTAAAGGGAAAACTCGAAATCTTTCGAATCCCTTTCGCCATCCTGTCGGACCCTATAAAGCATTCAGTCGTCCGTACCTGATGCAACCGCGGACCGCACCGACCCAGCGCCGTCGGATAATTCCTGATTCGACCGAGAAACAGTCAATTGCTGGGATGCTGCGAAACAACTGTGCTAACTCGGATAGCACGTCCGTCACTGAGGCCTGAGGAGAAGCGGTCTTACGATGCATTGCCGCTGGAAGCTCCGTGATCGTTACCCCGTGCATACTACCAATATGCGAGCGAACGGAGTGTATAGGCCTCGTGTCCCTTGGCTACCGGATGGCGCGACCTATTCGCCGTGGAATCACTGAATGCCGAAACTGATCGGATACTCGAGGTCACGTAGCCAATGTGCGGTCGTGTGCCCTGCTGTGAGGATGAGGAAGCATCAAGGACAGTCTCTCGGACTGTCAATATAACGGAGCGTCCCGACCGACGGACATATGCTCCGAATGTAAAATATCTGAACCACAACATGCGGTCCCCTATGTTGTTGGACGAGAGAGGGACCTCTCTCGCTCACAGCCCGGACGGACCTGGACAAGCCAGGAATCGGACTAACAGGCTTCCTCCGATCTGTCCTCAATCTGCCGTCACTGGGTGAGTACTAAAGTAATTAAAGTGCTCGCATCACCCAAATCTCCTTCCTAGACCGCAACAGACGAACCCGGCAGCCGAACCATTCAAGGAATGTACGCTACACCGGGTGAGCTAGCGAATGTCACTCCGTAGGCAATAGACATATTCCATGAGCACTTATTGCCGCTAGCTCTTCATTAACTATGACGACAGAGGCACACTTTTGAAAGACATCTCCATAACTCTGCGAACAAGAAACCAGAAATGCTTGGTTATAGCAAGCATAAAATAATAATATATATAGCGTCGTTCAATAATTCGAAAGTTTGTGTGACATTATTGGACTATGTCGGAACTGAGGGACGATGTCCCTGAACCAAACCAAAAATTTCTAAGTCCACCGACGCTATCAGTTTCTTATCCGGCATCGCAGCATTCTGGTCCGACGAAAGAAGCTGTAGAAGACCAAGTCAGATGACATACACAACAGCATATGTTGTTCTGAAAGGGAAAGCTCGAAATCCTCCAAATCCCTTTTGGTATCTCGTCGGACCGGATGAAACTTTCGGACGTCCGTACCCGCTTCCGCGGAGCGTCCCGACCCAGCATCGTCGGATAAAATATATGCGACAGATTCAGTTGATGCTGGGATGCTGCAATAAACTGTGCTATTAAGGAAAGCACGTCCGTTCCCGAGGCCTGTGCAGTAGCGGTCTTACGATGCATTGCCGCCGGAAGCTCCGTGTACGTTGACTCCCGCACACTTCCTATGCGAACGTCCGGCGTCTGCAGGCCTCGTGTCCCTGGCTACCGGATGGTGTGACCTGGTCGCCGAAGAATCCTTGATCGGCGAAGCTGGTAATATATCGGCGGTCACGCAGCCAAGGTGCGGTCGTGTGCGCTGACGAGAAGAGGAAGCCTTAGCAGTCTCCGCGGACTGCCTATACAACGGAGCGTCCCGAGCGACGGACGTATGCTCCGCTTGCGACACATTTTGTACCACAACATCTGGGGCCAGATGTTGTTGAACGAGAGAGGGGCCTCTCTCGCTTGCCGTCCGGATGGACCGGAACGAGCTATGAACCGGACTACAAGGCTTCCTCCGTTCTCCCTCTGATCCGCCGTCACTGGGTGTGCATTAAGTTAATTTATAGTGCTCGCATCACCCCAAAATTCCTTCTAGACCGCAACGGACGAACCCGGCTGCCGAACCATTCGGTGAATGGACGCTACACCGGGCGAGCTAGCGGACGTCAAAGGCCGTCGAACCTACTAGGGTCCTCTTAGGCAATTGGCGTATTTACATGAGCACTTTTCCGCTAGCCCTTCATTAATTGTGACGACGGAGGCACACTGTTGGAAGACATCACGGATACATCACCCTAATCTTGATCGTCTGAAATAGAAATTGATAAAGTAGAGTGACCCTGCGGGGAAAGGACCGGAGTGTCCAAATCCCCAATAACATACCGTGACATACGCTTCCCATATTGTCATCGAAATCATACGATACAGAACAGGAGTTAATGCGAGTACACTGACCACATATAGAATGATAATAAAGTCAGAGGAAGACTTCCTCTTAAAACAATTGATCAATATCCTTTCAATGTGAAAAGAAAACAAGTCCTGGTACTCGCACTAACCCCTGGCAATCAAAATACATAATAATAATATGATCCATTAATATAGAAAAAATAATTGAAATCAAAATATTTTGAAAAAATATTTTTTCAGAACAGCCCAAGTTTCTGAAAAGTAACGTTGAGCCCCAATGGATCCCAAGCCTAAGTGTGGACAAAAATTTTTAAAATATTTTAAACAATTTATTCAACACTTACGAACAATAATAATGTATCTAGTTATGATTAAAATAACATCAAGATATTATTTTTTAGAAATCCCCCCCTCACACAGAGGGCTGTTGAAAATGTAAACAATGAGTGTAAAAACACTAAAATAAGACTCCAGGCACCCAGGCCCGAAATCAGTTACCAAAAATACACTATCTGATGCAAAACAGAGACTTCCAGGGAAGAAACTGCAGAACATCAGATGGTAGATGCAGAACACAACGCCTAACCACCCGTAGGTGAAGACGTAAACATGGGGAAAGAACAGAATTCATTCTGTTATTCAGCTAAAACTCCCAAGAAAATTTAGTAATAATAATTACAAAAACTATGCCAAAAGCATGGGAGAATAGCAAGGGGGGACTTAAAGGACAGGGAGAGAGGAAAACACTTAAAAAAACAGTGTAACTAAATATCAGAATGACAACAAAATGGCTGCTGCCTCGAAAATAGGTAACTTAACATAATTTCATTAAAAAATTTTAAGTTACAGCCCTGATAATATTCTGTCACACATTTTTTTTCTCTCCTCCTTCTCTATCCTCCTTAGAATCACCATTTCACTAATATTTATGTGTCTGGCATCATTTAAACTGAGATTTATAAGCACAAAGATCAGTCAGATGTTAACTGATGAAGGGCCAAACTTAGAATGATTAATGGCGCCAATTTCGGAACGTCCTTGACACTGCGCATGCGCAGTGGGGGCGAAGTGTGGAGGGCCTTTCAGGACATGTTTTCTTTGATTTTAGATGCAAATTTTGGGGATTGGGGGGCAAAATTTGTGTTTGGCCCTATATTTTAAGAGTTAGCACCAGCTATGTCTGGGTCATTGGTACAGTATAAAAATATAATATTTTTTCAACTGCTCAACTGGTACATTACGCAGACGTATTCGGCCGATTAGATAGGTAAAGGGTTAACAGGAGTATGCAGACAGTAAAAAGAATTTAGTTATTCTTCAAGAATTGTTTTTTCAAGTGTCATCCTCCAATTGTGTTAGGTTTGTTTTTTGTTTTATTGGGGTTTAATGACACTTTCAACACCCAGTGTCATATCATTTTGGACAGTTTTACGTGTGAGGAAGCCAGAGTACCTGAAGAGAACCACCGAGCAATGGTGAGCAACTGCCAGACTCCCCAACATACTAACCCGGCACATACCAAGTTAGCAATGGTTGAAGGCAAGTGTACCATTGTCAAGCAGTAGGCTTTAGTACACAGGATTAACTCTTGACCTGCTGAGTAATTTCGAAATATTTTCCATCAAAACTAGTCATGGCTGCTGTGCAGCAGCCAAGACTAGATTAGATGAAAAATTTAACCCCAAAAATCATTGATGAAAAACTCTATAGGATTGACAGGGGTAAAATTTGATTAAATATACCCAGATCATACTTATTTCAGCAGCAAGAGAAATCCTGTCCTGGGCAAGAATATCCGCCAGCAGAATGCAAAGAGTTAAAGTCCAATGCTGTAACCAGTCAGCCACCAAGTGTGTTTGTTAGGTGAAGGAATAAAATGGTTGAAATTATGTGAAGAACAATCTCAGAATATGCAAGTTTTTAAATTTGACACCAGCACATCTTAACAGAGACCAAATATGGGCTTCAAGCACTCTGATGACGGATGAGCAGATGTCCACCAGGCATGTAGCCAGAATTCTATAATAGGGGTGCCCTAGCCAGTTTTTTGTTTGTTTGGGAGGGGGTATCAAATGTAATATTTGGAAAGCCCTTGTGGGGGGGGGGGGGGGGGCTTCCCCCAGTTCTAATCAGTGCCCTCTGGTAGTTACCCCCTCCCCACTTCCTTTCAGGGAAGTGGGAGGAGGGAGTAACAACCAGAAGGTCCTAATTAGTACTATGCTTCCCCCGAGAAAATTTGGCAACCTTTAGTACACTAAGATTGAACCTGGGGCATGTGCAAAGTGTGCAGCAGTGTACTGGGGACCATTTTGGGCTCTATGTTGTGAAGCTTGCATTGGGGGGGGGGGGGGGGGGGGAGTTTCAGGAGGGGCCAAACCCACCCCCACCAACTCCCCCACAGCCTTGGGTACACCACTGATGTCCTCCTGTCAATCCAATGTGGGGCCAAATAATGCTATGTCAACTGCATGTACAAAAATCAGGTCTGTGACCTGATTTTTTTTGTCATGTCCTTTTTTTAATACATTTTTTATATGCCACACTCAAAATGATGTTACAGTTGTCACAATGAACTGAATAAAAGTCATTTATCATTTTTGTAATCCTTTCTTAACACTCAAAGTCCAAATTCAAATTTTAACATAGTCTGCAGTTTCAGGAGAGTCAAAACAGTTGGCAGTCTTTAGTAAATCACAGAATTATAAAGTCAAGATTTCTAGTAAAGACATATCTGGAAATGACTTTGAAGTAATTATACACTGTCATGTTGCCTGGTTGAAATCGCTGATATCCATATATAATTTATTCTACATACTGTGTAACCCTGAATAGTCAATAGTGTAAACCTGTTAACCGAATAGCCACCAAGCCTGAAAATAAGCAATCTGTCATTGAAAGAATGAGGTCCCCAGAGGGTGAATTTGCTGATGCTGTCCCATACAGTGTGCCAATTTATCTTCTGGGTACCTCTTACTGCTTAGGCTTCATTCAGATTGAGGTTCACAGAGGGTAAATTTAGTGATGCTTCACTGCTGTGCAAGGTAGCATCATCAAATTCATCCTCTGGGGTCCTCATTCTGAAGATGACAGTCTGCTTATATTCAGGCTTGATAGTCACTTTGCCAGTGAGAATTATTCAATTAAGAAGAGTATTCTATTGGCAGGATTTTGTCATTTTGCTGTATTTTAGTGATAAACCGAACATTTATTTTATCATATCTTGTTCAACAGAGCTCAGGGTGCTCTGTCGAACAAGATATAATAGAATAAATGTCTATATTCAATGTACTGCGGCCATATATGTCTAAAACAAAGGGAATTTGGTTATTGTCATCATAATCTCTTGACATTTCAGATGACTTTTATTTAATTTAGCGATTACTCTACAAACTATATGCAAATAACAGGTCAAATTTGTACTAAAAGTATAGTAAATGGTTTTGTGTTTGGAAGCATTGTTCAGTTAATAGAGTCAATCAACTAAGAGACACCTACTTAAGTTGGCTTCTCTAATAAAGTCCAGAGTGAGTTCTTGATTGTTCTGAGTCATCATCAAAATGACTGCACCATTTGCCTTCTTATTTGGCACCCCGACTTCTGTGGCTGTTTCTGTCAACTTTCATTCTGATTTGACATCTCAAAATTAATTATTTCTGCTTTTTTTCCATCCCTTTGACAGAAATTTCACTAGTTACAAGATACATTCTATTAACCCTTTACCTAACATGAAAAGCAGACAACACTTGCAAAAACAATTCTTGAATAACTAATTTTTTGTCCCAAAAATATAGGTTATGACCCGTCATTGGAATGAGCTTGATGAGCTCATTCCAACAAGAAGTCATAACCTATGTTTTTGAGACTAAAAATAAAAAAAATAATGAAAATGAATTGCCGATTTTTTAGAATAGCACTGGCTGGTTTCGTCATTACGTTGGGTAAAGGGTTAAGTACATTCCAGTTGGGGTTGCAGATAGAACTGCATTGGACCAGTCCAGATAGTAGTTGGACAGGATCCTGGACCAGACTATTGGCATTGTACAGCTTTGTACCAGTCTATTTTTGGAAGTCCAGTACATGGGCGGTACTTTAAATCGGTAACTTTGCTTTTTGAATATCTAACATGTTATGGGAAATAGACATTCTAAATTCATTACAATGTGTTAACTAATGGTGAAATTAATGGATGGGTGAATGGACAGACATATTGGCTAACAGGCATGAAATCCTGTAACCCCCCTCAATCCTTTGAGAGGTGGGGGTATAAAAACTAAGAACAATTTGAAAAGTTCCATTTTTCATCAAAAACGTCCTCACTGGAACATAAATAAAAAAGCTTATAACAATGTGGGTGCCATAAGCTATGGTTTGGTAATACAAGATGGCTGAAATACACATAATGACATGCGCATGTGAATGGGTTAATCGATATGTTACAAGTATCACCATGGAAGAATAAAACAAGAGCGGCCACGAGTTTTACCCTTCCGTGATGGCACAACTGCCATATCGATTTATCCATTCACATGTGCGCGTTGTTCTGTATCTATTATATGCCTTCGTGTCTATAAAAAACAATTATTAGAAGGACACTCAGCAATTCATTTGACAACTATCAACAAAAAAGAACATATTTTATTGCCAACCATATTTGCTTGCTCATATTCTTCTTCTCCTTCTGGTTATTCATTATCATCTTCATATATCTATTTCCCCTTCGCTATTTTCGTACACATTAAACTTGCCATATCCTTCAATTTTATTTAGTTATTTCGCAATTGGTTCAGTTTCGGGTGATCTATCGTCTGCCCAACGATTTTCCTTTGGCACATATGTGTGGAATCGATTTTCATTTTCAGCATGGTTTAGTGTTGCTGTATATGGGGAATTTCATAGTAGAACAGGCATGAAATAAATAATATGGAGCGTAATCGCTTGACTGGACTGGTTTACGTGAAATAATTCATGAGAGTTGAGGGACATTGTACAAACACGAGTGTGCGAATGCGCACAAGTGTTTTACAATATAGTCCCTCGCCTCAAATGAATTATTTCACATAACCAGCCCAGTCAAGCAATTACTCTGTTTATTACTTTTCATTATTAACGATAATTATATTGTTTAACCCTTTAACTAACGTAACAGCCAGCGCAATTCTCAAAAATCGACAATTAATTTTCATTATTTGTCTCTAAAACATAGGTTATGACCCCTCATTGGAACGAGCTCGTTCCAATGAGGGGTCATAACCTATATTTTTGAGACAAAAAATTAAAATAATAGCTATTCAAGAAATTTTTTCGCAAGTGTCGTCTGCTTTTCATATTAGGTAAAGGGTTAAAAAAAACAATGAAGTTCCCATTACATCCCTGGCAAAGCATCTTCGTTTGCGTGCACGGATACATAACACAATTGTTGATTGCATAATTCACTTGTGAAGTTATCGTTTATAATCAAACCCAGAAATCCCAGTAAATCATACTTTGGAAAGTAATAAAAAGCTTATAACAATATGAGGAGTGGGGGGGGGGGGGGGGGGGGGGGTCATAAGCTATGATTTGCAAATGCAAAATGGCAGAATATACAAAATATGATCACAGATTTTGAACGTAGCACATGAAACTGATTCCTCATGAATAAAGTAAAACAATTTCTGTTTCAGAAGTCATTAAAAAAAGCAGATCTTACACATTTGTAACCTTTTACTTGAAGCATCAACCAGATCTGCCCACACTATATTAGGCCCCAAAAAGCAATCTTCTGTTTCTCAGGACATTTTTTGCAAAATTGCATGCAGGCAGGCATTTTTTTTATTTTATTTTGTAATTTTGTAATTATTTATTTGCCATCAAAAGTTCATATTCTTGGTAAGTTTTATGTTTTAGGCCTCATAATCTACAGTATAGCATGGGTGGTGGTGTTTTTCATCCCTTGAGTGCACTCAAGGGACAAATTTATCAATTTTATTAACTTGGGTAAAATATCCGACATAAACAATTTAATATTCATATTTTTAAGTTTGCATTGGTTATAAAAAGAGATCAAGCAGCTATCAAAATGACCATGCGGAAGGTCCTGAGAAACAGATTCTTAACTTTTGTAGGCTTTACTGTTGAAATTTTAAAAAAAATTTTCTCTTATCCAAACAAAGCTTATAGACTCTTCTAGTCAAATATTTACTTAGAAATATTTTCAAATATTAATAAAAATTTTGCGCAGTCAGTCTGTGTTCCACTGTTATTAATATATATTCAAATGACTTCAATGAGATAAACATGGTAGGAAAAAACCTAAAATTTCATTTTAAAAATGTCAGCTATTTAGCAATATTAAAATACAATAAAATGTTAAAAATATTGCACTATTTCTCAGCACCAGATTATATTATATTTATATACAGGAAAGTCAACTGGTAGAGGGCTAAATTATTTTTGATCAGCAGAATTTGTTCTTATATCTTTACCTTGACACAATTTATGGGAGAGAACAGGCACTTCCCCATAAATTGTAAAAAGGAAAAGCCTTAACCCTTTGCCTGACACAGTATTTTTAAAAAATAAAGTAAATTTATTTTTCAAAAATAAATTTCACAATTTTTCAATAAAACCATACAAATATGAATATCATTAGAACCAGCTCGACGAGCTGGATCTAATAATATCCATATTTGTATGGTTTTATTGAGAAATTTCTGAGATATTTTAGGCTGTGTTAGGCTTATTATGGTTAACTTTCTGGCCACTTTTGGCCGCTATGGGTGAAAGACCAATTAATTTCACCTCAAAGATATCATAAAGCGCATCTACATAAGATGAAGCTTAAAGCTGTGTGCTTCCAGCACTCAGCCAGTTAATAGGAAGTGACTTTAGCACAAACCATGTTTTACAAATTTTCATTTACACAGCAACTTAACGAAAAAGAAAAACATTAACAAGCATCACCTGCCACAAGCCCTATTCCACAACACAATATCCAAGAAACAACAGCAACATTAACAGTTATTGTTATGTATTGATGGGGACAAGTTTGCGGCTCTGAACTTATGGCCAACCGAGACACAGATCATCTCGGTTGAACATAAGCTCCAAGCTGCTATGCTAACCTCAGACCATGTTATCATCAATTCATCACAATAACATACAGTATGTGGAGAGTATATTATTACTAAATCACCTGCAGAGTGGAGATTCCACTCAAGTAATAATTGCAAATTTGTTCCAAAGTATAAGAAGCACAAGCAAAGTTCCTGCCAATGGACCTCCTGGTTGTACCCGGAGGTCCATTGGATGGAACATTGCTTGTGTTTTTGTCCACATGTTCAGAATTTGAAAATAATACTTTGGGTGTCAGCTCCACTCCCCAGGTGATTTAGTTACAATCCTCTCTCCATGTACTGTATATGTTCCAATAAGACCCTTCCCATAGCCCAAAACCCACATCATGAAATGAAACAAGTTAACTTTTGCCAATAACAAGTTTATGAAATAAACCTCTTGTGCACCCCATGACATCACTGGACAAATAATAAATGAAGCAGATAAAGGTCACTTCATCTTAGTTCAAATCGTAAACTGCTTTGTAATTTAAACAACACTTCATTTGGAACACGTGTAAAAAATATAGAAAAATGATGCAGTATGCAAGTCACTCCACTGATGAAGTAACTGCAAAACAGGAAACCCCATTTCAAATATTTCACGTGGTGACGTCAAATGTTAGCATATGCTACTGGTGCTGTAAACACAGAAAAAAAACTTTCCGAGCTCTCATCCAATCTGAAGGCGAGGATTTCAGTTTTATTGGGACATAACATAACCCTTTACCCAATGTAACAGCCACATCCTGCCAACAGAAATTACAAAAATGGAAATTCATATTTAATTAATTTTTCACTTTTTGCTTCCAAATCATCAAGCTCATTCCAGTGAGAGGCGTGATAATCTTTGTTTTGGAGGCAAAAAATGAGGTTCATTGGAGGCAAAAATGTAACAATTTCGTCATGTCTCTTTGCCTTGTTACAATTTATGGGATAGTACCTGTAGACACACTCCCATAAACTGTAACAAGGCAAATCTTAACAGATGCAGTATTTCGCTTGAAGATAATATGAAGCGCATCCAAAGAATATGAAGCCTTCAAGTTGCAGATGCTTGTACTTCAGAATAAACCCAAATATGGGCTTCCAGAACTCTCCCAGTTAACTAGTTGAGTGCTAAATTATTTTTCAAAGGTGATTTGAAACATGAGTATTTTTTTTCAAAGATACCAAGCTACCACCAAGAATAGTCTTAATTTACCAAGACTGTTCATAAATAATTGTTTTCTTATAATTTATTAGAGAGTGCCAACAGGCACTCTCCAATAAATTGTACCCCAAACAATTGCATATAAATTTTATTTCTTCTACTGCTGAGCAAACATGCTAATGCATACAGTGTAAAGCAACTAAAGTGACTTCTAGCACTTTTCAATAACGATATTATAGTGGCTTCTAGAAATCAACCAATGATAGTGGCTTCTAGCACTCAACCAGTTGAAGGATAAAACCAGTAATAATATAATATTCAAATGTCATGATCTGTCCTTGAGTTACTGGTTACCTATCACCAGTAAAGCCAAATTACTCAATCACAGTAGCTAGAACTTCTCAAACCTCACACTGTAGATTAATAAGTTTAGTATTTAGATATTATTTCTTGGGTTTGTTTCTATCAGCCACGATATCAGCCCTCGGTAACTTTACATCAGCCTTTGACTCTCAGACTGATACGAAAAGTTACCTTTTGCTGATATCATGGCTGATATCTTTGCTGATATGAAACTAACCAAGTATTTATTTATTTATTTATCGGTGTTTAAGGTCATATACTTATGCACAATGGCTAATCATGACCGTGACAGTTTTATGGGTGGCGGAAGCCGGAGAACCCGGAGAGAACCACCGAGCAGCTGCCAGCTCCCCAACATCGTAATTCCACACTGCAGCACAGGCAGGGTTAGATTGGTTGAAGACATGCATATCATCGACGTGCAGTACGCCTTAGTACACAGCGTCATTGTGCCCCCATGTGGACAATCAGGGTTAAGTGCCTTGCCCAAGGACACAACGCGGGAGTCCGAATCGATCGCTCAGATGGTCACACATCCAAGGACTAACCGGGCTCGACATTGCTTAATTTCGGTGATCTGACGAGAACCGGTAACCACAACGCCACCGTGCCCCCCAACCAAGTAAGTATCACTTTGACATTCTCTTGATTACAAAATCTGATAAAGTTATCTGAAAAGATTGGGTTGCCTAAAAAAATGTCAGGGTAACCTTTCGGGTGGGGTTTGCCTTAATTACTAAGTTGAGTAATTGTTGATCCCTCTACCAGGGCCATCACCAGAAAAAACTATCTATCCAATCGAGAAAGGTATACCAAGATCATATTACCATTAGGAATGGAATGCCAGGATGGACAGTGGGACTAAATTTATTGTTGTTTAAGGTTACTTTCAGCATCTTTGGCTATCTCATCACTGCAAAATAGGGATGAAGTCCAATTCAGCCAATTGTTTATACCTATGCTGCCCATTATAGAGGACTTCCACCTCAGGCATTGATTCCGAGTCCTATTTTACAGTAAAGAAGAACTTGTTTACTGCAGTAAACAAGCATTGCTCCATTTTCTGGGATTCCCACAGGGAAGTAGGATTAATAACTGATCACAAACTGTTATGGTAATTTGGCATTTGTCCAGAAGGTTAAATGTCAGAGGTCATGAATTTGTTAAAATTTAACGTTTGATGGTGACAATGTTTTGTGGCAGACATTCAAGAATGTTTGTAATATGCAAGCCTGGAAATAGGCAGACTGTCATCTGCAGAATGAAGTCCCCAGAGGGTGAATTTGGTGATGCTACCCTGCACAGCAGGGTTGCATCACCAAATTTACCCTCTTTACACCTCAATCTGAATCAAGGTCTCAGGACTGAACAAGAAGGGGAGGTACCAAGAGAATAAATTGGCCCACTGTATGGGACAGCATCAGCAAATTCACCTCTGGGGACCTCATTAAAAAATGACAGATGGCTTATTTCCAGGCTTGGTAATATCATACTGAATAATGTATATAATTATTTCAACTCTCTGATTTGTTCCACTATACTGCTGTTTGTAATTCTTCCTCTTCTTCTTCCTCCTCGTCCTCTTCATGATTTTCTCGGCTTGATTCGGATACTGTATCTAATTCAGTTGAGTTAGAATGATACTTCAATAGCCTCTCGAGTGCTGGACTTTTCAGTCTCAAAACAGGACTTCTTTGTTCCTGCATTTCAATACTAAGTCCAGTGGATGTGGAACTACCAGGACTGATCCGCTGAATAGCGGAGCGCACTTTATAAATGAATATCCAGAATAACATGAGGAGAGTCACGAAGCATAAACATCCAAGAACAATTGCCACTATGGCGGCCACACTCAGTATTAATGTTGGGAATGGATGACTTTTTGAAGAATCAACTCTGAAAAGAAAATGAGAATATTATTTACAAAGGCTTTTAGCTGTCGAGGTATAACAGCCAATTACTAACCAGCCTGGTTAGTCTGGATCTCTTCAGTCTCATGGTAAAGCAATCGTTTTGTGTGCTAGAGGCTGACAGTTCAAGCCTCGGCTCCCACACTTCTCTCTCAATCTTTTACATTAGTGCCGTGACCAGCCCTCTGCAGTTTGTGGCATTGTGGATGCTGTGGTGAAGCATGGTGGATGTTTTGACTGCTTTGAGGTGGAATCTTGGGTGAGATTCACAGTGGGTGAATCTCAAAAGAATGAGTGTAGTGTAGCAGTTGAGGTATAAGGGCCATTTTTCAACCAGCCTGGTTGGTCTGGATCTCATAGTCTCACGGTAAATCGGTCGCTTTGTGTGCTAGAGGTCGACGGTCCAAGCCTTGGCTCCTGAACTTTTCTCGCAATCTGTTACATGTTTATGAGACTGTGTACCATTCTTACTTGGTAGAGGACATTGGTCTCATGGGTTTACCTTGTGACAATTTATTGGAGAGTGCCTACAGGCACTCCCTAATAAATTGCATCAAGACAAACACACAGACAAAATAAGTTTGCTCCCACATGTCTCCTAATTATATGTTTTCCGGTGTTCTGTTATTGAGACCGAATATCTAGAAGGGGTCTGAAACAGGAAAGTAGCTTTATCAGGGGAGGGAAGCACGAGGATTGTCAAACAAGACTGAATTGGTTAACTTCCCAGTTGCCTTATGGGAAATATTTTCTATTTAAATTTTTTTTTTTTTGACATCAGTGTTTAAAGGAAGGGTTAACCCTTTAAATGCAAACAATATAAAAATTTATTATTTGAAATATTATTTTTTCAAAATTGTTTGATAAAACCCATATCATGTGGTCCCTTACTGGAACAAGCTCAAGGAGCTCGTTCCAATGAGAGGTCACAGAGTCTGGTTTTGTTTAGAATTTTTGAAAAAAAATATTTTCTACTGCAAAATTTGTATTATTACCTGGACAAATGCAGCCGATTCATTAGGTAAAGGGTTAATGACAGTACCAGCACTACTGAATATAGCTCAACACACAACTATGTCAAATAAGATTTAATTCCAGAATCTGGGATTTCATGCTTCTATGACTGCCAGTTGTGAAAGTGAATCACGACACCCTGAAATTCACACACCATTGTGTCAATGATTGCGTATTCTAGTTTATGAGGTTATGGCAAATATCAACATCTTCCGAGACCAGGTTCGCCTGTGGAGCTACGGTTTAATTTCGTAAACAGCAACTTCCTGGTTACCGATTCTGAAAATCAGTCTTAACGCCCAGGAAGTTCATAGATTAGAATCGGGAATCAAAGGTTGAGGAACACAACCTTTGATTTCCAGTTCTGTTCTATGAACATCTCAGGTATCGGAAATGATATTCAGAATGAGAGCCAGAAAATACCTGGTATTGTGACTGTGTTTCAAAAACAAGAAGCGGAAAATGCCCATTCCCGGAATTAAACCCTAATGATAAAGTTGTAGTTCTTGAGACATAAAGCAAAGGAAATAAAAACTGAAAGAACAGACCCAAAATTCACATGTAAAGAAACTCTATAAAACCATAAAAAAATCTATAATTCAGCATTTAAAAGAAAGCAATTACACACCATCAGAGGTAGTTTACAAATTTTGCTATGAAGAAAATGACAACAGAAGATGGTAAGATGATTTATTTGTGTTTAAAGTTACTCTTGGCACTGTGGTTGTATCATGACCATGACACAACCATTTACCAGTAAAACAGAGCTTGTAAATATAATGTTGTGGGAATGTACATTTTCACCCAGGCTGGCATTCTTTAGGCGTGCAGGAGTGCTGCACGCCTAGAAAAAAACGAGGAGGGCAATTTTTTGCACACCTTGATTTTCTGGAATACCAGACATGTTTGGGACTGCCTTTAAAATATATTATCATTTCTTCCCCCGAGTTCCAATGTGTTCTACGTGCCAGTAGGCACATAGAACACATTGGAACTCAGTGGACGATTTGTCAATGTTGCCTTGATTCGCAATAGTTCATGACCCATTCTGTGCCACATTTCAACACATTTTGAGTGTATAAGACAGTCACTTAAGAATTGAATGCAACATTTTGAGTAATGAGATGTGCGTGCCAATTTTTCCACTGTGTAGCTGAATGTAGTACAATTTTTCAGTCACAATAGTAATACCTTGAAGTGAATATAACCAAAATAGCATACAAGTATATGCACTGAACATTACAGGTGCAATTGCACTCCAAAGCAATCTGAGGAGGGCAACTGTTTTGCACTCCTTGATTTTCTAGACTGCCAGGCCTTTGCACCCATCACATCCTTGGCTATGTGCCTAGTAGCAGGTAATGCATATGATTGCATTTAGATCAAGCAAATTGATATTTACTAGATGAGTGTTAGAATAATTTTTAAACGCAGAATTTATAAGGAGAATTCATTTTGATGCACTTTACTGGAGAGTGCATTTGCTCACTCTTCAGTTGACTGAAACAATTCAAATCTATCTGAAACCAGAGGCTCCAAGGGGCTTTAATCGCTCACCTGACAAAGTGGTTCAAAGAAGTATTTTAGGTGACATTCAGTTATTCATAGTTCATCAACCCTACAGAGGAATGAAGTCATGAAATTATTCATAACTCTAGTGTCCATTTCAGATTATTACCATAGGCTTTCCTGATTGTTTCCAATTCTATCAGCTGTCGATAAGCACTGCCAAACTTCTAAAGGTTGTTATGTCACTGCAGAGAAAGCCCAAATATTAACCCAGGGACCCGATTTAAACAAACTTGAATCTGCCCCCCTCCCCGACCCCACCACAAGATGTTGTATACCAAATATGAAAGTATTCAGACTGGTGGATCTGAAGAAGATTGTGAGTGAAATTTCCTTCTATTGCACCAAGTTAAAATTTGGGCTCCCATTCAAACTTGAATCTGAACCCTTAGAGATGTTGTATATGAAATATCAAAAAGATTCTAATAGATGCTTCAGGAGAAGAAGATTTTTAAATTCCTTCATATTGCACAAATCTAAAATTTTGGGCTCCCAAATAGTAACCCAGGGACTCATTTTTAACAAACTTGAATCTGACCCACCCTTCTCCTGCAAGCCCCTAGAGATGTTGTATATCAAATATGAGAGTATTCTGACTTGTGGATCTGAAGAAGAAGATTTTTAAAGAAATTCAATCATATTGCACTGAGTTAAAATTTGGGCTCCCACAGAGAGCACAAATATCAACCCAGGGACTCGACTTGAATAAACTTAAATTTAAAACACCTAGAGAAGTCACATACTAAATATGAAAGGATTCTGACTGGTGGATCTGAAGAAGAAGATTTTTAAATAAACTTCCTCATATTGCACTAAGTTAAACTTTGAGCGCCAATAGAGCTCAAGTATTAACACAGGAACCCGATTTGAACAAACATGAATCTAACACCCCTAGAGATGTTGTATACCAAATATGAAAGCATTCTGACTGGTAGATCTGAAGATTTTAAAAACAATTTCTCATACTGCACTAATTTAAACTTCAGGCTCAAATAGAGACCCAGGGACTGATTTGAACAAACTTGAATCTGACCCCCCTAGATATGTTATATACCAAATCTAAAAGGATTCCGACAAATGGATCTGAAGAAGAAGATTTTTAAAGAAATTTTCTCATATTGCACAGGGAGCCCAATTATTAACCCAGGGACTCGAGTTGAACAAACTTGAATCTGACCCCTCTAGAGATGTTGTATACCAAATATCAAAAGATTCTAATTGATGGTTCTGGAGAAGATTTTTTTAATTTTGGAAAAGAATATATGGGTGTCCCCTGTGGGCCTGGCAACTTTATTTAAACAAACTTGAATTGACATATGATAAGGAACATGCACATCAAATGTGGCTCAATTTGGCCCAGTGGTTTATGAGGAGAAGTTGTTAATGTAAAGTTCATGCCGGACGGACAGAAAGCGATCACTTAAGCTCCCCCCGACTTTCAGTCAGGTGAGCTAAAAATTATTTCTGCTTTTTACTGATTGTGAAGCACATCAATGGATTATGAAGCCTTTTAGGCATGGTACCAATCCTGGAAATAAGCAATCTGTCATTTGTAGAATAAGGTCCACAGAGGGTGAATTTGCTATCCCAGATTGTGGACTAGAATCCCCCAATTTATCCGCTGGGTACATCTTTTTGTTGTAGCCCAAGACCTTGATTCAGATTGAAGTTCACAGAGGGTACATTCAGTAATGCTACCCTGTTGTGCAGGGTAGCATCACCAAATTCATCCTCTGGGGACCTCATTCTGCAGATGACATTCTACTTATTTCCAGACTTGCATGGTTCAAGCACTTATCAGTGGACTGTATGGACATTCTACTCAGAGGTTTTAGTATCCATTCACTCAACAGGAACAACACTATTTTCTATTTTAACTTTTCTTGAATACAAAAAAAAGATAATCTTTTTATTTGGGCTGTCACGATTAATCGATTGTTGATCGGTCACACCGAAATCAATTAGTATTTTTCATTGTCGAAGAATCGGTAAATTTTACCTCGTTTTAGACGTTTATCGATTAAAAAAAATTTGATGAAAAAACTATTGTTTCTGTAGGTAAAAGGTCAAGAACATTGACGTTAAACCTCAAGAAGCTGTTAGAAGCATTTGTCTTTTAGGTACATTCAAATCTTTGATGCTCTGAACTTCTGTACCGTCAGTGTAATAATCAAGGCCGGTCGTCAGTTGCGAATTTTGCAAGTTCGCAACTGCCGACAGGTCTTGATTATTACACCGACGGTTCAAAAGTTCAGAACATCAAAGCTTTGAATGTACCTAAAAGAGGATCATCTTCATTGTTTACTTGAGGTAGGCCAACTGACTTGAACTTCATTTTTAACGACTTCAAAGAGAAGGGGTGGTCATCTAGGTACGATTAATCGTGTATTCTCGATTATTTGCGATGAATAATCGATTCTTAAATTCAAAAATCGTGACAGCCTACTTCTTATCATCTTCTTTCCCATGGGAACCTCTGGAAGTGGAGTATGCTGTTTACTGTGAGATATATTTTACACACAGTTATTTAGTGACACAATATGGTATGTCCATATCGATATATTTGTTATCTAATGGTGGCTTGTCCAATATGAAACTTACTGATACCATACACATCATATTAGGTCACTAACAACTGTGCAACTAATAATATGATAATGACTCTATCATAAGATAAGTGGAAAAAACTTTTTCTGCAACATTTTTCTCTTCAGGTGACATACCTAATCATGACATAACCAATGTCTGTTGCCCTGTAGGCTGTTGACATTCCTTTTTCTTCTAAATCTATAACAAACATGCCTGTCCTGACTTTCTTCTCCAGCAAACTGTATGCTTCCAATGAAGGAGGTCCTGTCAAGAGAAAAAATAGTTCAACTTTATTCTTCAGCTTTCACATTGTGCCGAAGGTTACCAGGTCCAACTGTACCAATAAAGCAGAACTTGTCAAATGAGATGAACTAACTAGCACTCTTCAATAAATTATATGAAAATAATTTTATATAAACATTTTTCTTGTTACAGGCTAGAAAACAACAAGCTAATTTATACAGTGTAAAGCCACTAACATGGATTTCTGCACTTTTCAAGAGGGCCATGATAAATATAAGTTACATGGTGTGTAGTTGGCTGATACATTTCCATAGGAGGCGATGAGAGTTCATATCAGGTGAGGCGAAGACGAACCTGATATGAACACTCAAGAGCCATGTCAGGCCTTTAGATTACCCCAATTTCACACTGTTTACAGGTGTGTCCTAATTAGAGAATTTATTGGTTTTTAAGGTCACATATTTTTGCACAATGGCTAATCATGACCACAACATAAGTATCAACTCAAGACCAGGAGTGAGCGTTAATAAGCCATGTTGCCCATTTTAGAAAGGGTTTGCACCTCCCAAGCATTGGTGACTGGGTCCTATTTTACCAGTAAAACAGAGCCTGTTTACCGGAGGGAAAAGACACTGCTTCACTTCCCGGGGTTTCCACAGGGGAAAATTAGAGAAGAAAATATATAAATTCTCTGTGCTTCTTCTACATTTGAAAGTAACTTCCATCATAATATGATTATAGAAACACAAAGAAAGGCATGGCAATAAAACATTACAGGATAAGGCTGTTATTTCTGGTTTTAATGTACCCAAATTAGGACAAAAGGGTGTGCCCAAAATAAATGAATTTAAAGGCCTGCTTGTATGGAAATGTTTCAGCCAGCTACACACCAAGTAAAATATTTATTATGTCGAAAGTCCATGTAAATCTAGGGATTAATAAATTTTCATGAGGAACAAAGATGTGTATTTTTTAGAAACTGCTATCGACATCACCGTGCAGAATCATCAACAGTAACTGGTACCAGTATGTATCCATGGTAGCAGTAAACAATTGTTGTTGTTCGAAGTGCGATATTTGTTTATAAAATAAAACGTACCACTACAAGCATATCTGAACAAGAAGCCCTACAGGGCCAGAGGTGCTCACCTTGGACAGAACACGATATAAACAGAGTCCAAGAATGAATCTACATTAAGCAATCCATCTCCATAGCATACATTGTCAATCTTTGAGCCCCTCAGGAGTGGCGAAAATAGTCAAGCATCATGCCTTTTCTTCAGTTGATCATAATGTAAAATGCTGAGCTCCCATATGAAGCCCCTTGAGTCAACCTATTAATCTTAGTTCCACACCTCTAGAGGGTACGGAATACAAAATTTCTAATTCTTCAGCTACATGGCCAATTCCGGTTCCCGTAGGGATCCGAAATATTAACCAAGGCACTCGATTTGACCGAAGTTGAATCTGATCTCCCAAGTGATGCTGAATACCAAATAAGAAAGCATTCTGACTGGTGGATCAGAAGAAGCATATTTTTAAAGAAATTTTCTCATATTACACTAAGCTAATATTTGGGCTACCATAGTGAGCCCAAATATTAACCTACAGACCCAATTTGAACAAACTTGAATCTGACCCCACTAGAGATGTTGTATACCAAATATGAAAGCATTCTGACTGGTGGATCTGAACAAGAAGATTTTTGAAGAAATTCCCTCATATTTTACTAATTTAAATTTCAGGTTCCCATATGGAGCCAAAATATAACCTAGGCACTTGAATTGAACAAACTTGAATCCCCCCCTCAACCCCTCGAGATGTTGTATACCAAATATGAAAGCATTTTGACTGGTGGATCTGAAGAAGATTTTTAAAAGAAATTTCCTCATATTGCAATAAGCTAAAACTTGGGCTACCACAACAAGTCCAAATATACACCTAGGAACCTGATTTGAACTAACTTGAATCTGCCCCCCCCCACCCACCCCCCCCCACCCCACCACCCCCCCCCCCCCCCACCCCCCTAGAGATGTTGTATACCAAATATGAAAGCATTCCGACTGGTGGATCTGAAGAAGAAAATTTATAAAAATTATCCCCCAAATTGCACTAAGTTAAAATTTGGGCTTCCATAGGAATCCCAAATATTAATCTAGGGACTTGGTTTAACCAATCTTGAATCCGACTCTCATAACAATGACGCATACTAAACATTAAAAGATTCTGACTGTTGGTTCTGAAGAAGAAGATTTTTAAAGAATATTCCCAATATTGCCCTAAGTTAAAATTTTTGGCTCCTGTATTGAGCCCAAATATGAACCAATGGAATTCATTTTAACAAACTTTTATTTGACCCCCCTATGGATGCTGTATACCAAATACCAAAATATTCTGACCATTGGTTCTGGAGAAAAGATTTTTAAATTTTTTGCAAATATGCTGTCTCAGCATTTTTTCAATGTCCTCTGCAAAACACCCTAATATTACCGATTGCAATTTTTTTTACCATTCAATTCTACTGGTCCAAGGAATGCTTCCTACCACATAACAGTTCCCTGTTCCGTGTGGTTTGGGAAATATGGGTGTTTGAAAATATTTCTATTTTTACCTCCTGGGGTTCCCAAGGGGATGCAGGAATATTTTGTTTTTGCATGAGTCAAGTACTTATGAGCCAATAATACCACATACCGAATTTCCTTCAAACTGGCACATTGGTTCAGAAAGTAGAAATTTTGGGTGGGGCCATTACAAAGCCAAATATTGCTTCACAAACTTCGCTTGAACAAACTTGATTCTGAGCCTCAAAAGGAAGCTCCATAACAAATATCAAGTCACTGAACCCACTGGTTCATGAGAAGATTTAAACAAGAGGCCCCAGGGGGCCTGAGGGCGCTCACCTGACATGGTAGCCTAAATAGCAACCCAGAGAATTGATTTCCACAAGTTGCATCTGCTCCTCCTAAGAAAAGCTGAAACCAAATATCCAAATATTCTGACCAGTGGATCTAAAAAAAGATTTTTAAAGAATATTCCTCATACTGAACTAAGTCATAATTCGGGCTCCCACAGGAAGCCCATATATGAACCCAGGGACTTGGCTTTAACAAACCTGAATCTCACACCCCTAAGGATTCTGCACACCAAATATCAAAACATTCCGACTGCTGGATCTGAAGAAGAAGATTTTTAAAGAAAATTCCTCATTTTGAACCAAGTTACAATTCGAGCTCCCACAATCAGCCCAAATATGGACCTAGGGACATGGCTTGAACAAACTTGAATCTTACCCCCCTAAGGATGCTGCATAAAAAATATCAAAAGCATTCATCTGCTGGATCTGAAGATTTTTAAATAAAATTCCTCATTTTGAACTAAGTTGTCATTCAGGCTCCCATAGTGAGCCTAAATATGAACCAAGGGACTTGGCTTGAACAAACTTGAATCTCAGCCCCCTAAGGTTGCTCCATGCCAAATATCAAAACATTCCAACTGCTGAATCTGAAGAAGAAGATTTTTAAAGAAAAATTCCTCATATTGACTAAGTTATAATTTCCAAATCAGCCCAAATATGGACCCATGGACTTGGCTTCAACACACTTGAATCCCCCCCCCCCCCCCCCCCCCCCCCCCCCCCCCAAGGATGCTACTCACCACATATCAAACCATTCCGACTGCTGGATCTGAAGAAGAAGATTTTTTAAGAAAATTCCTCATTTTGAACAAAGTTACAATTCAAGCTCCCACATTGAGCCCAAATATGGACCTAGGGACATGGCTTGAACAAACTTGAATCTCACCCCCCTAAGGATGCTGCATACCAAATATCACAAGATTCTGCCTGCTGGATCTTGAGAAGAAGATTTTCAAAGAAATTTGCCTGAAATGCACTAAGTTCGAATTTGGGCTTCTAAAGTGAGCCCAAATATGAATCCAGGTGGCCGATTTGAACAAACTGGAATCAGATCCACCCCACAATGTTGCATACTAAATATCAAAAGATTCTGCCTGCAGGATCTGGAGAAGAAGATTTTTGAAGAAATTTGCCTGAAATGCACTAAGTTCAAATTCGAGCTTCTATAGTGAGCCCAAATATGAATCTAGGGAGCCGATTTGAACAAAACAGAATCAGATCCACCCCACAATGTTGCATACCAAATATCAAAAGATTCTGTCTGCTGGATCTGGAGAAGAAGATTTTTTAAGAAATTTGCCTGAAATGCACTAAGTTCAAATTTTGGCTCCTATACTGAGCCCAAATATAAACCCAAGGGGCCAATTTGAACAAACTTGAATCAGATCCACCCCACAATGTTGCATACCCAATATCAAAAGATTCTGCCTGCTGGATCTTGAGAAGAAGATTTTCAAAGCAATTTGCCTGAAATGCACTAAGTTCAAATTTGGGCTCCTATACAGAGCCCAAATATAAACCCAAGGGGCCGATTTGAACAAACTTGAATCAGATCCACCCCACAATGTTGCATACCAAATATCAAAAGATTCTACCTGCTGGATCTGGAAAAGAAGATTTTCAAAGAAATTTGTCTGAAATGCAGTAAGTTCAAATTTGGGCTCCTATACTGAGCCCAAATATAAACCCAGGGGGCCGATTTGAACAAACTTGAATCAGATCCACCCCACAATGTTGCATACCAAATATCAAAAGATTCTGCCTGCTGGATCTGGAGAAGAAGATTTTTTAAGAAATTTGCCTGAAATGCACTAAGTTCGAAATCGGGCTCCTATACTGAGCCCAAATATGAACCCAGGGGGCCGGTTTGAACAAACCTGAATCAGATCCACCCTCCAATGTTGCATACCAAATATCAAAAGATTCTGCCTGCTGGATCTGGAGAAGAAGATTTTTTAATGTTTTTCCCATTGCCTACAGTGTTAAAAAGTGCTGACTCAGCACTTTTTCAATGTCCTGAAACTGTACCCTATGATAAAACCGATAGCAATTTTTTTTTACCAATTCTTTCTGTTGGTCCTAAGGAAGCTTCACACCAAATAAAAATTCTCGGTGCCGTGCAGTTTTGGAGATATGGGCGTTTTAATTTTTTTCTATTTTTAGCTCCTGCGGTTCCCATGGGGCTACGGGAAAAAAAAAATCAGCATAAATTAGTTACTTATGACCCAATAAGCCCTCACATAAAATTTGGTTCAAATCAGCCTCTCGGTTTGGAAAATAGAAATTTTGGGCGAGGCCAAAAATTTTGCCCCTCCCATAACGACGCCAAGTATAGCCCCACAAACTTCTCTTGAACAAATCTGAGTCTACACCTCAAAAGGAAGCTGCACACCAAATATCAAGTCTCTGCTACTGCTGGTTCATGAGAAGAAGATTTTTTAAGATTTCAGCACACTTTTTGGGTGTGGCCCTACCCACAGGCGGGGCAACTTGATTTGAACAAAATCAAATTGCGATGTCATAACAAACTATTATCTCAAATATCAATTAAATTGGTTCAGCGGTTTGGGAGGAGAAGACGCAAACACCATGTTCACGGACGACGGACGACGGACGACGGACGCAGGACGACGGACGACGGACGACGGACGGTGAGTGATCACTATAGCTCTCCTGACTGAAAGTCAGGTGAGCTAAAAATATTTTGTAGCATTTCCCCCACCCACTCCCTAAGGGGTTGGCATGTTGAGTTGAACAAAAAAGCAATGCCCCTTTGGGACCATCACTCACACAAACTTTCACTTGAATTGGCCCAGTGGTTGTGGAGGAGAAGACCAAAACATTGTGTTGACAGACGGCGGACAGAGAGCGATTAGGTTAGCTCAGCATGACTTTATCAATGTGAGCTAAAAACCTTAACATACATTACCACCTGAAAAGGGTTAAAAAAAAAAAACAACAACATTTTTAAACGTTCAAAAGTTAAAAAATTTATAGTAATTTCTATATTTTTTATACTTACCAATGACCCAGACATAGCTGGTGCTAACTCTTAAAATATAGGGCCAAACACAAATTTTGCCCCCCAATCCCCAAAATTTGCATCTAAAACCAAAGAAAACATGTCCTGAATGGCCCTCCACACTTCACCTCTACTGCGCATGCGCAGTGTCAAGGACGTTCCGAAATTGGCGCCATTAATCATTCTAATAACCAGTGCCTGGTAAGCGCTATGTACTCAGCGGGGAGGCAAGAGTTCCCAACTCCTGGGAGGGCCATCCCCGTCTGGGTCATTGGTAAGTATAAAAAATATAGAAATTACTATAAATTTTTTTTTAACATTTTTATACTGTACCAATGACCCAGACATAGCTGAATAGTAAAAAGGCTGGAGGGCCAAGGACATAGAGCAAGATGGAATATGCTCAATAATATAAAATAGAGTCATCCCCTCTAGGGAAAAAGAAGTAATAGGCCTTACATGTATCTTTCTTATTTATGATAAATTAGAAAGATACAACACCTTCCAAAATTGAGCATCATACATCCATGTACTCTATTAATATCCAATATAATCCTTATACTAATAATTTTTAAAGTAAGCCAATAAATAAAGTAAGTCTAGAGAATAGAGACTCTTATACTCCTTAAAAGTGTCTGAGGATTGCATAATCATGTCCGTTGACACGTGCTATATTCAAAAGCTATACTTTAAAAACTAAGACTTGAATGAATTTTTAAAACATAAACTTCTCACTAAACAACCATCCCAATAACAGCTCAGAATTACTAACTCCGGAGGAGGTATCCCCTTGTTTTCATAGTGAAACAGGTGACCCAAGGGAACACCCTCCCCCCCCCCCTTTTTTCTTGCCCTGGGTCAAGTAGCCCAGAGCAAAGAGGGCAGCAGAACGGAGTCACTGCCGAAACAGACAGCCTACCTAGCTATAGTAGCAACTGTTAAGTGAATAACATTCTGAGCAGTAGATAATAGACCTAACAATAGAGGCCTCCAGAAATGGACTCGATATTTCTGAGATAAAAATTCATGAATGCGGATGGCTGAGCGCAATGAGCAGCCTTCAAAAATCTATAATACCGACACTATTAATGTAAGCCCAAGATGTAGAAGAACTCTTACTTCATGAGCCGAAATCTTAAGCACAACTGCTGAGTCAATGATATACCATAAGCAGTACCGATAGTTAATTGAATCCAATAGCAATAGAATGGAGCGTAACGTCCTTCTATTAGGCATCAAAGACAGAAGAAGCTTACGCCCGTAGTAATAAACAGATATCTGTTTATAAATACATAAACTCTAACCGGACAGAGTAAAGGCCTATGCCCGTACGAAGACGGAAGGACCTTAATAACAATAGGTTCCGGATATTAGGAGCCTAACTCTTATGCAAAAATCCAACCTAAATAGTAAAGGAAGTAGTGATTCCGAAACTACGAAAGTGAAAATCATCCATCGATAGTGCATGAAACTCACTGACTCTTCAGTAAAAGAGAAGCCAACAGAATTACTGTCTAAAAGGTCAGAATTTGAAAACTACTGTTTCCAGAGGCTCAAATGATTACTTAGCTAAATAAGAACCGAAGTTAAATTCCATATAGGAAATTTATCTAAAGATTCTAAGTCTATTTATCAAAAAGTTACTAACTGACTTAGATAAAGAGACATAAGACTCAATTGTAAACTATCATAGAGTGCATAGGTATGAGGTAACATAAACCTATAACCTTAATAACAACAGGCTGCAGTAGATCTTGTCAAACAAGTATACTAAAAAGTTGCAATGAGTAGTATGGAGGGATCAACAATATGAACATAGTGATCCCTACACCAACGACGGAAGAGCCTCCACTTTAGCCGCATAGAATAGCAAAGAAGAGGATCTCCTATAGTAAGAAATCGCGTCCAAAGCTCGTCCAGTACAATGCTTACAATGCAATACGGACCACACAACGGAATACGTGAAGGTTGCGACCTTGCGGGATGTGATAAAGATGACACGATTTACCAAGCGAAAAAAGATCCTCTCATTGAGGAAGATTTCGCGTTAAGTCCCACAGTAGACATCAGAGTAAATTACCCACGGTCTCTGTGAAGATAGAGATGCTATCAACAGAAATGTATTGTGGTTGTTTATCTTAGCAATACCTGCTGAAACAACAGCGCCGGAGGATACGCGTATCCTATCATTCCGTCCTATTAGATCAATAGAGCGTTAACAACATTAGCTCAGAGATCCGGACAAGCCAACACATACGTCTGCAATTGATTAGCAAGCTGTGTCGTAAATAAATTATCATTGGGCGCTCCAATAGATAGCAAATCTGATTGAATACTTGTTTGTTGAGAGTCCATTCTGACGGCAACAAGCGACCCCTAAGTGAACGGGAGTCCGGTAAAACAATCAGACGACCCGGAATATGACGGACCGAAACAGAACTTGGTGTACTATAACCAACAGACGGATTCTTTCCATTAAATTGAATAACGGAAACAAATGAGTGCCTTCCTGGTTCCGGAGATACGCCACTACTGTCGAATTAACGGACAGGATTTGGACATGCGTTTCTGAATAATGTTCATGCAATGACATAAAGCAAGCCTAAAAAACATTATTCCGCGGAGGATAATTGCTTGCTTAGAGACTGCGGAACCCAAAGACCCTGGCACTTCGAATCCGTTGGGATCAATAATATATCCCAATCTGTTTGACTGGCAACTGTCATAACTATAACACTCGGATGCGGGAACTGCAGTGGCACTCTCTGAGTCAACCACCGAATGTTTGCCCCAGTCTGAATCTCTTGTAACACGAGATAGACAAGAGAACATGTAAATCGAGCAATTCATGGATTGCTGAAAAGTTGCCGTCGAAGAGAGGCTTCTCCGAGAACGAAGCGACTCTGAGAGAGTTCTTCACCTTACTATCCACGCGCGTGGATGTAGCTAGGGCTGCGTCACGTCTAACCAACTCCAATCAGCCACTGAAGGGCGGAGTTATACGTGAACAAACTACTGCCCTCAAAAGAAATCACATTGAGAATAATATCCCGTAAATCTTTTCTTGAAGACGTAATGATAACGCCTCAGTAAGGTGGATTACGCATGATAAAGCGTCTAAGTTAAGTCTACTAGACATCATTGTTGTTTCCAACATTATGGTTGGAAAAGACATAGACGGCGAAAAAAAATATTTCCAGTCTTTAACCACGCCGTCTAGACGCATATGAACTCTCGGTATGCCCTGCTCTGCCAAAATAAATTATTCGTATAAATGATAAAACGGCAGATATGAGCATTGCGGACAAGAAACTAAACTATCATGCTTGGTAGCAGGCTTATATGCATATATAGCATCGAAAAATAAAACACATGTTGTAATGACATTATTGGACTGCGTCGGTAAGTCAGGGACAATGTCCCTGAACCGATCAAAAATTCCGTGTCCAATGACACTATAAGTCTCTTATCCAACATCGCAGCAATGTAGTCCGAAAAAACAATCACTGGAAGATAATGCCAGAAGATATGAATGGCAGCTTCCGATGCTACGAAAGGGAAAACTCGAAATCTTTCGAATCCCTTTCGCCATCCTGTCGGACCCTATAAAGAGTTCGGTCGTCCGTACCTGATGCAACCACGGACCGCACCGACCCAGCGCCGTCAGATACTTCCTGATTCGAGTAAGAAACTGTCGATTGCTGGGATGCTGCGAAACAACTGTGCTAACTCGGATAGCACGTCCGTCACTGAGGCCTGAGGAGAAGCGGTCCTACAATGCATTGCCGCTGGAAGCTCCGTGATCGTTACCCCATGCATACTACCAATATGCGAGCGAACGGAGTGTATAGGCCTCGTGTCCCTTGGCTACCGGATGGCGTGACCTATTCGCCGTGGAATCACTGAATGACGAAACTGATCGGATACTCGAGGTCACATAGCCAATGTGCGGTCGTGTGCCCTGCTGTGAGGATGAGGAAGCATTATCGACAGTCTCTCGGACTGTCAATATAACAGAGCGTCCCGACCGACAGACATATGCTCCGAATGTAAAATATCTGAACCACAACATGCGGTCCCCTATGTTGTTGGACGAGAGAGGGACCTCTCTCGCTCACAGCCCGGATGGACCTGGACAAGCCAGGAACCGGACTAACAGGCTTCCTCCGATCTGTCCTCAATCTGCCGTCACTGGGTGAGTACTAAAGTAATTATAGTGCTCGCATCACCCAAATCTCCTTCCTAGACCGCAACGGACGAACCCGGCAGCCGAACCATTCGATGAATGTACGCTACACCGGGTGAGCTAGCGAATGTCACTCCGTCGATCCTACAAGGGATCTCTTAAGCGATAGACATATTCCATGAGCACTTATTGCCGCTAGCTCTTCATTAACTATGACGACAGAGGCACACATTTGAACGACATCTCCGTAACTTTGCGAACAAGAAACCAGAAATGCTTGGTTATAGCAAGCATATAATAATAATATATATATAGCGTCGTTCAATAATTCGAAAGTTTGTGTGACATTATTGGACTATGCCGGAACTGAGGGACGATGTCCCTGAACCGAACCAAAAATTTCTAAGTCCACCGACGCTATCAGTTTCTTATCCGGCATCGCAGCATTCTGGTCCGACGAAAGAAGCTGTAGAAGATCAAGTCAGATGACATACACAACAGCATATGTTGTTCCGAAAGGGAAAGCTCGAAATCCTCCAAATCCCTTTCGGTATCCCGTCGGACCGGATGAAATTTTCGGACGTCCGTACCCACTTCCGCGGAGCGTCCCGATCCAGCATCGTCGGATAAAAAATATGCGACAGATTCAGTTGATGCTGGGATGCTGCGATAAACTGTGCTATTTAGGAAAGCACGTCCGTTCCCGAGGCCTGTGCAGCAGCGGTCTTACGATGCATTGCCGCCGGAAGCTCCGTGTACGTTGACTCCCGCACACTTCCTATGCGAACGTCCGGAGTCTGCAGGCCTCGTGTCCCTGGCTACCGGATGGTGTGACCTGGTCGCCGATGATTCTCTGACTGGCGAAGCTGACTGGATATCCGAGATCACGCAGCCAAGAGCGGTCGTGTGCGCTAACATGAGAATGAGGAAGCCTTATTGACAGTCTACTCCAGACTGACTATATGTCGGAGCGTCCCGAGCGACGGACGTATGCTCCGAATGCGAAACATTTTGTACCACAACATCTGGGGCCAGATGTTGTTGTACGAGAGAGGGGCCTCTCTCGCTCGCCGTCCGGATGGACCAGAACGAGCTATGAACCGGACTAAAAGGCTTCCTCCGTTCTCCCTCTAATCCGCCATCACTGGGTGTGCATTTGGTCGATTTATAGTGCTCGCATCACCCCAAAACTCCTTCTAGACCGCAACGGACGAACCCGGCTGCCGAACCATTCGATGAATGGACGCTACACTGGGCGAGCTAGCGGCCGTCGAACCTACTAGGGTCCTCTTAGGCAATTGGCGTATTTACATGAGCACTTTTCCGCTACCCCTTCATTAATTGTGACGACGGAGGCACACTGTTGGAAGACATCACAGATACATCACCCTAATCTTGATCGTCTGAAATAGAAATTGATAAAGTAGAGTGACCCTGCGGGGAAAGGACCGGAGTGTCCAATTCCCCACTAACATACCGTGACATACGCTTCCCATGTTGTCATCGAAATCATACGATACAGAACAGGAGTTAATGCGAGTACACTGACCACATATAGAATGGTTATAAAAGTCAGAGGAAGACTTCCTCTTATTACAATTGATCAAAATCCTTTCAATGTGAAAAGAAAACAAGTCCTGGTACTCGCACCAACCCCTGGCAATCAATATACATAATAATAATATGATCCATTAATATAGAAAAAATAAATGAAATCAAAATATTTTGAAAAAATATTTTTTCAGAACAGCCCAAGTTTCTGAAAAGTAACGTTGAGCCCCAATGGATCCCAAGCCTAAGTGTGGACAAAAATTTTTAAAATATTTTAAACAATTTATTCAACACTTACGAACAATAATAATGTATCTAGTTATGATTAAAACAACATCAAGATATTATTTTCAAGAAATCCCCCCCTCACACAGAGGGCTGTTGAAAATGTAAACAATGAATGTAAAAACACTAAAATAAGACTCCAGGCACCCAGGCCCGGAATCAGTTACCAAAAATACACTATCTGATGCAAAACAGAGACTACCAGGGAAGAAACTGCAGAACATCAGATGGTAGATGCAGAACACAACGCCTAACGACCCGTAGGTGAAGACGTAAACATGGGGAAAAGAACAGAATTCATTCTGTTATTCAGCTAAAACTCCCAAGAAAATTTAGTAATAATAATTACAAAAACTATGCCAAAAGCATGGGAGAATAGCAAGGGGGGACTTAAAGGACAGGGAGAGAGGAAAACACTGAAAAATCAGTGTAACTAAATAATCAGAATGACAACAAAATGGCTGCTGCCTCGAAAATAGGTAACTTAACATAATTTCATTAAAAAATTTTAAGTTACAGCCCTGATAATATTCTGTCACACATTTTTCCTCTCCTCCTTCTCTATCCTCCTTAGAATCACCATTTCACTAATATTTATGTGTCTGGCATCATTTAAACTGAGATTTACAAGCACAAAGATCAGTCAGATGTTAACTGATGAAGGGCCAAACTTAGAATGATTAATGGCGCCAATTTCGGAACGTCCTTGACACTGCGCATGCGCAGTAGAGGTGAAGTGTGGAGGGCCATTCAGGACATGTTTTCTTTGGTTTTAGATGCAAATTTTGGGGATTGGGGGGCAAAATTTGTGTTTGGCCCTATATTTTAAGAGTTAGCACCAGCTATGTCTGGGTCATTGGTACAGTATAAAAATATCACTTTTTATCCATTGAGTAAACTGTAAAGACAATGTTCGCTTCAGCATATAAAATCGATTGGGTCGTAAAAACAACACAGAACTTTTGGAACTACAACAAATATTTTCTGTCCATTATTTAAATATTTGATGTTTTAAATTGCTAAAACGGTACCTTGAAAATACTTTTGGTACTTAAATTCTCTTATTTTGTTTTAATTCAAATTCTGAAAATTCAAAGGGAGTGGAAATGCATCAAAATAGTAATGGTGGCTGATCACCCGATATCAAATATTATCATGTCACCTGTTTAATTTGACCAATCAATATGCTCTAATCGCATTGGTGGTCTATGTGATATTAGGTTATTCAATGGGGAACAGGCTATGTAATATTAGATTATTCAATGGGGAACCGGCTATCAGATTGAGTCCATACACTGCCAGCGACCATGTTTGAGCCCATACATCCCCCTCTGCGGGGCACCATTTTGTTTCCTAATTAATTTTCCCACCTCAAGTTTTCACCTATTTTCGTGCAAATAAAAGTCAGTTTCCTGAAAAATATTCAAAATGAAGCGATTCTGGTCTTTTCATTTATTATTTAATTCATTTGGTGGCATGATAAATATATTGCAGGATGTTTACTTGCCAGGTATGGCATCATGTGAGGTTCAGCGCGATCAATATTAGGCTCGTCCTACAGCCTCGCCTAATATTAATCTCACTTCGCTTCACACTATTTATTTATTTATTTATTTATTGGTGTTTAAGGTCACATATTCTGCACAATGGCTAATCATGACGATGACAGTTTTACGGGTGGAGGAAGCCGGAGTACCCAGAGAGAACCACCGAACAGTGGCGAGCAACTGTCAGCTTCCCAACATACTAACTCCACACAAACAGGGTTAGCATTGGCTGAAGACAGGTGCACTGTCTATGTGCTGTACGCCTTAGTACACAATGCACCCAAGTGGGCAATAGGAGTGAAGTGTCTAGCCCAAGGACACAATGCGGTTGCCACAGGTGGGATTCGAATCTTCGCCTCACATGACACGATACCTGGCAAGTAAACGTCCTGTAACTTATAATATCAGGTGAGTTACCATATACAGCACTACCCTTAGAAGGTATTCCAGCATTCTGATTGGACAAACTAACTTTGAGGCATAATAATGGCTTTTAGCACTCAACCAGCTAACAAAATACAATCTGTCACTAGCTCAATATAAAGAAGATGCTAAGACTGCTGCAAGCAATTTGCAAGCAATTTATTGCGATTTTTACTAGAGCTGGACATTTTTATTTTTTCTGGTTCAGTTTCAGTTTTTGTGGCAAACTGTAAAACAGAACAGCAAGCACCAGTAAAACACCAACCTAAACACTTTTATTATACGCTAAAGGATACATAATCGAAGAAATTGTGGAAAGGTAGAAATTGTATCCCCCACTGTGAAGATATACAAATTTGGACTTTCACAGAATCAATCAAAATGGCAGCTTTCAAAGCATCACTTCAAAGTGAATAAGAGTAAAATTATCACTGGAAATGATCAATTTGTTCTAAAAACATATAATAAAAAGAAAATCTTATGTTTTTGAGTGGATACCAAAAATTTCCAGCAATAATTCAACACATATTCACCTTGAATTGGTGCATGAAACCTGCTAGACCAAACATGGCCTGAAAGTCTGTAATATAAGTTTTTGGTTTGGTACGTCCTTCAAAGGACGTACCAAACCAAAAACTTATATTACAGACTTTCAGACCATGTTTGGGCTAGAAATCTGCAGGGTGAATCAGATTGCAGGACACTGTCTGTTCTGATTATTGATCAAATCACTTCCACGTATCAATGAATAATTGCGGCTGTTTACTTTCATGCATCAATTCAAGGTTATGGAATTATCAGATTCTTATAAAAAGCTTATAATAGAAAAAAAAAAAAGACTAGTGCTTTTGTGTGGATATCGAAAATTATCTCACTTGTGATGGAGACAAATGGTCTTTTTCGCTCACGCAAGCGCTCACAAAAAAAATAAACATTTGTCTTGGTCACTCGAGATAATTTTCGGTATCCACTCAAAAACACTAGATATCCTCTATTTACTGTGTTTGTACATAAACTGATCAAACTATCTTACTTAAAGGGATTTGGACTAGTGTAACCTATGGAATCTCATCATTTATTGTCTTTTCCATAACCCCCCAGGGGTAAATAAACTCTGGAATAATACAAAATCAAGAAAATATCTTTTAGTTTTCAGCTCCCGATTACGTGTAATATATTTAACTTCACCGTCGTTACGTTTCTGTGATTTCGGCTAACTCAAAAATGATATGAACAAATTTTTTAATTCTTTCTGGGAATTTGTGTGTATTCTCGGAAGAGTGTCCATTTTGCAACAATGCACAAATAACGTAACTGGGACGGTCCATTTTGAACAGGTAAAATTTGAATTTTCACGGCTTGCCTTTACAGAAGGCCTGTTTTGACGAAAGTTGGAACATCAGTTAGTCGTGATGATGGTTCAAAATAAAACTAAAGTTCAAAACACGTTAGTGAATTAGTGAATAAATAAAATATAAATGTACTGTAGTTGTGACACAAATTATTTAATTAATAGTAATAAGACGTGCCATACCAGTATTCCAAATTTGTCATATCTTGCCAACAACAGCCTCAGTAATTGGGTGCTACAGACCTCCACAGAGGCTTTGATTGTTTGTGTGACACGGGTACAGGCGAAAACAGCACCATGTGAAACCCGTGGCCCATTAATAGGGGTTTGGCACAGTAGTCTGGATTTCTCTGGTTTGGACTGCCCCCATCCAAATACGGCCTAAAAGACCGTGTTTTAATTTTTTCCTTGGCACATCCTTTGAATTCGGACACCCCCACGCCCCCCCCCCCCCCCCAACATACACAAGATTCTGATTTCTGTGTCAATAATAAAGAAGGGGGTGTATCGTTAATCCAGGTTGGATAGATTCCATGGCCGATGAGAGGGTGGGGCCTGGGTTGGGGAGGGGTGTTCTTACTTTTAATGTTTAGAAGTCACTGCTAAACAACAAGAAATCCATTTAAAGAGAGTTGGGAAGGGAGATATATCCTCTCATTTTTAACTGCTCAATTTTCAACAAATTTATTAGAGAACCTATATGTAAAATGCATCCGCAAACTTAGGCTAAATACTCAGTTTCAAAACGAAACACAGAAAAAGGCAAAATGAATCGAATTATTTTTGCCATCGGAACTGGTGCCGTTCTTGCCACAAGAAATTGGTGCCGTTTTCGCTATAACCTCACACAACAAGTCAAAGTATCAAATCAAATTTACTTTTAAGAAAGTATATAACTAATAGCATGAGAAACTTGGCATCTTCAAATGCAATTCTGACGAATACATGAAATCTCTAGAAAGTTTATTGGAATATTGTAGGGGAGGGAGAGGGGGGCATCACGAATATGTCACTATGTGATCATGCTGCCCCTTCCCCCCCTCCCCACCCTCTCTTAGCAAGCACCTGATAAATCTTCTGAGGGAGAAATCACTCGGCAAAGTTGATCAGAGAATTTATATAATATTAATCATATTTTGACTTCTCTGATTATACCCAGCAGAGGCGTATGTAGACCAATGGGCCAACTTTTTTCCATGTGGGGGTGGCTGGAAGATTTTGCCCGAAAAGTAGCTAGGTGCATAGCCCTGGTGTGGGTGTTCGTAAGCGTGTCTTCTCTCACTGGTGGGGGTCAAGGGGAACCCTCCCCGGGAAACATTTTTAAAAATCTGATCTGCTGGAGGGTTTCTAGAGCACCCAGGCTACCTTTCGAACCTTGTAATTGAAAGAAAAGACGATTGCTTTTGTAGAAGTGCCTGGCTGAATGTGTTCGAACAGTCTTGTCTGGTATCAGTCAACTGCAATAAAACATTATATGATTCTCACGATTCATCTGGAGTAAATACGTGTAATGTTAGGCCTGTTTGTTCATAGCATTAGAGGATTGAACCCTACAGATGGATGAGGCTTTGACACTATATACGTGAGTCGATATACTATTAACAAGAGCAACGCTAACGCGTGAGCTAATGCCCCCGAAGGTAGCCAAGTCGTACTCACATGCAGATAATCAGACAACAGCTTCACTGCTGCTACATTGCAGAACAACACTACATTGCAGAACAACAGTAAGGAATGGCAGAGTGCCAAGAAAATTATTATTACTTATATTTTGTTTATATGTTTTGTAACAACAGACAACAGCTTCACTGCTGCTACATTGCAGAACAGCACTAAGGAGTCAGTAATAGAGAAAAAGTTATAAAAATAATTGCAGATGACTTGAATGGTGCCATATTGAATAATAACTGAAAGAGGCAAAAATAGGAATAGTACATACCTTTGTTAAAAATTCTCAAACCAGTGAAAAAATAGAACTGGTCTTGCATCTTTTCCAAGTGAAAAAGGGGCATAACTGCACCAAAAATTGCCGAGTCAAACCTCAAATTGAAACCGACCTGTACTTTGACATGAGTAATCAGCATATAAAATTTGAAACTCATCGGTTCAGCCAAACAATTTTAATTGGTAGGAAACCAAAAAATCATCAATTTTCAAAGTAAATAAGGGACATAACTCCTGTAAGATTTGTCGGACAAAACCCTAGGTACAAGGGCATCCGTTCCCCCAAGTTGCCCTATCACCAAACCAAAGAACATTCAAATCCGACAACTGATGTTCGAGTTATAATACAAAATGATCTGACGGACGGACGGAAGAACGGACGGACGGAGACCTCCACTATATAACCCTTCGAAAAAAATTTTCGGGGGCAACCAAAGAACATTAAAATCCGACAACTGATGTTCGAGTTATAATACAAAATGTTTGTACGGACGGATGGAAAAAGTAAATAAGGGACATAACTCCTGTAAGATTTGTTGGACGAAACCCTAGGTACAAGGGCATCAGTTCCCCCAAGCTGCCTAATCACTATACCAAAGAACATTAAAATCTGACAACTGATGTTTGAGTTATAATACAAAATGTTCGTACGGACGGACAAAAAAAGTAAATAAGGGACATAACTCCTGTAAGCTTTGTCGGACGAAACCCTAGGTACAAGGGCATCCGTTCTCCCAAGCTGCCCTATCACCATACCAAAGAACATTAAAATCCGACAACTGATGTTCGAGTTATAATACAAAATGTTTGTACGGACGGATGGACAGAGACCTCCACTATATACCCCCCGAAAAAATTTTTCGGGGGCATAATAACAGTTTGGCCGGCTGCTGATATGCTGTGGTTCTCAGTTGAGAAGGTCTTGGTTACTCATGTGCTTCCAACTTCCTCCCGATTCCCACGCCTCTTTCCTCCCAATACTGAGACAAACTGCTTGAAGACACTCTGTACCCCCATTCTTCACAATCCCTCTGATAAGCGTACTAACCATCGTATTTGTGTCAACCACTAACCACATGTCCTTCATTCTCCCATCCCACATCCTCATTATACTACGCCCAGAGAATTTTGATCTAGTAGATTGGGATTTTGGACTTCCTAATAAAACGTATTCCAAGGTCACCACTACGCCCAAGTTACACACTTGGCTCTGCTTTTCAACCGCCTTTCCCAATTCCCCCTAATCTCCAGTGATCGCGACCTCAGCTTGAACAACAGTGACCACCCCATCCCCTCACAAAGGTGCCATCGTCAAGGTACTCTTCAAAACCTGTCTACTCCTTGTCACACAGGCCACACAAAGAACTCTTTCTTTTGACCTACTCTCGCCAATTTCGGTTACAATCCCCATGACTCTTTCTGACGGGTTTTTTACCTTTGGTTGTCTCTACTTTTAAGTTTGCTATATAGTTTGGATAGTTCCCTACAAACTTCTACCTACACTGCAGTTAATTACAACAAAATTTTTAAAAACCCTAAGCTATGAATTATTATCTCGACTGTCTAATATTTCAATATACCTGCGTTACTTCCACTTTCCAGTGGTGGCTCAAGAGTGTCTCCCCCTCTGGATATACTTAAGCAAGGGGGCCTCATATATGACGAAGGCCTAAGGTGGGATGCTAATAGAATTATAGGTGGCGGCAGGGAGTATCCCCAGGAAAATTGGAAAAAATTCCAATCCCTGAGGGCTTTTTGGCCACTTAATAAACTATGTTCGCATTCAGCCTGCCCACATTTTTCAGTGGGTACCTAGATAATGTGAGATTTTATGTAACAAAATCAATCAGTAACTGGAGCTTTCGGCCACTTGGTCTTATTCAATGATGTTAGTAGTATGTGTGGAGATCGTGCCACATTGTGGGGACCTAGTGGGGGACCTGGGAAGTGACGTCATAGGCATGTGACTATAACATCACTTCCTAGATTCCCCACTAGCTACCCCCTCCCCCATGTGGCACGATCTCCACATCTACTATTGACGCTGTTACATAAATGCACACTTCCAGAAATACAATTAACATAAGCATCCTGCGTGATGAAGTTTATATTTTTTATAATCGTTGATAAAGACGAAGTGACCGAAAACCCAAGATATCAATCACTTCTATTACACGTGGAACAACAGTCCCCCACCTTCCCAATTGGAATAGACACTTATTTATAAATTTGATAATTTTTTTCCATGGGGTGCCTGAAGTTTAAGCGCGCACACTGGTAATAAGGTAAATTTTCTGGATACGATCCTGTCAGACATGCATTCATTGTCATAGCATGAAACATCAGTGATGCAACAAATCTTGAAACCCCAACTAAATGCCAAATGACACTTCACTATTAATTCTATTATCACATGATACCTGATTAACATACTGGCCAAAATAACAGAACCAATTGTCACAATTGTGAGTAGAGTTTTACATTTTAATACCATCACTCTGATTGTATCATCAAAATTATTGTGATGTGTATCGTCAAAATTACGACAGATTTGACGGCCGGTGAAAAGACTGGACATGATCGAAGTAACTGATGATTGACTTTTTGTGTGAAATCTTCCTTGCCTTTATAGCGCTGCAAAATCTTCAATCCACTGTGTCCATGTCAAGTTTTTAAATTTCCGATGACTCAATATCTGTCGTGGCTCACAGTGAAACTGAGACTGGTTTTTATAAGAATGAGGAACCTCTATTATTAAATTATAGATATTCTCTCTAACTTTGTTTCACTCTAGAATTCAAATTCAAAACTTGGGCATATAGGTCTGCCTCACGCAGTACGTTCCTCCGTGTGACTTGTACGTGAAGCTAAGCACACATGTTTGCGGTTGCGGCAACAGATCTAGGGTCCGATCTGTTATTTTTAGCAGACGCACATGTCAGAGAGAAAACTGATATAGGAACTCATTGACACCAGCGCATGTGTGCGGTTGCCTATGAAACTGAATTTGCCGCCGCGAATCCAATCCAATCGGCATCGGACAGAAAATGTTGGTGTTTGGCATCCGAACAATGAGGCTCGTAGGCCCATACAAAAATAGTCCGCTTCTTTCCTTCCTATTCTTCTCTCAATTGTTTTACCGTTTCTCCTCTTTTTTTTCGGGGAAGGGGGGGCCTCTGGTCACTCCCTGCACCCACTCAAACAGACACTCCCAATGGGTGAAGCAAAATATTCTCCGCCCCACGAGATCCAACTTCTGGGTTTCTGTATTTTCCACTTATGACGGCTTATCCACTGTGAGTTGATGGTATGCTGATAAAATAAATTAGAATATTTGCCTCATCTACTCATTACAGGCATAGTGGAAGAAATCTGGCGCTGACTAACAAATTTGAGAAAGACTGGTGCTCACTTTGGATTATAGCTGAATTCCCTGGACCTAGAGGGGTGGCAACAGGTCCCCCCCCTCCTCATCTCATACGCCCATGGTTCTGAGAACAAATTCCCTCCCTAAAAATAAAAACATTTGCTTTTAAAAAGCTTATTTTCTGGCTCCCAAGATCAAGATTGGTGGAAGATGAAAAGATACACGCAGGCCATGGAGGAATATCTCACCCCCTGCCTCTGCCATGTGACTTTGCAGTCGGTTTATTTATTCTTTCTTCATATTCGAAGACTTTGTTTGTAAAGTTAATAATTTGAGACTTTCTTCAGTTCTATAACTGAGACATTGTAACTTTTTCTCTTACTAATGTGGAAGAGAGATAATCCACACACACTGAAAACAGTACTTACAGTAAGATTTACGAGTCTAAAATTAATCTACCCTCGCAAAGTATGTTACAATTTTTTTTCTAATGATGATTTGAATGGTATTAAAGGCAGAAACATACTTTAGAGCTTGATTTTTTGATAAGTAATCCGTGTTGGATGCAAAAATGTTACATGGGGGCACGGTGGCTCAGTTGGTAGGGGTGCAGGCTGCGGGAATTGCGTTGTGTCCTTGGGCAAGACACTTCACCCCATTGCCCATGTGGGGACATGGTGACGTGCACTAAGGTGTACTGCTCGAGGATGGAGTACCTGTCTTCAGCCAATGCTAACCCTGCTTGTGTGGAGTTACCATGTTAGGGAGCTGAGAGTTGTTTGCCATTGCTTGGTGGTTCTCTCCGGGTACTCCGGCTTTCTCCATCCATAAAACTGTCATGGTCATGATTAGCCATTGTGCAGAAATATGTGACTTTAAACACCAATAACTAACTAAAAACGATACATAATTTGGTTCTTCAATCAGAAATCTGTTGAAATCAGTGTTTTGGTCTGGTGAAAGTTATGGGGTTTATCCCCACCCCAATCGGTGACAAACTTCGACCCATGACTAGATCTGATAAATTTTTTTTTAAAATACTCAGTGGGCAAAGAGTTAAATGAGCCAACATCCTCCAAATGAATTGTTAGTTAAGATTTCTCAACACCAGTTAAAGAAAGTATAGCAAATAGCATGCAAACCTAAATAATGATACAAGTAAAATTTGAAATAACATTTATCTTACCGGTTTTATTTTGTTGTGATGGTAACAAATTAAAAGCAAATATGACACTGCCCTCTGTGACAGCAATTTGCTTCAGTCTTTGTCGATGAACAGCAGTGAGATTACAAATAATAGCAATATTTTTCTCCCGAAAATCTTCCAGAAGATTTTCAGCTTCTAAATATGAGAAGTTGGCATTTGGAAATCTTAGATTGACATCCAGAATATACTTGCTGTTGTCTATCACTTGTTCTGCAAAAAAAAAAAAAAAAAAATTGGAATTATTTTTTTTTAACCTTTACCAAATATAAGTTAAAATGATGAGTGCTATTCACAAAAGTTGACATTCAATTTTAATTATTTTTTTCATATCTTTGGTCCGAAAAACATACTTAAGATCCCTCTTTGGAATGACTTCATTGAGATCATTTCAATGAGGGATTATAAGTTTTGTATTTTAAGTTTAACCCTTTGAATCCTAGTGCCTAGTGGTAACTTCCATATCAGTTCAATGGCAGCAATGGGAAGAGTCCATATTCTTTATTTGGGGGTAGACCAATTAATATTTTCAATGTGCAGCCTTGAGGCTGCACATTGAAAATATTTGATTGGTCTACACCACACCTTCACTCAAAAGTCAACCTAGTTTTTTTTTCTTGGGTCCTATGAAACAACTTCAAGATTTCTGAAATAGAACTCAGTAAATGTTGAAGGTTCAGACTAATAAGCTACCTTCATATCTAAAAGAGCAATGGAATTTGATTATGCCCATAACTAAGACTGAGCTCTAACTGTATGTGTTCATAACGTGATCCATATCTGAAAATACGTGATACGAATAACTGATTGAATCCATCTTGAAACTACAGGAATGGATATGTCTTGCTGTCTGAGATTAGAGAAAAATAGCCATTTTCAGCCTTTCGTAATAAAATTACTCCAATTGAAAATAGTTCAGAGTGCACAAATCAGGAACAGAAATCATCTGGAATTATTAACAGAGGGTAATCTCTTAATAACAGTAGGTGACAGAAGTTTATTGTGCATCTGATTCTTTGGTAAAAAAATAACTTGAGGAGTTAACCCTTAAGGGCCTAATTCTGACTTGGATCACTTTTGCTGCAACAGACCAGGTACCCCAACACATTGTCTCAGGGTTAACTCACAAGTTAAATTCCAAATTTTTAGCCAGATGTTTTTTGACAAGTCTTGGCTGCCTATATAGGCAGCCAAGCTCTGCCTAAAACAACTGCAAAGCCGCAGGATGTAGACTGTCAGAGTGTAGCAAATTATTTATAAAAATCTCGAGCCTTAACTGGTAGAGTGCTGGAAGCCCATATTTGGGCTTTATTCTGAAGTGCCGGTACCACAATTTAAAAGCTTCATGTTCTGTGGATGTGCTTCATATTACCATTGAAGAAGTGTTAATTTATCTGTTAGGATTTGCCTTGTTACAATTTATGGGAGAGTGCCTAGTGGCACTCTCCCATAAATTGTAATGAGGCAAAGATGCATTAAAAAATTTTAAGGGCCAAAAATAATTTAGCACTCTACCAGTTAAAGGTTACAGAAATAGCCAATGCCATAATAAGGATTGCCCTCAAAAGAACAAGTGTTTGACCACCGAGGTGGTATTAGTCTCCTACGGCACTTTTGTGACAAAAGGTGTTTTTGTCACAGAAGACACTAGAGTATATAAGCATCTTGGATTTTGAAAAAAAAATATTGAGCGTGCATAATCCCCTCACAACCCTTTATCCATGTACCATATATGAAAGGCGTAGCTTGGACCATGTTGGAGGGAGGGGTGGTAACATAAAATAGAGAAAAAAGCTTAAAAAAAAATGGCCGCCTAGCTGCCATCTTGGATTTTGAAAAATAAATATTGACTGTGCATCATCCCCTCAGAACCATTTATCCATGTACCAAATATGAAAGGTGTAGCTTGAAGCATATTAGAGGGAGAGGTGGTAACATAAAAACAGACAGACAGATGTTAGATTTTGAAAAAAAAAAATTGAGCGTGCATAATCCCCTCACAACCCCTTTATCCATGTACAATATATGAAAAGTGCAGCTTGAACCATGTTGGAGGGAGCAGTGGTAACATAAAATAGAGAAAAAGGTTTAAAAAACACAACAGAAATGGTTGCCATGGCGCCATTTTGAATTTTGGAAAAAAAATATTGAATGTGCAACATCCCATTACAACCCTCTATCCATGTGCCAGATATAAAAAGTGTAGCTTGAACCATGTTGGAGTGAGGGGTGGTAACATAAAATAGAAAAAAAAACTTTAAAAACACAACAAAAATGGCCGCCATGCCGCCATCTTGGATTTTGAAAAAAAAATATTGAACGTGCATCATCCCCTCCCAACCCTCTATCCATGTGCCAAATATGCAAAGTGTAGCTTGAACAATGTTGGTGGGTGGGGTGGTAACATGAAAATAGAGAAAAAAAAAGCTTAAAAAACACAACAAAAATGGCCGCCATTCCGCCAGCTTGGATTTTGAAAAAAAAATTTTGAGCGTGCATCATCCCCTCAGAACCATTTACCCATGTACCAAATATGAAAGGTATAGCTTAAAGCGTGTTGGAGGGAGAGGTGGTAACATAACAGACAGACAGACGGACGGACAAATTTTGGAAAAAAAATATTGAACGTGCAACATCCTATTACAACCCTCTATCCATGTGCCAGATATAAAAAATGTAGCTTGAACCATGTTGGAATGAGGGGTGGTAACATAAAATAGAGAAAAAAGCTTAAAAAACACAACAAAAATGGCCGCCATGCCGCCATCTTGGATTTTGAAAAAAAAATATTGAACGTGCATCATCCCCTCCCAACCCTCTATCCATGTGCCAAATATGCAAAGTGTAGCTTGAACCATGTTGGTGGGAGGGGTGGTAACATGAAAATAGAGAAAAAAAGCTTAAAATACACAACAAAAATGGCCGCCATTTTGCCATCTTGGATTTTGAAAAAAAAATTTTGAGCATGCATCATCCCCTCAGAACCATTTATCCATGTACCAAATATGAAAGGAGTAGCTTAAAACGTGTTGGAGGGAGAGGTGGTAACATAAAAAACAGACAGACAGACAGACAGACAGACAGACAGACAGACAGACAGACAGACAGACAGACAGACAGACAGACAGACAGACAGACAGACAGATGGACGGACGGATGGATGGATGGCCAGACGGACGGACGGAGTGCAATCCTATAGTCCCCTTACGGTTCCCGTAGGGGACTAAAAAGCAGACCTTTCAGTATGAGAGATATTTGAAACCAACAAAATTTTGAAACATACACTTGTCCACTTACAGTTCATCATGTGTCAAAAGTTTAATCAAAATCGAACCATGGTGGATGAGTTGCATGCAGAAGAATTTATCCAGAAACCCTACTAAATCTAAGTTCAAGAGGAGATAACCTGGTTAAAATTGTTCCAAATTTTAAATTTTGGAAGATAAATATGTTTACTTGTTAATGGTCACATTTGAGAAGTCTCATCAGAATCATATGAAGTTTGGTAATGACTGTAAAAGAACTGTGGGTTGTAGCATGTGCTGAACAAATTGTGGACAGACTAACAGACATTCCCACACCATTAACAATAGCTTACCTTAACTTTGTCAGGTTAAGCTAAAAATGGAACTCAAAACAAAACGAAAAGTTGGAAATCTGGGAATAGCTTGAAAATTTACACCCCTGAATAGCAGACTAGGACTTTAATCAAGTGAGAAAAACAACTGAGATAATTGTCCAGCATTTTTTGTTTTTAAAACCAGAACATACTTAATGTCTTAGGACATAGATAATGGATCTTCAGTGAATAGTAACACATGTATTTTCCAAGAGAGAGTTTTTTTTTAAGTTAATCTGGAATACATATTTTTCTTCAACTTTCATCTAAACGGTACAGTTTGTACTGAACTCTTTGTAGTTTTGTAACATCTTGACTGACAAATTTCACTTAACTCTGTGCACACGGTATATTTCAATAAATTCATCATTTTTGTGTGGTAAAACTTTGCTGCTGAAAGTTGTATCTTGATATCAGTATGTGGAGAGTTAATCTTGGCCGAATGAACATTGTTTTTTTTTTGTTAATCCTGTAACTGGTTGAGTGCAAGAAGCCACTATTGTGGCTCTACTGAAAAGTGCTGAGAGTCAATTTAGATAAAATTGCTTTGTTGCAATTTATAGGATTGGGCCAGCAGGCACTCTCCAATGAATTGTAACGAGGCAATTATTTTGAACAAACTCTTGCTAAAAACTGGGTTCCATTGCTGACAACATGGTATCTGCCAAAAAATACTCATGTTACAAATCACCTTTTAAGAAATGAACCGCAAGCCATGAATCAATATTTGGCCACCTATGCCGAAATTGCGCTTGTGAAGAAATTTATAGTTGAACAAAAGATCAATAATTCCTTCAAAAATAATTGTATATTCCTGGCTTATGACCCATTAAAGTTGAATATACTGTTTTCAAGTTATTACGTGGAGAATTTTGCAAAAGTCACCAAGACTCCCAGATGGTTGCCACGGCGGCCATATTGGATATGCCAGAATGCTGGTTATCGAGAGGAACCATCCTCTAGTCATGACTAATTAACCATAGAAAAACAGAATCTGTGGGTTGTATTGTTTTCAAGTTATCGATGGGACAAACAAAAGTTAACGGATGGATGGACGGACGGACGGACGGATGGACGGATGGATGGACGGACAGACAGATGGATGGACAGACAGATGGATGTACAGACATTGATGCTGGTCATCGAAAGGACCCATCCTCTAGTCATGACTAGTCAATCATAAAATGAAAGTGTCAATGACACTGTAGCTCAACTTGTCAAGACAAAGACATGTACATGTATAGTATGTGACACAGCAATGACAAACATCTAGGTAATGACCTGATAACAAAGGTACATATAAAGTATTGTAACGGTCTGTACATAAATACTGACCGTTGCCTGTAACAAATGTATAGGTAAAGTATTGTAAAGGTGGGTGACAGTCAGATGCTGAACTAGAAAAAATCTTTGAGTCCCAGAGTGGGTCTGACTGAACCCCAAAATATTTGTTCTCATAGCACAGTGATAACAAAGGCACCCCAAAACACACTCGTTCCTGTCCCAAGGTGAAAACAAAAGTACTCAAGAAGTTTTGTGAAGATCAGTTCATAAATACGAACTGTATAGAACTTGTGACAAAAAATTGATTGGACCTAATTTCGGTACAAAATGGCCACTGGCAGCCATCTTGAATTTTGGACCGTACCCAGAAACACTCATTCTCATCCCAAGGAGATAACAAAGGTACCCAAGAAGTTTTGTGAAGATCGGTTCATAAATACAGCCTCTACCCTGAGCCGTATTGACATGTGTGCTTACATTGTGTAAGTTGCACTGAATAAATCAAAGTTCATCTAATTTGCATAATTTCTGCACGAAAAAAAACCCCTTACAATATGTGATGTATTCCATGTTACTAAACATTCATACAAAAATTTATTAAAATCAGAACTTTCATACAGAAGTTCTATACAAAAGACTGATTGCACTAATTTTGGTACAAAATGGCTGCTGGTGGCCATCTTGAATTTCGGACCACACCCAAAAACACTCGCTCTCATCCCACGGTGATAACAAAGGTACCCAAGAAGTTTCGTAAAGATTGGTTCATAAATATGGCCTCTAGTCTGAGCTGTATAGAAGTTGTGTACAAAAAACTGATTAGACCTAATTTCGGTACAAAATGGCCACTGGCAGCCATCTTGAATTTTAGATCGCACCCAGAAACACTCGTTCTCGTCCCAAGGTGATAACAAAGGTACCCAAGACATTTCGTGAAGATCAGTTCATAAATACAGACTCTAGTCTGAGCCGTATTGACATGTGTACTTACTGTGTGTAAGTCGCACTGAAAAAATCAAAGTTCATCTAATTTGCATAATTTCTGCACGAGAAAAAAACCCGTATTATATGTGATGCATCCCATGGTACTAAACATTCACACAAAAAAATTATTCAAATCAGGGCTTTCATATGGAAGTTCTGTGCAAAAATCTGATTGCACCTAATTTTGTACAAAATGGCTGCCATCGGCCATCTTGAAATTCGGACCGGACCCAAAAACACTCGTTCTCGTCCCACGGTGATACCAAAGGTACCCAAGAAGTTTCGTAAAGATCGGTTCATAAATACGGCCTCTAGCCCGAGCCGTATTGGCATTTGCACTTACAGTGCTGAAAGTAACCCCAAAAAACATCAAAATTAGTCTAATTTGCACAATTTACGTACGAGAAAAAAACCCGTATTATATGTGATGTATCCCATGGTACTAAACATTCACACAAAAAATTATTCAAATCAGAGCTTTCATATGGAAGTTCTGTACAAAAAACAGATTTCTGCATCGTCGGTACAAAATGGCAGCTGGCAGCCATCTTGAATTTCGGACCGCACCCAAAAACACTCGTTCTCGTCCCACGGTCATAACAAAGGTACCCAAGAAGTTTCGTAAAGATCGGTTCATACATACGGCCTCTAGCCCGAGCCATAGCAGCTTGGCACTTACAGCTCTGAAAGTAACACTAAATCAAAGTCAGTCTAATTTGCATAATTTACGCACGAGAAAAAAACCCGTATTATATGTGATGTATCCCATGGTACTAAACATTTATACAAAACTTTATTCAAATCAGAACTTTCATACAGAAGTTCTGTACAAAAAACTGATTTTTGCATCATCGGTACAAAATGGCCACTGGCAGCCATCTTGAATTTCGGACCACACCTAAAAACACTCGTTCCCGTCCCAGGGTCATAACAAAGGTACACAAGAAGTTTTGTAAAGATCGGTTCATAAATACGACCTCTAGCCCGAGCCATAGCCAATTGTTGACGTATGGACAGACGGACAGACGGACAGATGGACGACGGGCCATGACAATAGCTCAAATTTGACTTCGTCAAAGTTGAGCTAAAAACAGTATCTGTTGGATTATCACATGGACAATCAAAAGTTCCTGAAAATCCAAGATGGCTGCCATGGTGCCATATTGGATATGCCAGAATGCTGGTTATCGAAAGGAATCATCCTCTAGACATGCTTAATCAACCATAAAGAAACAGTATCTGTTGGATGTATTGTTTTCAAGTTATCGCATGGACAAACAAAAGTTAACGGATAGACAGACAGACAGATGGATGGATATTGCCATACCATAATACGGCCCACTCACATGAAGGCGGTATAAAAACAAGAGGCCCCAAGGGGCCTTAATCACTCACCTAACAAAGTGGTTCAAAGAAGTATTTTAGGTCACATTCAGTTAGTCATGATTCATCAACAAGAACAGAGAACTGATGTCAAGAAATTATTCATAACTCTGGTGTCCATGTCATGATTATTATCATAGGTCTTCCTGACCAGAGCTGAACTGGTTACCTGACTAATCGACCTTGCCTCAAATTTTGGGAAAGTCGGCTCTCAAATCCGCCAGTCGACTAGTTGGGATATTTATTAAGGCAGTGGTTGTCAGCATACAATGTTGTAAAATTAGTCTAACATAATAAAAACCTCGATATAATTGAATATCTTAGGATTGTACAGAGAGGAAAACCTCATAGAAGTGCTTCGAAAACACGCATCAATCAAGCCCACCATGTTGTTCATACCCTTTGATGTCACCGATAATTGACAGTCTGACCGAGTTGTATTCAACAAGGCATGGCATCAGCAGCAGTACTTTTCATCCTGAATGTTCAAAGATCATGTATATTTCAGCGAGCGTCCTCTGATGCCCTTTCAAAATATGACCTAATACACAGTACCACAGTGTGAAGTAATCTTTTTTCACCATCGATGGTTTCTCTTCATTCCACTCATTACTCCTGTGGGTATCGATCCCCAATATTGTAGTCGCAGAACATCTATCAAAGTTGTTGATGGTCTCGTCAACACGATTGCTAATATGACCTTAGCAATGCCTTGAATATAACGGAGTCATCAATAGTCCCGTGGGTCACCAGGCTAATCTGTTATTGTTCCATATCATCACTGTGTCGCTATTTTGTCAATTGGCAGACAGGAATGGGAATTATGCACTGCTTTATAGTGGATTGATGAGATTCCCTCTATTCATATTAATTTGCAATTATTAACATCAAAGCAACAACTGGTGTTTTGCAAAAAATAACTGCAAAATAATTCTTTTAAAGCTTTATTTATTGTAGAACAGGTATTCCAATTTATTTTTGTAGTTATTAGGAGGGAGGGGGGGTAAAATGTTGATAATTTACACAAGCCAGAAAATAAGCAGACTGACATCTCCAAAATGGGGTCCTCAGTGGATGAATTTAGTGATGCTACCTTGCATAGCAGGGTAGCATCACTAAATTCACCCTCTGTGAACCTCAATCTGAATCGGGGTCTCAAAACTAAACAGAAAGAGGTACCCAGAGGATAAATTGGCCAACTGTATTGGATATCATCATCAAATTCACCCTCTGGGGACCTCATTCTGCAAATGTCAGACGGCTTATTTTCAGGCCTGAATTTACATCAGTTGTCACAATATGGCCCTGTGTGACATAATAATGAGTATGAATAAATTTGTTAAAAAACAAGAAAGGGTTGGAATTTCAATGGATTAAGATATGATGTATCTGTTTTCATTGAATAACAATCCTTTTTTGTTTGATTAATTTGAAGTAGCCCGACATTGGAAACCACAGAGTGCATTCATTCAGATTGTTTCCAGTCATTAAATGTCTTGAAAACGGCTTGAATGAATGCACTCTAAATATCTCGAAACCAACAAGGCTTTTAGGCCCTTCACTTTTCGTTCTGTCATTTTACAGCCTTATGTGTTGATGATGCTTTTGAAATCTTAAAGGCATCAACACATGATTCTGAAAAGGCCAAAAAGCAAAGAGCCGAAAAGTGCGTGTCCTGAAAATTGAAAATGTCAAGTTCGTCCTGTGTGAAAACTGATAACAATGTTAGAAAGTACGGACTGCAGATCTAATTATTAATCAGTTTAATGGTCAAAACCCTGATCAACTGTGGCAAGTTGACAACATGAATAGGAATTAGAGTCTGATGCTAGGCCGTGATGTCATGTTACATTCTTCAGGGTATATTTTTTGGATACCCCAGTAGACCTAATTGTTGAACTGGATCATCCATGCCACAAAGGACCAGTATTGTGACTACTGTCAGTAAGTACTGTAATCTGTATGAATAATTTTTGACCAAGATTTCTCCTCATTGGTCCTTTTTCTTCTGCAATTACCAGCTCTCTGAAAGTGAAAACCTACATAAATATCACTGTGAAAATATCACTGTGAAAAACATCCCTCAGATGCAACAAAATGAGGGTTTTGGGACCCCGGAATTTAAAATTTTTCTAAAGCGGGTGAACCATGGTTGGCTCATGGTACTGATGACTCTTGTTTAAATATTAACCCAGGAACTTGATTTGAACAAACTTGAATCTGCCCCCCCCCCCCCCCCCCTCCCAATCAAAATATTCTAACTGATGGTTCTGTAGAAAAATTTTTAAATTGTGAAAAACAATTTATGGGTGCTATCAAAGTAATGCCCTTTGTGGTGTCTCCTGTAGGCATGGCACCTTTATTTGAACAAATTTGAACTGATATATGATAAGGGACATGCATATCAAATTTGGTTCAATTCAGTCCAGTGGTTAATGAGATGTCGACAATGTAAAGTTCACATGGATGGACAGATGGACAGAAAGATGATACTTACAAGCTACCCCTGACTTTCAGTCAGGTGAGCTAATAATTTAAGATTCTACCAGTTAACTAATGTAACTGCAAAAAATGGCTAGAGATATTCACAAAAATCGCTATTCAAATTTTATTATTTTTTCAATTTTGGTTCCAAAGCATAGCTAATGACCCCACTGGAATAAGCTCACTAAGCTTGTTCCAATGGGGGTCATAAGCTATGGTTTAGATACAAAAATGGAAAGCTGCAGTTATATAAGAAATGTTTTGTAAGTATCATCTTCTAGTAGTGTTAGATGAAGCCTTAATGAGCTACTGATTGGTGTTTAAGGCCATTTTCATCATCTTTGGCTATCTCATTATCATGGCATACTTATGCTGCCCACTTCAGGTGACTTCCACCCCACCCCTAACATTGGTTCCGGGTCCTATTTTACTAGTGAAGCAGAACAAGTTTGCCACAGTAAACAAACACTCTCTACTTTGTGGGGTTCCCATATGGACCATCCCTCTAACATTGTTAGAGGAAAGAAAACCCTTCTAAACGAAACTACTCACCTGTGTCTTGGAATGAATGTTCATTAGGTGTCCTTGTACTGGTAATGATAGGATGCTTTGTATTGTATGGAGCTTTTGTAGTATAAACATTAAACTGACTCTCACAAATAATATTTGGCCTTTCTGGGCACTTTAATACACCACTGTACCCTTGAACCTGAAAGGAGAAACATCTGTAAAATATTGTTTGTTTACATTGCCACATTAATATAATGATGAACCAATGACTGCTATTTATTTATTTATTGGGGTTAAAGGACACTTTTGACAGCCAGAGTCACCTCGTGTCGGACATTTTTATGGGTGGAGGGTTACCCGGAGAGAATTACCGAGCAATGGCGAGCAACTGTCAGACTCCCCAAAGTACTAACTCCACACATGTAGGGTTAGCATTGATTGAAGACAAGTGCAGCATCGACGTGCAGTACGCATGAGTACACAACGACGCCGTGCCCCCACGTGGGCAATTGGGAATAAGTGTCTTGCCAAGGACACAAGGCGGTTGCCGCAGGTGAGATTCGAACCGAGGACCTCTCAGTTTGCAGCCTGCATCTCTACCTACTGAGTCACTGAGTCACTATGCTCCCCAATGACTGCTATCAGCTGACAGGGAGTATGGTGGCTCAGTGGTTATGGCATTGAACTTCAAACTGAAAGGTTCATGGTTGGACCCCCACCAGGAGTAACTGGGTTGTATCCTTGGGAAAGGCACTTAATCCCGATTGCCCATGTGGGGGGAAGGGCAGTGGCACTGTGTACTAAGGCATACTGCACGTTGATGATGCACTTGTCTTCAACTAATGCTAACCCTGCATGTGTTGTTGAGGCTGGGGGGGGGGGGGGGGAGGGCAGGGCAGTGGCACTGTGTACTAAGGCATACTGCACGTTAATGAAGCACCTGTCTTCAACTAATGCTAACCCTGCATGTGTGGGGTTAGTCTGGCATTGCTCAATGATGCTCAGTGGTACTCCGGCTTCCCCCACCCATAAAATTCTTAGACACAAGTTGACCCTGCCTGCCAAAAGTGTCATTAAACCCCAATTAATAAATAAATAAATAATCAGATGAATATCGGCAGAGAGTTGCTGTGTTGAATATCAAATTAATGTGAACCAATAGTACAATTTGATGTGAAATATTTTATCAGATAGTGGGTTCAGAACCCTTGCTATGTAATTCTAAATGATGTCATATCGTTTGGTGACAAAAAATATTGGTGAATTTAAAACAATTTTAGCAGAAAACTAGAGGCTCTACAGAGCCTGTAATCGCTCAGCTGGAACTACATATAAAAATGTGATTTCCCATAGGCTTTCTGTGGTAACTATGAGCTGCAATTGTGGCCATGTTTGCAGCATTACATGAGGATCATTGGTAGAAGGTGTCCCAGTCCTCAATCACGTGACGTTTCAAAATATTTGACTTTGTAGTTTCAGAGGGGAATATTTTTGCAAAATCCATCAAACAGAATCAGAGAATGTCTCTGCTGATCATATTTTCCAACCAACGGGAACAAAGAGAGGATCGTTTGTAGAGGGCCTCCTATAGACCATTTCTGTCAAGTTTGGTTCACGCCAGCTCAGTAGTTCCAGAGAGATGATGAAAATGTGATTTCCCATAGGGTTTTTCTATAGTAACTATAAGCCGCAATTGTGGCCATATTTTCAACACGATCAACATTAAATGAGGACTGTTGGTAGAGGGTGTTCCAGTCATCAACCATGCAAAGTTTTCAAAAACATTTGGCCCTGTGGTTTCAGAGAAGAAGATTTTTCAAAATCCACCGATCAGAATCAAAAAATGCTTCTGTCAGCCAAGTTTTTTCATGCACCGTAACAAAATGAGTAGCATTTGTAGAGGACCTGCCATAGACTATCCCTGCCAGGTTTGGTTCACATCAGCCCAGTACTTCTGGAGAAGAAGATGAAAATGTGATTTGCCATATGGCTTCTATAGTAACTATAAGCCATAATTGCAGCCATGTTTGCAACCCGATCAACATTAAATGAGGATCATTGGTAGAGGGTGTCTCAGTCATTAACCATGCATGGTTTCAAACCATTTGGCTCAGTGGTTTCAGAGAAGATTTTTCAAAATCCACCAATCAGAATCAAAAATATAATGAAAGTGTCAATGACACTGTAGCTCAACTTGTCAAGACATGTACATGTACAGTATGTGACACAGCAATGACAAACATCTAGGTAATGACCTGATAACAAAGGTACATATAAAGTATTGTAACGGCCTGTACATAAATACTGACCGCAGCCTGTAACAAATGTATAGGTAAAGTATTGTAAAGGTGGGTGACAGTCAGATGCTAAACTAGAAAAGAAATCTATGAGTCCCAGAGTGGGTCTGACTGAACCCCAAAATATTTGTTCTCATAACACAGTGATAACAAAGGCACCCCAAAACACACTCATTCCTGTCCCAAGGTGAAAACAAAGGTACCCAAGAAGTTTCGTGAAGATCATAAATACCAGCTGTATAGAACTTGCGACAAAAAACTGATTGGACGTAATTTCGGTACAAAATGGCCACTGGCAGCCATCTTGAATTTTGGACCGTACCCAAAAACACTCATTCTCGTCCCAAGGTGATAACAAAGGTACCCAAGAAGTTTTGTAAGTTCGGTTGATAAATACACGCTCTAGCCCGAGCCGTATCGACATGTGCACTTACAGTGTATAAGTAGCACTGAATAAATCAAAGTTCATCTAATTTGCATAATTTCTGCACGAGATAAAAACCCGTACTATATGTGATGTAGTCCATGTTACTAAACATTCAAACAAAAATTTATTCAAATCAGAACTTTCATACAAAAGTTCTGTACAAAAGACTGATTGCATTAATTTTGGTACAAAATGGCTGCTGGTGGCCATCTTGAATTTCGGACCACACCCAAAAACACTCGTTCTCATTCCACGGTGATAGCAAAGGTACTCAAGAAGTTTCGTAAAGATCGGTTCATAAATATGGCCTCTAGCCTGAGCAGTATAGAAGTTGTGTACAAAAAACTGATTAGACCTAATTTCGGTACAAAATGGCCACTGGCAGCCATCATGAATTTTGGACCGCACCCAGAAACACTCGTTCTCGTCCCAAGGTGATAACAAAGGTACCCAAGACGTTTCGTGAAGATCGGTTGATAAATACAGCCTCTAGCCCGAGCCGCATTGACATGGGTACTTACTGTGTGTAAGTAGCAATGAAAAAATCAAAGTTCATCTGATTTGCATAATTTCTGCATGAAAAAAAACCCCGTATTATATGTGATGTATCCCATGGTACTAAACATTCACACAAAAAAATTATTCAAATCAGAGCTTTCATGTGGAAGTTCTGCACAAAAATCTGATTGCCTCTAATTTTGAACAAAATGGCTGCCAGCGGCCATCTTGAATTTCGGACCGCACTCCAAAACACTCGTTCTCGTCCCACGGTGATACCAAAGGTACTCAAGAAACTTTGTAAAGATCGGTTCATGAATGCGGCCTCTAGCCCGAGCCGTATTGGCATTTGCACTGACAGTGCTGAAAGTAACACTAAATACATCAAAGTTAGTCTAATTTGCATAATTTACATACGAGAAAAAAACCCGTATTATATGTGATGTATCCTATGGTACTAAACATTCAAACAAAAAATTATTCAAATCAGCGCTTTCATATGGAAGTTCTGTGCAAAATACAGATTTCTGCATCGTTGGTACAAAATGGTGGCTGGCTGCCGTCTTGAATTTCAGACCGAACCCAAAAACACTCGTACTCGTCCCACGGTCATAACAAAGGTACCCAAGAAGTTTCGTAAAGATCGGTTCATAAACACGGCCTCTAGCCCGAGCCGTATTGAATTGCTGACGGACAGACGGCCAGACGGATGACGGACGACTGGCCATGGCATAAGCTCAAATTTGGCTTTGCCAAAGTTGAGCTAAAAATGTGATTTCCCAAAGGATGTCCATGGTAACTATGAGCTGCAATTGTGGCCATATTTGCAAAATTAGATCAACATAACATGAGGATCATTTGCAGGTGTCCCAGTCGTCAATCATATGAAGTTTCAAAACATCTGACTTTACACTTTCAGAGAAAAGTTTTCAAAATTGACCAATCAGAATCAAAGAATGCTTCTGGCAGCCACGTTTTTCATCCAACAGGAATAAAATGAGTAACAGCTGTAGAGAACCTCTCATAGACCATGCCTTCCAAGTCTGGTTCACGTTGGATCAGTACTTTCAGAGAAGATGATGAAAATGTGATTTCCAATAGGGTTTCTATAGTAACTATAAGCCACAATTGCAGCCATACTTGCAACCCGATGAAGCTTAAATGAGGATCATTGGTAGAGTGGGTTCCAGTCATCAGTCACATTATGCTTCAAACATTTGGCCTTGTAGTTTCAAAGAAGATTTCTTGAAAATCCACACATTTATGAATTCTGTTTCAACAAAATCAGTAAAAGAAGGTTATATATTTTGAAAATTACAATTTTTTCAGACAGTATTCTCTTTCAAATAGCTATGGATAGGTAAAGGATTACAGGAAACACATTTTATTCCAATAATTTTGTCATATCTTAAATGATAGTAATGGTCAGTTAGTTCTACATGATGGGAAAAGAAAACAAGAGGCCCCAGGGGGTCTGAGGGCGCTCACCTGACATGTTAATAAATAAATATCAAACCAGGGACTTGACTTGACTTGAATACGCCTCTCCTAAGAAAAGCATATACCAACTAGATGAAGCGATTGTGCCCACACAATACACAGGATTTTCCTTCTATTTTCAGTTCCTGCACTTTTACGTTCCAAAATTGAGATAAACACATAAAAAAACAGATTTTTTTTATTTTTGTTCAGAAATTTTCGAAGTCCCCAAAAAAATATTATCAGCCCCAAATTTTTTTTTCTTCTTAAAATTGACCAAAACGCATAAAAAACAAAAAAAAATAATTTCCGGATTTTGGTCCAAAATTTTCAGAGTAAAAAAAAAAAAAAATTCTGTCTTAAAATTGACCAAAACGCATAAAAAACCAAATGAAAGTGTCAATGACACTGTAGCTTAACTTGTGTGTTGTGTTTGATGAAAAGGATAATGTTCAATGTTCATGAAAGGCTTATGAAATAAGACAAGAATTGTGATAATTGTGAAAATGTTCAGTTCTGTTCCCTGTATGCTATGTTTTTGATAAAAATAATATGTATACACTGTACTAAAGAGCTAAGGTGTGGGTTAATATGACCTCACAGTTAACGTATAACAACGAAAGTTACCAAGTTACAGTGGAATTATTCCAAAACGAGTCATCCTATCAAGTTACATTGAAATCTCTTCATAAATATGGCCTGTAGACTGTGCTAAAGGTTTTCGGGGTTCAGGCCCCTGTAGCTGTCAGTTTCCCAATTGCATCCAAAGAGGACAGTCTTATCTAGACATTATATGAAGTCAACCTACCAAGTTACAATGAAATCCCTTCATAAATATGACCTGTAGACTGTGCTAAAGGTTTTTGGGCTTTGGGCTCAGGCAGCCATCATGGTTGAATGATCACAACCAAAAGGGGACATTCTCATCTGGTGTGATCCTACGAAGTTACAATGAATTCCCTTCATAAATATGACCTGTAGACTGTGCTCAAGGTTTTTGGGCTTCGGGCCCCTGAAGCCATCACAGCTAACCAATCACGACCAAAAGGGGATCATCTAGGCATTATATGGAGTCAAACTAACAGGTTACAATGGAATCCTTCCATAAATATGACCTATAGACTACTAGTATGCTAAAGGTTTTGGGGTTTTGGGCTCAGGCAGCCATCATGGCTGAATGATCGCAACCACAAGGGACATTCTCATCTAGACATTATTTGGAGTCATCCTACCAAGGTACAATGAAATCCCTTCATAAATATCAACTGTAGACTGTGCTAAAAGTTTTCGGGCTTCATGCCCCTGTAGCCGTCACAGTTGCCTAATGGTGTCCAAAAGGGGACATTCTCATCTAGACATTACATGAAGTCAAACCTACCAAGTTACATTCATAAATTCCTTCAAAAATATGACCTGTAGACTGTGCTCAAGATTTTCGGGCTTCAGGCACCTGTAGCCATCGCAGTTGACCAATCACGACCAAAAGGGGATGTCATCATCTAGGCATTATATGGAGTCAACCTAACAAGTTACAATGAAATCCTTCCATAAATACGACCTATAGACTATGCTAAAGGTCTTTGGGCTCGGGCAGCCATAAAAGGCTGAATGATTGCGATCAAAGTTGGTCGTTTTCATCTAGACATTATTTGGAGTCATCATACAAAGTTACAAGGAAATTCCTTCATAATTAAGACCTGCAGACTGTTCTAAAGGTTTTCGGGCTTCGGGCCCCTGTAGCCGTCACAGTTGCCCAATTCTGTCCAAAAGGGGACGTTCTCATCTAGACATTATATGAAGTCAACCTACCAAGTTACAATGAAATCCCTTCATAAATATGACCTGTACACTGTGCTAAAGGTTTTTGGGCTTCGGGCTCGGGCAGCCATCATGGTTGAATGATCGCAACCAAAGGGGACAATCTCATCTGGATATCATCTGGAGTGATCCTACGAAGTTACAATGAAATCCCTTCATAAATATGACCTGTTTTGGGGCTTCGGTAGCCATCACAGTTGACCAATCACAACCAAAAGGGGATGACATCATCTAGGCATTATATGGAGTCAACCTAACAGGTTACAATGAAATCCTTCCATAAATATGACCTTTTGCCTGTGCTAAAGGTTTTTGGGCTCGGGCACCCATCAAGGCTGAATGATCATGATCAAGAGGAAACTTTCTCATCTAGACATTATATGAAGTCAACCCACCAAGTTACAATGATATTCCTCAATAAATATGACCTGTAGACTGTGCTAAAGGTTTTCGGGTTTTGGGCTCGGGCAGTCATCACGGATGGCAGATCACGCCCAAATGGGGAAATTCTCAACTGGACATCATAAGGAGTTATCTCCTACCAAGTTACAATGGAATCCCTCCATATTAAACATGAACAGCAGACTGTGCTAAAAGTTTTTGGGTTTCGGGCTTGGGCAGCCATCACGGTTGACAGATCATTCCCAAAAGGGGACGTTCTCATCTAGGCATTATACAGAGGCATCCTACCAAGTTACAATGAAATCCCTTCATAAATACGACCTGTAGACTGTGCTAATGGTTTTCGGGTTTTGGGCTCGGGCAGCCGGTTGACCGATCGCGACCAAAACGGGACGTTCTCATCTAGACATGATCCCAAACCTGTATATGAAATTTCGTGACGATCAGACAAGAACTGCGGGGTGTAGCCCATGCTAAAGGAAAATGTGAACAGACTCACAGACAAACAGACTTCCGCACGCGTGATGGCAATAGCTTATCTTGACTTTGTCAAGTTAAGCTAAAAACTAATTTCCAGATTTTGGTCCAAAATTTTTAGTGTAAAAAAAAAAAAAAATTTGTCTTCAAATTGACCGAAACGCATAAAAAAACTCATTTCTGGATTTTGGTCCAAAATTTCTAAGTCTGGAATTTTCAGCCTAAATATGAACCCAGGGACTTGGCTTGAACAACTTGAATCTCACCCCCCCCCCCCCCCCCCCCCTGCCCCCCTAAGGATGCTGCATACCAAATATCAAAAGATTCTTAATGGTAGATCTGAAGAAGATTTTTAAAGAATATTCCTCATACTGCACTAATTTAAACATTTGGGCTCCCATAGAGAGCCCAGATATGGACCCAGGGAATTGATTTCAATAAACATGTGAAACAATCTTCCAAAGATGCTATATGTGAAATTTGAAAGCTTTTGGAACAGTGGTTTGGGAGAAAAGTAGTCTTAAATGTTTTTCCCATTACCCACAGTGTTAAAAAATGCTGACTCAGCACTTTTTCAAAGTCTCAGAAAAGTACCCCATGATAAAACCGATAGCAATTTTTTTCTTACCATTCCATTCTGTTGGTCCTAAGGAAGCTTCACACCAAGTAAGAATTCTCAGTGCCGTGTAGTTTTGGAGATATGGGCGTTTAAATTTTTTTCTATTTTTAGCTTCTGCAGTTCTCATGGGGCGACGGGAAAAACATTTTTGGCATAAATTAAGTGCTTATGACCCAATAAGCCCTCATATCAAATTTGGTTCAAATCTGCCGCTCTGTTTGAAAAATAGAAATTTTGGGAGGGCCAAAAATTCTTGCCCCTCCCATAATGACGGCACATATAGTCCCACAAACTTCTCTTGAACAAATCTGAGTCTACACCTCAAATGGAAGCTGCACACCAAATATCAAGTCTCTGCTACTGCTGGTTCATGAGAAGATGATTTTTTAAGATTTAAGCACACTTTTTGGGCGTGGCCCTACCAAGGAGCGAGGCAACTTGATTTGAACAAAATCAAATTGCGATATAACAAACTATTATCTCAAATATCAATTTAATTGGTTCAGCAGTTTGGGAGGAGAAGACGCAAACACCATGTTCACGGACAACGGACGACAGGCGGTGTGCGATCACAAAAGCTCTCCTGACTGAAAGTCAGGTGAGCTAATAAACAAAACTTCCATGCTTTCCAAACACCTGCCACCATCAGTATTTCTGATAAGTACCTTGAGAGTAATACATGTATTGACATAATTACAGATGCACTTGTTTACAGAACAAGTCAAAATAAGTTGTAGGATAACCCTATAAACTATGTATCGTTCTCTCCCTACACTGATAAGACCAGAAGCTGACATCATTTTCTGGAAAACTCTCACTGACAGCTTTCCAGAAAATGTCAGATTTTGATCCTGTCAGTGCAGGAGAAGCAGTTTACTTAGTTTATTGCAGTTTTGCTACAACTTATTTTGACTTGTACTGTATTCACAATATTTTGGTTTTTTTTTCCCACTTCTCAGTGGAGAAAACTGAAACCAACCCTTACCAGATTCTCAAAAAACAAGTATTTTGCTGACAGTACCGATCTTCATGCAGACAGGAGAGGCATTGGGTTAAGCATTAGAATATAGCCTCTGGTGGTTACATATTTCCATCCTCTCATAGTCCATTCCTGCGAAGTTTGGTTCACGCTGGCTTAGTAGTTCCAGACAAGAAGATGAAAATGTGATTTCCCATAGGGTTTCTATAGTAACTATAAGGCACAATTGCAGCCATGTTTGCAACTTGATCAACATTAAATGTGGATTGTTGGTAGAGGGTGTCCCAGTCATTGACCAAGCAAAGTTTCAGAACATTTGGACCTGATGTTTCAGAGGAGAAGATTTTTCAAAATCCACCAATCAGAATAAAAAAAATGCTTCTGGCAGCCATGTTTTTCGATGCACGGTAACAAATATGAGGAGCATTTGTAGAAGACATCCCATAGACTATCCCTGCCAGGTTTGGTTCACATCAGCTCAGTAGTTCCAGAGAATAAGATGAAAATGTGATTTCCCACAGGGTTTCTATAGTAACTATAAGCCACAATTATGGCTATGTTTACAACTCAATCAACATTAAATGAGGATGGTTGGTGGGGGGGGGGGGGGGGGGGGGGGGGTCCCCAGTGATCATTTATGTAAAGTATCAAAAAATTTGGCCTTCAGAGCAGCTTTTTGAAAATCCACCAACCAGAATCAAAGAACACCTCTGGCGGCCATGTTTTTCAACCCACGGGAACAAAATGAGGATCGTTTGTAGAGGACCTCCCATAGACCATTCCTGCCAAGTTTGGTTCACATCGGCTCAGTAGTTCCAGAGAAGAAGATGAAAATGTGATTTCCCATAGGGTTTTTATAGTAACTATAAGCCGCAATTAAAGCCATGTTTGCAACCCGATCAACATTAAATGAGGATTGTTGGTAGAGGGGGTCCCAGTCATCAACCATGAAAAGTTTCAAAACATTTGGCCCTGTGGTTTCAGAGGAGAAGATTTTTCAAAATCCACCAATCAGAATCAAAGAATGCCTCTGGCAGCCATTTTTTCAAACCCATGGGATCAAAATGAGGATCGTTTGTAGAGGACCTCCCATAGACTATCCCTGCCAGGTGTCATTCATGTCGGCTCAGTAGTTCCAGAGATGATGATGGAAACATGATTTCCCATAGGGTTTACAACCCAATCAACATTAGGTGAGGATCGTTGGTAGAGGGGGTCCCAGTCATCATTTATGTGAAGTTTCTAAACATTTGGCCTGGCAGTTTCAGAGGAGAAGATTTTTGAAAATCTGCCAACCAGAATCAAAGAATGCCTCTGGAAGCCATGTTTTTCATCCGACGGGAACAAAATGAGGATTGTTTGTAGAGGACCTCCCATAGACCATTCCTGCCAAGTTTGGGTCACACCGGCTCAGCGGTTACAGAGAAGATGAAAATGTGAAAAGTTTATGGACGCTGGACGCCAAGTGAGGAGAAAAGCTCACATGGCCTTTTAGGCCAGGTGAGCTAAAAATTAAGAGAGCCGAAACCAGCTGCAACCGATAAAATTTTAATTTCAAGGTCACTGTATCTATATGCTCATGGACAGCCGAAACCGCAACCAAGGTTTTTTATTTTAAAAAACGCAACCACAGTGTAAATCCCACAACCTCCCAGCTCTATTCAATTTTCTGTTGTCATTTAATAAAAAATATTCCCACCACAAAAAAAAACAACAATGCAAAATGTTCATAGGGAAAGTTTTTCTAAGTCTAACAAGAGACAAAACTTAGGTAAGTATGCATGGACAGAACCTACAATATGTGGATGATATCCTTTCCCCCATACTAGTCTATCACCATTTATTTATTTATTTATTTATTTATCAGGACTGCAACATGAATACAAGTTATAATGTGAAAGGTTAATTTTGTTATTTTTCTAAGTCCTTTTAGAGCCATATCTCTGGTATGAATGTGTGGACAAACCCTGTGAGATGTGGATATAATAATAATAATAAGGCCTAAAAAAATAAAAAATCTGTTTCTCAGGCCCTCCCGCATGGTCCTTTTGGCTGTCGCATGCTCTCTTTTTATAACCAATTTAAACTTTAAAAAAATAAAAATTAAATGTTTATGTCTGATATTTTACCCAAGTTAGAAATATTGATGAATTTGTCCCTTGAGTGCAAGAAGGCTTTGCAATGCTTTAGCATTGCAAAGCCTTCTTGCACTCAAGGGATGAAATACACCACCACCCATGCTATTCTGTAGATTATGAGGCCTGAAACTTGAACCAAGACCATGAACTTTTGATGGCAAAGAAGAAATTACTGAAATAAAAAATAAAATAAAAAACCGCTCGCCCGCATGCAATTTCTCAAATAATGGCCTGAGAAACAGAAGATCTACTTTGTGTGGCCTAATAATAAATCTTCGGCCTTCCACTAATTTGTTGTGGTCCTCTAACAAGGAGGTCTACATTAACCCAGTACCCTACTGGTGTATTCCTCACCCACTCTCCCTCCTAATTTACTTGCATTCAGTCAAAAACTGTTTCATAATTCCCCCATTGGAGCCTTCTCGATCTCCCCAACTATAAAATTGACCCTTTTCCTCATGTCATTCCTCATCCACTTATCCTTCATGTTTCCATCCCATTTTTCCATTAGTTTCCCAGAGTCTTATTCCACTTGTCAAATATTTGGAGCATTCTAAAATGAAATGTTCCAGGGTCTCTGTTACACCTAAGTTACACATTTGGCACACTTTTTCCTCACTTCTGCTCTCTCCCCCTCAAGTCCAGCGACTTGGATCTCACTTTGAACAACAATTCCCCCCCCCCCCCTCCCCCCCAACGATCCATCCAGGTAGTCCTTAAAAGCTGGCATATCGTTTTTATATAGCCCGTCTCAACTTTGCTTCTAGTTCATATATCGACTTATCCTAACAAACTTGTCAATATATACCCAGAGACAAGGTCTCGACATGAATGCACCATCTCGGAAACCCACTTGATGGTAATAAACTATTTGTATCAGCTTTTGACATTACAAAAAGAAGTCAGTTTTTATCCAAACTTACTAAGGAGTTAGGTTTCACATATTTACTATTTAATGATTCTTTTGATTTGCAAACATTTGAACAGTCTGTGTACTTCACTCCTTATCAGCAAGTTTTTGTGTAGGCGAAGCATGTTTGTCAAATCTTGTTTCATCTTAGAAGGAAATAAAATTACTGTTAAAAAGAAATTAAATAGGGGCCCAAGCTATTACTAGACTAACATTTCAAATTACTAGAATCTAAAAGAATTTTTATCTTTTAAAGTGGATATTTTTAACAGAAATCAGAAAAAAATGCAGAGGGATTGCAATTTATAAAAAATTAAAACCAGACAGTTTTGTTTCCCATATATTTTCATCTATAACTTATGTATTTCGGTAACAAACTGCTTTGAATTCTACCAGATTTTCTTCTGAAGAAAAATAAACTGACCTGAATTGATATCAAAGTCAAGAAACTACTCCAAGTACAGGAAAAAGTCACTAAAACAGAATGAGACTGCATATAAACATTCATCATGTATACAGAGTATTTAAAGAGCATTAACACTCTGCAGGCTACTAGCAGAGTCTGTCCGTCCAAAATTGGTACCAAGACAAATCAACAATTGGGTGACTATCACAATCAAATGGGAGAAATTCCCATTTAAACAGTCCCAGTACCCAAGATCGCAAAGATAAACATGACATCGTACCAATTATTCTGCGGCGACATCAAAGTAATCATAAAGCACGAATATCATGCTCTATGATTACTTTGATGTTACCACTGAATAATTTCTTTGAAATAGCTGATGACAGCATTGTCTTTGATGCCACATCTGAAAAGTCAAAATGGTTGGCCTTATCAGGGTCGTGGTGCAGACAGAACATGCACTTTGAGATTGTTTTGTTATGTTCATTCACAAATAAGTTGAAAGTATGTTGTGCAAGTGTGCCATACACGATTATCAGCCATTTACCCTTGTTCAATTAGGCATTGCCCCATAAAATAATTTTGTTGCGGTATCGGCAGGACAAAAGCTTCAGTACCAGTACAGGTTGGAGCATGAGGGAACCGGCAGTACCGGTAAAGGTACCGGTTGACATGCCTGATCAGTACAGTGGAGCCCACTTAACTGGATATCTCTTAACTGAATGACCCTTTTAACTGAATATAATTTCCCAACACAAAACCATTTACCATACCTACAGTACAAATTTGACCTGTTAATTGAATATAGGTTATAGAGTAAACTCCTGTTAATTGAATGAAAAATCTTGTAACCTTTCGAGAAATTACCCTGACTCTCCCCAGTTTTCCTTTGCTTGAAGACCTATTTGGCCTCAGTGCATCCAATACAGGGATTTAATCTTTTTTCTCTCATTTAACAGAGCTCATGCAGGTCAGGCAAGATATAATAGAATAAATGCTAAGTTTATCTCTAGAATACAGGAAAGTGACACAATCTGTTAATTGAATATGCTTGTTAATTGAATAATTTTCATTGGCAAAGTGGCTATTCAATTAACAGGGTTCCACTGTACCATCCTTATTTACAAGTATGAGTATTTTTAATTCAGACTTTCTTACAAAAAAAAAATCCAAGTAAATTCCTTTAAATCTTGTATAAATGATATTTGATAAAAATTTTCATGCACTTCTGATAAAATTCAGCAGATTAATCCTTTACGCAACATTACGGCCTTATCTGGCCAGCATTATTCACAAAGAATTGTGTTTTAATTTTTGACATATTTTTCCTCCAAAACATAGCTTACAATCCCTCAATGGAATAAGATCATTGAGCCCATTTTGACAAAGGGTCATAAGCTATATTTTTAGTTAAAAAAAAGAGAAAATGTTTTGGTTACCTAGGAATTTATATTGCAAGCTTCTGATTGCATTAGGTATAGGGTTAAGAGTTATTTATTTATTGGGATTTCAACAGCCAGGGTCACCTCATGTCAGACAGTTTTACGGGTGGAGGAAGCCGGCGTACCCAGAGAGAACCACCAAGCAATGGCGGAAAACTGCCAGATTCTGCAAAGTACTAACTCCGCACAAGCAGGGTTAGCATTGGTTGAAGACAAGTGCACCATCAGCGTGCAGTTCGCCTTAGTACACAGTGCCACCGTGCCCCCCACCTAGGCAATCGGGAGGTTAAGAGTTAAATGTTCTCTAACAAATTTAGACTCTGTTGTAAGGCTTTGAAAATACCAAAAAGTTAAAAAATTTATAGTAATTTATATATTTTTTATACTTACCAATGACCCAGACATAGCTGGTGCTAACTCTTAAAATATAGGGCCAAACACAAATTTTGCCCCCCAATCCCCAAAATTTGCATCTAAAACTAAAGAAAACATGTCCTGAAAGGCCCTCCACACTTCGCCCCTACTGCGCATGCACAGTGTCAAGGACGTTCCGAAATTGGCGCCATTAATCATTCTAATAACCAGTGCCTGGTAAGCGCTATGTACTCAGCGGGGAGGCAAGAGTTCCCAACTCCTGGGAGGGCCATCCCCGTCTGGGTCATTGGTAAGTATAAAAAATATATAAATTACTATAAATTTTTTAACATTTTTATACTGTACCAATGACCCAGACATAGCTGAATAGTAAAAAGGCTGGTGGGCCAAGGACATAGAGCAAAATGGAATACGCTCAATAAAATAAAATAGAGTCATCCCCTGTAGGGAAAAAGAAGTAATAGGCCTTACATGTATCTTTCTTATTTATGATAAATTAGAAAGATACAACCCCTTCCAAAATTGAGCTTCATACATCCATGTACTCTATTAATATCCAATATAATCCTTATACTAATAATTTTTAAAGTAAGCCAATAAATAAAGTAAGTCTAGAGAATAGAGACTCTTATACTCCTAAAAGTGTCTGAGGATTGCATAATCATGTCCGTTGACATATGCAATATTCAAAAGCTATACTTTAAAAACTAAGACTTGAATGAATTTTTAAAAACCTAAACTTCTCACTAAACAACCATCCCAATAACAGCTCAGAATTACTAACTCCGGAGGAGGTATCCCCTTGTTTTCATAGTAAAACAGGTGACCCAAGGGAACACCCTCCCCCCCCCCCCCCCCCCTTTTTCTTGCCCTGGGTCAAATAGCCCAGAGCGAAGAGGGCAGCCGAACGGAGACACTGCCGAAACAGACAGCCTACCTAGCTATAGTAGCAACTGTTAAGTAATGACATTCTGAGCAGTAGATAATAGACCTAACAAAAGAGGCCTCCAGAAATGGACTCGATATTTCTGAGATAAAATTCATGAATGTGGATGGCTGAGCGCAATGAGCGGCCTTCAAAAATCTATAATAGCGACACTATTAATGTAAGCCCAAGAAGTAGAAGAACTCTTACTTCATGAGCCGAAATCTTAAGCACAACTGCTAAGTCAATGATATACCATAAGCAGAACCGATAGTTAATAGAATCCATTAACAATAAAATGGAGCGTAACGTCCTTCTACAAGACATCAAAGACAGAAGAAGCTTACGCCCATAGTAATAAACAGATATCTGTTTATAAATACATAAACTGTACCCGGAAAGAGTAAAGGCCTATGCCCATACGAAGACGGAAGGACCTTAAAATAATAGGTTCCGGATAATAGGAGCCTAACTCTTATGCAACAATCCAACCTAAATAGTAACGGAAGTATTGATTCCGAAACTATGAAAGAGAAAATCATGCATCGATAGTGCATGAAACTCACTGACTCTACAGTAAAAGAGAAACCAACAGAATTACTGTCTAAAAGGTCAGAATTTGAAAACTACTGTTTCCAGAGGCTCAAATTATTACTTAGCTAAATAAGAACCGAAGTTAAAATCCGTATAGGAATTTAATCTAAAGATTCTAAGTCTATTTATCAAAAAGTTACTAACTGACTTAGATAAAGAGACAAAAGACTCAATTGTAAACTATCGTAGAGTGCATAGGTATGAGGTAACATAAACCTATAACCTAAATAATAACAGGCTGCAGTAGATCTTGTGAAACAAGTATACTAAAAAATAGCAATGAGTAGTATGGAGGGATCAACAATATGAACATAATGATCCCTACACCACGACGGAAGAGCCTCCACTTTAGCCGCATAGAATAGCGAAGAAGAGGATCTCCTATAGTAAGAAATCGCGTCCAAAGCTCGTCCAGTACAGTGCTTACAATGCAATACGGACCACACAACGGAATACATGAAGGTTGCGACCTTGCTGGTTGTGATAAAGATGACACGATTTACCCAGTGAAAAAGATCCTCACATAGAGGAAGATTTCACGTTAAGACCCACAGTAGACAAGAGAGTAAATTACTCATGATCTCTGTGAAGATAGAGATGCTATCAACAGAAAAGTATTGTGGTTGTTTATCTTAGCAATACCTGCTAAAACAACAGCGCCGGAGGATACGCGTATCCTATCATTCCGTCCTATAGATCAATAGAGCGTTAACAATATTAGCTCAGAGATCTGGACAAGCCAACACATACGTCTGCAATTGATTAGCAAGCTGTGTCATAAATAAATCATCATTGGGCGCTCCCATAGATAGCAAATCTGATTGAATACTTGTTTGTTGAGAGTCCATTCTGACAGCAACAAGCGACCCGTAAGAGAACGGGAGTCCGATAAAACAATCAGACGACCCGGAATATGACGGACCAAAACTGAACTTGGTGTACTATAACCAACAGACGGATTCTTTCCATTAAATTGAATAACGGAAACTAAAGAGTGCCTCCCTGGTTCCGGAGATACGCCACTACTGTCGAATTAAAGGACAGGAATTTGGGCATGCGTTTCTGAATAATGTTCATGCAATGACATAAAGCAAGCCTAAAAAACATTATTCCGCGGAAGAAAACTGATTGCTAAGAGACTGCGGAACCCAAAGACCCTGGCACTTCGAATCCGTAGGGATCAGTATTATATCCCAATCTGTTTGACTGGCAACCGTCATAACAGCCACACTCGGGTCCGGCAACTGCGGCGGCACTCTCTGAGTCAACCACCGAATATTTGCCCCAGTCTGAATCTCTTGTAACACTAGATAGACAAGAGAACGTGTAAATCGAGCAATTCATGGATTGCCGAAAAGTTGCCGTCGAAGAGAAGCTCCTCCGAGAACGAAGCGACTCTGAGAGAGTTCTTAACCTTACTATCCACGCGTGTGGATGTAGCTAGGGCTGCGTCACGTCTAACTAACTCCAATCAGCCACTGAAGGGCGGAGTTATACGTGAACAAACTACTGCCCTCAAAAGAAATTACATTGAGAATAATATCCCGTAAATCTTTTCTTGAAGACGTAATGATAACGCCTCAGTAAGGCGGATTACGTATAATAAAGCGTCTAAGTTAAGTCTACTATACATAATGTCGTTCCCAACATTGAAATTGGAAAAGACATAAACGGCGAAAAAGAATATATGCAGTCTTTAATCACACCGTCTAGACGCATATGAACTCTCGGTATGCCCTGCTCTGCCAAAATAAACTATTTGTATAAATGATAAAATGGCAGAAATGAGCAACGCGGACAAGAAACTAAACTATCATGCTTAGTAGCAGGCTTGTATATATATATATATAGCGTCGAAAAATAAAACACATGTTGTAATGACAATATTGGACTGCGTCGGTAAGTCAGGGACAATGTCCCTGAACCGATCGAAAAATCCGAGTCCAATGACGCTATAAGTCTCTTATCCAAGATCGCAGCAATGAAGTCCGAAATAATAATCACTGGAAGATAATGCCAGAAGATATGAAAGGCATCTTCCGATACTACTAAAGGGAAAACTCGAAATCTTTCGAATCCCTTTCGCCATCCTGTCGGACCCTATAAAGCGTTCGGTCGTCCGTACCTGATGCAACCGCGGACCGCACCGACCCAGCGCCGTCGGATAATTCCTGATTCGACCGAGAAACTATCAATTGCTGGGATGCTGCGAAACAACTGTGCTAACTCGGATAGCACGTCCGTCACTGAGGCCTGAGGAGAAGCGGTCTTACGATGCATTGCCGCTGGAAGCTCCGTGATCGTTACCCCGTGCATACTACCAATATGCGAGCGAACGGAGTGTATAGGCCTCGTGTCCCTTGGCTACCGGATGGCGCGACCTATTCGCCGTGGAATCACTGAATGCCGAAACTGATCGGAGACTCGAGGTCACGTAGCCAATGTGCGGTCGTGTGCCCTGCTGTGAGGATGAGGAAGCATTAAAGACAGTCTCTCGGACTGTCAATATAACGGAGCGTCCCGACCAACGGACATATGCTCCGAATGTAAAATATCTGAACCACAACATGCGGTCCCCTATGTTGTTGGGTGAGAGAGGGACCTCTCTCGCTCACAGCCCGGACGGACCTGGACAAGCCAGGAACCGGACTAACAGGCTTCCTCCGATCTGTCCTCAATCTGCCGTCACTGGGTGAGTACTAAAGTAATTAAAGTGCTCGCATCACCCAAATCTCCTTCCTAGACCGCAACGGACGGACCCGGCAGCCGAACCATTCGATGAATGTACGCTACACCGGGTGAGCTAGCGAATGTCACTCCGTAGGCGATAGACATATTCCATGAGCACTTATTGCCGCTACCTCTTCATTAACTATGACGACAGAGGCACACTTTTGAAAGACATCTCCATAACTCTTCGAACAAGAAACCAGAAATGCTTGGTTAGCAAGCATAAAATAATAATATATATAGCGTCGTTCAATAATTCGAAAGTTTGTGTGACATTATTGGACTATGTCGGAACTGAGGGACGATGTCCCTGAACCGAACCAAAAATTTCTAAGTCCACCGACGCTATCAGTTTCTTATCCGGCATCGCAGCATTCTGGTCCGACGAAAGAAGCTGTAGAAGACCAAGTCAGATGACATACACAACAGCATATGTTGTTCCGAAAGGGAAAGCTCGAAATCCTCCGAATCCCTTTCGGTATCCCGTCGGACCGGATGAAACTTTCGGACGTCCGAAACCGCTTCCGCGGAGCGTCCCGACCCAGCATCGTCGGATAAAATATATGCGACAGATTCAGTTGATGCTGGGATGCTGCGATAAACTGTGCTATTAAGGAAAGCACGTCCGTTCCCGAGGCCTGTGCAGTAGCGGTCTTACGATGCATTGCCGCCGGAAGCTCCGTGTACGTTGACTCCCGCACACTTCCTATGCGAACGTCCGGAGTCTGCAGGCCTCGTGTCCCTGGCTACCGGATGGTGTGACCTGGTCGCCGAAGAATCCTTGATCGGCGAAGCTGGTAATATATCGGCGGTCACGCAGCCAAGGTGCGGTCGTGTGCGCTGACGAGAAGAGGAAGCCTTAGCAGTCTCAGCGGACTGCCTATACAACGGAGCGTCCCGAGCGACGGACGTATGCTCCGCTTGCGACACATTTTGTACCACAACATCTGGGGCCAGATGTTGTTGAACGAGAGAGGGGCCTCTCTCGCTTGCCGTCCGGATGGACCGGAACGAGCTATGAACCGGACTAAAAGGCTTCCTGCGTTCTCCCTCCGATCCGCCGTCACTGGGTGTGCATTAGGTTAATTTATAGTGCTCGCATCACCCCAAAATTCCTTCTAGACCGCAACGGACGAACCCGGCTGCCGAACCATTCGGTGAATGGACGCTACACCAGGCGAGCTAGCGGACGTCAAAGGTCGTCGAACCTACTAGGGTCCTCTTAGGCAATTGGCGTATTTACATGAGCACTTTTCCGCTAGCCCTTCATTAATTGTGACGACGGAGGCACACTGTTGGAAGACATCACAGATACATCACCCTAATCTTGATCGTCTGAAATAGAAATTGATAAAGTAGAGTGACCCTGCGGGGAAAGGACCGGAGTGTCCAAATCCCCAACAACATACCGTGACATACGCTTCCCATATTGTCATCGAAATCATACGATACAGAACAGGAGTTAATGCGAGTACACTGACCACATATAGAATGATAATAAAGTCAGAGGAAGACTTCCTCTTAAAACAATTGATCAATATCCTTTCAATGTGAAAAGAAAACAAGTCCTGGTACTCGCACTAACCCCTGGCAATCAAAATACATAATAATAATATGATCCATTAATATAGAAAAAATAATTGAAATCAAAATATTTTTTTAGAACAGCCCAAGTTTCTGAAAAGTAACGTTGAGCCCCAATAAATCCCAAGCCTAAGTGTGGACAAAAATTTTAAAAATATTTTAAACAATTTATTCAACACTTACGAACAATAATAATGTATCTAGTTATGATTAAAATAACATCAAGATATTATTTTTTAGAAATCCCCCCCTCACACAGAGGGCTGTTGTAAATGTAAACAATGAGTGTAAAAACACTAAAATAAGACTCCAGGCACCCAGGCCCGAAATCAGTTACCAAAAATACACTATCTGATGCAAAACAGAGACTTCCAGGGAAGAAACTGCAGAACATCAGATGGTAGATGCAGAACACAACGCCTAACCACCCGTAGGTGAAGACGTAAACATGGGGAAAGAACAGAATTCATTCTGTTATTCAGCTAAAACTCCCAAGAAAATTTAGTAATAATAATTACAAAAACTATGCCAAAAGCATGGGAGAATAGCAAGGGGGAACTTAAAGGACAGGGAGAGAGGAAAACACTTAAAAAACAGTGTAATTAAATAATCAGAATGACAACAAAATGGCTGCTGCCTTGAAAATAGGTAACTTAACATAATTTCATTAAAAAATTTTAAGTTACAGCCCTGATAATATTCTGTCACACATTCTTTTCCTCTCCTCCTTCTCTATCCTCCTTAGAATCACCATTTCACTAATATTTATGTGTCTGGCATCATTTAAACTGAGATTTATAAGCACAAAGATCAGTCAGATGTTAACTGATGAAGGGCCAAACTTAGAAATGATTAATGGCGCCAATTTCGGAACGTCCTTGACACTGCGCATGCGCAGTAGGGGCGAAGTGTGGAGGGCCTTTCAGGACATGTTTTCTTTAGTTTTAGATGCAAATTTTGGGGATTGGGGGGCAAAATTTGTGTTTGGCCCTATATTTTAAGAGTTAGCACCAGCTATGTCTGGGTCATTGGTACAGTATAAAAATATCCTAATCTTGGGCAATTAACTCTTAACCTGCTGAGTATTTTCAAAATATTTTTTCATCAAAGAAGCCATGACTAGATTTGATGAAAAACTCATCTAAATTTTGTAAAGAAATCACTGGTCAAAACATTCATTCAATTTACAGGGAGAAAGTTGGTCAAATTTCACTTATTTCAGTGGCAAGGGATTTTGTATATACAACTTATAACAAAAAATTGGGCTGGGCCACTTTTCGAACCCGCTTGAGATATTATTGCAAACACCTGTATGGCAAATATTAGTCAAATCGGAGAATGTTTGTTCAAGTTATTACACTAACAGTGTGAGGACACCCTCGCACCTGCCCGGACGCACACCAACCATTGCCAAACCATAACACAACTTGACCCAAAAACCAAGGAACAAGTTTTCTCTTTTTTAGGGGTTGGGGAGGGGGTGGGGGTTCAAATTGCAGAAACCAGAATGTGCATTGTATCCATAGATCTCATTCCTTTATCTGAGTGCTCAGCGTTGGAAGGGAACGATGTATTCACTGATTTCATTCCTTTACCTCAGTGTGCCAGTGCCCATTGTTACCTCAGTGCTCCACATTACCTCAGCAATTTATCTCAGTGCTCCAGCTCTCAGCGTTACCTCAGCAATTTACCGCAGTATTCTAGCATCAGCAATTTACCTCAGCACTCAGCAATTGGGAAGGGATGGGATGAGCAGAGCTCAGCAATTTCCCATGGGAGATAATAAATCACAAACAGAAGTTTGATCATGAACTGCCAATAGAATGATTACATACTGAAGTTTTGATCAGAAAAAATAAACACAAGTAAAATGTTTCCACTTGGAAAAAAAACATTGAGGCCAGTTGATGCTGAAAGTCAAAATTTAATAAAACAAAACCAGAAAATCTCTTTTTTATCAGTCTAAAACTCAATATCCAGGCATTTAAGGCAATAGAATATTGCTCTTTGATGAGGTAGATTTCTGACATTTATGAACATACAATGCCAATAAACTGCCTGACTTTACACAGTTACTCATTTTAAATTTTAAATTATGAACTGGAGGAGATGATAATTGAAAATAAAGAGGCGATTCTTAAATGTGACCATAAAAAATGTGGCCCAGCCAAAATACTTCATAAGTGATAATGAATGGATGTGATAATTTCTTTCTGAAGCAGTGGCTCAACTCGGGTCATTTAATGCACAACAAAGTTAAATTAAGTAAATGGAGACTGGGAGAAACCCCATAATGTTCCTGCAGTATCATGTTACAATTAGGTACATCTTGGCTGAGGAAAAGTTGGCAAGGGGCCATTGAGGAGACTGTTTGCCTCCCTCGGAAAACCTGTTCTAATTTGGGGACAACACAGACTTCAAAGTCAGCTAAAGTTCAGCCCCACTGAAGAAACTTTTTTTGCAATACCGTCTGTCTGGAATGTCATTTCCTGGTTTCTACAGGCTGTATTGGTGTGTAAGAATATCTGTGGAGTCTTATTTCAATTCTGATCACTTTCTACTGCAATAGAACAGGTGTTCCAACATGCTGTCTCTCGTAATTGTGAGTAAATTCAAACTCAAATTTATAAGTGCATATTGACAGTTGTTGCGAGAATTCCCTATAAAAAATTGCAAAGCCATGGGATGTAGATAGCAAAAATGCATAAAGATATCCAGGCCTTTGTGGGTGAAATCATTTGAAGAAAAATGGACAAGAAAGCATAAAAAACAAGCCATGCTATTTGTTATGCCATCAAATTTGGGCACATTGCTGCAATATGGGCACATTGGGTACCAGTGTGAGTTTGACAGAATTTAAAGGCCTGGGAAAATCCCACACACTCATACTTCTTAATTGGTTGAGTGGTGGAAGTCCATATTTGAACTTCACTCTAAAGTGCCAGAACCACAACTTAAAGTTTTCATAGTCTGAGAATGTGCGTCATATTATCTTTGCAGTGAAATTATTTAGGCTGGCTTGGTTTGCCTTCTTACAATTTATAAGCGAGTGACTCTATGTACTCTCCCACAAATTGTGACACGAAAAAGACATGTGAACAAAGTTTGTTGACAAGAACAATTTAGCACTCTACTAGTTAAGCTGCTCATTTTTGGTCACAGTTGAAAAGTACAAGCAGTATCAGCAACCTTTTAACCAGCAGCTGCTGACTGAGACCAGAAATTGTTATTGCTGAGTAGAAAATCCAACCCTGTAGAGTATGTGTACCAAATCACTCCCCCCCCCCCCTCCCCCATATGACAAAGATACCTGTCACACTACCAATCAAGACAATCTGTGATATATTATGTAGAACTAGCCTCAAGGTATGCATTTGTTCTTTAGAGACTTTCCAAGCTGGTTTCAATTCAAGGGGCCAGAACATCAAAGATACATGGACATTATCTTTGTTCTGATGTTTCATTTTTGAGAGAAATGCTAATATTTTCCCAAACATTTTTATGGAAATGATTGCATAATATAGTAGATACCCATTAACCCTTAAAGGTCTGGGGATTTGTATAAATTTTTGCTGCATTCAGTCAACATCCTGTAGCAAAGCAGTTGTTTCTAGGAAGGTCTTGGCTGCCTATGTAGGCATCCAAGACTTGCCTAGAAAGAACTGCCAAGGCACTTAGAATGCAACTTGCAAGTTTACCCAGACATGGCATATTAGGGCAACTGTTCTATTACAGTAAAAATGATCAATTTAAAGTAATTTGTATATTTTTTATACTTACCAATGGCCCAGACTTAGCTGGTGCAAACTTGATATTATCAAGGGCCAAACACAAATTTTGAACCCTCCAATCCCCAAAATTGAAAGATCTATCTGGTCCTCCATACTTTTACCATCTCCGCATGCGTAGCAGGCAGGAAGAGACCGGAATTGGCACCAACCTCAGTCTTTGTAGATGAGAGTAGTAAATAATAACTCAGCAGGGAGGTATGAGTGCCCACTCATGGGAGGGCCATCCCCGTCTGGGCCATTGGTAAGTATACACAAGACCAATACCGGGTCTGGACCTGCATCGCTGCATGCAATTGAATCAGCAAACAGGAAGTGGCTGCACGGCAGATCTGAAAATTTGCTTACACGATACAACTGATCATTATCAGGCTCCAGATGAAATATAAAATCAATCCCTTACATAGAAGCTGAGAAAACCTTGACGGAAAATTTCAATGTTCAGTCGGTACAGTAAAATTTCAAAGTATCGGCAAACAGGAAGTGGCTGCACGGCAGATCTGAAAATTGCTTACACGATACAACTAATCATTATGAAGCAGCAGACTAAATATAAAATCATTCCCTTTCATAGAAGCCAAGAAAACTTCGAGGGAAGAAGTGTTTTGGACGGATGGACAGACGGACGGAGGGACGGAGTCGAGCAGTTACTAGACCTGCTTTGCCACTGGCGACGCAGGTAAAAATAAACAAATTACTTTAAATTTATCATATTTTTATCCTAATAACCAATGGCCCAGACTAAGCTGAATTGTAAAAAGGTGGAGGGCCAAGGACTTAAGATAAGAATTAGCAGACCAAATATAGTTCCTAAGCCTGCATTCCAGGGCAACAAGGAGATTAAAATTAAAAGAATTACATGTATGTCTCTCTATACAATAATAGAGAAGACATATCATCAATAAGGAGCCATATCTAAGTAATTCCGTAATCTTAGCATGAATGATTATGATTAATTATTAATGATTATGCTAACTGGGTGTAACGCGCCCCCAATTTAAGGCTATACCAGACTAAGCCACTTAAACCAGGATGGCGTATTCCCGGGTGAGAGACTAACCCCCACAAACACACGCCATATATATAAACAAGCTGTATCTAAGATCAGTAATAATCTACAGATAAAAACAGCTTCACTCATAGTTACACACTTATTTTCAAGCTGGGCCAGATGAAGAAAAATCCCCACCCCCCTTTTTTTTTGAAGGAATATTCTTCAAAACAACGAGGGAAGCGGTCTGGGATCAGTGAAAAGCGGGTACCAAATAATCAATATATAATCGCCCAACATGCATCCAGGTATTAATTATTATTAATTATTGGTGCTTAATGCCACTTCAGAAGCTAGGGCTATCGTGGCTATCCCGGTTATTAACAGCGCACGCTTCTAAAGTATACCGGAGTCAGAATACGTAGATAGGTTGAAAACCAGTGAAATAACGTGTACAACCATACACTTGTCCAATTGAATTCCAATGGAAAGTATCTCTAATGCAACCAACAGGCGACCCCGTTCAGGTGTACAATTAATTCCAATAATGAAACTCCAATTGAACCATGCGAATATACGTAACTGTGAATTCTCCAGTGTACCGTCTGTGGTAGAAACCTGAACTTAGAACATGGAACGAGCTATGATTAACAGACTCATCACAGACCGTCCCCAAAATAATTAATTGTTGCTAGGTTCATAACAACCAATGACTGTTCGGAGAAAGAATACACTACTCCGAATAATGATGCCAAAAAATTGAGAACGTATGCATAGACGGCCTATTGGATGTTCCATAACTGATCCAAATAGCCCCAAAATTCTCATGAGCTCTATAAGAAGAGCAAGAATTTATATAATCTGTTCAATAATGCATCTGTCTAATAAATACACATATTATGCACGCGGGCAATGAAATTCCGCATGTACTCATCTGAGTACAGCCTGTAACCACGGTATGACCGAGTGATACAAGTGTAACCAGGAAACTGAATGAATAATACAATGTTATTATGCAGTTAACTGAGTAATAAACTCATTCGTCGTAAGAAAGGCCAGACTGCTCTGAGCGAAACTTTTCAGAGTGGGGAATGTCGCCCAGATAACCGACATATTAGCCACACAGGTTCATGAAGGCTAGCAATTTTATTGATGAGGAATCATATGCTCATATATGACTTATAAACGAACAACCACAGGAAACAAACCAACTAAATAGTGGATGGGCCCATGAGCTCGCTGCATGCGCAGTACTCCGGAAGAGACTGGAATTGGCGCCAACATCATTCTTTGTGTAGACAAGCCTACTAGAGATAACTCAGCAGGGAGGTATGAGTGCCCACTCATGGGAGGGCCATCCCCATCTGGGACATTGGTAAGTATAAAAAAATATACAAATTACTTTAAATTTATCATATATTTATACTACAACCAATGGCCCAGACTTAGCTGAATTGTAAAAAGGCAGAGGGCCTAGGACTTAAGAATTAGCAGACCAAATGCAGCTCCTGCATTCCAAGGTGAAAAGGAGATTAAATTTTTAAAAGAATTACATGTATGTCTCTCTTTACAATAATAGAGAAGACATATCATCAATAAGGAGCCATATCCAAGTAATTCCGTATTCTTAGCATTAATGATTATGCTAATTGGGTGTAACAAGCCCCCAATTTAAGGCTAGTCCAGACAAAACCACTTAAATCATGATGGCATATTCGAGAGGGAGAAACTAACCCCCACAAACTCACACCATATATATATAATAAACAAGCTGTACCAAAGATCAGTAATAATCTACAGATAAAAACAGCTTCACTCATAGCTTCACTCACAGTTATACACTTATTATTAAGCCAGAAGAGATGAAGAAAAATCACACCCCCCTCCTTTTTTTAAATTAATATTCTTCAAAACAAAGAGGGAAGCGCTCTGGAATCAGTGAAAAGCGGGTACCAAATAATCAGTATATATTCGCCAAACAGGCACCCAGTTATAAATTATTATTAATTATTGGTGCTCAACTCCACCTAAGTAGCTAAGGCTATCATGGCGATCCTGGTTATTAAAAACGCAAGCTTCAAACGTATGCAGGAGTCGGAATACGTAGATAGGTAGAAAACTAGTGAAACTAGAACTATCACTGAAGGTGATTAATACCCCCGCTTTGGGTTTTTAGAGGAATGCACTTCTGATCATGTAGGCGAAGGCCATAAGGAAATGTATACATAAAGATCATTTTTTGTTGTTGAAATTTGTATTTGCATGTGGCCTTCCACAGAACAGCACTGAATACTTAAAGAGCCCACACATATATGGTTTACATTTGGAAAAACACATTTACAATGTGCAACATGTATGCAAAATCGGTTCATTAATGTAGGAGGAGTTGCACACACAAGAATCCCATTTGAAAACCCATAATAAATCCAAGTTAAAGGGAGATAACCTGGTTAAAATTGTCGCAGATCAAAAATTTGGGAATATGCGTATGTTCACTTAGTTGTGATAATGTTTGAAAGGTTTCGTCAAAATTGATTGATAAATGTAGGAGGAGTTGCACGCACAAGAATTTCATGTAGAAACCCATAATAAATCTAGGTTAAAGGGAGATAACCTAGTTAAAATTGCCACAGCTCAAAAATTTTGGAATATGCGCATGTTTACTTAGTAGTGATGATGTCTGTAAACTTTTGTCCAAATTGATTGATAAATGTAGGAGGAGTTGCGCACACAAGAATTTCATGTAGAAACCCATATTAAATCAAAGTTCAAGAGAGATAACCTGGTTAAAATTGTCGCAGATTAAAAAGTTTGGAATATGCACATGTTCACTTAGTAGAGATGATGTTTGAAAGGTTTCATCAAAATCGGTTCATTAATGTAGGAGGAGTTGCGCACACAAGAATTTGTTCGGATGGAAAGACACAATAAATCTAAGTCAAAGGGAGAAAACCTGGTTAAAATTGTCGCAGATCAAAAATCTTGGAATATGCGCATGTTCACTTAGTAGTGATGATGTCTGAAAAGTTTTGTCCAAATTGATTGATAAATGTAGGAGGAGTTGCACGCACAAGAATTTCATGTAGAAACCCATAATAAATCTAAGTTAAAGGGAGATAACCTAGTTAAAATTGCCACAGCTCAAAAATTTTGGAATATGCGCATGTTCACTTAGTAGTGATGATGTCTGTAAACTTTCGTCCAAATTGATTGATAAATGTAGGAGGAGTTGTGCACACAAGAATTTCATGCCGAAACCCATATTAAATCAAAGTTCAAGAGAGATAACCTGGTTAAAATTGTCGCAGATCAAAAAGTTTGGAATATGCACATGTTCACTTAGTAGAGATGATGTTTGAAAGGTTTCATCAAAATCGGTTCATTAATGTAGGAGGAGTTGCGCACACAAGAATTTGTTCGAACGGAAAAACATAATAAATCTAAGTCAAAGGGAGATAACCTGGTTAAAATTGTCACAGATCAAAAATCTTGGAATATGCGCATGTTCAATTAGTAGTGATGATGTCTGAAAAGTTTTGTCCAAATTGATTGATAAATGTAGGAGGAGTTGCGCACACAAGAATTTCATGTAGAAACCCATATTAAATCAAAGTTCAAGAGAGATAACCTGGTTAAAATTGTCGCAGATTAAAAAGTTTGGAATATGCACATGTTCACTTAGTAGAGATGATGTTTGAAAGGTTTCATCAAAATCGGTTCATTAATGTAGGAGGAGTTGCGCACACAAGAATTTGTTCGGATGGAAAGACACAATAAATCTAAGTCAAAGGGAGAAAACCTGGTTAAAATTGTCGCAGATCAAAAATCTTGGAATATGCGCATGTTCACTTAGTAGTGATGATGTCTGAAAAGTTTTGTCCAAATTGATTCATAAATGTAGGAGGAGTTGCGCACACAAGAATTTCATGTCCGGAAAGACGTACGGACGGACGTACGGACGGACGGACGGACAGACGGACGGACGGACGGACGGACGGACGGACGTACGTACGTACGGACGTACAGGGCGATTCCTATATAGCCCCCACTTCTTCGAAGCGGGGGTATAATAACGTGTACAACCTTACACTTGTCCAATTGAATCTCAATGGAAAGTATCTGTTAGAGCAAACACGCTTCTGAGGCAACCAACAGGTGACCCCGTTCAGGTGTACAATTAATTTCAATAATGAAACTCCAATTGAACCGTATGAATATACAAGAATGTGAATTCTCCTGTGTACTTTCTCTGGAAGAAACCTGGATTTAGAACATGGAACGGGCTATGATTAACAGACCCGTCGCGGCCCATCCCTAAATAATTCATTATTCCCCAGGTCCATTACAACCAATGACTGTTCGGAGAAAGAATATACTACTCTGAATAATGAAGTCAAAAATTGAGAATGTATGCATAGATGGCTTATTGCCTGTTCCATAACTGATACAAATAGCCCCAAAATTCTTATAACCTCTATAAAGCAGAGTAAGAATTTAATAAAATCTATTTAATAATGCAACTGCATAATAAATATACATATTGTGCACGCGAGCAACAGAATCCCACATGTACTCGTCTGAATGCAGCCTGTAACCACGGTATGACCAAGTGATACAAATGTACACGAAAGCTAGCAATTGACTGTTCAGGAATCATATGCTTGTATATGACTATAAACGAACCACCACAAGAAACAAACCAACTAAATAATGGATGTGCCCATGAGGTCGCTGTTAGAACACAACCCAGACACCAATCAAGGAGCCATGAAAGGCATGCATATACTTCGAGGCTTACAGGAAGAAAACTAAGTCCTGCCCTGTAATAGCCTCTTAACACAATGGCAGGGGGTGGGGGTTGACAAATAATTCCTCTCGAACCCCCCTCACCTGCATTACTTGGATCGATCTTGTGTTAGTTATCAAATAGTATAGGAACTGCAGGGCTCCATCACGTCTGACCGACTCCATAATGCAACTAAGGATGGGGAGGGACGTGATGAACAAATAATACACCAAAAAGACATAATTTCCAGTCTTTAAGGTGGAAATATAATCCACACCAATAGATTGGATAGAAATGAAAAGGGAGACGAAAACAATGTTCTGACACCCTATCATAAAAACCTAGATGAATTCTTATGTTCGATCTGATATAAGGAAATATATTCCTGAGAAGGAGATTAGCACAGGCATTTGAAGAAACGCTCATTAACTGGTAAAGTGCTGAGTTTTTTCTGACAACAAATCAAAGCTCATCATATACTGCTCTATTACATTTAATTGGATAGTGCCTTATAGGCACTATCCAATTAAATATCAGAGAGCAAGGTATTGTATAAAAAATCTGATTCATATCAGGGACAATAAAGGATTCCTCAGGTAGAATGTAGCTACAGACAGTTATTGCCTGTCACTTTTAGTAAAGCCCAAAATAGGGCTTCCAGCACTCTACCAGTTAATCACACTAGGTTAATATGGCATCATCAATAGGGCTTATTGCCTCAGATAACTAACACCAAAACATATCAGTAGGAAGAGAATAACCTCCTCTAACATAATGGTATCATATCTGATAGAACAATGAACTCGGCCTAGCTGAAGCAGCTAAAGGTCTTCCAATCGGTGGGTGAAGACAATTAAAAGGCTGATAACTGAGGCCTTAGAAGCTCACTAAGGAGACTTACAATGCCAGCCATAGCTTATAAGTCTTCATCTCCGTGAAGACAGATATATCGGAGTAAGTTGCGACCTTGAAAGCTCACTGAACGGAGACTTACAACTATCATCGTGCAAGATAGGGAATGAAGAGCCACTATATTAACAGCCCTAAATTCCCAAAGAGACAGTAGTCTCAACAGAAAATTATTTCAGTTATGTCACTGCATAATTACTAAAAAAAACATTGCTCATGATTCTAGCTACGCTACTCTGGTGTAAACAAGAAAACTCAAGTCTATGACACCTAAGAAAACAAACCGAAAAGCACTCTTCCTTTAGGGGTTTTATTCCCAAAAGACAGTGGTCGGAGCCTAGCTAACGTAGCTTAGAAGTCTTCATCTCTGTGAAGACAGATATCTCAGTGTAACTTGCGACATTGAAAGCTCACTAAACCGAGTCTTACAATCATCGTTGCGCAAAGTAGGGAATGACGAGCTGCTATACTAACAGCCATAATTCCCAAAGAGACAGTAGTCTCAAGGTAACTACACAGTGATGAGTCTTTGTCTGTGTGAAGACATATCTGTGTCACTTGCAACCTTTGAAAGCTCACTAAATGGAGACTTACAACACTAGCTGCTAATGTATAAGAAAAGACAGCTGTAACAATACATAAGGCTGCAAAGGCATCCACAATGGTATTAAATGTCCTGACGCAAAGGAATACAACACTGAGAAGGAACAGACATACTTATTCCCTCTAATGGCTCTATTCCAAAGAAGACAGCTGTCTCAGCCTAACTATGTTCTATGGAACCTCTATCCGTAAAGAACAGGGCATAGCACTTCTTATACTATTGTTAAGACAAGGAAGGCGTCGTTAATCAGGACAAAAGCCCTCAACACCTGAGCCAAAAGACCTGGGGAGGAAAGACCTTCATCTTTCCATAGCCTGGTATGATAAGCTGTTTATTGCCCAGCAAATGCAGACTTATATTCAGATGGAACAATATTCTAAGAGCTTAAGACTAAAATTTCATAGTCTTAAAGTGCTCTTCTGTGAGGGATGGAGACTCACACTCCATAGCCCTCTCACTATTCAAATGTTCCATCTGAAAATATGGCCAACTCCATCTGACTGACTGGACCACTGCAGCACCGTCCGACAGCTCACCATCAGAGTCTGTTAAAAGGTAGTACCAGCGACTACTGGAATGCTGCAAAACGCAGAGCAATCTGCAGAAGCCAGTCCATGATCGAGGCTAGGAACAATGATAATCCACTTGTTACCAGAAGCTGCTCACGGGACGGAGATCTGGCCCCAGATCCTCAACACATGTCTCTTATAAAAATGCCTCGAATGACTATCGACCCGAACATGTAAAGACAGATAGCTAGTCTGCGGTCAACGTGCTTCATTAATGAAGCAGGGGAAGATGCCGAAGCTGCAACCAGATCCGGCTGCAGTGTGGAAGGAGCGTCCCAAACCCCGACTCCTCACGGAAAGGAGATGTTCTCCAGCTCATGGTTTGCTCCAGACCTCACCGAGTGTTCCGTTAGAAACTTGTTGTGCATATCCATGGAAGAAGAGGACGCTGTAATGACAGCCGACCCTGGCTGAAGTCCGGAAGCATCCCGACTCGTCACATAGGACAGATGCTCCTACTCACTAAAGTTTCTTACAACACAAAACAGTCGTCCCCGACTGTTAACAGGAAGAAAAATGCTCTGCACTCGCGATCTGTCCCCAGATCTCGCCGAGTTTCCTGCTTAGAAACTTCTAGGCTAATCCTCATTCGTGCGCTTCCATGTAAGTAGAAGAAGCCATAACTACCGCTGGCCCCGGCTGCAGTGTGGAAGGAACGTTTCGATGAGTGTTCCAACTCAATATGATTTCTGACAATGGACACAGTCGACCCCAAATGTTAACGGGATGGAGAGGGTTCTCCAAATGGTGATCTGACCCCAGATCTAGCCGAGCATCCCGTAGAGAAACTTCTGGCTTCTTCTACATGCACAATCGACCGGACCGACCCAGCACCGTCTTACAGCTCACCACAGGAGTCAGCGGGAGGCTGCGCTTGCACATGCTGGGATGCTGTGATGAGCTGCGCTATCTGTGACATCAAGTCGTTACCAAGGCTTGAGGAGCAGCGGTCTTCCGTATTACGCAGCTTGCTACTCCTGGGACAAAGATCCAGACATAGATCTCTACTCCGCACGTCCCAATGATTGAAGTCTCAGATCACTAGCTACCGGATGGGCCGATTTCTTGGGCAAAGACTGGATACTTCTTCTGGTGGCTGCCTGGAAATTCAAAGTCGGGTATCTAGTATGCAGTCGTGTGTGCTTTATCTGCATGAGGAAGAAGCCGTAACTGTAGCTGACCCCGGCTGCAGTTTAGAGGGAGCGTCACGAAAGGCTAGTGTGGATGTTAGCTCCTTAGGAAAGTTTATCAAACAATATTTGGTCCCAAATGTTGTGGGTTAGAGAGGGACCTCGCCCGCTCACGGTCTTTTCAGACCTCGTCGAGCATCCCTAAGATAAACTTGAAAAATACTACACAAGCAAGTTTCTCAACAACATTTGGCCCCAAATGTTGCTAGGTTAGAGAGGAGCCTTTCCCGGCCGCGGTCCTATCAGACCTTGCCGAGCCTCCCTAAGAGAAACTTGCAGGCTTCCTCCCTATTTCCGTCGTCACTGGGTGTGCTTTAGTTTTTGAGGTTCTCGATCTACCCAAATCTACACTTCCCTTGACCGCAATGGACTTACCCGGTGTGACGGCTCCCACGAACGGAGTAATCGCTTCACCGGTCGAGCCAGCTGCTTGCAAAGGATTAGAACACAAACGAGAGGCCTTATCCCTTGCTTATATTCATGAGCACCTTGCAGCTAGCTCTATTTGCTCATCAGAGCGCGACGACGGTAGCACACTTTGGATGGGTGTCACAAAACCATCACCATGTTCTTGTTCCTCTGAAATAGAAACTGAAAAACTTGAATTATATTGCGGTGAGCTCCAGCATAGGAACCTCACCACCAACAATGTACCGCGACACCAGTCTCCAACGTCTGTCATCCCAATGTACACAAATAGGACAAGAATCCGTAGGAGTGCATCGACTACAGGCAAGGCAACAAATCCAAGGAAGACTTCCTCGCCTTGCATCTAGAGCAGTAAGCTTTGATAATTACAACCCAAAGACAAAGTCGATAGCACTCCTACAAACACCACAACAAAATATATGATAATGATACATGATTAATAGCAATTAAAATTAAATTCAAATGAAAGTGTCAATGACACTGTAGCTCAACTTGTCAAGACATGTACATGTATAGTATGTGACATAGCAATGACAAACATCTAGGTAATGACCTGATAACAAAGGTACATATAAAGTATTGTAACAGCCTGTACATAAATACTGACCGTAGCTTGTAACAAATGTATGGATAAAGTATTGTAAAGGTGGGCGACAGTCAGATGCTAAACTGGAAAAGAAATCTTTTGAGTCCCAGAATGGGTCTGACTGAACCCCAAAATATTTGTTCTCATAGCACAGTGATAACAAAGGCACCCCAAAACACACTCATTCCTGTCCCAAGATGAAAACAAAGATACCCAAGAAGTTTCGTGAAGATCATAAATACGAGCTGTATAGAAGTTGTGACAAAAAACTGATTGGACCTAATTTCGGTACAAAATGGCCACAGGCAGCCATCTTGAATGTTGGACCGCACTCAGAAACACTCGTTCTCATCCCAAGGTGATAACAAAGGTACCCAAGACGTTTCGTGAAGATCGGTTGATAAATACAGCCTCTAGCCCGACATGTGCACTTACAGTGTATAAATAGCACTGAATAAATCAAAGTTCATCTAATTTGCATAATTTCTGCATGAGATAAAAACCCGTACTATATGTGATGTATTCCATGTTACTAAACATTCATACAAAAATTTATTCAAATCAGAACTTTCATACAGAAGTTCTGTACAAAAGACTGATTGCACTAATTTTGGTACAAAATGGCTGCTGGTGGCCATCTTGAATTTCGGACCACACCCAAAAACACTCGTTCTCATTCCTCGGTGATAACAAAGGTACTCAAGAAGTATCGTAAAGATCGGTTCATAAATATGGCCTCTACCCTAAGCTGTATAGAAGTTGTGTACAAAAAACTGATTAGACCTAATTTCAGTACAAAATGGCCACTGGCAGCCATCTTGAATTTCGGACTGCACCCAGAAATACTCGTTCTCGTCCCAAGGTGATAACAAAGGTACCCAAGACATTTCGTGAAGATCGGTTGATAAATACAGCCACTAGACCGAGCCGTATTGACATGTGTACTTACTGTGTGTAAGTAGCACTGAAAAAATCGAAGTTCATCTAATATGCATAATTTCTGCACGAGAAAAAAACCTGTATTATATGTGATGTATCCCATGGTACTAAACATTCACACAAAAAATTATTCAAATGAGAGCTTTCATGTGGAAGTTCTGCGCAAAAATCTGATTGCCTCGAATTTTGAACAAAATGGATGCCAGCGGCCATCTTGAATTTCGGACCACACCCAAAAACACTCGTTCTCATTCCACAGTGATAACAAAGGTACTCAAGAAGTTTCGTAAAGATCGGTTCATAAATACAGCCTCTAGCCTGAGCTGTATAGAAGTTGTGTACAAAAAACTGATTAGACCTAATTTCGGTACAAAATGGCCACTGGCAGCCATCTTGAATTTCGGACCGCACCCAGAAACACTCGTTCTCGTCCCAAGGTGATACCAAAGGTACCCAAGACATTTCATGAAGATCGGTTGATAAATACAGCCTCTAGGCCGAGCCGTATTGACATGTGTACTTACTGTGTGTGAGTAGCACTGAAAAAAATCAAAGTTCATCTAATTTGCATAATTTCTGCACGAGAAAAAAACCTGTATTATATGTGATGTATCCCATGGTACTAAACATTCACACAAAAAATTATTCAAATGAGAGCTTTCATGTGGAAGTTCTGCGCAAAAATCTGATTGCCTCTAATTTTGAACAAAATGGCTGCCAGCGGCCATCTTGAATTTCGGACCGCACCCAAAAAAACTCGTTCTCGTCCCATACCCGGGTACCCGAGAAGTTTCGTAAAGATCGGTTCATAAATGCGGCCTCTAGCCCGAGCCGTATTGGCATTTGCACTGACAGTGCTGAAAGAAACACTAAATACATCAAAGTTAGTCTAATTTGCATAATTTACGTACGAGAAAAAAAAACGTATTATATGTGATGTATCCCAAGGTACTAAACATTCATACAAAATATTATTCAAATCAGCGCTTTCATATGGAAGTTCTGTTCAAAAAACAGATTTCTGCATCGTTGGTACAAAATGCTGGCTGGCTGCCATCTTGAATTTCGGACCGAACCCCAAAACACTCGTTCTCGTCCCACAGTCATAACAAAGGTACCCAAGAAGTTTCATAAAGATCGGTTCATAAACACGGCCTCTAGCCCGAGCCGTATTGAATTGTTGACGGACAGATGGACAAATGGACAGATGGACGACTGGCCATGGCATAGGCTCAAATTTGGCTTCGCCAAAGTTGAGCTAAAAATGATAAATTTATAGTAATATGTATATTTTTATACTTACCAATGGCCCAGACATAGCTGGTGCTAACTCTAAAATATCTAGGGTCAAACACAAATTTTGCACCCCCTAATCCCCAAATTTTGCATGCAAAACTGAAAATTAGAAGTCCTATCTGGTCCTCCATACATTTGCTCTTTGCGCATGTGCAGACGCCATGAAGTGACCGGAATTGGCGCCAACAACATTCTTTGTAAACAAGAGTATTACATAATAATTCAGCGAGGAGGTATGAGTGCCCACTCATGGGAGGGACCTTCCTGTCTGGGCCATTGGTAAGTATAAAAATATAAAAATGACTATAAATTTATGATATTTTTACACAGTATACCAATGGCCCAGACATAGCTGAATCGTAAATAGGTGGAGAGCCTAGGACTTCTGAAATAATTTCAATCCTGCAATCCATGATGAAGGAACTCAGAATAATTAGAAATTTCATGTATGTCTCTCTGTACAGTAATAGAGGAGACATATTCTAAATAAGGAGCCCAATTTTAAGTAATTCCTTGTTGTAAGCATGAAAACAAGTTCCCAATTTTTAAGGCTAGTCTGGACTAAGCCCCATATTATTTATTTATTGGTGTTTAAGGTTACATACTTATGCACAATGGCTAATCGTGACCGCAACAGTTTTACGGGTGGAGGAAGCCGGAGTACCCGGAGAGAACCACCGAGCAACGACGAGCAGCTGTCAGCTCTCCAACATCGTAACTCTGAACTCTGCACCACAGCACAGGCAGGGTTAGATTGGTTGAAGACATGCGCACCATCGACATGCAGTACGCCTCAGTACACAGCGTCATCGTGCCCCCATGTAGGCAATCGGGGTGAAGTGTCTTGCCCAAGGACACAACGCGGTTGCCGCAGGTGGGATTCGAACTGAGGACCTCTCGGCTTGCAGCCTGCACCTCTACCAACTGAGCCACCGCGCCCCCAGGACTAAGCCCCAAAAATTAGGATGGCATATATGAGAATGAGTGAAAATCTCCCACAAACATACGCCTTACACTAACACTTCAGCTGTATGCTGGATATATAAATACGGATTAAACAGCTTCCTTCAAAGATACATACTTTTTAAGCCAGAGAAGAGGCAAAAATCACACCCCCCCCCCCCCCCACCCTTTTTTTGAAGAAATCTTCAAAAGAAACAAGCCAAGACCAATACCGGGTCTGGACTTGCGTCGCTGCATGCAATTGAATCGGCAAACAGGAAGTGGCTGCAAAGCAGATCTGAAAATTGCATACACGATACAACTGATCATTATCAGGCTCCAGATGAAATATAAAATCAATCCCTTGCATAGAAGCCGAGAAAAGTTTGACGAAAAATTTCAATGTTCAGTGGGTACAGTAAAATTTCAAAGTATCGGCAAACAGGAAGTGGCTGCACGGCAGATCTGAAAATTGCATACACGATACAACTCATCATTATGAAGCAGCAGACCAAATATAAAATCAATCCCTTGCATAGAAGCCAAGAAAACCTTGACGGAAAATTTCAATGTTCAGTGGGTACAGTAAAATTTCAAAGTATCGGCAAACAGGAAGTGGCTGCACGGCAGATCTGAAAATTGCATACACGATACAACTAATCATTATGAAGCAGCAGACCAAATATATAATCAATCCCTTGCATAGAAGCTGAGAAAACCTTGACAGAAAATTTCAATGTTCAGTGGGTACAGTAAAATTTCAAAGTATCGGCAAACAGGAAGTGGCTGCACGGCAGATCTGAAAATCGCTTACATGATACAACTCATCATTATGAAGCAGCAGACCAAATATAAAATCATTCCCTTCCACAGAAGCCAAGAAAACTTTGACGGAAAAAGTGTTTCGGACGGCCGGCTGGACAGATGAACTGACGGACGGAGTCGAGCGGTTACTAGACCTGCTCTGCCGCTGGTGACGCAGGTAAAAAGAGGAAAGCTCTGGAAACAATAAGAGCGGTACCAAAAAACAATATAAATAATAGTCGAACAGGCACTCAGGTATTAATTCATGATTAATACATGGTGCTTACCGTTTCTTCAGAAGTTATAGCTATAGCGCCGATCCTGGTAATTGGGGGGGGGGGGGGAGTGGGAATTTGAAGTCATATCGAAATCTCCTCACCCACATTATTTAATCGTTCTTGTGTCAGTTAACAAAAATATTGGAACCACGATGATTTCCTCACGTCTAACCGACTCCATTATGCCACTATGGGCGGAGAAGGATGTGAAGAATAAATCTTCCCCTGAAAGAAGAACCTCTCATGGAGGAAACTTCTGGGGAGCGTCCCGTAACAGACACTTGAGAATACTGATCCAAGATTTTTGAGACAACAGAGGTGCTACTAGTAGGATTCACAACAAGACTGTTTAATCTTAAACATAATCTACTGAATCAAATGAAATGGAGGATACGCGTATCCTATCATTCATCCCCATGAATTCTGCAGAGCATCTACTGCATGCGTCAATATTCTGGGCATGGCGACACAAATGGCGGTAACTATTGTTCTGGTGCTTTGGAAACTGAACTATCATGGGGTGATTCCACTGGTAGAAAAACTGTCCAAATAATTGCATGTTGAGCGTCCATACAAATGAAACAGGCGAACTTTCCGAGGAGCGAGTCTGCTAGTACGTTCAGATGACCCGGTATATGACGGATAGAGAGATGAACATGAAAATTCTTCTCTGTTAGTTATCATAACAAAAATGAATGTGTGCCGCCCTGGTTCCTGATGTATGCTACAACTATTGAGTTGTCCAACAATATCTGAACAAGCGTGTCCACACTGATGTAGCGCTAACAATATTGACATCATTCTTGATGTTTATGTGTTTCTCCAGGAACCGAGAGTCCCAAGACACCTGCATTTCGAGTCTGTAGGACTCAGGGTCGCACCCAGACCTGTTAACTCTCGCGGTTTCACCGTGAGTCTCCCGGTTTTAGGCACCAACTCACGCTCTCACGGTCACATCATATTTTCTCCTGATTTGACACTTTTCAGAAATAGTTGTCCTGTTCTATTTTGAAAATTAAACAAGTTGCATTGTATGCCAAATATATTCTCATACTGTCGCGGTTACGTGATTTAAATCAAAAGTATATAAACTCAAAATATAAATTAAATAAAAACATAATTCCTCAAGTATAATTAACTTCAGTTGACCTTTTATATATTCTATTGTTATGGTTCATACCAAATTTATTCGTTTTGTGTAAAAAAAAATGTAATTGAAAGTTTGTTGAAAACTGAAAAAAATCTGTTGTTAAGTTATCGCAAGAATTAAGTTACCTCCCCTTACTTATATACAAACAGATTCAGAACAATCATGTCCAGAATCCAGCAGAGTATTTTGTCTTCATTTTGAACCAACAGGATTATTTTGTTTTGTTTTTTTTTTACAATGGGAGTTATGAATACTGAGGGCACCTTCTCTAATGTGAGTAATACAAAACACAGTTCAAATATTTTTTTTAATAAAAAACGAAAATTAAATTACCACAATCACACACAACTTCATTGTACCAGCAACAACAGGTGGGTTTTTTTTTAACAAAACGATATGTATTGTTAGCATTGAGTAATTTTTATTGTACAAAAAAATCTGTCAAAAGATAATAAGAATGAATATTTTCTCACTAAAAATGTACAGATTGAACAAAGAATTTACATTAATAAATGGCATGAACGAAGAAGGAAGGCTTGTGTTGCCACTGTTGGTTCTTGAACGTTTTGGTCCTGGGGCGTTTCGGCCCAAGATGTTTCAGCCTCCATGTTTTGAAGCACCGGGATGGGCTTGCATGAGCAAGGAAAAATGGCCGGACTAAGGGGGGCGGGGATGGGGGGGGGGGGGGGGGGTGTCATTGTCCCTGGGGGGTGGGGGCTTGGACCAGTGATATCCATATTTGTATGCTTTTACTGACAAATACCATTAAAAGTGTTAAAATAAATTATTAAAATGAAATATATAATGCATTTGGGTTGGGGGGGTGGGGGTGCCTGGGTGGGACTGTGGTAGGCTTAACACGGAAAATATTGATGTATTGGCCGCGCGCAAAAATCTCACTGACAAGCATCCAAATCTCACTGAGAGCTCATCAAAATCTCACTGACAGTCACCTTCAGAGGTTAACAGGTCTGGTCGCACACCAAACTAATGACTCCTACCCATCAAAATCGTGAAAGACGGATCTGGCAGTTGCAGCAGAACTCTTTGAGTTAACCACTGAATATCTGCCGCAATATGGACCTTTCGTTTTACTAGATCCGTTAAAACAATATTGGTCCTGAGCAAATGCGTTATCACACTCCAGTTCTGGGTAAGAATAACTGGAGGGGACGTGTGCGTAAGCGACCCATCTAAACAAGATGCGTAGCCACTCAGCACAACCCCATCAGTCGCATAAAACTAATTTTGTTCTGGATAATGGCGGACGAACCAGATTGTTGTGAGACATTACCGAGTTTAATATTCAAGTGACAGCCCAGGGCGATATCTTCAGACCGAAGCTATCCTTAGATCTATGCTGAAAGCATAGCCAATCACTCGAACGCTCGCATTAACTGACTTAATGATAACCATAAATAAACTTTTAGATAAACTTGTTATCTAACTCCAATCTATTATCTGTCGGAACGAGCTCTATGGCTTCGGTACGAGTAACAGGTGACTACAGAATCCTAGATAATCTGGATTCTCAACGACCTCTATTACTTTCACTGTCAAGAGAACCTTTACCCATGAGTGGAGAAACTCTTATGCAAGGATTTGATGGATGCACTTTCCATCAGACATTAAGGTAGTTGTGGTTCTCTCGGAGAGATAGCTGTTGGCCATCCGAGACCACACTTCTCGCCTACTGGTCTTCCGTAATAGTTGTCCAGTTTGGTTAACTATACCCTCGCGAGGAGTCCTTTTAGACGACCTTCTGTCTTGGACGTCCTCCCTTACTCCTTTATGCTATTGTGGGTCGAGTAGACGCCGACTTAAGGAGCAGAGTATTGATGCTTTCTTTGTAGCTTGGTCATAAACCAATGGAAGCTTATCATCAAAAACTTACGTGTCTGGAAACCGGAGCGACTCAAAGAGAGTTTTTCATCTTGTCATCTATTAAAGATGACGAGGGCTCCGTCATGTCTGATTAACTCCGAATTAGCAACTGTTAAGACAGAGTTATACGTGATGAATATAATAGCCCTGGAAAGGACTCTAATTGAGATACGAATGTCCTAAAATTCCTTTCTGTAGAGACGTTGCATCACAGTTCTTAAAGGTGATCTGCATAAAACAGTGAGTCTAAATTTGCTCTGAATGAAGAAATGCTGTCTTAATTGTGACCGATCGAATAGTGAATGATGAACGCAGAGAAACTCTCAATACATCTTCCCCGTTTTCCGAAAATCGGTAAAATTACGGAAGATTACGGAAGATGATGACAAGAAACCGCCTTACTTCTTTCCACTGGAATGTTGAATATGGCGTTGTCTAAAAGGCCAAAGGCCTGAGACACCTGTCTATGCTTAACCGGAAAAGACATTTCTTCCTCTTTTTCCGGATGAAGTCAGCGTCCAACAACGCTAGCGGTTTCTTGCAAATAGTTGCAGCATTCTGATTCGATGGAACAAATTCAGGGTAGTATTGATGGATTAAATCCATCTCAACCATGTGTTATTCCAAAAGGGAAGGGTAATCCCCCTCCATATCCCTTTCATCATTCGTCTGAATAAGTTGAAAATCATGTCAGCGACATCTGAATGCTCAGATGACTGGACCGACCCAGCACCATCCGACAGCTCAGGTTCTGAGACTGCCATCGGCTGCTTCTGCACTTGCTGGGATGCTGCGATGAGCTGCGCAATCTGCGTCAGCAAAACCGTAACAGAGGTCTGAGGAGCAGCGGCCTTCTATTCTGGCCACTGGTTGCTCCTGGGACAGTGTGTCCAAGATGGCTCTTTTCTCCGGATGTCCCGATATATGAGGCCTTGTCTTAGCTACTGAATAGTGCTACTTTCAAGCTGTCACAGCATTCTGATTCTCAGGAACGAACTCAGGGAAGTATCGATGCATAAGCTCTATCGCCACCCTGTTTTGTTCCGAAAGGGAAGGGTAATTCTCCTCCAAATCCCTTTCACTATCTGACTGAATCAGATTATACTCACAGGCATCGGCATCTGAACGCGCAGATGACTGAACCGACCCAGCACCATCCGACAGCTAAAGTTCTGAGACTGCTGTCGGCTGCTTCTGCACTTGCTGGGATGCTGTGATGAGCTGTGCAATCTGCGACAGCAAGTCTGTTACAGAGGCCTAAGGAGCTGCGGTCTTCTGTTGCTTGAACGCCGGCTGCTCCTGGGACAGTGTGTCTGAGACGGCTCTTTTCTGCAGACGTCCCGATGAATGAGGCCTCATCTCCTTGGCTACTGTATGATGTGACGACGGAAGCACACTCTCTGACGGCATCATGTAAACATCACCATGTTCTTGTTCCTCTGTAAATAGAAACTAAAAAACTAGAGCGACCTTTTGGCTAGAGAACCGGTGGCAGCCTCTCACCGCGAGAGGACCGGCAGTGGCCCCTCACTAACAACGTGCGTGACACCCGTCAGCAATGTTTATCATCCCATGCGACACAAGTTGAGCAAGAATTATTGGAAGCACATCGACTACAAGCAAGGCAACCAACATGTAAATAAGAGGAAAGACTTCCTCGCCTTGCTTATTGAGCAATATGCTTACATAATGAAGCACAAACTAAGTCGAATGTACTCCCACCAACTCCACATTAAATAATATAAAAAGATAGATAAACATAAAACATTCAAAATATAAATCGAAAAATAGTTTACACAAAAAAAATTTTCGAAAAATTTTGACAAGAGCCCAAGTTCCCAAAGGGAAGGAAGTGCCCAAATGCATCCCAAAAGAGCCCAAGTGTGGACAAAAATTAATTTTTCTATCCCAAAATTTAACTGCTACACTACGGGACTGATAAATGTATATCTTACAACAGACCTACCATATAATAAATAGGAAACTACATATATATAAAGAGCGTTGCTAATGTAAACAACATCAGACTGAAAACCGGAAACGGGACCCCAGGCAACATGGCCCGTCATGTCAGTAACAGATTTTTTAACTATCCGATGTAAGGCAAGATCTTCATCAGAAGAAAAAAACGATACATTGGATGTATGATGCGATTTAAAAAGCACAAAAGTCAGTTTGTTGTTATCTGACAAGGGCCAAACAAAGAATGGAGTTGACGCCAATTCCGGTCACTTCCTGACGTCTACGCATGCGCAGAGAGTAACTGTATGGAGGACCAGATAGGACTTCTAATTTTCGGTTTTGCATGCAAATTTTGGGGATTGGGGGGGGGGGGGCAAAATTTGTGTTTGGCCCTAGATATTTTAGAGTTAGCACCAGCTATGTCTGGACCATTGGTATGCTGTGTTAAAATATTTAAATATAAATTTTTGAAAAAATTTTTGATAAAATGCCTAAGTTCCCAAAGGGAACATTATAAGCCCAAGGGCATCCTGATAGAGCCTAAGTGTGGACAAAATCCAATTTTATGAGCTACACTACCAGAATAATACTCAATGTATCCTACAGTAATTCTACAGTAATATAATATAAAATACTATATATATTTGAGGACGTTGCCAATGTAAACAACGTCAAAGGAAACCAGTGACCCGCCTGGCGGTGGCTCAATATATGGCCGCCTATAAAGAAATTGCCCTTGTGAAGAAATTTTTAGTTGAACAAAAGGACAATAATTCCTTCAAAAATAATTGTACACTCCTGGCTTATGACCCATTAAAGTTGAATAGGTTGTTTTCAAGTTACTGCGTGGAGAATCAAAAGTCACCCAAACTCGCAGATGGTTGCCATGGCAGCCATATTGGTTCTGCCAGAATGCTGGTTATCGAAAGGAACCATCCTCTAGTCATGACTAATCAACCATAAAAAATAGTATCTGTTGGATGTATTGTTTTCAAGTTAGCGTGTGGACAAACAAAAGCTAATGGATGGACGGACGGATGGATGGATGGACAGACAGATGGACATTGCCATACCATATGAGCGGCCATATAAAAACTGGAACCAAGACAACAGGCACACAGAAAGGCCCAAAGTCAGTAACCAATATAAATGCTACCAGATGTAAAGCTAGATCTTCATACAAAGAAATAACGATACATCGGATAGAAGATGCAAGACCAAAAAGATCTAACACCCCTAGGGTGAGGACATAACCATGGGGATAAACAGAATAAACATTTTGTAATACACGTTAAACTCCTAAGAAATTTAATAAAAAATTTCAATAAAAAATAGCCAAAAAGCTTAGGAGTTTAACAGGAAGGGTTCATGAAATGATAGGGAAGGAACACTTAACAAACAGTGGAATAAGCATTAACAAGAAAGATTTCGTCAGGCATATGTCCCGAAAATGGGAAACATGAAATAATTTTATAATTATTATAAAGTTACAGCCCTGAATGTGTGAAACCACCATTGTTCACTTCCATCATCCATTAACAGCCTTGGATCTACCAATTCTTGAAATGATTTGTGTCTGGCATCCTCCACAAAGATTTTAAAGCACAGATGTCAGATCATTGTTCCTGACTTTAGGGCCAAACAAAGAATGAGGTTGGTGCCAATTCCGGTCTTTCCCTGACTGCTGCGCATGTGCAGATGGTAAAAGTATGGAGGGCCAGATAGGACTTTTAATTTTCGGTACTGTATGCAAATTTTGGGGATTTGGAGGGGGAGGGAGGGGTTAAAAATTTGAGTTTGGCCCTTGATAATATCGAGTTTGCACCAGCTAAGTCTGGGCCATTGGTTATATACTACTCAAAGTTTGCTAAGCACCAAATATTTGACACATCATTGTGAAATTTGCTTGTGGCATATTTGCGATATTTTTGGTAGATATGATTGAGGAATGTATTGAGATGGTCCCCAGTGTTTACATTAGCTCTCTTGACAGGCAGACTTTTCGTGACAGTCATGTAACCCTTGATTTTCATGATATTTTCCTGTACTGTCTACATGTACGACATGTGTAGGGTATTCAATCTTCATTTCAACACAAACCCTTGTGATTTAATGATTGAATATGGCAAATGCAAATGTAAGAAGACATTTGTCTGAAGCAGAACTGTGGCTGGCTGTAGGGATGGTGGACAAGGGGCTACCCATCATCAGGTTGGTGAAGCCCTTGGTGTGCACCATATGGTGATCACCAGAGCCTGGGCAAGATTTCAGCAGTATGGCACACCAGTAAGACGGCAGGGTGGTGGCAGAGACAGGGCAACATCTGCAGCTGAAGACCAGTTTTTGATCATTCAGGCCCGTAGGATCCGCTTTGCCACAGCAACCCAGCTTCGCAGTGACCTTCAGAATGCATCCGGGGTAAATGTTTTGACGCAGACTATCTGGGCAAGGTTGCACGAAAGTGGTCTCCGATTGAGAAGACCATGTATTCACATTCTGCTGTCCCAGAACCACCACCAGCCATGATATGAATGGGCCATGGACCACGTTGGATGGACCAGAGAAGATTGGCGACCTGTCCTTTTTACAGATGAGTCAAGGTACTGCCTAGACCACACAGATAGGCATTCTAGGGTATGGAGAAGACCAGGAGAGCATTTCCATGCAGCCAACATCACTCAGCATTACCGTTATGGTGGAGGGTCAATAATGGTCTGGGGCGGCATCAGCAGGGATGGACGTACAGAGCTCTGGGTCCTTGAACATGGTACATTGACTGCACAGCAGTATATTGATGAGATCCTGGATGTCCATGTCAGATTGTATGCAGGTGCAGTGGGTGATAGATTCATTCTGATGGATGATAATGCCAGTCCTCATATGTCACGAAGTACCGACAGAGGGAGGGGGATTCAGCATATGGACTGGCCAGCAAGATCCTCTGACCTCAATCCAATCGAACATGTTTGGAATGAGTTGCAGCTTGCAAGTTCAGCCCGTCCAGTCCAGCCAAGAAGTGTCTGGGAGCTTGGTACCATGCTGGTCCAAGAAAGGAACATCCCACAAAGGACCACCAGGAACCTGACTGGGAGCATGAGAAGGCTTTGAAAAGCTGTAATTAACAGTAATGGGTCTCATACTCAATATTGAACCCATACCAGTTTGCTCCGTCAACATTTTGGCAAATTTGAAAAATTTCCTCTTTGACCAATAATATCCATTTTCCATGGCTATCGTATTCAAAAGCTAAAAAATAATGTTAAAAACAAATAAAATCTTAATTTCTGTACTTAAATCATTAAAGATATAATTAAACAGGAGCAATGTTAACACGTGTGCTGATGCTCCCGAAGGTAGCAAAGTCGGACTTGCATATAAATAAATAACTTCTGAATGTTTGAAGAGAATTGGTTCAGCCAAACAACTTTGAACGAACGGAATTAAAAAACACTATGATTCTTGTGCCATCCATATTTATATGAATACATCGATATGTAGTAGGTTAAAATGACATGCAAACCTGCCCTACAAACACTGGGCAGTACAGAAATAGTGGACTAGAAAAAACTTGGAAAGTGGACTAAAAAAAAAAAATTGGGCAGCACTTCCCCTATAAGACACTGGCGAGTAAGAATAAAGCCGAAATTGGCATCCATATTTATATGGTTATATCGATATGTAGTAGGTTAAAATGGCATGCAACCTCCCCACCAAGCACTGGCAGCACAGAAATAGTGGTCTAAAAAAAACTGGGCAGCACTTTCCCCATAGGCACTGGCCAATAAGAATAAAGCCGAAATTGGCATCCATATTTGTATGGTTATTGATATGTAGTTTAAAATGACATGCACTTCCCCTATAGGCACTGGACAGTAAGAATAAAGCTGAAATTGGGAAATTTGTGATTTTTTAATTCAAAAAGAGGCATAACTCTTCCAAGAATAGTCGGAGTGAACCTCCAAATCGAACTTGACCTGTACTTTGACATAAGTAATAAGCAAATAAAATTTGAAATCGATTGGTGTGGTGATACAATTTTAAATGGTCTGGAACCAAAATCATTATAATTCTTGTGTCATCCATATTTATATGGATATATTGATATGTAGAGGTTAAACTGTCATGTAACCTCCCCTGCAAGCACTGGGCCGCAGAAAAATAATCAACTAAAAAAGAAATTGGGCAGCACTTTGCCCTATAGGCTGTGGTACAATTTACCTTAGTCAGAAACAGAGGCCATAACTCTACCAAACATGAATGGACGAAATGCTAGGTATGAGGGCAACTGTTCCCCAAAGCTGCCCTATCACCATACCAAAGAACATTAAAATCCAACAACTGATGCTCGAGTTATAATACAAAATGTTCGTATGGATGGACGGACTGAAGGACGGATGGACGTACAGATGGACACCTCAACTATATACCCCCTCGAACATTTTTCGGGGGCACACAGCACTTTGCCCTATAGGCTATGGTACAATTTACCTTAGTCAGAAACAGAGGCCAAAAACAAACAGGGGCCATAACTCTACCAAACATGAATGGATGAAATGCTAGGTATGAGGGCATCCGTTCCCCCAAGCTGCCCTATCACCATACCAAAGAACATTAAAATCCGACAATTGATGCTTGAGTTATAATACAAAATGTTTGTATGGATGGACGGACGGAAGGACGGATGGACGTACAGATGGACACCTCAACTATATACCCCCTCGAACATTTTTCGGGGGCACACAGCACTTTGCCCTATAGGCTATGGTACAATTTACCTTAGTCAGAAACAGAGGCCAAAAACAAACAGGGGCCATAACTCTACCAAACATGAATGGATGAAATGCTAGGTATGAGGGCATCCGTTCCCCCAAGCTGCCCTATCACCATACCAAAGAACATTAAAATCCGACAACTGATGCTCGAGTTATAATACAAAATGTTCGTATGGATGGATGGAAGGACGTACAGATGGAAGGACATACGGAAGTATGGACAGAGACCTCGACTATATATCCCCGAAAAAATTTTCCGGGGGCATTATAAAAATATATACACTTTTCATTACAATGTTTCAACTAAAACGTAGGTAGATGGATATACTTGGTGCTTAGCAAACTTTGAGTAGTATAGTATAAAAATATGATCAAAGTCAAATCTAGGCCTCTGACAGTATACTTCCTGTAGCAATGCATTTGTTTCTAGATACGACTGAAACAACTGCCAACATACTTGGAATATAACTTGCAAGTTGAACATGAGGGGCAATGCAAAGTATGGGCCAATGCCCAATGTCCCTGACCCGCCAAAATCGAAAGAGTGAAAAAGGGTCATAACTCTAGTAAAAATGTGTGGAAGAAACTCACGCTACACAGGTATCGTTCCCCCGTGTTCTCACAACACCAAATCTCAATGCTCAAACACAAGGCAAAATGTAGGTATGAATGGAGGGATGGATGGACAGACAGATGAACAGATGGACGGAGGTCTCTACTAGATATCCTTTTGACTTTTCAAGTTCGGGAGCATAACAAAGACTGCATGTTGGGGCACCTGTTTTGCTGAAGTACAAGTGATCAAATTCAATACTAGGCCTTTAACCCTTTATCTAACATGAAAAACAGACGACACTTGCAAACAAATTTATTGAATAACTAATTTTTTTAATTTTTTGCATCAAAAACATAGCTTATGACCCCTCATTGGAATGAGCTCTTTAGCTGATTCTTTGTGTAAAAGGTTAAGTGTTAATAGTATCTCAACTTTACCAGTGAAAAATATTCAGTTAACAGGAGTTTTCAATAAACAGGAATTTGGCCATTTTATTGTATTCTAGTGATAAACTGATAATTTATTCTATTATATCAGGATTGACAGACTCCCATGGAACTGTTAACTGAGCTCATGGAGTTCTGACAAACAAGATATAACAGACTGAATGCTTATGCTGAATATACTAAGGCCAGATAGGTCTATGGACGTGGAGAATTCAGTGGACATCAAGGTAATTCTTTGATAGATTGCAAGATTCTTTATTCAATTAATAAACCATTTGCAATTTACAGGTCAAGCTTGTACTGAAGGTATGATAAATGGTTTTATGCTTCAAGTTATTCACTACAAATAATTATTACATGCCTATTACTTTTCCTCCATATTTATAAATCCATAGAGAACATGGGCTCCATAATGATTTCCGTTGACAGACTCTTTTTCCACTTGATGTCATGGATCCATTAAAAGAACTAAACTCCACCCCTTTTTATAACTGGACAATTGAAAAATATCATGTTCTGACCGAGATCAATTCGGAAGCTGCGATGACAGTCAATAAATTGAATGTCAATTTGAAAATGTTTTTGTCCAAATCAATCAAAATTAACAAATTTAAACTTATTCTATAAATGGGGAGTAATTTTAAAACATTCAAGTTCTGACCTTGAAGCAAAATTCACTTAAGATAACAGCAGTTAATTTCTTTGTCTTTAAAATATGAATAAATAAGCTATTTGGACACAATTTTATTTATATTTTACTGTTCACATATCGATCTGTCACACATGTTTGCCAATCGCACCTGAGTTTTGTTTTTATTCCCAACAGACGTTAGAACTTAAAACTTGAAATTTTCTGTGTGATGTTTGAATTATAAAATTAATGGATACTACATCATAGAGGTATTTAATAAACACAAAATGCCATGATGTATGAATGTGTTCGTCAATACAACACTCATGCCATCGCAGAAGGATAAAACTTGAGGCTGCACCTCTCGTTCTATCCTTCCACGCTGGCCCTCGTGCTTTATCGACGAACACTTCCACACATCATGATGTTCTGTGTATATATCCAATTAGGTGGACTCCATTGCAGATGAAACAATAGCATGAAATGACAAGTTCACCTTGAACCTACTTACTTTAATATAATCTCCTGGTCCTGAAAGACATCTTGTTCAGTCTGACCTCTGAACTGACTGAGTTATTCAATAAAAATAAACATCCAGTAAGGTGGACTTCATTGTCGATGAAAAATAGCATGAAAGAGTAATGAAATGACAAATTCACCTAAAACCTACTTACTTTAATGTAATCTCCTGGAAGACATCTTGTCCATTCTGACCCTTGAACTTTAACCTGCAGTAAGGACGGAGTGAGGCATTTGTGTTCATAACATCTGCCCATTATTTCTTCAACACCACTGAACTGAAAATAATAATAAATAATTATGTGTCATTGCAAAATAAAACAAGAGGCCCACAGGGCCTGACACGCTCACCTTGAACAGAACACAATATAAACAGAGTCCAAGAATGAATCTACATTAAGCAATCCATCTCCATAGGATACATTGTCAATCCTTGAGCCACCTCAGAAGTGACAAAAATAGTCCCAGCATCGTGCCTTTTCTTCAGTTTATCATAATGTAAAATGTGGAGCTCCCCTAGGAAGCCCCTTGATAAACCTATGTGGATTAATCTTTGTTACACACCTCCAGAAGGTACTGAAAACAAAATTTCTAATTCTTAAGAAACATGGCCAATTCCAGCTCCCATAGGGAGCCCAAATATTAACCCAGGCACTCGTTCTGAACAAAGTTGAATCTGACCTCCCTGGAGATGCTGTATACGAAATATGAATGGATTTGAAGTAGAAATCTTTTAAAGAAATTTCCTCATATTACACCAAGTTAAAATTTGGGCTACCATAGCAAGCCCAAATATTAACCTACAGACCCAATTGAAACAAATTTGAATGTGACCCCCTAGAGATGTTGTATACCAAATATGAAAGCGTTCTGACTGGTGGATCTGAAGAAGAAGATTTTTTAAAGAAATTTCTTCATATTGCACTAAGTTAAAATTTAGGCTACCATAGAGAGACCAAATATTAACTCCCCTTGAGATGCTGTAAACCAAATAAGAAAGGATTCTGACAGGTGAATCTGAAGAAGAAGAGTTTTGAAGAAATTCCCTCATATTGTACTAAGTTAAATTTCAGGTTCCCATATGGAGCCCAAATATTTACCCAGGCATTCAAATTGAACAAACTTGAATCTGACACCCCAAGAGATGTTGTATACCAAATATGAAAGATTTCCAACTGGTGGGGGCATGATGGCTCAGTAAGTAGAGGTGCAGGCTGCAAGCCGAGAGGTCCTCAGTTCGAATCCCATCTGCGGCAACCACGTTGTGTCCTTGGGCAAGACACTTCACCCCACTGACCACATAGGGACACAGGGGTGTTGTGCACTAAGGCATACTGCATGTTGATGGTGTACATGTCTTCAACGAATGCTAACCCTGCTTGTGTGGAGTTGGTATGTTGGAGAGCTGACATTTGCTCGTCGTTGCTCAGTGGTTCTCTTTGGGTACTCCAGCTCCCTCCACCCATAAAACTGTCATGGTCATGATTAGCCATTGTGCAGAAATATGTGACCTTAAAACACCAATAAATAAATATAAATTCCAACTGGTGGATCTGAAGAAGATTTTGAAAGAAATTTCATCATATTGCACCAGGTTAAAATTTGGGCTACCATAGCAAGCCCAAATATACACCTAGGGACCTGATTTGAACAAACTTGAAGAGGCTCCCCCCTCCCCCCCCCCCCCCCCCCCCCCCCCCAAGGATGCTGTATAACAAATATCAAGAAATTTAAATTTTATAGTAAATTTCCTTTCTTATTATACCTACCGCAATTGTTTACAACAGGCCTATATTACAGTGGAAGTCCCTAACTCGGAAAATTACTCTCTATTTCCTTCTTTCCCAAGCGATTTGGGAAAGAAAAGTGGTGAAAAAGCACCAAGAAAAAATGAGCCAAAACTGGGTCGAGTGTGACTGGTGCTAGGGGACACTCTTCTCCTAGTACTAATCCATGGCTTCCGGAACCAGTGCGCAGACGTAAAACCAATGTGTCATTCTAGTTGGAGTTATGTGATCAGCGGGGAGGAAGAATTCTTACACGAATAAGAAGACAGGAGGGCCTCCATAAAAACAATTGCGGTAGGTATAATAAGAAAGGAAATTTACTATAAAATTTAAATTTCTTATCAACCTACCTTACAATTGTTTACAACAGGCTGAATAGACAAGAGGAGGAGCACTTAACCAACCCCCACATAACCCGACTGCGCTGGAACCTGAGACCTCCCTCTGGACTGCTGATGCTTACCCTTACCATGTGAGTAAGAGGAAGAAGCGGAAGCAGGAGGATCAGCCCTTGGCTTTACAGAGGAAGCAGAAGGGCGTTTGTTAGGTTTGGAATGGCCCCGGCCTCCAACAGAAAGCGAAGCAGCAGCTAATCTTTGGAATGATGCAGGATGTCATCCCAGACCGTCGCCACAGAAACATGGAATAGTCGCGGACCCACGAAAGAAGCGGATCAAAGAGCAGCATGCTGCCCATCAGGAAGGGAATGGCTTGTGTCCAACACAGTGTCCCCGTAAACTAATTCCAAATTAGCCATGTTACAGGCATGCGTGTGAGTAAGCATGAGATTACACGCAAAGGAGTCTGTATGTCATCAAACTTATCTGGAGGCAGATAAGCAGCCAAGACAGAGATGTCATCCGAAAGAGAAAGCAAGCCTAGCATCTCTCTGGATAAGCCCAATATGTACTCCAAAGTTGCCATAGGAATAACAGCGGACTTGGAGTTGGAAAGCCCGAGGGAGGAGTCCTGATCCAAGACCGTCAAAGTCTGGCAGAACAACGGATTGGCAGAATCATAGGAATGATAATGCACAGCCTAGTGAAGAACAAAGTCTTCATAGCCTTGGAACTCAGCTTTGAGTTCAATGCTGCAAAAGCTTCGACCACTTGCACCGACTGGTACGGTCGAAGCCACCCAGAAGCAGGTTTCTCCACAGGATGGTCTAACGGTTTGAAGGAACTCAAACACGAAGTCAAGAGCTACCCCCCAAGTCAGAAGAGTGATGGCTCTCAGCGTCAGGTGTGTCTGACCCATTGCCTGAGTCAGAAGACACATAGCCCATGTTGGGCATACCAGCTCATGCCTCCCATGGTGTAGGAACACCAGGGGGATCATAAAGCGGCCTGCTTCCAATCCCTGGATGCGGCGCCACAGAGGGTGCCTGGAAGGACACTAGAAGCCTCAGTAGATGCAATGGGAAGGCTCTTGGAAAGAACCTGCTTGAGCAAGGAGAGAGCCTGCCTAACTTCATGACCTGTATCTGCCGGTTCAACGTGGGAACGGCCTGGCAAAGTGGCTTCGCATCTGACCCTCTAAACCAGCAAAGGGTCATGATCCTCTAGAACACCCGACGCAGGGCGATGGGCGGCAGTCGAAACATCAGAATACAGATGCTTATATTGGTATGAAATAACCCGAGGATCTGAAGTGAGGGAACTCAGGAGAGTCACCGTGGACCTCTGAGGGACAGAAGGTCCAGGCTGCACAAAATGCGGCAGTCCCGCAAAACTGGCCAAAGGACCCGAGTGCATGGACGGAAGTGCAACAAAGTCCACAGTGACCCCCATCATGGACATCTAAATCGAAAACAAAACCTGCTGGGCTCGACAAGTAAGAGACCACAGCGGAGGGATCGGCCAGCAACCACTTCCGACTTCGCTGAGCTGAAGCCGGGGAAGGTTGAGGCTGATATCCCAAGTCCAAAGAAGCAGAAATCCCTGCAGACCCCTGCAGGGATAAGCCGAGGCTGGCTGAAATGGAGACCGATGATGTCACTGACGGATGAGCAGCAGCTGATGACAAACATGGAAAAAGCAGAGAGAGCAACTAAGCTTGGCTCCAAATGAGGAGTCACAACCCTAGCGACAGCCTCAGATGTTGACTGGAAGAGGACCGAAGTCCCGGAACCAGACATCTCTTCACCAGAATGTCAGCAGCTACCGTGGTATCCACGCCATAAAAAGACTGCAAAACCCCCACCGAGGTTGTAGAACTCTCTCCAGATAGAGTCGAATCGAGAGGCCCCAAACGACTACATTCCCCTTCCCGCAGGCTGACTGAAGCCCAAAAGGTGGAAGACCACCCTTTCCACAGGGTCTTTCAATAGAACACCCAAATAAAGTGGAGCATGAATAATGGGAAACTTCAACATGCTAAGACAACAAAAATGGCCCGTAAGGTATAGTTCAAAGCATATCTGGTGAGAGGAATGCAGATGGAAAGGTGAACCCAAAGAAAAAAATAAATCAGGACACCCCAAGCTACAAGTGTTAGGTGGCAGGAAAGAAAGGCCCGACGGGAACAGAAAACAAGAGGCCCCAAGGGGCCTTAAATCGCTCACCTGAAAAAGTAGTTCAAAGGAGCATTTTAGGTCACATTCAGCTAGTCATGGCTTATCAACACTATAGCGAAATAAATTCATGAAACTTTTCATAGGTCCTGCTGACTGGGTCCAATTCCACTCGCTGTAGACAAGCACTGTCATAATCCAAGGGTTGTTATGTCACTGCAGTTTGAAAGGCATAATTGATGGAAAAATACTAAGGAATGGATTTTATTTATTTATTTATTGGTGTTTAAGGTCACACACTTATGCAAAATGGCTAATCGTGACCGTGACAGTTTTACGGGTGGAGGAAGCCGGAGTATCCGGAGAGAACCACCGAGCAACGACGAGCAGCTGTCAGCTCTCCAACATCGTAACTCTGAACTCTGCACCGCAGCACAGGCAGGGTTAGATTGGTTGAAGACATGTGCACCATCGACGTGCAGTACGCCTCAGGACACAGTGTCATCGTGCCCCCATGTAGGCAATCGGGGTGAAGTGTCTTGCCCAAGGACACAACGCGGTTGCCGCAGGTGGGATTCGAACCAAGGACATCTCGGCTTGCAGCCTGCACCTCTACCAACTGAGCCACCGCGCCCCCAGGAATGGATTTTAAAACTAGATGAAGTGATTGTGCCCACACAATACACAGGATTTTCCTTCTATTTTCAATTCCTGCACTTTTACATCCCAAAATTGAGATAAACACATAAAAAACAGATTTTTTTAAATTTTTGTTCGGAAGTCCCAAACAAAATATTTTTAGACTAAATTTTTTTTAGTCTTCTTAAAATTGACCAATACGCATAAAAAAACAAAAAACTCATTTCCGGATTTTGGTCCAAAATTTCTAAGTCCGGACCAGGACCCCAAATTTTCAGTGTAAAAAAATATTTTTTTTGTCTTAAAATTGACCGAAACGCATAAAAAACCAAAAAAATCATTTCCGGATTTGGGTCCAAAATTTCTAAGTCCGGACCAGGACCCCAAATTTTCAGCCTAAATATGAACCCAGGGACTTGGCTTGAACAAACTTGAATCTCCCCCCTCCCCCCCCCCCCCCCCCCCCCCCCAAGGATGCTGCATACCAAATATCAAAAGATTCTTATTGGTAGTTCTGAAGAAGAAGATTTTTAAAGAATATTCCTCATACTGCACTAATTTAAACATTTGGGCTCCCATAGCAAGCCCAAATATGGACCCAGGGAATTGATTTCAATAAACATGTGAAACAATCTTCCAAAGATGCTATATGTGAAATTTGAAAGCTTTTGGAGCAGTAGTTTGGGAGAAAAGTAGTGTTAAATTTTTTCCCATTACCCACAGTGTTAAAAAATGCTGACTCAGCACTTTTTCAAAGTCCCCAAAAAGTACCCCATGATAAAACCGATAGCAATTTTTTTTCGCCATTCCATTCTGTTGGTCCTAAGGAAGCTGCACACCAAATAAGAATTCTCAGTGCAATGTAGTTTTGGAGATATGGGCATTTTAATTTTTTTCTATTTTTAGCTCCTGCGGTTCCCATGGGGCAATGGGAAAAATTGTTTTGGCATAAATTAAGTACTTATGACCCAATAAGCCCTCATATCAAATTTGGTTCAAATCTGCCTCTCGGTTTGGAAAATAGAAATTTTGGGTGGGGCAACAATCCTTGCCCCTCCCATAACGAAGGCAAATATAGCTCCCCAAACTTCTCTTGAGCAAATCTGAGTCTACAACACATAAGGAAGCTGCACACTAAATATCAAGTCCTGCTACTGCTGGTTCATGAGAAGAATTTTTAAGATTTCGGTCTCCCTTGGGAGCGTGGCACCACCCAGGGAGAGGAGCAACTTCATTTGAACAAATCCGAATTGGCATTGCGTCATAAACATTTACCCAACATTTCAATAAAATTGGGCTAGTGGTTTTGGAGGAAAAGTCAGTTTTGTAAAGTTTACGACGAACACCGGACGACGGACGGAAAGTGATCAGTAAAGCTCCCCTTGAGCTTCGCTAAGGTGAGCTAAAAATAAATGCACATAGCTGGTTCATAATCCCCTTCATGATATTATTACCATAAGGCTATATATTAAATTAGGGGAAAAAATCTTGAATGATAATGTGATAAAATCTTTTAAGGTCAACAAGGGCAATAACTCTTGAAGAAAATCATGAACAAAGGTGGTTTTCAATCCCACTTACGATATTATCACCAAAAAACTATAACTTAAATTTGGGCAAAATGTTTTGAATAATTTTTTTTAAAAATTGATGGCAAGAATTGGGGCAGGACAGATGGAAACCGGTGAAAACCCATTCCCATATCCCTTTCCCACTATGTGGTGGGGGATAAAACAAGAGGCCCCAGGGGGCCTGAGGGTGCTCACCTGACATAGTAGCCTAAATATCAACCCAGAGAATTGATTTCAACAAGTTGCATCTGCTCCTCCTAAGAAAAGCTTATACCAAATATTCTGACCAGTGGATCTAAAAAAAGATTTTTAAAGAATATTCCTCATATTGAACTAAGTCATAATTCGGAGTCCCACAGGGAGCCCATATATGAACCCAGGGACTTGGCTTTAACAAACCTGAATCTCACACCCCTAAGGATTCTGCACACCAAATACCAAAACATTCCGACTGCTGGATCTGAAGAAGAAGATTTTTAAAGAAAATTCCTCATTTTGAACCAAGTTACAATTCGAGCTCCCACAATCAGCCCAAATATGGACCTAGGGACATGGCTTGAACAAACTTGAATCTTACCCCCCTAAGGATGCTGCATAAAAAATATCAAAAGCATTCATCTGCTGGATCTGAAGAAGATTTTTAAAGAAAGTTCCTCATTTTGAACTAAGTTGTCATCCAGGCTCCCATAGTGAGCCCAAATATGAACCAAGGGACTTGGCTTGAACAAACTTGAATCTCAGCCCCCTAAGTTAGGTTGCTCCATGCCAAATATCAAAACATTCCAACTGCTGAATCTGAAGAAGATTTTTAAAGACAAATTCCCACAGGGAGCCCAAATATGGATCCATGGACTTGGCTTTAACACACTTGAATCCCCCCCCCCTCCCCAAGGATGCTACTCACCACATATCAAACCATTCCGACTGCTGGATCTGAAGAAGAAGATTTTTTAAGAAAATTCCTCATTTCGATCAAAGTTACAATTCAAGCTCCCACAGTGAGCCGAAATATGGACCTAGGGACATGGCTTGAACAAACTTGAATCTCACCCCCTAAGGATGCTGCATACCAAATATCAAAACATTCCGACTGCTGGATCTAAAGAAGATTTTTAAAGAAAGTTCCTCATTTTGAACTAAGTTATAATTTAGGCTCCCACAGTGAGCCCAAATATGAACCCAGGGGATTGGCTTGAACAAAATTGAATCTCACCCCCCCAAGCATGGTGCATACCCAATATCAAAAGATTCTGCCTGCTGGATCTTGAGAAGAAGATTTTCAAAGAAATTTGCCTGAAATGCAGTAAGTTCAAATTTGGGCTCCTATACTGAGCCCAAATATAAACCCAGGGGGCCGATTTGAACAAACTTGAATCAGATCCACCCCACAATGTTGCATACCAAATATCAAAAGATTCTGCCTGCTGGATCTGGAGAAGATTTTTTAAGAAATTTGCCTGAAATGCACTAAGTTCAAATTTGGGCTCCTATACTAAGCCCAAATATAAACCCAGGGAGCCGATTTGAACAAACTTGAATCAGATCCACCCCACAATATTGCATACCCAATATCAAAAGATTCTGCCTGCTGGATCTTGAGAAGAAGATTTTCAAAGAAATTTGTCTGAAATGCACTAAGTTCAATGCACTAAGTTCAAATATGGGCTCCTATACTGAGCCCAAATATAAACCCAAGGGGCCGATTTGAACAAACTTGAATCAGATCCACCCCACAATATTGCATACCAAATATCAAAAGATTCTGCCTGCTGGATCTGGAGAAGAAGATTTTTTAAGAAATTTGCCTGAAATGTAGTAAGTTCAAATTTGGGCTCCTATACTGAGCCCAAATATAAACCCAGGGGGCCGAGTTGAACAAACTTGAATCAGATCCACCCCACAATGTTGCATACCAAATATCAAAGATTCTGCCTGCTGGATCTGGAGAAGAAGATTTTTTAAGAAATTTGCCTGAAATGCACCAAGTTCAAAATCGGGCTTCTATACTGAGCCCAAATATGAACCCAGGGGGCCAATTTGAACAAACTTGAATCAGATCCACCCTACAATGTTGCATACCAAATATCAAAGATTCTGCCTGCTGGATCTGGAGAAGAAGATTTTTTAATGTTTTTCCCATTGCCTGCAGTGTTAAAAAGTGCTGACTCAGCACTTTTTCAAAAGTCCCGAAACTGTACCCTATGATAAAACCGATGGTAATTTTTTTTTTTCTTACCAATTCTTTCTGTTGGTCCTAAGGAAGCTTCACACCAAATAAAAATTCTCGGTGCCGTGCAGTTTTGAAGAAATGGGCGTTTTAATTTTTTCTATTTTTAGCTCCTGCGGTTCCCATGGGGCTACGGGAAAAAAAAATCAGCATAAATTAGGTACTTATGACCAAATAAGCCCTCACATAAAATTTGGTTCAAATCAGCCTCTCGGTTCGGAAAATAGAAATTTTGGGCGGGGCCAAAAATTTTGCCCCTCCCATAATGACGCCAAGTATAGCCCCATAAACTTCTCTTGAACAAATCTGAGTCTACACCTCAAAAGGAAGCTGCACACCATATATCAAGTCTCTGCTACTGCTGGTTCATGAGAAGAAGATTTTTTAAGATTTCAGCACACTTTTTGGGTGTGGCCCTGCCCACAGGCGAGGCAACTTGATTTGAACAAAATCAAATTGCGATGTCATAACAAACTATTATCTCAAATATCAATTAAATTGGTTCAGCAGTTTGGGAGGAGAAGACGCAAATACCATGTTCACGGACGGTGAGTGATCACTACAGCTCTCCTGACTGAAAGTCAGGTGAGCTAACAAGAGGCCCCAAGGGGACTTAATCGCTCACCGGCCAAAGTGGTTCAAAGAAGTGTTTGGGGTCACATTCAGTTAGACATTGTTCATCAACACTACAAAGGAATGAAGACATGCAAAGGCAAATTTTATGGAAATGGATTTGAACAAACCTGAACCTAACATGCTCCCCCTGCCCCCCCCCCCCCCAACCCTGCCCATAGAGAACCCAAATAATAAGCCAGGGACTCAAATTGCACAAACTTGAATCTGATCCCTCTTGAGATGTTACAAATGTATATACCAAATATGAAAGAATTCTGACTGGTGGATCTGAACAAGGAGGTTTTTAAAGAAATGTCCTCACATTGCATTAAGTTAAACTTTGGGCTCAAATAGGGAGCCAAAATATTAACCCAGGGACCCGATTTGAACAAACTTGAATCTGACCCACCTTGAGATGTTGTATACCAAATATGAACGGATTCTGATTGGTGGATCTGAAGAAGAAGACTTTTAAAAGAAATTTTCTCATACTGCACTAAGTTAAAATCCGGGCTCCCATAGGAAGCCAAATATCAACCCATAGACCAGATTTTAACAAACTTGAATCAGACCCTCCTAGAAATGTTGTATACCAAATATGAAAACATTCTGACTATAGGGTCTAAAGAAGAGAATTTTAAAAAAAAATTCCCTATATTGTACTAAGTTGATATTCAGGCTCCCATAGGAAGCCCAAAAATTTACCCAGGTAAGCAATTTGAAGAAACCTGAAACTGACCCACCTCAAGATATTGTGTACCAAATATGAATGTATTCTGATTGGTGGATCTGAAGAAGAAGATTTTTAAAGAAATTTCAACATATTTCACTAACTTAAAATTCAGGCTCTCGTAGAGAGCCCAAATATAAACCCAGGGACTCGATTTGAACAAACTTGTACGAAATTGTACGAAGTTCAACTTTGGGCTTCAATAGAGAGCCCAAATACTAACTCAGGGACCCGATTTGTACAAACTTGAATCTGAACCCCCCCCCCCCCCCCCCCCCCCCCCCCCCTATAGATGTTGCATACCAAATATGAAAGGATTCTGACTGGTGGATCTGAAGATGATTTTTAAAGAAATTTCCTCAAATTGCACAAAGTTAAATTTTGGGCTCCAATAGAGAGCCCAAATACTCACTTAGGGACCTGATTTGTACAAGCTTGAATCTGACCCCCCTATAGATGTTGTATACCAAATATGAAAGCATTCTCACTGGTGGATCTGAAGAAGAAGATTTTTAAAGAAATTTCCTCATATTTCACTAAGTTAAAATTCAGGCTCTCATAGGGAGCCCAACTCTGAACCCAGGGACTCGACTTGAACAAACTTGATTCTGACCCCTGTATAGATGTTGTATACCAAACATGAAAGGATTCTGACTGGTGCAGCTGAAGAAGAAGATTTTCAAAGAAATTTCCTCAAACTGAACGAAGTTAAACTTTGGGCTCCAATAGAGAGTCCAAATACTCACTCAGAGACCCGATTTGTACAAGCTTGAATCTGACCCCCCTATAGATGTTGTATACCAAATATGAAAGCATTCTGACTGGTGGATCTGAAGAAGAAGATTTTTAAAGAAATTTCCTCATATTTCACTAAGTTAAAATCGGGGCTCCTACAAGGAGCCCAATTATTAACCCAGGGACTCGATTTGAACATACTTGAATCTGACCCCAATAGAGATGTCATATACCAAATGTCAAAAGATTCTAAATGATGGTTCTGGAGATTTTTTTAATTTTAAAAAAAAATTTATGGGTGCTGTCAGAGTAATGCCCCTTGTGGTGCCCTCTGTGGATGCGGAAAGTTTATTTGTACAAACGTGAATTGACATATGATAAGAAACATGCACACCAAATTTGGTTCAATTTGGTCCAGTAGTTTGGGAGGAGAAGTCGATAATGTAAAGTTCACAACGGACGACGACGGACAGCAAGTGATAAGTCAAGCTCCCTTCCATGACCTAATAACCCAACACCAACACCCAAAAAGGGAACTGGCAGAAAATTCTACCCTCAACAGAGGGGAGAAAAGCTACCATAATAGCCCCAGCTTACACCTAATTCAGAAAAAAACAGAACCCAAAGGGTTAGCATTAATGAACAAAAGACCAAAACAGCACAGTACGCAAAAATAACATGCGAAATCGGTATAGAGATTTATCACGAAAAATACAGTGGATAATCGAGAGAATACATAAAAACACAGCCCTGTATGTCTGGATAGTGAAGAAACAGCTATGAATCCATAATTCAGAACAGGAACATCGTCAACATCGAGTCAAACGGTATCACTGTTGATGAGCAAAACGATCTGTATCTTGACAAAATCGTAGAAAAAAATAGAATGACACATTGGTTATACGTCTGCGCACTGGTTCCGGAAGCCGTGGATTAGTGCTAGAAGAATTCCCCTACTGGGTGTGCACCGGTCACACTCGACCCAGTTTTGGCTTATTTTTTCTTGGTGATTTTGCACCACTTTTGTTTCCCAAATAGCTAGGGAAAGAAGGAAATGGAGAGTATTTTTCTGAGTTAGGGACTTCCACTGTTAATGCAAGCCTGTTGTAAACAGTTTAAGATTGGTTGATAAAAAATTTTGACTGGTGGATATGCAGAAGATTTTCAAACAATATTCCTCATGTTGTACTAAGTTAAAATTTGGGTGCCCACATGGAGCCCAAATATTAACCCAGGAACTTAATTATTTACTGTTGTTTAAGGTCACATATTTCTGCACAATGGCTAATCATGACCACAACATGGATATAAAGTCAAGTCCAGCCAATGGTTTATAGCACTGTTGCCCATTTTACAAGACATTCACACCTGGCATTGGTTACCTGATCCTATTTTACAAGTAAAACAGAGCTTGATTATGACAATAAAAAAGGACTATTTTCATTTCCTTTGGCTCCACACGGGGAAATGAAAACCTCCATATGGTTTGTTAGTGACTGAATATGGTATGTACAGTATCAGTTAATACCATATTGGGTGAGAATGGAGATCAAACCACTATGGAATAAGAAGTCAAAATCTTCCCCCCCCCCCCCCCAAAGAGAGAAATGGCATGAAGTTTATGAAAAAAATCAATGAAATTGGGTGAATATCCAATCAGAGGGAGATCTTCCCACAAAATATGCCTATACCAAATTTTAGCGAAATCTGATTATGTCTGTCCACATGCTCCAGGTCTTTAAATTCTTCCCAACTAAAGACGGTAAATGATGTGCCCAAATAAGATAATTGCACCCAAATTATGCGGAGTTTTCCAAAGGTTTATAGTGTTTCGGCAATAACAAGTTTGGCAAGGTTTCCCTGATGCTTGTAATATAGCTTAGAGCTTACCTTCGAATCAAACAATGCAACAGATAAATAATGTTTTAAAAAACCCACAGAGGTCGCCATAGAAAAACAATCAGCTTCGACAGTGTTGACGGCCATTGCTTTTCTGTGGCGGATTCTATATGACCATGCACTTAAAGCTTGAGATCTATTATATTCATGTTTCTGGCATTTCTCGGTGAACGCCATGCATAATTTAGCTTACATTCAAATAGGCCTTTGGCTCGGCACTGGGAAACTAAGAAGCCTTCTCGAGTTAGTCGAGTAAACTTACGTCAAAGGGTGGTGGGAACCAGTGATAATGGTTAAGACCTATGACAAGGGGTTGTAACTATCATTTTAAGACAGGGACCTAAAACCTAAAACAGACGCCAAGAAGAAGAAAATACCGGTGCTTTCTCTCCAACCATGTAGGCCACATCCATATTTTGTGTGCCCAAATTAGACTGATCTAAAGGTCTGATATGCTTAGAGAAAGCAGTCAAGTTAGGACATGGGTTTGGAGTAGAATATTCTTACAATTATTATACAAGTTATTTTCATCACTCAGCTTATAACAGCTACAGACACCGAAGCTAATCAACAATCTTCTAGATGTTATATGTATAAAAAACATTCACTTGAAGATAATTAATTATGCTGACAAAAAACCAAATTCCCTTGTTGATGGATGGATGGGCAGATTGATGGAGGTCTTTTCTATGTCCCTCCCTAGTTGAGGGAGGGGGGGGATAATTTTCACTGGCAAAGTGGTTATTCAATTAACAGGGTTCCACTGTAATAATTTTAGTTCCTCTAATTGCTCATCTTAACCCTTTACCTAACACGAAAAGCAGATGACACTTTCTAATGAAAGTCTTGAAGAACTCATTTTTTTTATTTTTTGCTTCAAAAACATAGCTTATGACCCTCACTGGAACGAGTTCAACAAGCTCTTTTCAATTAGGGGTCAAAAGCTATGTTTTTATGACAAAAATGGAAAATAATGAAAATTGAATAGTGATTTTTATGAATAGCGCTGGCCAGTTTTGGCCATTATGTTGGGTAAAGGGTTAACAACTTATGGTACACTATTTAGACTGGAATGAAGCACGGCAGGTGAGAACAATATCTACTGGCACTAATAAGAATATTATCAGAGGATGAGAGCAGAAAATGCTCTCATAAAACTTACCTCAGAAGTTAAACTAGACAGAAAACATCTACTGTATGGAGTGTACATTTCACCATGAATATTCTTTAGGAGCGGTATAGTGGTTGGCAGCAAACAGGAATCCTGAAATATATATTGAAACCTCAACCTAAAAATTCTGTTAACAAAAAACAAACGTTCAGAGGAAACACATCAGACTAAGGTCATGAAATATTCCAAGTATGTTTCTCAGCCTTTTAAAAAGCACACATACATGGAATGTTCTGGCTTAACCCTTTACACAACGTAATGGCCAAAACCGGCCAGCGCTATTCACAAAAATCGCCAATTAATTTTCATTATTTTTTTTGTTTTTGTCTCAAAAACATAGCTTATGAGCTATGTTTTTGAGACAAAAAATTTAAAAATTTAGTTATTCAAGAATTTTGTTTGCGAGTGTCGTCTGCTTTTCATGTTAGGTAAAGGGTTAATCTCTTTTCTTTTGGATAGTAAACTATTATTGATTACAATTAAGTGCTTAGATGCAACTACCTGATGTATTATTGATTAATTTTTAAAAAGTTACTCTATTTTCAAACCTTAGGTCAAGGATTTGTTTGAAAATCTACATAAACAAAGTTGTTTAAGGAAGGATTTAATCAGCATCTATAGCTTGTTAACACTACAACAGAATGAAGTCATTTAACAAAAATAAACTCTGTTGCCCATGTCAGATGACTTTCTCTAGTCGCTACAACAGCAATAATGCCCAGATTTCCAGTACTGCAAAAGTGGGGAGCCCAAATATCAACCTAGGGCCTTAATTTGAACAAACTTGAATCTAATCCCTGTCCCTCCACCCCAGGATGCCGAATACCAAATATCAATATATTCTGAAAGGAGGATATGAAGGAGATTTTTAAATTAAGAGATCTGAAGAAGAAGGGTTTTAAGGAATATTCCCCTTACTGCACAAAGTTAAAGTTTGAGTTCCCATAGGGAGCCCAAATATGACTCCAGGGAGTTAATTTGATCAAATTTAAATCTGGCCCCTCTACGGATACTCTATACAAATCATATAAAGATTCTGAGTGGCAGACCTGAAAAAGATATTTATTTTTAAAATTTGTCACATTGGGCTGAGTTAAAATTTGGGTTCTCATAGGGAGCCCAAATATGACCCTAGGAACTTGATTTGAACAAACTTGAATCTCACTCCACTTAGGGTGCTACATACCAGTTTCAGAAGATTCTGACTGATGAATCTGAAGATTTTTAAAGAATATTCTTATTACATACAGTTAAAATTCAGGCTTCAAGAGAGAGCCCAAATGTGACTTATGAGACATGATTTGAACAAACTTCAAGTTGACCCCACTAAAGATGCAGTATACCAAATATCAAGAGGCTGACTAGTAGATCTGAAGAAGATTTCTGAATAAATTTTCTCATATTGCCCAAATAATGAAAGTGTCAATGACGCTGTAGCTCAACTTGTCAAGACATGTACATGTATAGTATGTGACATGGCAATAACAAACATCTAGGTAATGACCTGATAACAAAGGTACATATAAAGTATTGTAACGGTCTATACATAAATACTGACCGTAGCCTGTAACAAATGTATAGGTAAAGTATTGTAAAGGTGGGTGACAGTCAGATGCTAAACTAGAAAAGAAATCTTTGAGTCCCAGAGTGGGACTGACTGAACCCCAAAATATTTGTTCTCATAGCCCAGTGATAACAAAGGCACCCCAAAACACACTCATTCCTGTCCCAAGGTGAAAACAAAGGTACCCAAGAAGTTTCGTGAAGATCAGTTCATAAATACGAGCTGTATAGAAGTTGTGACAAAAAACTGATTGGACCAAATTTTGGTACAAAATGGCCACGGGCAGCCATCTTGAATTTTGGACCGCACTCAGAAACACTCGTTCTCGTCCCAAGGTGATAACAAAGGTACCCAAGAAGTTTTGTGAAGATCAGTTGATAAATACAGCCTCTAGCCCGAGCCGTATTGACATGTGCACTTACAGTGTATAAGTAGCACTAAATAAATCAAAATTCATCTAATTTGCATAATTTCTGCACGAGAAAAAAACCCGTACTGTATGTGATGTATACCATTTTACTAAACATTCATACAAAAATTTATTCAAATTAGAACTTTCATACAGAAGTTCTGTACAAAAGACTGATTGCACTAATTTTGGTACAAAATGGCTGCTGGTGGCCATCTTGAATTTTGGACCACACCCGAAAACACTCGTTCTCATCCCACAGTGATAACAAAGGTACCCAAGAAGTTTCGTAAAGATCGGTTCATAAATGCAGCCTCTAGCCTGAGCCGTATAGAAGTTGTGTACAAAAAAGTGATTAGACCTAATTTCGGTACAAAATGGCCACTGGCAGCCATCTTGAATTTTGGACTGCACTCAGAAACCCTCGTTCTCGTCCCAAGGTGATAACAAAGGTACCCAAGAAGTTTCATGAAGATCGGTTGATAAATACAGCCTCTAGCCCGAGCCGTATTGACATGTGTACTTACTGTGTGCAAGTAGCACTGAAAAAATCAAAGTTCATCTAATATGCATAATTTCTGCACGAGAAAAAACCCCGTATTATATGTGATGTATCCCATGGTACTAAACATTCACACAAAAAATTTTCAAATCAGCTCTTTCATATGGAAGTTCTGTGCAAAAATCTGATTGCACCTAATTTTGTACAAAATGGCTGCCAGTCTGCCATCTTGAATTTTGGACCGCACCCAAAAACACTCGTTCTCGTCCCACTGTGATACCAAAGGTACCCAAGAAGTTTTGTAAAGATCGGTTTATAAATATGGCCTCTAGCCCGAGCCGTATTGGCATTTGCACTTACAGTGCTGAAAGTAACACTAAATACATCAAAGTTAGTCTAATTTGCATAATTTCCGTACGAGAAAAAAACCCGTATTATATGAGATGTATCCCATGGTACTAAACATACATTCAAAAAATTATTCAAATCAGCACTTTCATATGGAAGTTCCGCGCAAACATCTGATTTCACCTAAGTCTGTACAAAATGGCCGCCAGCTTGAATTTCGGTTCGGACCCTAAAACACTCATTCTCGTCCCACGGTTATAACAAAGGTACCCCAAGAAGTTTCGTAAAGATCGGTTCATAAATACGGCCTCTAGCCCGAGCCGTATTGAATTGTTGACGGACAGATGGACAGATGGACGACTGGCCATGTCATAAGCTCAAATTTGGCTTCGCTAAAAACTGAGGGACTTGATTTGAACAAACTTGAATGTGAACCTTCTAAGGATGCAGCATATCATGTATCAAAAGATTCTGACAAGTAGGTCTGAAGCAGAAGATTTTTAAATGATATTCCTCAAAGAGCATTATATTAAAGTTTGAGTTCCCATAGGAATCCAAGTTTGATCCCAGGGACTTGATTTGAATAAACTTGAATCTGACCACCCTAAAGATACTCTTTACTGATCAGCAAAAGATTCTGAGTGGCAGATCTGAAGATTTTTTTAAAAAAATTTGTCATATTGGACTGAGTTAAAATTTAGGTTCCCATAGGGAGCCCAAATATGAATCCAGGGACTTGATTTGAACAAACCTGAATCTCACCTCACGAAGAATACTACATATCAAATATCCAAAGCTTCTGACAGATGGATCTGAAGAAGATTGGAAGAATATACCTCAAATTACACCAAGTTAAAATTCAGGCTCCCACAGGGAGCCCAAATATGACTCCAGGGACTTGTTTCAAACAACCTGAATTTGACCTCTCTGAGGATGTTGTATACCAAGTATCAAACCATTCTGATCAGTAGTTCTGAAGATTTTTTAATTTTTTTTTTAATTTTGAGGGATGTTAACAGAATTATGCTCCTTTTTGGTGCCCACCGTGGCTACTTTATTTGAACAAGCTTGAATTGTCATGTGATAGGAACATTCATATCAAATTTGGTTGAATTTGGGCCAATGGTTTATGAGGAGAAGTCAATAATGTAAAGTTCATGCCAGATACACGGATGGACAATGGATGGACAGTGGGTGGATTGATGATGGATGGACGTTGGACAGGCGACAGACAAAAAGTGAACATTCAAGCTCCCCTTGAACTTAGCTCAGGTGAGCAAAAAATATAGCTGATAAGGCCATAAAAAATGTTTTGATTCTCAGGCAATCCCTCATTGAAATTGAATCCTTCATTGGATGTTTTTATTGTCTTGCAGTGTCTTCCAATATTACAAAAAATTCAGGAAACTCAAATTTTTTAGTTTTTTAATGGGTGTATGTAACTGAAATCTGAAGTGCATAACTAAGGACAGCCTATATCCTGTGATGTTGCAGTTGTTTCTAGGCAAGTCTTGGCTGCCTACCGTACTGACCCGTGTCTAAGCCCAGGGGGTGCTTGCAGTGGGTTGAGAACAAATCGAGGGGTGGGCTTAAACATGAAGACCTGAGTCTGTGACTGGGTACTTCTTGATAAACGATACTGAAAAAATGACGATCCCACTTCATTCACTTTATGAACGAAATACAAAATCAACATGGTTTTCAGTATCATTTGTCAAATCACCAATGAGTATGTACATGTTTTACTTTCAGTGTTCAATTATTTAAATATATTTACTCATATTTCAGCTGCTCTGGGAATAAAAGTTTTCTAAATCCACGTGTGTTGTTCATATTTTTTTCAGTAAACATTGTTGTTTCTGGTAATTGCATCACGTGCAAACAAGGACAAAACCCAGCAAACTAAACGCCCAAACAAGTGAACTATACAATCTCATCAAAGGGAATCGAGTTGAATTGACAAAATAACAATACAACAAACCCAGTTTTATCTTTTTTATTACTTAATAACACTAATTACTCAATAAAACATCAAATAAATAATGCAAATATAAAATAAAACACGTGATAAAAAAACGCCCAAAATAGCACAAACCATAAAGATGCATGTGCGTGAACTCGCCCCTCAGGTGACATGCAAAGAAACAAAAAATTCTCATTTTATGCAAATTCACACCGGGTGCAAATTCAGTTCGTTCACAGGAATTGAGATTTTTTTTCTTTCCATGTCACCTGAGGGACTTGCTCATTTCATATTCATTAAACCATGATTTATTTCGGATTATTAACTTCATTTAGGATTTAAAAGTGGTGGTGAGTATTGATATGATAAATAATCTTATTTTGTAAATAAAGATTTAGCGACTTACTCCTCAACCCCTATAGGAATTTACTGTGTCACCAATACATTTTCACTGGTAAATTTCTGGAGTTGACTAAATTTTAAATTGTGTGAGTGTGCACCAATAAAGATACCCTGTGATATCATCATTGGTGCATGCTTACACAATTTAAAATTTAGCGACAGGTCTACTCCTCGACCCCTTATAGGAATTTACTGTGGCACCAATACATTTTCACTGGTAAATTTCTGGAGTTGACTAAATTTTAAATTGTGTAAGCATGCACAAATAACAATACCCTGTGGTATCGTCATTGGTGCATGCTTAAACAATTTAAAATTTAGCGCCCCACTCCTCGACCCCCTATAGGAATTTACTGTGGCACCAATACATTTTCAATGTTAAATTTCTGGAGTTGACTAAATTTTAAATTGTGTGAGCGTGCACAAATAGCGATACCCTGTGATATCATCATTGGTGCATGCTTACACAATTTAAAATTTAGCGACCAACTCCTCGACCCCCTATAGGAATTTACTGTGGCACCAATACATTTTCAATGGTAAATTTCTGGAGTGGACTAAATTTTAAATTGTGTAAGTGTGCACCACTAACGATACCTTGTGGTATCCCACAGGGTATCGTCATTGGTGCATGCTTACACAATTTGAAATTTAGCGACCCACAACAGCATAATTATACAAATAAAATCATTTATAATACAAGATCTTGGGAATCAAAAGAGCCAAACTCAAGCTCTTCATCTGACTCCCCACCATCTTCTGGAAACAAAACACCAGATGGTGTGTCGCTGCGTGCACTGACAGCACATGCACCCTCGTTTTCATCATCAGATGGAAATACACCAGTGTCTACCCCACATGTCTTAATACGTGGACCCATCATATAATCTTCACTTCCATCTAAATTGTTTGTTATCCCACATGACAGGAAAGCTTTTATGATGGAAATGTCATCAATTTTGTGCCAAGCTTTACTGACCCAGTTTATAACATGTTGTCGTCTTGGCTGAACGAAATTGCCACGTACATTTCAAACAGCCTCCTTCTCAAACCACTCTGACCACTGGTCTCGAAGTGAACTTTTGAAGACCCGATTGACGTGGGTGTCCATGGGTTGAACTAGAGGAGTACATCCTCCTGGAATCAGAACGAGGTCCGTATCCCTCCTATCAAATAAAGCGGTTGTCTCTTTTGTATAGTGGGGCTTGTATGTGTCCAGAAGAATTAAGCGTCTCACGTCATCATCATTTCTACCCCAAACTTTCCTAACCCTATGTTTCATTTCCTCAGATGTCATCCACCCATTTAAAGTTGCGGATATTTTCACATTTTGCGGTACAGTCAAACTTGCCAAGACTTTAGAACCTAAAGTCCCATTTCTCTCTTTAAAAATTATGTATGTTGGCAGCTTTTCTCCATTTGAACAAGCTGCCAAAGCTACTGTACAGCCTTTCTTTGAAGCACCTGTATTCGCGATGCGCACTGTTTTTTCTCCTTTAAATGTATTTGTATAGTTAGGAACAGAGTCAAAATGAACCATAGTCTGATCCATGTTTACTATATTATGCAGTGTGTAGTCATTTTTTTATTCTCAGTTCTTTGATGTTTGCACGGAATGTTTCTATTTTATCCTTGAAATCTGCGGGTACTTTTTGAGAGTCATTGGTCCCTTTTCTTATGCCTACATTGTAACCTT